>CM035621.1:103554315-106054315 GCA_020496765.1 Gossypium stocksii
GTTTTCTATTTGGATTTTTGATGAATTTGAGTAATTAGGACGAAATTGTGAAAATAATAAATTGAGGGACTAAAATATAAAATAAATGAAATGTATGGACTTGTATGAGATAGAGGAATATTCGGCTTCACTATGATGTAGTGAAATTTTGCATATTTTGTGTTTTCTGCAATAAGGACTAGTTTGTGAAAAATGTGAAATGTCAAGGCAAAATGGTAATTTGCCCATTTATGTCTTTTTGGATTAAAATTGAATGAAGTGTGTTTGAATAAGTTTAATTTGAATATGTTTAGATCAAGAACCAAAGAAATTGGATTTGGATTGGGAAAAAACCAAAGTGATTGAATAATCGTTTCGTTCCGTCCATCGTTGTCTGAGGTAAGTTTATAAGCAAATAGATGTTGTTAAATTTCAATATATGTGAATTATAAATTCTGAATTGAATTATTATAAATGTTTGAGTAAGTTCCGAAATGATATATGCTTGGGAGCAATGTTTACGAGCTTGATTTGGTCAAGTTACGACGTCTGAAAGCCTCATACTAACCTTAAGAATAGCTAGGATACATATGTCATGACATAGGATTTCGATATGTGTTTTCGTGTAAGACCACGTCCGGGACATTGGCATCGACTTCTGATTTACGTGTAAGACCATGTCTGGGACATTGGCATCGTATTTGATTTAATGTAAGACCCTATCTAGGACAATGGAAACGATATGTGATTACATGTAAGACCACGTCTGGGACGTTGGCATTGTACGAGATGTTCGACTATCCAAGTATCTTTTTTTAATTTTGAATGGTTCAACGGGAAATGATAAGTTATGATAGAATGTGTAATCGAGCTAAAAAGTTTAGGTATGTACTAGTTAAATGCTTATGTGAAAATAAGGTAAGTTGGTTATTTGAAATGTGATATAAATTATGTATGATGCAAATGAATTATATGTATATATGATTGTTTATGTTCGGCTTAATAGTATATGTATGTGATATTAAAAGTGTGAATTATATATGTGCCTAAGGTTATTTGTGCATTCAGCTATATGGTGATTGAATGCTAATGTATATATATGATGAAATGTGAAATTGAGTGTAATATATGTACATTTAGTTAAGGTTTGGATTGATTTGGCAAATTGGTTATAATGTTAATGTTCATTTAGTAATTTATTTGCGTATGACTTACTAAGCTACGAAAGCTTACTGTGTGTATGTTTGCTCATTGTTTTATAGATTTTGGAAGCTAGTTACAGACTCAGGGATCGTCAGAGAATTCCGTCACACTATCGACTGTTTTCGGTAGTTTTATAAGTTTGAACTTGAACCTATGGCATGTATAGACTAGCTTATATTTGGTTAAGTTTGAAGTTGTGTATATATTAAGCCATGCGAAAATGGTTATGAATGATGTTCAAGCTTAAGAGTTTTTTATCATGATATACATATGTGATGTGTTTAATATGTTTGCTAATGGTTGTAATGGTTCAGTTATGACATATATATAATATACTTGAGTTATGCTTGATAATATGGTTTTAGGATGTGGTTTGGTCAGTTTGATATAATGTAAAGTTCATTAAAGATATAAGCTGGTCATTTTGTTTATGTGGTATAATTTCATGCTTTTGATCAAATGATAGATGTATATGGTTTTGGTGATTTGGCCATTGTACATGTGTATATAAGTGTATTATATTTGGCATATTTTGTTAAGGCTTGGTTATGTGATTCAATAATCAAGTAAGTAAGGGTGCTAGTAGAGTTAAGTTATTTCATGTGATGTTAAGTGATATGCTTAATATATGAATGATATGCTTGTTATGAAACTTGGTATTTATGCTTAAAGTAGTTGTGTATAATTTGGATAAATGTCATGATTAAGGTTATATGTCATGTGTATATTCGGAATTTGGTTTGGAAATAATAAAGAATGCATAAAACCATTTTCGGCTAAGTATTGAATATTTTGTGGCATGATCGAATATGAAATAAATACTTTGGTTCTATGAACAAAATTTTGGTAGGATTAAAAGCATATAAAAAGAGATATTTAGATTCGGCTAAGGTTAATGGAAAATAGCTAATTTTGGTCAAGTGGGATATATATTTGAGTCGGTTATATTTATATTTAAAATTTTGGTTAGTTGGTTTACTTGTTTGCACGTGTATAATTATTGTTTATTAGCTATGAAGTATAGGTTACTTTATGTAAATTACAAGCATTGTATTCGGCCATATAGTATGATGAGCAATATTTTATTTATATTTGAATGTATAATAATTTAATAAGCACACATTTTTAGGTTATGTCATGTAATGCTTGATAATCAGTTTATGAGAAATTGTTTGCTATGAGTTCGATACATTATGTATAATGTATTTATTATATATTTGAATGATATTAAGTATGCTAATGAGAGAATTATAATAGTAATAAGTTTGAAATTGAATGAGACATGTGTTTTGATGAGTTTGAATTACAAAGCAAGAAATGTAATGAATATCTGTTATGAGCTGTGTTTTGTCTGGTAATGCCTCGTAACCCCATTCTGGCGACGGATACAGGTTAGGGGTGCTACAGTAACATTCAACTAACTTATAATTTTAGTTTTCAAATTTTCATCATTAATTTAAATGCATGAATATGCTTACAACAAATACCAATTCACCCCAATCCACTTATAACATGTTTGGACATTAACTTTACTTATAATTAACAACATTTCAAATATATTAATATCAAACATTCAATTGTAAGACCATTATATATATTAATTATACTGTCACATTTTTCACTCATTTCTGGTGTCTACCGACTCATTCACATTCATTTCGACCCCTTAGGGCTTGTTTTCAGCTAAATTCACAATATAATCATATATATTATTTATTTCAATTCACATAGTTACAAGTTTAACTCGATAGTATTAAATATTACCTTATCTGAATCATTTACTAACTTGTGATTTGTAACCCTTATTAAATCAACTCGAACTCGAACGGATGCTTGGATTGTCCAACCAACACACTGAACTAGCACCAAAGTACATTATGGGATAAACTAAAATAAGTAAATTGGCACGTAAGTGCATATTAGCACATGGAACGCATCCTGGCGCACAAGGTGCATATCTGGCACACAAAATGGATCTGGCATATGAGGTGCATCCTAGCGTATAAATGCGTAATACCATACACAAATCAATCCTATGGCATACCAACTATATCCAACTTAGTCCGACTAGTTAATAGGGTATCATTATTCAATTCAATTTACAATTTAATACCCATATCATTTTAAAACCATACACAGTATCACAATTCAATTCATTAACATAACATATGTATTTCATATCATTCAATACATATTCTCACTCAATTTCATAAGATATATCATATTTCAAACAATTCATGTTATTTTTTATTTTATTCAATTTAGTCCTTTATTTCAAAATTTCATATTCAAACCCAATTCAATAATTCAATATATCTCTAAATACTCACCTTGACACTCTCATACGCAATTTACATGCAAATGTAATCAACTTAAACGACCTTAAATCATAATTGTCCAAACCAAGATTTTCACGTGTCACTCGTTGACGATTTTCATTTTCCTTTTCCCTCTTGACAATTTGACATTATCGTTAGCTATGAATGATCATAAAACATAACATATAATCAAATTCCAGCCAAATCAGAATCAAATATCAATTTTTACATATTTTACAATTTATTCAATTCAGTCCCTAAAATCGGAACAAGCATTACTTTTAATTTAAAACTTTGGATTAGAACCCGATTTCACCAAAACTCATTAGGGACCCTCAATTTTGTATCCCTAATAATAATTTATTATATTTTTTCATTTTATTCAATTTGGTCCCTAATGTACGAAACTAACAATTAAGCTTTACAATTTAGTCATTTTCATATACTAAGCTTAATTTCTAACAATTTAACACCAAAAGCATTCAATTCTCAACCATGGAAACTTTCTAAAACTCTAAAAAAATTCAAAAATTAGTACATGGGTTAGTTAAATCAAGATCGCATGATTCAATTTTTATAAAAATCAAATAAAAATGGTTAGGGACTTATTTAAAATTAAGGCCAAAAGCTTGAAAATTCTAGCAATAGTGTCAAGCATTTCTTTCTCTCTTATAACTGGTTGGAGAAGATTAACTTCTCTTTCTTTCCATAGAATTTTCATATATATACTAGGATTAAATTATTAGGTAACTTAATAGACCTTATTTTGATTAAACAAACCTTATTTTAATTAATCTAATGATCATATTGTAACAGCCCAATTTAGGGCCTAAATGGAATGATGGTTTTGAGACCACAAATCCGACATAGAAAAATTTATTTCAATAAAATTTTAAGGTCTATTGAGTGAATGATTGCATAAGTGAAAATTTAGTAAATAAATTTTAACGATAGAAGGCCCGATTGAGTGAGAGGACTAAATTGCAAAAAATTCAAAATATGTGTTCTAGAAGCATTTAGTATGAAATTGAAATGAGTTCATAAACTAGGGGTCCTTATTTAGCAATTAGACCATTTTATGGCATGATGGACAAAAATACTCATGGAAGGAAAAATTTCCAAAGAAGGCCATTGAGGGCATTTTAGTCATTTGGGTATCAAAAGAAATAAAAAAGGAAAATAAGGCAAAAAATGTGTCCATCTTCCTCCCTTTGTGCCAAATTTGAAGAGTCTCCATAGCTAGGGTTTTGCCAACTTTTCAAGCTCAAAGTAAGTGATCCCTAGCCCCGTTTTTCATGTTCTTCGTATTTTTGAGATCTTCATAACTTGACCTAGCTATTTCTACCACTATTTTAAGCTAGGCTTCATGTTTAAAATTTTACCCATGTGTGACATGAGAGCATTTTGATGTTTAATGGTAGAAAATGAAAGCTTGATGTGTAGTAAACAACTTTTGCTAAATGATTTTTCATGAAAATACATTTAGGGACTAAAATGTAAAAGTTGTAAAACATGGGCATAAATTGTGAAATATTGAGAAATATGGGCTGCTATAAGAGAGAAATAGGGACGGCTAGGCTTGTTAATGTAGAAAAATAGATACATTTCACTTTACGAGCCTAGGGACTAAATTGTAAAAATTGACAAAGTTAGGGGTAAAATGGTAAAAATTACCATAGGAAAAATTTGTGTCCAATTGAGTAATGTGTATATTGAATTAGTTAAATTTGATGTTATAGATCAAGAACAACGTAAAATCGACCTTGACCGAGGGAAGGGCAAGGTATCGGACTAAATCGTAAAGTTAACATTTTACACCGAGGTAAGTCTTATATACAAATAATGAGTTATTATAATTGTTATGTTTAATTGCTTTAATTGTTAGAAATTTTAAATTTTATAACAAATCATCGAATATGTGTTATGATAAACCGATAAGTGAAGAAAAGTCCCGGTTGAACCTTAAGAATCATTTAGGATACGAGTGACATGTCACTAGGATTCCATTAACTGATATTGATTGTATATGTGATTTTGGGTGCTGGTCTAGTTTGACTACCAATGGCTAAGTAATCCTGCATTTGTTGTGGATACCTGTCAGCTTGTGTGAGTAGTATTGAGTAGTTTTGACTACACCGTCAGCTTGTGTGAGCAGACTTGTGATTAGCTCATCATTGAGCCTTTATGTGATATGTGTTAAGTGGTAGTTTTGGCTACAAATCATCGGTGGCTTCAACTATATTATATGTGGCACTTGTGCCTTATTCCGTGTATCCTTTAGCATTCCACGTGGTTCAACGGGTTATTTGAATTGATATGATAAAATGTGATTATATGTAAAAAGATTTGACCGTGTGTTAAGAATGTGTGTGTGTGCAGGTTATATGAAAATTTCATGTGTACTAAGTGCTTAATGTTTGTATTGAAATATGTGGTAAGATCATATGAGTAAGTGATAATCTCAAACTTAAGGTGATCACTAGAAAGCTCATTTCCACCTTATATGAATTATTGGTTTTAAATGCTCATTAATTTTGCATATAGGCTTACTAAGCTTAATAGCTTATCCCTTCGTTTTTCCTTACCCTTATAGGTTCGTCGTGCTAACCCGAGGTTCGATGATCAAGTTGGGATTCCATCAACACTATCAACAACAATTTGGTATTTTGCTAGTAAACTTGAAATTATGGCATGTATAGGTGGTTTAAGTTATGGTCATGTCATAGTTCTTTTGGGTCCATTGTTGTTAATATTTTTTAGTATTTTGGCCATTTAAAATGAGCCATATTAGGTTAAGTTATACTTTGCCAAAATGATGTAATCTATTAAGGTGAAAGCTTGAAATGTTTATGTGGAATGTGGTGTGATGTCTGTGCTTGATGATGGTGGATGAAATTTGGTTGTATGAAGGTCATAATATGTATGGTTGAATGAGTTATTGTGCCATATTGAATAATGGTAAAATTGGTAGGCCGTGTGTCCTCTGCACTTGAAATTATGAAAATTAAATGCCTAGTAGTAATCACACGGGTGGAGACACGGCCGTGTGTCTCGACCGTGTCCTTAACACGGCCTAGCCCACAGGCGTGTGGCTTGGCCATTTGACGAAAACTTCACGATGACATCATAAATAGAATACCCAAGATTTTTCACACGGGTTAAGACACGGGCATGTGCCCGGCCGTGTGAAGGACACGGCCTAGGACACGAGCGTGTGCTCGGCAGTGTGAAAACCCTTGTAGGTTCAAATTAAAAAATAATTTCACACGGGCTAGGGACATGGGTGTGTGTAACCACACGGCCTGCCCACATGGACGTGTCCCTGTCCCACACGGGCGTGTGCCCTGTTCTTGAGGCAAATTTTTCTAAGTGTTCGGAAAGCTCCGATTTAGTCCTGGATTGTACCCAATGTATCTTTTGGGCCTCGTAGGCCCATAATAAGAATGTTTTGAATAAGTTTGAAAATTTTTAAATTTTATGTGGAAATTGATCTTCGTAACCGAATGTTCGTATGAGCGTGAGTTCGGTGGTGCCTCGTACCCGTGTCCGGCGATGGTTATGGGCAAAGGGTGTTACACATATAACCATACCTTCAACTACTACATAATTTAACATGGTATGATTGTTGTTTTGAACTTTTGGTAAATTTCAATTTAAGTCCCCAAGCCATTTACTAATTAAAAATATATAGCAATTGGACTTTAAAATTTAGTCCCTAGGCCCTAATTAACCACAATTTTGACTAAATTAGTTATCCAAATTCCAATTCATTCGTACTTGAACTCCATAAATATTCTTGTTAAACATTTACAAACTCGATTTACGAAAATGAGATCTCGAAATCGTCTTTTTCAACACCACTAGAAATTGGGACGATACATAAAGACTAAATCTTAAGTTCATGCATAATAGAGAGACTAAAACAAAATTTAAAATTTTCTTGAAAGAGAATTGCACATATGTCAACAAAAGGAAGGATCAAATTAAATAAAATTAATATATAAGAGGTAAATCCCACATATAATTATAGTCAAGGGATTTGAACTAATTTAACCATTTATCTTTGAAGGACAAGACTACATTAAATGAAATTAATTTAAAGATTAAAACCCAGATATGATTATAGTAAAAATATTAAAACTAAAATTTAACCTTTTATCTTTGAAAACAAAAAGTGAAGAAAACAGAAGTGGGTGGCACGTATCATAAATGGAAAGAAAATTTGCTCCATTGACAATCTGAATACCATCCATTCATGTTGTTGTAAAGACACTCAACCATTTGGACAAAAAACATCAACAATTATAATTTATACACGCTTTTACCTAAATCCTTTTAAAAAAAATAAAATTGTGAGGATATGGCATGCCCCATCATCAAAACTGGATTATTTTGCATGTTATTTTGTTTTTTTTTTAATGGGATATCCAAAAAAAAAACTGTGATTATAATTTTTTATTCCAATAAAAT
Organism: Gossypium stocksii; assembly: GCA_020496765.1. Lineage (NCBI taxonomy): Eukaryota > Viridiplantae > Streptophyta > Magnoliopsida > Malvales > Malvaceae > Gossypium > Gossypium stocksii. The sequence continues at coordinate 103,562,286 of CM035621.1, forward strand.
ATGTAATTTTACTCTATTTTAATAGCAGATTGCAAATACAACAAATGCTTAAAGATATATATTTTCTCTTTAATAACAATTAAAATTAATGAGTGAAAAGAAATTATTAAAATACAATGCAAGATCTCAAAGTATATAATATATCTCAAAATCTCAAACACTTTTTATTTTTATTCATTTGATTTTGATTTATTTGAGAGTCCTAGAAATATTTTGCCTCAATTTTCTTTTAGTTTTTGCATGTGTTTTAAATTTTAAAAATATTAAATATTTTTTTATTCTACAAAATTTAAATTAGATAACTTATTATTTTTAAATTATTATAAAATTTATTATAGCTTAATTAATTTAAATTTATAATAATTTATTATGTTTTATTTGAAAATATTGGTTCTCATAATTATTAATTTTATAATAAATTTAAATCTAAAAAATTAATTAGATTTGAGATATGATAAGTCAACTTTACTTAATGTTTTTTTGTAACAATAGTTAGAGCGAAAACAAGCGGTGTAAAAAATAAAAGCAGAAAAGAATCGACACAACTGATCATTGTTAATGCAGTTCAGACACAACAGCCTTATGTCTGTGGAGTCTTGACCAGTGAATGATTTTAGTCAACAATCGTCATGATCACCTATCAATTTAAGTCCAATCTACCTTTACACAAAGAAGTAATTGCAACCCCAATACCGACCCCAATTGTCACAAATCACTCACCCAACTATCTCATAATACAATCAATAAACTCTCTAAAGAATACCTAAAAGAGTGGCACAAAATAACCACAAGAAAACACAACATAGTTGTCAACAAAGACACTCCAAAGCTAATCTTGATGTGTGGCGCAAACAACTTATTTATAAGACTCTTCCAGTGGTCAATCAACAATGTTTTGATAGGCTTTGAACTCCTATTTAAATGCTAAAATTATCTCCTTAACTATCCTAAGTATTTGTCTCATAAAAGTCTTCATAAATCAATTTTCCAACTATTCCTAAACTCTCTTGAATAAATATGATATTTATCTCTAAAAATAGCATTTTAATCACCAAGTGATAATAAGACTTTCATGCTTATCTAATCACTTCAAGCAATTCAGTTGGGAGTCTTAGCACTCAAATCTACCTATGTTATGGTCTCCTTGTTCTATTTGTTGATTAAACATGTTTAGCAATTGAGCTAAACTTCTTCCAATCTTGCATCATCATAATACAATGGGGTCTGATGTGTCCTTCTTTCCCACAATAATGGCATGCAAACTTTCCTTTCTTCTTGTTACATACATGTTGTTGTACAGGTGTTATTTAATTAAAAGTTGCAACATTAGATTAAGTATTACTTATACTTTTCATTCTTTGTGTTAGATTTGTTGCCCTAAGCGTAGTATATTCGTTTGTATATTTGTAATTTTTTGTAACAGATTGGTTAATAAAATTATTCATGAATTACATTAATATCCTTTGTATAATGTCCTCATGTGGTTTTTGCATGTAAAGCAAAGTAGAAGCAACTATTAGCTCATTGGTTGCCTAATGTTTAACTAATACTAAGCGGTATTACGTGGTCGGATCATAATACAAAAAAAATAACTTATATTAGTAGACGAACCTAAACATGTCCTTAGTCTAATCGGAAATGAGCAAACTAATTAAAATACTAATATATCGTCTATCAAATCCAATTGGGGAGATGTCTTGTCTTAGGCATTGAAGCGGATGACTCCCAAAAGATAGAGACATAGATGTGACTGATTAGACTAATAGTACATTGGACAGGACCCAAACAGAATAGATACTGAATCCATTTATGGATTTATTCACTTGTGACATTCATAGTGTAGCATACCTAAATCCTGAGTGAATGATGGACTATGTATGTGTGACTCGTACACTTTGATGTAAGTAAAAGCATGAGTTTGAATAGATAAGGAACTGAAAGTTAGTGCATTAGGTGTATGACTTCTACAATATGTAGCATCATTTACAAAAGTGGAATTTATAGCCTAAGATATGAGTAAATGATATCCTCTCATTGGCATTACATGGTTGATGAAAAGTAAACATGGTCGCATGTCATTCATCTTTGTGATGAATGACTTAATTACTATTTGATAGTAATTGACTTTTCATTAAGGAAGATGTAATGGTTACCAAATAAAATATGATCATATTGGAAGAGCGGATATTATCCCAAAGAGATTACAGATATCCTATAAGGGTAACACACTTATGACAAGGACATTAGACGAGCACTAAGTAGTTGCTTTCATAATGGTATGTCTTTAAGAAAGCTTAGTCATGATATCATAGTGGAAAGACTTCGTGACTAAATGAGTTTATAATTAATAGGTGAAAAGCCAACACTTAATTATAAATCATTTGAGCCCTAATTATTTATGTCCAATTAGTCCCTCCGCTAGCTCTTTGAAACCACAAATAAATTGCATGTTTGAATCAAAATGAACAAAATGAATAGAAATGAAGAAATGAAAAACATTCAAAAATAGTTATAGTTTTCTCTGAAATGGAGAAATGAAATCATATGAAAATGAATGTGGTTTTCTCAAAATAGAAATGGAAATGAAAATGAAAATGAGAAATGATACATTTGCAAATGTAAATGGATTACTTAGAAATGATCGGAAGAATAAGTTTATGTTTTTTAGCTATTATAAAGCTCGAAAATGAAAATAAATCATTCGGTCATAGTGAACATGTTGAATGATGAAATATTAAACATATTTTCTCGAAATTTTAGTAAGGGTAAAATGGTTAAAGTTTTACTGGGCAAAGTTTGTCAAATTTTTTCCGAGAGTAAAATTGGGATAAGAAAACTATTTGATATAAATATATTGAAGTTTATTTTGGGAAATAGAAAAAACAGAATCCGGTTGGGTCAAATTACAAACTACTGGGTCAAAAAGTCCAAAAAGTGGACCTGAGATGAGAAAGGCCCAAAATGTAACAGCCCGAATTAGGGCCTAAACGGAACAGTGGTTTTGAAAAACCACGAATATAAAGTGGAAAATTTTATTTCAATTAAGTTTTAAGGTTTATAATGTGATTGGATACTTGTGTGAAAAATTTATTAAGAAATTTTATCGATTGGGTGTTCAATTTGGTATTTAAGACTAAATTGTAAAAGGTGAAAAATGTGTGTTCTTGTTCATAAAAGGTACTTGATTAAAATGGGGTTTTAAAGTGGAGGTCCTTGAATGGCAATTAGACCAATATATTTTAGTTTGGACAAAAATGGGCATGAATAGGACAAATTTGAAAGAAAATCCTTTAAGGGCATTTTGGTCATTTAGTAATTAAAAGAATTAAAAAGAGAAAATGAAGCAAAAATTGGCTCATCTTCTTCAAGGGCTGGCCGAATATCACTATGGAAGCCATGGTTAGGGTTTTCAAGCTTCCAAGCTTGGTGATCACGGAAAACGAGATTCGGGCATAGATCGGGGAAGAACGAGGTTATGGACCAAGTCTGAAAAATTGGTCACTTTCACATCCGAGGTAAGTTGATGTGACAATAATAATGTGATAATGTAATTTACGTTTGGAACCTAAATTGGTGTATTAAATCGATTATGTTGAATTAAATGTTTAATATACTATGTTTGTGAATTGATTTAAAAATATGTCTATGATACAAGGTGACATAGGTGACATGGAAATGAATTGAAATATTGTGTTTAAAAGAGTTTCCTATGACTATGGTTATTATGTGAAGTTGTAAGTTTATATGTAAATAATACCTTGATTTTATTTTCAAAATAATATTTTGATGTATATTATGAATTATGATTGGGTGACGTTTATGATATGGAAAATTATGAAATGTGGAGTTCTCAATTGAACCTTTGAACACCAAAAGATACGGATGATATGTAGCTAGGTCACATGAGTGGTTTCGAGGGTAGGACACCATGTGTACAAGAAAGCTACGAGATATCATATGGTAGATAGGTCACATGTGTAATACGAGGTGTATACCAGGTGTACAAGAAAGCTATGGGATATTCTTGTATATGTAGCTAGGTCACATGTGTAATACTGTGTGTATACTATGTGTACAAGAAAGCTACGGGTTAAAAATAGCTAGGTCGCATGTGTGATTTGAGTGGTGGACACTATGTAGACACGAGAGCTATGTTACATGTAGCTAGGTCGCATGTGTGGATCCGAGTGTTGGACACCATGTAGACACAAGGGCTATAGAATTAAATAGCTAGGTCACATGGGTGATATTGAGTGTTCACCATGTGTACACGAGAGCCGGGTTTATGTGAGGGTAGAGCTATATGCTGAAACCACTGAGAAGAGATATGGTTCTGAAGGGTTCAATGGGAACATTTACTGAGTGATTTTTATGTGATTATGTGATGTATAAGCACAGGTGTATATTTGGGCAAATGTATATGAGAGTAATGGTGTAATGTGAGCAATGTGCTCAATATGTGATTGAAATTGTGGAAAGGCTGATATGGAGTAAGCATTACTATGAATACTCGTAAATATTGGTGATGATTATTCATTTGAATGGCTAGTATTGAACATGTTTGGTGTTATGTGTTCATATATGAAAGTTATATGAAGAAAACATCGGAGAGTAAAATTTTCAATAAAATAGTTTGAACAGCAGCAGTTATGTGATTTTGAAAAAAATCATCATAAATAGTAGAAATTGAATTAGATGATGAATGAGATATGAAATTAAATATCATTGAGTCTATTTTCACATAAAAGAAACGGTGTGAGTAAATGAACTTTATATTATGAGATATTTAAATTTTGGTGAGACAGGGTCTGAATGATTTCGAAAATCCCCTGTTCCAAATTTGGAAAATCACTAAAAATTGTATAAAAATTTTTATGGTGTGTAATTTATATTATTAGAATCCTTGATGAGTCCACTTTCAAGAGAAACAAACAGGAAGGTTATCCGAACTCTATATAATGAGAAATTTGATTTTTAGTGAAGAGGAGTCAGAGCTGTGGAATAGCAAAATAGGGGAATATTTAATGAATAAATTGTATTAATTGGCTAAATAAAAAATTCTAAAAATTTTATGGTAAGAAGGTATGTGTGAGTCTAGTTTCAAGGAAAATTAGCAGATCTAAATTTGGAGTTTCGTAGCTCCAGATATAATTAATTTAGCAACAGTGACTTAGGAAAACAGCCTAAGGTGAATGTGGGCAAAAAGGTGAAATCATGTGAAATTATGATCACGTTATCGTAAGAATACTTTTTAAGAATGGAAACATCTTGTTAGTTAAATTGCTTATTATTACGTGCCGACTTACTAAGCTGTAAAGCTTACACCTTTCTTTCCTTTTCTCTTAGTATTGTCAGGTTAGCTTGAGGTTGGAGATCGTCGGAGGCAGCATCACACTATCATTTTGACAAGTTGGAGTAATGCCAATTCTTATTAGTTTACAATTGAGTGGCATGTATAGAGATTTAATTATTGGTAATATGTATTATTGTGAATTGGCTAAATGTATTAGCTGATATTACTTCATTATATATATAGCCATGAGATGTGGCTCATAATTGTTATGGGTATGTAAGCCTAATTTATACATGTGTTTGATGATTAAATCAGGAATAATCAAGGGTATGATATGTGTCTATGAAATGTAAATGAGTGTGAAGAGTTGAGAGCACAAAAAAGGGCTTGGAAAATAGCCTAGGTGTTGGCCACACGGATAGAGGCACGGCCGTGTGTCTCAGCCGTGTGGAGGACACAGCCTAGCACACGGGCACGTGACTTGGCCGTGAGCCCCTAAATGTTTGATGATGTCATAAATAGAGAGTTACACGGGTGGAGGACACGGGCATGTCCTGAGCCACACAGGTGTGTGAGACCACACGGCCTGCCCCACGGGCGTGTGACTCTCCAAAATAGGGAAATTTTAATTGTGTCTCAAAAGTTTTCAAAAGTTCTTGGTTTAGTCCCAAATCATTATCAGTGTATGTGTTGGGCCTCGTAGGCCTATATAAGGGATTTTAAAGTGGAAGTTGAAAAGTTTTAAATTGGAGTGAAGTTTATGGCTCGATAATGTACGGTTGGTTATGTTATCGTCCGGTAACGCCTCGTACCCTGTCCCGGCGTCAGATACGGGTAAGGGGTGTTACACAAAACCCCTCATGTAACATGAAGGAGCGCCAACCATAGTAAGAATACTAGGGTGTGTGGTCCACCCCATTCCTACTCTAAGTAGGAAGTTGTTTTTCTTATTTGAAATAAACCACTACAACTCAACAAGAATTCTACCTTCTCTTCTTATAAATAGATGACACTGGTAAAGCTATTAACAAAAATTCGAGAGATTGTTACTCTCCTAAAAAATCAAGTTAATTTACTTTGCCAGAATAACAATTCTACCGGTTTCTACTAAAAGAAGAGAGAATATTCATTTTCACCCCAAAAGTAAAGAAAACTTTTTCTAGTTCTATGTTTTGATTCGATTGGTTCGAGCCCACACTCGAAGTAGTTCATTGTACGAGAATAGAAGAGAAGACCGTTTGGTTCAAAGTCGGAAAACATCAAGGATCCGCTTATTCGAAAATACAGGTACGATTTTAGTCTAAGGTTTATTGCAATAAATATCACAAACCGAGTCGATTTTCAAAATTTTAAATTTTCACTGTGCAAGAAAATCATTTTCAAACCGGATTTTTTCCAACAGCTACGTGGGAACCTGAAGAAACTATGAAATCACAATACCCTAACCTATTTATGAGTAAAAATTTCGAAGATGAATTTTCCTAAAAAGGGAGAGTTGCAACAGCTCGTTTTTTAGTGGTGCCAAAAATGGTGATTTCGGAACCCTATTTTCTGATGACCCAATCCATAAGTTTTATTAATTAATAATTATGGTTTAATTATTATATTTTATTGAACCTTGGTTTGATGAATTTGTTTAGTGGGATAGTTAGCTAATGTATAAGTGTTTCCACCCTAAAGTTAGTGGTGTCACAAACTGTAGTTTTGGAACCCTATTTTCGATGAGCGAGCCTATAAATGTTATTATTTAATATCTGCAAGGTTGCTATAAGGTTTAATTATTTGGTTCTTTAATTTTTTTCAATCGGATAGTTAATTAAGATATAACGACTAAATCATAAAAGTTATAAAAGTTAATTACTATTGATTTTTATTTGCTAAAAGGGCTAAATAGTATTAATCCAAGGATCAAAGTGGCAATAAGGCCATTATTAATGGTGGTGGAAGGTAAGTAATGAATTATTTTAATTAAAAATAAATTGTATTATAATTATATTATATTATTATGTATATTACATAAAATTAAAGAAACAAAAGCTAAAAGAATTTGGTTCATCTTCATTCATCATCTTCTTTCTCACAAAAACAAAAGGGGAGATAGGGTTTCGCTTCAAAGACTTTTGATCCTTGATTGGTAAGCTTAATTTAGTCTTTTTTTTTTTGTAAATTTTATGTTTTTGATAGCCCAAAAGCTTGATTTAACTAGCTCAGGGACTATTTGCAAAACTATTAAAATTTATAGAAGTTTCATTGTTGAAAATTGAAGCTTTTGGGACTAAATTGATAGATTTTGAGCTTAGATGTGAAAAAGGACTAGTTTGTGGAGTGAAAATTATTAATTTTGAACATAGAGACTAAAGTGTGAATAATTCAAAACTAGCATGAAATTACTGTAATTATAGTTATTAAAAGGCTGTGGAAGGATGATATTGAGATCAATTTCAAAATCGAATCTCAAATTTGAAAGTTATGGCAAATTTGATTTTAGGGACTAAATTGAATAAAATGTAAAAATTAAGGGAATATTTGATAAATGAAATTAGACTGGTATATAGTTACAATATGCTATTAAATGATGTTTTGAATTGATAATTGAATTAAATTATGATTTAGATCAGGATTTAAACTAGTCGGAGGATATTCGCAAAAAAGAAAAAATTATAGATTAGTCCCTAACATCTTGTTGGTTTTTGTTTTTACCATATAAGTTTATATGAAACTTATTATGTTAATTTCAATTATTAAAGTGTTAATATCTTGTTTGTTAGTTGAGTTTTTGTGGAAATATTAAGTGTTAATATTGAATGGATTAAATTGTAAAGTAATATAGAATGGTTCTGAATAGATACATGTCAATTGATGGTTATGATATGTTTATATGATAAAACAATATGTACAAATGATGATATTAGAGAGATTAAAATGTATGTATACAGAACAATGCCATGAGAATTTAGTAAATGTTACGATACGAAAAGCAAATCATTACCATTTTAAAGGAATTAGGTACTGGTTAATGACTACTTTATCGATGGGTGAGATCCGACATCTATTGCAGATTCTCTACAACTTGTGCAAGAAGCATCGAATAAAGTTAGCAAAATAATCCTGACCAACAGCTTGTATGAGCAGAGCCAAACAATCCAGACCGGGGTGTTGGTCAGGGACTTAATTATCGATGGCTGAGATTGAGCATATGTTACAGATTCTATATAAATTGTGCAAGTAACATCAAATAACACTTATATGAACAATCCCAACCTACAGTTTGTATGAGTAGACCTGAGTTATACAGCTTGTGTGAGCAAATTATATGTTACAGCTTGTGTGAGCGATTCAATCCTTAATATACAAAATTAAATTACCATAGTTATCCGGCAAAGATATGGACAAGTTGATAAAGGAATAATTGGAAAATCTAACAAGAAACTTGGTTGACATGGTTGAAATATTGTATAAGTTGAAATGGTATAGTAATATATGGTATATATATGTGTGTGTGAACTGAACACTTTGTGATTGTATTACTAATATGTCAATTTGATGATGGTTTTTGAAATTGTACAAATAGGTTTAAGGATGTCATAGTATTATCATGTTGTGCATCTTTGATTTCCTATTGATTAAATGATGTAATACTTAGGTAAATTAAGTTCAATTTCATATGGACTTACTAAGTATTTGATATACTTACTGTTGATTTTACTTATTTGTAGATTATTTATTAAGGAGCGTGACGATTGGATCACTTTGGAGCTAACACTATCAATCTCTTGTTTTGGTACCCTTTTGATCGTTTTGAACTTGGTTATTTATGGCATGTCCTTAGGACTGTCAAGTTTTTGAAAATGTTAAATATTTTTTGTGGCATAGTTGATTTTGAACACCTATAGTAACTTATGGAAATGTTGAATTGCTTATGTCCATAGCTTTGGTATAATTGTAACAACCCGAATTAGGGCCTAAACGAAATAGTAATTTCAAAAACCACAAATCCAAAGTAGAAAAATTTATTATAATTAAGTTTTAAAGTTTATAGGGTGATAGAATAATCGTGTGAAATTTTTGTTAAGAAATTTTATTGATTGGATGTCCAATTTGATAATTGGGACAAAATTGTAATAGGTGAAAAATGTGTATTCTAATTCATAAAGGTACTTGATTGGAATGGGTTTTTAAAGTGGAGGTCTTTAAATGGAAATTAGGCCATTATAACTTAGTTTGGACAAAAATACCCTTGGGTGGACAAAATACCAAAGGTTTTTAATGAAGAGCATTTTGGTCATTAGGTAAATAAAAGAATAAAATGGGAAAAATAACCCAAAATTGTGTCCATACTTCTTCAACCTTGGCCGAAACTCGCCATGGACACCATGGCTAGGGTTTTCAAGCTTCCAAGCTCAATAATCATGGAAAATGAGATTCGGACTTAAAACAGGAGAAGGAAAAAGTTTTCGATCTAAAGTGCAATAATTCAATAATTTGGACCGAGGTAAGTTTGTATGTAAATAATTCATTATTTTCATTTGTGTTGTAATATTTTAATGCATATTATGAAATCTAATTGTATGATATTATGATTGGCGAGATGTGGGAAAGTGAAATTCCCGATTAAACCTTGGGAAAACAAAAGATACGGATATTGTGTAGCTAGGTCACATGTGTGGTTCCGAGGATAGGACACCATGTGTACAAGAGAGCTACGAGATATGATGTGGTAGCTAGGTCACATGTGTAATACTGGGTGTATATCATGTGTACACAAGAGCTATGGATTAAAGATAGCTAGGTCGCATGCATGGTACCAAGGGTACATCATGTAGACACGAGAGCTATGTTATATGTAGCTAGGTCGCATGTGTGGTTCTGAGTGTTGGACACCATGTAGACACGAGAGCTACGGGATTAAGTAGCTAGGTCGCATGTGTGGTTTCGAGTGTTGAACACTATGTAGACACGAGAGCTACGGGATTTATTGGCTATGTCACATGGGTGATATCGAGTATACACCATGTGTACACGAGAGCTAGATTATGTGTTGTTGGAGCTATGAGCTAAAACCACTGGGTATCGAATGTTATTCCGAAGGGTTGAACGGGAAAAGCTTACTAACAGAGACTGGTGTGGTGAAGTGGTGTGTAAGTGCAAGAGTATACATATGAGTAATGTGCTCGAGATGTGAATGACTTGTGGTAAGGTTGATATGGTGGAAGTGTTAACATGAATACCTGAAAATATTGATGATGATTATCCATTGGAATGGCTAATATTGAACACGATTGGTGTTATTTGTTCATAAATTAAAATAGTATGAGGAAAACATGGAATAGTAAAATTTTTAATAAAACAGTTTGAAACATCAACAGTTACATGACTTTAAAAAATCACCAAAAATAGTGGAAATTTAATTAGAGACTGAATGAATTATGAAATTAAAGCTCATTGAGTCTATTTTCACATAAAATAAACGGTGTGAGCAAATGATTTATATATTATAAGATATTTAAATTATAGTGAGACAGGGTCAGAATGGGTTTGGAAATCCCTTGTTTCAACTTTGGAAAATCATTAAAAATTGTACAAAAATAATTGTGAGATATTATTTATATGATTGAATTCCTTAATGAGTTTAATTTTAAGGGAAACAAATGGCAACATATTTTGAATTCTGTACGATGAGATCATTAAATTTTAGTGAAGAGGGTTTGTAATCGTCGGGTAGCAAAACAAGGGAGACTTTAAGGAATAAACTGTATTGATTGGCTAAACCAAAAATTCTGGAAATTTTATGGTAAGAAGATATGTGAGTCTAGTTTTAGAGAAAATTAGTGGATCTAAATTTGGAGTTCTGTAGATCTGGATAAAAATAATTTAGTGACTATGGTGCGAGTAGATAGCTTAGGGTAGACAAGAGTAAAAAGTGAAAACTATGTGCAATTACAACCATATTGTTTTTAGATCATAACGAGAGGTTTTATTGAGGCATGTTAATGAATTATTTACTATTTACATACTTATTTACTAAGCTGTAATGCTTACTCCCTTCCTTTCTTTTTTCTTATAGTGTTTCAGATGCTAGCTCGAGTTGGAGGTCGTTGGAGATTCAATAACACTATCAAGCTAAGAACGGTATCAAAAAAGTACCAATTATTTATAACTTATGGCATGTATAGGGAACTGAATATATGGGTATATGTTATTGAGTTGGCCTAGAATGTTAGCCTAAGTCAATGGAAATTTTATTGTTGTATAAGGCCATTTGATATGGCTAATAATAGCTATGTTATAAGTCATATTGATGCAATACATGAATGAGTATGTTTGTATAAGGATGAATGAATTTATTTATACTATGGACTTGATAATTATGTCATGTGAATGGTCATGCAAGTGTATGTTGTAGTGGTTAATGGCAAGGTAAGTAATGAATTTATGCCTTAATAGTGGCTACTTGAAGGCCCAAATATGTCATGTTGTGTATTGATGAAATTGTCCTAAGTGTATAAGTGATTTTGAATGATAGAAAGTCTTGGTAAATAGCCTCAATTGTTTCTACACGGCCTAGGACATGGGCGTGTGCCTCGGCCGTGTGACTTTGAATGTGTGTTGACGTCATAAGTAGAATATCCCCAGTTTTGCACACGGGGTGACCACACGGGCTTGTGCTCAGCTGTGTGAAAACCCCTGTAGGTTCAAAATGGAAAATAAATTTGCAATAATTCCACACAGGTTGGGGACACGAGCGTGTGTGACCACACGGCCTGCCCATATGGGCGTGTCCCTGCTACACACGGGCGTGTGCCCTGTTTTTAGTCAAATTTTGTAAAATTTTCCTAAGTTCTCGGTTGGGTCTTAGACCTCTCCCAAACTATATTTTAGGCTCCATAGGCCCATTTTAAGGATTGTAAGATATATTATGAAAATTTTAAATTGGAAAGAAATATTTATGGTCCGCTTTTGTATGGTTGATCGTGTTATTGTCTGGTAATGCCTTGTACTCGGTTCCGGCGTTCAACTCGGGTAAGGGGTGTTACAATTGTTGTGCTTAGATGGATGGAAAATTATAATGACTTATGTGCATATGAACCAGCTTGTGGTATGGATTGAATAAGTGTTTTGGATTATTATAAATAGGTGGAATGGTTTGTATAGATTCATGTTTCATTATTGTGATTTCGTGCCAAATGTGGCATATTGGTTTTGTGAATTGCTTAGATGAATATATGTTATGTTTTCGCATGGAATTGGTATGTTTTGAATAGGTTTAATTGAAGTCAAAAGAATTCTTTAGCCTATTTGGTTGGTTGGTATAAATAAGTGTCAAATGGCCTTAATGTACAAAAAACAGGATTCACATTGCGACGTCATATAATGGTCATCCCGACAAGAAAAAACTTGTAATGTTACATTGAGACGAGGAATCCCATCATCTTAACAAGGCCAAAAGAGTGAGTGACTGTAGCACCCCAAAAATTTAAGTTTTAACTGGGTTTTAACTGGGACAAACTACAGTAATTAGACTTTGGTATCATTGGTTCTGTGTTCTGCTTTTCTATTTAAGGTCTAGGGTTCGAATCATATTATAAGCTTTTATTGTTTTTAAAACAAACCATAAGCAAGCATTGGCTGCTTAATTTTATTTCATTGTGATATTGTGATAAGAATGAGCCTGCTAGTTCACTAGTTAAGCATCTGTCTGTGTTCTATCTGGTTCTAAGTTCGAATCCCCTCGTACACATTAGGAATATTTTTGCTAAAAGCTGAAAAATCTGAGTGGAAGTTAAACAATTAAGTAACGATAGCTCTTCTTTCCGTCAATTTTTTATTTTTTTGTTCTTCTCTTTTTTTCTTCATATTCTTTTATTTTTGCTAATTTGCTGTCAAGAATGGTACGGGTTAGTGAGATTTTGTTGCTAAACATTAGACAGAAGATCGTAGAGTGAATGTTTGCCAACATGAGTGTTTCATGTTTTTTTTTCGTTTCTAACTTGTGGTAAATCGAATACATTACGAATGGTAAGAATCACTAATAAACGATCGTTTTTTTCCTAATAGATGGGAATATTTCCAACAAGGTACAACAACAAGTCGATCCCCGTGATTGTTGCTGAAATTCGGTAAGTTTGGAATGTATGGAAGTGTAATGTCGAAGTTGTCGACATGTTTGATATTGATTGATGTTGTTGAAATGTGGAATTTGATTTATCTATTTGGTTGTGAAATGATTAATTAGGGCCTGGTTAGTCTCTGAAGCAGTTTCCAACAAAGAGAAATCAGGTGCGTAACAATTTTTGCAAGTTTCGCAAGTTTCAGGTCGACAAAAATGGTGGGCATCGATGTTACACGGCCAAGCACATGGTCGTGTGACCAGGCCGTGTGAGCCACACGAGCATGTGAGAGGCCATACGATCGGCCGTGTAACTTACAGTTTGTCGAACTAGGACCACACGGGCTAGCACACGGGCATGTGTTTAGGCCATTTGAGACCAAAATGGTGCAGAGTTCACACAGGCACAAGACAGGCCGTGTGTCTAGGTCGTGTAACTCACTGTTTATGAATTAAGCACCACACGGGCCAGCACACAGGCATGTGCTTAGGCCGTGTGAGTCACATGGGCAAGGACACGGCCATGTGTCCAAGCCATGTAACTCTCTTTTTATTGATCGGTAACACAAGGGTACACGACAAAGACGTGTGACAGGCCGTTTGGACCACATGGACAAGGACACGGTCATGTGTCCAGGCCTTGTGGTAACCACTGGAATACCGAAAGCTCGTTTTACAACTGAAATCATTATTGTGACTGATATTGATTATCTATGATTTGATTGATATGAAATGAGATTCAATGAGAAACTACTGTTAATGTGTAATTGATAATCAATAAGTATTATGTGAATTTTCTACATTTTGAATATGTTTGGATTGGAAATGTGCGGAGAAAGAAGTAATATGCTCTGAACAGTGGTTTGTCCACTTTCTGATTAAATCTGAAGTCAGCATTTAACGCTAACCATGTTAGCATCTATGATATGATTCTGTAACGTGTCAAACTGACACATTGCAGTGTGCAGGGAGGGATGGACACTAAACATCCTTAATGGTGTGTTGGGTTAGTTGGAGATGGGGTGTAGCGGATGGAAACTAGAAATTTCTATTATGAATATGTTCTGATATCTGATTAAGCATGTTAATAAATTGCTACCGACCATATGTGTTATCTGAGTGTAATTGATCAGTTTATATCGATATTGTGAATATTAAAAACTATCTGATATTCTGAGTAAGATCACCTTGTGATCGTATGAAAGCTTTATAGTACATTTTCTATTACGCACTGAGTTTACAACTCACCCTGTTACGTATGGCTTTCAGGTAAACCTTCTCATTGAACGGGATCGATGTCACGAAGGCTCGGTCAACTTTATTACCTTATGATCTTACTTTGTTTATAAAGAGACTATGTTATTTTATTTTGGAGTTATGATGTTTAAGCATTAAGACATCCTGGTGACTGTTGGAGATATGTGGCTTGATTTATCTATTCTACTAACTTGATAATTATTAGTATGAATGTTTGTAATTCTCTAAACTCGGTTTGGACGTCTAAGCCGGGGTTAGGGTGATACATTAAGCGGTATCAGAGTCAGGTTTGTCAACACTCGGACTATGTTTAGGCTCCTAGTACATTAGAAAAATAGCTAGCAATAATTAAAAATTAAACTACAATA
This sequence comes from Gossypium stocksii, assembly GCA_020496765.1. Classification (NCBI taxonomy): domain Eukaryota; kingdom Viridiplantae; phylum Streptophyta; class Magnoliopsida; order Malvales; family Malvaceae; genus Gossypium; species Gossypium stocksii. The sequence continues at coordinate 103,577,311 of CM035621.1, forward strand.
ATTAACAATTAAACTAAGGCAAAAATATTAAAATTGTATTTAGTAATCGAGCTCCCGACGCTGATCCTATAAGTATAATTTTCATTGTTATATTGTTATAATGATTGTGATTCTGAAACTGATATGTTGGATTGGGACTGATGGAATTAGTATATTGAATGTATAAACTGGTCTGTGAATTTTGTTAATGTAGTCTGGTTAATATGATGAGTTCGCGCAGTAGTCGTGGATGTCGTATGAGAGGGTGTCGAGGGCGCCAAGGAGGACGAGCTTGAGCAGAGTCTTCCTTGATGGGTAGCATGCACAATTTGGAGACTAGTGAGACAGTTGGTACTCCCACTACTGAGACGGAGTCCCAGACTCCGACGGCTAGGGATAACGCACTGTCCCAAGCCATGGTTCGGGCACTATAGAGGGTCACTAGAACCCATTCAAGATCAGGAAGTCGAGGGTCTATTACTGAGCAACTTCATTCAAATGGTGCTGAACTGTTCAAGGGCGTTGTTGGAGTAGCCCCTACCGTTGCTGCATATTGGCTCGAGGCTACCAAACGTATCGTGACAGATCTGGATTACACTCCAGCTTAGAAGTTAATGGGTGTTGTATAGTTATTAAGAGATGAAGCCTATCAGTGGTGCTTAACTACAGAAAAAGGTGCTCAGCCGGGACAGGTGAGCTAGGACTACTTTAAAAATGCCTTCCAGGGTAAGTATATGGGGGCAAGCTATGTTGAGGCTCATAGACATGAGTTCATGAGCCTAGTTCAAGGTGATAAGTCGGTCATTGAGTATGATGCTGAATTACTATGACTGAGTAGGTACGCATGAACTCTGGTAGCATCTGATTATGACAAGTGTGTACGGTTTGAAGAAGGGTTGAGGTACGACCTTTGTGTTCTGATAGCTCCTCAGAGGAAGTGAGTATTTGCTGCTTTAGTTGATAAGGCGAAGATTTTGGAAGAGGTAAAGCATCTCGAGTGCGAACGCCGTGAACATGAAAGAGGTCAGCTTAAGGGTAAAAGGGATTCGGGTCCCTCCAGTTCTGTTTGGCGCCCTAAGAAATGGGCGAGGTTAGAGAGGCCTCCAAGGGCCAAAGTATCCACTGTAGTGGCCGAGGTTCAGTTGTGTGGGGAGTGCAGGAAGCGCCACCCAGGCAACTACTGGAGGAAATTGGGAGCGTGTCTCCGTTGTGGTTCGATGGAGCATCGAGTTAGGGATTGTCCCCGATGATTAGATTCAGTGCCAGCTGGGGCACAAACCCAGACTCCTAATCCTATTCGACTACCGAGAGAGACTCAGCAATCATTCTATGGTCGTGGTACAGGTAAAGGTGGTGGTGAATCTGAGAGAGGTTAGAGGGCACCAACTAGAGGTGCTGATCAGACTGAGGCTTGTAAGCCGGAGCTGGTTTATGCAACTAGACGTCGTGATGAGAGTGATGATGCTGATGTCATTGCAGTTTTTTTATTTACTCTGTTCTGTATTATGCTCTTATTGATATCGGTTCTACACACTCATAAATAGCTAGTGTTGTTTCTGCATCTTTGGGTCTATCTGCTGAAAGTATGACTAGAGCTATTTTTGTGATTAGCCCGTTAGGTCAGTCAATTCGAGTCGATAGGATATATTGACGAGTACCATTGGAACTTTAGGGTATTGTGTTTCCAGCCGATTTGATGGAATTACCCTTTAATGAATTTGATTTGATTCCAGGAATGGACTAGCTCGTTGAGTATCGAGTCAGTCTAGACTGTGCAACTAAAAGGGTTACTTTGAGACCGACTAAAACCGAAGAGGTAACCATGATTGGTGAACAATGAGATTACCTTTCTAATGTAGTCTCTGCTCTTGTAGCTAAAAAAGCTAATTCAAAAAGGGTGTGAAGCATATGTAGCTTACATGTCGAATGCTGCTCCCAAAAAGCTGTCTATAAGAAATATCCGTATGGTTAAGGAATTCTGGAAGTATTTCTCGAGGAATTGCCTAGAGTACCTCCGGATAGAGAGGTAGAGTTTGGAATTGACCTACCAGCTGGTACAACTTCTGTGTCCATTGCACCCTATCGCATAGCACCTAAGGAATTGACCGAATTGAAAGCTCAAATTCAAGAACTCCTAGATCGAGGATTTATTCGACTGAGTGTGTCTCTGTAGGGAGCATCGGTATTATTTGTTAAGAAAAAAGACGGGTCAATGCGACTGTGTATCGATTATGGACAAAAATAGGCTATCTACCAATCCTCTATGCCACCCTAAAACAAGACCAAAACATAGCCTAACATACCAAGGCTTTTATGCTCAACATAGAACCATAATTTGGCATTCCAACACATTAATAAATACCGATCCAACCAATCATACACATTTCTACTACTAGTACACACACATTCATGAATAACTTCAACTTTTTCTTGAACTCATTCTCATTTCATTAATAATAACTAGAACAATTTTAGCCAATTCCAATGGCCATTTACAAAATGAACTTAAATGACACAAATGGCCAACACAATTGGCACACTAGTGTATCTTATACCAAAATGACCATCTAACCTATATATGTCATTACTCAAGACACAAAATATAACTATACCGAATGCTTCGTTTGATAGTGCACGAGATGCCTCTAACGTCCTTGGATCCTTAGCTACTTAGGCGACTCTATAAGAAAATGGAAAGGAAAGGGGGTAAGTATAAAGCTTAGTAAGTAGAATGCAATTATTAACAACTGAATATTGTGAATTAATATTCTCATAATTCTCAACATTCGTACTTAACATGAATGATTATGGACATAACTTACTCATCAGATCTTCTTTACTAATCATACAACATATGATCAAACTCGTTTATATACATGATGTATATATATACACATTTGTACCTGTACCACTCACAACAAAGTCATCAGTTCTTTTAAATATATTTATATATACACTCAACTATAAAATCTTTTCCCATGGAACTCAGTGGAATAGGAGAGGATAATCGATGGCCTCGAACGTAGGATAAGCACTGATGCCATGTTCTCAGCATGGTCTTACACTGGCTCTCGTCTCATCGCCAATGCCATGTCTTCGAGATGGACTTATAATGGCATTAAACTCATCGCCAATTCCATGTCTTTGACATGGACTTACAATGACATTAAACTCATCGCCAATGCCATGTTTTCGACATGGGCTTACAATGGCATTAAACTCCTCGCTAATGCCATGTCTTCGACATGGGCTTACAATGGCATTAAACTCATTGCCCTAAGTCTCTCAGCCCAATTATCCAATCCATTCCTACGGTTCCCTCCGGGAAATTACCATTATGGCATTTCATTCTCGTTTCATAGATACAATCAATATCTCATACAATATAAATACATAAATGAATATGCAATAAGTAGATTGTAATATTTACACCCCGCTTACCTCGGTATACAAAAAGGTGACTAGTCTCGATTTACTCTCTTAGTTTGGCCTTCCCCCAGTCTAGTCTCGGGTGTTGTTCTTCTTATCTAAAATGGCAAGGTTTCACCAATTTTAATCACTAACTCAATTAAGATAACCAAAATAAATAAATTAGAAAAATGACCATTTTGCCCCTAGACTCTTACAAAATGACCATTTTACCTTTATGCTCAAAATCTGATTGTTATCGAACTTCCCCATAATTCAAGCCTAACCGAACTTATATCCCTCTTATAGCTACTCAAAGTTCTTACTAATTTTCACAAATACCATCACTTTATCACATTTCACACATTAGTCACGTTAGGTGTTTTTCATGAACACTCATCTATAAAAGTTGTTTATTACACAACCATAACTCATTTTCTTCAATAAAATTTTAGTAAACTATATCATAGCTCTCATGGTAAAACTTTAAACTTCCCACCATGTCACACAATAGTCCTCTTAATGGATAGCCCACACCACAAGGGTCACAAAAGTACAAAAATTATTAACAAAAGACCCTAAAATCACTTACTTGAATGAATGAAGAGTAGCTGAAAATTTAAGCTTCAAAGACCCCTTTCTAGGCTGAAATTTTCTGTGGAATGGTGAAGAAGAAGAAAGAAAGAAAGAAAAATGAAGCCTTATTATTTTAATCCCCCACTAGTCAAATTAATCACCTACTCCCACCTAAAATTTGACTTTTCTAACTCTTTGACCCCTATGGCCAGCCACACTACTCAATATAGGCCTAATTGCCTTTTAAAAACCCCACACTTTGATATTCAATCAATTTGACATAATTTACTAGCAATTTAACACGTTTGGCCTTTTTGCAATTTAGTGCTTTCTCCAAATCAAGCATGTAAATACTATAATCGTCTCACCAAACTTTTCATGCTTTCTTATGAACGTACCATAACTAATATAATAACATCAAAATAAATTACCAAGTCTCAAATTAGTGCTTCCGAAACCACTGTCCCGATTAGCCCCTAATTCGGGTTGTTACAATTCACCCCCTTAGAAATTTTCGTCCCCGAAAATCTTACCGTAAAATAGGTTTGGGTATTGACCCCCCATTGTCTCCTCCGGTTCCCATATGGCTTCCTCGGTCCCATGTCTATGCCATAAGATCATTACAAGAGTAATACTTTTGTTTCTCAATTGCTTAACTTCTCGAGCCAAAATCTTAACGGTTTCTTTACCATAGGTCATATCCAGCTGAATCTCAACCTCCTTCGACGTAATCACATGTAAAGGGTCCGAGCGATAGCGGCACAACATGGATACATGGAAAATGTCATGAATCTATTCTAGCTTAGTTGGTAAGGCTAATCGATAGGCTACCGGTCGAACTCTCTGATCACTTTATAAGGCCCAATAAACCGTGGACTTAACTTTCCCTTCCTCTCAAATTTAAAAACCCTTTTCCATGGAGACACTTTCAAAAGTAATTTGTCGCCGACTTGGAACTCAATCTTCTTATGTTTCATGTCTACGTAGGATTTATGTCTATTCGAGGCAGCCTTTAAACAGCCTCGAATCACCCTAACCTTCTCTTCAGTCTTTTTGACCAAGTCAACCCCGTGTATCTAATTCTCTTTGAGTTCTGTCCAATACAAGGGCATCCAACACTTGCGCCCATACAAAGCCTCATAAGGCGCCGTCTAAAGACTTGATTGATAGCTATTATTGTAGGCGAATTCTACCAACGGTAAGTACCTTTCCCAGCTACCTTGAAACTCTAGAATACAACACCGTAACATGTCTTCAGGTATCTGGATTACTCTCTTAGATTGGCCATCTGTTTGTGGGTGAAAAGCAGTACTAAAATTAAGTTTTGTTCCCAAAGCTCCTTGCAACTTGCCCCAAAATTGCGACATAAATCTTGCATCTCTATCCGAAATAATTGATAAAGGTACTCCGTGAAGCCTCACAATCTCAGAAACGCACAAATCGGCCAATTTCTCAAGCGGGTAGTCGATACGCACTGGTATGAAATGAGCTGAATTAGTGAGTTTATCTACCACTACCCAACCTGCATCCTTCTTCTTTGGAGTCGTAGGCAACCCCGTCACAAAATCCATAGTAACTCGATCTCATTTCCACTCTAGAACCATTATAGGCTAAAGCAGGCCCGATGGTACCTGATGTTTGGCTTTCACTTGCTGATAAATTAATTATCTTGAAACAAACTCTAAAATGTCTCTCTTCATACCCGGCCACCAATACATTTTCCTCAAGTCATTGTACATCTTTACACTCCCTGAATGAATAGATAAAAACCCACTATGTGCTTCTTGCAAAATTTTCAAAACAATCTCCTCACTCTTAAGCACACAAACTCTATCTCGGTACTTTAAACAACCATCAGACTCAATTCGAAATTCAGATTCAACGCCCGATTCACATTGTGCTCTTTTAGCTTGCAACATCTCATCATTCTTCTGAGCTTCAAGAATCTCTTGAAGAAATACTGGTTTAGCTCTCATTTCTACAATGATCGAACCATCCTCAGACATAGACAACTAGGCACTCAAAGCTCTTAAAGCAAACAATGATTTCCTACTCAACGCATCGGCAACTACATTCGCCTTTCCTAGATGGTAGTCAATCACCAACTCGTAGGCTTTTATTAACTCTAGCCATCTTCGTTGCCTTAAATTTAACTCTTTTTGCATCACTAGATACTTTAAAATTTTGTGGTCTGTGAAAACTCAGTAATTCTCTCCATATAAATGATGTCTCTAGATCTTCAATAAAACAATGGCAACCAACTCCAAGTAGTGAGTAAGGTAGTTCTTCTCATGTGGCTTCAACTGTCTCGAGGCATACGCAATTACATTGCCTTCTTGCATAAGTACGCACCCTAGTCCATTCAGGGAGGCGTCGCTATACACCACAAACTCTTTTCCTAGTTTGGGTTACACCAAAATCGGGGCTTCAGTCAACAAGGTCTTTAATTTCTCAAAACTTTCTTGACATTTTTCTGTCCACTCCAATTTTGACATCTTTCTGCAACAACCTCGTCCTCGAAGTTGCAATCATAGAAAATCCATTAATAAAGTTCTGTAATATCCCGGTAAGCCCAAGAAACTCCTAATCTCAAACACATTCTTCGGTGGCTTCCACTCAACAATAGCTAAAATCTTACTAGGGTCAACACTGATCCCTTCGCCCGAGATAATGTGTCCCAAGAAACCAACTTCTCGAAGCCAAAATTCACTTTTGTTAAACTTAGCATATAATTGCTTCTCTCTCAAGGTTTGTAGAACCGTCCTCAGGTGCTCAGCATGCTCGTTTTTGTCTCGAGAGTAAATCAGTATGTCATCATTAAAACCACTACAAATTTATCCAGGTATGGTCGAAATATGTGGTTCATTAGATCTATAAATACTACCAGGGCGTTTGCCAAGTCAAATGGCATGACCAAAAACTCATAATGGCCATACCTCGTCCGGAATGTAGTCTTTAATATGTCTTGTTCCTTCACCCTCAACTGATAGTACCCTGACCTCAGATCTATCTTAGAAAATATCGTGGCTCCCTTGAGTTGATCAAATAAATCGTCGATCCTAGGCAAAGGATACTTGTTATTCACATTTACTTTGTTAAGTTATCTGTCATCGATACATAACCTTAATGATCCATCTTTCTTCCTCACAAAGAGTACTGTAGCACCCCATGGGGAATAACTCGGTCTCGCGAACCCCTTATCGTTAATTCTTGCAGCTGTATCTTCAACTCCTTCAACTCCATGGTGCCATCCTATATAGAGCAATCGAGATAGGCGCCGTCCTAGGGACTAACTCGATGCCAAACTCCACTTCCCTTAGTGGAGGAAATCTGGGTAACTCTTTCAAAAACACATTTGAATACTCACAAACCATAAGTAGCAACTCAATCTTCACTTCAGATGCTTCAGTGTTCAACACAAAAGTGAGATAAGCTTCGCATCCCTTCCTCAAATATTTTTCTACAATTAAACACAAAACCACTACCGATAAGCTATTCAGTTCCCTGACTCGACCTAAAGGTTATCTCCATTCTTACAGCTCAATTCAATAAATTTTCTCCCACAATTCACTATTACACTATGAGTAGACAACCAATCGATACTTAGGATTCTATTGAACTCATCAAACGGTAAGATCATGAGATTAGCCGGAAAGCAATGACCTTTAATCATCAAGGGACAATCTCTGCATATCTTGTCCACTAAGACATATTTTCCTAACAGATTGGACACCTTTACTACGAATTTAGTAGACTCAACTAACACATTAATACTGGGTACCAACTTCATGCAAATATAAGAATGTGTAGATCCCGGATCGACTAAAGCAAGAACAAACATATGATGGATAGAAAAGGTACCCCTAATCATATCTGGAGATAAGGCTTCCTCGCGAGCGCGAATGGCATAAGTTTTTACCAGCGCTCGGTCGTCGGACCTCATGGTTGAACCTCTGGGAGTACCTCTGCTACCAGCTCTACTTTCCAGGTTCTTTTGTGACCTACCCCTCGACGATGCATTACTCGTTCACATCATTTGCTTCTTATCTTTTTCGTCCCAATTAGGAAAATTTCATATGAAGTTATAACATCCTTGTTCATCTCCTCAACATTCACCAAAGTGTCGTCTGCCGTACTACGAGCACTCTGATCTATTAGGTTTGGCACTACCAACACTTGCAATTGAACTGGTCTGAGTGTTAGACATCATCTGTTGCATACTCTTGTTTCTACTTGAAAATCGTACCGAAGCAGTTGATCGGGTACTAAACTCTTTCGATCTCTTAGACAAAGATTGATGTGACTTTCCCACCTGTCTCTTCCTCAAGTCACGAGACTCCATATCAGCCTTCCTCTTCTCTTTAGCTAACTCTTCAGCCTTGCACGCCCTCTCGACGAGCACTAAAAATTCTCGAATCTCCTAAATTCCTACCAACAAACAAATGTCCCCATTCAATCCATCTTCAAATTGCTTACACATGATAGCTTCAGAAGATACACACTGACGAGCATATTTGCTAAGCCTCATGAACTCACGCTCGTACTCCGTGACTGTCATTTGGTCTTGCTTCAATTTAAGAAATTCTTTCCTCCTTTGGTCAACAAACCTTTGACGAATATACTTTTTGCTAAACTCTTCTTGATAGAACTCTCAAGTTACTCTTTCTCTTGGTACTACGGACACGAGAGTATTCCACCATTGGTAGGTTGAGTCCCATAGGAGTGACACCATACACTTTATGCGCTCCTCGGGTGTGCATGAAAGCTCATCAAACACCTTTACAGTATTCTCTAACCAGAATTCCGCCCTCTCAGGGTCATCATCCTTGTTTGCTCTAAACTCATCAACTCTATATTTTCTTATTCTATCTACTGGAGGCTTCTCTCTCCTAGACAAATCTACCCTTTGAGGAGCTACAGGGGTTTACTGATAAATCAGGGGAGGCGGGGGAGGTGAAGTGTCCGTATTCATAAGAACATACTCCGTATACCAAGCGTCCATCATTTTGAGGTAGGCCTCTCCGACCTCTCCACCCTAACCACATGTCACGAGTCCACTTTCTACAGGCGCGGTCTCTTCGGCGGGAACCGGTGCATTACTTTCTATACCATGCCCGTGTCCTCAGCCCGTGTCCCTCACACGGCCTTGACACGCCCGTATCGCAGACCGTGTGTAAAAACCTTGATATTCTATTTCTGACGTTAGCAAACACACGGTTGTAGCACATGTCCATGTCTCGACCGTGTCTCTCACACGGTTGAGACATACGGCTGTATCTCATGCCCGTGTGGAACACTGATGGGCATTTAATTCTATCCATCCAAGGTGTAGGGGACACACGGCCTGGTCACACACCCGTGGGCTAGCCGTGTGTCACACACGGCCTAGACACACACCTGTGTGCCTACTTGTGTGGCCAAAAATAAGATATCTACAAAGCCCCTTTGCCACCCTAAAACAAGACCAAAACATAGGCTAACATACCAAGGCTTTTATGCTCAACATATAACCATAACTTGGCATTCCGACATATTAATAAATACCGATCCAACCAATCATACACATTTCTATTACTAGTACACACACATTCATGAAAAACTTCAACTTTTCCTTGAACTTATTCTCATTTCATTAATAATAACTAGAACAATTTTAGCCAATTCCAATGGCCATTTACAAAATGAACTTAAATGACATAAATAGCCAACACAATTGGCTCACTAGTGTATCTTACACCAAAATGATCATCTAACCTATACATGCCATTACTCAATACACAAAACATAACTACACAGAATGCTTCGTTTGATAGTGTGAGCGATGCCTCCGACGTCCTTGGATCTGTAGCTACTTAGGCGGCTCTATAAGAAAATAGAAGGGAAATGGGGTAAGCATAAAGCTTAGTAATTAGAATACAATTATTAACAACAAAATATTGTGAATTAATATTCTCATAATTCCTGACATTCCTACTTAACATGAATGATTATGGACATAACTTACTCATCAGATCTTCCTTACTAATCATACAACATATGATCGAACTTATTTCATATACATGATGTATATATATATATACACATTTGTACCAGTGATAAACTATAATAGATACATATTTTTATCCTATGCTTGGCACATTTATGGATGTTTCATTATTAGATTTATGGAATTTGATGCTCCTAATCCTTTAATTTCATGTTTTATACTTAGACAAGCATAAGGAAGCGAAAAGAGCAAGAAACGGGCCAAAAACGGACAAAATGGTCCAAAATCAGTATTCAACACGGCCTAGGAATTTTCATACGGGTAAACCACATGCCCATGTGAGACACACAAAATTGCACAGGGCTTGAGCAGTCTCACACAGGCGTGTCACACGAGCGTGTCTCTAACGAGACCTGTTTTAATTTTACTCGAAAAAGGCTAATTTAGGGCGAGGAAAGATATTCCAAAGTCTATAAAAACACCTAAGGAAAGGAACAAAAGGAGATACGCAGAGTAGAAAGTAAGGAATTTCTCGAAAAACGCCGATTGATTCATCTCAGGAGCAAGATCTCCATCAAGACGAAAGATCTCCCTTTGATTTCCTTCAGGAGTTTTTGGGTTTTCTTTATGTTTTGTTGTTTTCCCAATTTTGAGATGTTTTCTTCTACAATTATGAACTAAATCCCCTAAATACTTGAGGGGGATGAAACCTTAGATGGATCTTGTTATTCTTTTCTGAATTATACAATAAATATTTGATTTGTTCTTAATTGTGTTATTAATTCTTGTGTTAATATTTCAAGATATTAATTCAAGTTCAATGTGCTTATTCAGTGGAGCAAAAGTCCCTGTTTAAGAGTGGATCCAACACTATTAAGCGGAGCTGCTCGCAATCCTAGACATAAGACAACGATAATCTACCGGATTAGAGTCAAATCTAATAGGGAAATCCATAGATCGAGTTAATGCAACACTAAGGGTTTTAATTAGAAAGAAATTTCAATTAATCAACTTAGGGTTAGTTGTTTTTAGTCTTGAAAGAGATATTAATGTAAATTAGGGATTTCTACGGATCAAGTCAAGTGAATAAATCGTCTAGTTCAAAGTCAAATAACAAGTGAGGTCTAGGTGGATTCTTCCTTGGGTATTATCTTAATCAATCAGTTTTCCAAAAGCAATTTCCCCAATTTACTTTCTGTCGCGTTCTTAGTTTAATTAATTTTTAGTTTAAACAAATCTCATTTATTTTTAGGCTATATAATAAAAAGAAAGTTAATACTAGTACTTTTAGTCCCTGTGGATTCGACATTCCAATCTTACCATAAGCTATACTATTGTTCAGTAGGTGTGCTTGCCTTTATCGTGATAATAGTTTAGTTTTACAGGTACGATCACACATCAATGTCACAATCAAGTTTTTGGCGCCGTTGCCGGGGAACTAAGATATTAGGAACACTGGATTTTTATTACTTTAGCCATTCTTACTTTTATTGAAATTTACTTTTTGTTTTTATTTTAAGTTTTATTTACTAAATCTTTCTTTTTATTTTTCCCTTACAAGTGTCTCTAGTTTATGACTAGAAGAAATCCGTCAGGACCTTTATTATTCGATAATGAGATAGAAGCATTAGCTTACAGAAACCGAAGAGAATTAAGGCAGAGCCTATGATACATAGAGGCAAGGCAAGAGGACGTGACCAACACTACCGAAGAGATAGCGGCAAACCAGAATAATCCACCATCCCCTGTGATAGCCGCAGACCTTGTGAATTAGAATCCTGCTCCTTGTACTATATATCATTATGCTAAGTCTAATTTAGCTGGTACTGAATCAAGCATTGTTAGACCTACTGTTACTGCAAATAATTTTGAACTGAAACCTAACACTATACAAATGATACAATAGTTTGTTCAGTTTGATGGTTTGCATGACGAGGATCCCAACATACATTTAGCAAACTTTTTGGAACTCTGCGACACCTTTAAAATTAATGGCATTTCTGATGATGCCATTCATCTTCGGTTATTTCCCTTTTCTCTGAAGAATAAGGCTAAACGGTGGTTGAACTCTCTACCAAGAGGGTCTATCACTACTTGGGATCAGATGACCGAAAAATTTCTTTTAAAATATTTTCTGTTGGCTAAAATGACAAAGTTGAGGAATGACATCTCTTCTTTTGTGCAGATGGATTTAGAAACAGTTTACAATGCATGGGAGAGATACAAAGACCTATTGAGAAGGTGCCCTCACCATGGGTTACCTCTATGGTTACAAATATAGACTTTCTACAATGGTGTGAAACCCTCAACGAGGCAAATAATTGATGCAGCTGCCAGTGGAACAATAAATAACAAAACACCTGAAGAGGCTTATGAATTTATTGAAGAGATGTCACTGAATAACTATCAATGGCAAGTCATGAGGACGAAGCTGACAAAAGCCGTCGATGTTTTTAATGTTGACACGGTCACAATGCTATCAAATCAGGTAGAAATTTTGAATAAAAAGATTAACAGTTTAGTTGGTTCTACGCAGGTACATCCAGTGATGAGGTGTGATTCAATTAGAGGAGCAATGCACAACACAGATTACCAATCCTTTAACCCTAGCACTGAAGAAGAGCAAGTCAACTATATGGGTAACAATTCTAGACCTCAGAATAATCTGTATAGTAACACTTATAATGTAGGTTGGAGGAACCATCCAAATTTCTCGTAGGGTGGTCAAGGAAATCAGAGACAACAACCCCCTCCAGGCTTTCAACAACCACATTACCAACAAGAGAAAAAGTCGAACCTTGAGGAGAGGCTCACAAAATTTATCTCAGTGTCAGAAACCTGTTTTCAGAATACCGAGACAGCACTTAAAAATTAGCAAGCGTCGATTCAAGGGCTCAAAACTCAAATAGGACAACTTGCTAAGCTAATCTCTTAACGACCACAAGGTAGCTTGCCAAGTAACACAGAAGCTAACCTAAGGGAACAACTCCATGCTATCTCTGTGCTCGATGAAGGAGGGTTAGTTGAAGATGAACCAAAACCGAGGCAAGAAGATGTGGTAAGTAAAGGTAAGTTTAAGGTAAGCCACAATGAACCAGTAGGTAAAGAGTATAAGCCTCGTGTACCATACCCAAATGCGACAAGAAAAGACCACACAGACGAACAATTTGGTAAATTCCTTAAACTCTTAAAAAATTACATATCAACTTGTCGTTTATTGAAGCTCTTTCTCAGATGCCAAACGCAGTTAAATTCTTAAAGGAGCTTTTAGCAAATAAATGAAAGTTAGATAAATCGTCGCATATGGAGTTAAATGCAGTCTGCTGAACTATTTTTCAAAACAAGCTACCCAACAAATTAAAAGATCCAGGGAGTTTTACAATTCCTTGTTTAATTGGTAGTTTAACTGTTGATAATGCCTGGCTGATTTAGGGGCTAGTATAAATGTAATGCCTTATAAAATGTTCAGACAACTAGATCTTGGGAAACCCAAACAAACTAGGATGAGTATACAATTTGTTGATAAAACCATTAGATTTCCTAGGGGTATAATTGAAGATGTTCTTGTTAAAATTGATAAATTTATATTCCCAGTAGATTTTGTTGTTCTAGACACGGATGAGGATAGATATGTACCCTTAATTTTAGGGCGACCGTTTTTAGCAACTGCTAGGACTATTATTGATGTGGGCACAAGTGAACTCACACTTCGTGTAGGCAATGACACGATTACTCTTCAAGCTCGTGATTCTGTTAGGATATCTACTAATAGAGATTATATTACGCGTTCTTGTGATAAGAATAACCTCATTGTTCAACCTTCTTTGCAGGACATCCCTCGTAAAAGCTTAAATGAGCCACATTCAAGTTCATGCGACAACAAGGGAGCAACCCATGAAGAGTGAATGATACAGATTGATGAACTAGACGAATGGCGGAACTATAGCAAAGAGGAACCTAAGATACGCCACGCAAAACTAAAACAAAGCCATGACAACCATATGGCTAATCAATTTAAGGTTGGGGCCATGACAACCATATGGCTAATCAATTTAAGGTTGGGGACAAATTACTATTGGACGAATGAGATCATCGAATTATCACGACAAAGTCCAACATACAAAGAGTACCTCCCTTCACAGTATTAAAGGTTCTCACATATGATACAATCGAGGTAACACACAAAGAATTTGGCACTTTAAATAACACTCGACTTAAACCTTATTTTGATGTTAAGATAGATAGTAGGAGAGAAGAGTTGAAACTCCTCGAACCACCATGACCATGTGAACGAGAGGTAACTCGAGCTTAGACTATAAGCTCTTCTCGGGAGGCAACCCGAGCACTAACACCAATAACCCGTTTATTTTTTCTATTTTTAACGATTTTAGTGCAGGTTTTTAACCCACACGGCCTAGACACATGGGCATGTCATTGGCCGTGTAGAAACAAGGCCAAAAATCCCCAAACAAGAACGAGGCACACGGCTTGCGATAAATCTACACGGCCGTGCTTTCCACATGGCCTGGACACACGGGCATGTCCTAGGCCATGTGAAACCTGGAGCTAAATTTTCCAATTTTTAAACAAGTTAGAGACGAACACAGGCAAGGCATACTACCGTGCGCTAAACACGGCCTAGCCTCACGGACGTGATGAGCAGCACATGGGCGTGGGAGAAGCAAACAACGCACCATATGACCGTCTGACATGGCCGTGTGGACTATACGACCTGGACACACGGGCGTCTCCTAGGCCATGTGAAGAAAGAACATTAAAATTTTCACGATAAACACGAGTAACATTCGATCCACACGGGTGTGTGACACATCCGTGTGGCCTAACACGAACTGTTACACGCCCGTGCCAATGTAAAACCCCCAAACCTTTTTTTTTCTCACCTTCATCTTCTTCCCCAAACCCTCCCAAAAACCCTAGCCGCTGCAACCTCCTCTCCTCAACTCCGGCCACCATCACTCCGCAAGCCCCTTACCCCCCTTCCAACCCTTTTTCCCCTTGCACCACCAAATAAAGCCACACCACCAACCCCTCACCAATCTTTTCCCCAACACGCGCTGCAGCCTCCTACCACACACCGACCACACCAACTCCCCACCAAACCACCCCAAACTAGACCCCTTGTGCTGCACCACCATCGGTTCCCTCCCTTTTCCCTTTATTATTATTAAACTTATTTCATTTTTAATAACTCTTTAAATTAATTCTTAATTATTTATTTTCTATACTTTTAGTTATATCTTTTATTTCTTTTGTTATTCCCACTGCTTGATTTTGAAATCAATCTGATTAATTTCATGGGCATTTTGTTTCACTTAGTTTATTATCCATTTTACTAATCTTCATAGTTCATGGTTCACTAGTTCTATTACTAGGCTGTTTCTACTATTCGGTTTATTTATGAATTTAGGGATTATTCTATTGCTTATATAATTAGTCTATTTAGGTCCCTCTTATTCTTTTTACTAAGACATGATTTGTCTTTATTCTTGTGTTACACTATTGATTACTCTAGGCATTCTGCTTGCTTAGGTATTGTCCAATTTGATCTCATGTGGATTCATTCTTTTTGGATTCCACTTTCTTAAGACTTAGTTTGCATATTAAATATTGTTTCATTTATTAATTAAACTGCTTGTTTATTATAGGCCCATTATGACGAACTCACGAGGAAAATCCAAGGTCGCAGTCCCCATTTCGAAAAAGTGGAAGTCCTCGAGTGCCTCTGTCGACGCTCGACACCCTCTACTCTAATTTTCACAAGGCCCTAAGGAGGATTTATTTTAGCTCTTCCATGCACGACCATTGGGAGTGGGCCGCTGTATCGATTAGGCCACATTATAGCAGGTCCATCTTGCCCATCTTATTCAATTCCATCTTGCCACTACTCCTTGGGATCGATTCTTCGACATCATCGAGCCTACTTATATAGAGTTGACACTCGAGTTCTGTACGACGTTCCATGTTCAGTATGTTATGTCCACTCACGACGAGGCCAATACTATTACCTTTCGACTTGGTGGACTCGTACGACACATGAGCATACCCAAGTTTAGAGCCGCATTAGGCCTTTATACAAAGGAATTCATGGCCTCTGAGGATTTTCTTCATCTCCACCGACACATTCACTAATCGCCCTCCTGCTGTTGGACCAACCTCACGACGAGTCAGATTTCCTACGATGAGAGTAGCTCAAAGGCAGCTTCTCTACCTCCAGCACTACGTTACATCCATGCCATTTTGGCTCACACCTTGACTAGAAGGCGAGAGAGTACTGGTGTCGTGTCCACTACTGATGCATATTTTCTTTGGAGCATGGCGATCGGCCACATCTTCAACTTGGCTTACTTTATCGTGTTTACTTTTTGCCACCAGACGGACCGCCATAGGAGGGGCCCCATCTGTTTGGGTCCCTACGTGATTCGTCTCGCTCGTTATTTTGGCCTTTTCGACACACCAGAGATGTCTTCGGCACTTACCCTCGTAGGCCAGATGCCTCCTCAAGGAATTTCTAGTATGATCCACATAAGGATGATCAAGCGACACCGTGGATTCGACCCTTCTCAGTACAGATTAGCTCGTTCTGACAAGTAAGACGACTTAGAGGACATTACTGATGATGTCCCTCCACTTCACGAGGACCCACCTCTACCACCACCGAGTCACCCACCTACCCATTCTGCTGCTACATTGACTGGCATATCTGAGCGACTTACTCGCTTCGAGCAGCAGTGTTTTAAGCGGCTCGACAGCATCGATGCCACTCTTCGATAGATTTGTTACTACTTTTATATCTCACCTTCAGCACCGTCGACCCACGAGGCATCCGATGACGAGGACATTTGAGTCCATTTATCTTTATTCTTATCTTTATTTTTATTTATATTTGTTATGCTTTTCCTTTTCCTTTTAAAAACTTATTATTTATATTTTGAACTTTGTTTACTATTATGGTTCTTATCGAGTAATGCTTTAATTCTCTCTACAGTTGTGTTTATTTTCTTAAGTAGCTCAGAATCATGCACTTCAAGTAGCTCTTTCTCCAATTCTGCTTTCACTATTCCAAGGATTTCATTCAAAATTTAGGAAGTTTCACTTCTCTCCCTATCTTATGATATTATGGCTATATTCTTATTATTTATCTTTTTACATTGAGAACAATGTACATCTTAAGTGTGAGGAGATTATTAATTTCATTATCAGAAAATTCCTGAATATCTCAAATAACTTTCTCATACTACTATTAGAATGACATTCTGATTGATTTATGATTTTTATTGATATATTTTGGATTAAATCAGAGGCAGTTATGCATTGATGGTTTAAACCTTAAGTTATTATAGAATCAAGCATGATAAGTTGATTTTTCAGAATTAAAAATTTTTTTAGGTTGTTTCCCCAAATTTAGGTATTATCTTGAAATTTGGAATTCACAGGAGTGACATCAAAAGCCATAATTTTTGTGAGATTTTGAGCCTTTAGAGCATATATCGTTTCTTGCTCACTTTTATTATTGCTTATGAGTGTGTCAATATTGATTTGCTATTCTAGAACTTGCTTTGATTATACATTTCGAAACCACACCATTGAGTTGATATACCGAGATGATAAAGCCACTTAGGCTTAACCCACTCACTCCATAAAAGGCCTACCTTCACAATTAACCCTTAGTGAACCCCGTTAAGCCTAATAAACCATTTATTGATCTACCCTTAATATTAACCCATAACCCATTATTGTTGAAATCCCCTTAATTAATTTGATCCCTATTTTATCGAGATTTGATTTGAATAAATTGCTTAGCTATGTTTTTTGTTAGTTAGTAAATTTCCATTATTATTTGATTGGTTCTTAAAAAAAAATTATTATTTCAGTTGTTAATTTTTCGTTTAGCATATTATTATGAAATTATGTAATGCTTGAACTTAAAACGACGTTATTCATGAAGAAAAGCTCAATTCTAAGATCATTTATTCAGGAATGTAATTTCTCAGTATTAGTATTTTTCTAGTTAGGTAATTTTTTAGTTCAATCTCGATTCTAACCTTCTCTTTTAGCTTGTGACCGCACCCCCTAACCAAAGCCCCATTACAACCATTTAAAGACCTTCTTTTATCGATGTGTCATCTCAAGTTATAGTGGTGGAGATTTGATTTTCATACAAGCCTATGGTAATAGCTTTTCATGCTGACTAGTGAGTGCTTAAATTCTAAACCCTAAACCCTTTGAGTGAATTGAGTGAACCTTTAGTGAGGATACCAACTCTGGTTAATTTTGAATTAAAGATGATTACTTAGAAAAGGGGAGATGCCTATGTTTTTGGTGATAAAATGCTCAACTTGGATTGTTTGAGACTTTGATGTTCGTTTAGTTGAATTCTCAATGGATGATTACTTGTGAATTATTTCGAAACATTATTGATAGGAATTATAAGTTGAGAAAAATGAATTTTTAATTGTGAGTTGAGGATTTTGCTTGAGGACAAACAAATGCTTAAGTATGGGGGTATTTGATAAACCATAATATATACATATTTTTATCCCATTCTTAGCACATTTATGGATGATTCATCATTAGATTTATGGAATTTGATGCTCCTAATTCTTTAATTTCATGTTTTATACTTAAGCGAGCATAAGGAAGCGAAAAGAGCAAGACATGGGCCAAAACGAACAAAATAGGCCAAAATCAGTATTCAACACGGCCTAGGCATTTTCACACAGGTAAACCACATGCCCATGTGAGACACACAGAATTGCACACGGCCTGAGCAGCCTCACACGGGCATGTCTCTGATGAGACCTGTTTTAATTTTACTCGAAAAAGGCTAATTTGGGGCGAGGAAAGGTATTCCTAAGTCTATAAAAACACCTAAGGAGAGGAACAAAATGAGACACGCAGAGTAGAAAGTAAGGAATTACTCGAAGAACACTGACTGATTCATCTCAGGAGCAGGATCTCCATCAAAATGAAAGATCTCCCTTCGGTTTCTGTAATATCCTGAATTAGGGCCTAATTGGAATAGTGGTTTTGTGACCACAAATCTGAGATAGAAATAATTATTTTATAATTATTTTGAGGTTTATGATATGATTGTATGATTGTGTTAAAATTTCGTGAAGAAATTCCATGCATAAAGTGCTTAATTTGAAATTAGGGACTAAATCGAAAAAGTTGCAAAATTTGCATTCTAGAAGTTTTTAGTATGAAATTGATTTGTAATATTAATTAGGAGGTCTTAAATAGAAATTTGACCAATTTCTAAGTTTATGGACAAAAATTTGGACATGAATGGAATTTTTGAAAGTTTAGTAAGGAAGGGCATTTTGGTCATTTGGATATTAAATGGAATAAAATGGGAAAAATAACACAAAAATTGATCATCTTCTTCATATGTTGCTGCCAAATTTTTCTCTCCACCATAGCTAGGGTTTCAACACTTTTAAGCCTTAATTGTAAGTGATTTCCATGCCCGTTTTTAATGTTCTTTACATTTTTGAAATCCTTGTAGTTCGGTTTACCTATTTCTACCAATATTTTGAGTTAGGGTTCATATTTGGAAAATACCTATAGGTGAAATTTGTGTATTTTGATGTTTTATGATAGAATATGAGGTTTCGGATTATGTTAGACAACTTGTGCTACTCGGTTTTGAGTAAAAACGAGTAGAACAGCTTAATCGGTAAAAATACCAATTGTTCATAAGTGCATGTTGTAGTTGGACTTTGAGCTTGCTAATGGTAAATAAATGATCAGCATGTCTTAAAACATAAGAATTTGGAATAAAATTTAATTTCCGAGCCTTGGGGCAAAAGTGTAAATATGTAAAAATTTAGGGGTAAAGTTATAATTTTGTCAAAATTTGAATTAAGGACTATTTTGATAATATGAGTATTAAATGAGCTAAATATGCTATTTTAGATCAAGAAAAATGAGATTCAAGTCGTGAACGAGGGAAAAACAAAGTAGTCGAGGAATAGGCTCGATTCTAAATATTTTGCCATAAGGTAAGTTCATGTGTAAATATTGTAACATAATTGTTATTTTTAAGTTAAATTGATGTTATTTATATGATATGCTGATTTTTATCATGAAATATATGCTTTGTGGTTATTATCGAATAATATGCAAATTATATGTGCTACTTGTTAAATGTAAATTGCTACCGAGTATTGGTTTCAGTATTCTGTGAAAGACGGCAAAGATATGTGATTGAGGAAAATCCCGTTTGAACCTTAGGAATAGATTAGGATACAAGTGACATGTCACTAGGATGGTTGGGCATCCGAACTCATTGAGTTGAGTTCGAGTTCACTTATGGATGCAAATGTCTGAACTCGTTGAGTTGAGTCCGAGTTCGTGAGATATAACTCGGCATCCGAGCTCGTTGAGTTGAGCCCGAGTTCACTTATAGATGCGAACGCCCGAGCTCGTTGAGTTGAGTCTGAGTTTGCTTATGGGCGGGTTACATGGTCGCTTGATTACATATGTGGCACTTATGTGCAAATTATCCATGTATCCGAGTTATATTCCGATGTGTTCAACGGGTAAAATTCTAGAGAAATCGAAGAACACTCAAGATGCAAGTGTCATTTTGATAAGTGTTGTGAAATGGATACTTTGGACAGGTATGTACTTGACCCTCGGGTTGAAACTTTATACAACAACAATAATGTGGTAAGATGATAAATGATGATTAGAAATGTGATATATGTCTTGGTGATACCATGCTAGTGTTTTTTGGTATAATTGCTTTGTTATGTACTTGTTATTTGCATATGAACTTACTAAGCATTTATGCTTACTCCCTCCTTTTTATTCATTGTAGTTTTGGACAAGCCGGCTCAGGAATCGGGATAGGTCGAAGGCTCGTTCACACTATCCGAAGAACTTTTTGGTAAAATGGCTTGTAAAATTTAAGTATGGCATGTATGGCAATATACCTATTTTGTGTAAATAATCTTGTGATATGGTTGTGATTTGGTTGAGAAAATGCTTGATGATGATTAGTCATTGGAATGGCTAGTCTAGATCATGTTTGATGCCATGAGTTTAATATGTTATCTAGTTCATGAAAATTCATAAAAAGATGAAATTGCCATAAAATAGAACATTACAGTAACAATGACGTGAGTTTGAAAAATTACTAAAAATAGTAGAAACCAAATTAGGTGATGAATTAAATATGAAACTGAAGCTTATTGTGTCTACTTTCATATGGGAGAAGCGAAACAGGTAAAGGAGTTATTTGTTGTGAGATATTTGAGTTTTAGTGAAACAGGGCCAGAGTAATTTCTGGATCCCCTGTTCCAGCTTTGGAAATTCACCATAAATTGTACAAAAATAATTAGGAGGTGTACGTTATATGTTCAGAATTCTTATTGAATCTAGTTTTAAGAGAAACAAACATCATAGTTACAGAGAGAAAAGTGGTTCGTAGTAAGCAGAGGTCAGTGCAGTCGAGTTCTGAAATAGGGGTAACTTTAACTAATAAACTGTACTAATTGGCCCAACCAAAAATTCTAGAAAAAAATTAGTAGATAGATATATGAGTCTAGTTTCAGGAAAAATTTACGGATTTTGATTTCGAGTTTCGTAACTCGAGATATGATTTTTTTAAGCGACCATGACGCAAAAAGACAGCTTGCTACGAGAATTAAATTAGTTGATTTAAAATTTAAAAAGTGATGAAATAAGTTTAGTAACACCTCAAGCTCGACTCCGGCGATGGTCTCGGGTAAGAGGGCGTTACAGTTTCCTTCAGGAGTTTTTGGGTTTTATTTATGTTTTATTGTTTTCCCAATTTTGAGATGTTTTCTTCTACAATTATGAACTAAATCCCCTAAATACTTGAGGGGGATGAAACCTTAGATGGATCTTGTTATTCTTTTCTGAATTATACGATAAATATTTGATTTGTTCTTAATTGTGTTATTAATTCTTGTGTTAATATTTCAAGATATTAATTCAAGTTGAATGTGCTTATTCAGTGGAGCAAAAGTCCCTGTCTAAGAGTGGATCCAACACTATTAAGCGAAGCTGCTCGCAATCCTAGACATAAGACAACGA
Source organism: Gossypium stocksii (assembly GCA_020496765.1). NCBI lineage: Eukaryota > Viridiplantae > Streptophyta > Magnoliopsida > Malvales > Malvaceae > Gossypium > Gossypium stocksii. The sequence goes on from CM035621.1 coordinate 103,599,347, forward strand.
TAATCTACCGGATTAGAGTCAAATCTAATAGGGAAATCCATAGATCGAGTTAATGCAACACTAGGGGTTTTAATTAGAAAGAAATTTCAATTAATCAACCTAGGGTTAGTTGTTTTTAGTCTTGAAAGAGATATTAACGTAAATTAGGGATTTCTACGGATCAAGTCAAGTGAATAAATCGTCTAGTTCAAAGTCAAATAACAAGTGAGGTCTAGGTGGATTCTTCCTTGGGTATTGTCTTAATCAATCAGTTTTCCAAAAGTAATTTCCCCAATTTACTCTCTGTCGCGTTCTTAGTTTAATTAATTTTTAGTTTAAACAAATCTCATTTATTTTTAGGCTATATAATAAAAAAAAAGTTAATACTAGTACTTTTAGTCCCTGTGGGTTCGACATTCCAGTCTTGCCATAAGCTATACTACTGTTCAGTAGGTGCGCTTGCCTTTATCGTGATAATAGTTTAGTTTTGGGTACGATCTTTTCACATCAACCAGTACCACTCACAACAAAGTTATCACTTCTTTTAAATATATTTTTATATATACTCAACTATGAAATCTTTGCCCATGGAACTCAGTGGAATAGGAGAGGATACTCAATGGCCTCGAACGTAGGATAAGCACCGATGCCATGTTCTCAGCATGGTCTTACACTAGCTCTCGTCTTATTGCCAATGCCATGTCTTCGATATGGACTTACAATGGCATTAAACTCATCGCCAATGTCATGTCTTCGACATGGATTTACAATGGCATTAAACCTATCACCAATGCCATGTCTTCGACATGGGCTTACAATGTCATTAAACCCATCGCCAATGCCATGTCTTCGACATGGGCTTACAATGTCATTAAACCCATCACCAATGCCATGTCTTCGACATGGGCTTAGAATGGCATTAAACTCACCGTCAATGCCATGTCTTCAACATAGGCTTACAATGGCATTAAACTCATCGCCCCCTGTCTCTCAGCCCAATTATCCAATCCATTCCTACGGTTCCCCCCGAGAAATTACCATTATGGCATTTCATTCTCGTTTCATAGATACAATCAATATCTCATACAATATAAATACATAAATGAATACGCAATAAGTAGATTGTAATATTTACACCCCGCTTACCTCAGTATACAAAAAGGTGGCGAGTTTCGATTTACTCCGTTAGTTTAGTCTTCCCCCGGTCTAGGCTCGGTGTTGTTCTTCTTGATCTAAAATGGCAAGGTTTCACCAATTTTAATCACTAACTCAATTAAGATAACCAAAATACATAAATTGGAAAAATGACCATTTTACGCCCAGACTCTTGCAAAATGATCATTTTACCCTTATGTTCAAAATCTAATTTTTATCGAACTTTCCCACAATTCAGGCCTAACCGAACTTATATCTCTCTTAGAGCTACTCAAAGTTCTCACTAATTTTCACAAATACCTTCACTTTATCACATTTCACACATTAGTCACATTAGGTGTTTTTCATGAACACTCCTCTATAAAAGTTGTTTATTACACAACCACAACTCATTTTCTTCCACAAAATTTCAGTAAACTATGCCATAGCTCTCATGGTAAAACTTTAAACTTTCCACCATGTCACACAATAGTCCTATTAATGGATAGCCCATATTACAAGTGTCACAAAAGTACAAAAATTATTAACAAAAGACCCTAAAATCACTTACTCGAATGGATGAAAGTGGCTGAAAATTTAAGCTTCAAAGACCCCTTTCTAGGCTAAAATTTTTGGTGGAATGGTGAAGAAGAAAAAAGAAAGAAAAAAAATGAAACCTTATTATTTTAATACCCCACTAGTCAAATTAATCACCTACTTTCACCCAAAATTTGACTTTTCTAACTCTTTGACCCCTATGGCCGGCCACACTACTCATTATAGGCCTAATTATCTTTTAAAAGCCCCACACTTTGATATTCAACCAATTTGACATAATTTACTAGCAATTTAGCACTTTTGGCCTTTCTGCAATTTAGTCCTTTCTCTAAATCAAGCATGCAAACGCTACAATTGTCTCACCAAACTTTTCATGATTTCTTATAAACATACCATACCTAATATAATAACATCAAAATAAATTCTCAAGTCTCAGATTAGTGGTTCCAAAACCACTATCCCTATTAGCCCCTAATTTAGGCTATTACAAGGTTTGCCTTTAACCTTTACTAAGAAAGATTCGATTTGGGTTATCATGGACCGATTGAATCAGTCAGCTCATTTCATTCTGATTTGAGCAAGCTATTCCTTACAAAAGTTAGCTAAGCTATACATCGCCGAAATTGTGAGACTACACGGAATTCTAATATTGATTATTTCGGATAGATATCCACAATTTACCTCTCGATTTTGGAAGAAACTTCATGAGGCACTTGGTACCCCACTTAATTTCAGTACAGCTTATCATCCTCAGACTGACGGTCAGTCGGAGCAAGTTATTCAAATTCTCGAAGACATGCTACGAGGCGGCATGATAGATTTCAAATGTAGCTAGGAAGAATACCTACCGTTAGCAAAATTTGCATACAATAATAGCTTCCATGACAGTATTCAGATGGCACCGCACGAAGCCTTATATGGTCGAAAATGCCGTACCCGTTGTGTTAGACGGAGTTGACTGAACGCCAAGTATTAGGTCATGAATTGGTGTTCGAGACCGAGAACACTGTAAAAATAATTCGTGACAAATTAAAAGTTGCTTCTGATCGAAAAAAGTCCTATGCGGATTTAAAAAGGAAGGACTTGAGTATTTAGTCAGGGAACAGGTTTTCTTGAGGGTGTCACCATAGAAGAAAGTTCTCCGTTTTAGACATAGAGTAAGTTAAACCCGAGATACATTAAACCTTACCGTATACTGACAAGTGTCAGATCTGTTGCTTATCAGTTGGAATTGCCGCTAGAGTTAGATCGAAAACATGATGTATTCCAAGTATCGATGTTGAGACGTTATCGGCCAGGTCCATCGCATATTGTTACTACCGATAAGATTGAACTGCAACCTAGTTTAACCTTCAAGGAGGAACTCGTACAAATATTAAACCATGACATTAAAGTGTTGAGGAAGAAAGCCATTTGGGAACCAGAAGAATCAGTACAAGAACAGTATCCGTATTTATTCAATTCAGGTAAAATTTCGAGGATGAAATTTCTTATAGGGGAGAAAGTTGTAACACCCCAAAAATTTAAGTTTTAACTGGGAAAAATCTACGGTAATTAGAATTTGGTATCATTGGTTCTGTGTTCTACTTTTCTGTTTAAGGTCTGGGGTTCGAATCACATTATAAGGTTTTATTGTTTTTAAAACAAACCATAAGCAAGCATTGGCTGTTTAATTTTAATTTGTCGTGATATTGTGACAAGAATGAGCCTACTGGTTCACTGGTTAAGCATCTGTCTATGTTCTGTCTGGTTCTGAGTTCGAATCCCCTTGTACGCATTAGGAATATTTTTGCTAAAAGTTGAAAAATCTGAGTGAAGTTAAATAATTAAGTAACGATGGTTCTTCTTTCCGTCATTTTTTTTGTTTTTCTGTTCCTCTCTTTTCTTCTTCATATTCTTTTATTTTTTGCTAATTTGCTGTCAAAAAGGATACAGGTTAGTAAGATTTTGTTGCTAAACGTTAGACAGAAGATCGTAGAGTAAGTGTTCGCCAACATGAGCATTTTATGTTTGTTTTTCATTTTTAACTTGTGGTAAATCAAATACATTACAAATGGTAAGAATCGCTAATAAACGATCGTTGTTTTCCTAATAGACAAGAATATTTCCAGCAAGGAACAGCAACAAGTCAATCCCCATGATCGTTGCTGAAATTCAGTAAGTTTGGAATGTATGGAAGTGTAGTGTCGAAGTTGTCGACATATTTGATATTGATTGATGTTGTTGAAATATGGAATTTGATTTGTCTATTTGGTTTTAAAATGATTAATTAGGTTCTGGTTAGTCTTCGTAGTAGTTTCCAACAAAGAGAAATCAGGTGCCTAACAATTTTCGCAAGTTTTGCAAGTTTCGGGTCGACAAAAATAGTGGCTGTCGATGTTACATGGCCAGGCACACAGGCGCGTGGCCAGTCCATGTGAGCCACACGGGCATGTGAGAGGCCGTGTGATTTACCGTGTAACTCACTGTTTGTTGAACTAGGACAACACGGGCTAGCACATGACCGTGTGTTCAGGCCGTGTGAGACCAAAATGGTGCAAAGTTCACACAAGAACAAGACACGGCCGTGTGTCTAGGTTATGTAACTCACTATTTATGAGTTAAGGACCACACGAGCCTGCACATGGGCGTGTGCTTAGGCCGTGTGAGTCACATGAGCAACGACATGGCCGTGTGTCCAAGCTGTGTAACTCTCTGTTTATTGATCGATAACATACGGGTACATGACACGGGTATGTGACAGGCCGTGTGGACCACACGAGAAAGGACACAGCCGTGTGACAGGTCGTGTGGTAACCACTGGAATACCGAAAGCTCGTTTTACAACCAAAATTATTATTGTGACTGATATTGATTATCTATGATTTGATTGATATGAAATGAGATTCAACGAGAAATTACTGTTAATGTGTAATTGATAATTTGTAAGTATTATGTGAATTTTCTACATTTTGAATGTGTTTGGATTGGAAATGTATGGAGATGGAAGTAATATGTTCTGAACAGTGGTTTGTCCACTTTCTGATTAAATCTGACGTTAGCATTTAACGCTAACCGTGTTAGCATCTATGATGTGATTTTGTAACGTGTCAAATCGACACATTGCGGTATGTAGGGAGGGATGGGCACTAAACGTCCTTAATGGTGTGTTGGGTTGATCGGAGATGGTGTGCAATGGATGGAAACTAGGAATTTCTATTATGAATCTGTTCTGATATCTAATTAAGCATGTTAAAAAATTGCTACCAACCATATGTGTTATCTGAGTGTAATTGATCTGTTTATATCGATATTGTGAATATTGAGAACTATCTGATATTCTGAGTAAGATCACCTTATGATCGAATGAAAGCTGTATAGTACATTTTCTGTTACACACTGAGTTCACAACGCACCTTGTTATGTATGGCTTTCAGGTAAACCTTCTCACTGAACGGGATCGATGCCGTTGAGGCTCAATCAACTTTATTACCTTATGATCTTACTTTGTTTAAAAAGAGACTATGTTATTTTATTTTGGAGTTATGATGTTTAAGAATTAAGACGTTCTAGTGACTGTTAGAGATATGTGGTTTGATCTATCTATTATACTAACTTGATAATTATTAGTACGAATATTTGTAATTCTTTGAACTCGGTCTGGACGTCTAGGCCGGGGTTAGGGTGTTATAGTAAACATTGTGACGTCGAACAGACTAACATCGTGACGCGACAAACTATTTTGGTAACGTCATAACAAGGAACTCACTCACGCTATGACGTCGTTCTGAATTTTTGAAATCTTTGTAGTTTGGTGTAACAGCCCAAATTAGGGCTTAGTCAGAATAATGGTTTCGAGACCACAAATCCGAGGCATAAGAGTACACTTTATGGTTTTTATTAAGTTTATGATATGATTGCATGTTAGTGAGAAAATACCATGAAGGAAATTTTATGAGTTTAGGGCCAATTTGTCTTCAATGGGCTAAATTGAAAAAATATGAAATCTAGAAGGTATAAGTATGAAAAAGTATTAGAGAAAATTATTTAGTATTATTTTATGTGTTAAAATATTTTTATGAAAATGTGGGAAAATTTTGGTAAGTTAATTTACGCGATTAAAGGCTTAATCGCGAGAAAGAACCAAATCGCATAAAAAGCTAAAGTTGAGATGTATTAGTAATTTTGAGTGAATTGATTAGAGAAATTAATTTTGAAGGTTTTATTGGGAAAATATGCCCCTTCTTGCTAGCTTGGCCGGCCATAGGAAGTAATTGAGTAAGAAAAGTCAAAAAGGTATGGGCATTAGGTGACTCAGGTCATAAAAATAGTAACCTATTGCCTTGGCCTTCATCTTCTTCATTCTCCTTCTCCTTTTGCACTAAAAATATTAGCTCTTGGGGGGTTTTTGAATGCAAAAATTTCAGCCAAGCTATTCCTCTTGATAGTAAGTGATTTCCATGGCCTCTATTTAAAATTTTTTACATATTTGAAACCCTCATGGTATAAGCTTTTATTTGAGGGGAGTATTAAGCATTTTGGTTAAGAGATTGAAGTCTTTCCAAGGATAAGTAGATTTCATTTGTTGGAGTTTTATGAAAGATAATGAATGTAAGATGCTTGATAAACAATTTTTGGAAATGAGTGTTCATAGACAACACCTAAATAGGACTTATTTGCAAGCAAATAAGTTGTTTTGGTAGATGCTTGAATAATGGTTATTTGAAGTTGCCATATGCATGAAACAGCTTAGATAGGCATAAGAAATAAGGAAATTTGATAGAAATCAATTTCCGAGCATAAGGGCAAAGTGGTCATTTTGCCAAAGTCTAAGGGCAAAATGGTCAAATTGCCAAATTGTGATTTTAGGGTCGTTAGTATAAATTTGATGATTAAATTATTAAATTTTATCCATTATAGATTAAGAAACTCGAAGCCCGAATCAAAACCAGGAAAAGGGAAAAGTGGTGGACTAAACCAAGCGTTTGTCACATTTTGGGGACCCGAGGTAAGTTGTATGTAATAATTTAACGTCAAGTATTATGAAAATGATCATGATGAATTTTCTATATATTCTATGTTAATTTTATGAAATCTTGTCATAAAACGTACAAGAAATAACTATGGAATAAAAAAGAAATTCTAAGTAATTGTTAAAGTATACGAAGGATACCGTTGCCATATCAAAGGATTGTAGGTCCCGTATAAGACCATGTCTGGGACATGGCATCGGCACCAAACTGAGATCCCATGTAAGACTATGTCTGGGACATGGCATTGGCATCAATAAGCGGTCCCGTATAATACCATGTTCGGGACATGGCATCGGCACCAAAATAAGGCATAGACCCCCTGTAAGACCATGTCTGGGACATGGCATGGGCATCTAAGAGGGGTCCCGTATAAGACCATGTCTGGGACATAGCATCGGCATCCTATGAGATCCCGTGTAAGACCATATCTGATATATGGCTTCGACACCAATTGGAGATCCCATGTAAGACCATATCTAGGATATGGCCTTGGCATCTTGGCAAGAGAATGGCATTACGGTTATCTTTTGACATTCTAAGTCTATTAATAGAGAAAGTATTCAAGCTGATTAAATTATTGATAAAGACTAAAGTCTATGATGAGTTTTACAGGTTCACTAGAATATAGTTATGAGAAAATGATAATGTAAAGTATGAGACTGAGTGTCCCATGAGAACGAGCAAGTTACGAGATTAAGTAAGTCTCAGAAACGAGTAAGTCAAATAGATGAATAAGTCTCAGAAACAAGAAAGTTACAAGCTTGAGTAAGATATTAGATGAAGTATCAAAAGCCTATAAGTTTACTTATATTTCATTGTTTATAATTGCTATATTTATTTCATGCACCTTACTAAGCAATTTTGTGCTTACTCCCTCAATTTTCCATTCCATGTAGATTTTTTGTATTAGCCCGGGGATCGTTGTTAGTCAGAGCTCGAAGTCACACAATCCAGTCCTTCATTTTGGTATAGTTATGTTAGTCATTTTGAATATTGCATGTATAGGTCTTTAGTTATTTTGTTGCACAATTCATGCTAGTTAGCCAATTGTGTTGGCCATTTATACTTATAAGTTTCATTTGGTAAATGGCCTTTGGAATTGGCCTAAAACCATTCAAGTTGTTTAATGAAATGAGATGGATTTACATAAAAATTGTGCAAGTTTGTTTAGTAGTTTATGCATGTATTTTGGTCATGAATTTGGATGATGTATAAATGCCTATTTAGGGCATTTAGATGAGTATTGGTACTATGATATGCTGTATGAAGTTTGGGTTATGTTTGTATGTGTTTTAGGGTGGCTAAGGGCTTGGTAAATAGCCCTGTATTGCCTACACGGGTAGGCACACGGGCGTGTGTCTAGGTTGTGTGAGACACACAGGCATGTGGCTCGATCGTGTGTCCCCTACACCTTGCATGGATAGAATTAAATGCTATCAGTATAGTCCACGGGCATGAGACATGGCCGTGTGACTCAATCGTGTGGAGGACACGACTAGCAAACGAGCGTGTGCCACGGTCGCGTGAATGATGACATCAGAAACAGAATACCCAAGTTTTTGCACACGGGCCACGACACGGGCGTGTCAAGGCCATGTGAGGGACACGAGCTGGGCACACAGGCGTGCGCCAGGCCGTGTAAAAACCCCTATAGGTTGATGTTAGAAAATAAATCCACACGGGTATTGGACACGGGCGTGTCCCTAGCATGCTTAAGCCATGTGGGGCACACGGGCTATCAGCATGGCCATGTTTAGAGACCACACGGGCGTGTGGCCCTCTCACTCGGGCGTGTGCCCTGTTTTTGTTAGTTTTCAAAAAAATTCTCTTAAGTGCATGAAATGGTCTCGGGTCAGTCCCGAACGATGATTTAGGACTCATAGGCCCATAGGAAGACTTGTAGGACATAGTGTGGAAAATTTTTTAATTGGGACACATTTTCTTTAGTTTAAGTCAAAGGTTTACATGAGTTTCAATACGGTAATACCTCATACCCTATTCCGGCATTAGTTACAAGTAAAGGGTGTTACATTTGGTCCTTATTCGATCTCGAGTAAACTTTTGAGCTTACAAAAGCTCATATAAAGCTCGGAGGAAGTTTAATTTGTACTAAATGACTTATATGATGGTAGTTAATGATTTTTAGATTCGAATTATTCATTAAATGTCTATAATTGTTCTATTTTGCATTGTGGCATTCTGTAGCTCAGTCCTGGCAATAGGGACGGGTAAGAGGTGTTACAACAACTGTCCTACGTCTGCGGAGCCTTACCTAATGAATGATATTCAACAATCATCTAGATCACTTATTGGCATCTACCATTACACAAAGAAGTAATTGCAGCCCCAATATTGACCCCAATTATCACAAATCACTCACCTAAATACCTAACAATACAATCAATAAACTCTTCAAATAATATCTAAAAGAGTGTCATGAAATAACCACAAGAAAACACAACAAAGTTGCCGACAAAGACACTCTAAAACTGCTCTTGATGTATGACACAAAACAATCTATTTATAAGCCTCTTCAAGTGGTCAATCAACAATGTTTTGATAGGCTTTAAACCCAAGCTTAGATTGCTTAAAATATTGGTTGGAAAATTTGGTCTCTTTTTCTTATACCATCTCCCTTAGTTTCACTTGCAATCATTTGCAAAGGAGTTTCAAATTTACTAACTTGAATTACAAACCTTTGCCCTTGTTTTCTCAAGGTTAAGTTATAACCCCTGTAGTTTTCAAAAGTAAACTAGAAACCTCTTATTTATAAAAAAAAATTGTTTTAAAAAGCTTCTCTAAAATAAAGGTATGGTGTTTACAAAGTTTAAGCACAAGATAACCTTAAAACTTGTAAAAGATTTGCAACAAAAAAAATATATATATATGTGTACAAGAAAAGATAAAAGAAATGAAGCTTTGTTGTAATTACTTGTTAATTTACTTCATATGATGCTTGGATATGCTCTTTTCCTTGAAGTATTGGTTATACATATTTATATTAAAGAAGTAAAATTTAACCGTTTAGGGTTGTTGGAGGTGAAAAACTTGTATTTAGCAAGTGCAGAAAAATGTTTGTTAGACAAAAGGGACACAACCTCTAGAGTGGAGATCAATCAGGAGTTTAATCCTCTATAGGGTAGATATTTGGCTAAAATCCCTGAAATACAAATTTAAAAAGAAATTCAAACAAAGAGATTTTGACCCACTCAAAAACGTTAGAAACTTATTGTACTATTTTATGCAAGTGCTTTTAAGATTTTGAAAGCTTGAAAATATTCTATGAGATTTTCAATTAATTTTTATAGAATTAGTTAGAATTTTATTCTTAAATGTTGTTATATCAAAATATTAAAAATCAAAATTAATGATTTGGAATCAAAGATAAAAGAATTCTTAAATGTTGTTATATCAAAATTTTACAAAATCAAAGTTAATGATTTGGAATTGAAAATAAAAAAAAAAGGTGAAAATGGAGAAAGAAAAAGAGAGAGAGAGAGAGAGACATCGAGGCAAAAGATAGGAAATGAAAGTGGGTGGTGAGCACCAATCAGCTCGAAAGCAAGCTTTACTATTACAAATATTGGAATTAGATTGAATTAGTCGATTGAATCGATTGAACCGATTGGTAGAACTAATTGAAATGATAATCAAATAGTTTTTTCTCTATTTTTATTTTTTAAAATAATTTATTTAATTAAATTGGACGAACCGTTCGACTCGAAAATTTATGATCTAACCGATTTAATCATCAATCCGATTCTGAAAATCTTTATCATAATATGTTGGCTCAATACAGCGGAATATATCTTACAAAGAGAGTTTTATTATTAGTAAAGGGAATTTTACAAAAGGCTATTGAAAGAAAGTTTACAAAAGGCAAAATCTAAGAAAACTATCTTAGGAATTGGTGTAGGAATCGATGCCTTTTTTAGGCTACAACAATGCCTATTTATAGTGTAAAATTGAACTCTAATTCATTTACAATTCAGATCCGAATAATATTGGTAATCCTGGATTATAAAAATCATTTATCTCAGAGAGCGATTGTTGTGATAAAAAGTTTTCTGCTCCCTTAATAATTTCAGCATAACTGGTTTGGAATGCCGAATTAGGGTCTTGTGACCATTGGGATTGACTTACCGGGTTTGGCGTCAATGAGAACTGAGATCCAATTGGTGATCTTACCATTGGATATGGTACATAATATCCTTGGTTAGGATAAAATTGTACTTGTGGAGACATAGGAACAAATCCTTGGTTGGATTTTGTTATCTTCCCTTTGTTGGGTATTTTATGGACAGTATTCCATTCTCCCATTAGAGGTTTTTTACCTCTATCTATAAGGCCTGCTAAGAAAATCAGCAAATAAAATTAAGATTTCTAGCAATTGGTATTTCTATAGAAGTCTTTTCTATAGACAATTTAATTGATTTTTTATAAATAAGATTCTTTCAACAATTATAATCATTAAGAAATTTTTAAAGAGATAAAATTAGTTTTAGAGATAAAATTATTAAATTGAGTAAAAATTTAAATGTACAAATGAACATTTCAATTGTAAAATAAATTTAAATATTCAAATTATTTCAACAAAAATAAAAATAATTTCTATATCAAATTTCCAGAAAAGAAAAACTAAAATTAATAAAAATAACACCAAAATACATTGAAATCCAATCAAGTTTCTTACATTCATTCTAGTATCTTTTGTCATCTCAAATTTTGTCCACTAAATTAAAGGATATTTCGGTAATTTGAGAAAAAGGATAAAGGCTTCTCTTACGTGTCATCTATGAACAAAAGACATGTCATCAGTTAACTTATACCACAAAACCCAAGCATCATCCCAAACTCACCACAGCCCTCAACCCTCTCCATCCCTCTATCCAAATGGGTCAGAGTCACATGTTCTACGGAACAGAGACCGCTATCCTGTTCCTCATCATTCTCAACCAACATCGACCATATACAATGATTTTATCAAAATCTTCAATTTTAACATTCGATAATCATAAGGTCGAAGCTTTACTAAAAAGCACATCGAACTACTTATAACTCGAGTCTTTGGTAGCGATATTACAGGCCACTGTAAATCAGTGTTCTTTACCACACCAAAGCATTGCTATAAAAAGCAAGAAACAGAGTAACTGAAATTTAAAAAGCTCAGTTTTCTGCTCTGTTTTTCAGTGACAAGTTTCAATGGCAAAACCAGTTTCAATTGAAGTGTGGAACCCAAATGGGAAATACAGAGTTATTAGCACCAAACCTATGCCTGGAACTCGATGGATCAACCTCTTAATCGAGCAAGATTGCCGTGTCGAAGTAAATTATATGTTTTTTTCACTTCTCTAAATCCTCTGTTTTCGTTCTCCTCTTCTTCTCTTAAATCCCAGTTTTTAAAAAAGTTTTTTTTTTCATCATCCTGTTCAGATATGTACTGAGAAGAAAACAATTTTGTCCGTTGAGGATATCATTTCTTTGATTGGCAATAAGTGCGATGGGGTGATTGGACAGGTGATTTTCTTCTTGGGATTATTTGTTTCAGTTAGAAAATAAAAATATGAGATCTTTTTTGTTTCCTTTTTTTTTTTTTTGAGCTTTTTGTGTTATGAATTTGTGTTACAGTTGACGGAAGACTGGGGGGAGACTTTATTTGCAGCTTTAAGCAGAGCAGGAGGCAAAGCATTTAGTAACATGGCTGTTGGTTACAACAATGTTGATGTTAATGCTGCCAACAAGTATGGTGTTGCTGTTGGTAACACTCCTGTAAGTTTCACTTTCCCACTTAGTTGCAAATAGTTTTACCCTCTCACCTTTGAAGCTTTTTAATAGGATAGTTTAATCATATTTGGGTATGTTTCCATAACATGGATAAGTGCCAAGCTCCATGTGTTCGATTATATGTCTTCTACAATGCATTGTAATGATAAAACAATAAATAAACTTGCAAAGATTTGAGTAGTGATAAAATGGTTACGACGTTGGTTCAGTAATTTTGGGGTAGAAACAGTTGAGCTAATGTTGGTGATAATTTGGTGTAGGGTGTACTCACAGAAACAACGGCAGAGCTAGCGGCTTCTCTTTCTTTGGCAGCTGCTAGAAGAATTGTCGAAGCAGATGAGTTCATGAGGGCTGGTTTATATGACGGATGGCTCCCTCATCTGTATGTCCACGAAATATTACTTATATTTCATTTTTTGTTTATGTCGATGATAAACTCCAAAACTCACTTACATCATGCTTGTACAATTCCACTTGTTTCTCTTGCAGGTTTGTGGGAAACTTGCTTAAAGGACAAACAGTTGGTGTAATTGGAGCTGGTCGTATTGGATCTGCATACGCCAGAATGATGGTAATCTCTTACTAGCTAAATTACACACCAGATCTCTATGCATAGGTTAGATAATTTATTCGACATTGTTTGAGGACACTTGATCATAGTAACCTTGAATATAAATAGAAATTATTGTCTGGGTTGGTGAGGTTTTTGAAGTAGATTTTAAAGTTGTGCAAAATCCTGGCTCCTGAGATATGAAACATACCATATAATATTGCTGCAAAGAGCATATTTTCCAAGGCTTATTCTACTTTTGGTCCTACTTTGCTGCATTAATGGGAGTCATTTCGTTTTCCTATCTTATAACAGGTTGAAGGGTTCAAAATGAACTTAATTTACTATGATCTTTACCAATCAACACGGCTAGAGAAGTTTGTCACAGGTATGTCTTGAGACATTTTCTGCAAGTTACTGAGTTGTCAATTCTTATTTTATGATGCTTTTATGTTTCCTCATCCCAGCTTATGGTGAGTTCTTGAAAAGCAATGGAGAGCAACCTGTTTACTGGAAAAGAGCATCAAGTATGGATGAGGTGCTTCGGGAGGCAGATGTGGTAGGATTTTCTTTGCTCAGAACTTTTATTGTAATTTCTAGATCCAAGTTTTGAATTATAATGCCGATTGAGAGGGATTGCTACCTGTTCTTTTTGTAGATAAGTCTTCACCCGGTCTTGGATAAAACCACCTATCATTTGATCAACAAAGAAAGCCTTGCAACAATGAAGAAGGTGATTGATAACTTCCCTTTGTCCTTAACATTTGGAAAGTATGTCTTGCTTAAGGAAATATGAAGTGGATTTTATTTTTGCAGGAAGCAATACTTGTAAACTGTAGCAGGGGCCCGGTGATTGATGAAGTAGCTCTTGTTGAGCATCTGAAGCAAAATCCTATGTTCCGAGTTGGTCTTGATGTCTTTGAGGTGACTTTACGAACTTTCAAATCTCGAGTCAACCACATGGAAACCATCCTCAATTTAGTACATAATTGTTGATTAATGTTGTTGCTTTAGGATGAACCTTTCATGAAACCTGGGCTTGCTGAGATGAAGAATGCTGTCATCGTACCACACATTGCTTCTGCTTCCAAGGTAATGTTTACTAGGATTCACATATCATGTTGGAGTGACTTACCGGATTGTAATTTTTTTCCTCGTGCTTATGCAGTGGACCCGCGAGGGAATGGCAACGTTAGCTGCTCTAAACGTCTTGGTAATAGTTTTGCTTCTCGCTTTCTTTAAGTTCAGATATGTTTGGCATTAATTCGGGAGAAGGATCGAAAATATATCTTGTTTTTCGTCTGTGATAGCCACTGTACTAAGCATTGCTACACTTTCTCAATCCACATTACAGGGCAAGATCAAAGGATATCCAATTTGGGGTGATTCAAATCGCGTCGAACCATTCTTGAATGAGAGTGTTCCACCTCCTGCTGCATGTCCAAGCATCGTCAATGCGAAAGCGTTAGGTAATATTCATGTATCGAAACATTATTCACTCTCTTTCTCAAAATTGCAGAGCCATGATGTATGTGCCTATAACTTCACATTCATCAATCAATCATGTTTTCTGCCTCAGGTTTACCTGTTTCAAAGCTATAAGCACCAACGGTCGGTCCGGGTTGCGGTCCGAGTAGTTTCTCCTATGAATGTGAAGTTTGGGGTTGTACTGAGTTTAGTTTATGCTAGACTGACAATGGCAATTACCATGTATATGTTGCATGGGGAAAGTACTCCTTTTATATACTTACATTTTGCTGTCCTGTATGTAATAGAGAACAGCTCTATAATTTCATCAAACAAATGAATTTGCACTCATGGATTCATCGATCACTGTTCATCATACTATTTAAATTTGTATACATGAGTCAGCAGTTGCATTGACCATCCAACAGTTATTTCTATAGACGGGTGAAATAGTTGACTTTTTACTTCTATTGAAATAATTTTGTTATATAATTTTTTCCAAACCTCCTTAAATTGTAATTTTTTTTTGGCAGTTTTTATGTCCGTTTTACAATTTATATCTAAGATTTATAACTGTCCCTCTTAATAATGTTGTCTCCAAAATTCAAACCTCTTAAAAGTATAATATGTCTTATTAGTACACTGTGCACCCAAGCACCTAATGTTTCCTTAAATTGTAATTTGATAAAAGTTGTTATAGTAAAATGTTTTGTAAACAATTAATTATATAATAAATTTTATGATTGAAATTAAAATTTTTACCTCAATCATATCAAATTAAGTTGATTATTTATCAAATTAAATCTTAATTAAATTATTAAAGAAAATTATCTATTATTGAATTTAATTCAAATCATTGTAGAAATTCTAGATTAAAGGTGTAATTTTCAGTACTTAATTTTATCGATTAAAGAAAATTATTGACAATTTTATGATTATATTTCGTTTCGAAATCAATTTATCTATACTATATATTAAATAAGTTGGTATCATGAATCAACGAAGTATTAATTGAATTGAGTAATGATTAAAATACTCTTTATAAAATAAATCATATTATTTGAGAGTATTTTTATCATTTTATTTATTTTATATTAAAATAAAAAAATACTAATATAATAATATCTAAACCCAAGTTTTTATTGTTTCCAAACTTAATATTTGAATCAAAGCTTCATTTGTTACTGATATAATTTTTTTTTATAAATATATTTGTTATATAATTTTGAATTTCACCCATATAGTGGTTGGGTGCAACTAGAATATTAGGCAATGGTTTGAGTAAGGGTGTAACCGAGTCCAATTACTGTTAAGTTTGAGCACGACTCAAAATTCGGAACTCAATACTTGGCTTGAACTCGATCGAAAATCTATTTTCAAGCTCAAGCTCGATTAAATTCATATACCAATTTTGTACTCAATCTCGAACTTGAGCTCGAATTTGACTCGATAATTAAGTTTTGGGTTAATAACATATATTAAAGACAATAATATAATATAATAATATAAAAATATAAAAAATCGACAAGACTCACAAATTATTCGAATTGAATATTATTAAAGTTGAAATCGACTCAATCAATAACTTAAATTGTTTAAGCTCGAACTTAATATAGTAATTACTAAATCAAATTTCAATCTTTTCAAATCACTTTTGAGTCAAAAGTTAAAAACAAAAATAAAACATGTTTGAATGATGTTTTATTTTGAGATTGACTACTACTCAAGTGAGTGCAATAGACACCCAAAAGTACGGTCATCATAACTATCTTGTCTACAATTATGGACTCAGCATAAGCAATTTGCTCTACTGCCTCATTGACCATTCCCTTTCATTTGACCTCGCATGAACTAAGTAACAACGGTTAGAACAGTAAAACGAATATCTTTCCTATAAAACTTAATAAATTAATACCTAATTAATACATATTGTATTAGATTATCAAGAATAAAAATATAGAAATGAACTTAAATTTATTGATATTTTAAGTTTTATAATTTTGATATTTTAAATTAATATGGGTTTTCTCTTTTTTACATATAAGTGTTAAAAAAATTACGTATGTATAATTTGAGTACCATGACCCTACTATATACATTTTTACACATTAACATGAATTTCTATTCAACTCATCATCAATTAGAAATTAATTATTATAGTATCCACACATATTTAGACCATATTTTATTTAATAATTGAAGCCTAGTAAACTTTAATCAAACCCGATCACGTTTAATTTGGGTTAACCTTTATGATGGTAAACAATAGGTTAAATTACATAAATGTTCAAACGACTATTATGAACTTTTTTATTTGATCACTCGATTTTAAAAAGTTATAAAATTGTCACTTGACTTATATTTTTGTTTTTCTTTGTCTATTTTCGTTGAATGACTGACGTCCAGCTAATTTGGTTGTTAACTTAATGAAAAAGATTTTAAAATTTTTTTCACATAATTTTTCATGTCATTTATTTGATAAAAACTAAACAAAAATAAAAAATAATAATTCCATCTCTAATAATCCTCTCAATCACGTTCGTTGGAACAAATTTTTTTGCCGTCAGACTCATCGGTGGCCTCGTCGGATTCTTCTTCTTCTTAACAATTCTCACTTCTTTTTGTGTGGTTGCTCACTCGTCACCTTCCTCTCTGGTGTAATCCATTTCGGTCATAGATGGAGAAGCTAAGGAGGAAAACGACATTGTGACAATGGGAACAAAACTATTGCAGAAATGGAGCTAAAAATAAAGGGCAGAATTGTGCGACCATGGATGGAACCGTTGCAAAATACTTTACATTTCAATTTGTAAGAGCCTAACTCATACACTCTTTCTCAATTTTTCATCATCAATTCATACATGAAAAAGTCAAAGAAATAAAATCCCTTTAATTTTGAAAATCAAAAAAAAATTCCGAAGACTTTAAAAAGCAAAAACAAAGGGGAAATGTGCTAGTCCAACAAGCAAAAACAAATGGGAAATGTGCTAGTCCAACCCTAGTGGCTGTTAGGGGTGTTCAAATGGTCAGTTCGGTTAATACTCGAATCAAATTATTATTAACCGAATTACCCAAAATGTAAAAATCTTTAACCATTAGTTGAATCAAAGTTTTGTCAAATACATTAACCGAACCAAAATATTTCAGTTAATTTGATCAGTTAACTGAATTAATCGAAATTTATATGTTTTTGTCTTTTGGCTAAAATAAGTATAAAACATATAAAAAATACATTGCTAATGTTTATTTTCTTTTATTTAATAGTTCAAAAAACTTTAAATGGAGGTGAAAACAACAAATAAGGCATTAGAAACACTGCATAAGTCTTGAAAGTTAACAACCAAACACTACATAAGTCTTGAAAACAACAAATATTTCGGTTAATTGGTTAATTCAGTTAATTAACCGGTTTTGAACCGAATTAACCGATAACTAAAATTCTAAAAATTCATTAACTGACCTCCAACCGAACTAAATTCGACCATCGATTGATTAACCGAATTAGATCAATTCGGTCAATTAATTTAGTTTTAACCAAACTATGGACACCCCTAGTGGCTGTCTGAAAACTTTGTTTGCAAAAGCCAATGCCCTCTATTTCCAACTCCATTTCTGCAACAATTCAACTCTCATCATCACACTGTTGTTTTCCACCTTAGCTTTTTCGTCCATGGTTGCAATGGACTATGCAGGAAAAGAAGGTGACGAATAAGCAACCTACCAGAAAGAAGCAAGGATTATGAGGAAGAAGAAGAATTCAGCAATGCCACTAACAAGTCCAACAATTCCAACGAAGGTGATTGAAAGGATTATTAAATATGCAATTTTTGTTATTTTGTTTATTTTTTATCAAATAAATTACATGAAAAATTATGTGGCAAAAAAATTCTAAAATTCTTGTCATTAAGTTAACAACCACATCAACAGGGCATCAGTCATTTAACAGGAAGAGACTAAAAAACAAAAATGATAAGTCAACTGTCATTTTATAACTTTTGAAAATCAAGTGACCAAATAAGAAACTTTAAAATAGTCGAGTATGTTAAGACTTAGTGCCATAAGTGTAGTATATTCGTTAATTTATTGTAACATCCTAAATTTGACCCAGTTTATCGGATTTGGATCATGGGTGTTATCACACAGAACACTTAGTCAAATTCACCAAATTGCATCAGATAACCTTTTATTTAAAACATATTGTTTGTAATTACATTTAAAGACTACAACTCAATATACAAATATGGTACTTAAACATAAAATATTACAAAGTACAATAAATCTTTCTTAAAACATCCATATGATAGTTACAAATTCATTAAAGTAGAATTATACAATACGCCACTTGATCGGCTGCGCGCATGCGTGTTAAAACAACGAATTATATAACAATTTTTAAAGTCCAGTCTTACTGCAAGTGTACAATGTCAATTGTAATGTTTATAGTTCTGATAAAACACGAAGTATTCCAAGCGATTAAACCCAAAGGAAAAGGCGATTAAGCTATAACTAGCATACACAATAGAGTCTAAGCGGCTACTAATACGATTTTATAGTACGATAATTCATAACAAGATAAGTTTGCAAGAAAATTAAATATTCTATTCTAGGGACTAAATTGCAAAGAGTATAAAACTAAAGGGCTATCCAGCAAATAACTAATGAGGGTTGGTTGACTTCAATGCGGTTCACCAAACCTCAAACAATGAACATAAATCGCGTAAATTACCAAGCGGCTTCATTTTATCTTTCGATCTCAATTTCATTGACTTGGACGAATTAGATCTGATTTATCTTTCGATCTCACAGGTTAATACAGGACTAATGAATAGGTGCATGACAAGATTACTTTTCGATCTCACTTTATCTTGATATTTCCCTTGAAGGTGTCATTATCTAAGTTCTTAGTTCTATTTGATTTAGTCCAATTTATTACGATTTAGTCCTTTGTCCAAAAGTTTTAGTTTACCCACATCTCTATCAACCAACCTCCTTAAAGGTTTAGTTACACATGCTCAAGGTAAAAGAAATAAACATGAAAATGTAAAATAAGGTAGCCATGAAAGTAAAACTTAAGAAAAATATAAAAGTTGAGATTTTTCTGTAAGAAAACTTAAATAGCATGAAACCAAAAGCATTTAACAGGAAAATCTAAGGCAAGAAACATAAAATGAACAAGCTTTAACAAACTGAAAGTAAAATAAACTAAAATACATTAAAGTAAAGCTTAAAAGGTCTTAAAATCAAGGTACAGGGACTATAAATGCAAATAAACCTTAGTTACGATACTAACTAACTTAACTAACACTAAAAATAACAAGAACAAGAAGTAAATGCAGAAAAATAAACTTTAATCTAAAGTAGAAGAAGAGAAAAATAAAAACTTTGGAAAAGTGCAAAGAAAACCTAAAGAAAACTAAACTTAAAACTAACCTAATGTGTGTCTCTCTCCTCCTCATTAATTTTTAGCTATTTTAAAGTGTATTCTAATGATTTTTCATTGCCAAAAATGTCCCTACACGGGCCTTGTGTGATTGATGATCCGGTTAGACAAAGACTGCCCTTTTTGTCCAAGTTTGTCCCCTTGACAAAGGTGGATATCGCGATACCACTAAAGAGAGTCTTCACTCTCCTACACTATTGGAAGTATCATGCTTCCAAGGTGTGGATATCACGATACCCTTTGCCTTACTATCGTTCTCGCTCATTTACGACCTCTAACACGTCCCTACATCATTCAAACACACGTTAGGCCTCTCAATAGCACTATCGGCCAATTTGGGTCACAAAATAGACAAAAATGAGACATTTTCACATATTAACCAAAAATAGGAAAATAACAAAAAACTATGCTAAAAACGCTAATTTGCCATATCGATTTGTGGCAGATCACCACCCCATCAACTTTGTATGCATAATAACTCGATACGCATCTTCTTTAGCGTAGTCCTGACTTTGTGTAACACCCCTAACCCAAATCCGTCACCGGAAGAGTTACGAGGCATTACCGGAAATACACACATATTCATATCAATCATAAATAATCATTTTCTTAAACCCTTAAATCAATCAAAGATTTCATTAATGAATCTTATAAAAACATACATATTCGAATATGCATCATTTTTATCTAACCCTATTCGGCACGTGAATATTATTAATTGAAATATCCAAAACATCCAAAAACCACAATCAACATATCAAGCATAGTCCAGACTTATAATATACTTTGGTTGATTCCTCAACATGTGTAACCATCATTTAATCAAAGTACTAAACTAATTTGACATAATAAACAAGCAATTTTCGCATGGCTTAAATATGTACAAATCAAAATCAATCATCTCGAAACTAGCCTATACATGCCACATAACCAAAATCTCAAAACACTTATTTATCGAAACGAAAACTGGATAGTGTGAAGACGTCTCTCTGACTTCCAACCCGAGCAAATCTTCGAAGCTCTATAGACATAGAAAAAAAAACAAAGAGTAAGCTTTGAAAGCTTAGTAAGCTACAAGCAATAAATCATTTCAAAGATAATTGATTCCATAACACTAAACTAAATTTTAAACAATCTCAATCATGTGCACATCCATTGTACTCTTTAATTCATATAACCTTATTAAATACTTCACTTATTTTATTTATCAATAACATATAACTATGCTTTTAAATTCGAATAATAGCCGTTAGCTCAATTATAAAAAAAAAATCAAACTTGCACATATTCATTACGTAACCAACCAAACCATGTCATTTCTTCACTAACCGATTTATAGATATATAAACCATGAATCATAATATCACCGTCTTAATATCCAATTCATATCCATTTACAATTTAAAACGGCATATCTCAAAACCATGTTTCTTAATTCATATTTCCCATGTTCGAATCATGAGGCCACAAGGCCATATAGCAAGCACATATATCATATATTCATCTGTGTACCTTTCTTTCATTCATGGTAACATGTTTCACCTATCATCATTTAATACATAATCACTTTACATTTCTGAGATTCAACGATAATTTACATGTACCAGAATCATGTATTTACGAACACGGTTACCATATCACATTTCCCATATACTTTATTTGATTATAGTCACTTGCCATTAATCACATTTCATTTTCACGTTGACTATATATTATCTGATCATACTCATACCCACTTTCAATTCAAATAATCATAAACATCATACATACATGTATTCATATAACTAATCCAAAATTCATAGTATAATATTACTCCTATGTATACATAGCCTACATGGCCGATGATACCAATTCATGTAAATGTCATTATACATTCAACTATAATTCCACTCATTTATGCAAGCTTACAAGACAAGATTTAACTTCACATATACAAGCATCACTTAATTGGTCGAATAATACCATTGGGAACATTACTTTATCTTAGCTAAGTGAACTTGGCCAAATCTACTTAGTTAATTTCAACATCACGTGATTACTTACTTATAAGTTCAAATGTATAAACTTCACTACATTGTTTATATCCCGAAATGATGAATAGGTATACATATACGAATTCAATATATCATCACATGACAATAATTCACTTCAATAGGTTATTTCACAAGGCCAAATATACAAACCCTGTGTAATCTCATGTGTATATATATACAATCGATTATGTCAATTCATTATAAGTTCATACCCAATCACATATGCTAATCACTTTAAAATCACATATAACCAATTATACCAATTCCATCTATTTGCTCATATCGAGCCGTTTATGCTAAATGCATAAATTCATTCCATCCAATACATACAATCGAACTTATACTTAGGACCAAAATCTATAATATAATCTCTCAAATGCATAAGCATAACTCACAAGGCCGAATGCATTAATTTAAATAGGCACCATTTTTATGACATATTTTTCCCAATTTGTACTAACTGTTCATTGACAATCGAATTCGTATACATACTTATTTCACAAATATACACAATTTAACAATAGATATCGATACACATACATACCTTATTTCAGGTAATTAACAATTCAATTTATCCAAACCTTTAGGGCTCGTTTACCAAATTTGATCTCACATCGGTGTATAGTCTTCTAGACTTATATCTTAATACAATTCACCGTTTTAAGGCCTGCTAGGCTTATAGCCTGATGTTACTTACTGACACAAGGCCTGCTAGGCATAGAGCCTGATTTTATTCACTGGCACGAAGCCTGCTAGGATTATAACCTGAAATCTTACATCGGTACTAGGCCTACTAGGCATAAAGCCCGAAATCCCACACCGGTACTAAACCTGCTAGACTCAAGGTCTGATATTTAATCACCGGCAATAGGCTTGCTAGGCTCGGAGCCTGAATATCTCAATCACATGTCTTACACTACCGATCATTAACAGAACACTATCAAAGTCTTTGAATTATCATTTCCAACTTAAAATCACATCGAGCCATCACGTTTAACTCATCGCAATATTATTCACCCTTATAAATCACCTTCGGCATTCACATTGAAACATAACAAATATCCTTCATATCATAAGACACATTTGGCTTTCACATTGAAACATAGCATATATTCTTCACATCGTAAATCACATTCGACTACTTCAATATGCAACAAATGGAATCATTCATCACTTTAAATCACATTCGGTACAAGGTAACACCATACCTATTTAAACTCAATCAGGCTAGTCACATACGGCACAATTAATACCATAGCTATTTCAACTCAATCCTTCTAGTCACATACGGCACAATTAACACCTTAGCTAGATCATGTCAACTAATGTTATCACCATTCAGCAATTGTTTATATAAAATCACCCTTTCAATTTTACTATATTTATTTAATCTTTAAGCATACATAATTGAGTTTATTCACTTAAGAACTTACCTGGATAATTTCATACGATAGTATCAACTACTCGGCTACTTCTTTTTTTTCCCGATCCGAGTCCCGTATCCTTAGGTCTTGAGCTTGAATTTAAAAACAAATTGAACTTGCTTAATCAATTAACCATTTTATTTTCACTCAAAAATCATATAATATAATAATTTATATAATACCCTTTTTTAAAAAAAAAATAGGCTTTGACATTTCGATTCAAACATCCTCAATACATCAAAACAATTAAAATCTTCCCATGGCACACTAAAACCTAATATGTCTTATTCAAATATAAATTCTCATATTTCATTTATTTAACCATTTAACCCTCCTATTTAATAATTTTCACAAATTAATCTTAAACTCAAAATCACATAAAATCGTAACACAAAAGGCATTGATCTAACACTTGATTTCTAATTTCTAACATCAAACTCAAATTTCTTTAACATATACATCAAAGAACTCAACATTTCTTCATTTCATCCTCATAGTCGAACACCCAATATTCACCAATTAGAAAAATAAATTCATGGGCTAAAAACTAACGTCAACTATAACCTCAAAAATACAAACAATTTTCAAATTTAAACTAAATACATACCTTAATTTTGCACCATCCATGACCTAATAGCTTAGTTCTTCTTCTTTTATTTCCTCTTTTATTCTCCTTATTTTATTCCTTTCTTTATTAGTTCTATTTCATTACAATTAATAATAATATTTTTATTATTTACTTAATATAAACACTTATAATAACATATAAAGTTTACTAACTCCAAGATAGATGTCGTCCACTATATTTTAATGGTATAATTGCATTTTTAATTCATCCAAAAATAAAGACATTAAAATTTGGCTATCACAATATTAAATCACAAAGTTTCTATTTTATTCTATTAGGCCCTTTTTATTAAATCGGCATTCAAATGATAAAATTTTAAAACGAAATTTCCACACCAACCCAATTTCACACATTCAGAACACATTTAACTAATAATTAAATATTTCTAACTTGGATTCGTGGTCCCAAAACCACCGTTCCGATCAGGGTCAAAATGGGGCTGTTACACTTTGTCCCTCCAGGCACAGTCTATTAACATTGAAACCTAAAACATATATGCAACAAAAATAAATACAAGAATACTTAATGAGCTTTGTTACTAAAATATCTTGACGGATACGTTATATTCTTGAAAAAATGTCTTTGCATCAACCATCTTTCTAAACCACTTATATTTGGCGGATACCACTATAGTTGTAATACATACATATATGCCAATTATATACTCTTCAAGTACACATTCTTTCTTTTTTAATTAATTGAAGATTTTTTCAAGCGTTTCTTAATTCTCACGTTCACATATGCACTTCTGAACAGAACATACCTTCAAAATCCAACTAATACAACCTATTTTCTAATACTTGCTCTTGACTTAAAAGAAATGTTCATTATCATTATTCAAAGGCAAACACATACACATATGGCAAATACTTACGTAAACCTGAGTACCATCAAACCATTAAGTAAATCATACCCTGATTCGATACCATACAACCCATATTGACAATTTACTTCATAGATCAATCTATTGACATTCACAACATTATTCCAGACGCTTAAAATAATTAATATTCAGTTTTCATAAGATTTCGAGCGAAGTCATTATGCAACTCAGATATAACAGATTCCAAATAACTTTGATTCAATTATATCACCATGGCGAATACCTTATTAACATCTAGATACACGGTTCTTTTCAAAAGCACCCTTTAAACTTATTTATTTATTTCACAGATCGTACTCAGCTCTTAACCCTGAGCATATCAATACCCCAAACTCATTACAGAGCTAAAAAAAACTTATCCATATCTTACCATAAAGACAAATACACAACTTACAAGGCATACATGACAGACTACGCTATAAGGGCCAAACAAAATGTGCCATAAAGGCATTATACAACTTACCTTACCATCATCTCAAGCACTTACAACCCCCATGCAAAGCCTGTACTTAAAGCTTTACTATTCATAGAACTCTTACAGTTTTACCCTTTTAGAACTTAACAAGCAAAGCTAAAACACTTACCCAATGATAGAATAACCAGTGATTAAACCCAGAACTGAAGCTTCTAGCTTAATGGGAAAGAGATACATACATATATATATATATATATATATATTTAAAAAGAATCAAAAAGTAATATTTTTAAGAAGGAAGAAGAACTTCCTTTAGAACCTTTATCTCATTTATATAATATATTCCCCCTTACAGACATTCAACAAGTGTTATTTAAATTCGAGCTTGTCTCTCTTATTGGTCTACAGGCTTTAAAAGAAACATAAATAAAAATCTTGCATAATAAATATTAAGATAGTCATTTCAGTTGGTTCTTAACCAAGAACTTTACAACCCAATGAGAACAATACTAAGACAAACTAGACGTATTATACATTTGGCGATAAATCATATTGTAATTTGCCTTTTTGTCCATCTAAAACCTTTACTCTTTAGCTAATTAGAATAATATAAAATAAAATTTTCACTTAATTACTCGGTGTATACTATGCATCCACAAGTATAAGCCAAAAAAAAATAAATGGGCGAATTACAACCTGCCAAACACATTTTCTTTCACTGCTATATGCCTTATCCTTGAACCCGCTCGAACTGGGATGTGACACTAAGTACAAAAGATGACTTAGAAATTAGTTTATTTTTTTAAATTATTATTTAATTTATTGTAATTAAATAATTGAGTTTCGAAGTGAGAATAAAATTAATTAGTCATCATAGATTTATTGAATAAGGCAATTAAATTAATTTCCTCATACATTCTAATACAGTAAAGTTGTCATGACTTTAATAGGATTAGAATTGAGTTTGGAAAATAATTTAATTGAAAATTACTTTAGTTGAGTTAAGTTAAATTAACTAATATTTATTTTGGGTAATAGAAAATAGTTTTCTTAGTTTAGTTATTAATTAATTAATTACTTTAGTTAAATGCATTACTGAATTAATGTAATGGATCAATCAAACACTAACTCAATTGTGAATTCACTAAAATATCTTATCGTATATAAATTAATTTATATTTTATAAAAGTATTATTATCTTTTCTATGTAATAACAGATATAATATTTGAACTTCAAACATTCAACTTTAGAATCATCATTTAGATTTTATATGGATTTTTAATAAATACATTTCTTACATAATTTTTTTATCACAATATACAATAAATCTAATTATTTATGATTGTTTTAATATCTATACCTAAAAAGTAAAATGTGTACTTGTAACTTAGAGGTGATCATGGGTTGGGCGGCCCGGCCCGGCCCGAAGGCCCGCCCGAAAAATGGGAGGGTTTGGGTAAAAATATAGGCCCGAAATATGGGTTTGGGCAAAAATACGAGGCCCGTTTAGAAAACGGGCCCAGCCTCGGGCCAACCTTTTTTGGCCCGGCCCGGCCCGGCCCGAATTATATAAATATATTTTTTTATTTTTTTAAGTATATATAATTTTTAACTTTTTTTTTTAGTTTGTGTATTGTTTTAAAAATTGTTTATCTCAATTTTATTTTGTTCCTTATTTTAATATTTGTTTTTATATTTTTTAATTTATTTAATTTATTATATTTTTAAATTTTTTAATGAAATAAGCAAAAAAATTAATTTGGGCCGGGCCGGTCCGGGCTCGGGCCTAACATTTTTATTCCGGGCCGGGCTTGGACAAAATTTTAGGCCCATATTTCGGGCCGGGCAGAGCCCGGGCCTAGAAAACGGGCTAAAATTTTTTCTAGGCCCGGCCCGAACCCGACCCGGCCCGGCCCATGATCACCTCTATTGTAACTTCATTACAAAAAAAAAGTAGTTTGATTTGAAAAGTAAAAAGTTAGAAAGGGGCGGCGACGGTAAAAAGATAAACGAACAGAAACATCGAGAACCATTTCCAATAGATATAATAAACGACAGCGTATAGCTCCAAACATGAATTTTTCTATAAATACCTACAGTTTCAATCAGAGTTAAATTATTATTATTTTGTTTTTTCTCGGTTGGCTCTTTCTTTTTTGTTTCTGTTTCCTTTCTTTTTATTGAAAAATTAGGGTTTCCGTCAGCGGTGGTGAGAATCAATGGCGTCGACTTCGAGGAAGATAATGTTGAGGAGCTCCGACGGAGAGACTTTTGAGGTGGAGGAAGCGGTGGCGGTTGAGTCGCAGACGATCAAGCACATGATCGAGGACGATTGCGCCGACAACGAGATCCCTCTCCCAAACGTCACCAGCAAGATCTTGTCCAAGGTCCTTGAGTACTGCAAGAAGCATGTCGATGCTGCTGCCGACAAGGAAAAGACTCCCGATGACGAACTCAAGGTTTGGGATGCAGATTTTGTCAAGGTTGACCAAAATACCCTCTTTGACCTCATCCTGGTCAGTTTCCCCTCTTTTTCCCTATTTCCTTTTTCCGTTCACAATGCTGTTACTTTTAGAGCTGTTTGGGTTAATTGAAATCGTCTGCTCATCTGTTTATTGCTCTACTGTTACCGGACATGGCTTTTTTCCCTAGCGTTTTTGAATCAGTTCGCACGATCCCAATCAGGAGGTGTATGGTGAATAAATTCCCATTGATTCATTAAGACACATAATTTACAAGCTTCAAATTTTATTCATTTCCTGGAAATACTGGTGTATTGGTCTTGATAATGGGAATTGAAGTATTAAACGTATAGATTGTTGCTTATTTTGTTTGGGCTTATTTTCTATTCGTATGGTAAACCTTTTGATATTGGGATTTGCAGGCAGCGAACTATCTGAATATCAAGAGCTTGCTGGACTTGACCTGCCAAACTGTGGCTGATATGATAAAGGGAAAGACACCCGAGGAGATTCGCAAGACCTTCAACATCAAGAACGATTTCACCCCCGAGGAAGAAGAGGAGGTTAGGAGGGAGAATCAATGGGCATTCGAGTGATAGGAAAGCCTTTAAATTTAATGTTGATATTATTATAGTTTCTATGCTTTTCTGGTTAGGTTTTCAAGTTGGGGAAAAAAATTAAGAACATTGGCTTTCTTTTGGCTTATTTTGTTATATGCATTAGTGTCTTCTATTCTAGAGGATATCTAATATGAACCTCTCCCCTCGTCTATTATCATAATATAATTAGAATTTCTTAATTTGCATTGCTATTCATTAGTAATTTTGTTGTTTCTGATCTTCTCACTTTTATTTAACTTCTACTTGGGAGAAGTGATGTGCAATGCATACATACATATTTACGATATATAATTGAACCAAATGCATATTTACATACATTATACAATCCGAGTTCTATGAATCTTGTGTGCTCAAGTTTTTTTTTATTTTTGGACAATCCTTTACCACCTTTAATGGAAGCATAGAAATCCAATTTTAGGGAGATTCAGTTTAAGGGGTATATTTAGCCTGACTATCCAAAAGCCTTTTAACAGCAAAAGCAACTTTAGAATGTGCTTTTCAACCAAGAAAATGACTGATCGGTGTTTTCCAAAAGGATTTTGCAATGCTAAACTAGCTCCAGATTGAAAGATAAAGAATTTTTGTGGGTTAGCTCATTGGATTTTAAATGTACTTCTCATGGGGACCTACTGGCCCTAATCTGTCACTTCAAATGGTTTAACAGTGTTTCATTGGTTGGATTTACAATATTGTACTTGCATGTATAAAGAGTTATGAAATTAATAGCAGCTAAATCTAATCCTCCCCATGTTTTCAAGTATCTTGGTTTTAATGTAAACTTGATGAACAAGTCTTGCAAACATGCTTGATAGAGATTTCATTTGATGATATGATTTTGCAGTTCTGAGTAATCCTCTCTTGAGTAAAGCTTTGAAGAGTGCTTAAGATTATCCTCTCTCAAGTAACATTAAACTTGCATGTTTTTCTTCAACAGGAATAAACATTGATATATCAATATACCCCATAAATTTAAAAAGCATCAGAACAAGTATTATTAGTTAATATGCCCTCTTAAGGCATCATCTATCAATATAACATTAATAACTAAGTAATTAAAGGGTTTTTTGTTTGGTTTATGTCCATCGCATCTCTTCATACTTTATCTTGAGCAACTTTCTCTCTTCTTCCCACTTGTCTCTATCTTCATTATATTTATCTTTCAAACTGCTTTTAACTCTATCAAAATTCTCCTCCTTTTGCAGCAACTTTTTCTTGTACTTATCCTTGTATTTCCCTTTGGCTTTCATTGCTTCTTCCTCTTTGAACATCCTGCAAGTCTCACATGCAACTTGCACCTTCATGCTTCCCTCTTCACCTTCTTTTTCATTCTTCTTCACTGTTGTCCTTATTTCTACTTCCCCCTTTTCTCTCATGCTGTAGTAATTTCCTCCCTCAATGGTACTCTGAAACAATACATTCATGAATATCAGATCATGCATTTAAATTCAATCTACCATAATGATAATAATAATAATAATAATCTGGCACTTACGCTTTTGTTTAAAGATCTTAACTTCAAGTTGTGTAACAGAGTTGAGAAAAGAGCATAAATATCCTGGAGAAGGAGCTTGACCATGTATACTACGAAATCATGCAATATCAATGCGACGAGCGTGGCAATAAAGTGCTGTTTATTACCATCGACAGCAAAGTAAAGCAAACACATTAACAAGGTTCGGTCGAGCCAAAACCAAGTCTTCTTTTCTGCATCCATCACTGAGATATCACTCTCCAAACAACCCTCTATTCAAAGAATAAAACACAGAATGGAATATCACAGCGTTTCGAATTGGACAGTGCGTTTGTTATTACATATATATATATATATATATATATATATAATATGTGAATAAAGTTAAAAAGGAATAAAAAGTTAACCCTAAACCTAGCTTGGAACTTACGATATTCCTTACAAGGTGACCTTAATTGAAGAGAAGCCAGAGGCTACCACCTAATGGTGGATTGGACCTTCGTGAAATGATGGGTTTTCTAATTACACAAAAATGTTGTCATATATACTTATGTCCAACTTCATTACTTCTCTTTCCTCTTTTAGGCCCAAATGTTCTCTCACTCCATTTCTTTAACAAGAAGGTTTAGACAGACACCATCAACAAATTTAAAGGTTACAATAAAATAAAATTTAAGTGAAATAATTAATACCATTAGTGTTTCTTAACATGCTAATTAAGCTATTCTCAATTAATAGAAAAATTTTGATAAAAAAATGCTAATAAAATTTTTAAATAAAAAATTAAAAAACACATAGACAAAATCCAAGTAGATAAATTAGTAGCAAAATTTGGCCATATTTAAATCTTATCTTTTAAAGCTTTCAATGGCCATTTGAAAAGACTTGTGTGCTAGTGTAACACCAAATTTGAGTTCAAACCCAAGATAACCTCTACTTCCTGCCGTTGTAAAAAAAAATAATTGAAGCAAATGTGAGTTGATAATATTTATGAAAAACAATGAAATATATGGTTAAAAATTTGATATCAACAAAGCTATCACTACAATAGAGTTTAAAAACTTCAAAAGTGATAATTGAAAATCTAACATGCGATAGACATAAGATAATTTTTTTAATTACGTTTGTGAAGCTATGCACATAATAAATTCAAATTAAAAATCAACCGAATGTGGAACTCATAATTTTATTATACCCAAAAAAAGGTGAATGAAGAAGACAAAACACATGAAAACACAGAGCTTTTGGCTTATATCACCTTTTTTTTTTTTTATTCTTCCTTTTTTCATCAATAAAACAAAAATGGCAGCTTCCATCAGAAAATTTTATACTACAAAACAAGATATCAGTATTCAGTAGTCATGTTCTGAAAACAATAAATTACAACTCATTGCCAAAACAGAGTATTTGGGTCACATTTTCACAAGCCTTTTTTAAATTTATTATTAATTTTGTGATTATGATTATGATTATATATGTTATATGTTGTATACATACAATTATCAGAGAATTGCTTTTGTAATTTAATATGTAGAGTATGGTATTTGGTTTGCCATTTGCCAAGACAACTGTTGCCATCATTTTTGTCAACTTTTCTTTTCTTTTTAGTCTTTAATGAATGATTTAAGGGACCACTAACTTCATTTCCACATCTTTTTTTTTAAGGGAAAGGGAACATTCCTGGTTTATATATATATATATATATATATATATTATTTAATTGCATTAAGCTTTTTTAAATTTATCAGTTTTTTTTTTATTTTTGGTATGTAAACTTTGCTAACTAAGTACTTAAAATTAATGCTATATTAATGAAGTTGTTTGTCAGTCTAATAAGTCAATTAGATGTAAAATACAATTCAAATATGTATTTGTTGTATGAATAATTTGGATACAATGTGATAACGAAAACAAGTCATCTCAATAAGATTTATGAAAGCTATATTTATACACACATATATATATTAACACGATATATTCAAACTCTTTATGTAATAGATGTACATGTTTATAATATGATTGACATGTAAATATGATTCATGTTAGATTTAAGTTGATATTTAGTGTCTAAACTAAACAGAATGAGCTAAGTGGTATAATTCTTATACTTTTAGAATTCAATTGGAGGATAGAGAATATTTTCTAAATTAACCCTATGTATATATTTTAAACTCACTTCAGTAACAGAAGTTTAAAAAGAAATTTGAATACGAAATTATAGTGATCATTTGGGAGTTAAAATTAATTTTATTAAGTGAAAATGAAAGACAACCTTTTTGGAGTCAAAATGAAAAAAAAAATTTTGAGTTTGAAGAGGAAAAGGTTTGTTATGGTATTTAGTATTACTAATCTACAACTTGAATAGATTCGGGTCAGACTCTATGCGGTTCGCATATTGAGCTCGAGAATGGCAAAGATGATGATTATAACTTTTTACATTAAGATTAAATTTCCTACAAGAATAGGGATAGGCTTTATGTAGTTTGATCAACGAACTGTGAGACAGTGCCACATGTTATCAATCAAACATACACGCAAACATGTATAACAAGGACAATGCTTGCTACAGACAGGAATGGATGGTCAAGTTTTGGATTTGGACATGAGGGATGAAGACAAAATTAAAAAGACAAAAGCTATAGAGGTCACGAAAACTTGCAGTTGTTCTATGATGATGTGGATAGAGTGGTGAAAATTTCGTCGGCGTTGGCAGAGAAGGAAAGAAAAGATTTGCTCCACTATTTAAGGGTGAATTCTGATGTTTTTATATGGTCTGCTGTAGACATGCCTGGGGTGGATCCTTAAGTAATTGTTTACAGGTTAAATGTGTTCCATGAAGTTAAATCAAATAAGCAAAAGAAAAGAAAGCTTGCTCTGCAAGTCGTAGAGGCAGTAAGGCAAGAAGTAGGGAAACTGTTGTCAGCAAGATTTATCAAGGAAGTGGAGTACCCTAATTGAGTTTCGAATGTTATGATGGTGAAGAAGGCTAGTGAAAAGTGGAGAATGTGTATTGATTTCACCAACCTTAATAAAGCATGCCCTAAAGACAGCTTTTCTTTACCTTTAATTGATAGATTGGTGGATAATGCTCGGGGTATAGATTCATGAGTTTTATGAAAGTATTTTCTAGTTACAACCGAATATCAATGTCATCAGAAGATCAAGATAATAAAGCCTTTATTAAAGACGAGAGTTTATTCTGCTATTGAGTTATGCCCTTTCGTTTGAAGAACGAATGTACAACTTACCAAAGGATGGTTAACAAAATTCTTAAAAAGTAAATTGAGCACAGTGTCGAAGTTTATGTTGATGATATATTGGTGAAAAGTTCTACTCTAAGGGAGTATGTTCAAGATTTTTCGAAGGCTTTCGCCATTCTGTGAGCTCACAATGTGAAGTTGAATCCAGAGAAGTGTGTTTTGGGTGTAAGAGTAGGCAAATTTCTAGGCTTCCTAGTTTCAGAGAGGGGAATAGAGGCAAACCTAGAGAAGATTTAGGTTATTTTGGATATACCTCCGCCGAGGACTATCAAGGATATCTAACGTCTAACGAGGAGGGTGGTTGCACTTAACAAGTTCATATCTAGAATGGCAAACAAATATTTACCCTTCTTTAAAGCCTTGAGAACTTCTTTTACTTGGATTGAAGAATGTCAGGTTGCTTTCGAGAAGCTTAAGTTGTATATTACGTCTCCACTACTTTTGATGCCGCCTTGCGTAAGGAAAATTATATATCTTTATTTAGCAACCTTAGATGAGACAGTAGTAGCAGTTTTAATCAGGGTAGAAGGAGTTCACCAATTTTCAGTGTATTATGTCAGCAAGGTGTTGCAGAATGACGAGTAAAGGTATTCAAAAATAGAAAAACTTACTTTTTTTCTCTAATTGTGGCAGCTCGTTAGTTGCGTCCTTATTTTCAGGCTCATCCTGTAAGGGTCATGACAAATCAACCTGTCAAGGATATTCTATCTAGAGTAGATACTTCAGAAAGAATGACAAAATGAGGAATTGAATTAGCTGAGTGCGATATAGAATATGCTCCAAGGATGGCGATAAAAGGGTTAGATCCTAGCCAGTTTTATAGTGGAGTAATCTTTTGATAAGTCATCAAATCTTGCAGATGTAGTAGTTAGCTCGTCACAGGGGGAAACAAGTTTAGTTGCGAAGTCAAAGTGTTGGGCAATCTATGTCGATGGCTCTACAGCAAAGACAGGGTTAGGAGCAAGAGTTCTTCTAGTTGATCTTGATAAAAATAAATGGCATTATAGACTATCTTTTGGCTTTCAAACGTTTAACAATGCTGCGGAGTACAACGTATTAATATCAGGATTACAATTAGCTTAGTAATTAGGAACAAAAGAACTAACCATACATATAGATTCTCAACTTATATAAAAAAAGATGAGTAGGGAATATGAAGTGAAAGAACCAATTTTGTAGAAATAACATCCATGTCAACTTAGTTACTCATAAAGTTTGATAAAGCGCAAGTCAAAAGCTCTTAAGAAGGGACAACATTAACGCAAATGTTTTATCAAAGTTGGCATCATCTGTTATCATTAAGCAAAGAGAAAAAATCTTGGAAGAATATAGAGACGTCTCAAGCTATGACATTCAACAAATCTTTAATCTGAGCTAAAAAGAAACATAGATGACCCTCATTATTTGAGCCTTGCAAGGAGACGACCACCATTTCAATAAAAGGAAGCTCGCCAAGTTGCAATATAAAGCTGCAAGGTATGACATCATTGTTTATATTTCAAATACCAATTCATTTGCAAATTATTTTTTTTTTGGTCAGTTAAAACCATTTATTTTATTATACAACTGTTAGGTATACCCTTCTAAAGGGTGTACTTTATAAAAATGGTATTTTTAGCCACTATTGCAATGTCTTGCACCATTGGAAGCTAAGTATGTGATGAGAGAAATTCATGAGAGAATTTGCAACGATCACTTGGGTGGAAGGCTACTAGCACAAAAAGTTCTTAGACAAAGATACTATTGGCCAATTGTGCAGGATGACACATACCATATGGATCACACTTGCGATGCTTGACAAAGATATGCTCAAATGCAGCGATCACTAGTAGAGCCTTTGCAAATAATGTCAAGCCCTTGGTCATTTACAACTTAGGAATAGATCTTTTGGATCCATTTTTGATAGCTACACATAAAAAGTTTATAATGGTTATTGCAGAGTACTTCACTAAATGGATAGAAGCTGAAGCTTTAGCCACAATTACGGAGAAGCAAATGGAATCTTTTCTTTGAAAGTCTATTGTTTATAGGTTTGGCATCTTACGCCTAATTATAATAGATAATGGAATCCAATTTCAAGGAAAATTTAATTTTTTTTACAAAAATCTACAGATTGCTCTGGCCCAAAGCTCTGTCAAGACACCCCAAACGAATGGTCAAGCAAAGATAATGAATAAAAAGATTTTAACAACCCTGAAGAAAAATATTAATAAGGTTAAATGTGTGTGGTTAGAGGAATTACCAAGAATTATTTAAGCCTAACGAACCTCACATCACACAGCAACTAGAGAAATTGCATTCTCACTTATGTATGGAAGAGAGGTAGTGATCCCTGCTGAAATAGGTATATGATCCCATAGAACAATCTATTTTGATAAGGATGCTAATCAAGAGGCCATACGACTCAACCCTCAATCTCATTGATGAAATTAGAGAGGCAACAAAAGTCAGGAACGTAAAATGAGCTCAACAAGTTGCCCAGTATTTTAATTCCAAAGTTAGGAACAATCAATTTCAGGTATGTGATCTTGCTTTAAGGAATACCGAGGCCAATTTTATGGTGTCACAGTAAGGAAAAGTGGCTTGTAACTCGGAATGACCTTACAAAGTAGTAGAAAATATAGGCTATGGAGCCTACAAAATAGCACCAGCAGTTAACATAAGAGGGTTCGCACCACTCTCTATATTCATTGAAGATTTCAAAGACCATTAACAAGGCTTTAATTTACAAAAACTGAAAAAAATTCTAGGCTCATCTCTGTTTCCTAATAGTATGAGCCCTAATTCGTTAGTAGCTCTATGTGGTCATGCGAACTATACTGGCAGTTCCATCATCAGCACCAACTTGCCTCCATCCATTAGGGCTCAAATTTAATAGGCAATACTAAAAAACATTTCTTATAGTTAGAATTTCCTCCAAATCTAGCACGCGACCCTGGCGAAGTCTATAATATTGTCCCCAGCCTATTTTTGTCATAATATCTCATTTTCTTGAACACATATCTTTGCCAGGTATTGACCACTTGGTTGGAAAGTCAAAACCACTATTGAGCTTGTATTTAACTCATATATACTTGCAGCGGTTTAAATGAAGGTTAGACCATCAGTTCGTAATAATAGATTCCACGTTTTTGCGGGGAGTAGAGTAAAATAAACCTACTGAACCCCTTTGGTTGTAGACCTTTAGTTGATACAAGTTTTGAAAAATGGCAATCAACGACACTTCATCATGCCGACTACATTTAATAAAGTACGCCATCGCGATCCACCAAGAAAAATTAGACAATTGTTCGGAAGTTATTCCGTATTTATCAAGAAGATGACAAAAAAATGGGTGCATGGTAAATGAAACCTTACTTCTATCACGTGCAAATGGAGTAAAAAGTTACCGTAGTTGGTGTCGCTTAAATGATGTGGTCCCTCGAGGATTGTAAAATCTTAAGCGAAGTTTAGTACTTGAATTCTTCGTATAGCTAAGGCTTGATTCATTTCTTCCACCTTCGTAGAACAAATGTAAGCCTTAACTGTTATTGGACTTCTCACTTTATGGTGTCGCAAAGGATTATTTTTAACCATACGACTACTTCTTTTAGTTTTGGCCATGGATCACTGACAAAAACTAAAAAGAAAAATGGAAAATACGATGGGAATTTTAGAGAGATTGCCTCTAAAATTGTTTTTCTTGACAACGATTTTTTTTTTCAAAGTCTTAAATTTGAATAGTAAGATTTTCTAGGGCTCTGGTAACCTCTTTTTAAAAGGATTTTTTTTCACAATTTAACGATTCATATAACCAAGAATGAGGACACAATCAATTACACACAGCTATATTCTTTCTTCAACGTGGCGAAGTATATGTTGCAAATTAAGAATGTAAAACGTACTTAACAAGTTTTTCAACAAATTTTTCTTTTTATTATTTTTTGACTTATAGAACCAAGTTTCAATAAGGGTCACTTTATAACTCTTCTTCGAATTAGGCAGGGGATAAATTGTTATGATATTTACTATACTGACCCACAACCCGATTGGATCTAGGTCAGACTTTATGCGGTGCACATATCGGGCTTGCATGATATTGAATGTTCGCAGGAAGGGTACTTACACCCTTCTGCGAGATCACATGTGAGATCAC
Source organism: Gossypium stocksii (assembly GCA_020496765.1). Lineage (NCBI taxonomy): Eukaryota > Viridiplantae > Streptophyta > Magnoliopsida > Malvales > Malvaceae > Gossypium > Gossypium stocksii. The sequence goes on from CM035621.1 coordinate 103,636,602, forward strand.
ACATGGAACCGCATAAACACATGTTAAATCTAAAGTAAGATACATGTTGACATGCATGAAGCCTACCTAAATATCACATTAATGAACATTAATTATATCATATAAATGCACAGCTCCACCTACTTAAAGAATATATAAAAATAATGAACAAGGCTGGATGGAATCAAAGTAGAAACTATGAAAAGGTACATTAATCCATCTTATGGGAATCTTCAATATCCTAATAATTAAATATAAAAGAATAGGTTGAAAGGAATGCCAATTTTAGAGGTAGCCCTTTGAATTTCAAGGTTAAATTGTAAGAATTGAAATATCTTTTAAATAAAATTTTAATTTCAAATTTTATGAATAGAGAATATAGTATTAGAAAATTTTTGTCTCATGTTGGATCCAATTAAACATCAAATTTAATTAAAATCCAATATAATTAATAAAAACCTTACAATATCTTAAAAAGAAAAAAAAAAAAACCTTTATATACCCACAAACTCTTAACAGATGATTATATTTGTTTTATAGTTAGCCACTTGCATTGAGAAAAAAATTGCCCCAAACCCACACTTGAGGTTGGTCCCTCTAATACTTTATTTACTAATATATGGTTGGAGTTAGATAAGATCATGCAATCTCCTACACCATTATATTCTTGCATTAATAAAATATTAATTTACCCCCAAAAAAAAAAGCACTTAAATTCCTATGTTTTGTAAAAGTGTTCATGTACTGTAAACGACAAATCTCAAAAAGTAAAAAATAAATGCATTTAGGAAAAGGCTTTCATCTCTCTTTTTTACCTACTAAAGTACAATCCACTTAGTTTCTTTAATCATATGTGGTTTGTTATTTATTTTCAGTTAATCCCAGTTTTTTCAATTTATGTAAAAACAAACACTTTGATTCTCTCTCAATTTTTCAGACATCTTTATTTTTTTTATATTATTTTCTTTTTCTGGCAGATGATTCCCAGACTATGATTTCAACTAACAAAGATCCCTATTCCCTTGCCCTCTGATTCTCGGTTGAATTTAAACAGATTCCACTTTCCACTCAATTTATTTCACATTGCTTTATTTTTTAATTTATCATAAAAATGTATCAATAATAGTAAATATTAGGTCTAATTTAGAAGTTAGTCCCTCATTTTACTTTGTCAGAAATTGATCATTATTAAAAAAAAGCCTGAAATGTTAATCTAGTTATTGACGAATAGGTGAAACTAATTTGTTACATGTAAATTGCTGATATTTTTCTAATTCAAGTCTGTGGTTTAACAAAGAGGTTGAATAGTATTAATCAATTAGAGCAACTAAATGGATTAAATTCTTATAAATTAATATTGATGGACCAATTTGTAATTTTTACAAAGTAAAAGGATGAAATTCAATATTAAACCAGAAGTTTAAATTCTTTTGAGGCTGAACTAAAGACTTAAAGTTCGAATTACCTCGGTGATTAGCGTTACTATTTTCTCCATTAACGCAAAAGTTTTTAAGTAACTTTAACCCTATTCCGTAACTTGGTGGGTTGGTGATAGAAAAGTTTGGCTTTGGCCAATGACGGCTTTGATGACACAGTGGCAAAAATCAGGAAGTGTGTCGTCAACGCAAGTTCGTAAAATGGAAATGGCCGAGTGTTTGGCATTACCTACAAGATATACGCTACATTTTTTTTATTTTCCCAAGAACCAAACAGAAAATTACAAATATTAAAAAAAAAAACAGCCTTACCGCTTGAGGGTTGAGGCAAATGGGAGTGAGCTGAGGTCATTTTCGTGACCTGCAAAATGAAGTAAAGGATATTTAGAAATAGATGTAAACTAAATAATTAGTATTAAAAATTGTCACATCTCAATGAAAGCAACCACAAAAATGAAATAAAAAAATCAGAAATTTTGAAAAAACAGGGGAATTGAAATCTCTTTGGGAAAATAAAAGTAGGAAGGAGGAAGTTTTCAAAAGCAAAATGGAGCCCACGCTTTAAGGTGCTTTAGGGGATTTCAGGGTTCAAGCGTTAATCATAACCACGAAATAAAGAAAGAGAATATAGAAAACTAAAAATCAATGTGACCGTTTGATGGGGGAAAGGGTGGCGGGTGGTCCACCTCTTCCTTACCGTTCGTTCAACGGCTTGCTGTAGAAAAATCTGGAAACATCTAGCCATTTTCATGCCGTTGCACACGTGGCATCTCTCTTTAATTTTTCCGGCGACAAAGCTATCTTATTGAATGTTCTGGATTTTTATTTCATTCCTATTAAGGGGTACAAAGTTGTGTTTAAATTGAATTAATTTACTTGAACAATTGGTACCATCAGAAGCAAATATTGAGATGTTTTTTTAGAGGGAGAAATAAGCTGGATGAGAGAAAATTCGAGAATAAAACATAAAAATAAATTATATTAGTATTATTCTACAAAATATAATTTTTAAACACCAATAAAATAATTTCACGTCATTAAATTTTAAAGATAATAAGATATTATTATACATTCATCCATATCTTATATCTTTTCTAACTTAATTTAATTTTAGTTAAATTATTTAAAATGTTAATTTTTTAAAATATAAAAAAATATTTTTTTACAAATTTTAATCATTTTATTTTTTCTGTAAGTTATTTTTTTATTATTGTGCAACCAATTTTAAAAATAGTAATTTTTGTATTTTTTTTCTATGTCATTGACACATAATTTTAATTTTTTTTTACCTTTAACTTTGAACCTTAAATCTCAAGGTTCAGGGTTTGGGTTTGAGATTAAAGTTTAGTGTTCAGGTTTGGTTTTGTATTCAAGATTACAAATATGGGGTTCGAGTTTAAGATTTGAGGTTTAATGTTTAAGATTCTAGATTCAGGACTTAAAGTTTTGGGCTTGAAGTTTAAGATAAAAAAAAATTATCAAAATTTTGTGTTGATGATATGGAAAAATTATTAGAATATTATGAAATAATTGAAAATAGACCATGAATAAGATGGTAGAAGAGTTCATAAAATAATTTTATTATAGATGAGTATATAATAATTATTTCATGTCTTTAAAATTTGATGATATAACAAAATTTTAATTTTTAAAATAATCATAATGTAAGATATTCCCATAAAACAAACCATAAATATTCTAAGTCCAATATTAAATTTATCGAGGAATTTATTAATCTTTAAACGATAATATTTCGCATTATCTTTCTAAACGATGAAAATTCCACTCCTCAACAATTTTTTAAGCGAATTTATTTTTTTAAAATATTTTTATATATTATTTTTGAAGAAAAAAACTGACATGTAAATAATACATGTTAGAAATCATAAAAGTACATGTTAAAATCATGTTTTTTTGTACTTTTTAATCTATATTAGTCGCTTATTTTGAATTTCTTTTATAATATTTAGTACGTTGATGGTAATAATACAAAATGGAGATTTTATTTTAAAAAAACGTTTTTTTAATATTTTTTTAACGAATAAATAGTTCACATAGTGATTTTTTAAATATGAAAAATAGGTAAATTGTTTAGAAAACTAAATTAATTAATTAAGATTTAACAATGTACTCATTTAATAGAACGTTAAATTTTCACGGGTTATTTTTTTGTATATGTGAAAGATAAATGAACTTTTTTTTTTTGGTGGAAAATGAAATAAAGAGAGAAAGGGAAGGGAAACATGGAATTCTAGTGGGTGGGACCCGTGACGTGGATAGGTTTGAGATTTAAAAAAAGAAAAGAAAATGAAAGATAAGCATGGTGGTGGTGGGACCGTTGCGGAATGTGCCGCAGAATCATCCGTGATACTGTTAGCCAGCTGTTACCACGTGATGCTTGATTAATCCCCTATTAGTAGCATTACTCCATTTTATAGTCCAATATCAACCACCTTCTATTACCAAAATACTGGAATCATTGAGAATTAATTACGTTAGTTTTGGGAAGGAATCCACACTTTATCCATTCAACATTTCACCATTTTATAAAAATGGATTTTATTATTAACGGCCGTTTTTACATTTTTTTTTAAGAGTTACTTAATATAGAACTATTTTTATTTATAATTATCAGAGTTTAAAATGTTCCAAATCTGGATGTCCTCCTATTGTACCACAAAAGTTATTGTAAAGAGGCATTAGAATGGGGGTTTTGAAAGTGTTCAGTAGAGTATATACAATGGGAGTTGCTTGTGTCTTTTTCTTTACCCTGGTGTCAAGAGTGTTAAGAATCGATTCCATATATTATAGTTGTAGTAGGAGAGTGTTGATCTGAAAGGGTTAAATAAGATACTCGCAACAAATTGTTCCACATGTGAGCTTGTTAGATGTGATAAAATGTTTGTGCAAAGCATGTTGTTATTTTGACGAGGCCATAAGAATGAGCTTTGTCATGTTATGAGGTAACAATTTTCCTTTACACGAAAGATAAATTACAAAGTGACTTGAGTTGACTTGTTAGCCAGGCTGAATGGGGGAGTGGTTTTACCTCCCATCACATTTTGTTACAATCTCCCCGACCATCCATGTTGCCCTTAGACAATTATCAAGGATTTCTTGAAATTTATCAGTGTTGTAGTTTTTAGGGTGGAAGCTTAGGAATCGATTTACTCTCACTTTTAGGAGTCCTCAGCCCTCCAGGCACAATGATGTTGATGTCTATTAGGTGTATAGATTCCCCCAAACACATCTTAATACAAAAAAAATAGTAACTTTTCCAAAAACTAATTAATTGTATCTTCCTTAAATTCTATCATTTAGAAACATATATCATATACGAAGATGCTTCTGGAATTTTGTTACAAATAAGTATCCATTGTGAGTTGGTAATTTTGGATATGCTGAATCCAAAATATTTTCATACATTACACCTTAAAGAATTAAGTATAGCAGACTAATTATTTGTGGAAACAGAAAAGTTTCTTTTTATTTTCTTTTCCTGCAATGGATAATCATTCGACAATATCTTTTTCTTTTTCTAAAAGAAAAGTTGTTTTGGGTGAAACATCATCGCAAGACTTCACGAAGCGATTTTAAGCCATAATCTCAAGATTTTGCTTTCATTAGCAGTAACAAATATTAAATACCATTACGATTTTAAACAACTAACATCCTTTAATAATATATTATAAATTAATAATCTTGTTATGGTGCTGGTCATTATTCATCCTAATCCAACCCGCTATCCGATTAAAACTAATTCAATCCCTTTTGCTTCAATGATTATTTATATACTATAGGTTTCGTTAACATACAATTCACCAGCATGTTGACGAACGCATGCCAGGAGAATACATGTTGACATGCATGTGATTTATTTGAATTTAGTACGTTTTATTAAATCATGAAAGATAATCCTTTTTAAGGGAAGAATGTAGTTTTTTTGGGATTAAATGAGAAGGGTGTAGTTAATAAAGTAGAAAGGGAAAGAAAATTGAGAAAGGTGTAGTTATGGTTGATTACTTTATTTATATGATTAGTAAATGCTATTGTTTAATAATTAAGAAAAGAAAAACTAGAAATAGTGGTTTTGTGTAATTTTGAGGTTGCTTCAAGTAACGTCTTTGATTTTCTATCTAACACTCAATTTCTGTATTCCAAATAAAGGAAGAAAAAGGGCTAAAATGGAAGATAGTTAAAAGTTTTATAGTGTTTTATTTTCTTCACACACCTTTAATAATTAATTATAATATTTACAATGGTAATAATATTTTATCAAATTATTGATTTTATATACAAATATTTTAAAGAGATAAAAATACCTCATATTATTATTATTATAAAAATAATAAAATTTTAATTATTTTTCAATTAAATTGACCTATGATTGATTCTTTTCATTAATTCAGTCAACAGTTTGAATAATAATAATATAGTTATGTACTTACTTTAATTAGTAAAAATAAGACTTATACCTTTTCAATTTTTTCAATTTGGTATCTAAATATTTTGTAGCTCATTTTGGTATCTAAGCTGTCATTCCATTATAATTTTTGGTAAAAACAATTAGCAGTGTAAAATATGGTGTACCCAATCAATCAGAACACATTACATGACTTTCTTTTACACATGACAATTGGTAAGGCAGCTTCCATTAATAATATTCGAAATTAAAATATATAGTTTGTGGGTCAAATCGTGATATAAGCCTAAAATAGTATATTGGACTAACTATAAATATTTTATTTTTGAGTTAATTATACCTAAATTTCGTAAATTATATATGGCTTAGATTCTAAATTGATTTTTAAACCCAAAACATTAGTATCACTTCAATCAAATCATTTAGTTAGTTTCGACATTAAATACTAGCTTAAATTTAATGCGAAGTATATTCGAAATAAATGAATTATGGACAATATATCATAGTTTACAAATAGTTTGACATAGAGGTTATTTTAAGGGTATTCTGGAGAGTGATAATAAGGTAGCAGTTGATATGCTAAACATAGATTTCGAGGATGTTATGATAGCTTCGCTCATCCAGGGTATTAAAGTAGAAAGCAAACAGTTGTCAATGGTCAAAATTCAACATGTATTTAGAGAAGTTAATATGACAGCTGATTGTATAAGGAAAACATGCCTTGAGAATGCTTTAGAATTAGTCAATTTTTTAGTTACCTTTGATTAATGTTAGGAAGATGTTATTAGATGATAAAGTTAGGAGTTCTTATGTAAGGACTAATAGGTCCTAAGGAGTGAATTAGATTATGAACACGCGTGTACCTACTAAATGAATAAATTAGATCATTCATGTTAAAAAAATTACCGCCCTAAATTTATTAATATTATATTTTTAGAATATCATATTTAAATTGTTTAAGCGGTAAGTACACTCAGATTAAAATATTTAAAAGAAATAAATGAATATTTTACAAATTCATTTGGGGAGTTCACCATTTAAAAATATTTAAAATGTTAGGTAAAAGTTTAGGATAATTCATAAACCAAAAAATTGGAAATAGGTTGATATTAAAGGTAGTAAATAACTGGAGAGAAAGGAAATGGCAAAACAAAGGGAAGGGGACATGAAAGGGATATTGTAGGAAATTCAAGTAAAATTATGGAGAAATAAAAAGAAGAGAGAAAAAAGACAAGATATAACCGTTGTTGTAAGCGTGGCTTAGGTTGGATGCCAGGCTGACCCCTTTGAAACCCTACTTTTGAGATGATGATTACTTTTAGCCCTCACAGTCACATGGTCTCGCTGTACACCCTTTGGTCCCACCCTGACTGTCCCCTACCCCTCCTCAAACCCACCAAATAATATATTATTATTTCAGGAAAATGATTTCCCATAACCCAAATTATATTCCAACACTACCCTTGGCTTATCCATTAATGCACCATTTGTGTTGCCCATTGACACCAGTTTAAAAGGGAGTGATTTGGAGCTGCATTTAGTTCCACAAGGAAACAACACAGATATAATAAGCACCTCCCCCCCCATAAGCAAACCACAAAGGAAGCTTGGAGAGAGACCCAAAAACAATGTCTAAGGAAGTGAGTGAAGAAGGACAGGGTCGTAAGGACTATGTGGACCCTCCACCGGCACCTCTGATTGACATGGCTGAACTCAAGTCATGGTCTTTTTACAGAGCCCTCATAGCTGAGTTCATAGCCACTCTCCTCTTCCTCTATGTCACTGTTGCTACCGTAATTGGTCACAAGAAACAACAAGATGCATGTGATGGTGTTGGTCTCTTGGGTATTGCATGGGCTTTCGGTGGCATGATCTTTATCCTTGTTTACTGCACTGCCGGTATCTCAGGTAACACCAACACCACACCAAAACAAAACCCCTAATCTAAAAACTAATTTACCCTTTTGTTTGCTTTTAAGTGTTTTGGTTGTTTCGGTTACAGGTGGACACATTAACCCTGCGGTGACTTTTGGGTTGTTTTTGGCCCGTAAAGTGTCTTTTATTAGGGCTGTGGCTTACATGGTGTCACAGTGCTTGGGTGCTATATGTGGAGTTGGGTTGGTTAAAGCTTTCATGAAGCATCCATACAACTCCCTTGGTGGTGGTGCAAACACCGTGGCTTCTGGCTACAACAAGGGAACTGCTTTGGGAGCTGAGATTATTGGAACTTTCGTACTTGTCTACACTGTTTTCTCAGCCACCGACCCCAAGAGAAGTGCCCGTGACTCCCACGTCCCTGTATGTAACATCTATTTATGGATCGACTCCATGATTTTAAGCTGTCACCGTGTCTGATGGGATTTAAGCTGTTGTTTTGGGTGTAGGTATTGGCTCCCCTTCCAATAGGGTTCGCAGTGTTCATGGTTCACTTGGCTACTATCCCCATCACCGGTACTGGTATTAACCCTGCAAGGAGTTTCGGTGCTGCTGTAATCTACAACAACGACAAAGCCTGGGATGAACACGTAAGTGTTCATATACTAAAACATTTTACTGTCCTTTTTTGATCTTTGAAACTAAGACATGGTTTATATTTGTGATGGACAGTGGATTTTCTGGGTTGGTCCATTTGTTGGAGCACTTGCAGCAGCTATATATCATCAGTACATCCTTAGAGCAGCAGCTATCAAAGCTTTGGGATCCTTCCGCAGCAACCCCACCAACTAAAAAGAAAATCAACCCAAATAGCTTTGTCTCCACTTCACTCTTTTTCTATTTTCTCCATTTGTTCGTTTGTGTATGAGAAGATTATTATTATGAATGATGAATGATGATGATGACCCTTTCCTTTTTATCATTTTTCTATTTATAAATATTTAGTCCTTTGTTGTTAGCTTTTGCTTCTCCCATGTATCACTGTTTTTTCACATTGTGTGCAGTGTAAATCTCTTCTAGAATTTAGATAATTGATTCCTTAGTGTCGTTTCTTAAAGGTAATATGTCTCATTCAAGGCCTAACTTACTGTAAAAAACCTAAAATGACAAAATGAGTAAACAAAATTTTCCCTATAACGGCCATTTGGAGTGAGTGGGATCATTCATTTCCCCATAACTTAAGGGCCTTGTTTTGGAATCATGTGAGGTACACGAGTTAAACTTTTTGAAACAACATATGATAGATAGACACGTATAAAGGAGAAGGGAAACAAAAAAGAACCGAAAATGCCCCCTTCCCAACGAAGATAAAAAAGGGGTTCAAAAGTTAAAATTCTGACCCTCTTTCTCCTTTTTTCACCTCTGTGGAAAGGTCAGTTGGTTGCCAAAAGCAGAAAACGAGAGGGCAAGGAATCCGAGGACCCTACAAACGAAGCCACGCGTCATGGCTGCACATGGGTTACCTCTCAGTCTTATCCTATCAAAAATCGGCTAAAACCACGAAGGCAAAGAAAGATAAAGCCAAAAAACAAGTAGTAGGCTGGTAGCAGTGCAGTACAAAAGAGAAGGGAAATAGTATTAATATACTTTCCCCAAACTAAACAGTTTGTATAATAAATTTATAAGTAATAATGTTTTTATGGGGTGGTGTAAAAGAGAATCATAGTCCCGTCTTTTTACGAAAGGTACGTGGCCATCCCTTGAACGTGGCCTGATATGATGATGAAAACTTCAAGAGCATTTAACCAATGGCCTACGGCATGCATGCAACAATAGTGGTGAGGGTCCAGCGCTTCATTTCCATTTTCTTTACTCAATTGCAAGGGTTACTGTTGGATATAATTTAATTTAAAATTTAAACCACTTAGAATAAATTTATTCGAATTAAATTAAAATAAAAAAAATTAATAATTTTTGATCGGAGCTTTCAAAATTATTATTTTAGAAAAATTTTAGAATTTAAAATTTTTATATAATCTTTTTTGATATTTAAAGAATAATTTACACATTTTTTGACTAAAAAACACGAGATTATATCGATTTATCATTCGAATTCAGTTCTCATTCCAAAAATCAAATTTTCCAATTAATGAACTCAATTAATCGACTGCTCAGCCCATGGTCCCAGAGTCTTGGATTCCTGTAAAGTAAATATTCTGGTTTAAGGTCTTTTAACTTCCCTGATTATCCCCCCATTGTTTCGTAGCCACCAAACAACGGAAAGTTACCCTTCAATTATGGGGGACCAAACCCACAAGTTTTTTACACGTTGGGATGATGACAAACTTAATTATCATTTCAGCCTTCCTCAAGTCTAATCAGATAGCCCCTATAGCACCACAAAATGACGATATCTCTCATCTAGCACAACCATAACTATCATACACTATTTACTTGAACTACCTTTAATAGATTAAGTCGAGCACAATAACGTTTTATCTCAATCTTTCAAATATCATGATATATAATCATATGCATTTAAGAAGCTGCAACCAACATGAGTGAACCAACATGTAAAGCATAACAGAAACTATAAATTTCAACCAATGATACAAAGTAATTGATTTGTTTTTATTTATACATATCATCACATTAAATGGTGTTAGGTTTAGGTACATAGGTACCAAATCCGGAAAATTGCAAAATAAACTCTTACAAGCAACCTTATTAAAGCTTTAATTTAACGAAAATGACACCAAGTCACCAAGGCATTTTCGCTCCCTAGTCCTAGCAATCCAGTCAGCAGCTAAATTAGCCTCTCTTTAACTGTCCTCGAATGAATCTCCCTACAACTTGGTAACATTTGCAGGATTTCATTATTGCAAGGTGGTTATAACTAGTTAAGACAGTCGTACATTTTTTCAGTAACCTAGTGAATCAATAAGAAAATACTGAGATAGAGACAGTGGGAAAAGTGTGAAGCTCAGTGCCCCACAATCTGTTCTGGACTAGTCTAAGTGGTGCTCAAGTGAAAAATAAAACAAGGTTTAATGACAGGTTACTCAAAAAGATCAGCAGCAAAGACATTCCCAGGAATTCTAGTAGCAGCATCAGATTCACTTCAATCCAATCTAAGTCAAACCATAAGGCCGAGTTGAAGATCTCAGACATACTGCTGTTACAAATAGATTCAAGGAGGCAAGCAATCCAGTAAAAGATAAAGGTTAATTAGTAGTCAAAAGATGAAGACCAGATACACTTGCAGGGAGGTATACGTATAACAGCATTGGATTCACTACAGTCCAGTCAAACCATTAGGTTAGGTTGAATATCTCTGAAAATACATTCCATACATATTCATTGATTTATGAAGGCAAGCCAGCCTGGCTTGATGCTTGCTGAACCGGACAAAAGCATAGCAATTAACAATATACCTTAATCAGGCAATGCAGTTCCACGTTCAAGATTATTTTTTATTTCCAGAGTGTATTTTCCAAATGCCCTTTCAATCTTCTTGTTGAAATGCTCATTACGATCATTGATTGAATCAATATCCTTCTCTTCATGAAACTTCCTCCTCCGGCTAAATGACTTGCGCTTTTCTTCGCGGTCTTTAAGTTCCTTCACCATCTTCTCAATCTTATCTTCTGAAGTTTTAGGTGCCTGTTCACCAAAAGGAACACATAGTGAATACTTAAAACACATGGGCAGGATAATATGAAAGAAACTAGCAACCCTTTCCCCCTACTTTTTCCAATCATACCTTCCCATATTGGAGGCTTGAAGCTTCACGATAGAACTCTGGATCTGCTTCTTTCATTCTGTTATATTCTTCTAGGTCAATATCAATGTTCTTTGTTCGCTTCTTGTATGCATTGTACAATGTCTTCTGATTGAAGACTGTTAAGTCCCTCCAAGAAAAAACACACAGATTGAGCTCATTGACATGGTAAAACTTTCTATCCTACAGAATGGATAAGAGCTCTTCTTTTTTCATCCACACACACACAAAAAAGATGAGAATGCATTGGACAAGTTTCACGGGCCTATAATATTTACGACTTAGAAATATGCATGCATAAGCAGCTGGTACAACATAAAAATTAGAACAAGGAGTATCATTAAAAACCAGGAAACATAACAATCATGTAACCAGGATAATGGAAGAGAAAAGTAAATATAATAAGTAGTAGATAGAAGCATACCATCCCAACCAAATGGAGCAGGATCCTTTTCCCATTTCTTATATTTTGCCTCAGCTGCTTCTTGGGTATCTAGCATAAACGCATTTTGCAAATCCAAACCATTAGCATCTAGTAATTTTCCTATCTTTTTCTTCCTTTCCTCCAGCCATTTTTGCTTAGAAATTCCTCTAGATTCTGGCAGAGCTTCCATTCTTTTCTTTTCAGCCACCATTGCTGTTTGATTGGCTTTTCTCGCTTCATTCTGGAAGCAGATAATCATTCTTATTAATCATTACAGATATAAAGATGGCAAAACAGATCATCTTGTTTTTGAAAGATCAATCAAACTAACCATCTTTAGTCTCAACTCGAATAGTTTTTTCTGTCTTCCTGTAAGATTTGTAATGTCTCCTTCAATGTTCTCCTCAACAGGGCGGTCACTATCATCATCAGGGCTTTCTTCTGGTTCCGGAATGCCAGGTTGCACATCTTGTTCTTGATAAGCAGCAGGCGTAACAGGCTGGCCATGCTCAGGTTGCGGAGTTCCTATAACAACATAAATTGCAATTAAGCCAATAAAGTTAAACTGTCTAATGAGTTCTCAAGGAAAAAGCAGAGTAAACAAAAACATTAATTTAAGAATTATTACAAGTATAATAGTTAAACCTGTCACTGATTTATCCTTCCTAGCTTTGGCCTCAGCAATCTTCCGGAAGCAATATTCAACGCATTCATGATACGGATTTGATGCATTTATACAATCCGGGTGCACTCTTCGCTCTTCTTCCATTTTTTTTTTTTGCTAGGTTTTATCTGAAAAATTAACTTAGGAAATTAAGCAAATCCAGGACTCTTTTTAAATAGATTATAAAATAAATAAAACAAAATCCTAAACTATCACCAATATTCATTCTTTCAGCAAGAATATACACAGCACTTCCATTTATATGTAGCTTTCAACCGTTGATTACGAAATTAAGGAGCAATTGAAATAGATAAACAAAATTATTGTTCAAAAGAATCAAACTTGGTCGTTAATTCTATTATAAAATTAAACTAAATCGAATAACATGGAGCCGAATTTTCATCCTGCGTGATTTCTCAGAAACCGTAAAAGACTTGAGTAAAACCTCAAAAACCCTAAAATATGTGAAGCAGGGAAAATTTGAAAACATAAAGAAAGATTTAAACGAGCGTGTAACGAACCTGATTGATGAAATTCCTGAGATCGCTTCTATATTTTTTTCCCCTTTGGCTAGGGTTTTATTTGGATAAAATCCCAGCTATAAAAACTTTTTCATTCTAGACACAAAATAAAAAAAATTGCACTTTAAGCATCTAAATTACATAGTTTGGTGACCATCGGTTAAAACACAAATGCTGACGTGATAGTTAAAATATTTGATATAATAGCAAATTTAGTCCTCATCTTTTACATATTATATTAATTTAGTCATAATTTAAAAAATAATCCTTAAAATTTACAAATAATCTTAATTTGATCCTAAAATTCAAAAAAAAAAATCTTAACTTAATCCTAATTCTAAAAAATTCAAAGAAATATAAAAATATAAAAATATTTTATAAAAAATATAATTTATTATTATGCTTAATTTTTAATTGCCACATTAGTATTTGTATATTTAACAAAAAAAAATCAAAATAACTTACTATATAATGAAAGTGCTTAAATTATATACTTTTTATTTTTGAATGTATTTTATGTGTTTAACCTGAGCAAAGTAGAAAGTCAACCCAACTTCCCAAGCCTCATAGTGATCTTTATTATTTAAAACTTGGGTAAATTGTACAAATAATCATCTAATTATGAGAATATTTTTATTTTCATCACTTAATTAAAAAATAATTTAATTACTAAAGTTTTTGAAATTTATTTTTTCTACATCACTATTAACTGTTCATAATGAAAGTATGACAACTCTTTTTTTTATTGGTATAATAAAAAATTTAGTTATCCAATTATTTATATATATATTTTTTATTTTAGTCTTAATTTTAAAAATTTAATAAATTTAGTTATCAATATTTTCAAATTTTATCAATTTAGTCCTAATTTTAAATGATTAAAAAAATAAAAAAAGTAAAATTAAAAAATATAAAAATAATTTTCTCGATAAAAAATATCATATGTAGCACCTACTAATAGACTTATTAAAAAAGGAATTTAAGTTTATTTTTATTATTTTAATCAATTAAGTATTTCAAAATAATTTTTATTGTTTTAAGCTGATATGTGGATCAATTACGGGATTTGAGAGTTATTATAGGGCACATAGGCAATTGGGCTTTCGAAAACATAGATGAACTCTCTAGTTTCGTAAATTCTTTTTATTATAGTGGATATTTTAGTGGACTCTCGAGTCTCATAATTTTTACTCTTTTATTTTTTCATGTTAAAAATATCTTATTTTATTTTCTATGCTTTTGGCGTTGTAGTTGATTTGTGTTGAATGTTGATACATATCGTGTTAATGGGTTTGCCAAAATAACCAAATCATATATTTAAATAATTTATTAGTGCTAAAAAAAAATCCACTCACTGTCTTCTGGCATGCCTCTGTCTGCTGACTGGCACGTTTTTTATTTTAATTTTTTCAGTTTTTTTCATTTTTCTTTATGTTTCATTGCTATTGATATTGGTAATCTGTCGAATAGTAAGTTTTTTGTCTTTGGGAAGGGAAAGTGATGGAAAGGGGCTTGGCGGATCTGAGTTTGGAGGATGGTGAAGAGGAGGCTTTTTCTATTCCAGTTGAGGTTGAAGCACAGAGTTCAACGTATAGCTTATGTTTGGTGGGATGTTTTCTAATTGTTAGTGTGGTTCATTTCCCAGCCATGAGAAATACGATGGCGAATATCTGGCACCCTTTGAAAGGTGTGCAAATTTAGGATTTGGGGGAAAAACGATTTCTGTTTAAATTTTTTAATGAAGTGGATATTCATTGGGTTATTACAGGAGCTCCTTGGACTTTCAATAATCATCTATCGATTTTTCATAGAATACAGGAGAATGAAGATCCAATGTCTATTCCTTTGGTGTACTCAAATTGGTGGGATCAGATTCATGACTTACCATCAGGGTTTATTAGAGAATTAATAGCGGTGCAATTTGAAAATTTTATTGGTAAATATCTGGAATATGATATGAAGTAGTTGTCCAACGCTTACAAAAATTTTCTGCGTATCCGTGTCTAGGTTGATGTTAGAAAGCCTCTGAAAAGAAGAAAAAAATCATGATCTCTGAGTCGAAGCTATCACTGTAAACTGTATTTAGCTAAAGGAGGAGGGAGACAATAACTTTTTTGGCAAGAAATGTTTTGAGAAGCAATCTGGCCAGATTTCAAGGCATAATTAGGAGAGAGGATCATGGGTTGATTTTAATCCTATTCTTGGAATTAATTTGGCAAGTTCCAAATTTACAAATGTTTCACATCAGAGGCAGGAATCACGCCAAATTATTGGTGAAGATTTGATGCTTTGTAAAAATCAACAGATTAAGACTAGTTTGAATTGTGGGGAAATTAGGAAGGGGCCAGTTGGTGTGGGCTTTGCTAATGGACTAGATTTGACGAATATAGATTGTGAGTTAGAAGATGATCCAATTGCCAATGAGAAAGGTAAAAAAAAGACAGAGGTTTGACTACTTGATTTCTAATGTTTCCATTATTCAGGATTCATTAGAAGTTAATGGTGGGCAATCAGCTCATCTTAAAAAATTATCGACGTTTGCTAGTGGGTATGCTGACCGGAAGAAATGAAAATTTTTTACTGGAATGTTTGTGGATTGGGGAGTCTGCGAGTAGTAAGAAGACTTCAACATATGTTGAAAATTTATCATCCCCAAATTGTCTTCTTTATGGAGACAAAATTGAATGCTAATAAGATGGAAAATGTTAGGGGACGGTGTGGTTTTTTTAATGGTATCGACGTTCCTACGGATGGGACACGGAGGGTTTAAATATTGGGTGGAATGGGGGATATTTAGTTACTTTGAAAAGTTTCTCCAAGAATCACATTGATGTGGAAATTCAAGAAGAGGAAGGCTATCCACGTTGGAGATTTACGGCTTTTTATGGGGCTTCAAATGTAAGAGATAAAGCCATGACGTGGGATTTGCTTCGTTGTTTAGGGAGAAACAATCCGCTACCATGGCTGGTTGGTGGCGACTTTAATGATATTCTTTTTGCGAATGAAAAATAGAGAGGGGTGTTAAGGGAGGAGGCAAGGATGGGGGCTTTTCGTAGAACATTGGAGGAATGTCATTTGGAGGACATTGGTTATTCTGGGACATGGTTTACTTGGGAGAAGGGCTGCGAATTGGAAAATAATATAAGAGAACGAATTGACAGAGAGGTTACTACTGATGTATGGTGACAACTCTTTTCTACTTATTCTTTGAGGCATCTTCCTCATTCTTTCTCGAATTATTGTTCACTGCTTATTAAGACGGAGGTTGTAAGAATGGGTCAAAAATTTAGAAGGTTTTGCTTCAAAGCGTGGTGGGTTTTGGAAGAGTCTTGTGAGGAAGAAATAAGAAAACTATGGGAGTGTAGTTTGAGTTCTTTTCTAAATCGAATTTCAATTCTTGCTAATGGGCTAAAAAGTTAGGCGGGCAAAATGAAACAAAGAAGAGGTCGTGATGTTAAAAGATTAACAAGAAGATTGAAAGAATTGAATTGTTCTGAGCGTTCGGAAGAGTCATTGGCTGAGCTTGTTGATGTCAAATTACACTTGAATATGGAGATGGATAAGGAGGAGAGATATTGGGAACAACGAACAAGGGTGAATTGGTTGAAAATAGGTGACAAGAACACTTCGTTCTTCCATAAGTTCGCTTATCAGAGAAGGAGTATTAATCATATTCGAGGATTACAAATGATTGATGGTTCTTTAGCTATAGATTGTATAGAGATTGGGAATATCGCTCACAACTATTTTTTGGATCTTTTTGCTTCTAGAGGAATTAACAATTTGGATCACATTCTATCGGCGGTTTCGTGTTGTATTTCTAAAAGCATGAATTAAAGTTTGATAGCTACCTACACATAGGAGGAAATTGTAGAGGCATTGAAAGGAATGGGGCCTACAAAAACTTCAGGTCCAGATGGTTTTCCAGCAGTTTTCTACCAAAAGTATTGGCCTATTATTGGTAAAGATACCAGTGATTTCTACTTGGATATTCTAAATAATGGTAAATCATTGAAAGAAATCAACAGAACTCAATTGGTTTTAATTCCAAAAATTGAAAATCCTTTCAATTTGAAAAATTTTCGTCTTATTAGTCTTTGTATGGTTATCTATAAGATTATTGCCAAGGTATAGGCAAAATGCTTACAAAAGGTACTGGGTACTTGTGTTGATGACTCTCAAAGTGCATTTGTGCCGGGCAAGCTTATAACTGACAATGTGCTACTGTCATATGAGGTTCTTCACTCTTTCAAGAACAAAAGGGTAGGACGAAAATGTTTTATGGCTCTAAAGTTGGATATGAGCAAGGCCTATGACCGTGTGGAATAGCCTTTCATTAAATGTATAATGTCAAAAATGGGTTTAACTGATTCGTTTATTGATTTTATTCTTCACCGTGTTAGTTCAATCCAATATTCAATTTTAATTAATGGTGAAGATGATTCAAGTTTTAATCCATCAAGAGGGCTGCGACAAGGGGATCCTTTAAGCCTTTACTTATTTCTGTTTTGTGGAAAGGGTTTATCTATGTTGATGAGACTAGCAAGTTAGGAAAATAAAATTTTAGGAGCCACTAATCACCCACCTCATGTTTGCGGATGATTATATTCTGTTTGGAGAGGTTTCTGATAAGGGGATTACTGTGCTTAAAGATATTCTTAGAGAGTATGAATCTTGTTCGGGACAATGTGTAAATTTTAAAAAATCCAGAGCTTTTTTCAGCTCGAATGTGAATGATCAGGATAAGAATTTGGCTATCCAGGTACTTAATGTTCGCTATTTGACTGAGCTAGAAAAATATTTGGGGCTACCGAATATTGTGGGTTGAAGAAAGAAAATGGCTTTCTAGACCTTGAAGGATAGATTGAAGCAGAAGATAATAGCTGAAGTATAATGCATATCTCAGAAGGTGGCAAAGAGGTATTTATAAAAGCTGTTTTGCAAGCAATTCCTACATACACGATGTCTTATTTTCTTTTGTCAAAAACTTTTTGTGTGGAAATAGAAAACATAATAGGGTCTTTTTTGGTGAAAAAAAGTAAGGGAAGAGAGGTATGCATTGGTGTGATTGAAAGTTGTTATGTGCGCTTAAGGAAGATGTGGTATGGGGTTTCATAATTTGAATTTTTTTAATATTACTTTACTGGCGAAACAGGGTCAGCGTTTATTACATAATCCTAATTTTTTACTAGCGTGTACTTTGAAGGCTAAATATTTTCAAGATTCAGATTTTTTAAACTCCAAGTTAAGAAATTTACCTTCTCTTACATGACAGAGTTTATGGGCTGTTAAAAGGCTCATTTTGAAGGGCTTAGGATAGAAGATCTGTGATGGGCAGAACGTCTCTATCTGGGGAAATGCGTGGGTTCCTAGAAGTGATGATTTTAGAGTTCAGAATATGAATGTTAATTTGTGTCTATCAACAGTTGCAGATTTGATTGATGCCAACATATGAAAACAGAAAGTTGAGCTGATCTATAATACCTTTTTGGAGACGGATTCGGAAAGGATCTTATGTATTCCTTTGTCTATGAATCTACATAAGGACCATATAATCTGGCGTGGTGAGCCGGCGGGGGAATATACTGTTCATAGTGGGCATAAATGTCTTTTACATGATGGACAGACTCAAATACAATTGAATTACAGATAATTTTACAAGAGATTGTGCAGTTTAGATCTTCCTCCAAAAATTAAAATTACAAACTGGAGGTTTTCTTGTAACTATTTGCCTACTTTTTGGTAATCTTCATTTTCGAAGAATGCTAGAATTAGCCACTTGTCGAAGATGTCCAAATGGAACGGAAACAAGTGAACATTTGTTCATGGAGTGCCCTACAGCAAAGATGACATATGAGACATTAGAGGTTACCTGGCCTATTTCTGAGGTAAGTACAGATTTGAGAGAGTAGGTAAAAAAATTTTTGAATCACTTTCTTTGGCTAAGTGCAGGTTAATAGCATGTGCATTTTGGGCGATATGGACATTAAGAAACAAATTCATTCATGAAGGAGAAATAAAATCAAGCTCTCAAATTACAAATTACGTGACAAACTATCTTAGAGAACTTGATTGATTGAATACGAACTTACCAGTGAGATGGATTCATACGGGTAGATAGGTCACTTCGAATGGATCGAGGGTAAAAATCAATTTTGATGCTGCATTCAACAAGCACAGAAAAGAGTCATGCTCCGGGCTGGTGGTAAGAAATGAAAGAGCAGAAGTGATTTGTTCCAAAACTATTATGCATGCGAATAGACCACCGTTTTTACAGTAGAAGCGATGACGTGTTTCCAGGCGCTCAATCTTGGGTTATATCTTGAGCTGATGGAGGTTGAAATTGAAGGGGACTCTCGCTCGATTATCTATAAACTGCAAGAGGAAAAAGAAGATAGATCTGAAATTGAAGCTTTTATAAAAGATTCAAAGTATCTGAGTCTAGGTTTTGAATCCTGCATTTTTCGTTTTATCCATCGAGAATCTAACAAGGTTGCTCATCTTATAGCTACTGAGGGACTCAAAAAGAGAGAGACAACTTATCTAATGAACATGGTTACTTCTAGTGCGGAGGAAGTGGTGGTCGCTGATCAAAGCTGGACGAAATCCTTGAGGGAGTAAAAGGTCTGGCACGTTAAAGGAAAGTCTGGAAAGGAGATTGAAGGGTTAGGGGATGTGGTATTTTTCAAATTTTTTACTGTGAGAATTGTTTGCTGCTGATGAAAATTAATGGGGAGTAATGATGAAGCTATGCCGTTTCCCATGAGTTTTGTTGTTCGGTGAGGGGTTTATTTAAAGGATAACAGTTGGAAGACGAAGTCTCTAGAGCTTCCCCGTTTCTTCAAGCGGGATCTTTGTGTTTGGGCTGTTTTTAAGTTTTTGATTTTATTTTCTGGTTGCCTTTGGGCCTGTTATTTGGTCGTTTTTTCTGCTTACTTTTATTATTTCGCTTTTGCCTGACTATTGGGCTTGTTTTTGAATTTTGTTTTTAATAATAAGATCTAAATATTATTTTTCAAAAAAAAAACCAAATCATATTTAACGATACTTCCACAATGTTGGATGGGTTCAGTTTCATCCCATCAAAGAGAATGTTTAAATCATAAAAGATTAAATATTTTAGAAGGAAATGGTGTCCGTCGGCGACAGCTCACGGGGGCTGTGGTGTCGATACAAGGGGCAGTCTGTCTCAACTTCTTGATGTGGACAATGTGATCCACTTGTTGGTAGTTTAACTGAATGAGAGAACACAACAGAGGCATTAAATTTATTACAATCATTAGCAGCTCCACATTCACCATTCCAGTTCCCAAAGCAACATTTGGGAAGACCTTCTTCAAGCTCAGCATGACAAAAAAGGGACTTTGGACCTTGTATGATTGTATCCCTTTATAAACATAACATGTATGCTTATTTATTAGGACATTTCTTTACATTAATATGCCTGCCTGCTATTAGAATTTCAGTAAGACACTGGTTTAAAAGTTACTAAATCGATGAAAGTAGGTGCATAAAAATTCCCAACAATTCAGGGTCAGACCCTGGCACATAAAATGGTTAAAAGAACACAAAAATGGGTCCCTAAACAGCAATTACTACTAATCAACAAGACAAATGGAGAAGAAATTGAAATGCAAAAATACAGAGACCCAAACTCCATGTATCAAAGCCATTGCCAGAGTTGGCTGATGGAGTTGGGTCCAAATTAGTACTGCTAGTATTCCCTGCTTTAACATCAACACCAAACCTCATTCCCCCAAGGCAATGCCCACTTACATTGCAGATGAACCAATAGTTCTTTGACTCAGTGAGCTCAACTTTATCATCTCCGCTCTCATACTTGGCTAATACTCCACTGCTCGCATCACATGTTCTATATGTAGACTCTGTCACTTCAAACACATTGTGTTGCCCCTTGTTATATGTAAACTCTACAAAAATATAGTGTCTGTTGAGTAATTTATATTTGAAAACCTCTATAAATAGCATGGTTATGAGGAAGAATCATGAATATATGTTCACAATTAGAACTCAAAACAGGCTTTTTCCTAGTGCTAAAGATGAAGGCAAAATGGTTTTCTAATGAAAATAAGATTAGGTTGATTCTCCATTTGGTGACAAGGATATTTACAAATTGGCTCATTTTTTTGAACATGGTGGTGTTGTCATATATTTGTCATTTTTAGGTTAAAATATGCCTATAGTCTTGTACTTTTCGAAAATTGGAATTTAGTCCCTGGATTTGTATTTTTAGGAATTTAGTTTTTTTCTTTTTTGAATTTTAAAATTTAGGTTCCACTGTTAACATTGTTAATTTTTTTAGTTAAATTGATTGCTGTGGCATTTTGAAATGAAAAAAAAAACTACTCATTTGGTAGCCCTGTAATTAAAAAAAATGTTATAATTAGCCAAAATTTAATAAAAAAACAATTAACAATATTGATAATTGAATCTAAATTTTAAAATTTGAAAAATAGAAAAACTAAACTCCTAAAAAACAAGTATAAAAAGTAAACTCCTAAATTTTGAAATGAACAAGGACTATACCCATATTTTAACTTTTTTATAATTGGATGAATATTATACAATTTTTTTGTCTTTTTGAATATGTAGAATAGTCTATCTATACAAAAATACCACAATGTATATGTCTTATAATAATATGTTTAAAAATAAGCATCAAATTCTATGGATGGTTATTGTGATATGGGTTTTTGACGAAATTAATCCCTTTATTATAATTAGATAATTTATTTTTCAAAATGTGTAATTTCCAATTTGAAGATTAAAGGTTTTATTTTTTTTTCATTTTTGCTAATTCTATTAAATCATTTGATATGATTTAAAAAAAAAAATTTCGATGAAATTAATGAAAAATTTACTAATTAAAAAAATAAAAAAAAGATGAAATTACAGGAAACAACTAAATCCGCTATACATAGGGAAGGAAGCAGTAAAGAGGTACCTAGAACATCGCCGACGGTGAAATTGTATTTCTCCGACCAGGAACCATAGTCAACCTCGGAGCTCCATCCGTTTTCATCACCAACACTGAAAACTTGAGATACGGCTCCTTTCAGTATTGAACAACACATGATAAGAATGATTAGCCTGCCAATCTTGTCTTCCATGGCTTTTCGAAGCAACCAAAAACGATGAAATTTTGTTGCCCATCTTAGCTTTTATCGTCAACTGGTTGGGGATGTCATCATCATTTGTTATTAATTAATAAAATACAACTGGCACGGAATCATTTAATTTGAATGGGTATTCTTGGTTCTTAGGTACTGTTTTATATTAAAGTGAGGGGTAACTCAAAGCTCCAAGTAAAATGGCAGCCGGCCAGTTAAATGAATATACGCTGTCTATAATGATGGATGCTAGAAGATGCTTCAAATAAAAGATACATATGTAAAGTCTTGATGCCTTTACGTAACAATGGCATTAACTATAAATTGTTTACTTTCTTTTTTGATAACTGAATAAAATATCTTTTATATAAAAAAGGTTGGTATGTGTTTTTTCTTAAATAAATCTATTTATTGAAGAAAAAAAATATTTTTACATAAGGAGGAGGGTTTTTAGATGGAAAGTGCAAAGTGCAAACGAATTATGTAAGCACAAGGCATTAGCCACAAGCTCAATGTCCATAGGCTTCTGTGTTGGATTGAGCCGATAGCAAAAGGGCTAAAGAAACCGCCCAACAAAGATCATCAAAAGGGTCAAACAAGTTCTAAAGGGCCTAAAAACCACCCCTGAATTGCTCCAAAAGATGGGAACACAAAGCTTGGGCGTAAGACAAAAAAAAAAAAAAAAACTAACAATGCCAAAAGGGCAAGGCCCGAAGGGCTTCACAACAAGTGCAAATGTTGAGAATTTTTTGGTGGATGATTGTGAAAGCATGCATGATTTTTGAAATATATGTTTTCATTGAGAACTAAAGGCTCTCACTTTGTTCAACTTGTCGCTTTTTCAAGTATTTGAGCTCTTACCAAATACAATACTAACTTGTTGACAAGTCTATCGATTCTGAACTGTTAACACTTTAGACTTATGTCAACCTCCCTTTAACCCAACAAAAGTGAATGGTCCATTAGATGTAATAGATCCATTAAGGAAAGTAGCAAACCTAGCGAGTAGGATAAACCCTATCAAATATGTTTAGTATATTTTTTTTTCAAATACGTTTTGGAATGTATTCCTATTAAAAGTTAAATAATATATTGTGATAAAAAATCATCGATTAGAAACATTATCTTCATTTGTTTCATTGTTTTTATTTTCTAGAAAATGTTTTACACTTTTTTATGTATTTGGTTGATTAAAATGACTCGAGTCAACCTAAGTCATTTTATAAGTTAACGAAAAAAAAAACAGAAGGTTCTTCTGGAAAGTGTCTTATGCCTTTTTTTCCTGTAAGACATTTTACACAAAACTTATTATTATTATTATTATTATTATTATTATTTTGCTTTCTTGGCTCTATTGAAGAAAATCAGCCTCCCCTCCTGTAACAGCCCGTTTTTAGTGAAATTAGAACAGTGGTTTCGGGACCACAAATTTAAGGTTAAAAAATTTATTTTAATATTATTTTGAGGTCTACAACATAATAGTATGATTGCATAAAATTTTCGTTAAGAAATTTTATTGTTGGAGTGCTTAATTTGTGAAAAAGGACTAAATCGCATAAAGTACAAAAGTTGAGTTCTAGTAGCTAAAGGTATTAAATAGCAATAGAATCTTAATGTAAGGGTCCTTATAAAGTAATTAGACCATTTAAATGGATAGTGGACATCCATGACATGGTTTTATAGAAATTTTAATAAATCATTAAGGTTAATTTTGTAATTAAGTAAAATAAGTTAAATTAATAAAAGAAAAAGATGAAATTAAAACATCATCTTCTTCAAATTACCTAGTGAGAACGAACACCATTGTTAAACTAAGGAGGAATTTTTAGCTAAGCAATTTGGTTGCATTGTAAGTGATTTTTGTCCCGTTTTTAATGATTTTTATATTTTTGGAATTGTTGTAGTTTAATTTAGCTAGCCCAGGGACTAATTTGTGAAACTTAAAAGTATTTGAGTTTTTCCATTAATGAATGTGTAAGTGTTTTGATGTTTTATGATAGAAAATGAATCCTTATTGTTAGCTAAACAAGTTCTGTTAAGTGATTTTTAGTGAAAATGTCAATTAGGGATTAAATTGAGAAATGTAAAAATTGTGTGGTTAAATGTGTGAATAAATGAAAAATATGGGCTGTTATAAGCATATATAAAATTCGGCTAGCATGGGTTAAGGTTAAATTGCATAAATTTGCATTTTTATGAGATAAGGACTAAAGTGTAAGAAGTCGAAAGTTTAGGGGTAAAAGTGTAAATTTGTAAAAATATGTATTTTGCGCTAAATTGAATAAAATGATATTTAAATAAGTTAATTATATATAGATCAAGAAAAGCAACGTTTGAAATTAGATCGAGGGAAAAACAAAATAGTGGATTGATAACCCGATTTCCTCCATATACATTTGAGGTAAGTTCGTATGTTTAATAAGTTTTGTATTACATGTGTTTAAATGCTTAAATTATGTAACTGTGATAAAATGACATTGCAGAAGTTATCGACGAGGCATCGATAGAGAATAAATCCCATTTGAACCTTAAGAATAGATAGGATACAAATGACATGCCGTTAGGGATTACCGTGATTATGTGATTTGGGTACTAGTCTTGTACGTCCTAACGGTGGCTGAGTTTTCTTGCATGTGTTGAGGATACTCGACAGCTTTTGTGAACAGCACCGTGTAACTACGTCTTGACTGACAGCTTGTGTGAGCAGACCCAGTGATGGCTCGAGAGTGAGCATTCATATGTGATATGTGATAGAGGTGGTTTAACCACGTATATGGCACTTAGTGTAGGAGATACCCGAGTATTCAATATGTGATAAGTGACAGTTGATAAATTCATATGATGAGTAAATGATAGATGATGAATTCAAATATGATTCATATGGTTATGGCAATGTGTTAATTATTGGATTGAATAAAGTTTATTACATTTACTTATACTTCTTTAAATTGAAAATGAATTGATATAGGACACTTATTAGCTATACGAGCTTACTAAGCTTTATAGCTTACTTTATTTTTTTTTCGTGTTTTATAGTGATTCAGAAGTTTGCTCGGATGGGAAGTCGTCAGAGATCTCATCACACTATCCAGCTATTGTTTTGGTACTTTTGGACTCAATGTATTTTGGTTAAATGGCATGTATAAGTCTATTGGCTAATGAAGCCTATATGTTTTGGTTATGTGTTTAGCGATGTGCTTTGGCTTATTTTGGTAAACCTGGTTATGTAAATATGTGCAAATGGCCTTTGATATTTGGTTTATAATTGCTATGTGATTACTTTGCTGTGAAATGATATTTTGAGTACAAAATGATAGGATTTGAGAACGTGGTATGCATGTTGATTTAAGCACAAAGTCTAATAGGTGAGTTTGATCATTTAGATAGTTTTTGAATGTGAAATTGGTTTGAATTTGAATGGCCAATTGTGATGTTTATGAGTAATGTTGTTGTTGGTATTGGAATTGTATGAATCAGACTTGGTTGTGGTTGTTTTGAATGCTTATTGAGGATATGGATATATGTTATTTGGTATTCTTAGGTTGATGCAAGTTTGGGTGAGAAATGTGGCTTGGAACATAGGCTATTTTTGTCCACACGAGCTTTACTTTCTCATAAAGAAGGATTTTTTTTTTTTGTTTTGGTTCTTAATTTCATGTGTTTTTGTCACACCACGAAACATCAAATTTAAGTTGGAATTATGATTTTGGGTATTAATTTGAAAATTTTACAAATTGAGCGGGTTCTAGTGGAAATAAGAAGAAATGGCGGGTTGGTTGTGGAAAGGTTGGATTTCAACCTTGGTTTCGTTACAAAGTTTCTTAGTGGAAGACATGATAGTTATGAATATGCACATTTGGTTGTTGAGTTTAAGATCAGTGAAAGAAATATGTGAGTAGCATATAAGGGAGAGGTTATTCTCTGATGTGGTTTTTTTATTTTTATTTTTGTTTTTTCATCATCTTCTTCATTGGTCTTGTTGAATGAGAAAGATAAGAGTGGTTTGCATGGAGGAAAGAATCTAAAGGTTGTGCATAAGTAATTAATAATTTATTAAGCTTGTAAGCTTCTTAACCTTTCTGTGTTACAAATTTAAGTAAATGAAAGAAAGTTAAGGATTTCAGTTATCCATCGAATCTGTTCTTTTTGGTTGAAGTTGTGGATAATCATTTAAATGGCCTCTGCATGCAAGTAAAGTATGATTCTTATGATGATGAATTATCTTCATTGGAAATTCTAAAATTGTTGTTATATTTGTTGACTGAGTAGGCTTGTGTAGTAAGAAAAAAAACGAAGTAGATGGATATAGAGTCGACCTCTAAGTGAGTTCCAGAACTCAGAACTTAAATGGTTGTTTGTTTACCTTCAATATCATGTGCTAAGTAGGTTTGACGAAATGTTATGCAAAAGATGAGTTGTTCTATGGCTAAATGATGCATGTTAAGTAGATATGAAAATACATGATTGGTCATAAGTTTAATCATGTTGAATTGATGAAATGTTTGGCATATTGTGTGTTATGCATGAATAGTAGCATTAGTTGGATGCATGTGTATGAATTATACAGAGTTGTGGAGGCTTGTCAAAGTGTGATTAAGATGGAAGACAGAGAAGAGAATATGATATGTGATTTGCTCTGGTAGGACATGTAAATTCAAATCGGGACTAGCGAATGACCCCGGCCTTGTGGAGGAACACTTATGTGTTTGAATTAACAAAGAGGATTTGCGGAGGTTCGAGCGAACTATATCAAAAATGAATATTAATGATATTTGGCTTTACGGAGGTTCGGACGAACTGTATGGAGAAAGATGCGCACCAGTATACGAGGTCCTTTTATGAGACGTATGAGATGAAACAGCTCAAATTTAGGCTTAGTCAGAAAAGTGGTTTCGAAACCACTAACTCGAGATTGGAGAAATTATTTCTATTATTATTTTATGTGTCATAGCGTTTTTATAAGGGTGCATGAAAATTTTGGTGAAATAATTTTAGCAATTATGAGTCCAATCGTGAAAAAGGACTAAATCACATAAAGGGTAAAAGTTGTGATTTACTAGCAAATTGGTGTTAAATAGCAAGGGAACCTCAATTGGAGGTCTTTAATGTACAAATAGGCCAATAAATAAGGCATGGCTGGTCATAGGGACAAAGAAATAAGAAAAGTCAAATTTTAGTGGTATTAGGTGACCAATTTGACTAGAAATAAAACAAAAAAATTGTAGCTTCATTTTTTTCATTTCTTCTTCTTCCTTGCCGAAAATAGCAGCCATTTTTGGGGTTTTTGAAGCTCAAAATTTCAGCCACTTAGTTCCCTTCCAAGTAAGTGATTCTCATGGCATTTCTTGATAATTTTTGCATTTTTGAGACCCTTGTAGCATGAGCTAGCTATTGAAGGGACTATTTTGCAAAATGGTGGAAAATTTAGGGTTTTAACATGGAAGTCTTTGTGTTTTTGGCTGAAATTTTATGGAAGAAAATGAATTTTAGTTGTTAAATAAACAACTTTTGTGAAAGAGTTTGCATGAAAACACTTAGGTTAGACTTAGTTGTGAAAGTTGATAAATCGTATAGTAAATGCATGAAATGATTGGGATTGTGGTCTGCCATAAGAGTGAAAAGAGTTCGGTTAGGCTTGGTTAATAAGGAAATTCGATAAAAATCAATTTTTGAGCTTAGGGGTAAAATGGTCATTTTGTAAAAATCTAAGGGCAAAATGGTCATTTTGCAAAATTATGAATTTTTGGATTGTCTAGATTAAAATAGTGATTAAATTAATGAATTTTTATTATTATAGATCAAGAATTACAAAATTCAAACCTAGACCGGGGGAAGGCCAAACAAATAGACTAAATCGACCATTCGCTTATATTTTGCAATCCGAGGTAAGTTGGTTGTAAATATCACAACTTTGTTTTATACTTATACCTTGAATTGCCGATATTGTATAAAATGTTGATTATGCCTACGGAGTAGTAAAATGAGATTTTTATAGTGAAATCCCGATGGAACCATGAGAATAGATTTGATAATGGTACCGTGGAACTAGCGCTATACGAGAGCTAGTGTAAGACCATGTCTGGGACATGGCATTGGCCTCGCTACGTGTTAGTGTAAGACCATGTCTGGGACATGGCATCGGCCTCGACAGGCAAGCTAGTGTAAGACCATTTCTGGGACATGGCATCGGCTTGGAGATGTGTCAGTGTAAGACCATGTCTGGGACATGGCATCGACATGGATAGAGGAGAGCCAGTGTAAGACCATGTCTGGGACATGGCGTCGACCTCGATACATAAGAGTCAGTGGAAGACCATATCTGGGAGTAAGACCATGTCTGGGACATGGCGTCGGCATTTCCCAATGTTCGAGGCTATTGAGTATCCCTTCGTATTCCATGGAGTTCCACGGGATATCTTTAATTTATGTTAACGAGAAAAGTTATGAGTTGGTTGTGAGTGTTACAGGTATTTATATGACATATATATGAGATATGAGCTCATTGCATGTTGTATGAATAATTAAGGAAGGAAAATGAGTAAGTTGTATTTATGTATGTTCATGAATTATAAGAAATTCATGTCATGTTGTGATTATATCAATGCATGGTAAATAACTATTTTATTTACATTCAATTTACTAAACTTTATGCTTACTCCCTCTCCTTTCCATTTTCTTATAGTGTTAGCTTGAGGATCAAAAAACGTCGGAGGCTTCACTCACACTATCTATAAAAGCACTTTTTATAGTTAGTTTAATCTTTTGACTATGACATGTATAAGATTTTATTCTTTTATCAAGTGTCATATTATTTTGGAGCCAAATGTGTTGGCTTGCTTTAGAATTTGACTTTTTTTGTATAAGGCCATGAATGATGGCTAATATTGGAAGTTGATATATAAAAATGTTGAAGTTATTCATGAATGTGCACTTTACCTAGTTGACTATATAGGACGTCAAATTGTGTTTATTTGGTTGATTATTTGTACCACGTTATGTATTGGGAAGTTTGGTAGATAATTGATTTTGTTTCAGGGTGGCAAAAAGGCTTGGTAGATAGCCTCATTTTGTCCACACGGGTAGACAAACAGGCGTGTGTTTAGGCCGTGTGTGACACACGGTTAGCCCTACAGGCATGTGGTTAGGCCGTGTGTCCCCTGCACCTTGAATTGGTAGAATTAAATGCAAAGTAGTAAACACACAGGCTAAGACACGGTCATATGTCTCAACCGTGTGGAGGACATAGCCTAGCACACGGGCGTGTGCCATGGCTGTGTGACCCTTAAGGGCTGCTGACGTCAGAAACAGAATGTCAAGGTTTTTGCACACGGGTTGCGACACGGGTGTGCTATGGCCGTGTGAGGGACACCGGCTGAGCACACTGGCATGTGCCAGGCCGTGTAAAAACCCCTGTAACACCCCTAACCCGTATCTATCGCTAGACTAGGGCTAAAGGCATTACCAGACAAATCAGAACTTTTACAGATAATTTTCTATCATCAACATCATATCAATATCAAACATCATCAATAAGTCCCTTATGAAGGTCTTCGAGACCTTAAACATGCATTAGAAGAAGATCGGGACTAAACTTAAACATTTATCAAAGCTGTTAAGGTCACACGCCGTTGTGGTTAGGCCGTGGCAAAACAGGGCATACATACTGACTTGTTCACACGGCCACAATACAATCCCGTGTGCTCGGCCGTATGAAAATTAAGGGAGATACTGACTTGTGCACACGGTCGATCACACGCCCATGTGACTAGCCCGTGTGTCACCCGCGGCTACTAGACACGCCTGTGTGCCTAGGCCGTGTCATTCTTGTAGGGTATACTGACTTAATTCAAAGGGTACCCCAGGGGACACATGGCCGTGTACTATAACTATGTGTCACACACGGCTGAGACACATGTCCATGTCTCTGACCGTGTAAACAAAAATAAGCCATTCGAAAAGCCAATTTTGCCACCCATTTTGGGTCATCCCTACAAGCCAAAAACCAATACAATTATGCTTATAATTTCCAGTCAAAACATACTCAAAATACCCATATTTCATGCCATAAAAACCTCATTCTAAATCATGTTTAATGACTATGCTAAACTAAACCAAATCACAAGCCAAATCTTATGCATACCATATGTTCTATAGCACAATCATACAACATTTCCATTTCATAACAAACTTACCATATTCACACCCAAAAATATACCAAAATGACCATATTTCTATTGGCTTATAAACACTATAAAACATACCAAAGTTAAACTTGAACAATCCTTAGTTAGCCATATCACATGGCATAACTTATATACATCACAAAACATATTCAAACTCATCTAGCTTATACATGCCATAATTCAACATCTTTACATTCAAAATGTACCAAAAGAAGTCTAAATAGTGTGGTGATGATCGCCGATGATCCCCAAACTTCCAGTAGCTTCGATATCTATAAAACAAAGCAAACACACACAAAGTAAGCTACAAAGAGCTTAGTAAGCCATATACAAAAAAATGAATCAAATAACACATTAATATCCCCATTTATTCAATTAGCTCATGACAAAATACCATTATAAGTCCACATTTCTCATATAGCTCACATGAATCACATATCTCAATTGCATTTAACACAATTATACTCATGTCACATATAAACATATCTTAGATTCATAATTAAACATATACTACCTTTCAATCTCAAACATAGCACATTTTTCATACGTACCAGAATCGGATGCATGTTTGTATACTCATTCATTTTCTTAGAATGCCCGTTGAACCATTCGGAATCAACAAGGATATGCAGAATATTTAGAAAGATCGTACAATGCCAACATCCCTGAAGTGGTCTTACATGTAATTAAATATCGATGCCACTGTTTCAGATAGGGTCTTACACAAAGTTAAATATGATGCCGATATCCCTGACATGGTCTTATACGTAAATCTCATATCGATGCCAAAATAGATATCGGATCCTATGTCATGACATATGTATCCTAACTATTCCTAAGGTTCAGACGGGGCTTTTCGGACGTTGTCACATACTCGAAACATTCTCGGATTTCACATATGCATCTCCCATAATCATTCATCACAACTCAGTTATATATATATGTAAGCATGAATAAATCAATATAAGCACATTTATTTGTATATAGACTTACCTCATACGGATTCAGACGGTAACAATCGGTTATTCAACAACTTTTGACTTTTCCCAGTCCAATTCCGTTTTTTTTGTTTCTTGATCTAAATAAATTCAAATTTAGATCTTTTATTCACCAAATCATTGAATTTAATCCAAAAACATATAATTATGGCATTTTACACTTAAGCTCGTACAATTTCAAATTTTGACATTTTAGTCCCTAATTCACAGAATTATCAAATTCATACTATTTCCTTAGACATGTGCCTAGCCGAATTTCTATAGTATTCAATTAAGTCCATATATCACATTTATTTCAAAAATTAGTCCTCCAAAAAATTATTTTTCACAATTTTGCCCAAATAACTCAATTTCATCAAAATTTCAAGACAAAACATATTAATTTCACATCAAACTTCCATAATTCATCACTTAACATCACAAAACTCAATTTATCAACAATGACACATTCAATAATCTTCATCAAAAATAGAAATTGTGGCATGGGCTTTGAAGAACACATAGCAACGATCTCAAAAACACAAAAATCATCAAAAATCGAAGCAAATACATACCTTGATCAAGCAAATTTCTAGCCAAAACCTAGGATAGCTTTCTTTCTTTTATTTCTTTGTATAATTGGCTATAATGGATGATAATGGACCAATTTCATACTTTGTTTGATTTTAATTCATGTTAACTAACAATTTACTAATTTATCCATCATTAAAACTATATAAAGTCATATGTAATAAGGTCATTTATGACCACTCAAATATTCAATGGTTTTATTGCCACCTAAGGCCATTATAAACAAAAGCCATTCAATTAAACATATGAACATGTAACATGCTAATTTTACCTTTTATGCATTTTAATCATTTTTCAAATTAAACACTCTAGCAGATAAATTAAATCACAAAAATCTCATAGATATTTTAGATGTGAAAATATATAATATCGGTAATGACAATATATCATAAAAAATAAAAAAAAAGAACACAGATTTTACGTGGAAACCCTTTCGGGAAAAAACCACGAGCAGAGGAGAAGAAAATTCACTATGTCGAATTCAAATAATTACAAGAGGAATAGACTATGTCTATGTATAGGCTTGTAAGCCATATTCTAGTAAGATTGAAACACCTTATCCTAATCAATATAAAATAGATGGAGTTTAATAAGGTTTAAAAAACCTTATTGTAAAATAAAATAAAAGAAGTGTAGTTCTATATGGATTTTACTTTTATTTTATTTTACCATTGTATTTTATTTAAATAAGGATTCGAGTCACTTAATTCTAACAATCTCCACCTTGACACGAATTCTTAATGAACAAGTTCTTCATCGCGAACTCTTAACGAACAAGTTCTCTACCTCTTCCATAAAACCCCTTAAGGATTTAACTTCAACAATGAACACCAACCAAGTCTAAGCAATGCTCAAACTTGGTTATAGGAAGTGACTTAGTCATCATATCTGCAGGATTTTCATGAGTACTAATTTTGCTCACAACAATATCACCACGAGCAATAATATCACAAACAAAATGATATCGAACATCAATGTGTTTTGTTCTCTCATGAAACATTTGATCTTTTGTAAGGAAGATGGCACTCTGATTGTCACAAAATACTGTACTGATTTGAAGGTCTTCATTGAGTTCACTAAATAGTCACTTCAACCAAATAGCTTCTTTACAAGCCCCAGTAATCGCCATGTACTCAACTTCAATGGTAGACAAAGCGACTATAGTTTGCAAAGTGGCTTTCCAACTGATTGCACAACCTTCAATTGTAAAGACATAACATGTGAAAGATCTTCTTCTATCAAGGTCTCCAGCAAAATCAATATCAACATACCCAATGGCTGCATCTCTAGTTCTTCCAAACTTTAAGCAAACATCAGTAGTACCTCGTAAGTATCTTAAAATCCACTGAACTGCTTTCCAGTGTTCTTTACCGAGATTCACCATGTATCTGCTAAGTGCATTGACTGCATATGATAAATCTGGACGTGAACAAACCATAGCATACATGAGAGATCCCACTGCACTAAAGTATGGAACATGTGGCATGTACTCAATTTCATCATCTGATTGTGGAGACAAAGCCGATGAAAGTCTAAAATGAACTGCTAAAGGAGTACTAACAGGCTTAGCACTCTACATATTGAACCTTCAAAGAACTTTCTCAATGTACCCTCTCTTAGGTACAATTTACTTGCTTTTCTATCTCTAAGAATTTTCATACCAAGTATCTTCTTTGCTGGTCCCAAATCTTTCATCTCAATTTCTTCACTTAGTTGGGCTTTGACCTTTCTTATCTTTCCTTTATCTTTTGCTGCTATCAACATGTCATCAACATAAAGGAGTAGATATACAAAAGAACCATCATTGTTTTTCTTATAGTAAACACAACTGTCAAAGCTACTTCTTTTGAAATCATGAGAAGTCATAAAGGAATCAAACCTCTTGTACCACTATCTTGGTGAATGTTTCAAACCATAAAGGGACTTTTTCAGCAAGCAAACATAGTCCTATTTTCTTTGAGACTGTAAAACCCTCTGGTTGTTGCAGGTAAATATCCTCCTCAAGTTCTCCATGCAAAAATGCAGTTTTAACATCTAACTGCTCAAGCTCCAAATCATGCATGGCCGCAATACCAAGCAAAGCTTGAATCTAACTATGCTTCACAATTAGGGAGAACACATCTGTGAAGTCCACTCCTAGAATTTGACTGTAACCCTTTGCAATAAGCCTTGCTTTATATCTGGGTTCTTCAACTCCTAGAGTCCATTCTTTCCTTTTATACACCTATTTACAACGAACAACCTTTTTACCGTTAGGAAGTTTTACAAGATCCCATGTTTTGTTTTTGTGGAGTGATTCCATCTTCTCTTGCATAGCAAACATCTATTTTTCTGAGTCTTCACAACTAACCGCCTTAGAATAATTAGATGGCTCTTGATTTGTATCCATATCTTCAGTCATATTTAAAGCATAAGCAACTAGATCAGCCTCGGCATACTTCTTTGGAGGTTTAATTTCTCTTCTAATTCTGTTTTTAGCTATAGAGTATTATGGTAAAGGAACAACTCTATTCTCAATTTTAGTACTTGCTTGAGAAGTCGACTCTGTTGTAGATTCTGTATTAATCTGAAACCCTACCTGTTTTTGATTTTCTTTATTGGAAGAGTCTTTAAGAGATAAGTTAGGTAGCATAGCAGTTTCATAAAAAACATCTCTACTAATCACAACTTTTCTATTTTTAGGACACCATAACTTATACTCTTTGACACTAGCTTTATAACCAAGAAAAATACATTTAATGGATCTCGGTTCCAATTTTCTATTATCAACATGAGCATATGCACGACACCCAAAAATCTTTAAATCAGAATAGTCAGCAGGGTTACCAGACCATACCTCTTGTGGAGTCTTTTTCTCAATAGCAATGGATAGAGATCGGTTGATAAAAAAACATGCAGTAGAGGCTGCTTCGACCCAAGATGACTTTGGTAAGTTGGCATTTGACAACATACATCGAACCTTCTCCATTATCGTTCTATTCATTCGTTCTGCAACACCATTTTGCTGTAGAGTATGATAAACTGTCAAGTGTTTCACGATCCATTCTGACTTGCACAGTTTATTAAACTCATCATAACAGAACTCTAAGCCATTGTCTGTGTAGAGGTGTTTTATTTGATTTACCTTCTGTTTCTCAATCATAGTTTTCCAAAACTTAAATGAGGAAAACACATCACTTTTTTGCTTCAAGAAGAATGCCCAAACTTTTCTGGAAAAATCATCAATAAAAGTTAGTATATAATTAGCTCCACCTCTCGAGGGCACTCTAGATGACCCCTACAGATCAGAATGAATATACTCTAATATTTCCTTCGTGTTATAGATTCCTCTGGTGAATCGAACTCTCTTTTACTTCCCAAAAATGCAGTGCTCACAGAACTTCAGTTTGCAAATTCCTTGCCCATCAAGAAGTCCTCTTTTGCTTAATTCTACCATACCATTCTCACTCATATGCCCTTGGTGCATATGCCAAAGTTTAGTAATATCATCATCTGACAAGGAAAAGGAAGCGACTGCTGCATCACCAGTAACAGTAGAACCTTGCAGAACATATAACTTGGTAGTCTTTCTTCGCCCTTTCATCATAACAAGGGAACCTTTAGAAATCTTCAAAACCCCACTTTTAGCTGTGTATTTGTACCCTTTTGAATCAAGAGTACTTAACAAAATTAAATTTCTCTTCAATTCTGGAGCATGTCGTACGTCACTAAGTGTTCTGACAACTCCATCAAACATCTTAACTTTAATCGTTCCAACACCTACGATTTTACACGAAGCATTATTTCCTATCAAAATAACACCTTCAGACACTGTTTCGTAATTTGTAAACCAATCTCTATTGGGACTCATGTGGAAGGTGTAGCCTGAATCAAGGATCCACTCCTCGCTCACTTTAGAATTGATGACTGAAGCGACTAAAAGTTCACAATCGCTGTAGTCTTCTACAATATTAGCTTCACCGAAATTTTCTGGTTGTTTTCCTTTTGATTCGCAGCCTCCTTTTTGATCTTATTCTGTAGCTTATAGCACTTAAATTTAATGTGCCCTTTCTTCTTGCAGAAGTTACAAGTTTTACCTCTGTTTGAAGACTTTGATCTACCCTTAGATTTACCGCGAGGATTCTGTTCTTGTGTCCTTCCATGATCATCATCAGCATTCCGATCTTGTCTCTCACGAACAATGAGGCCCTCACTTTGAGAGTCGATTTTAACCACAAGATGTTTCATCTTATCATACGGGGTTAAAGAATCATAAACCTCATCAGCTGTGAGAGACTCGCGGCTATATAAAATCGTGTCTCTAAAGGTTGAATAAGACGGAGGTTACGAACAAAGTAGAATCAACCCTAGATCTTCCTTATCATACTGAACCTCCATGGCCTCCAAGTTTGAGAGAATTTCTTTAAACACTATTAAGTGTTCGTGCACAGATGCACCTTCCTCCAAACGATGAGCTTAAAGACATTGCTTCATATGTAGCTTGCTGGTTAGAGTTTTCAACATGCATATTTGTTCCAGCCTTTTCCATAATCCAGCGGTGGTCTTCTTGTTCATCACATCTTGTAAAATTTTGTTAGACAAATACAGATGTAACTGTGTTAACACCTTTTGATCCTTACGCTTCTTCTCTTCATCCGTTAATGTTGAAGGCATCTTATCTATCCCTAGTAGGGCTTCCCTTAGATCCATCTGGGCAAGAACTGCTTGCATCTTAATCTGCCATAATATAAATCTAGTGTTGCGATCCAACAACGAAATTTCATACTTCAAAGACGCCATTACCGTGATCGAGATGAAAAAAACCTAGAAGCTCTGATACCAATTTGACAATATATCGCAAAAAAATTAAAGAACACACAGATTTTACGTTGAAACCCTTTTGGGAAAAAACTACGGGCAGAGGAGAAGAAAATTCACTATGTCGAATTTGAATAATTACAAGAGGAATAGACTATGTCTATTTATAGGCTTGTAAAGCCATATTCTAGTAAGATTGAAACACCTTATCCTAATCAATATAAAATAGATGGAGTTTAATAAGGTTTAAAAAAACCTTACTGTAAAATAAAATAAAAGAAGTGTAGTTCTATATGGATTTTACTTTTATTTTATTTTACCATTGTATTTTATTTAAATAAGGATTCGGGTCACTTAGTTCTAACATTAGACACAGAAAATAATATTAAAAATATTTTTCAGACTCAGATCTGTGGTCTCGAAACCACTATTTCGACCAGGGTCTAAACTCGACTA
This sequence comes from Gossypium stocksii, assembly GCA_020496765.1. NCBI lineage: Eukaryota > Viridiplantae > Streptophyta > Magnoliopsida > Malvales > Malvaceae > Gossypium > Gossypium stocksii. Next base: position 103,673,840 of record CM035621.1, read on the forward strand.
TTACAACCCTTATAGGTTTGATGTTAGAAAATAAATCCATACGGACGAGGGGAACGGGCGTGTCCCTAGGTGCTTAGGCCGTGTGAACCACACAGACCATCAGCACGGCCATGTTTAGAGGCTATACGGGCGTGTTGCCCTCCCACACGAGCATGTGACCTGTTCTTAGTGAATTTTCTTAAGAGTTTTCTAAGCACTCGATTTGGTCTCGGATTGTTCCTAAACCATGTTTTGGGCCTTGTGGGCTTGTATTAAGGACCGTAAGACAATGTTTGAAAAAAAATTTAAATTGAGACGTATTTCATTGAGTTGAGGTTGAATGTTTGCATGTGTTTTAGTAAGGTAACGCCTCATACACTGTTCCGGTGTCAGATACGGGTAAAGGGTGCTACATGAGAGATATTTATGGGACGTTGAGGACTCTACAAAGTTGGCGGCTTTAAGCCGTATGAATGAATACAAGATCATGGCTATGGCAAGAGCAAGGAGGTCTGTGAGACAACTTATGTTTATGAATCTACTAGACGTGCCTAGATGGTATAATCTAATTTAGGTTCACTAGATAAAATCGTGTATATGAATATGTATTTATGTGATTGCATCTATGTCTTCGTAAATATGAGATCCGCGTGATAAGCCCACTAAGAAAGAGTTTGTTCTCTTCTAATCTCTTATTACGAGTGAAATCAAAGGTACCGACTATCTATTTATGCGAGTCTATATATGAAGGATATAACAATCTTTCAAGACTATCTCATATGTATGATTCCATAAATAGGGGATTTGTAACAACCCGATACTAACGGGTATCAAAAAGTGTGTTTTTGGGTCTCCGTTTTCGTAAAATAAAATAAATATTTATGAAGTTAGTAGTACAGTTAATTAGGTTTTGGTTAGGTAAATTAGCTTAAATTAAGAGTAATTAGGTAAAAGGACTAAATTGCATAAATGGTTAAAGTTGAATTATAGATTGAAGAAAAATTAAAGGGACTAAAGAGGAAATTATGCCATTTTCTTTGGTTGAGGTGGCATAAGTGAAAAATATCATGAGATTTTTTTAGTTAAAAAATATATATTATAATATATTTACTTACTAATTAAGTATGTTATATTAATTATATTATATTATATTATTATATTATAAATAAACATAAAACAAATAAATAAAAGAAAGAAAAAGAAGCAAAAGAACAGGGAAGGAGTGAAATAGGGGAGAAAGAAAAGAAAAAGGAGAAATTAGGCTTTCAAGTTAAAATGTTTAATTGGTAAGTTTACTAGTGTCGTACTAAGACAAGGTATGGAAATTACTAAGTTTAATTGAACTTATGTATGTGTTGTTAATTATTGCAGGTAAACAGAGAAAATTTGAAAGTTTGAGGAGGGACCAAGCCAAAATCATTATGTTAAGGAAAATTTGTTTCTTAGTCGTATTATGCATATAGCGGGGTGGCCTAGAGGTGGGACCTTAGTTTATAGTTGTAGATGTAATTAGCTATGCTCAAAATGTTATTTTCAAACCTAAGCACATAATCAGCATGCTAAAGACTACTTTGTAAAATATTTTGTATATTAGACTGAAGTATATAATTGGAAGTAAATTCATGTATATTGCAAGGTTAAATAGAGGATTGTGTTTTCATAATACTTGTACTTTGTGAATATGAATTTCGGATTGCAATAAGAATTAGTTAGTTAATTTTTGGATATTGGGTGTAACACTTTGTAATCTGGACTTGACGATCAGGTTGAGTATAAAGTGTTTCAATTTCACTTTTCTTAGCTAAGTAATGAAGGAATGTTATTGCTTTAATTAAGTTCTAAAGTGATCCAAATACTTCCTAATTTAACTTGTGATCTACAGCAACCAAAAGTGAAAAGGGAAAAAAAGAAAAAAATAGAAGTGCTATTTTTCTTTAGCTTTTTAGGGTAGCATAAAAATTGTTCATTTTTCACTTGAAGAATCTATTGAAATAACACAAACCCACATCTAAAAATACAAGGTTGTGAAGTGTTTATACTACTATAAATAGAGGTAGTTTTACTACCTTTAAATTATCTCAAAATTGTCATTTTCTTGACAAGTCAATTTTTATCTCTTCTTACTTGTAATTTTTCACTAGTATTTTTTGTAGTGTTATATATTTGGTAATGTTCAAGCATGTAGGTGTAATTTATCGAATTTTGTTAAATTTTTGGTTTTTTTATTGTTTTATTTATCTTTCAATATTTTGTACGGTATAATTGTAATGATATATTGTCTTATTAAATTAAATAGTAGGGAAATTTTGTCTAGAAGATTGGGTTTTAAGCAAGATCATTTGTGACCCCTCCAATCTTTCTTAGGAATTAAACCTAATGTGGTTTTCTAGTACAATAATTACTCTCTTTTACCCTATTCGCACAATAAGTGGTATTAGAGCCAAAGGTTATTAGAAGTATACTTTATGGTTACAGTTTAAACTAATCTTCTACATAAGAAAAGATTTACTATGACATATTGAAAGTTTATGGTTGAAATGATAGACAATCCAAAAGCTCCAACATCATCCATGTAGATGAGATCGATAGTGGCAAATACGATATTGGCAATGGAGATCTTCGATGGCACAAGTCATTTCGATATATGGCAAAGTGATGTTCTAGATATTCTCTTTCAACAAGGTCTGGACATTACCATTGATGAAAAGAAACCAGATGACGTGGAGGAGAATTATTGGAAGACTATCAATCATTGGACATGTGGTACAATTCGGTCGTGCCTTCTTGAGAGTAGAGGTTGTTGTTAAAATCTTGTTCGAAAATAATTTTCTTGTACAATAGAAAATTTAAAATTTGAAAATTGACAGAATTTGTGATATTTATAGCAATAAATCCTAGATCGAATTCGTATTTGTGTTTTCAGATAGTCAGATCCTTGTCGTTCTCGACTTTCAACCAAACAAGCTTTTTCGTTATTTTCATACCACGAGTGTTTCGAGTGTGGGCTCGAACAAATCGAATCAAACATAGAACCAAAAATATTTTCTTTACTTTTAGTGGGAAATAAATCTCTCTTAAATAGAAACCGGTAGAATTGCAATTCTTAAAAAAGAAAAGTTGTTCTTAAAATAAATTTCCACTACTTTCTGTTAGAATAGAAATATTGAAAACTATAGAGAAACTTATGTTTTTCTTTTTCTGTTGGTGTGGTTTGATGTCTACTAGTGCCATTTATTTATAAAGAGGGTTGGTAGAATCTTGGTTGAGGTGGTAGAATACAAATAATATTACCCTAGATAAGAATACTAGGGTTTGTCGTCCCATGTATTCCATATAAGGGGAGTTGGGCCTCTTGACACAGCCCAATTTTGGGGGAAAAATTTAGTTTTATTATATTTTTATGGTCTATAGTTTCACGGGATGATTTTGTGAAAATTTAGTTCAAAAATTTCGACGTTTGGGCACTCAATTTAGTAAAAGGACTAAATTATAAAAAGTGTAAAATTTTAGTTCTACATGTTAGAGGTGTTCAATTGTTATGAAATTTTAAATGGGAGGTCCTTAAATGGTAATTAGACCATTGGTTAATTTGTTGGACAAAAATGGACATGAAATAGGTGAAATAGAATATTTTTAAGTTAGAGACATTTTGGTCATTTAGTGATTAAATGATTAAATGAACAAAATTAAAAGCCAATTTTTGTCCATCTTCAAGCTACGGCCGAAAATACCATGAAGAAACCATGGCTAGGGTTTTTCAAGCTTCCAAGCTCGATTGTAAGTCTGTTCTAGCCTTGTTTTTAATGATTTTTACGTTTTTAAAATCCTTGTATCATGATCTATCTATTTCTACCACTTATTTGAGATATGATGAAGGTATAGGATTTGAACCATGTTAGAAATTTGTGTATTTTGATGATTAATGGTAGAAAATGCATGTTTATGGCTAGAGAAATGATTTTTACGAAGTGATTTTTGGTGAAAATGCTTAAAAGGACTAAATTGTAAAAGCCATAAAATAAGTGATGAAAGTATTATTTTTACGGAAAATTTGGGCTGCTATAAGTATAAAAGAGGTTTGGCTAGGCTTGAGAATTGAAGAAATTGAACATATTTCATTTTACGAGCCTAGGGGCAAAAGTGTAATTATGTGAGACTTTAGGGGAAAAAATATAATTTTTCTATAACATGATTTTTGGGTTACATTGAATAATATGACTAATAAGTGAGCCAAATTTGATATTATAGATGAAGAAAAAAATGGGATTAGGGCCTAGAACGAGGGAAAAACAGGAGTTTGACGGTTAGGTCCTTTTCACCATTTTTGGTATCAAGGTAAGTTCATATGTTAATAAACGTAATTGAATTGTGTTAATTATTCATTAATATTATATATTTGAATAAATTTGTGAAATTTAAAGTAAAATTTCAAAATGAGTAAAAATACAGGATCGATCACGATCGTTTTATAGTGAAAAATGAATTGACGGAAAAGACCATGGTTGGACCATGGCAATATATGATTCCGTGTAAGACCACATCTGGGATATGGCATTGGTAATTGATATGTGATTACATGTAAGACCATATCTGAGATATGGCATCAGTGTATGGTATGTGATTCCGTGTAAGACCGTATCTGGGATATGGCATCGGTATATGATATGTGATTCTATGTAAGACCATATCTGGGATACGGCATCGGTATATGATATGTGATTCCGTGTAAGACCATATCTGGGATATGACATCGGTATATGATATATGATTCCGTGTAAAACCATATCTGGGATATGGCATCGGTATATGATATGTGATTCTGTGTAAGGCCATATCTGGGATATGGCATCGGTATATGATATGTGATCACGTGTAAGACCATGTCTGGGACATGGTGTCGGTATGAGATTTAGTGTAAGACCATAGCTGGGCTATGGCATCGATATGTGATTACATGTAAGACTATATCCGGGATATGGCATTATACTATGCATATGTAATCTGGGTGCTGGTCTTATACGTCCTACCAGTGGCTGGGTACTTCGGCATGTGTTACGGATGCCCAACAGCTTGTGTGAGCAGCACTGAGTAGTAACATACTAACTGCCAGCTCGTGTAAGCAGACCTGTAGATAGCTCGAGAGTAAGCATATATGTGTTATGAGACATTTGATAGCTTGGCTACATATGTGGAACTTATGTGAAAGATTTCAAATGATCTAACGGGTAAAGTCAAGATGAGAATGTAAGTGAGATTGAATTAAGTAAAACAAGTATGTATCAAATCTATATGAGGAACGAATGAAAGTGAATTGGTGAGCTTATAGTGTATCATGTATATGTTATGAGAAAGATTTATGTACAATTGTGCTTTATGCCATATTGTGTTATTTGGCTATATTAAAAAAAAATAAATTGAAGGATATGAGATATGTATTTTTTGTCGTTTTAATATATATATGTATGGCACATAGTGTGCGGAATAACACTTTGTAACACCCTGAATTTTGGGCCTAGAAGTATTGGGCCTTGAGTTTGGGATTGGTTAGGAGGTGGCTTAAATAATTTAGATGCGTGTGAAAATTTTAAAATTTCACGTTTAGTTTAATATTTAAGTGAATTAGGAAGGATTGATAGTGTGGGAAAGGTCCTGGGCTCGATCCAGGGCTCTAGCAAAAATTTTAATTTTTCCCTTAGGGAAACCCTAGTCTCAAGTATTAGGCCTCTTAAACAAATTAAGGGGAAAATAGGATGCAAATGGGCCTGTGGCTCAATGGCAAGGTAGCGCCACTTAGAGAGTTATAAGTGGCGTCACTATCAGTTAAAGAGGTCCAAGGTTCGAGGCTTAGGGTGGTAAATTTAGGGACTTTATTTTTGCACCATGGAAGAGAGGTAGTGGCGTTAGAGTGGACTCTGGAAGGGAGTGTTCACGAGAGAAATTTAAGGTAAGGATAATTGAGAGAAAATAGAAGATTGAGAAGGGGAGGTGATGGTGCTGAATGGGACTTTAGGTGAAGCTAGGATCGGCTTGTAGCTATTTAAGGGTGTCAAATTCCTTTGAGGGGTTATTTGGGCTTCTCATTATTTTTCTTCTTCTCCCTAATTGCCGAATTCTGTTCTCCCTCTCATTCTATTTCTTCCATTGTTGCATAACCCACCATCTTTTTGCCGAAATTTCTATTAGCATGGTAGTCTTCTTTCTCTAAAAAGCTGAATCCATTTTTAACTTCTTAAATGCCGAAATAGCCACATCAAATTACCAATTTCTCTTTGTTCTCCTCCATCACAAATCAGTTGCTATTATCTTCTCTTAATCAAGTTTTAAAGCCGGATCTCGTTCAGTAGCTATCCAGGCCTTAAGATCAAAGGTTAGATTCGGTAAGTTATTCGTCAAACATCATTTAGTATGTTTTGGTAAAAGCCAGAGGGCTATCTAACCTTTCTTGTCGTTAACCTATTTTTTTTATAAGGGTAGGGTTCGTAAATCGCAAGTGTAATAGGGATCTACAAGTCTCTGCCGAAAAGCTATTCTCTCGTTTCGGCTTTTGGGTAAATGTTCATGATTTTGGGGATATGTGGCTGAATAGTCTGCAGTAAGTGAAATAGTTACTTAAGTGGATACAAGTCACCTATTATTTCGTCTTTAACGATTGAGATTAATGCAGATCTAAGGATATTCGGGAATAATAGCTAAGAAGAGGCTATTAGGTTTGGTGGCACACGGTAAGGTTACAGTAAGGCTTCGGGATTTAGTAAAGTTGTAGTTTAAGTATGGAATTGATTCGAGGTTGGTGTTGATTGTAGGTTGAGGTTGGGGATAGTGTAGTGCGGGTTATCAACCAGGTGTGTACATACACTACACACACGACAAATCGGCAAAAGCCGAAATCCAGAATCTTGAATGGGCCTGCCAAATTTGTGGGCCCAAATGGGCAAGGTTGTGATGTGAAATTTTATGATGGGTTGATATGTATGATTGCATGATTGGATTATGATCGAGCCTAATGGGCTACATAAGCATGTTTGGGGCTTAATGGGTTTATGAACATGATTGGGCTTGATGAGCCTTATGGGATTGTAGAAATGCATACTAGGATTTTAATGGACTTTAGGCCTAGTTCTGACGAACTCTCAAATTGCATAAGACTTAAATAAATAATCAAACATGTCTGTGGACAAGTCGCTAGGCTAGGGTGTGGCAACGGATGCGTGCATGTCTAGGATTGGATCTAGGAAGAGCTTGGTACTTAAGCAGTTCGAGTGACCCACCTCCTCGTCTCTTAAATCCTACCTGGTGCATAGTATCTGTTCACTTTAGCCATGAGGACTTGTTGATGGGCCAAAATCCATAATTAAAACCCGTACCATTAGAAAATTACTAAAATGCCCCTGTAGGGTAGAATTACGAAAATGCCCCTGTAGGGTAGAATTACAAAAATGCCCCTGTAGGGTAGAATTGCGAAAATACCCCTGGGTAGTGAAATGACTAAAATACCCCTAGGTGCTTAATGTGTGATAATATGTATGTTGCATTCATGAAATGTATGTTGCACTTGGGCGGGTTTAATGGAACGGAGGAAGATATGTGAGGATCGCATAGTCGCTTGACGACCGTGGATCCACCGATGGCTTAAAGCCCATTATATGAATAGCAGCCTTACTACAACGTTTGAGTAGTGCCACTGTTGGTGCTACCTTTGGAGTGTAGGGATGGGTGGGTTGATATTTATATCCCCACAGGAGTGTAGGGTTGGAAGGGAAATAGAGTGCAGGGTTGGATTTGGGATGGGTGCATTGCATTCATGTGAACTGATGTGATTTGAGGTCAATGTGGGCTAAGGCCCAAGACCACCGATATTGTTAGGGCTTAAGCCCAATGTGATATTTGTATATTGATTTGATTTGATTGCCAAGGGTCGTGCACACAGAGTTGTAAAACTCATACCCTTTAATTTAATGTTTCAGGTGACCCTCAGTAGACGGCTCGACGTGGGAGAGGACTCGGAGATGGCCACACTACAAGTTACTTAGAAGTTTTAAATAGTTTTCGAATTACTTTATTTTAGTTACTTGTTTTTCAATGGATTGTAATAAGGCCTTGTATCTTCGATTTGACTTTTCATTTGGGTTTACCTTTGTTGCAACTGTTGGATCATCAAACTTAAATAAATTTTTAAAAGTTAATCATGGTTTTCTAAGTAACCTTAATATGTGAACGTTTTCCTAAAACATGGGCTTTCATCATAACTTAACAAGTTACAAGGATTTTGATTTTCTAAGTCACAAGTTTAAGCTTTTAACCAAGCAACTTTTCCACTAAACATAATTTTAACTAAAAAAGTCGTTTTGGAAATTATCCCTTCAATGTGACATCGCTGGATTTGGCCATAACGTCTGGGCCGGGTCTGGGGTGTTACGCGCTTTGTGGTGATATTTCACGTAATTCACCCTGGCTAAAGAAAATGCGATGAGTATTAGATTGAATGAAGTTTTACAGATACTTGATTGTGTGTATTCATAAATGTGGACAATTTGTCAAATATGTAATTGATTCATATGAGCATGGAATTGAATAAACTTGTGGAAATTTTCGGTTGAGTATGGTACTGGGTTCATAGAACAAAGGTGAATTAATTGAGAGTACATTATAGTTATAAATATTTAATATGTGTTTATTTGATAAGATGAGTTTATTATATACGAGCTTACTAAGCTATTTAGCTTACTTCGTTTATTTTCCATGTTTTACAGTGTCATCAGGTTAGCTCAGGTTGGAGATCATCGGAGATTCTATCACACTATCAAGCTATCATTTCAAGTACAGATAAATTCTAGTATTTAGAGTTTATGGCATGTATAGGGACTCGATCATTTTGTATATGCGTTATAGTAAATTTGGCTAAAAGTGTTAGCTTATAATGAGGCGATATTTACTTTGTATAAGGCCATTGGAAATGGGCTAATTGTGTTGCAAATGTGTTAACATGATGATGTCTTTCATTAATGTACAAGTTTGCATAGGTTGAATGGCTAAGTATGTGATGTTTATGCATGATAGAGACAACATATGAATGATGAGTTGATGTTTGGTTGATTAAGTTTACTATGATTTATGTCTTTGAATTGGTATAAGTGTTTATAAGTTTTAGGGTGGCAAATGGCTTGGTAAATAACCTTATTATTGTCCACACGGGTAAACACACAGGTGTATGTCTAGGCTATGTGTGATACACGGTCAGCCCCATGGGGTGTAGTCTGGCCGTGTGTCCTCTGTATCTTGAATCTTTGCTTCGAATTGGTCACACGGGCCTAGACAAGGCCGTGTGTCTCAGTCATGTGAAGGACACAGCCTCAAGGCATGGGCGTGTGTCCAGGGCGTGTAAAGTTTGCACCTATTTTACGAAAATTAAATTCGCCATGCGGCCTTGCACACGGGCGTGTGACTTGGCCGTGTGACTCTTTTTGGTGCATGATGTCATAAACAGAGAGTTACACAAGTTGAGGACACGGGCGTGTGTGATCACATGGCCTACCCACACAGGTGTGTCCCAAGCCACATAGGCGTGTGACCCCTGTTTCAGGCAAAAAAATTTATAAGTGTTGAAAAACTTTCCAAGGTTCTCGGTTTAGTCTCAAACCACTCCTAAAACATGTTTTGGGCCTCGTAGGCCCGTAATAGGGACGTTTTGAATATGAATGAAAAGTTTTAAATTGGATGCAAATTTTATGACTTGGTTTTGTTTGTCTACATGTGTTAAAGTCTGGTAATGCCTCATACCCTATTTTCGTGATAGATACAGGTAAGGGGTGTTACATTTAGTGGTATCAGAGCTATGGTTTAGTCAATTCTCGTACTAACCTAGCGTGTGTAAGTCTATATATACATGCCATATTACTACCTATGTTAGTGTGATGTCTCCTAACTCTGACGAAATTGTCCTGTGGAAACAAAGATGCTTTCCAACTGAGCTGTTTTCGAAAATGCTAAAAGTTATATTGAGATATTTGAAAATGTGATTGTAATGAGTCGAAACTTGGAAAAGTATGAGTAATAGTTCATGATATGTATGCGACGATATGCAAAATGAAATAACCATAAATTGAGAATTATGGGTAAAATGTCATTGTTCTGGTCGAACATTATATTTCGATAGATTATGGTGATTTTATGAAACGAATATAAAGTTATGAATGTTATAAAAAAGGGATTTAGCCTAGACTAGCAATTTTGTTATATCATACGTGACACTGGAGTGTGCTCTATGAATATGTGCAAAAAAAGGGCACTTTTGAATGTGAATCGATGGATTTTTGAAATGTATACCTTGACTATACTATCTGAATATCTATTAAAATTTTAATAGTGCCATAAGATTTATTCTTGAAATATAGAAAAATGGAACAAAATGAGAGTTTATATTGTGATAAACATCCATGTTGTTTGGCATTCATATGATGCTATGTGCCTAACTTGTTTGATTAAGTGAATATGATAAGTAAATTTACTCAAAATTTAAGAAATGTACGTATAAATGCACTTGTTTGAACAAGATAATCGAAAAATTCGTGTAACATAAATATGTGTGTAAAATTGCCTAAAGTGGCTTATATAACTGTGATGATATTATGATGATGATGAATGTTAAGTCACATGCGTGTTTATATAAGAGTCGAGTTAGAGGCTTTACGACCTCACCCCCTTACTTATGTGGTATTTTTTAACAAAAATTCACGAGATTTATGTTGAATGAGTTCACAAGTGAGAGACTAAGGAGTTCAGTAGTGGAATGACTAATAACGTGGTCAGAATTAAGAGTAGCTTTGGCAAGTGAATATGGTATTGGAAAAAGATGCAGGTCATTATAAAGACTATTCGGATTTTGCAATGCCACGGTTTAAGAAAAAGTTAATCTCGAATGGTTGACTCATTCAGGTTTGATATCTAAAGTATGTATTGGTTGTAATTTCTTCCGGAATGATTTTTGTTAATGAATGGAATGATACGAGATTAGTGATGACAGAATTAGTTAGAGGAATGATGTTTGAAATGTAAAGATGCTTGAGTGTAACAGTTGAAATTGAACAGATTATGATAATCTTTCTTGGGTATTTTATATATTCGTTATTCTCAGAGATATATGTGATTGTTTGTTTTCTGATGAAATTCTCATCGTATGAGAATGCTAGCTGATTATAATGTTAGAAGAAATCAATGTGAGTCTAGTTGGTTGATGATTAGCCTACCTTACTTTATTTTGTGGGTTTTATTCTACTATGTTTGGAATAAAAGTAATTAGAGTTTTATGCATTTAAGTTTATCCTCAGGTGTGAAAACAAAATCTTGTACATTTATGAGCAAATAGACAGATAGATGAAGAATTCATATCCTAGAAAGTATGATACGGAGATATAACTATTGGGTTTATTCTAATCGAATGATGTCGTTGTGAGTTAAGGCTGTTCCGATTGATAAGGTCGTTAAGATAGGATTCACACAATAGATTATCCAGAGCTTATGCAAAAAATGTTGTACGAGACTCAATAGTAGCTCATTTATTCATTCAGTGTGTGATTCAAATTTTTTGACAAGATGCTCCGCGACTGTGTTTTAGCGTTTAAAAGTGATTAGAAAAAGATGTACGAGGTGGAATTGTATTCAATTTTCTCTTTTCAAACTGCATTATTGATAGTTAGAATTATTTGCTTGAAGGGATAATTGAGTTACATGTGTTTGAGTTTATCTTCGGATTCAGAAATAATATGGTAAATTAATTTGTTATGATTGAGTAAGTCATTGTGCTTGTGAAGTCTATATGATATGTTACTTATTAACAAAGTGGTAAACAACTGAAAATCATGTTAGTCGAAGCCTCAGTTCTGATTCAGTCTGAAAGGAGTGAAAAGTTTATGAATTTCGGATATACATTCCTAAATGGTTTAAAGTATATTTAGTACAAAACTGTATAGAGACCGCTTATGCTTCTACACAGTTAAAGCTACATGAAGAGAGTTATCCGACATGCGAATTAGAAAAGTTGACTTCGTATTTGAGTGGAATAGTTAGTGGCATAAATTGTGTGGTGAGTAATGTAATTTAGTTGATGACTATTAGAGTTTAAAATGTATGATGCTACTGAGAAATCTGAAATTGGGAACATCAGAGATGGCTTAAATTATCGAAAGATCTTGAGCTAGTAATAGGCAAATGGTTATTGTCACAGTTATTCTGACCAAAACATCTTTGTGTGCTTTATGAGAAATAAATATGCGATTGATATTATCTGATGACGGTGCAATATTAGTGGAGTTAAAAGCTGAATCGTTGTTTCTCAAATAAATCTGCGAAGCTTTGAAATATGTTAGTGAATTGTAGGTTAAAAAGAGTTCGATGTGAGATGACTTTTGAATTAGAGTTTCAGATTGGAATCACTGATTATTTATTATTCCAAGACAGAGTCATGTACCGAGAAACCAAGAGATTTTATAGTGCATATGAAGCTTATAGTGGTAGTTTATCCGTTCGTCTGAATAGTATAATGAATTGAAATGGTCATTTTGGTGAGCAGTTACGAAAAGAGATATTTTTAACTTTATATCTAAATATTTCATTTGTCAGTAAGTTAAAGCTGATCACCGAGTGTCTGTGGGATTATTACAGCATGCGCGGATATCTGTGATGGAAATGGGATAGAATTTAAATGGATCTGGTATGAAAATTATTCTTATTACCGAAAAAGGAAAGATGGTATATGAATTATTGTTGATTGTTGAAGAAGTTTGCACATTTTATCTTTGTACGTACAAATATCTCTTGATAAACTAGCTAAGCTATAAATTTATGAGATTGTTAGTTACATAGAGTATCCGTCCTTATTGATTTGGATATAGATCCGAGATTATATTGTAATTTGAAAGATACTACGATAGGTATTAAGTACAAAATTGAATTTATTTCCACATGTCATCCTTGATTTGATAGTTGATCTAAAAAAGTGATTCAGATTCTTGAAAATATATTTGTCACTGTGTTTTAGAATTTGAAAGCATAGGAGAAAAAGACAATCACTATTGAGTAAGTTTGAGCATATTAATAAATATCCTATGAGTACAAAAATGATACCGTATGAAATATCGAATGATTGTAATTTCCAAACTCCATTCTTACTGGACTAAGCTTTGTGAGAAAAAAAGATTCACGAGATTGATTTCATTAGAGAAATTGAACAAAAAGTGAAAGTAATTTGTAATGATTAGAAAACTGTACAGATTGACAGAAAACATCGGTAGACTCGATACGTGAAAACAATGAAATTCAGTTTGATAGGATGTATACTGAAGAACAGATCAGAAGCTTAGTTGTGAGAATTTGATAAGGCTATGAGAAAACAAATCTTAAATCTCTTTTCTAGTAAGATTTTTGGGGACGAAAATCCCTAAGAGGGGAGAGTTGTAACAGCCTGATTTTGGGCCTAGTCGAAACAATAGTTTTGGGAACGCAAATCTGACGAGGAAAATTCTATTTTTATTATATTTTTATGGTTTACAATTTCACGGGATGATTTCGTAAAAATTTTGATGTTTGGGCACTCAATTTAGTAAAATGACTAAATTGTAAAAAGTGCAAAAGTTGAGTTCTACATTTTAGAGGTGTTCAATTGTTATGAAATTTTAAATGGGGGTCCTTAAATGGTAACTACACCATTGGTTAATTTTTTGGACAAAAATGGACATGAAATATGTGAAATAGAATATTTTTAAGTTAGGGGCATTTTGGTCATTTAGTGATTAAATGATTAAATAAAGAAAATTAAAAGCCAATTTTTTGTCCATCTTCATGCTATGGCCAAAAATACCATGAAGAAACCATGGCTAGGGTTTTTCAAGCTTCCAAGCTCGATTGTAAGTCCGTTCTAGCCCTATTTTTAATTATTTTTACGCTTTTGAAATCCTTGTATCATGATCTATCTACTTCTACCACTTATTTGAGATATGATGAAGGTCTAGAATTTGACCCATGTTAGAAATTTGTGTATTGTGATTATTAATGGTAGAAAATGCATGTTTATGCTTAGAGAAATGACTTTTACTAAGTGATTTTTGGCGAAAATGCCTAATAAAAGAACTAAATTGTAAAAGTCATAAAATAAGTGATAAAAATATGATTTTTATGGAAAATGTGGGCTGCTATAAGTATAAAGAGGTCCGGCTAGGCTTGGGATTCGAAAAAATTGAACATATTTCATTATACGAGCCTAGGGGCAAAAGTATAAATATGTGAAACTTTAGGGGCAAAAATGTAATTTTTTCATAATACGAATTTTGGGTCACATTGAATAATATGACTAATAAGTGAGCCAAATTATAGATAAAGACAAAGGGGATTCGAGCCTAGAATGAGTGAAAAACGGGAGTTTGACAGTTAGGTCATTTTCACCATTTTTGGTATCAAGGTAAGTTTGTAACAACTCGATTTAGTGGCTAGTCGGAATAGTGATTTCAAAATCACTTCCTGACGTTTGAGAAAATTATTTTAGTGTTAATTTATGTGTTGTGGTAATATTATAAGTATGCATGAAAATTTTGGTAAATTAATTTACGCGAATGAGGGCTTAATCGCAAAAAAAGACTAAATCGTGTAAAGGCCAAAAGTTGTATTTATTAGTCAAAGGTGTTAAATAGATTCAAAATCAAAGTTTGGGGGTTTTAAAGGGCAATTAGACCCTTAAAATTCATGATGGCCGGCCATAAAGAAGAATGGGCATGGAAAGGTCAAAAGGGTAGGTGGTTTAGGTGACTAATGGATAAAATAATAGCCTAATTGCCTAGCTATAATTTTCTCCTCCATTTCTTCTCCACATTAACCGATTTTCTCAGCCATCTTTGGGGGGTTTTAGAAGCTTAAAATTTAGCAACTTTGTACACTCACAAGTAAGTGATTCTTAAGACTTTTCTTGAATATTTTTGCATATTTGAGACCCTTGTAGCATGAGCTACATTTTGAGGGGTATATTGTGCAAAATGGTTGTAAGTTTAGAGTTTTTCCATTGTTGAATAAGTGATGTTTTCTGGAAATTTTGGGAAGGAAAATGAATGTAGGTTGTCCATTGAACAACTTTTGTGTAAGAGGTTGCATGAAAACACTCAAATTGGACCTAGTTGTAGAAGTTGTAAATAAGGAGAAATTGTGTGAAATAATGAGAAGTTGGGGTAATATTATGGATAAAAAGAGTTGTTTAGGCTGGGTTGATAAGGAAATTCGATAAAAATTGATTTCCGAGCCTAGGGGCAAAATGGTCATTTTGCCAAGAGATTAGGGGCAAAATGATCATTTTGCCAAATTGTGAATTTTTGGATTGTTTCAATTAATTTAGTGATGAAATGGATAAATTTGTATTCAAATAGATCAAGAAGAGCGTGGACTCGACCTTGACCGATGTAAGGGAAAAGCTTCAGAGTAAATTCCACATTTTTTCGTATTTTATATACCGAGGTAAGTTTATATGTAAAAGATATCTTTTTTATTAGTATTTTTGCTTATGAATGTCTTATACGATGTGTGTTAAATGTTATGGTCATGTAATGAAATCGTGATAAGTGGGAGTATCGTTAAATTTCCATAAATCATGAATAAAGGTGGGCTATGTGTGAACCACTAGGGGAATTGTTGAGATCAGCGAGTTAAGAGTAGATCACTTGGTTGGTGATCGTTATCGGTGGGTTAAGTGCGAAACCATTGGAAACAAATTAACAAAGGTGGGCTAAGTGCGATACCACCGTATTTTAATTACCAAAGGTGGGCTAAGTGTGATACCGCTGAAATCTTGATTATTAACGATGGGCTAAGTTCGGGGTCATTTTAATATTGCTAATGCCATTATGGACGACCATGTATGAACCTATCTTGCATGGATATGTTTATTATGAAAATTCTTGAATGAAATTTTATATGGATTGTGATGATAGATAAGTGCAGGGATTGTATGTACTAATCAATATGAGCTATGTGCGTAAAATTGTGTTGAAAATGTTGGATAAACGGCAGGAAGAGTAAGTGAACTTATGGTTGATACTATAGTTAATTTCCTAATGTATGGTTATGATATTAATTGTTTGCATATAGACTTACTAAGCTTTATGCTTACCCCTTTCTTTTCCATTTTCTTATAGTGCTGCCTAAGTAATTTGAGGATCCAAAGACATCGGAGGCATCACTCACACTATCAATTGAAGCATTAGATATAGTTGCTTTTTGTATTTGAGTAATGGCATGTATAGGCTAGACAATCATTTTGGTGTAAGATCTATTAGTAAGCTAATTGTGTTGGCAATTTATGTTTCTAAGTTCATTTTGTAAATGGCCTTTAGAATTGGCCTAAAACCATTCAAGTTGCTCAATGAAATGAGATGAATACACATGGAATTTGTGTAAAGTTTCTTAGTAGTTTACGCATGCATTTTGGACATAAGTTGGTTGATGCATGAATACCTATTTAGGGGCATTTAGATGAGTATTGGTGCTATGTTATTATGGTTGAAGATTGGGATTGTATTTGCATGTGTTTCAGGGTGGCTAAGGGCTTGGTAAATAGCCCTATATTGCCCAAACGGGTAGACACACGGGCGTGTGTCTAGGCCATGTGAGACACACAGGCCGTACACGGGCGTGTGGCTCGACCGTGTGTCCCCTGCACCTTGCATGGATAACATTAAATGTCATCAGGTTTTTCCACGGGCATGAGACACGGCCGTGTGTCTCAACTGTGTAGAGGACACGACCAACACACGGGCGTGTGCCACGACTGTGTGAATGATGATGTCAAAAACAGAATACCTAAGTTTTTGCACATGGGCCACGACACGAGTGTGTCAATGTTGTGTAAGGGACACGGGCTGGGCACACGGGAGTGCGCCAGGCCGTGTGAAAACCCCTATAGGTTGATGTTAGAAATTAAATCCACATGGGCAATAGGACACGGGCATGTCCCTAGTGTGCTGAGGTCGTGTGAGGTACACGGGCCATTGGCACGGCCATGTTTAGAGATCACATGGGCATGTTGCCCTCTCACACGGACGTCTGCCCCATTTTTGCTAGTTTTTGAATAATTTTTCTTAAGTGCACAAAATGGTCTTGGGTTAATTTCGAACCATGATTTAGGACTCATGGGCCCAAAAAAAGGCTCGTAGGATAATGTTTGGAAAAGTTTTCAACTGGGACACATTTTCAGGAATCTAAGTAAATGGTTTACATGAGTTTTAGTACGGTAATACCTTATACCCTACTCTAGCATCAGTTACGGATAAGGGGTGTTACAAAGTTCGTATGTTAATAAATGTTATTAAATTGTGTTAATTATTCATTAATATTATATATTTGAATGAATTTGTGAAATTTAAAGTAAAAGTTCAAAATGAGTAAAAATACAGGATCGATCACGATTGTTTTATAACAAAAAATGAACTGACGGAAAAGACCATGGTTGGACCATGGCAATATATGATTCTGTATAAGACCATAGCTGGGATATGGGATCAATATATGATATGTGATTTCGTGTAAGACCATATCTTGGACATGGCATCGGTATATGATATGTGATTCCATGTAAGACCATATCTTGGATATGACATCGGTATATGATATGTGATTCCGTGTAGGACCATATCTAGGATATGACATCAGATATTTACTTTGTATAAGGCCATTGGAAATAGGCTAATTGTGGTTGCAAATGTGTTAACATGATGATGTCTTTCATCAATGTGCAAGTTTGCATGGGTTGAATGGCTACGTATCTGATGTTTATGCATAATAGAGACAACATATGAATGATGAGTTGATGTTTGCTTGATTAAGTTTACTATGATTTATGTCTTTGAATTGGTATAAGTGTTTATGAGTTTTAGGGTGGCAAATGGCTTGGTAAATAGCCTTATTATTATCCACATGGGTAGACACACAGGCATGTGTCTAAGCCGTGTGTGATACATGGTTAGCCCCATGGGCGTATAGTCTGGCCATGTGTCCCTTGTATCTTGAATCTTAGCTTCGAATTGGTCACACGGGCATAGACACGGTCGTCTGTCTCAGCTGTGTGACTCCTTTTGGTGCATGACATCATAAACAGAGAGTTACACGGGTTGAAGACATGGGCGTGTGTGACCACACGGCCTACCCACACGGGTGTGTCCCAAGCCACACGGGCGTGTGACCTATGTTTTAGGCAAATAAATTTATAAGTGTTGAAAAAATTTCCACGATTCTTGGTTTAGTCTCGAACCACTCCAAAAGCATGGTTTTGGTCTTGTAGGCTCATAATAGGGACGTTATGAATATGAATGAAAAGTTTTAAATTGGATGCAAGTTTTATGACTCGGTTTTGTTTGTCTAAGTGTGTTAAAGTCCGGTAATGCCTCGTACCCTATTTTGGCGATAGATACGGATAAGGGGTGTTACACCTCTCCTATATTGAGTCCAATTATATGTGTTTCATGGACTTTAACTGTAACACCCTATACCCGGTCTAGTCGCTAGACCCAAGCTATAGGATGCTACAATAATAAATCAGAACATTCACAAGCAATTTATTCAATAATACTTAATACTCAATAAATACAAACTAATTCCATGTTAATCATGCATTACAATCAAACTCAAGTCTTAATCGGGCTTCCGAAAGCCTTTGAGCAAATTCAGAAGTAAATCAGGACCAATTTGAAACATTTACAAATTAACAAGAATAAATGCAAAACAGGGGTCACATAGTCGTATGTGTAACGTCCTGAATTTTATATTGTTGTTTTTGGTCACATCTGACACAAATATCTGTCTGCTTCAGTGGTTGAGTGTTCTGGGTGTGTGTGTGAGGTCTCAAGTTGAAGTCTTGCCTTTGGCAAATTTTGTTATTTTTGGAAATCAAGCTTTACCCTTGCTCAGTGGGCTTATATTTAATTGCCTGTAAATCCTTATCAGAATGAGCCTACTAGTTCGAGTGATAAAGAGTTAATATGTGTGAAGTCCTGTGTTTAAATCTTTGCGCAAACATGGGTGTAATATTTTTGGCTGTGTTGACTGATAGAGTTTTAGTTGAACTTAAATGCTTAAGTGGTGGAGATTGTGTAGTTAGTGGGGAGTTGGGATTTTGGGTTTATCTAATTTTATTTTTTTTTTCTTGTTTCTTTTTCAAAATTTCTTTTCGGCCCTCTCTCTAATTTTGACGCCAGTCTCTATCATTCTCTTTGGTTTTGCCGTTACTTCTTGTATTTTTTTTCACCTACGCTGTTTTCTTTTTCATATTCCTTGTTCTGGGTATCAGGGTTATTCTTCGTTTCTATCTTTCGCGCGTGTTGGTAAGTCTTTTGCTTCATCCTTGTTTTCATGGCGTGACGTTAGTTGTAGGGAATCTGATTACTGCAGATTTTTGTGTAGGAGAAGGCGGTGGTGAAAGAGATTCTCTCTAACGGTTTGAAGCGTGTTGATAATTACTTTTTTTTGTCAGTAAGTTTTTGCAATATTTCAGGATTATGAGTTGATTCGTTAAACAATGGCTTAGTGTCAGTGGGTTACTATTTCATAGGTTTCAGAAGGCTCGAGATTACTTTAGCATCTAATCGATACTAGGTATCTTCCCGAAATGTAGAAAACAAGGCTTTGACAAAAGCTAAAAAATGATTTTGTTGACGCCACACGGGCGTGTGGTTGCCCGTGTGGATGGCCGTACTTGATGACACGACCGTGTGATCACCGAAGACTTGGTCGTTTGCCAGACACGGCCATGTGGTGGTTGGAGTGTGGCCGTGTGAGCCACACGGACTAGGCCAAGTTGGGCGTGTGAGGCACACGGGCATGTGGGTCTCTGGGTTAGGCTGTGTGAATCATACGGGCAAGGCCAATCTGGGTGTGTGAGCACATGTGCATGTGGGCCCAAAAGTCTATAATTTTCCCTAGGGTTGGATAGGTCGTCTCAAATGACTGTGGGCCTATATCTATATAAAAGCATGCGAGCATGTTAATTTTGTATCTGATTAACCTATATTTGTTTTGGGGTGGGTTGATATATATGTATAGAGGAAGTGTTCTGAAAGCCAACCTTCACCTATATTCTGGCAATAAGGCAACACTTTATTTGTTATGTGTCGTAACGACACAATATGGTGTGTAGGGTTGGGTAGGTGTTTTTAACCCTAACTGGTGTGTTGGGATGGTCGGAGATGGTGTGTAGAGGATGGGGGTAGGATTCTATTATCTGATCCGCATATCTGTATCTGATTCTATATCTGAAATAGGCTTAGGCCCAGATCTGTATCTGTTTGTTATATGTTGATCTGTATGTGTACTTGCTTATTTCTGCTAGGTTACACACTAAGTTTTCATAAACTCACCCCTTTTCTGTCTATTATGTACAGGTAATACACAGACTTAGGCAAATCGGTGCAATGGGGGACTCAGTGGTGGCCACATGATCATAACTACTTAAACATATTAATTATAAGTTTTTATATTAAATTCTAGTTTATTTAAGGGTTTCATAATTTTCTAGACTATATAGACTTTTGGGGTTTGGTTTTGGATTTTTGATTATCTTGCATATTTCGATAAAATGTTTTTGATGGTTTTATATGATCAAAGGGGGTTTCTAAAATTGCAAATCGAGTTTTCGAAAAGGTATCAGTTTACTAGACTTCCGCTGTTAAAAAAGTTTGACAAATAAAGCAACTAATGAACGTTTTCGAAATTTGATAAAATGAATATGAGCTTTGGAAACCGAAACGATTTGACGAGACAAGTCTATTTTCAAAATCCATTCCATGTGACACCATTAGATTCGGGCATAACGTCTAGGCTGGGTTTGGGGCGTTACATTTAGTGGCATCTGAGCCAGGTTGTAAAACTCGGGCTGTGAAATTTTGGGTTCCAAAATATGTTTAAAGATTTGGTTTTAACATTCTGATTAAGTATGTGGAACACCAAGTCTCCGAAGTCGATCCTGTAAGTACTTCTAAAACTGAGATATGGATAGTATATTCTGAAACATTATAGTTAGTACTATCTGAAAACTGTAGCGAAATAGATAGAAACTAAAATTTACGAAAATAATTTTGAACTTCTGATACTTTATGCATAAAACATTTGTTAATAAATACTGGAATTGATGCATAAAACTTTATAATGTAGATTAATTCAAAAATTATGATGAGTGCTCGTGGAACCTATGGATGTGGCATTCATGGTTAGGGTGGAGGCCGTAGGGGTTCCAGCTGAGTCTTCCTCTTTGGGTAGTATGTCGAATCTAGATACGAGTGAGACGCCGATTTCACCTGTTACTGAGACTGGGTCTCAAAACTGTATGACTGGGGATGACGCATTGTCCTGAGCCATGTTGAGGATTTTTGAGAGGGTCGTTAAACCCCACACTGGATTTGGGGGCCGTGGGTCGGTAACTGAGTGACTCTAGTCAAATGGTGCTGAGTTATTTAGGGGTGTCCCTAGAGTTACCCCTAATGTGGCTAATTATTGGCTAGAGGCCATTGAGAGGATTATGAACGACATCGACTGCACACCCGGGTAGAAACTTAAGGGTGCAGTCTCTTTGCTACGAAATGAGGCTTATCAGTGGTGGCTGACGGTTGAGGAGGGTACTCATCCGGATTGTCTTAACTAAAAATTCTTTAAGTCCACTGATAAATGATAAATTATGCATATTTTTACCTCATGTTTAGCCTATATTTTGGATGGATTATCATTAATTTAGTGAGAATTGGTGCTCTTAATCTTTCTTTTTCATATCTTACACCCATGAGAGCATAGGGAAGAGAAAAGAACGGAAAATGGACCAAAAACCAGAAAAAATGGGCCAAAATGTGAAAAAGCATGGCCCAAGAAGTCACAACACGACCGTGGCACACGACCGTGGCACACGAAGACCACACGGTCTAGCCCCGACAAGCACGGCCAGGCCACACGGCCGTGCCCCAATTGACAGAATCTCACACGGCCTCTTGTCGAAGTATACGGGCGTGACACACGGGCGTGTTCTAGTCGTGAGGAAGAGGAATTTCACTCGGATTTGGATGCTTAGAGGCTAAGAAAGGCTCCTCAAGGCTCTATATAAAGGCCCTAGGAGGCAACTCTATGGATATATTCTTTTCTCTCAAGAAAGAGCGCCATAATTCTGCCAACACAAGGAGTGAAAGCAAGGGATTACTCCAAGGGAAGCTGATTGATTCATCCCAGAAGCCAGAATTTTACATCAAGACAGAGGATCTCCCTAAATTCCTTCAGGGGTTTTCGGGTTCTTTATGTTTTGTTATCTTAATACATCTGAGATGTTTTCTTTCTTTATTATGAACTAAACCCCTCAAATACTTGAGGAGGATGAAACCTAAGACGAATCTTGTTATTATTTATTCTTGAGTTATATGATAAATATTTGAGTTGTTCTTAATTATGTGTGCTTAATTCTTGTGTTAATAAGCCTAGGTATTAATTCAAGAAACGGATGTGCTTAAAGCAGAGCAGCTAAAGTCCCTGTGATAAGAGTAGATCTACCATAATTAAGCGGAGTTGCATGCAACCCTAGACATAGGGCGACATAAATCTGCCGGATTAGGGTCAAACCTAATATGGGGAACCATAGATCGAATTAATGCAACCTAGGGTGTTAATTAATAACGAAACTTTAGTTAACAACCTAGGCCTAGTTGCTCTTCACCTCGAAGGAAGGTTTAGCATAAATTAGGGATCTTTACGGATCAAGTCAAGTGAATAAATCATCTAGCTCAAGAACCAATAACAAGTGAAGTTTAGGTAGATTCTCTCTTAAGTATTGTTCATATCAATAAGTTTTTTTTTCCTAAAGTGTTCCCCAATTTACTTTTTGTGCAGTTTTAGTTAATCTTAGAATTAGTTTTAATCAATCCTCTTTTATTTTTAGGCTAGATAATAGAAAGGAAGTAAGTATTAGTACTTTTGGTTCCCTTGGGTACGATAACTCGGTCTTGCCGCTAAACTATACTACTGTTCGATAGGTGCGCTTGCCTTTAATATCGTGATATTAGTTAGTTTTGGTGTGATCAGTTTTTATAAATTTTATTACTTAATATCGCGAGTATATCAAGTTTTTGGCGCTGTTGCCAGGGAACTAAAATATTAAGAAAACTCGATTTCTATTACTTTAGCCATTACTATATTTATCTATTTTCAGTTTTTATTTTATTTTATTATTTTTCTTTTCTTTTATTTTATTCTATTTTTCTTTGTTTTTATTCTTCTAGGTATTTCTAGTTTATGACTAGAAACAACCCAGCAAGGCTATTACTTTTTGACGAAGATTTAGAGGCAACAGTTCGCAGAAATCGTAGAGAAATCAGACGAAGCCTATAGTATCCAGAACAAGATCAAGAACAAAGGCCAGGACCTATAAAAGAGATGGAAGCAAATCAAAATGTTCCACCACATCCCGCAATAGTCGCGCCACCAACAAATCAGGAAGAAGCCCCTCGCACTATGTATGATTACGCTAAACCTAGTTTGGCTGGCACCCAAACTAGCATTCTTAGACCTACTATTGCTGCAAATAATTTTGAACTGAAACCTAACACTATTCAAATGATAAGCAATTTGTTCAGTTTGATGGTTTGCAGGATGAAGATCCTAACTCTCATCTAGCCAATTTCTTGGAAATATGCGATACATTCAAAATAAATGGCGTTTCTGATGATGCCATTCGTCTTAGGCTATTCCCATTCTCTTTGAGAAACAAGGCTAAACAGTGGTTAAATTCTCTACCACGAGGCTCAATCACTACATGGGAACAGATGACCGAAAAATTTTTACTTAAATATTTTCCTCCACCTAAAATAGCTAAATTGCGAAATGATATCTCTTCTTTTGTGCAGATGGATCTAGAGACACTTTACGATGCCTGGGAGAGATACAAAGATCTTTTGAGAAGGTGCCCTCACCATGGGTTGCCCTTGTGGTTACAAGTTCAAACCTTTCACAGTGGTTTGAATCCATCAACAAGGCAGATGATCGATGCAACCGCCGGAGGAACAATCAACAATAAAACACCAGAAGCAGCTTATGAGTTTATAGAAGAGATGTCACTGAGTAACTATCAGTGGCAGGTCATGAGGATAAAGCCCACAAAAGCTGCAGGAGTTTATAATATTGATGCTGTTGCTATGCTTACTAACCAAGTAGAACTTTTAAATAAAAAGTTTGATAATTTTGTTGGTTCTACGCAGGCACAGCCAGTGATGCAGTGCGACGTAACCCCAGGAAATATGTTAAATCTAGACTATTCAACTTATGGACACAGCATGGACACTGAGCAAACCAACTATATGGGTAACAATTCTAGACCTCAAAATAACCCTTATAGTAATACTTACAATGCAAGTTGGAGAAATCACCCCAACTTTTCATGGGGAGGACAAGGAAATCAAAGACAACAACCCCCTCAGGGATTTCAACAGCCACCGCCGCAACAGGAGAAAAAGCCCAACCTTGAAGAGATGTTTACTAAATTCATGGCCATGTCAGAAACCCGCTTTCAGAACACTGAAACAACATTAAAGAACCAGCAAGCATCAATCAAAGGCCTTGAGAATCAAATTGGTCAACTCGCCAAGTTAATATCAGAAAGACCACAAGGTGGACTTCCAAATAACACTGAGACCAACCCTAAAGAGCTACTTCATGCCATAAATACAACAGATGAGGAACCTAAGGTGAGTAAAGGTAAGGTAGAGGTAAGCAACAACAAGCCAGACATCAACGAACATAAGCCTCGTATACCATACCCAAGAGTGCTACAGAAAGACCGCATAGATGAACAATAAGGTAAGTTTCTTAAACTCTTAAAAAAATTACACATTAACTTACCATTTGTTGAAGTAATTTTGCAGATGCCAGATGCGGTTAAATTCTTAAAAGAACTCTTGACAAACAAGTAGAAGCTAGAGGAGAAATCTCATTTGGAATTAAATGCAGTCTGCTCAGCTATTCTACAAAATAGACTACTGACCAAACTAAAAGATCGAGGGAGTTTCACTATCCCTTGTTTACTTGGTAGCTTAGAGGAAAAAAAATGCTTTAGCTGATTTAGGGGCAAGTATAAATGTCATGCCTTATAACCTGTTTAAACAACTAGGTCTTGGAACCCCTAAGAAAACCAAGATGAGCATTCAACTAGCTGATAAAACTATTAGGGCACTTAAGGGAATAATTGAAGATGTACTTGTCAAAATCGCTAAATTTATATTCCCAGTTGACTTTCTTGTTTTAGACATTGATGAGGCTAGCAATGTACCCTTAATTCTAAGGCGACCCTTTTTAGCAACTGCTAGAACTAGAATTGATTTAGAAACAAGTGAACTCAAATTACGAGTAGGTGATGATACAATCACCATACAAGCTCACAACTCAATAAAAACTACAGATGAGAATAGAGATTTGAGTCCTTGTAAAAACACTAAACTCACCACACAAACTTCTGTGCAGGACGCACTCCACATAAAGACAACGCAAATACTGGCAAATTCATCTACAGGAGATGAACCAGAAAAGCGAATGCTCCAGATCAAGGAACTAGATGAGTGGCTGAACCTTCACGAAAAGCCCAAAATATGCCACACCAAAATGGAGCATCACCAAGATGACCCTCAAGAACAACCAGATAAACTCAAAGTGGGAGATAAGGTAATTTTAGGGGAAGACGATCCACGAGGCTCAAATTCAAAAGAACATACGAGTGATACACCTTACTTCACGGTAATGAAAGTTTTTCCATACGGCACAATTGAGGTAACTCACCCAACCCACGGTACGTTCAAGGTAAACGGACATAGGCTCAAACATTATAGATGTGAGAATTTTAAAGATAAAAGGGAGGAGCTTCAGCTCCACGAAATCCCTTCGTGATACATCCAGACAGAGTCGAGTTTAGACTCTAAATAAATGCTTCTCGGGAGGCAACCCGAGCACTAACTTAGTAATTTTTTCATCTATTTTGATTTTAGTATTTTTCATGCATCAACTAACCCTTTTAATATAGAGATTTAGGACCACACGGCCAGTCCCACGGGCGTGCCCCAGGCCATGTGAACACTTTAAACAGAGGCACGGTCGTGTACCCAGGCCGTGTATAAACGGAGTAAAAATTTTCCCAAAACACGGGCCGCCGATAAATTGCCACGGTGTGCGACATGGCCGTGGCGACCTTTCGACTTCAACACGGGCTACCAACAACACCCTCAACACGGGCTTGCACAAAGCTCTACGCCCGTGTTCCCAGCCCATGGAAGACACTGTCAAATTTCACACAACCATGGAACATATCCCACGATCGTGTGACACACGAACACGATCACACACGGCTGTGTATACCATCACATGACCGTATGAATGACGAAGAACTGATCTCCCACGGCCGTGTAAAACATCCCCACGGACGTGTACTTCGAACCAGGCACGCTAAAACCCCCGAATTTCGAAAGAAACAGGCAAAACACGACTCACACGGGTGTGTGACATGCCCGTGTGACCCAAAAACTATAAATAGGGGCCACTAATTCATTTCCTTCCTCACTCAAAACCCTCAAATCTCCTCCTTCAACCACCATAAGCGCCGCCACACACCCCAAAAACACCACCACCTTCGAAATCAGCTGACCCACGCCGTGCATACTCGACCCACTACCGTGCAACCTTATATTCGGTTCTATTTTATCATTTTCCTTATTTATTTTTCAGTTTTATTTCATTTTTTCTATTTAGTTAAATTTTCTTTTATTTTAATTGTTAATTTAAGCATGGAATTAGTTATACTAGGATGAATAATCTAGAATAGTATAGAATATATTAGGATTGCATGCCATTTAAATTCATTTCTTGTATGCCACTTAAATTGATATTTGCATGCCATTTTTTCTTATATATTTAGTATAAATACATACTCATATTTCTTAATTTTGTTACAAATTTCAAAATGATTAATTTCTACTATTCAGGTTAATCTTCATTTTATATTTTCT
The DNA here is from genome assembly GCA_020496765.1 of Gossypium stocksii. Taxonomy (NCBI): domain Eukaryota; kingdom Viridiplantae; phylum Streptophyta; class Magnoliopsida; order Malvales; family Malvaceae; genus Gossypium; species Gossypium stocksii. The sequence goes on from CM035621.1 coordinate 103,700,854, forward strand.
TAGGAACATTATCATTCTAATCTACATTTTAATTATCATCTATATATTTTACTCTTGAACTAATGCTTGTTATTTTATCTCAGATACCATGTCATCATCACGCTGTAGGAAGACTGCGGTCCCCGTCTCTAAGAAACGTAAGGGGCCAGGGAGTTCATCAGTGAGGCCCACCTTTGAGGCTCAACACCCATTCATCATATTTTCCCAAGCCTCGCAGGAGGAACATTATCAACTACTTCGAGCCCGCCCTATATCCACGGGCCGCTGCATAGATTGAGGCGACCTCGAGTAGATACATCTAGTGGACGACGTCCGGGCCCTATTGATGACCGAGCCATAGGGGCAGTTCTTCCAGATTATCGAGCCCACCTACTTGGAACTCACTTTAGAGTTCTGCTCCATATTCCACCTCCAGACGGTGATGACCAGATTCGATGACCCAGGGACGGTCCAGTTCCGTCTAGGAGGACTCGTGCGACGCCTCAGCGTGCCAGAGTTCGGCTCCGCACTTGGGCACTACACAGAGCAATTTATGGTGGACGAGGACTTCCCTACCCTTTCCCATCGCATCCACATCCAGCCCATCGACTGTTGGAACGAAATAGCCTTGGGGCGTCAGACATATAACTCCAGTGTCAGCAAGGCGACCGCCCTCATTCTCTCTTTGAGGTACATTCATGCTCTCCTTGCTCACACTTTGACAGGTAGACGGGAGAGCACAGGCGTCGTCAACACTCACGACGTCTACTTCCTGTGGTGCATGGCGAACGGACACGTCATCGACCTAGCATATTTCATCGCGCACGCTATGCAGCATCAGACGGAGAGGCACCGCAGAGGCGTCTTATCCATGGGGCCCTACATCACACGCCTGGCTCATCACTTTGGGCTCCTCAACACCGCAGCCCAGACATCCTCCTACACTTTGATCTGTCAGATGTCTCCCCAAGGCATCGCGACGATGTTACACATGAGGATGATTGAGCGGAGGCCAAGAGGGACCCCCCTTCAGTTCCGACTCGTCTAGGAGGGAGAGGACCCAGAGGACATTACTAATGATGTCCCACCACCACAGCCAGCAGATGACACACCCACCGAGCCACCACCCCCTTGCCACCCATATCATGCAGCAGCCGCCCACGCTGACTTATCTGAGCACTTTTCACACTTTGAGCAGTAATGCTTTCGACGCCTCGATTATATCGACGCCACTGTAGAGCAGATATGCCAGCACCTCAGCATCACTCCACCACCGCGTGATCCATCTGAGGATTAGATTTATCTATTCCTCGTAACTTTATTTTTTTTATTTACTTTATTTTACTTTATTCTAACTTTTGAACACTAATCTTTATTTTTCCCTTTTCTTCTAACTTTATTTTCCTTTTACATTTTATTTTATTTTTTTTCATTTTCTTTATTTGAATATTAGTATTTTTAGTATTTTGCTTTATTTTATTTTATTTCTTTTCCTAACGGCCAACCCCTAACAAGTAATTTCCATTGCTCCAAATTCCCCACGACTAATACATTCCTTCACAGTTTCAAAGGAGCTTTACAGCTCAAATCTCTACGAAAAGGGGAACACCCTGCCACAACTGCCGTCTCTCCCAATTCCAATCTCCGTCTCACTAATCCATCCAAAGCACAGGGAGTTTCAATTCCCTCCCTATCTTATGATATTATGCTTCTATTACTACTAATGTTATCTTTGTACATTGAGGGCAATGTACATCTTAAGTGTGGGGGGAAACTTACTTTAAATATTTATATTATATATGAAAACCCTGAAATCTGATGCTTTATTCTTAATTACATTATCTTTAATCCCCTATTAGGAATATATTCTGATTGATTTGTAATTTCTATTGATAAGTTAAGAATTAAGAAATAGGTGCTTGTACTTTGAATATTCAAACTCTAAAACATTAGGGAATCAAGCATGATAAGTTGAAATTTTTGGGAACTCCAATTTCTTCATAAGTTATTTTCCTTAATTCTAAGTGTTATCTTGAGATTTGAAATTCGCAGAATTGACATCAAAAGCCATAGTTCTGGTGAGATTTTTGAGCCTTTTGAGCATACAATTCTTTCGTGCTCACTTTTAGTATTGCTTTGACTGAGTCAACCTGATATGTTATTCTAGAACTTGATTTGATTATACATGTCAAGACCACATCATTGATTTGATACACTGAAATGATAAAGGCACCTAGGACTTAACCCACTTACTCCACAAAAGCCTACCTCCATAAATTAATCTCTAGTGAACCCCATTGAGCTTAACAACCTTTTCTTTGACTTGCCTCTAATATTAACCTATAACCCATTTTTGTTAAATTCCATTCAATTACTTTGATCCCTATTTTTGTCGAGATTTGAGTTGAACTTATTATCTAGCTTTATTCTCTTTTCCATATTGTAAAGTTGTAACTATTCAACTTAATGTATTTTAATTGAATTATTTTTAAAAAAAACGTATGTATTCAGTTGTAACCTGTAGTTCAAATAGTTTTTGCATATTTCTATTTTAAGGCTACCAAGGCAGAAATGATGTCATTACAAGAATTAGCTCTAGAAATATGTTCCAGTGATAGAGATTTTCTTAGCTAGATAATTTTTTAGTTCAATCTCGAATCTAACCCTCTTTTGCAGCCTGTGACAACACCCCTAACGAAGCCCCATTACAACCATTGAAAGACTTTTTGATCGATGTATCATATCAATCTACAGTGGTGGAGATATGATTTTTTAGCAAGCCTATGGTAATAACTCTTCAAGTTGACTAGAGAGTGCTTAATTTTTGGAACCCTAAACACTTCGAGTGGATAGAGTGAATCCTTAGTGAGGATGTCAACTTCTGTTAATTAAGATGGAGAGATAACTACTTAGGCACTAGGAAGAAAATTAATGTTTTCAATGATAAAATTCTTAACTTAAAGTGATTGAGTCTTTAATGTTCTTTTGATTGGATTTTCATTGTATGATTACCTGTGGATTAGTTTGAAACATTATTGATAAAGATTATAAGTTGAGAGGAATGATTCTTAATTAGGGATTGAGATTTTGCTTGAGGACAAGCAAAGGCTTAAGTGTGGAGGTATTTGATAAACGTTAAATTATACATATTTTTACCTCATGTTTAGCCTATATTTTGGACGGATTATCATTAATTTAGTGAGAATTGGTGCTCCTAATCTTTCTTTTTCATATCTTACACCCAGGAGAGCATAGGGAAGAGAAAAGAACAGAAAATAGACCAAAAACCGGAGAAAATGGGCCAAAATGTGAAAACACACGGCCCAAGAAGTCACCACACGATCGTGGCACACGGTCGTGCCACACGAAGACCACACGGTCCAGCCCCGACAAGCACGGCCAGGCCACACGGCCGTGCCCCAATCGACAGAATCTCACACGGCCTCTTGTCGAAGTATACGGGCGTGGCACACGAGCGTGTTCTAGTCGTGAGGAAGAGGAATTTCACTCAGATTTGGATGCTTAGAGGCTAAGAAAGGCTCCCCAAAGCTCTATATAAAGACCTTAGGAGGCAACTCTAAGGATATACTCTTTTCTCTCAAGAAAGAGCTCCATAATTCTGTGAATACAAGGAGTGAAAGCAAGGGATTACTCCAAGGGAAGCTAATTGATTCATCGCAGAAGCCAGAATTTTACATCAAGACAGAGGATCTCCTTAAATTCCTTTAGGGGTTTTTGGGTTCTTTATGTTTTGTTATCTTAATACTTCTGAGATGTTTTCTTTCTTTATTATGAACTAAACCCCTCAAATACTTGAGGGGGATGAAACTTAAGACGAATCTTGTTATTATTTATTCTTGAGTTATATGATAAATACTTGAGTTGTTCTTAATTATGTGTGCTTAATTCTTGTGTTAATAAGCCTAGGTATTAATTCACGAAATGGATGTGCTTAAAGTAGAGGAGCAAAAGTCCCTGTGATAAGAGTAGATCTACCATAATTAAGTGGAGTTGCATGCAACCCTAGACATAGGGTGACATAAATCTGCCGGATTAGGGTCAAACCTAATATGGGGAACCATAGATCAAATTAATGCAACCTAGGATGTTAATTAATAAAGGAACTTTATTTAACAACCTAGGCCTAGTTGCTCTTCGCCTCGACGGAGGGTTTAGCATAAATTAGGGAACTTTACGGATCAAGTCAAGTGAATAAATCGTCTAGCTCAAGAACCAATAACAAGTGAAGTCTAGGTGGATTCTCTTTTAAGTATTGCTCATATCAATCAGTTTTTTTCCTAAAGTTTTCCCCAATTTACTTTTTGTGCACTTTTAGTTAATCTTAGAATTAGTTTCAATCAATCCTCTTTTATTTTTAGTCTAGATAATAGAAAGGAAGTAAGTATTAGTACTTTTGGTTCCCTTGGGTACGATAACTCGGTCTTGCTGCTAAACTATACTACTGTTCGATAGGTGCGCTTGGCTTTAATATCGTGATATTAGTTAGTTTTGGTGTGATCAGTTTTTATAAATTTTATTACTTAATATCGTGAGTATATCATCTACCTTTCCGAGCAAGTATGTAGGAGCAAGTTATGTTGATGCTCCCAAGTGTGAGTTTTTGAATCTCACATAAGGTGACAGATTTGTGGCCGAGTATGAGCCCAAATTTATGTTGTTGAGCCACTACGCTCGAGGCATGGTAGCGTCTGAATATGAAAGGTGTGTCAAATTTGAGGATGGCTTAAGGGACAATCTGAGGGTACTGATTGCTCTACAGAGGGAGCGCGAGTGCTCTGTTTTGGTTGAGAAGACGAAAATTGTAGAAGATGTTAAGCGCGTGGAGCACCAGAAAAAGGACAGGGAGAGAGGCAAGAACAAGAGGGATTCGGAGCCCTCAAGTTCTGCACAGAGGCCTAAGAAAAAGGCCAAACCTGATGGGTTGGTTAGAGTGGGAGCTCCTATTATTTCTACTGGGATTCAGCCTTGTAGAGACTGTGGTAGACGCTATTTGGATGAATGTTGGAGGAGGTTGGGGGCATGTTTGAGGTGTGAGTCTTTGGAGCACCATTTTCGAGAGTGCCCACTGAGGGCTGATTAGGTACAAACTGCAGGGCCAGGTACTGTACAACCACAGAGTGTAGTTCAGTAGCCACCTATGGGCTGTGGATAGGCTAGAGATGGTAATGGTATGGGCCGTGAGCAAAGAACACCAGGCAGAGGTAATGGTCAAGCAGTAGCGAGACAGCCTGCATTGGTTTATGTTGCACAACACCTAGAGGATAGAGATGCTCCTGATGTTATTACTGGTATGTTTCTTATTTATGATGTACCTTATACTATTTTGATAGACATAGGATCTGCTCACTCATACATAGTTAGTTCCATTTCTGAAAACCTAGGAATCTCTATTGATAGCATAACTAGTGAGATCACGGTACTGAGTCTGTTGGGTAGTTTGCCCAGGTTAGTAAAATTTATACAGACGTTCTGTTAGAGGTGCAAAGGGCAGTATTTTTGGCAGATCTGATGGAGTTTCCGTTTAGGGAATTTGACTTAATTCTAGGTATGGACTGGTTAGTTAAGCGCCGAGTCAATTTGTATTGTACGACTAAGAGGGTTGTTCTAAGAACGAAGAGGGATAATGAGGTGGTTGTGATCAACGAGTGTCGAGATTATCTGTCAAATGTGATCTCCACGCTTGTGGTTGAAAAACTAGTTCGAAAAAGGGTGTGAGGTATTTTTGGCCTATGTCAGTGTTTCTGAATCTGGGAACTCTTCCATAGGGGACATCAGAACTGTGAGGTATTTTTTGGACGTCCTTTCTAAGGAGTCACTAGGTTACCTCTAAACTGAGAAGTTGAGTTCGGTATTGAGCTGCTACCAGGCCCAGCTTCGGTGTCCATCGTTCCCTATCGTATGGCACCAAAGGAGCTCACAGAGCCTAGGGCTCAACTTCAAGAGCTGTTGAATCATGGATTCATCCATCCTAATGTGTCTCCATGGGGAGCATCAGTTCTATTTGTTAAGAAAAAGGATGGCACCATGAGGATGTGTATTGATTATCAATAGTTGAACAAGCTGACCATTGAGAATAAGTATCCACTTCTGAGGATTGACGATTTATTTGATTAGTTCCGAGGGGCTCTTGTGTTCTCAAAGATTGATCTTCGTTCTGGGTATCATCAATTGAGGATCAATGAGGTGGATGGGTATAAGACTGCATTTATGACTCGTTATGGGCATTATGAGTTCCTGGTTATGCCTTTTGGTTTGACGAATACTCTGGCTATGTCTATGGATTTGATGAACCGAGTGTTTCGGCCATACCTAGATCAGTTCGTTGTGGTCTTTATCGACGATATTTTAGTTTATTCTATGAATGAGGATGAACATGATGAACATCTTAGGGTGGTACTGCAGATTATACATGAAAAATAGCTCTATGCTAAATTCAGCAAATGTGAATTCTGGTTACGTGAGGTAACTTTTCTGGGGCATGTAGTTTCTACAGAGAGGATCCGAGTTGATCCTAGAAAGATTGAGGTTGTACTGTATTTGAAAGAGCCTAAGAATTTGTTTGAAATTCGTAGTTTTTTGGGTCTGATAGGGTATTATCGGCGGTTTGTCAGGGTTTTCTGTGATTGTAGCTCCGTTAACTAAACTTCTATGTAAGGGGGTTCCATTTGTCTAGAGGGATGAACAAAAATTGAGCTTTGAGAAGCTCAAATTTATTCTGACTCAGGCTCCTGTTCTGATACAGCTTGCATCCGGTAAAAAGTTTGTGGTATACAGTGATGCATCACACATTGGTTTGGGATGTATTTTGATACAAGATGGTAAAGTTGTGGCTTATGCGTCTTGTCAGTTTAAGATACACGAGGGAAACTATCCGACTCATGATCTCGAACTGGCTGCAACAGTCTTTGCATTGAAAACCTGGAGGTATTATCTGTATGGTGAGCGGTGTATCATCTACACTGATCACAAGAGCCTCAAGTATCTCCTTAATCAGAAGGAGTTGAACCTTAGGTAGCGTTGCTGGATTAAGCTACTTAAAGATTATGACTATTCGATCGAGTACTATCCTGGTAAGGCCAATGTGGTGGCCGATGCTGAAAGTCGTAGAGCGATGACTAATTTGAAAGCAATGTTCGCTTGCCTTTGTTTGTTTGACGATGTGAGTCTGTTGGCCAATTTGCAAGTTAAGCTAACTTTGATTGATCAGATTCGAGATAAACAGTAGGTGGATGAGACCTTGGGTTAACAGTTTCGTCAGGTTGGGAGTGGCAGTACTTTAGATTTTGGGTTGAATAATGACGGTATGTTGTGTTTTCGAGGCCGGATTTATGTGTCGAATGATTCAGATTTAAGACAGACGATTCTAAAGGAATCGCATAGTAGCCCTTATACTATGCATTTCAGTGGAAATATGATGTATCGTGATCTTCGTGAGTTGTATTGGTGGCCGGGACTGAAGCGTGAGGTTACATATTTTGTTGTTGGATGCCTGACGTGCCAACAAGTTTAGGCTGAGCACCAGTTGCCTTCAGGTTTTATGTAGCTGGTTAAGATTCCCTTATGGAAATGGGAACGCGTGATGATGGACTTCGTTAGTTGGTTGCCCTTGACACCTACTAATAAGGATTCTGTTTGGGTCATCATTGATCGATTAACCAAATTTGCTCACTTTATTCCGGTACGGACGACTATTCCGTGCAGAAGTTAGCGGAGTTGTATATTTGTGAGATTGTGAGATTGCATGGGGTTCCTGTTTCAGTCATTTCTGATAAAGATCCTCGCTTCAGTTCTCAATTTTAGAAGAAATCACATGAGGGTCTGGGTTCAAGATTGGACTTTAGTACTGCGTTCCATCCTTAGACCAATGGTTAATCTGAGAGGATGATTCAGATATGAGAGGATATGCTTCGAAGTTGTGTGATTAATTTTAGAGGTAGTTGGGAGGATTATCTACCACTAGCTGAGTTTGCCTACAATAACAACTTCCAGTCTAGTATTTTGATGGCACCTTACGAGGCTCTGTATGGCCGTAAGTGTCGTACTCTACTGTGTTGGACTGAGTTGGGTGAACGTCAGGTTTTCGGTCCTGAGTTGGTTTCTGAGACTGAGGATAAGGTTAGACTGATTCGGGATCGTCTGAAAGCAGTTTTTGATAGGCAGAAATCTTATGCAGATTTGAAGAGGAAGGATATCGAGTATTCTGTGGGGGACTTCGTATTTCTTAAGGTTTCTCCGTGGATGAATGTTCTGAGGTTTGGTCAAAAAGGTAAGCTAAGCCCTAGGTTATTGGGCCGTATCTGATTCTGAAAGATGTGGGACTGATCGCTTATCAGTTGTAGCTACCTCAAGAGTTGGACTGTATCCACGATTTGTTTCACATCTCAATGTTGAGGTGGTATCGGTCTGACCCATCTTACGTTGTTTCTATTGAGGATATTGAGGTTAGATCGGATTTGACTTTTGAGGAGAAGTCGGTTCAGATTCTAAAGTGAGATGTTAAGATTCTGAGGAGGAAGTCCTTACCGTTAGTGAAGATTCTGTGGCAAAATCATGGTATTGAGGAAGCCACGTAGGAACCTAAAGGACTCGATACGGCAACAGTATTCTTATCTATTCTAATCAGGTAAATTTCAAGGTCGAAATTTCTTTTAGGGGTAGATTTGTAACACCCTGAATTTTATATTTTTGTTTTTGTTCATATCTAACAAGAATATCTATTTGCTTTAGTTATTGAGTGTTCTGGGTGGGTGTAAGAGGTCCTAAGTTTAAGTTTTACCTTTGGAAAATTTTGTTATTTTTGGGAAATCAATCCTTACCCTTACTCAGTAGGCTTATATTTAATTGCCTATAAATCCTTATCAGAATAAGCCTGCTGGTTCGAGTGGTAAGAAGTTAATGTGTGTGAGGTCCTATGTTCGAATCCCTGTGCGAACATGGGTGTGATATTTTTGGCTCTGTTGACTGATAGAGTTTCGGTTGAACTTAAATGCTGAAGTGGAGGAAATTGTGTAGTTAGTAGGGAGTTGGGATTTTTGGTTTATCTAATTTTATTTTGTTTTTCTTGTTTCTTTTTCAAAATTTCCTTTTGGCTCTCTCTCCAATTCTGACGCTAGTTTCTATCATTCTCTTTGGTTCTGCCGTTGTTTCTTGTTTTTGTTTTCACCTATGCTATTTTCTTTTTCCTATTCCTTGTTCTAGGTATCGGGTTATTCTTCGTTTCTATCCTTCGCGCGTGCTGGTAAGTCTTTCACTTCATCCTTGTTTTTTGTGGCATGACGTTAGTCGTAAGGAATTTGATTTCTACGAATTTCTGTGTAGGAGAAGGCAGTGGTGAAGGTGATTCACTCTAACGGCTTGAAGCATGTTGATAATTACTTTTTATTGTCAGTAAGTTTTTGCAATATTTCGGGATTATGAGTTGATTCGTTAAGCAATAACTAAGTGTCAGTGGTTTGTTGTTTCATAGGTTTTGGAAGGCTCATGATTACTTTAGTATCGAATTGATACCAGGTGTGTTCTCGAAACGCAGAAAATAAGGCTTCGACAAAAGCTAAAAAATGATTTTGTCAACGCCACATGGGCGGGTGGTCGCCTGTGTGGATGGCCGTGTGATCAACGAAGACATGGCCGTGAACCACACAAGGCAATATGGTGGCCGGAGTGTGGCCGTGTGAACCACACGGACATGTGGGTCTCTAGGCCAGGCCGTGTGAATCACACAAGTAAGCCACACAGGCATGGGGGCTGAAAAGTCTGAAATTTTCCCTAAGGTCGCCTGAGTCGTCTCAAACGACTATGGGCCTACTGTAGGGTTGGTAAGGGCTTTTCAAACCTTATTAACTGTAGACTCAATGATCTATTTCGTGTAAGACATTGATAAGAATGTCTAATTTATCTGATGTGAGTTATATTTGTATTTGTATTTGCATCCTATATCTATATAAAAGCATGCGAGCATGTTAATTTTGTATCTGATTAATCTGTATCTGTTTTAGGGTGGGTTGATATATATGTATGGATGAAGTGTTCTGAAAGACGACCTTCGTCTAGATTCTGTCAGCAAGGTTGCACTTTATCTGTTATGTGTCGTAACGACACAATATGGTGTGTAGGGTTGGGTGGGTGTTTTTAATCCCACATGGTGTGTTGGGATGGTCGGAGATGGTGTGTAAAGGGTGGGGGGTAGGATTCTGTTATCTGAACTGCATATCTGTATCTGATTCTGTATCTAAAATGGGCTTGGGCCCAGATCTGTATCTGTTTGTTAAATGTTGATATGTATGTGTACTTGCTTATTTCTGCTGGGTTACACACTTAGTGTTTTTAAACTCACACTTCTTCTGTTTCTTTTGTACAGGTAATCCACAGACTTAGGCAGATCGGTGCAACGGGGGGACTCAGCGGTGGCCATATGATTGTAACTTCTTAAACTTGTTAATTATGGTTTTTATATTAATTTCTAGTTTATTTGAGGGTTTTGTAATTTTCTATACTGCATGGACTTTTGGGATTTGGTTTTGGATTTTTTATTAACTTGCATGTTTCGATAAAATGTTTGGTTTTCGATAGTTTTATATGATCAAATAGGATTTCTAAAAATACAAATCGAGTTTTCGAAAAGGTATCAGTTTGCTAGACTTCCACTATTAAAAAAGTTTTGACAAATATAGCAACTAATGAACGTTTTCGAAATATGATAAAAATGAATATGAGCTTTGGAAACCGAAATGATTTGACGATACGACTCTATTTTCAAAATCCATTCCATGTACCGCTAGTTTCGGCCACAATGTCTAGGCCGAGTTTGGGGCGTTACAGTATAACTGCTTGAGGCTGTGTGGTGTATAAAGCTTGTTGAGTCATCAGTGGGTCTATCACCTATAAAAGAGGTGGGTTGTGCATCAGACTTTAGGGATAAAGTAGTGATGCAGACTAGGTAGTTAAAATATGTAAATGTGACAAGTAAAGTCTATCTCAAACACATATATAATGTTTTACATTATGACTTATATCATTGGCTTGGCAAAGACACAATGACCCTTTTAGAGTTTTGAAGAGGGTAAGCTCAGGGGCTTACAAACCAGAGTTAGTGGCAATACTCAAGGTTAACTTGGTGTTCAATGTAAGCATGTCAAAGCCTATTTGCGAGGATCAAAAGGATCTTGATCAAGGTAAGTTAGAATGGAGGCAAGTAAGAGTAGTGACATCTTACGATTGGATGTACAAGAAAGAAATACAATTCGAGTTAGATAATAGTGGAGACATAAGTTAAGGCAAATGTTCTGAGGGATAGAACTACCCGATAGACAAGTTGGGAATTAGACAAGGCATCGAGACCATTCCAAGACCAATAAAACCAATGTTATTCCAAGGACATGACGAGGGCGTTGTAAGAATGGGTGAGAGAGATTGTCATGGGTTGCAGATCAAAGATCATGACCGTTGCACACAGAACATCCCATGGAGGTCAACTGATGAAATGGGGCTCATTTGACCAATTTGAACTGCCCCAACTTGTGGAATATATGGAGATGCCCATCTACTTGAAGCCTTGGTGACCTAGTGAAACATTCCAGTAAAACTAGAGTTATCAGGATAATTATTGTAAATTCTAAAAGATAAAGATGTATATAGTTTAAATCCCTTAGGACTCTCATATTGTAAATAGGCACTAATTTTAGCCATCGATGTAATTCGATTTATATCGTTGGATTTGAGGGAGCTCAACTATACATAGAGATCTTCCTTCTCATTTGTGATCACTCAATTGTAATCCTTCAAAGTAATAGAGATACTTAGAGAGCATTCACCCAAACACCTTTTGTGCATTACCTTTTTATGGCATTTTTTGTTCTTTTGTTGCTCTTTCGTTTTGAATTGCTTTCACTTTTGATTCAGTGCTTTAAAGAATTTCTACGAAAATTCTCACTTTGCAAGAGTAAGACTGACTTAGGCAGATTTGAACCTAAGAAATTGCTAAGGCTGCATGGACTGCGAGACTAAAGTTCTAGCCCCGTGACACTTGGCTATAACTTTTGATAAATAAATATATTATAAGGCTTTAATAAATGTAAATTATTTTTTATAATATTTTTTTGACAATAACTTTAGAATTTTTTTAAGATTTAAATAATACAATTTTTTGCTACAACTTTATAAAATATACAAATTATTTTTATAATACTCTTTAGGATTTATAATATAAGAATTTTTTTCATAACCATCTCAAACACTCATTCGTGTTCATGCTGATAATATAATTTTTATAACTTGTATACAAATATTTTTTAAAATTGAATTTGGGTGTAATTACCTACATAATTACTCCAATTCTTAGCCTCTCCCCTAAGAATTGAAAAGTGCAATTGTGGTGCTCCAATTATACCCAATTCAGTGGGACCATCAATTACAATGGTTTACCCAAACATGCCACCCTTATATAATTACAAGCAATTACACCAAATCTAATCACTAGGTTGCTTGCCAAACACTACTTTATTATGTTTGTTTTACTAAAAATAACTTTTGAAAAATGATTTCAAAGAAATTTGTTAAACGAAAATTTTTATATGTAGAATTATTCAAACACTAGAAATATAATCTTTTCCAAAAAATCACTCCATTTTCTAGAAATCATTTTCTGAAAATAGTTTTTAATGAAGCAAATGAAGTCAAAGGTTAAATTTATTTGAAAATTTATACCGAATCAGCAAATTGTCTATTAAAATATTTGTTGGCAATAATAATCAAATTAAAATCAAGATATTCACTTATATGAAGAAGATTTAAGCTTTCAGCCACAAGGAACGAAGTTGGCATCCATCTCGTCACAATTATAAGTTAATAATTCAACCACTTGGCTGATAAAAAAATATAATAATAAAAGGGAAAAATATAATATTTGTAACACCCCAAACCCGGCCTAGACGTTACGGCCGAATCCGGCAATGTAACATTGAAGGGATTATTTTGTAAACGATTTTGTTCAATTAAAAACATGTTCGATGGAAAAGTTGTTTGGTTAAAAACTTAAACTTATGACTTAGAAAATCAAAATCCTTGTAACTTGTTAAGTAATGATGAAAGCCCATGTTTTAAGAAAACATTCACATATTAAGATTACTTAGAAAACCATGATTAACTTAAAAAAAAAAAAAATTAAGTTTGACGATCCAACAGTTGTAGCAATAATAAACACAAAAGAAAAGTCAAATTGGAGACACAAGGCCTTATTACAACCCATTGAAAAAGGAACAAGTAATTAAAATAAAATAATTCGAAAACTATTTAAAACTTCTAAGAAGCTTGCAGTGTGGCCATCTCCGAGTCCTCTCCCACGTCGAGCCGTCTACTGAGGGTCACCTGAAACATTAAATTAAAGGGTGTGAGTTTCAAAACTCAGTGTTTACGACCCTTGGCAATCAAATCAATATGCACATTAACACATTGGGCCTAAGCCCTACTCAATATCGGTGGCCTCTGGGCCTTAGCCCATGATAGCCTCGGTTTATCAAGATGTTCATGACATATGCAGTTACCTATAACCAACCCTGTACACCCCCTTCCAACCCTACACTCCTGTGGGGAGATACTCGACCCACCTATCCTTAAACACCTGTTGTGACACCAGTTGCAGCACTACTCATCGTTGCAGCAGAGCTGCTCGTGGCTCAAAAGCCTTCGTTGTAGCACCGATTGCGCCACTACTTATCGTTGCAGCAGAGCTACTCGTGGCTCAGAAGCCTTTGTTGGGTCCATAGTCCTCAAGCGACCGTGCGACCCTTATATACACTTCCTCCAATCAAAACCCAACCCACATGCAACATAATATCTCATGAATGCATCATCGTCACATACAACATACACCAGTCATACTCATAACACATAGGGGTATTTTAGTCATTTCACTACCCAGGGGTATTTTGGTAATTTCCACCTTACAAAGGTGTCTCGATAACTCTACCCTTCGAAGCGTTATAATAATTCTACTTTACAGGGGCATTTTAGTAATTCTACCCTAGAGGGGTACTTTTGTAATTTCCTAAAGGTACAGATTTTAATTATGGATTTTTGGCCCATCAACAAGTTCTCGCGACTAAAGTGAACGGATACTATGCACCAGGTAGGATTCAAGAGAAGAGGAGGTAGGTCACTCGGACCGCTTAAGTACCAAGCTCTTCCTAGATCCAATCCTAGACATGCACACATCCATTGCCACACCTTAGTCTAACGACTTGTCCACGGACATATTTAATTATTTAATTAAGTCTTATGTAAAATTTGAGAGATCAGAACTAGGCCTAAAGTCCATCAAAAACCCTAGCATGCATTTCTACAATCCCATAAGGCCCACTAGGCCCAATCATATTCATTAAATCCCTTAAGTCCCAAACATACTTATGTAGCCCATTAGGCCCGATCACAATCCAATCATACATTCATGCATGTCAATTCATCATACAATTTCATATCATAACTTTGTCACTTTGGGCACACAAGTTCGTCAGACCCATTCGGGATTTCGAGATTTTGGCTATTTTCGATTTTCGTGTGTGTAGTGTATGTACACACCTGATTGACGACCCGCACTACACTATCCTCAGCCTCGACCTACAACCAAAACCATCTTCCAATCAATTCTATACCTTAAACTACAACTTTATCAAATCCCGAATCCTTACCGTAACCTTATTGTGTACCACTGATTTAAATAGCCTTTCCTTCGCTATTATTCCCGAATATCCTTAGATCTGCATCAACACACATATACTATCAACATCAAGTGACTCATATTCCACACGAGTTACCCCTATGAACCACACTTATATTCGGCCACCTACGAAACCGAAATTGAGAATGAGTACACTTACCACTTGATAGAGATCCTTACCACGCTTGAAATCTTTGAACCCTACCCCTTGTTAATACAGGGTTAACGACAAGAAAAAGATTAGATAGCCCTTCGGCTTTTATCAAAACGCACTAAAAGATGGTTAACTAAGTACTTACCGAAACTAGTCTCTGATATTGCAGCCTAGATATCTACTGAGTGTGATCGGCTTTTAAAATCTTGATTAAAGGTTGTAAATAACAAAAACAAATTTGTGATGGAGGAAAGCAAAAGAAATCGGCAAAGGGGATATGGGTATTCGGCTTTTAACAGATTAAGGAAAGAAATCAGCAAAGGGGATATAGGTATTCGGCTTTTGCAAAAGAGGAAAAAGAACTAGAAAGAAGGAGAAGAATGAAGCATTCGATTTGGCAAAGCAAGGGAAACTCTTCAAAAAGAATTCGGCACCCCCTATAAATACCCAAAGCCGAACCCCTAAAGCCCCAATTGGCTCCACTTCATCCACATCCCATCTCCTAATTTTTCTTCACGATAAGCTCTCTTAATCTCTTCCTATATTTTCTCTTCTGATCACTCTCCTTAGAGTCCATCTTCATGCCACTTCCAACCTTCTAGAAGGCCAAAATTAAACTTTTAAAAATAGTAAGCTAGGATCCAAATCTTAACCAAGGCCCAATACTTTTAGGCCCAAAATTCGGGGTGTTACAATATTAGTACCTGGACTTGTCCACTTCTCCCAGATTGGTACCTATGTTTTTTTTAATCCCAGATTGGTACCTGAACTTTTTTTTCTGTCCACTGTTTTGGTACCTGAGCCTAACATCGTTTAAATTTTGTTAACGTGGCAACGCTGTCTAATTGCGCACCGTCACATGTTGCAATTTGGGAACCCCATTTGACCCATTTCTTTTTCATCTGGTGACCCAACCCATTTGGTTTTTTTTTATTTTAATTTTTTTCTTTCAAAGTTATATTTCATTAATTTTTCATCATTTTTCACCATCTTCTTCAACGTTTCTTTTTCTTTCGTTTTCTCTTTGCATCGTCTGTTTTGCCATTTTCTTTTCTTTTGTTTTTCAATAGTTTTCAACATTTTGCATCTCTCTTTTTTTTCCAGCTTTGGTTTTCTCTTAAAATTTCCCCTTTCTTTTCTCTTTTTTTCTTTCCTCTTCTTTGTTTTTCATCTCTTTCATGTCTCCACCATATCTTCTTTCACGAACAAAAAATCAAATGCGTAGAGAAGTGTTGTGTACTGCCATTGCAGTTTAAGGCAACCCGTTTGCAATGCGAATGCTCTATAGAAAAAATGGAGAAAATTCTTTGGGTGTTCGAAGTTCAAAGAGGTAAATTAGGCTTTAGGGTTTTGATCTGCCATTACAATTTGCAGAGAATTGCTATGTACTACCATTTTTTTAATTTTCTGTCTATTTTTTATTATATGTGTAAAATGAAGACCGAGGGATGTGATTTTGTTCAGTGGGAATGAAAAATATATTTTTTTGTTGTCCTTAAATTGACATTCATAAATTGAACCATCCATCAAAATACAAACATCAATAAAGCGTCCATCAAAATACAACCATCAATTAAACTGTCCATCATTGAAATACATCCAAAAAAAAATTATCATTGTATGTTAATATAATATGACCATCAAATTAAACATGGATTAACATCAACTATCTCCATGGTTTACGGTTGTGCATGGGTGGGTTTTTAGACTTAGCCTTTTTTCGTGTTCCTACTTTACTGAGTCCTACCAGCAGTTTCCTTGTCCTTCATTTTATTGGTGCACTTGGTTGGGGCAATCACCATGGTTTCGCCTTTCATACCATGTTGTAATGCATAAAATACATAATTAAAAAACATATCATCAAAATACAATAAATAGTTTAGAGGTTGGTTACTTAAATTCAAAATTTGCATCCCTGTCCTCTCATTGGGGTATAACCCAATCCCTTGCATAGCTTGTTTTCCCTTACTATGAAGTCTTGTAAGTATTTACTTTGTTGAAAAGGTTGGCATGGTAGGAGGAGTTGGTTGTGTTGAAGGAGCTAGTGGTGATGATGCAGATGTTTCAAATGCAATAGTTTGAGAAGGAGCTGGTGGAGCAGGATCAGAAGTAGCAGGAGCTGATGGAAGTACATTAGCTGGTGGAGGTGTACTCTGCAAATTAAACATGTTAGCAGTTCTCAAATTAAACGTGTTTTGCATTAAAATTCTTATAAGTTAATAACACTTACAGTAGTTGAATTCTGACAGCTTCTGAAGTTGTGTCCAACCATGGAACACTTGTGGCACTTTATCTTCCTTCCTCTTCTAGACAATTTACTCTCACTTATCTCTCCCTCTTCTCTTATTATGGTTTTTTTTTGTTTCCTAGACATTTTCCTTGGAATAGGAGGGTCAATTGTTCCCATATCGGTTTTCAACTAGAATTTCTCACTTGGGCAGGTAATATAACGCCATACAATTTCTCATAAACATATTTTTTAAACTCCTTATAAACAAAATAAAAAATATCAACGTTTTTCCACAAAATTATTGAAACAGCATGTGGACATAGAATGCCAGTGAAATCCCATCTCTTTCAACTACATGGTCACTGAAATAAGTTAACAACTACAAATCACCAAAGTTGGCTACTTCAAATCCTTCTGCTCCATTCCATTTAAGATGACAGTATGAACTCATTTGGATACTCTTATGTAACTTCTCACATATCTTAGGACAAAATTGAACATTCCAGTTTTCAGTTTTGGCCAAATTATTTACAATCCTACCCAAAACATACTGTCTAATTTCTTTTAACAAGGAAATTATAGACATTGACCTAGCTCTTAAAATTGCTGCATTAAATGACAAAAAAAATTGTTGTCAGTTGCATAACATATGGACCTACCAGAAAAAAAGGCCTTTGACCTTTGCTCAGGGTCAGTCCTAAGTAGACTTACATTAGCACTATGTTTGATACGGTCAATCTTTTCGATGTGCTTTTCAAAGTCAACAGTTATGTATGATTTGCAAGCTCTCCAAAATGCTTGTTGTAGGTATCTTCCAGGATTTTTTTTCCTCTAGTAGGCATATAGATGCCTTGGATAAACTCTGTGCTCAACCCTTGGCAACAACTCAAAAATCTCTTCCATCAATCCCTAAATGTAAACAAAAACAATGATATTAGACGGTTGGGTTAAGAAAGTAAGCATAATATCATAAAATTATTTAAGTAAACATGCCTTATGTTTGTTAGTCATCAAAATGAATCCAAAACCATCACCAATTACTAAATCTGAAATAAGATTATTAAGAAACCATCTCCATATTTCTCTACTTTCATTCTCGACAACTGTCCATGAGAGAAGGTATATTTGGTCATTACCATCTCTCCCCATATCATACAAAATTTCCCTATTTAAGCTCCCCTTTAAAAAACATCCATGCAAATAAATAAAGGGTCTACAACACTCCAAAAACCCTTTTCTCAAAGCATTAAACCCTACATAAAATCTCCTAAACTTTGGAACTTTAGTACGTGTTGGTCTTTCTACATCACCTTTATATTGTCATCTGGGTCTGCCTTTTTAAGTGCATTTGCATAGTCCCATAGTCTGTTAAACTCATAGCAAACCCTTCCATTTATTTCCTCTAATGCCCATTTCCTAGCTTTGCTGCATGTACTCCTACTTAGCTCAACTTTGAACTCTTCATTGGCTAGTTTCTGCATCTCAATTAACTTTAGCTTTGGAATCAGTCTAATCTTACTTAATAAATGCTCCCCAACAAACTTGTACTATGCCCTTTTGTTCTTAAAAGTAATAGAACACTCGTGGGTTTCTATGAAAGTTTTTATCTTGTAACACCCATCACTATTATCTACACAAGCATATATTCTAAATAGACATCCATCTACCCTACATTTAACCTTAGTCCTACCCTTCTTATTCCTAAGATCACAATATCAAACCTTTTTTTTTTATTGCATACTTTGCTAATGTAGTCTTAAATTCTTCTGGTCCCTTAAACACCATAGCAAGCTCCAAATATGGTATTGGGTTATTAGGATTGAAACATTCATGTTTGTTTCTCCTAAAAACTACCTCACCATCTGAATCACTTCCATAAGACCCTAGATCTGATGAATCAACATTTTTAGTTCCCCCATTTGATGAAACCTTACCATTTTTCTCTCCCCTTTCACTACTTTCCCCTTTATTCATTCTTTCTATTTTTTCCTTTTATTTTTTCTATACCAAGCCTTTATATTTCTCACCTCTTCATCCTCATCCTCAGAGTCTACCCCTAAATCCCCTTTATTGCCCAATGAGCTGTTTGTATCACTGACCACAATGCTTTTAGTACTTTTCCCACCCTCAGCACATGGATCACTGGTCTCACTAAAGTCTAGTCCCATATTAGATTCCCCACCTAACCCTATAAATGTTTCCCTAGCCTCACCATTAACTCATTACAATTTAATTATTCATCACAATTTTGTTCCCCAGCTCCAACACCACTATTTACATCATTTTCCCTACTATTAGACAACAACATGGTATTATAATATCCCGAATTAGGGCCTAATCGGAATAGTGGTTTTGTGACCACAAATCTGAGATAAAAATAATTATTTTAAAATTATTTTGAGGTTTATGATATGATTGCATGATTGTGTGAAAATTTCGTGAAGAAATTCTATACATAAAGTGCTTAATTCGATATTAGGGACTAAATTGAATAAGTTGCAAAACTTGCATTCTAGAAGCTTTTAGTATGGAATTGCTTTGGAATATTAATTAGGAGGTCTTAAATAGAAATTTGACCAATTTCTAAAATTTTGGACAAAAATGGGCTTGTACATGAAAAATTACAAAGAAAGACATTAAGAGTATTTTTGTCAAATGGTAAATATAGTCATTAAAAAGGAAAAAATAACACAAAAATAGACCCATCTTCTCCATAGAGGCTGTCGAATTTTCCTAAACACCATAGCTAGGGTTTTCAACATTTCAAGCCTTGATTGTAAGTGATTTTCATGCCCGTTTTTAATGTTCTTTTCGATTTTATAATCTAGAAAGCCTATTCTATCATTTTTTAGCAATATTTTGAGCTAGGATGCATGTATGAAAATTTACCCATATGTGACATAATTGTATTTTGATGAATAATGAAGGAATATGATGGTTTGATGTGTGTTTAACAACTTATACCTAGTAGTTTTATGTGAAAACACCTAAAAAGGGACTTAATTGTAAAAAGGGTAAAATTGATGGTAAAAATCTGATTTTTATGTGAAATATGGGCTGTTATGGACACTAGGAGATTCGGCTATGCCTATATGTCATGGGAAATGCATGTAACTCATTGTACAAACTTAAGGACTCAATTGTAAATAATTGAAAAGCTAGGGGTAAAATGGTAATTTTTATCTAAGCTCATATTAGGGGCTGTTTTGATGAATGTGTATATTGAATAAATTAATTTGGCATTCTAGATCAAGAGAAACGAGATTCGAGTCGTGACCGAGGGAAAAATAAAGTTTACGAGGAATAGGCTCGATTTCTAACATTTTGTACCAAGGTAAGTTCATGTGTAAATGAGGTAACATAATTGTTATTTTAAGCAATTTAATGTTATTTTTATGCTATGATGTTTATTATCATGAAATATTATGCTTTGTGAATTATTATTTAGTAATATGTTGATTATGTGAGCTATTGATAAATGTGAAATGCTATCAAGTATCGGTTTCAACATTTCGAGGAAGACGACAAAAATGTGTGATTGAGGAAAATCCCGTTTGAACCTTGGGAATAAATTAGGGTACAAGTGACATATCACTAGGATGGTTGAGTTCCGAGCTCGATGAGTTGAGTCCGAGTTCGTGAAATGTAACTAGGCATCCAAGCTCGTTGAGTTGAGCCTAAGTTTACTTATGGATGCGAATGCCCAAGCTCGTTGAGTTGGGTCCGAGTTCACTGATGGGCGGGTTACATGGTAGCTTGGCTACATAAATTCCGTAGGCTATTGAGTTTGTCTTGCTACGGATATGACACTTATGTGTATGCGATCTGTGTATCTGAATTATATTCCGATGTGTTCAACGGGTGAATTTTAAGCGAATAAGGAGAATACCTAAACGAAAGTGACATGGTAGTAAGTGGGGTGAAAGAGGAAATTGGATAGGTAAGAGCTTAAACCTCAGGTTGAGAACTTGGTAAGACAAGATGGTGGTAAGATAGCAAGTATACTTGTAACATGAATGTCTTAGTGATATTTATGCAATTGATGTTTATGTTGAGTTGCATGATTATGTTACTTGTTATTTGCATGTGAATTACTAAGCATTTATGCGTACTCGCTCCTCTTCATTCACTGGAGTTTTGACAAGCCAGCTCGAAAATCGGGAAAGGTCGAAGGAACGCTCACACTATCCGGGGACCAATTTGGTATAATGGCTTGTGTATTTTGAATATGGCATGTATAGCATTATAATCATTTTGTGTATATGATCTTATGACATGGCTATTGAGTGGTAAAGAAATGCTTGGAAATGATTAGCCATTGGAATGGCTAATTATGATCATATTTAGTGATATGTATGTGTAATGTGATACCTAATCCATGGAAATGCATAAAAAAGGTGAAAGTTGTTATAAAACAGTATCGTACAGCAACAATGATGTGAGTTTGAAAAATCACTAAAAATAGTAGAAACATAATTAGATGTGAATAAAATATGAAATTGAAGCCTATTGTTCTATTTTATATGGAAGAAACAAAACAGGTAAAGGAGTTGTATTTTATAAGATATTTGAGTTTTGGTGGAATAGGGTCAGAGCGATTTCTGAATCCCCTATTTTGACTTTAGAAATTCACTAAAAATTGTACAGAAATAATTAGAAGCCATTCTATATATTTACAGATTCATTGTTGAGTCTAGTTTTAAGGAAAACAAACTTCATAGTAATTTTAATTCTGTACAGAGAGAAAAGTGATTCGTAATGGACAGAGGTCAAAGCAGTCGAGCACTGAAACATGGGAGACTTTAACTAATAAACTGTACTAATTGGCCAGACCAAAAATTCTGGAAAAAAATTAGTAGATAGATATATGAGTCTAGTTTTAGGAAAAATTTATGGATTTGAATTTCGAGTTTTGTAACTTGAGATATGATTTTTTTAGCGACCATGACGTAGATGAACAGCTTATTCCGAAAGGTAAAGTAAATGGTTTGAAAATTGTTTTAAGTGATAAACTAAGTTTATTAACACCTCAAACTCGATTCCGGCGATAGTCTCAGGTATGGAGGCATTACAGGTATCATCAACAACATTAAGTGGGTCTACCTCGTGTTTAACATATGCATGTATGGACTCTCTTTGCCTAATATGGTTAATCATTACTATGAATGATGAATTATCATAGCAAACACACAGTCCCTTACTAAAATCTACTCCACCCTCACAATATATAAAATTTCTCATCGCTTTATACCCAGCTTACACTACCATCTCACATAGTGTGTAATAACACAAAAAAATCAAGGTCAAAATCCCATTGTAACACTTTTCCTCCAATATAGGATGCACATGGGTTTGTAACAAAACTTCCACCAAAATGCATATGTTCCACACAGTTATCCCAATACATTATAGCAAACTGCAAATGCATAATATAAATTGTAATATACATACATGATATATATACAAATTTTTAACAGTGCTAAACATAACATGTAACACCCCTTACCCATATCTGACGCCGGAACAGGGTATAATGCATTACCGTGTTAAACCACATGCAACCATTCAACCTTAACTCATTGAAAAACGTCCCAATTTAAAAATTTTTCAAACACTGACTTACAGTCCTTCATATGGGCCTACGAGGCCTAAAACGTAAGTTAGAAACAATCCGGGACCATTTCGAGTACTTCAGAAAATTTTATCAAAAACTACTAAAAATAGGGCACACACCCATGTGGAAGGGCAACACGCCCGTGTGGCTTCTAAACATGGTCGTGCTGATGGCTCGTGTAGTACATACGGCCTAAGCAACACGGGACATGCCCGTGTCCCACTCCGTGTGAATTTATATTCCAACTTCAACCTACAGGGGTTTTTACACGGCTGAGCACACACCCGTGTCCATAGCCCGTGTCCTTAACCCATGTAACTCTCTGACTTTGACGTCATCATACATATAGGGCACACGGTCAAGGCACACGCCCGTGTACTCAGCCCATGTCCCTTACACAGCCATAACACGCCTGTGTCGCAACCCGTGTGTGAAGACCTTGGTATTCTGTTTTTGATGTCAGCAAACCTTAAGGGTCACACGGTCGTGGCACACACCCGTATGCTGAGCCGTGTCCTCCACACGGTTGAGACACATAACCATGTATCATCCCGTGTGTTTACTACTGGGCATTTTATTTGACAAATTCAAGGTGTAGGGACACACGGCCTAACTACACGCCCGTGTGGCGGATAGTGTGTCGCACACGGCCTAGACACATGCTCGTGTGTCTACCCGTGTGGACAAAATAAGGTTATCTACCAAGCCTTTTTGCCACCCTGTAACAAGGTTAAAAACATACCAAACTTAACAAGTCTCCAAGACCCAAACAAAGGCCATAATTTGGCAATCACACAACTCAATATAATCAATCCAACCAAGCAATCACATAAATATTCTAACACTTGTATTCATCCATACCACTTGCACCTTCATGAACAACCTTAACATTTTCATTTATCAACTTCCAATAATAGCCATTATTCATGGCATTAGACAAAAAGAGTCAAACTCTAAAGTAAGCCAATACATTTGGCCCAAAATGAAATGACAATAAACTAAGTCTAGTTCCTATACATGCCATTTCTCAAAATGCTAAAAACTAACTATACTGAGAGCTTTGGATGATGGTGTGAATGAAGCTTCTGACGAACTTTAATCCACGAGCTAG
Source organism: Gossypium stocksii (assembly GCA_020496765.1). Classification (NCBI taxonomy): domain Eukaryota; kingdom Viridiplantae; phylum Streptophyta; class Magnoliopsida; order Malvales; family Malvaceae; genus Gossypium; species Gossypium stocksii. Next base: position 103,724,673 of record CM035621.1, read on the forward strand.
CTAGGCGGCTCTATAAGAAAATGGAAATGAGAGTGGTAAGCATAAAGCTTAGTAAGTTGTAAGTAAATAAAAGACAACAAATTACCATTCTAAGACATGCTTTCAATACATCATGATTTATGCATGATACAAAGAATGGCCATAACATAACTTACTCGTTCTCATCCATTTCTAATTATACAACATAAGTTCGAGCTCATAATTCATACATTTTATATAGGTACCTACACCACTCGCAAGATCATCATCATATCTCTCAATCTTAATACAACTTTAAATTTCCCGTTGAACCATTTAAAATACGAAAGGATATTCTATAAGCCTCAAACATAGGGTATCGAGCCGATGCCATGTCCTAGACATGGTCTTACACTAGCTCACATGTCAAGCCGATGCCATGTCTCAGACATGGTCTTACACTAGCTCTCATATCTCTAGCTGATGCTATGTCCTAGACATGGTCTTACACTAGCTCTCCTCTATCTGTGCCGATGCCATGTCCCAGACATGGTCTTACACTAACGTGCAAGTTGAGGCCGATGCCATGTCCTAGACAAGGTTTTACGCTAACACTCGTATCCACGTCGATCCCATGTCCCAGACATGGTCTTACACTGGCTAGCACATATCCGTGTCGATGCCATGTCCTAGACATGGTCTTACACTAACACATAACGAGACCGACGCCATGTACCAGACATGATCTTACACTAGCTCTCGTATCGACCCTAGTATCACGGTATGAATATCCAGTCTATTATTAAGGATTCAACCAGGTTCTATCACATGGGTTCTCATCATATCATTATCACGAATCATAATTGCTACTCATACTCGACAAATATTCTCATACATAACTCATTTTTACAATTCATCATTTTATACTAAGACAATGATTTCATGCATAATTATAGTAATGTTGTATTATTTACCTACAACTTACCTCGGTACACAAAATGTAAACGACTAGTTCGAATCAATCTACAAGCTTGGTTTTCCCCCAATCAAGGTTCGAGTCACGTACTTCTTGATGTATAACAATCAAAATTCATCAATTTAATCACTAGTTTAATTTAAACAATCCAAAATTCACAAATTGGCAAAATGACCATTTTGCCCCTAGGCTTGGAAATTGATTTTTATCGAATTTCCTTAGTAACCAAGCCTAACCAAATCCTTTTTACTCTTATGGCAGCCCACAATTCCCATTATTTCACACAAATATCATCAACTTATCAAACTTTACAAATTAGTCAATTTGAGATGTTTTCCATGAACACCTCTTCACAAAAGTTGTTTATTTAACAACTATGACTCATTTTCTTCCATAAAAATCCAGCAAACAAAACTTATACATTCATGGTTAATCTCTAAACTTCCAACCATTTTGCACAATAGTCCCCTCAATAGATAACTCATGTTACAAGGGTCTCAAAAATGTAAAAATTATCAAGAAAGGACTTAAGAATCACTTACTTGCAAGGATGAAAGATAGCTGAACTTTTTGAGCTTCAAAAACCCTTAATGTGCTGGTATTTTTGACAAGGAAGAAGAAAGAATGAAAAAAAAAAATGAAGCTAACCTTAGGTGTAATATTTAATTTGTAATATCTCACCTAACTTTGACTTTTCCACCTCTTTGTCTCACCATGGCCGACCAAGCTTCTCATAATGGGGTCTATTTGCCCTTTAAAGGCCCCTAATTAAGGTTCTCTATCAATTTAACACCAATTGCTATTAAAATCAAACATTTTCCTTTTATACAATTTAGTCATTTTTCCCCATTTAAGCTCTCTATCGCATAAATTAATTCATCAAAAATTTCATACACCCTTATAAAAATGTTATAACTTATAAAAATAATTTCTCCAACCTCGGGTAAGTGATTTCGAAATCACTATTCTGACTAAGCCCAATTTCGAGCTGTTACATAACATACATACATACATACATACATACATACATAAACATTAATAAACAATCATACACATAACAGTAATATACCACGTAATATACATACATAAACATTAATAAACAATCATATACATAACAGTAATATACCATATAATATACATACATTAAACATGACATACATAATATACAAACACAACTGTAATATAACATATAACAAACATACAAATATACATACATAAAATACATAACAGCACATAACAGCACATAACATAACATACATACAAATATGCAAAATAACAGTAAACATAACATACATGCATAACACTACATAACATACATACATAACGGTACATAACATACATAATATACATAACAATTTCAAAACATAACATACATACATACATAAATAGTAAAGAAACATACATAACAGACATACCTTTCACCCTTAATCTCTTAAATGCTTGAAAAAGATTGTCACTCACGAATGCCAACAAAAACAAAAAAATAAAAGTCATATATAATACAAATTAAAAATTGAAAGTCAAATATAATACGTACAAAAGCAATCAATTTGTGAGAATTAGTTCAAACAAAAGGGTTTAATTTTTTAAAAAAACATAAAAACAAAACCCCGTTGAAAATGAAAAAAAAGCTTTGTATGCTAAAAATATGGCAATCTTAATTCGATGATGAAAAATAACCCACAAAAATAAAGTGAAATTCCTATAATCGATGGTCGACATATAACAATCTTGATTCGAATACTATTGAAAGGGATGACTAGTAGATGATGAAACAAGAGTTTTTTCCAGACAGATGGATGGGTAATCGAAAGGGTATTTGAGATTGTGGAAGGTTTCAAACAAATTGAGGCTTTTCTTTCAAACAAATTGAATCGAAATGATTTCTCAGATGAAGAATCAATGTTAAATATGAGATTGCTAATAACTATTAACTAGCTTTTGATCTTCAACAAAAAAAAAAAAAAGCCTAATAACTTTTGATCTTCAACATATTTTTCCCAAAACGATTCAAAGCCCAATACTAAGCTTTTAATTCTTTCTTCTTTTTTCAAATTTTTATAAATTATATCTTTAATTTTTTTTTCAAAAGGGTTGTGTTAGCATATAAAAAAAAAAAAAGTCAAATAGAGTTTCCAAATTGCAGCACGTAATGACACACAATTTACTAGTGCTACCACATCAACAAAATTTAAATGACATTAGGCTCAAGTACCAATCCAATGGACAGAAAAAAAGTATTATTTTGAGAGTAGTAGATAAGTTCAAGTACTAATGCTTTAAAAATATTATTCTGAGAGAAGTGGACAAGTTCAAATACTAATCTAAAAGCATGAAAAATTGTTTAGCGAAAGAAAGGAATTATTTTCCCATATACCCGTATCGTCAAATGATGATGGATCAGCTTCGGCCCCTCTCTAACGATGTCGGGCAATTTAGATTAGTTTTACCCCAAAAGGTTTCACTGGCTGCCTGGCATGCATACAAATGAGATTGCATTGTTCAAGGAATAAAACTTGAAATCAAGGAAGGAAAATAAAAATACAAATAAAGTGCAACTCCATGGTGTAGGATTGTAAAGCAATGTTATCAATGGAAATAGTAGCTATTGCGAAAATAAAACCAAAAGCGTTTCTAGTACTACTAGGGCACTTTTAAAAAGGAAAATACACAACTTGATCAAACCATCATATGGTGGATAAAGTACTTTTCGAATGTCAATCTCTAAAACTCGTCGTCATCTTCCTCTGCGATGTGCTTTGCAAGCTCTTGCTCCTGTTGTTGTCTTTCTCTCCTTTTCTCAGCACTTTCTTTCTCCTTGTGGGAGTTTGGTGGGAACCGAAGTGCACGCACAGCCTCATTATGCATATTGAGGCAGAAAGCAATCCTAGAGTTGAATGCCGTTTGAGGCTCAGTTGTAGAGTAGATGTCGCCCGTCTCCTTGGACAGCATACATCCATTTGAATGATCCAATGTTGCATCAATAGCTCCATCTCTGATTGCCTTGGCTACTATGCTCTCAGCATCGGCAACAGAGTCCAATCTAAGCTTCTTGGCAACATCAGCCAGTGCAATGCGAGAATATGAGATACTTATGTTGCGTAGCCCAGTCCGAATGACATTATGCCGCAGCCTAACAATCAAGTTATGGGTCCGGTCTGAACTGAAAGTAGTTGAGAACTTCTCAGCAACAGATCTGAAAAGCTCTAAATCACCAATGCGGACAGCCTGAAAAATACACAGATGATGTGTTCTCAGAACCATTAGTAAAATCTAGGAACCACTGAAACCAAAGAGAGTCCAAAATGATTATAACGTGAGCATATATGCACATGATTCTCTCCATTTCGTTTCTAGGAAAGACATGCTTGGAATATCAAACTTGGTTCTCTATAAAGTAAGACGACTACCCAAACTCAAACTCACATTTGTCAGTTCAAAGTATGGCCTCAATGCTTTCTCCATGCCTTTCTGCATAAAAACAGTCCTCTCGGGGATTTCTCCCAGCAGTAATCGAACAATGATTGCCCATTTGTTGCATTGAACCCGAAAACCAAGGGCTGCAACAGGAGCTTTCCTAGCAGCTTGGAGGAGACATTCTTTGGCATCTGTGTACTCCAATTGAATTGTCCTAATCTTCCCCAAGTAAAAGAGGTAGCGGCAAAACTGCAGAGGATAACCTTTGTCTTATAAATGGAACCAAACTATAATGTTTTTACAGTTATAACAATAACCAAAAGCCATGCCAAACTCCAGGTAACCATTTAATAACCATAAAAATGCAGCTCGGTTACTTTAACATTTAATGTTCAAAGACAAAAAGATAAGAAAAAACCGTGACTTACCTGTTGGTTTGAGTGAGCTTCAAATCTAGGTGCCTTTGATCTCAGTTTCTCAGCTTGGTCATACAAATTGTAATGGAGGTAATTGCGAAGTAGCAGGTTAAGAAGAGTCTCCTGCATGAGAACAATGTATTTAAAAATATGATCCTATCAGAGACATAATTGCTCAAATGTTTGAAAATTTACCTGACCCAGCTCGTCATGGCGCAATGTTGCAATCCGGTGCAGGGCTAGAAGGTTACTGTCAAATTAAAGATCATCCTAGTTAGACCTAGAATGTCATATGTACTTCTGATCATGAATAAAAAAACCATAAGATGCTGAGGTTTATTTAAAAGGAAACGCACATCAGAAAAGATGCTAAAGACAACATATGACAAAAGTTAGGAATGAATCAAGTATAGCTCACCTCCTAATTTCAGAAAGAGTACCAGTGAGTTCATAGCAGAGGGAGTAATAAAAGTACAGCCTAGCAGCTAGAACATCGAGAGTCCTCCTGTTCAAATTCTTCAGCCGAGAAATGCTTGCAGAGGAACATGCCTTTGCCTGAAACAAGATAACATCATGTTCAAGAAACAGGAAACATCCCGATGAAATGATTTGCTAATGTACCTCATCATATTTCTTTTGATCAATCAGAAATATAAGGACAAGCAAATAGCAGTAGATTTCTAGCTCTGGCAAGGAATGCTTAGCAGGAGGTTGAGCTGCGGAGGTTGCAGTGTCGACTTCCATCTCATTCTCATCTTCCTGAAACAAATTCAAACAATGAGTTCTTAAAAGAACAATTACTTCAAGACTTATTAACTTACAATAATTGTACTCATAAACAAAATATTTCTGTAAGATAAGAAACTAGACTGGCGACAGAGAAACTAGACTGGCAACTAAGGCATTTCCTTGAACTTGGAACCAGAAAGCCTACTACACTGGTGAAGGTGACAACGGGGAAAATAACATCATATCTCACAACAGAGTGCAAACAAAGGGCCAATCACCAAAAATTAACTTCAAAGATGCAACCAATTATTTTCTATCTTTAGCATTTGTTGCACTTCAATGCTTTTAATTAACTAAGACATCATGTCTAATCTAAGAGGATGGAATGGCAATCACTTCACCACAAGGGGGAAAAACACTTCCACATGAATAACTGAATATTACGATGTCCCTTCAAAAGATTACCTTAGGAAGATAAGAAGAAAGACGAGTGAAGGCCTCGGATCCAGGGGTAAGAGCGAAACTGAGGAAAGAGGACAGCACGGATGCCTTCAACTTCCGTCTTAAAGCCATTGTAAGTCGTATAGCCCTCAAAATACGGCGAGCTTCACGGTCATAAGCACCGGTCTCAATCAGAGACGCAATTTCCTTCAAATCTAACAGAAACCAGAAAATTTTATTCAAATCCGTGAAAACCCACAAGTTACCAGTCCAGAAAACGCTAAAAGAAAATCAGATTTCTATCACCAAACGTCAAAAAAAATGCGCTAGAGACATTTGGATGTTATAGATGCATAGATAGATTGTACTTACGGTGCAAAGTGGATGGAGAAGAGGAAGGAACGGAATTGGACGGAGCTGGTTGCTCTTTCATCTCCACATCTTGAGTCATCTTTGAGAATCTGAAAAATGCAAACTGAAACGAAACTTGCGTGAAGATCAGGGGGAAAAAAGGTGAAATATTGATTAGGGAGATGCTTAAAACTTAAAAGGCACAAAGGGAAACGAGAAAAAAATTACCTTTGATTCACGAAAGGAAGAGCTGGATTTTGGGGGAATCGAGAGCCGAGCCTGCGGTGGACTAAGGTTTTAGTTTCTTCAGCAGTAGGTCTTGTGAGAGGAGTTGAAGAAAGCGTAAAAGTCCGGATCGAACGACGCCGTTTATACGGAAATCAGAAGTCATTATAGAAAAGGTCTAGAGAGCCCAAATAAACTCTATATTGGGCCAAGGCCCATTATTCTGTTATGTCCTGTCTTGTGGGTTCATCTATATAACTATAACTTCATAAAAGTAAGGCATTATTCATTAATTCAACAATACTCCAAGATTGATTCTTAAAGGGCTTTTTTTAGTAAGTGTTCTCTAAATTATTAATTTTGTCTTAATTTTTTTTTTAAATAATACTAACAAATAAAATGTGATATGTGTCATTTTTTTAATTGAATATCATACACTTTTTTGGGTAAATGAGACAATTAATAGTTGAAGTATCACTTTTAACTAAAAGTGTTCATGTTGGGTTAGGCTAGACTTGGGTCCAACTACCATACATAGTTGTTAAAACGCAACCCGACTTGAAATATGGGTCTCATATTCTGCTCAAGCCCATCTTTATTAGTGAATGACTACTTCAAGTCTATTGCCAACATAGTATGAAAGCTTACAAGAATAGTACATCAAAAAGGCAAGAGGGTCTAGGTTTGACTAGGAGATTAGTATGCTAAAAAATGACATTGATGATGTGTTTATCGATGACTTGACGATACATGTTGTTCCCCTACTATCAGATACTCCTTCGGCGGATAGAATCGCTTGTGGCCCACCTGATTGAACCATTGCATGTATACCTCAGAGGCAAAAAAATTACTGTCCTAATGACAACTCTTGAAAAGAGTTATATTTCATGCTTTTAGACCTAGCCAATTGCTTGTACTTAAGTACATTTAGTTGCATTTTAGGACATTTCATTAGTATTTTTATCATTGCATTAGGAGCTTGGGCAGTGTTTAAATATTAGGTAATTTTAATTGTTTGTGGTATGGTTGTGTTTGGTGGTTTGACAGGTGCAGGTTGAGGAGCAAGAAATAAAGGAGTGAAGGTTTGTCGGAGCAAAAGGTTGGACATTTTGTTAACACAATGCTATGGCAATTCTAGGAAGACCGAGTCAACACTTACGCATACTAGTTTCAGCCAAACTATACTTGTACTAGAAAAATCTAACTAAAAAATAGGATAAGATAATCTTGGGTTATTGAAAAAAGAATTTAAAAAGAGGAGAAGATAAACATGAGTTGTTGGATTTACCCTAAGGAAAAAGTTATAAAAAGCCAAAGGAGGAAACTTTAAAGGACGAACAAGGGTGGAGACCCATAGGGGAAACTAGAGGGTAGCGGTTGAGTAGAGATGGAAAGAGGAAGACGAATGCAGTTCTTCTGTAACGCCCCAAAAATTTAAATATTTTTCTTTGCATGTTTATGATGCAAATTGATTGACTGCTTTAATGGTTAAGTGATTTAGGAGTGTTTGGGAGTGTCCGAGAAGCCCTAGATTCAAGCCTTGGCTTTTTTCCAAAAATTCTTATTTTTGCTTGAATGAACCCTGACTCTTGCATGCAGGCTTTTTAAATTATTATGGTTAAAATATGACATAAAAGAGTTATTGGTCTGGTGGTAAGTGGCGTGTTAAGCCTCGGGTTATTGATTCTGCTAAGTATCCTTTCGGTTTTACCTTTCTTTGGAGCCTTGGGTTATTGATTCTCTTTGCTACTCTCTCTTCATTCTCTTTTCCCTCTCTCTAGTTACTCAATTCTTCTTCTCTTTTCATTTTGCTTTTGGCCGAACTCACCATTTTTTCTTTCCTCCATTTTCTTTTCTCTCTTCCCCTCAATAGTTCCCTCTCATCTTGTAACCTTGACCGAATATAGCTTCTCTCTTCTCTCTATTTTCTGTCGGCTTTTGGTTCCTGTTTCTTGGACCAATCTCTGTATTCTCTTTTCTGTTCTTTCTTTTTCAAATCACTTTCTATTATCATTTCTTTCTTTTAGTACCTCGGTCGAATACTATATCCCTTAATTTTTTTCATTTTCGTTTCTGACAACTAGTCTCTGGCAATCAGCCGGCTACTTTATCACATCATTTCAATTCTGTCGTGTGATTTTAAGGGTGAGGGTACCATTTCGTGCCTTGATTAGGGTGAAATTTTGTGGCCGATTACTGCTTCTCTCCGTTTTTAGACAACATTACGGTAAGTGATCTTTTGGGTTCAAGTTATTACATTTTAAGTGTTGGCCGATTACTTTATGTTTCCCTATCTCGGGTTTGTGTTGCAATAAGTTTGTATTGTGGATTTAAGCCATACGTTTATGTGACCATTTCTAATAGTCCTCGCTAATAATATAGTTGTTTGGCAAGGAGGGAGTAGTCAACCTTCATTAACATTTTAAGCGGGCTAAATCACGCTCGTTCAATCAAGGTAAGTATCAACATTGTTTCGGTTTAAGTGTTAAAAGAGGGTGATTAACCCTATTGGTTATAAGATTGACTGTATGCCTTGGATAAATGTAGCTTGGGTGCTCGTGGATCTTAGCAAGTTTTCGCAAACAGGTGTGTATTCACACTGTCTTAATTGTAAATCGGCAAAAGCCGAAATGCCAGAAAATACGATGTTTGATGCTACATGGGCGTGCGATCGTTCGTGTGGTAATCTGAGCCCACGAAACATGGGCGTTTGACCGTAAAGGCCACCATGAGTGACCTCATGGGCTTAGGTCGTTTTGGGCCATATTGGCTTGAAAATGGGTCGTGTGGGCCCAACGAGCTTGTGGGCCCCACACAGATGAATCGCATAGATGAATGTAGAATATTGGACCCGGCTGTGTCATTCACACAACCAAGGTCATTTTTGGGCTTAGTGGACCACACAGGCGTGTTGGCCGACATGGGCCGCATAATGGGCCTTGGGCCCATTTACACTATTTTGACTTTTAAGGTTACACGGGTCTCCCAAGACGACTGTGGACCTTCTAATGGGTCAATAAGTGTACCTAGACCTCAGGTTGATAAAAATAACTTTTTTACCCCTATAAAGTGAAAATGACTAATTTGCCCTATGATATGTATGACTATAATTGAGCATGACATTTTGCATTCACGTATGATATTATGACACGACACATTGCATGGGGACGGGTTATTATATTTGGAGGAAGTGTACTGTACTGATAAGGTCGTACGGGTGGCCCAAGACGACTGTGGACCTACTGATGACTTTAAGTTGTTCATATTACTGGCAGCTTTGCTGTAATACTGTTTAGTGCTACAATCGATGCTAATCTTAGTGTGTCTGGCTGGATGGGTCAATTTTTATCCCTACATGGTGTGATTGGCGGGACGGAGTGGTGTGTCTGGCTGGATTAGATGGGATTTCTGATTGCATTATTGCACTGCTACTGTTACTGTAATGGGCTAAGTCCTATATTGATACTGTTACTGTAATGGGCTCAGGCTCAGATTGTTACTGCATATTGTATGACTGTTTGATAAGGGATTACACACTGAGTTTTTGTAAACTCACCCTTCTGTTTATCTGTTTAAGTAATCCCTAGCCGTAGACGAATTGGTGCTGTGAAGGACTCGGAGGTGGCTACACAATTGGATCTATTTTATACCTGATTTTATTTACTATTAAATTTTAATATGGGTATTTATTTTTGTAATAAGGCCTTCTATGGTTTTAAATTTTAAATTTGGTTTGTACTTGCTTGGTATAAACTGCTAGTGTAGGAAAATGACGAGTTTTCAAAAGATAACTGTTTTTCAAAAACACCACGTTTACGCAACAAGTTTTGAAAAGCTTTTGCAACAAACCTAGTTTTCACATAGTAATGGCGATATAATATGGTTAACAATTTGTCAAGATGATTTGAGATTTAACAATAAACATGATGTCCAAAGTTTTGATAAGATCACAAAGAGACGTTAACTTTCAAACAGATTTTTCCATGAGATCATATTTTTGAAAAGCACTTCAATGTGACACCATCAAATTCGACCATAACGTCTAGGTCGGGTTTGGGGTGTTACACCTTCTCAGCCACCACAGGACACTGTGCCCCTAGAGTATGAAGTGGACACGTGAAAACTGTCTTCTCGACGTTCTTCTGTTATTTCTTAACTATTTCTCTGTGAATTAATTTGATGAAAATGATGTTGAATGATATTTTGGTTTTGAATTCTATTTGCCAACCCATGAGCTAGATCTCATAGGGTTGGAGCTACTTAATGAAACCTTTATTTTCTTTAATGGTTAAAACATAGATCTGAATTAATTTACTATTTCATTCAATTGTGTTTATTTCAAAATTATATGCGTGCAATCCCTAGACATGGATGACTGTGCAACATGCCTATAAACTAATTTAATTATGAAAAAGTTAGATTAGTTGGACCAAAATTGAATGATATGAGCAGGTACTCGATAGATACTTGTAGTAGACTTTAGACATATAGCAACGTTCATACAGAAGGAAATAGTGCAAGGAATCGTATTAAAGGCCTATAGATACAAACAAGGTAACTTGAAGTTTCTACTCGAAAGAAGTAGACCACTTTAGAAATATTCTAAGCAATAGATTGATTATGATTTTGCCAAGGCATTTCTGACAGTAAGGGTAGATTCTTAGTACTTCCAACCTTCCATATCAACATCGTATATCCTTTATCCCTTGCTGTAGTATCTTTGCCAAGGCATCCTTAGTTGTTTACTTGTTCAGTTACATATTATTCACATAATCATTTTCGTAATTGCCACTGCATTTTTACTCTTGCATTGCCATAGCATTTTCAATTATTCATTAGTTACACATTTTGTTCACATTAATATTCCTTTTGTTTACCACTACATTCTTATCATTATTTTGCTATAACATTAATCTAACTTTATTATAGTAACTTGACCATTTGTATACCTAATCCAGTCTCTGTAGAGACGATCTTACTTGTCACTTTATTACTTAATTCGACGTGTATACTTGCACAACTCGCATATTATATTCGCACTTGACACCTAGATAATTTCTCCATATATGCTCTACTTAGCTTATTTGTCTCAAACCTCAATCCATGGTGCATGCTTCATCAACTAATGACTTTTCTGCCTCTTTATATCTGCCTTATAGAGTCGTTTGATGTTCTATGGCTTCATGAAAATTTCTTGAGTGAACCCGAATTAGTGTTTCACTCGATTAAGGTGCTCTCATTCTACGATGTAGAAACAAATTATGTGCATTTACACCCTGAATAACACATACTACTTAAAAGCAATTTTTGGTATAATGGTAAGCATAATGTTGTCTAGCTAAGGTATCCACTGAAATTGCAAAAATATTCACTATCAAAATTCTGAATTTCATTGAACGTGAAAACAAAATTGACATACCTTTTATAAGCTCGTTAATCAATTTCTTTTCGCATCCATGTCAAGTTTTTCTTATAGCACGTATGGTCCAAACGACCTTTAAATCTATTCTAACATATGCAATAGGAGATTTGAAGTATTGGTAGTCTGGCATTATAACTTATTTACAAATAATCTACAATATGATATTTTTACATTCTTTGTAACACCCCAAACCCGACCTAGACGTTATGGCCAAATCTGGCGATGTCATATGATAGCGTGTTTGAAAACTAAGTTGTTACGAGAAAATCATTTCCGTGTTATTACCTTTCTTTACCTCTTATTAGTTCCAAATCCACTTACGCATTTAATTGATTAATTTAAGGAAAAAATTGTTCTTTGCGAAAGCTTTGAAAACAATTTAGGTGCTCGTGTGTTTTAGAGAAATCCTTTGTTATTTTAAAAATCGAATTTTCCTACGACTAGTAGTTATAAATCCATAAAGTAAAGAAAATTAAGAACTAAATTAAAACAAGTGTCCGTAAGTCCGAATTACAACAAAAAACTTAACCAATAAAAATAGAAATAAAAATAAAAACCAATAATCATAAATCATAAGTCATAAGTCATAAATGATAGTTTAAAAATCGTGGTCATCGTTGAGTCCTCTGTCGCACCAATCGGTTTAAGTTTGGAGATTACCTGTACACATTAAACAAAAGGGGTGAGTTTACGTAAACTCAATGTGTAATCCCCACAATAAACAAACAAATAGTATGCAGCCATACACAGTCTAGGTCAAGCCCTTTACAGTATCAGTGGCAGTTGGGCCTTAGCCCATTTCAGTAACCATATCAGTCATGCATAAGGGCCTTAGCCCATCACAGTAGTAGTATCAGACATACAATATACAGTAATCAGAGTCCTACCCAACCAGCCTTTACACACTATCTACGTCCATCTTTACACTCCATGTGGGGTTTAAAACACCCACCTATCCTTACACTCTAAGTAGTATCGAATGCGGCACAAAATTAGTAAATTGCAATTGAGCTGCCAGATATTAGGCTTAAGTGCCTTTCAGTACAATTCCTCCAAATAACATCATCCCAACCCAATGTAATGCAACATACAATAAATATCATGCTATCATAGGACTATCAGTTACACATATAGTTCAGTATACATGCATATATATAACATGCTTAGTTCTACATCCTACAATCAGTTTCACACATTTAAGGGCCTAAGTAGTGCTTATCAACCCCATAGTGGGTTCACAGTCGACTTGGATAACCCATGCAACCTTAGGAATCATTTCAGTAAAATGGGCTCACATGCTCATGTGGCCTGCCCATGTGGGTCCACACGCTTGAGTGGCCTACACAGCCCAAATTAGCCTTAGAAGTATGGATCACACGGCTTGGCCCAAAATCTTACACACTCGTGTGGGCCCACACACCCGTGTGGCCCACATGGCCAAAAACAATCTATCCCGTGTCTCGCACACGGTCGTGTCCTTCGCGCACACTTGGCCTCGTCGATCACATGCTTGTCTTAGGGTAGACGGCTTACCACATGCCCGTGTGGCATCGACAGTGGGTTTGTTGGCTTTTATCGAAACCCTATTTTTTTGTTTTCGGGTACACACCTGTATCATTTTTGATGTCTAAACACTTTCGAGTACTCTAGTACCTAAACTTGTCAATTCAAAACCCCAATTTCAGTAACATAACTGGGACTTAAATGAGATTCTAATGAAACGTTCATTCATTAACTATCGAAACCCTTACTGTCAACAATCAAATTCACAACTCTTAATTCTCTGCAGCAACCCTAATCAGTTATTGACCTTCACCTAGTAAAAAAGAACCACACAACTCTCTTTTAGGAAACTAACTTCTAAACAATAGAGTGGTGATAAATCAAGTACTTACCGAATGAGTGGAAAAGAACGTTGTGTAGGAAAAAACAAAACGAGAACCAAAAAGTGAAAAGAAGTAAGATTTCGACAGCAAGGAAAATCAATGAGAGAGGAAGCGACAGCCAAAAATTGTGAAGAGGAGAAGAGAAAGCTAAAATAGCAAAAAAAAAAAGATAATGGACAGAATCTGATAACCCCTAATTCTCTCTACCAACTCCTATATCTCAACTACTTACTACTCAGCTTTTCAATCCAACTCAAACTCTCTTGGGCGGACAAGCAAGAATAATGCCCACACTAGTACTCGAACACAAGACCTCCATCACACCAACACTCTACTTATCCACCAGACCAGCAAGCCCATTTTAATACATACTTACAAATATTTAAATAAAAGCCTACTAACCAGAGATAGGGCTTTATTCATAAAAATACTAAAATTTGCCCAAGTTATGGCTTGAACTTGGGACCTCCCAAACACACCTAGAACACATAACCACTAAAGTAGACAGATATTTGTGAGACACATATACAAAAACAAAAATTAAAATTTTGGAGTGTTACATTCTTATAAGAGGGAACTCCCACGATTAGGAAAGGATGGCAACTAACCATGCTTTTGTATCCAAACCCATGTTTGTAAAGTAGCTTGCAACTATTTATTTAGTTGATCAGTTCATGACGTGCTGCAAAGCGCCTTATATAGATTCTCTAGAGTTTCAACACCTTAGTTGAATCTATTAGCCGCTTTAAAATCCTCTAGTAGAGGAAGATACATGTAATTGATCTAGTTGCCAAACTTGTTTAGCAATAACATATTGCCCACCATCCAAAGCATCCAATCTCCAATGTATCGGTCTATCTCCTCCACAGTTGCATGCAGTGGAGGGGCATATGTGACAAGCCTCTCCAACCATGTGCACTTTATGTGACACCCATCCAATTCCTTCATTGGTTTCCCTTTAGACAGGACGACACCCAGGAATTGACAGCACCTGTATTCCTCATCAATGTTACTGGGATTGATTATTACGTGCTCGTTGATTGGAAGATCGATTATTAAAGGATATTTTTAGTGTAAATCATTGCTTCCCTGCATTGAAAATAAATGTATGCATTTCTAGCCTCCATCTTTTCAACAATGCAACAAGCAAATCGGGAAAATAATTAAACTTTGTCATCTAAATTCCACAAATAAACTAACATCCTTTAAGCTTTATAACGATATATCCATCGGACTTCAGGAATTTTAAATTGCATTTTACTTAAATAACTTGATCAATTAGTACTAAAAAATCACAATAAAATATTACATTTTGAAAAATCTTAAAAATATTTTTACAAAAATACAATATTAAAAAAATTGAGTTGAAAATTTCACCATATTGATGGTGTAACTGGTAATGTGCTCTATTTGAAACCTTTATTTCGTCATTTTTCTGTAGAAAATAAGTAAAAAAAAAAAAGATCTTTTGGAGAGTTGAAAAGGTTTAGAGAATTTTGGGTGGGAAAAAAGAAAAGTGAGTAGGGTATTAATAGAGTGGAAGTTGCCTGCAATGGTTGTGGACTTCTATTGTATTTAATAGGTCAGTAGAATAAATGACCAAAAATGTTTTCTAGTCAAACTACTAAACCTTGAATTCAATTTTCATGGATGTCGACTATTGAGTTACTCTTGATTGCATTTTACAGTACATCCCTCTTAACATGTTGTTATTTGGTGATTTGATATTTGTCGAACTTGATGCGCATAAATTTCAAGATACTCTTCAAACTAAATATTTAAAAAAAAACTTTGGTTAATTAGCAAAAAATGCCATTTTTAAAATTAATTAACAAATTAGACTAGTTTTTCTTGAAATAGGGAAATAAATCGATTTTGGAGAGAGATATAGAAAATGCTTTCTATAAGAAGCATTTTCGTCCAATAGTCATTTTATCCAATGATCAAAAAGTATAAAACAATCAATTTGTTTTCAACGGTTAATTTTCAAACGGCTAATTACATTTCCCCCCTAATAGCTTTTTTTTTATAAACCGTACTTATTTTCTTTTTTCTTCATTCAATCTTATTCTCTCAATTCTTGTAATAGCCCGATTTTCAGTGGTGTCGGAAACAGTAGTTGGAGACCACCAAATCCGGCAAGTAAGCTCGTAAATTTTATTATTTAATATTCACGAGTCAAATATGATTTTAAAAAGATTTTTGAATTAATAATTTATGTCTTATAATGAATTATTACGTTTGAGTTATAAAACCCTAGTTAAAGTGGTTTTAGAAAATGAGGTAACGGCGCCTCGTTTCAATAAATCGATCCAAAAATATTTTTATAAATATTGAAGGAATGTCATTAAGGTAGTATTAAAGTTTCATTGAAAAATTTTAACGTTTTGACAGTTAGTTAATTAAAAAAGACTAAATTGAAAAAGGTGCAAAACTTGCTAATTATAATAAAGTGACTAAATGGCTTGATTAATAAATAAGGAGGGACTTAAGTGACAAATATACCTAAACCAATGGATTAGGCAGCATATGAATAAAAAATAATAAAATAAAAAGAAACAATGGCAAAATTGTAATTATGTTGAAATTAAATAAGATAAATTGAAATTTAAAAGCATTTTAGGCTTTTCTTCTCCAGTTTTTGGTTTAAAACAGAGAAGGGAGAGAGCTCAAGCTGATTTTATATTTTTTTTGCTACAGATCAAGATTGCATGAAAAATCGAGGAAAATAAAAATTTATCAAAATGCCCTGAATCTTGGTATTTTTGCAATTTAGCTAGGTAAGTTCGTGAAACTAAATTGTGTACATTTGTATGTTTGAATTGAATATTATATATGTAAATTATATAATTACTATGTAAATGAGATTAATCACATATTCGACAATGCTCGATAAATGTTAAGTCCCGTTGAATACATGGAATTCGATAAATACAGGATTTCCGATTGGTTGTGATTCTGCATATGTTGCTGTAACACCCCTTACCCGTATCCGATGCTGGAACAGGGTACGAGACGTTACCTTAACTTAAACACATACACACGTACCTTTCCGGGACATAAAAGTTCGTTCAAAATTAAAACCTTTCAAACTTTATCATTAAGTCCTTAATATGAGTCTACGAGGCCCAAAACACACTTTAGACACGGTTCGGGATTATTCTAAGAACTTAGAAAACTTTAAAAAAAAAGCCACTGAAAATAGGGCACACGCTCGTGTGGATGGGCAACACGCCTGTGTGGCCTTAGAACATGGCCGTGCTGAAGGCCCATATAGCTCACACGGCCTAGGCATATAGGGACACGCCCATGCCCCTTGCCTGTGGATTTATTTCTAACATCGAACCTATAGGGGTTTTCACACGACTGAGCTACACGCCCATGGGGCTGACCGTGTGCCACACACGGCCTAGGCACACGTCTGTGTGTCTAGCTGTGTGGACAAATATAAGGTTATCTACCAAGCCTTTTGCCACCCTGAAACATAATAAAACACATACCAATCTTACCAATGCATAACATGGCATAAATACTGAACCAAACAACCACAATTAGACATCCACACATCACATAGCTTCATCCCAAACTTATGCATACACCCAAAACTTTCATACTCAAGGCATCAATAATTAAATACACTTAATTAATCAACTAGTCTATACATGCCATTTAACCAAAATTACAAGGCTTTGAGTACCAAACCATAGCGAGATAGTGTGTTGAGATCTTTGACTTCTTCCAACCCAAGCAAACTTCTGAAACCCTATGAACATAGTAGAGTAAACAAGGTAAGCTATAAAGCTTAGTAAGCTCATATGACTAATAGGCTTATATTAACTATCAAATACATCTCAAGTAATTATGCAAGCATAAGAGAGTTCATATGGTCTCACTGTATAATCATTTACTCCCTTATAGAACCAACCTTGATTTTTGAAAGCTTATTCATTTCAATAATCGTATGAATCGAATGCGTACTTGTCAATTCACTTACAATTACTTGTGCATAAACGATATGAAATATTTCACATTCAGTTCAACGATCATTACATAAGTATAAAATACTATATTGCATGTCAAACCGTAACATTACTCATTTTAAAGCTGTGGACTTATAACATGTCCTTAATTTACTTCCACTCGACACTCCCAGGGATTTTAACATACATGTATCACTTAGCTCGATTACCTCTTTACTCTCATCCTGACCTTGCCCGTTGATTCGCTTAATTATTGATAACAACACGTTATCTCAGTTCAATATTAATAAATATCATGAATTCATAAATCTTTCAAATTTCATTCATAAAACTAGATATGAATTCCACAATTTCTGAGTTACCTGTTGAGTCATTTGGAACATCATCAAATGCTCAGGAATCACATGTGCATAGTACCAATGCCATATCCTGGATATGGTCTTACATAAAGTCGCATGCCGGTGCCATATCCCAGACATGGTCTTACACTGGCTCACATATCGAGGCTGATGCCATGTCCCAGACATGGTCTTACACTGGCTCACATATCGGTGTCGATGCCATTTTTCAGACATGGTCTTACATTGACACAAATCGAGGGCGATTCCATATCCTAGACGTGGTCTTACACTAGCTCTCACATCAATGCCGATGCCATGTCCCAAACATGGTCTTACACTGGATCTCATGTCAAAGTTGATGCCATGTCCCAAACATGGTCTTACCCTGACTCTCATATGTCGAGGCCAATGCCATGTCTCAGACATGGTCTTACACAGGCTCACACATATCGGTGACGATGCCATGTCCTAGACATAGTCTTACACTGACACAAATTGAGGTCGATGCCATGTCCCAGACATGGTCTTACACTGGCTCTCATATCGCCATGGTCCAACCATGGTCTTTTCCGTCAATTCATCACGAGTCTTAGTCCGATTGTGCTCGACCCTGCATTTTTCTTAGATTGATATCTCAATTTAATCCTATATTTTCATATTATCATGATTCAATAACAAGCGTACGAAATAATACATTATATTATTTCTAATTTAATAATTGATCACTGTGAACTAACCATATGAACTTACCTCGTTCGCTGAAACAATAAGTTAAGTCGACTACTCCGATACTTTGTTTTCCTCTCGTTCTCTGTCCAAAATCTCATTTCCCTCAATCTATATAATAACAATATTTACTTACTTAGTCATCAATTTATACTATTTAGTCCAAAATTCACATTAAGGCAACTTTGAACTTTTGCCCCTAATGTTTCACATTCTTGCAAA
This sequence comes from Gossypium stocksii, assembly GCA_020496765.1. Taxonomy (NCBI): domain Eukaryota; kingdom Viridiplantae; phylum Streptophyta; class Magnoliopsida; order Malvales; family Malvaceae; genus Gossypium; species Gossypium stocksii. Next base: position 103,743,763 of record CM035621.1, read on the forward strand.
TTTAGTCCCTATCACATAAAAGTGCAAATTCATGAAATTAAACACAATCCATGCTTAGCTAAATTTTATAATTATTACTAGTAGCCCATAAAACATACTTTGGGAAATTTATAGTTTTGCCCTTAACTTTCACATAATTACGATTTTGCCCCTAGGCTCGTAAAATGATTTTCATTAAATTTCTTCATTATCCAAGCCTAGCTAAATTTATTTTGTACTTGTAGTAGCTTAAAATTTGAATTATTTCACACATTTATCACTTATTTTACAACTTTTACAAAATGGCCCTTTTTAGGTGTTTTTATGAAAACCACTTAACAAAAGTTGTTTATTTAACAACCAAGATTCATTTTCTTCCATAAAAATTCAAAAATCAACATGACTACTCTCATGGAAAAACTCTAGAATTTCAACCATTTTGCAAAATAGTCCCCTCATTAGCTAGATTAAGCTTTAAGGGTTCCAAAAATACAAAAATCATTAAGAAAGACCATCAAAATCACTTACTTGCAAGAGAAATAGGTGGCTGAAAGTTTGAGCTCTTAAAACCCCCATGTTTTCTGCCATTTTCGGTGGATGAAGAAGAAAGATGAAAAGATGACAACTTTTTCCTTTTTGTTTTATTTTATTTCTAATTAAGTCACCTAATGCCCACTAATTTTGACTTTTCAAATTTCTTTGTCTCAATGTTCAGCCACTAATTTTATTGGTCTATTTGCTCACTAAGGACCTCTTATTTAGTGTTCCATAGCTATTTGACAAAATTAGCTTGTAGAACAAATCTTTCGCACTTTATGCAATTTAGTCCTTTTTTGCAATTAAACGCGCAATCGCTAAAATTAATTCACCAAAATTTTCATATACTCATATAATTATGCTATAACACATAAAATAATATAAAAAAATTCTCCAACCTCGGGTTAATGGTTCCAAAACTACTATTCTGACTTGGCCTAAAATTGGTCTGTTACAGTTGCAAACACACCATAGCTCTTCTGAGCGTCCTGTTATAAGCCCTCTCGAGCTTTCCAATACATGGTTCTTGTGAGCATCATGGTCGGTATTGATCCTACATATGTTGCGGACATATCGCAGCTCTTTATAAGCGTCCTGTTATATGATCGGTATTGGTCCTGCATATATTGCGGATATACCGCAGCTCTTTATGAGTGTCCCGATATACGGCTCTTTATGAGCTTCCCGATATGACATGCTTGAACTCCTTGATATATGGCTATATGAAGCTTCCCATTAATGACTCTTTAGAGCTACCTGTTATTGGCTCACATGAGCTTCCCGATTATGGCTCTTATGAGCTTCCCGTTATATAGCCCAGATAAGCTTCCCGTTAATGGCTCACATGAGCTTCCTGTTATATGGCTCGAGAGAGGGCTTTCTGATTATGTGCTCAAAGGAGCACCCCCGAATATGAATTGACGGATTTCAGATTCGTACACTTCATGTGTACTACTTTTGTATCCATCGATATTTTAAATGATTCAACGGGTAAAGTTTTGATATGAGATAACATGAGTTCGAAATGAACTATTACCGCTATATACCTAAAATACATTGAAATCATATTTATTTGATATATTGAAACATGACATGGAAAATACATGCATGTGAAACTTGCCCGATAATTATGTGTATTCATGATTATGAATTGTTACTGAAATAAATATACACGGAATTCATGAAAATGATGATACATGAAATATTGATATAATGAAATGAATGATATATGTTTATGAAGAAACAACAAGAGAATGATATTTATCATGACATGTAAATATGCTATTATCTTTGATATGTTAATTCAAAGAAATTATGTATGTTGAGACAAGTAATAAACTCAAGTGTGACATGTTGAGAAAATAAGTCTATTAATGTTGAATTTATATGTAATATGTGCAAGTACACTAATCAGTATTGTTGCTTGATGCTTAGGCAAGTATCAAGCTATTGGTTGAATTGTAATATGATTATTTATATGATGTATTGAATTGGTAAGTATTTAAGTGAAAATATGCTAGTGCTCATGAAAGAGTGGTAAGATTTAAATTATGCAATTTCTTATGAAATAACTTATTATGTGATCAATTCGAAAAAGGCTTTGGTTAAATGCACTAGCTTGTGACCATGGTTGAATGATATGTTTATGACTTGTGTGTCATGCATATAGAATTAGTGTGGAAAGTAAAGAAATGCAAATGAAAATAAAGAAATTTGGAAGAGTTAAAGTTATATAAAATCCTACTAAGCTTGGAATAATATGTATAAGTGATATTGTGGATTTATTCACCTTGTGAATTGATGAATATAGCTTCATGAGTATTTTGGTATCAATATTGGGTTATTATTGATATGTATAGATTTCATATTTGAAATGAATTAATATGATTAAAGACTACAGAAGCTTATTAAGCATTCATTGCTTATGTATTTGTTTTTATTTACCCTACAGATTATCAGAAGCTCGAACGGGTTAGAAGCTTGTCGGAGTTATATCATACTATCCATTGGTTCTATCGGTAATTTTGGATGATTTGATTCTGGTTATAATGGCATGTATAAGTTAATTTGGCCAATGTTGGCTTATTAATTTTTTGTTATATCTAGCCATAGGGATGGCTTGTGATTAACATGTTTTGATGTGCATATAAGAGGCTATATCGTGTTGGATGTGAGTGTTTGGTATAATTGAATGATGATAATCTTATAGATATGTTAATACTTAGTACAAGTATGCATATATGTGAATTTAGTCAATTTGATAAATTTGAATACTAGAGTATATGTGATGATAATATATGTATAAAACTTGGGTTTAGCTTGATTTGAATGCTATGATATAAGTTGTTAATGTGTAAAAATGTTAAGTTAGGTTGATGACAAATGGGGTGAGAAATGTGGCTTAGAAATGGCCTAATTTTGTTCACACGGGCAGAGACACGGGGGTGTGTCTCAGCCATGTGTGACACACAGCCAGGTGACATAATCGTGTGTCCCCTGTATCTATTAAATTGAGCAAAATAGAATGTTCACACAGCTTAGCACACGAGCGTGTGGCTTGTCTGTATGACTTAAGTCAGTAAGCACCTGATTTTGGACACGGATTGGGACATGGCCGTTGTCCCTACTTTGAATGTCCACACAGCCTAAGACATGGGTGTGTCTCTTGATTGTGTGGGACAAACGGCCTGGCCACATGGGCGTGTGTCTGCTGCACCTTTGAAAAATTTGAAAGTTTTTCGATAAATTTTCTAAGTTTCTGATTTAGTCTCGATTTATTTCTAATGTGTATTTTGGCCTCGAGGGCTCATATAAGGGACAATATGTATGATTTTGATTAGTTTTTGACTTGAATGCTATATGATATGAAATGTTTGCATTTTCTATCTGTTTGATTTATAAACTCCGGTAATATTCCGTAACTCTATTCCAACGACGAATTCAGGTTAGGGGTGTTACAATTCTCTTTACTATTTTATTCTCAATTTTTTCTTTCAATTTCTCTCAAATTCTTCTTGTCTTAATTTTATATTTCGTAATTTCTTTAATTTCATTTGATTTTTATAATCTTAAAAATGTCAATGCTTCTTATTCGTTTGTATGACAAACACATTTCCGGCGTTCAATTACAAATGGTAAGAAAATATTGTAGTAGCCAATTTTGGCCCAAACCGAATAAAGCCAAGTAGAAATAAAAAAACCAATGTCCTTTTACATAATATTCAAATCCATCCTCCCTAAATTAAACCCAATACCTGTTACAGACCCAACTCAAACCCATACACTTACAAAACCCTTAACCCACTTAACCACCCCGACCCGCTACAACCTCAATCAACAGACCCGATTGGACCAAAATCAAAAAACCCTAGCTACCTAACTCGTTTCTGCCCACTGGCCACTTGACTCAGCACCTGCTCTCTGCTCCACCGCCATGGTCACATCGATCCACTGCCCTTGCCAAGTTGTACCTGCAAAACATTTAATAGAATGGACAGAAAGCAAGCAAAAGGAGAGATAGGAAAACAATTTGTAAAGAAATCAGAGGCTATATAAGCCGATTAAGAACAGATTGTAAAGGGTTCGATTTTTTTTAACCCCCACAGTCAATACAAACAGAGAGTGTTCAGAGCACAACACAAGTACTAAATTTCAAAAACAACTAGCAAATCTCAGAAATAGTGCAGCGAAGGGAATACCCCCGAACTATCGAAATCAGAATAGAAACCCTAATATCGGAGGTAATATCAGATTTCTTTTCTGTTTCTCCCAATTTTTTACACATACGGCCAATCTGAATACATATATTTATATTTTAATAACTAAAAAAAAAAAACTAAAAATTTTACCTTTTTCCGGCCACCGGAACGGTGGCCGGAACAGCGACGAACGGCGGCGCACGGTGGTCCGATCATCGGCCGGTGACCGGCCGGTGACCGGACGTTGACCAGTCCGGTGACCGGACCTTCCCCGGATCCCCCCTCTCTCCTTTCCTTCCCCTCTCCTCTCTCCCTCTTCTCTCTTTTTTTTTCTCCCCGGGTAACAAATGAACCAAAAAAACAAAAAAAGGGTCCTTTTATACGAACCGACCTGGGTCAGGTCGACCCGACCCGAACCGCCTAGGATCCGCGCGCTCTGACGTCAGAAGGGCTTATTGCGCGATCGGTCCTTCCGCTTTTTTTTTTTAAATTTACAATCAAGTTCCATTTCTTTGCAATTTGGCCCTCTGCTCTGTTTTTGTTTGCAATCCCATCCTCCGTACTGCTGTGCGTTTTGGAATTTCGGGAAAATTTCTGTTTTGGTCCCTTTAGGTTTTACCTGTGTTTAAATAGGTCCCATCTGCATGTTTATGTTTTAAAATCTGGCCCGAAAATCTGCTTCCGTTTTCGATTTAGTCCCTTTTACTTTATTTCATTATTTCCTTTTAATTTTAATATTACTCTACTTATTTTTACTCATTATATTATTATTATATATTATAATTATTATTATTACTATTGTATAATTGTTATCTACTATCTTTTTAAAAAAAAAATTGTTATTATTTTGTTTTGTTGTTATTTATTATTATATATTATTATGTATATATTATCATTATTATTATCATTATTATTATTTGTATTAGTATTATTATATTTATGCACATATGTGTATTATATAGTATTATTCGTATTTGTTTTAAAGTTTTATTTGTTTTATGTTTATTATTATATTATATTTAGTATTATGTGTTATATTTACTATTATTTTTTGATTTTATGTTATTGTTATTGCGTTTGATTATTTTCATTATTATTAAATCCATTGTTTATTAATGTTTTATTATTATTAGCATTTGTAAACTATTTTAATATTCATATATATATATATATTATGTTTTCTTTAATACTATCCGGTCTAAATTTATGTATATCTTTAAATATTAATATATTTTATGTAAACATTTGCGTATTAATAGTTGTGTTCAATATTTTAATATATATTATGTATTCATATTTTGATACTATATTTGTATATATATATTACGTGTAAATCCTAATAATATGTCAAATTTGTGGTTTTCACTATTAATATTTATTATTATTGTTTGTATTACCATTATTTACCCACGGGTATTTATATATATATATATATATATACGTATTATCGTAAGCATGTATTTTTGAAATTTGTGTTTTTATACTCCATGTATATAAACTTTTAACATTATATTATATTTTATCCAAAACATGCATTTTTATATTATACTTATATATTGCGTGTATATTCATAACATCACGTTATTCATATATCGTCGTCATCTCATATTTTTATAATTTCGTTATTCCTAACATATATTACGCACATGTGTCTAAATACTATTATATATTTCGTATATGTTTTATACATGTTTACTGCTTCTTTTTATTTGCATTATTACTGTTATTATCATGTATGCGTTGTTATATATGTATTGTATTATTCATCTCGTTTATTTTCACCTTATTCGTTATGTGTTTTTTTTATAGCATGTTAATTCATATTTCGATTTCTTCAATATTACTCATTTATAATCTTTTCATGATTTAATAAACAAGGCAATATACCGATTTTAACATTAAGCCGGTGATTTCATCGCTATGTTGGGTGAATCACGAATGGCTCGTGTTAAAAGCGGGATATCCTTTTCAAAGAAAAAACCTTAAATGCTCGTATTTTGATCGGATCACAACTAAATTTCAAATTGAACTCGTGCTCTCGAAAATCCAGACAACGTATGTTTGAAAAAGATACCAATTTTGGGCGTCGCGGGGGTGCTAATACCTTCCCCGCGCGTAACCGACTCCCGAACCCTCTTTTTCTCTGAATTTCAACGTAGACCTAAACTGAGCCTTCCTTTCACACAAAAACGAATTTTTCGGCCAGGAAGAGGTTTTATTAGGTGCCCGATCACACCTAAGAAAAAGGATTGGTGGCGACTCCTTTGCTTTCATAAAATTAAAATTCGTTTTCAAGATTTTAAATCGCCACAATTAGCGACCTAAGCTAAAAATTTTTCGTCGCTACAAATATTATTAATCTTTTAATTTAATTAATATAATTATTAAGTTGTTAACATTATTTGTAAGACCCTCTAACCCTAAACCGTCGCCGGAACAGGGTTACGAGGTATTACCAGATATATTAGACAACTTACGAATAATTCAATTATAAAATAACATTCATAGGATAATTTAATAATTAAGTCCCTATATTGGACTCTCGAAGCCCAAAACATGTAGTTAGAAGTGGAACGATACTAGTTTGAGTACTCCGGATTTTTTTTTATAAAAATTTCGACAGCATTTCTACTTAATTTTTTTACATAAATCCCCTGCAAATTCAAACCAAAAACAATTTGTAATCTATGTAGCAACTAATACGTTTCCACAATTAAACAAACCCAATCATGCCTAAACATATGACTTATCTATTTTATTCAATGAACATACATAATACCATATAAATTCATACTAATACACTTGATTCATTTCCATTACATACTTGTATCAAATATGTCACATTAGTTCCATTTCATACTAATATCCAATTTAACCATCATTTAACAGCCTTAATCACAAGACTCTTATACTTAACCTATACAACGTTTAGGAACATGCCACATTTACCAAAAGAAAGGTACATTACTAAAATTTCTTTGAAGTCGGGGTTGATCTGGATGCTGTACCGGACACTAGCTTTCTCTAACCTGCGCACGGAAACAACCGTACGCTGAGTATAGTTATACTCAGTGGTATTACCATAATTCAAAATTATTACATTAATCGATAAATTATATACAATCAAATTATGCTTATAATTATTCATTAATTATCCCATACTTCAAACTAACTAGATCAATACTAACAATAAGCAATATTTCAAAACTTGTATTTAATTGTATTCATATCTTACTTCATTAACTCAATTTCTTTAGATTTTTCATATTTTATTCCAGTAATTCATTTCATTTTATATACAATTCATGCAATTTATCACTTTATTCAATATCATTTCTATAGCAACTTGTAACCACTAATATCATATATCAAAAATTCAAACTTAATCAAATTGTGAACCTTAGGTTCATATTCTCAAATGCCATATCAATTCACAATTTCACTTCTCATTTCTTCCATAGTTCAATTAATCATATTTATTTAAGTTTTATTAATAATCATATAACAATTGAATTTCTTATACATTTCTGCTTAAATTATCTTAACAATAATATCATACTTTAATTATGTATCAATTTTATCTATATGTCATAACATCAATTACATTTACTACCTAAACATTTAGTTCATGTTTTCTATTTCCAATCACAGTTTCAATTCACATTTTAATTTCTCATTCATTTCAGTATTCAATAGAACAATTAATCAATCAAACTCATATAAATTTCTCATTTCAATTATACACCCTATTAACAAGGCTCAGACTCTGACAGATACGCGGATTCCACCCAAACACACCAGAATATCCAACCCAAACACACCCAGAATAATATAAATCCTCCATAATACACCAGTATAATATAGCCTCCCAAACACACCAGTATATCATATCCTCCCAAACACACCAATAAGACATTAAATGCCTCTTCAGATAAACCGAAGTATATAATAACAGAATCATCTTCTTGGCCGAGCTACAATCTCCTCATTTTTACAAATGATATTGAATAAAGTGATAAATTGCATGAATTGTATATAAAATGAAATGAATTATTGGAATAAAATGTGAAAAATCTAAAGAAATTGAGTTAATGAAGTAAGATATGAATACAACTAAATACAAGTTTTGAAATATTGCTTATTGTTAGTATTGATCTAGTTAGTTTGAAGTATGGGATAATTAATGAATAATTATAAGCATAATTTGATTGTATATAATTTATCGATTAATGTAATAATTTTGAATTATGATAATACCACTGAGTATAACTATACTCAGCGTACGGTTGTTTCCATGCGCAGGTTAGAAAAAACTAGTGTCTGATACAGCATCTAGATCAACCCCGACTTCAAAGAAATTTTAGTAATGTGCCTTTCTTTTTCTCCTTCTTTCTCCCCTGTTTCACGTTTGCCTATTCTGTTTCTTTCTTTTTATTTCCTTTCTTTGTTTTATGCTTTATATCATATATATATTCATTCTTTTTATTTTACTAATATAATAACACTAAATATCTTTTATATAACTAATTATTTACATACAAATGTATTCTATCTATACCATACATTTGTCACACTTTCAATTTGTTTACTAATAAAAATCTCATAATTAAGTTATATTTTACTTAATAAATATAAATATAAATATCTATTTAATAACAAATATATATATATATTACATTTGTACCCATACACATTATTACACATGTACCAATCATCAACATACATTTGTCTTATTTTAATTCATAATAATATTTAATAAACAACCATAATAATAATTTAATTTATTAATTAAGTATAAAAATCTTAGATTTTTATATTATGCCGCCCCAACTTTGAGGAATGGCATATTTGCCACTTTGGTCCCTCTTTTATTCTACTAATCTATAATTTAACTTTTATCTCTCATTCAATTTAGTGTTTTTCACTAATTTTTCTAAATTAAACTAAATTTACCTAACCAAAGCCTAATTAAACACATAATTAACTTTATAAATATTTTTAATAAATATTTACGAGTTCATTTTACTAGAAATGGAAGCCCGATAATTCATTTTCCGATATCGTACTTTTGAGGTCGTTACATTATTAATTTTGAAAATTTTTTATGTTTATATAATCAGACCGAAGATCGGATTATCGAGACGTATATACACAATTTAAGTGTGAGGGCACCTCGTGTTATTGAACAACACTTGTAAGAGGCAAGATTCTTTCACATGTCTCATATTCCTTCTTTTATGCGATTGATCTACCATAATTCGTTGTGGCAAATTAGAGTCTTTTTGGCACTTAATGAGCTTGTTTTCTAGCCATTTTATATTTATTTATTGCATTTTCAACTTTATTAGTTTATATTTATTTTATTTCAAAATAATGTTTTTACGCATTTTTTAGTGTTCTGATGAGTCGTGAGGCCAACTTGGGCCTCGAGAATGACTAATAGGCTACTTGAGTCTGTAGGGTGCCAATTTAGGCCAAAGAATGCAAAGAAAAATGGTTGTGTTGTGAGAGAAGTATCCAATGTCGCGACACAGAACTGGGAAGCATCCAGGGCTAAAACAATGACAACGTCACAACGTGGAGAAACCTAGCGTCGTGATGTCATCCTAACATAGTGCTGATGCAACAGCTGTGTCTTGGCATTTTTTTTTTATCTATTTTATTTTATAGTATCAGGGCTATTTTAGGCATATCTCAGCCTACATTTAGCCTATATAAAGAGGTCATTGAAACCCCTAAGAGGAATAAACTAATTAAGGAGTAGATTTAGCTAAATAGTTTTCTTAGTTTTTATTTTATTTTATTTTTATTTTTATGTTCGCATAGTTAAAAATTTTCTATTCCAATGTGAAGATAATTGCGAGCAGAGATCCTTTTGGAACTACCCTTCAATATTATCAATGAGCATTATCTTTTCCTTTACTCTTTTATTTCGTTAGCTTGATTAACTAATATTTTTATGAGTATTGAGATATATTATTCTGTGTATTTTATATTTTGCATGTTTCAGTTAGGGATCTGATTTATTGATTAAGTAATTATTTACTTAAAATTGAGTGTTTATTCAAAAGTGCTTAGTATATTAGGGAGTGCAATCCCTAGTAGAATATCAAGACAAGTGAGATTAAAAGGGTATCCTATCGAGTATAACTTGTGCAAAGTGGTGAAACGGAGAGGGTATCCGTATGCCTAGGAAGAGACCGAGATGATGACTTAGGTGGTAATCCTTAATGAAGATGAGATCGAGAGGGTATTCTTAGCTAAGGGTGGTAAAAAACTCAGTTAAGGGTAGTTAATGACTTCGTTGATAATTAGGGATTTAATCGATCATAGGCCGAGAGCTCGCATTGTCGACACTAGGAATAGAAAATTTCATTAGCTTAGTTTAGGTTAACTTAGATTTATTAATTTAACTAATTTAATAAATACTTTCATTTTGCATCAACACTACTAATTTGAGACTTAATTAGATTAGTAATTATTTACTGTGAAACACCCCTAATCTGTCTCCGTTGCTGAGTTGGGGTTACGGAGCATTACAGTATAGATTAGGATGTTTATCATAAAATAGAAAAAAAAATATAAAACAAATAATAACAATCAATAGCTTATAAAAATAAGGATAAAATAAACTTACATACCTTAAACCGAGCTTACAAGACCCTAAAAATAGTTTGGTAACAATGCGAGACTGCTATGAATCAAAACAGAAAAATATGCAAAAAGTTTGAAAATTCTGGAAACAGGGGTCACATGGCCGTGTGGCCAGACCATGTGTGTCACATGGTCGTGTGTGTCACAAGGTCGTGTGGCATAGCCCAGGCAGTGTTCACCATAAAAAGCTTCCAAAACAAGACAAAACTTTCATCCAACACTTAGGTTCCAAGCCAAATCAAAATAAACTATTTCCATACTTCAAAAACACATTTAAACAAGCCTAAAACATGTCAAAACAATAAACCTAAGTGCCTAACCAATGTGTCCTCAATGACATCATAATTCAATTATCAACCTCAATTCACTTGACACATCAACTAATTTGCATTCAAATTCATAAGTTCATATATAAAATTCATACCAAACTTATCATTTCTTCTGAATCATTCATATTCATTCATACCATGATTCAAACATTTAAATAAGGTTTATATCACATGACCAAGTTTATATGAATATATTCACACCAAGATTAAAGGCACATACACAAGTAAACTTATACCAAGCTTAAAACATAACATTTGTAATAAGTATTTAAACATATACAAAAACACCTATTACATGCCATATAACCCAAAATAAGCATATCAAAATCTACCAAAATGAGCTTGCATAGGGTGATCTTCAAGTTGATTCGATCACCTAACTCCACAAAATGTTATCTACAATGTTGGGACCGACCCTATTAAGCAACAAGTAAAAAAAATCGAAATAAATTGAGAAATTAAACACACAAATTTAATATGGAAAACCCCTCCAAAGAGGATAAAAAACCATGGGCAAAGATAATTTTACTATAATGGCAAAAGAACGAATAGTACAAAAGATGGAGATAAAAACTAAACCCCGAAAACCCAAAAACAAAAAACCCTCAAAACGTAAACACAAAATTCTCTAAATGTGTTATGAGTTCTAATATAATGGGTGTATTTTCTAAGGTTGTAAAAGAGCCTATTTATAGGCTAAATTCATAGGTCAAATAATAATAAAATAATCTAAACTAATAAGTGTTTGATTGAAATAAATAAACAGAGTTTAACTAGAAGATTATTTCTCAAATTTGACTAAAATAGGAGTCATACTTAACAAATCTCCACCTTGACTCATATTTCCACAACACCATCTTTACCAAAGCCCGCCATGAGCCTATCTTGAACTATGCAGGGAATTAACTTAGTCGGATCTGTGCTTAGAAATGAGAAGGCTTCTAGCCTTCGACTTGTACACTGCAAAATCAAAACTAACCCGAGTTTGATTTTCATGAACACATGCCTTAACTTTTTAAAGCCTGCATCCAAAAGAGAACCTCTTTTTAGCAAAACGGTCATACATTTTTCCCTCCTATGACAAAGTTGCCTCCACTCCAAACGAGTTGACTTAAACTCCGTAACGGAGGAGGGATATCCAATTTCACCGGTCATTGTAGAACCTTCCAGAATATAAAAATTGCTGGTTCTTTTGCCTTTTAACAAAACGAGAGCTCCACGAGATACTTTAATGTCGCTTGACTCGATGTTGATTCTATATCCTTCCAAGTCTAAAATACTCAAGGAGATGAGATTCTTTCATAAATCAAGTACATACCTGACATTTGAAAGTGTCCTAATCCTCCCATTGTGTATCCTAATTTTAATAGTACCAATACCAATTACCTTACTAGATGAATCGTTTCCCATGCGCACAACTCTACCTTCAACCTAACTGTATGTGGAGAACCATTCTCTATTGGGACACATATGGAAAGAACATCCCGAATCTAGGACCCACTCAGACGTAAGCTTGGAGTTATCACTCGTTGACACTAACAAGAAATCATCACCACTTTTATCGGCCAAATTAGCACCAGATACATCTTCCTCGTTACTCTCAGCAGCTCTTTAATTTCGCAGTTTATAACAATCTGCTTTAACGTGACCTAACTTTTTACAATAGCGACACCTTTTGTCTCATTTCTGTGATGCTACCAAAACGAAAGCTTGCCTATCTGCCTTACTATCTAAACCAAACTCATTGTCGAGTTTGTCTCTACTCAACAAATGCACCTTCACATCTTCAAACGAAAGTTTGTCTCTACCATAAATCAAGATCTCCCTAAAAGACTTGTATGAAGGGGGTAAAGAGCACAATAATAGCATAGCCTGATCTTCATCGTTAATATGAACCTCAACGATCTTTAAATCATTTAAAAGAGTAATGAATTAATTGATGTGATCTCTAAGATGCTCACTTTCGTTCATGCGAAACGTAAATAGATGTTGTTTCAACACTAAACAGTAAGCCAGAGAATTAGTCGCATAAAGAGCTTCTAACCTTTTCCACAAGGCTGATGAGGTTTTCTCCATCAATACCTCCTGCAATACCATATTCGCGAGGCACATCTGGATTGTAGACAAGGCATTTTCATCAAGCTCTTCTAATTCTGTTTGATTTAGATTCTCAGGCTTTTTTCTGGTAACAACCTTTTTCAAGCCGGTTTGAACTAGAATTGTCATCATCCGAACTTGCCACTGATTGAAATTTGTCTCACCATCAAACTTCTCAATTTCAAACCTTGTTGCTGCCATATCTGAACAGGTTGATCTATGAAAATTGAACTAGCTTTGATACCATTTGTTGGGATTGACCTGGTTAAGCAACAAGTAAAAAAAAACGAAATAAATTGAGAAATTGAACACACAAATTTAACGTGGAAAACCATTCCAAGGAGGATAAAAAACCACGGGCAAAGATAATTTTACTGTAATGGTAAAAGAACGAATAGTACAAAAGATGAAGATAAAAACTAAACCTTGAAAACCCGAAAACAAAGAACCCTCAAAACGTAAACACAAAATTCTCTAAATGTGTTATGAGTTCTAATATAATAAGTGTATTTTCTAAGGTTGTAAAAGAGCCTATTTATAGGTAAAATTCATAGGTCAAATAATAATAAAATAATCTAAACTAATCAGTGTTTGATTGAAATAAATAAACAAAGTTTAACTAGAATCTTCTCAAATCATACAAGGAACAGAAACAAACATGAGTAAGCTTCACTAGAGCTTAGTAAGTTCAATGGTTAAAACGATAAAACTTACCGAACTAAATATAACAATTTTAATAACAAGATTAAAAGTTAGAGTCTCCTGTCAACCACCATTCCACAACAGGTGAGTTTGTACATAAATAAGCATGAGATCATTCACTATCAAGCCACAATGCTTTCAGGAGATTCATGAATAATCGTTCAACAATTCAATAACAAGTCATTTAACACAAGAAACATTGTCCGATGAACGATATATGGATATGAGTACACAACTACCCATCTGAAACACACCAAACGCTCCAACCAGCCAATGCAACCGATAACACGCCTCAACGTCAAATGCCTAGCTCGTAAGCTAACATCCCTCTAATAACATGCCTGGGCACTAAGTGCCAAGCCTGAAGGCTTTACATCTGCCTTCGGTAACACGCTAGAATCACTGTAATATATTGCAATAGTCTACAACAAATGCTGGACTTCAGTATATTCAGTGTAAAATCACAGGACAGGAATCATCATCTCATCTCAAATCAATCCTCGTACCACGTGCACTATAACCTATTGGCATGCCAATCGTACTCTATCCTATGTTCATTAGTTCAGGAGATATTACCGCTAGACCAAAGTCCAATAATTTATTATTTTCGTTCACAGGAATTCAACATCAAAATATTTAATTTAACAATAAAAAACTGAATTCTGTCTCATTCAATTCATATTGTAAAATATATATATCAAAAGAAACCGAATGAACTTACCAAGGCTAAACTACAGTAACACCAAAAGTTTAGGGGCTATTCAACTACTTTCCCTTTTCCTCAGTTATCTACTTGTTCTTGATCTATAATATAATTTATTTCAATTATTAGCCTCAATTTCATATACTATTCAATTTAATACATATAACTTCCTATTTACAATTTTGCACATTAGACCCCAAAATTTACATTTTAACCAATTTGGTCCTGAAGACGAAAACAAGCTTATTTCTCATAATTAAACTTTAAACCCATTTAACCTAAGTTTTAACCATTCTAAAATAGCCCTAAATTTCTAGATTTATTAAGACAAACCATGTCTATTTTAGTTTATTTTCGATTTAGTCACTAAACATGAAAATTACTACAAATCACTTTACAAATTAGATCAAAGTTATTATCAAGCTTCATGCTCAAGAAAAAACATAAAAAATATTTCAAGAACATTAATGGTAATTTTTCTAAACTTTCGCAGCTTCACAAATTAGTCTCTAAACTAGTTAAATATAAATATAACGATATTAAAAACATAAAATTCATGAAAAATAGACCAATAAAACACTTACATGCAAGCATGAACTTAAACCAAAACTCCCCCAATTCTTCCCATGGAGGTTCAACCAACATAAAAGAAGAAATGAAAAAGATGACACCATTCTAAATTTTCTTTTGTTTTAATTTTAACTTAATTACAAAAATGCCATTTTATTTTATATTTTTAATCCATTTTCATTTACCTACCATCCACTATCATAAAATAAGGTTTATTACCATGTGAGACCCTTACTACATGTTGAAATGTCCATTTAACACATATAATCTATTAATGACTTACTTTTACAACTTTTATAATTTAGTCCTTTTTACTTAATTAACTATCTAAATGTTAAAATTTTCTAACCAAAAATTAATACACATATATAATCACTCTGTAAATATTTAATAAAAATATTTACGGGCTCATTTTATAGAAACAAGGTCCCAATACATTATTTTCTAAAATCACTTAACTTTAGAAATAACCCAATTGAACTTAACTAATCATTCAATTAACTAAAATTATCAATTCAAAATTTATTATACCATATTTGATTTGTAAATATTAAATAATAATATTTACGAACTCTCTCATCGGATTTGTGGTCCCTAAACCACTGTTTCTACCATCACTAAAAAATGGGTTGTTAAATTCTGTAATTAATTTAATAATAAATTTCTCCAATACACAATCCTTTGGGTATAATGCTCGGAATACTTATCGGTGTTCCATTGTAACACTAAACTATATTAAAATTTGACTTGTTCGTTTACAGATACTGCACTTAATTTATTTATATTTATTTGCACGTTTTTAACTCTAAACGTTAGCACATTTAGAGGTGGTCAGCTATAAATGTACAATTACACTTGAGGATGTAGCATTATAACTCAATTTACCGATTGATGGGGCAATCATTATGGGGGTAGTGGGCGTTGGCAATTGGAGCGCAAATTGCAACCAATTATTAGGCAAGGTGCTGGATAAGTTTAGTGGTAGTTGGATAGCGATGAAATGGTTAGAAGAAAATTTCTCATATATCATCAACTTTGCTAGTGTCGCTGAAAGATAAAACATTCATAATGAGGTTAATCGAGGGTCTTCAAATGCCAAATAAATCTCAAAATTTGGTACATTTAAGGTGGCTCCTACAACTAGTTGACTTAAAAGAAGCGAGGCAAATTGGTTAGGGATCACATGTGTTGACGACATTGTATTGAGAGATGTTCGGGCAATAGAAGCACAAAAAATTAAAATTAGTGGTTACAGACTCCTTCTTCATTCATGGACATGGTACCGCATATCATTTTTACGTCCTCGAGTAAACTTTATTTTAAGGTAAAATTCATTTAATAATATAATTATCATAATATTTTTTATTATTATATTTTTTAAACAATGTAACAACCTTAACCCGTATCCGTCGCTGAAATAGGGTTATGAGGTATTACTGATCAAATCACATCAAATTTGAATCATTTCACAATCATTATCATTCATACACATATAACATTCAAACATAATCATACTGTCCCTTACATAGGTCTACAAGACCTTAAAATAGGCTTGAAAGAGGTTCGGAACTAAACTGATAACATTTGAAACTTTTTGGAAACTTAAAAATTTTCATGCATGTAAGGGTCACACGCCCGTGTGAACGGGCCGTGTGCCTCACGTGGCCTGTAACGCCCTGATTTTCGGGATTTTTCAGGTTTAGTGTGATTTTGGGGAAGTTGTGAAATTTCTGTGTTGTGGTTATTGAATTTGTATTTAAGCATGTTAGTGGGCCTTTAGGAGGCCCAAACTCAGGTTAAAATCTGGTAAAAATGTCAAGGTATGTTTTTGAGTGAAGGGAGGAACCTGGTCAAGAGGGCTCTTAAGAAAAACTTGGGGAAATTTGTCACAAAGAGAGCTTGGGCAGAATGGCAAGGTGGGGCCACTAAGCTCCTAAAAAAGTGGCACCTAGGAGGTGGAGGAGGTTCATGGTACGAGTCACAAGGTAAGCTTAAGGTATATTTATTTTTTTATGTGCAAGTGTGGGCAAGTGTTGGCACTCAAGTGGAACTCTGTCTTGGAGAGTTTGAATTACTCAGGGGAGTGAATCAAGGAGAGTTTTTAGGGATTTCAAATTGGTGTAGCAGTGGCCGGCCATGGGACTTTGTGATAGTGTAATTTCGGCATTCAACCCTAGGCATAGCATATTCGGCATTTGGCTCTTTAGTGTGCCGATTTCTCTAGTTAGGGGAGCTCTTTTTGTGCCGATTGTATATTGCATTTTTGGGTCTTCTTTTTACCATTCTTTTGCCCATTCTTTTTCTCTTTTTTTGACCTAATAGCCGAGCCCTACAATCCCCTAAAACCTCTATTGCCGATTACACCTCCTAGCCAAATTCACTTCTTTTCTTTCTTCTTCTTTCATTCTTCTTCTTCCTCTCTTCTCACACCTTGAACCGATTCCATCCTACCATTCCTTGCTTCAAGCCGATTCTATCTCCATTGCAAATCCTACTAACCTGAATCCATCTATTTCTTCTTCTCTTTTCTTCAACCTCTGTCGACAATCACTTGACCGAAACCCCAATCATAGCCAAATACTCTATTTGACAGAACCTTTACTCTTGTTGTTTACCTTTTGACTGAAATCAATCACTCTTTCTTCTCTTAGGTTCTCTAGCGAAGCGGAACATCTCATCATCCATTACTTGTGCCATCAATTCATTCCCCTATTTCACTGTTGTGTCGACAAGGACATCTAGGTGTAGATCTAAAAGCCGAATCCTCTAGAGCCATTCTTTGCTATCGTTTGGGGCTAGATCTAGTGTAGATCTAGTTTAGTGGAAGCGTGGAGACAACATTCATCGAGTAGAGTCATCGGTAAGTGATCGGAACCTTGAGTACATTCGTTTTCTTAACATTTAAGGAGAAGCCAAAACCCCTATGTCCTTGGAGGCTTTGTCGACATAGTCTAGTGATAACCATCATTCTATTTTGGTTTTTATACGTGTTAGTTAGCAAAAGAGGTGAGCAAACGGGGAATGGGAGGAATGGATACAACCAAATTTAGATCTAGTGCATCTAAGTCATCAAGGTGAGGACTTTATGGCCATTAAGGGTGTTGGCCGATTATGGTAAGGGACCTTAGCATCGGTTTTCATAGATTCTTTGATTAATCGATTTAATGATGGATTGTAGGTGTTATTGCATAGAGGATTTCGTCGGGGAAATCATAAACAGGTGTGTGTATCGAATACCCTTTCAATGTTCAAATCGGCAAAAGCCAAAAAGTCGAAATGCCGTAGTTCTGGCATTTCGTGGGCTTGTGAGTGTGCGAACGCTCTCAAGTCAGTGGGAATACATTGGATCTGAAATCGCAACTGGTAAGATAGTCGAGGGTGCAATTTCGTACGCATCGATAAGTTGAGCCTTGGTGGGCCGAATGTGGGCCCAATGGGCTTTCGGGCCCATTTGGATAAAAAATAGGCTTTAAGGGTACTTTGATGGACTATAAGGCTAAAACTGCTAAAACGAGTAACTGATTATGAAACATGGATTAAATGGGCTTTATTGGCTAATTGACACTGTAGGGCCAATTAGGGGTTTTAGGGCCCAGTAACTGAAACTGCTAAAAACTATTAAAACGACGATTGAGATGGAAATAATGACTGTTAGTGACTGTAACATGCTTAAAACTCGTAATAATAGTGTAAATTACTAAAATACCCCTTAGGGTGAGAAATTACTATTTTACCCCTAGGTGTAAAATGACCGTTATACCCCTAGGGCTAGATATGTCTAAAATACATGACTTGACTGATACTGTTACTGTATGCCATGTTATATCTGTTGCATGGGTTGAGATATTGATGGAGGAAGTGTGAGTGGCACTGCCACATTTATTGAAATGGGCTATGCCTCGTATTACTGAAAAGGGGCTTTGCCTCGTTATACTGTTTATCTGAGCAGCCATGCTGCAACTGTGGTGTGTGGGCTGGGTGGGTTGAGTTATTCCCTACATGGTGTGTTGGTTGGTACGGGTAGTGTGTAGCGGTTGGGTGGGTCGAGTAGTCTCCTCACACGATATGGTCTTGCATTCATACTGTTATCTGTACTGTTCTGTTGTGGGCCTATGGGCCGTACTGCTATCTGAAAAGGGCTAAGGCTCAGTTTACTGTATCTGAATAGGGCTTCAGCCCAGTTATTACTGAGACTGGATAGGGCTTAGGCCCAGTGGGCTCGGGCTGACTCGGGCTTTGGATGGGCTTCTGCACACACTGAGTTTTCCAAACTCACCCTTTTCTTTCCATCCTTGTAGGTGAGCCTTAGTTCGTGAACTTGGAGCTGGGAGGGATTCAGAGTGGCCACGAAGACTGAGTTGGTTTAAACTTGCTTTGATTATTTCACTATTTTAATTACACGCTTTACTTTCATTTTGGGTTTGTAATAAGGCTGCTTTAACTACTTTTATTTGGAGTTTTTATTTCTTTTACTTATGCATGGTTTACTTCAACTACAACGATGCACGTTTTTCAAACTTAAACTAATGTTTTCAAAACCCATCTTGCAATACAATTGGTTAACCAAGATAATAATAAAGAAGTAAATCGTTTAACAAACGGATAGAGAGTAGGATGATTATCAAATGAACTGGAAATTTTTATTAAACTCTAAGTATTGTTTTACAAAACTCATCACCAAACATAATGACTAGATTACGTGGATTGGTTTGGGTGATGTAGCACACCAGATTTGGCCATAACATTTGGGCCGGGTTTGGGGTGTTACACGGCCACCAGACATGCCCGTGCCTTAGGCCGTGTGAAAATAGGGCATACATACTGACTTGCACCACACGGCCGAGGACACGCCCATGTGCTTGGTTGTATGAAATCTAGAGGGGTTACTAACATGGGTCACATGTCCGGCCACACGCCCATGTGCCAGCCCATATGCCACACACGGCCAATAGACATGCCTGTGTGTCTAAGCCGTGTAACTCACTGACTTGATTTGTTTAAACATTAGGGATCACACGGTCAAGTCACACGCCCATGTGCTCAGCCGTGTGGCATGAAAATAGGCTTGGTTTAAGACACATTCTTTCCCCTCCTCAAGCATACCTAAAACAAAACATTTCATACCATTTCAATATATTAATAGGCAGCCAAAAACATGCTATTTTATACACTAAACATACAATACCACTTCCAACCATTTCATCAACTCAAATTCAATACACAATTGTCACACCCAAAATTCACCAAATTTATATGCCAAAATTCTACCCAAAACCACATATCTCATTCATCAATTCTTCACATATCCAACTAGCAAATCAAACTCAAACTTGCTAATAATATGCCAATTCTCATCCACAATATACCAACATTCATCCTAAACATACCATTTCATAAGACAAGATATTTGCACATCAAAATATGTTCATTAACAAGCCATATCACATGGCTATATTCATAACCAAAATACTACTAGTAGCCTGTACATGCCATATATCATTTTATACAATTTCAAAAGGTACCAAAAAGATGTTCGTAGTGTGATTGATTCGCTGACAATTCCTAGATCTGAGCTAGCTTTAATACACTGTAAAATAGAGAAGAATTCACACAGTAAGCTTTAAAGCTTAGTAAATTCGTAATATAACACATTTAACTCAACAATTAAATACAATTCAATCAATTAACTAACTCTTAATACAACTCATATCATTACTCAATCTCTTCCAAAACTATTTCTCACTTTCATACTACTTCTTTATACTCATAACCAAGCATTCATAATGCTACTCAAAATAACTCATTTATCATTATTTATTCTCATAATCTTTCATCTATCACACACATAATATCATCAACCACATAGGTTCCGTATATACCTGTACCATCACGTATTTATCTATCACATTTACCACCTCTTTGCTCGGTATGCTAATTCATTTGATCATCTTTAAACGTTTAATGAACTTGCACACTTAATGCCAAATAAATAACTGAAGCTATAATGGTGTCACACACTTAGTGCCATCACATTAAACTGATATTATCTCAGTATCTCACACTTAGTGCCAATTATTTAGCCGAAGCTATCTGATCTCACACACTTAGTGCCATTTATCACCATTGCCATTTAATTTACGCACACTTAGTGCCACATATCCTCGAATCACTTTTACACATAATCATGCTTCACTAATACTTTTTCATTCATTAAATTATGCTTCACTAATACTTTTTCATTCATTTCATCACATATAAACATGATTAAACAATATGTATTACATACGAACTTACTTCGGACGTAGAAACAACGAAATTAGCCAATCAATCGAGTACTTTATTCTTGCCTCGATCTAAGTCCATGTTCCTCCTTTCTTAATCTATATAACATCAAATTCATCTCATTCAATCAAAAATTCACTCAATTTAATTCAAGAACAAATATTTGGGCATTTTTCACATTAGCCCCTAAATTTCACATTTTTATCAATTTAGTTCTTTTTGCATAAAATCACAAATTCACTAAATTTCTTGGCAACCCATGCTAGCCGAATTTATTACATGCTACTAGTAGCCCATATTTTCAATTTATTTCACATTTTAACTACATAAATTCTCATTTTCACAATTTAATCCCTAATATGCAATTTCACTAAAAATCACTTAACAAAACATATTAATCTAACATTTAGCTTTCATTTTTCATCATCAATCATCACAAATATTGAATATTTATTAATGGCACTTTTCAAAATCAACAATAAACTCAAAATTAGGGCATGGGCTAGCTAGTATTCGAAGCAACGATCACGAAAACATAAAGTTTATCAAAAATTGAGCTAAAACCACATACCTAATAAGCTATCCAAGTGCCGAACTTAAACAAGCTTCAAGCCCTAGTTTTCTTCTCCATTTTCGGTTGCCAAAAAGATGAATGAAGGAATTTTTGGCTTTTGTTTTATTAATATTAACTTAATAATCAAATTATAATTTTAACCCTAATGAAAAACCATTTAAAACATCCATTATATGGTCATTTATGACCAATCACACTATCCATGGTTTAATATCAACATAAGGACCTCTCATTTAACAAAACATAGCATTTAAGCACTTTAAACAATTAACAGACAACTTTTATATTTTATGTGATTAGGTCCTTTTATCAAATTGAAAACACAAACGATAAAATTACCAAACAAAAATTTCACACATACCTTATCACATGCCATAAACAATAAAAATAATATTTAAATATTTTTACGACATCAGATTTGTGGTTCTAAAACCACTGTTCTAATTTAGCTATAATCAGCTGTTACAAATAACATATTATTTAAATAGGTAGAATAATGACGAAAGTCATGTGGGTATACCGGATGAGCTCAAAGATATCCATTTATTGTTAGATTAATGATTAGAAGCCAATGTTAGTTTTTGAAAATTTCAATTATATAATATTTACATGAGGATTTTAAATTTAATATCAGGTACGTATCAAAATTTATAGTTTCATGCTGTAGTTTGAATGGATGTCATACTTTGATACGAGAATTCAAGAATGCATCCCAACCAAAATTTTGGTAAATTGCAATATTTGATCAATTTGAGATGCATGAATCGCAATGGTTGAGATGCACGAATCTGATCCAGTGATCCACGAATTTGATCAAGTGATGCGTTAGTTCAGGTTTGTACAAAGTATTTCATTGTCACCTCGATAGCTCAATGAACTTCATAAGATTGACTTGCCCGATGAAAATTGACTAAATTACATGCCAAATACATCCACATATGGGAACATAGGTACGATTTCATACCTATGGGTGAACCAATTATTCGACCAGATTCAACAACTTCTTCAAAGTACATGACATGGCTTAGACTTCACAATAAGACATATTTATTATGGAGGAGAAAATGAGTAGGCATTGTGTCGTAGAAGGCCAAGATCACCCCATATGAGGCTGTGATTGGAAGTACATGTGTTGAGTTCATCATCCTTAGCTCCAACCCCAAATACTATACCAATGGGTACACCATTTCTTGGTCAGTATGGTTTTTTTTTCCTGGTGCTTTCATTAACCCCATTTTTTTTTTTACACAAGCACTACATTATGCATCATCATACCATGCATCAACACTTTCTCCAGGAATATTTTTTGCACCACCTTTATCCCTAGGATTATATCGCACACCACTGCCAATAACAACACCAACCTATCCACCATCTCCTATAGTTCCAACATTCTATCCACAATCGAATTATTTGACACCATATACTTCTCCATCGATAGTGTCACAAACATCCCCAACATCATTTTTCTTAAGAGGTGGGTCATCTTTAAAACCACCTATTAATATCAGAGATGGTATATGATAGAAACCTAGAGTACAAATGCAATCTAGAATGGAGGAATAAGATAAATATCAAGATCAAGATGGAGGTGGACGTGAAGATGGAGATGAAAAAGATGAGGAGTCAGAAGCTCAACTATGATGACATTCTTTTCATAATCGACACCCACTGGGTTGTGGCACACATTCGGGTCGACGATGCCGATGAATTTTTTATTTTAAAATATTCTCATGTAAGTCATCATTTAGTTTATTAACTTTTAATTTGTATTTTATTAAAATTTTTCATCCATAATGTACTTATTCTAATTTTATCAAAAAAGTTTTTTCTATCGCATTTTACATCAATAATATACTTATTTACAATCTATGAAAAAATTTAAATTTTTTTATTGTATTCTATTGTATTTTATATCAATAATATATACTTATTTACAATCTATAAAAAAATGAAAAATTGTTTACATTGTTTTCTATTGTATTTTACATCAATAATATATACTTATTTACAATTTACCAAAAAAAAGAAGCAATGAAAAAATAAAAAATGAACAAATTATTGGTTTGTTTTTTGTATGTTTATACAATAAATAAATAAATGTTTTAATTAGGTCTTCTCCTGAATGTTGCTCCCAGGTGTGGACATGTTGGTTTACTATGCCTTAGGTTCCTACAATAATTGCATAACATCGGTTGGTCTATCTTCTCCCAAATATCCATATTGTCGCATATCCGAGTAGAATTAAGTCAACTTTTTGTCTTGCGACGCAACATAATATCCGATATAAACTCAAATAGAGCGCTCGAGACAATGGGCCACATACTTTTAATTGGGACCCGTGGGAATTTAGATTTCCATTCTTTATATATGCATTTTAGTTTGTAAATTTCATCAACATAGCTCATGCAATCCAGACGTGCCAAGGCACATGTAACAATTTCATGTGCACATGGAAAATGAAGTGCTTGAAATCTCCCACAGCTGCAGGTCTTTCATCTCAGGTATACATGATATGATTCCCTGATAATACTTTCGTTGGGTCTATGGAACTCTGTAACCCGAAATATTTTATTTAGATGCGAGTGACACTACAAACATAGAGTTCGCTCTTTTTGCATTTTCTCTAATATCTTTCATCACCTCTTTGCACCAAATGTGATCGCCCTTTTGTAAACTCTAAATTATATAGATTCTTTTATAGATGTTTATGTCACATTTTTACTTAGAATTTTTGTTAATATCAAGTATTTGACATCTAATTATGTGATTTTCATTCATATTAAGACATTAGACATAAATTAAGTGAAGTTTGCAATTTTATACACATATGCGTAATTTTATTATTTTATGTTGGATGTTAATTTTTACTAAAAATATGGTAGATAGACCGTTGAATTAATAAAGCATGGGAGCTGAACAAGATAACACATGAGCACAAGTTAAATTATACATCATGTGGATGGCAATCTCATTAAATTGGACCTAAGAATTTCATGAAACCCAACTTGGAAGATAGTTGTTCAAAAGGATTGAGTCTGCTATGAATTGGGTGTCAAAAACCATCTAACAAAGGGGAGGATGAACCAAATTCGAAAAAGGCATATGAGTAGCCCAAAATAAGCTTTTAGAAGATCTATTTGGAGGTCCTTGAACTTGTGAAAGAATCAGAAATCAGTTCTCAACCAATGCCCAAGAAACCGTCCAACCCCTAGCACATATCAAGATAGAATCAAGCAAGAAAATCAAGGAACAAATTAACCACTATCCACAATTCATGGCCGGCTAAGAAAGGGAGCATTTCAAGAGATCCCTTAAGCTATTTTTAGCAAACTTTTATGTCACCCGTTTACTATAAATACCACCTCTCATTCCCATATCCCTCATCGATCATTCATTCATTTTTCACTTGTTCATTCCCTTTCTCTCTTCCATGCATAAGCATCCCCTCTTCCCATTATCTTTAGCTAGCATTTTCCTTAAAGAAATCCACTCTTGGTCAGCCACCTTGAGGAGATCTTTATAAAGGAGCAAACACAAAGATCAGAGGAAGCCACTGTGACCTATTTTCAGAGGACTGTCGAAATCATTCAGAGTTTCTTCTTCCTTATCTTTATTTTGTTCTTAGTTATTCAACATGTTAGCAAATTGTTTTAATGTTTTTCCATTAACAATGATAGCTTAACTTTGTTTAAGTTGAAATGATTACATTAATTTGACAAAGTTTGTTTGATTCATGTTTATGATGTTTTGTGTCTCAATCGTTCATTTGTCCAATTAAAATAATTTATGTATTTCATGCATTAAAATATGTTTGAATGCATTAGAATTAGTTGATCAATCCTAACCAGATGGCAATTAATGGACACAATAATTGGAAGGTGCATGCTTGACTTAAATCCTAACTAGATAAAATTAAAGGTTTGTAATAACTTGAAAAAGCTTTATTGCCTTGCATAGATTTAGGTTTATGTGATTAAATTTTTTTCAAACTTAACCCGTCCCTATTACTTCACATAAATTATAAGGAATTCTTAGTTAAATATGGACATAGAAATATACATGTTTTTCGAAGTATAAAATTTCAAAAGAACTTATATTAGATTCCAAGCTAATGAAAGATCGAGTTGCCATAAAAATATTTTCTGTAACACCCCTATCCTGTAACCGTCGCCGAAATAGGTAAGGGCATTACCGGACTTGTAACTTAGATCAGAACAATGTAACATCAAACATATGACATATAACATCGAAATCCTATAACTTTTCAATCATTCATAATCAAATCATGCTATAAACAGACTTATAAAAAATCTAATCATAACGTAGGGACTAATTTGATATCATATAAAAGTTGTAAGAAAACTCAAGAAAATTTTTCCAATTAGGGTCACACGGTAGTGTGCTCAAGCCGTGTGCCTCACACAGGTACCAGACACGCCCATGTGTCTAGGCTGTGTGGAAACAGGGCATACGTACTGACTTTACCACACGATTACTAGACACGCCCGTGTGTCCAGCCCGTGTACTACACTGACTTAAGTATCCAAAAATAGGGGTCACACGGTCGAGACACATGCCCATGTGCTCTGGCCATGTGGCATGAAACAGGCTTGGTTTAAGCCATTTTCACAACACAAATGGTCAAGTACCTATAAGCATCTTTTGCACAACCTTATACTAGCATAATTGAACAACCTAATCAGCCATCACAAGCCATCAAGTAGGCCATTTCATAATCAACCAATTCAATGATATATATATCACAAACATGTACCAACTATCTCATATCCCTTTCAAGCTAAATATCTATCATTTATAACTCATTTCCATTCAACTCAAACTTGGCATTATCCTACTAATTCAATTAGGAAACTTACCATTTCTACTCAACATCATTTAAGCCAATTCAAGTCAAAGCTCAAATCTCATCCATCACCAAATGAACTCATCAAATGAAGCTTTCATGACAAATTAACCATTTTCAAACCAAGCCATATCACATAGCTTGGACATAAGCCAAAAGTCATACCATATTCAATAGCATATGTGACCAAAATATTCAACTTATAAACTAGCCTAGACATGCCATATTTACACATTTCAAAAGAGCTTAATATTACCAATCATCTCCAGGATAGTGTGATGAAATCTTCGATGACTTCCAACCGGAGCGAGCATTCAAATCACTGAAAACTACAGAGAATAAATTGAGTAGGCTAATAAGCTTAGTAAGCTCGTATAATTAACAGTACTATATATGGTTTAACAAATATTTCACCATTTAAAATAAACTTGAATACATATAAACCAACTCTACCAAATTCTATATCTCTTACTTGTCAAACGTACCACATATACCTGTACTGATTCATATCATCATTTCTATTCTCGTAACATCATCTTTTCCGTTGAACCATTGAAATCAACATCGAATACCCGGTATCTTGCACACTAAGTGCCATATATGTGATTAAACCATTTATATCTCATATAACCTAGATAACATCAATATCATATAGTTCACATAGCACTTGTGTCAATTTATTTCAATACGTATGACCTGTAACGCATTCATCCAATCGATAGTAGAATTACGCCTATATAAACATTAACTCATCAGTAACATAGTAATTCATTTTCAAATTAGTCACTTAACAACAATATATTCATCCATTCATAAGGATGAAACCAATATGTAATGTCTATATAACATTCAATTCATTTCTCATTTCAATTACACATTCTATATAAATAATGCTACATCTCATAACTATATTTCATTTAAACCATATATCAATTCATCTATATAAATCATTGATCTTATGTAACATTTCAATACACGTATCATTTCATCTATCTTTTATATATACTATATCACATATCATCATTCATTTACAAGATTCACATATATATATATCATGTAACCTTTCATTTATACAAGTCAAACATCTCATATACCATATAATTCATGCAACCATGTAACCATTTATTTATACATATCATACATCCCAAATAACATGTAATTCATGTACCATATGTCAAGTAAACATATGCTTGTAACATGTAATTCATATAAACCATGTAACATTTATCATGTAACCATATACTTGTAAATATCATTCTTGTAATTCATGTAATCCATGTAATTCATATAACATATATACCATGCACATCTTGAATCTTTATAACATGTATTCCTTATTTTCATATTAATATAATGCCCGTTGAACCTTTAGAAACATTGAGGGATACTCGGGTGATACACACATAGTGTATATATGTAAACCTGTAAATCTGTCAATTCATCATATATGCTCTTTTGAGCCATGTACTATATGCTCCTCCTGAGCTGGTAACAGTAAGCCCGAAGGTTGAACATGTAAGCCCAAAGGCTAAAAGGTAAGCTCGAAGGCTGAACATGTAAGCCCAAAGGCTGAACGGTAAGCCCGAAGGCTGAACATGTAAGCCCGAAGGCTAAACATGTAAGCTCATGAGTTGTGGTGAGTCAGCAACAAATGTAGGAGCTCAACCAACCTGTAGCCCTAGTGACATGTCACTTGTATCCTACGACTTTCTACGGTTCAAATAGGGCTTGGTAATCAAATTTAAACATATATTCAATAGGAAATTTGAAACCATATTTCATTTATAAGATTCATATGAATCATATCACTAATTACTCATGTGATTCATATAAGCTATGTCCCATTTCATATATATACACATCATGCATCTCATGTAACATTTTCTTTTATAATACATATATTCATGTACTATATAATTAATTTAACTTTTGTAACATGTAATCTTTATAATACATAGCATATAATTTATAATATTTTTCGATGCTATATCATGTAACTTTGATGGCAGTAACATATTCATAGAGCCGATAATTCTAGTAATTTAATTCATTTCACATACATATACATTCAATTTAAACAATTACAGTAACTAATAGTTTGATTCTAACTATACGAGCTTACCTGGAATAGTTCGGATGATAATTATCGGTTATTCGTCTATTTTCTTTTTCCTAATCTAAGCTCGATCTTAGCTTAACAAGATCTAAATAATAACAAATTCAGTATATTAACCTCCTAATTATTCAATTTGACACTTATACACATTTTGGCAAAACTACGCTTTTGACCCTAAAGTTTCACATTCTTATAGATTAGTCCTTATCACTTAAAATTGCAAATTCTTGCAATTAAGGACAAACCCATGCTAGCTGAATTTTACCCATACTACTAGTAACCCACAATTTCACTTTATTTATACTTTTGTCCACAACATTTTACAAATTCACAAATTAACCATTTTTGACATTTTTACCAAAAATCACTTTGCAAAACTAGATAATCTAACAATAATCACTCATAATCTAACATAAATCATCAAATTACTCACATACTCTTCAATGGAAATATCTCAATACTTTAACAGCTTTGAAAATGGAGACACGGGCTAGCTAGATTGAGCTGCAACAAGCTCAAAAACGTAAAAATTATTAAAAACAGAGTTAAAACCATACCTAATTGAGAAAAATTAAAGTTTCTGAATGCAAAAACCTTCCATGGCTGTTTCTTTGTTTCATAATCGGTTGATGATGATTTTAGGAAGATGGTGATGTTATTTATTTTATTTATTTTAACAATTAATAACCAATTTACTGAATTAGGCTTAAAACTAAGTCATAATTTTAATAATGCCAAACCATGATATTCCACTATCCACATTTATGGGTTATTTACCACTTAAGAACCTCCCTATTTAATTTCATGGCTATTTAATGCATTTTACTAATAGAACATCATTTTTATGCATTACGCGATTTAATCCTTTTTACTGAATTAACTACTCAAACGGTAAAATTTCTTTATGAAATTTTCACACGAACATTCTATAATACTGTAAACATTAATAAAATAATAACATAAATATTTTGACTTTGAATTGTGGTCACGAAATTACTTTTTCCGATCAGACTCGAAATTGGGCTGTTATATTTTCTGGAACTTTCTTAAGCATGATGAAAATGAATTGAGTCAAATGTATAATTATTCTAGCTTATTCATGTTATTATTGTTTAACTTGTGAAATTACTGCCAAACCATCTCATCTCATTCATTGCATTTAGATTAATTCATTTGCATTTAGTTAATATTAATTTTATCCATCACATCAAAATTATTGTGTTTTCTTACCAACTTGTAATATTTAATTTTGCAATTATTTGATTAAAATATACAGTCCCTGTGGAGACTATAACTCTTTTACTTACTTATTACTTAATAATGACTGTGTATACTTGCACAAACCTACGTGTTATACCTTTATCTGTCCAACATATTTTTCCACTCACTTTGGAAATAAGGCTGCTAAGAAAAAATATGTTTCTTTGACCATTGACATTATTGACAAATGATGTTTCCCCTTGAATTTATGCATTATGCTAAGTTCGTTGTCATGTTCTCATATCGTAGATCTCTATTATATGATTGAGTCCACTACTCCTTGGGTATCCCTTCGAGGTATTCTGCACCGGCTTTGTTTATAGCCTACAAGTTTTCCAACATTCCATGGAATCGATGTTGGATGAGCTCGTACCCCGTCGAAGAAAACAAATAGTATATCCATGAATGCAAACAATGTACATGTTAAAGAATGACATAGAAAATAATATTTACTACCTACGTATCTTAATAACATGTTGCCGCTTAGCATTTAATCTAACGTAATTTGAAATGTCAAATTAGGCTTCCCCGTTATAGTTAAGGAGCTTGTTTTTGAGAAAATTACCATATTTTTCGTAGTTTAATGTAGATTTTAGATTTCCAAATTAATAAGTGCAAATACCTCTTTTTAATCATTTTGATACCCAAATTGGCCAATTGTACCATTGGAGGTCCTAACGTATGATTGAGTATTGTAGGTACTTGCAAATAGGGGTGCTCAATTGGTCGATTCAGTTATTAACTGAACTGAACTAGCATTAACCAAATTAATTGAACCGTGTAATCCTTTAACCATTAATCGAACAAAATTTTTTTCAAAAAAATTACCGAACCAAAATATTTATGTTAATTTGGTCAGTTAACCGAATTAACTAAAATTTATATGTTATTGCCTTTGGTTTAAACAAGTATAAAACATATCAAAAAAATAAATTGATAATTTTCATTTGTCTTGAAAGTTAACCAAAAATTTAAGTCTTGAAACACTACATAATTAAAAAAAATACATATGTTCGATTAATTCGATTAATTACCCGATTTCAAACTAAATTAACTGATAATCGAAATTCCAAAAAACCATTAACTGTTCTCCGACCGAACTAAGTTTGGCCACCGACCGATTAATCGAATTAGATTGGTTTGGTTGCTTAATTTGATTTTAACCAAAGTTTGAACACCCCTACTCGCAGGTGGCCCAAAATTGTGTGGAAACATCAACGAAGCAAGGGGTATCACGACATCGAAGCATGCAAATCGCGAAATCCCCAACAGGCCTAAGATTAAGGCAACCTATAATGGCATCACATTATCCTCTTTGGTTTTCACAATACCCATTTTCCAAAGAGCACTTCGTTTCGAGATTGACAACAATATCGTAATATCCAACCTTAGGTATCGTAATATCACTATCGTGAGGGGAAAAAATGACGCTAGGTGTAATGTTTGTCTAGCCAAAGCACCAATCAGAGGAGGCCCATTCAAGGGCATTTTGGTTCCAAAATAGGGTCAAAAATCTGTAACACCCCTTACTCGAGTCTGACGTCGGGACGGGGTACGAGGCATTACCATACTTAATCATGCTTGAACATGTAATTTCGGACTATAAAAGTTCATTCCTTATTAAAACTTTTCATTCATTCCTTGAATAACCTTATCATGGGCTTACAAGGCCCAAAACATACATCGAGTGTGTTCCAGAATTAGTATGAGAACTTTCAGGCACTTAGAAAAATTTTGCCTAAAACAAGGCCACACGACCGTGTGGGCAGGCCATGTGGTCACACATGCCCATGTTCCTAGCCCATGTTGAATTTATTTTTTATTTTGAACCCACAGGGGTTTTGACACGGCTTAGGCACACGCCCGTGTCTATGGCTCATGTCCCTCACACGATCTAGACACGCCCGTGTCATTATCCCATAGAGGACTCTAACTTAGAACACTGTAACATCTTAGGTTCACACGGCCAAGGCACACACCCGTGTGCTTAGCCAGTGTGCAATACTGACTTAACCCTAAAAACAACTTAGGTTTAACACGGCCTAGGCACACACCCGTATGCCCATCTGTGTGGACAATTATAGGCTATTTTCTTAGCCTTTTTGCCATCCTGAAACACATCCAACTCATATCAACTTCAAACTCACAAATCAAGGTATAATATACATTAAAAAAATTCATCATTTAGGCACTCACATGCCATCATACATATCATGAATTTCATCCTTATTGCATAAAATATAACTTAAACAATATTAGCCAATTACAAAGGCCATTACAACTTGACTCAAGTGATAACAATAGCCAACACATTTGGCTACTCAAAATAACACATACCAAAGTAACTAAACTTCCTATACATGCCATACAACAAAAAGACTAACTTTACTATATCAAAATGAATTCCTTGATAGTGTGACTTCGAGCTCTGACTTTGAGTGATCCCCGAGCTAATTCGGCAAATCTATATGGAAGGGAAAATAAAGGAGTAAACATAAAAATGCTTAGTAAGTTGCATGAAATAAAATAGCAATAAATGTCATGGAAAGTTATTTAAACATGGCATTAGGAGGTTTATATAACTTCTTACTCTTTCTCGTATCTTACTTATTCTTATAACATATTCATTCAAGACTTACTTACTCTCGTGACTTACTCTTTCCCATGGCTTACTCATTCACATGCTTTGCTCATTCTGATGCCTTACATTTTCATAATTTCTCATGACTTACTCAAATGTACCTATAACACTCATCATGAAACTTTAGTCTCTCTTGTTAGCTAAACAACTTAGATAAATTCTCTATTAACATGCTTAGAATATCGAAGGATACCTGTAGTGTCATTCTCATGGCAAGGTACCAAAGCCATATCCTAGATATGGTCTTACATGGGACCTCAAACTGGTGCCAAAGCCATATCCCAGATATGGTCTTACAAGGGATCTCATATCGATGTCGATGCCATGTCCCAAACATGGTCTTACACGGGATCTCTCTTAGATGCCCATGCCATGTCCCAAACATGGTCTTATACGGGACCTCATGTGGATGCCAATGCCATGTCCCAAACATGGTCTTACATGGGATCCCTGTTCGGTGCCGATGCCATGTCCCAGACATGGTCTTACACGAGACCTATAGTGCTCATGACATGATTACAGTATCCTTCGTAACTTTTAACACTTGCATATAGTTTTTCTTTCATGTTTCCATCATTTCTTAGTAAAAGTTCATATCAATTGCTTTCATGGAATTATACATAGCTCATAAATTGGCTAGATTATTACATACAACTTACCTCGGGTCCAAAACGAGGGCAATTATTCGATTTAGTCCACTATCTTACTTTTTCCCCGGTTTCGGTCCGGGCTTCATGTTTCTCGATCTAAAATGAAAAATTAAGCTAATTTAATACACACATAGGCTAAATAGCCCATAATTTACACTTTGGCAAAATTTATAATTTTCCCATAAACTTTTGCATTTTACAAAATGGTCCCGAGGCTCGTATAATACAATGCACTTATTTTCCAAGTTACCCAAGGCTAGCCGAACCTTTCATGTGCTCATAGTAGCCCACATTTCTCATCAATTTGTACATTTACTACACATTTTACTAACTTTGCAATTTAGTCCCTATTAGGGATTTTCATGAAAAATCACCTAGAGAAAGGTGTTTACTACACTTTAAACTTTCATATTCTACCACTAGACATCAAAATTGTAACACCCCGAATTTTAGGCCTAGAAGTATTCGACCTTGAGTTTTGGATAGGTTAAAAGTGGCTTAAATAATTTAAATTGTGTGTTTAGTTTAGTGAATAAAGTGGTAATTTGAGGTGTTAAAGAGTTTCTGTGAAGTCCTGAGTTCGGGTTTAGTATAGGAAAAATATTTATTTTTATGTTAATAGAACCCTAAGCTCAAGTGGGATAACTCATAAATAAAAGGGGATAAAATAGGACACAAAAGGAGTTGTGGTCTAATGGCAAATGGCGCCACATAGGAGACAAGGAAGTGACGCCATAGGGGAAGCAAGGGGTCCAAGGTTCAAGTCTTGGCTCTCACAATTTATTTTGGTTTCTCTTTTAAACAAATCTGGAAGCGAGTAGGTAGGCTTTATAGTTAAATGTGTTGGACTTATGACAAAAAGGAGCTTGTGTCCTAGTGGTGGTGGCATGGCATGGTTATCGAGAGGACTTTGGTTCGAATCCCTTTGTACACAAAGGTTGATTATTTTCTAATAAGTTGGTTTTGGGGGATTGATGGAGAATCCCACATCAGGAAGCTAACATGAGAATAGGCGAGAAGCTGGCTTTAAATAGAGCAAACCATGAGGAGAGTAAGCATACCTTTCTTGGCTTATCCCTTTCGCGTTGTGGCGTGTTCGTTTGGGTTAGGCATTGGATCATTCGTTGATCTGTATGCCATTGGGTCACGGTAGTGGTGACCGTAGTTGATCGATACACCCCTCGGGAGTCAAGGGTGCGATTATTGTTGGCTTCTGGGCATAACAGTGTTCAAAGCGCGGATTAACTTTAGATTCCTATTAGGTGTGTGCTTCTAACCCCCTTGTTTGATAGTTGATATAGAACCGAAGCTGTGAACTTCACACTACTCTAGCTGTAGAATTGCAAATGCCAGAATGCTGGTCACACGGCGATGACAGCCACACGAGCGTACGAGTGCACGTGTGGGAGCTTTGACATGATAGTTGAGGCCATCATGTGTATCCTTGTGGGTTTAAGTTGCTTTGGGCCTCGATGGGCCGAAATTGGCCCAATAGGCCTACGGGCCCATGCAGGTAAAATACTTGGTAAGTGATTATTATTAGACTAAATTACGAGGTGTGTGATGTTGTATGTGAATTTGGACCGAATGGGCCACACGAGCGTTGGGCCCATATGGGTCCAAAATGAGATTTGGTCCTATAAACAGTGTTTCAGCCAAATAGATTATTCATGTCGCACAAAGCGACGTTAGACCTTTTAGGAAGTCGTATTAGGTATCGAGACTCCGTAAGTAGCTAGTGACCAAAATACCCCTAAGGGGTAAAATGACTGTTTTACCCATGATTTGTAAAATGACCATTTTACCACCAATTTACAAAATTACAGAAATACCCCTGGTTTATAAAATTACAGAAACACCCCTGATTTGTGAAATTACCGAAATACCCTTGTAGGGTAGAATTATCGAAGTACCCTGTAGGGTAGAATCACGTTTATGCCCTTGAGGGTAAGTAACTGTTTTGAAACTATTTTAAGCTATGAATGTAACTGTCTTTCGTAAGCATTCTATGTGATATACATATT
Source organism: Gossypium stocksii (assembly GCA_020496765.1). Lineage (NCBI taxonomy): Eukaryota > Viridiplantae > Streptophyta > Magnoliopsida > Malvales > Malvaceae > Gossypium > Gossypium stocksii. The sequence continues at coordinate 103,779,446 of CM035621.1, forward strand.
AATGTATGGGCCCACCTTGGACTATGTAACGGGCCTTTAGGCCCAGTAAATTCGTAACTTTTATATAGTAACTTAAAATGCTCTGGATAATTATGAATTATTATGGGCCAGAATGTGTACTTGGGCCCACGATAAGATATAACTGTAATGCCCTAAGGGCAAAATGACTGGAATGCCCCTATATGCTATATGACTAAATATGTATGCCATGTTATGATATGTTTCCATTCATAAGATATTATGTTGCATAGGGATGGGATTATTGAATTTGAAGGAAGTGAGGTGGTCTTTTAGGGTTGCACGGGTCGTCCGAGACGACTATGGACCCACTGATCTGATTTAGTATGATCGCACGGGTCGCCTGAGACGACTGTGGATCTGATCGCACAGGTCACCCGAGACGATTGTGGATCCATTCGGGTGAGGTCGCACGGGTCGCTCGAGACGACTGAGGACCCGCCAGAGGCTTTAAGTTGATTATGTGATTAACAACTCTGCTGCGATATGGGTGTACTGGCTGGGTGGGTTGATTAAATCCCCATAGATGTGTCGGGTTGGACGGGATTCAGAGTGTAGGGTTGGATTGGGCACTGTGCATTGTATAGATTGATTTTGTTATTGAGATGGGCTAAGGCCCAGATAAATGTGACATGTGTTATTGTGATATGGGTTTTGGCCCAACTGAGGCTACTATGGACTAGGGCCCAAAGGCCACCAATATTGAATTGGGTTTAGGCCCAAATTGATTATTGCATGTTATGTGTTTGTCGAGGGACGTACTCGCGTTACAAGTAGCTTTACATTTTAATATTTAATTTCACATTATTTTTATTTGTTTTCTTTCGGGTTAAAATTTCTGTAATAAGGCCTTTTCATCGATTTTGTTTTGGTTTGGAATTGTTTATTCCTCTTTTAAAATTTGATAGCTCTAGGGTGTGGTTTTATAAAAGATATATATTTTAAAAAATATCGTGATAACACAACGAACGGGTCTTTTACAAAAGCTTTCGTTATAACTGAAACATAGGATATTAGTAAGATAAAAACTAAGGTTTTCTAGCAACTCCAACTTTTACATTTCACCCTTCAATGTGACACGCCAGACTTGGGCCTAACTTCTAGGCCGGGTTTGGAGTGTTACAAAAATACTTGCATGTCATGCATGGGTATATTTTTTAGCATAAACCCTAGCTCAAATTAGTGGTAGAAATAGCTAGATTAAGCTACGAGGATTTCAAAAATACGAAGAACATAAAAAATGGGGCTTGGAGTCACTTACTTGGAGCTTGAAAATGAAAGAAACCCTAGCTATGGAGGACTCTTCAAATTTGGCACAAGCATGGAGAAGATGGACACCTTTTGCTTTCTTTTTCCCTTTTTATTTCTTTAATTTACCAAATAACCAAAAAGCCCTTATGGCCTTTCTTTGAAATTTTACCCTTCCATGGGCATTTTTGTCCATAGTGCCAAAAATTAGTCTAATTTCCAAATAAAGACTCCTACTAATTTTTCTAATGCTATTTCATACTTAAACCTTCTAGAAACTCAATTTTGCAACTTTTTCAATTTAGTCTTAAAGGACAAATTAATCACTAATTCATAAAATTTCCTTCATGAAAATTCCTCACTATCATACAAGTATATTATAAACTTAATAATGATCATGAAATATACTTTTCTATTTCGGAATTATGGTCTCGAAACCACTATCCTGACTAGGCCCTAGCTTAGGCTGTTACAAAATCACTGCTAAATCAGCCAATTTTGGTTAGGGAGAGAGGGATACACACTTTTCTACAATTCTCCTTCTTCTTCTTCTTTATGTTAGTTATGTAAGTTATTACTGTACCCTTTTATTCCATTGCCTTTGCTTGTAATGACATTTTAACTTTTATTTTAATATATTTCAATTTCTTTTAGTTTAATCTGTTAAAGACTTCAACTTTTATGTTTCTTAGACTTGATTTTACTGTTGAATGTTCATCTACACTTTTCCTTTGAATTTTGTAAATTAAAAGTCCAACATTTCATCTTTTTTTTAAGCTATATGTTAATTGTTGTCATTTCCTTTTTTTGCATGTTTGGTAGTTTAGTTTTTAGCATGGATAACTAAACTCTAAGGAGGTTGGTTGATGGAGATGTGGGTAATCTAATTTTTGGATGTGGGACTAAGTTGCAAATAAATTAAACTAAATTGAATAAACCTAAAAACTTAGGATTGCCACCTCTAAGAGAATATTTAAGCAAGTGGATCGAAAGGTAATCTTAAGGAGCACTACTGTAACACCCCAAACCTGTCCTAGACGTTAGGGCCGAATCTAGCGGTGTCACATGATAGGGTGTTTGAAAATAAAACCATATCCATTGAGTTACTTATTGATAAACGCTAAATTATACATATTTTTACCCCATGTTTAACCTATATTTTGGATGAATTATTATCAATTTAGTGAGAATTGGTGCTCTTAATCTTTCTTTTTCATATCTTATACTCAGAAGAGCATAGAGAAGAGAAAAGAACGGAAAATGGACCAAAAACTGGAGAAAGTGGGCCAAAATGTGCAAACGCACGGCCGTGGGAGTCACCACACGGCCATGCCACACAAAGATCACACGGTCCAGCCTCGACAAGCACGGCCAGGCCACACGGCCGTGCCCTAATCGATAGTATCTCACACGACCTCTTGTCTAAGCACACAGGCGTGGCACACGGGCGTGTTCTAGTCGTGAGGAAAAGGAATTTCCCTTGGATTTGGATGCTTAGAGGCTAAGAAAGGCTCCTCAAAGCTCTATATAAAGACCCTAGGAGGCAACTCTAAGGGTGTACTCTTTTCTCCCAAAAAGAAGCACCATCTTTCAGCCAACACAAGGAGTGGAAGTAAGGAATTACTCCAAGGGAAGTCGATTGATTCATCCCAGAAGCCGGAATCATACATCAAGACAGAAGATCTCCCTAAATTCCTTCAGGGGTTTTTGGTTTCTTTATGTTTTGTTATTTATTATCTTCTGAGATGTTTCTTTTCTTAATTATGAACTAACCCCCTCAAATACTTGAGGGGGATGAAACCTAAGATAGATCTTGTTATTATTTATTGAGTTATATGATAATTGCTTGAATTGTTCTTAATTATGTGTTCTTCATTCTTGATTTAATAATCCTAGGTATTACTTCAAGAAATTGATGTGCTTAGTGCAGAGGAGCAAAAGTCCCTGTGATAAGGGTAGATCTACCATAATTAAGCGGAGTTGCATGCAACCCTAGACATAGGACGACATAAATCTGCCGGATTAGGGTCAAACCTAATATGGGGATCCATAGATCGAATTAATGCAACCTAGGGAGTTAATTAATAAAGGAACTTTAATTAATAACTTAGGCCTAGTTGCTCTATGCCTCGACGGAGGGTTTAGCATAAGTTAGGGATCTCTACGGATCAAGGCAAGTAAACAAATCATATAGTTTAAGAAGTCAATAACAAGTGAAGTCTAGGTGGATTCTCCCTTGAGTATTGCTCATATCAATCAGTTTTCCTGGAAGTTTTCCTCAATTTACTTTTTGTGCACTTTTAGTTGGTTTTAGAATTAGTTTAAATCAACTTTCTTTATTTTTAGGCTAGATAATAGAAAGGAAGTGAGTACTAGTACTTTTGGTCCTCTTGGGTACGATAACTCGGTCTTGCCATTAAACTATACTATTGTTCGACAGGTGCGCTTGCCTTCAAGGTCGTGATATTAGTTAGTTTTGGTGTGATCAGATTTATAAATTTTATTACTTAATATCGCAATAGCTGTATCAAGTTTTTGGCACCGTTGCCGGGGAACTAAAATATTAAGAAAACTCGATTTCTATTACTTTAGCCATTACTATATTTATATATATTTATTTATTTTTCTTTTTATTTTCAGTTTTTATTGTAAATTTTCTTTATTTTTTCCTTCTAGGTATTTCTAGTTTATGACTAGAAACAACCCAGCAGGACCATTGCTTTTTGACGACGATTTAGAAGCAACAGTTCGCATAACTCGCAGAGAGATCAGACGAAACCTCCAATATCCAGACCAAGATCAAGAACAAACGCTAGAACCTACAGAAGAGATGGAAGCAAATCAAAACATTCCACCACCTCCCGCAATAGCCGCGCCACCAGCAAACCAAGATGCAGTTCCTCGTACTATGTATGATTATGCTAAACCTAGTTTGGTTGGTACCCAAACTAGCATTATTAGACCTGCTATTGCTGCTAATAATTTTGAATTAAAACCTAACACTATTCAAATGATTCAGCAATTTGTGCAGTTTGATGATTTGCAGGACGAAGATCCAAATTCACATTTAGCAAATTTCTTGGAATTTTGTGATACTTTTAAAATAAATGGCGTTTCTAACGATGCCATTCGCTTAAGGCTATTTCTATTCTCTTTGAGAAATAAAGCCAAATAGTGGTTAAATTCCCTACCACGAGGATAGGAACAAATGACCGAAAAATTTTTACGTAAATATTTTCCTCCAGCTAAAACAGCTAAATTACGAAACGATATTTCTTCTTTTGTGCAGATGGATTTAGAAACACTTTACGATGCATGGGAGAGATACAAAGATCTTTTGAGAAGGTATCCTCATCATGGTCTACCTTTGTGGCTACAAGTTCAAACCTTCCACAACGGCTTAAATTCGTCAACCAGACAAATGATCGATGCAGCCGTAAGAGGGACGATCAATAATAAAACACCTGAAGCAGCTTATGAATTTATTGAAGAGATGTCATTGAATAATTATCAGTGGCAAGTCATGAGGACAAAGCCGACGAAAGCTGCAGGAGTCTACAACATTGATGCTGTTACTATGCTTACTAACCAAGTAGAACTCTTAAATAAAAAGTTTGATAATTTTGTTGGTTCTACGCAGGCACAGCCAGTGATGCAGTGTGACGCAACTCCAGTAGCCATGTTCAATCCAGATTTCTCACCATACGGACACAATGTGGAAACTGAACAAGCCAACTATATGGGTAACAATTCTAGATCTCAAAATAACCCTTATAGTAACACTTATAATGCAGGTTGGAGAAATCACCCAAACTTTTCATGGGGAGGACAAGGAAATCAAAGACAACAACCTCCTACAGGATTTTAGCAACCACCACCGCAACAAGAGAAGAAGCCGAATCTTGAAGAGATGCTCATCAAATTTATGGCCGCATTAGAAACCCGTTTTCAAAGTACTGAAACGACATTGAAAAACCAACAAGCATCACTTCAAGGGCTTGAGAACCAAATCAGTCAACTTGCAAAATTAATTTCAGAAAGACCGCAAGGAGGATTACCAAGTAACACTGAGCCGAATCCCAGAGAACATGTCAAAGCAATTACTTTAAGAGATGGGTAAACACTAGTCGAGCCAGAGAAGAAGACTATTCCAGAATCTTTAGAAGATAAGGCAGAGGAACTCAAGGAAAACACTTCACCACCACTCAAGGAATACAAACCGCGCATTCCATATCCGGCAAAATTAAAGAAAGACCATACAGACGCCCAATTCGGTAAGTTCCTTGAACTTTTTAAACAATTACACATTAACTTACCTTTTGTTGAAGTGATTTCACAGATGCCGAAGTATGCGAAGTTTCTTAAAGAACTTCTGACAAATAAAAAGAAGTTGGAAGAATTAGCCACAGTAGAACTCAATGAGGAATGCTCAGCTATTCTCCAAAATAAACTGCCGGTAAAACTAAAAGATCCAGGGAGTTTTACTATTCTTTGTATGATTGGTAGTTTACTTATTAATAAAGCCTTAGCTGATTTAGGTGCTAGCATTAATCTCATGCCTTACAAAATGTTCAAACAACTAGGTCTAGGGGAACCCAAACCCACTAGGATGAGTATTCAATTAGCCGATAGATCTATTAAATATCCTAGGGGAATCATTGAAGATGTGCTAGTAAAGGTAGATAAATTTATATTCCCTGTTGATTTTGTTGTACTCGACATGGATGAAGATATTGAAGTACCTTTAAATTTGGGACGTCCATTTTTAGCCACTGCTAGAGCTGTTATTGATGTAGGAGATGGTAAATTAGTACTTAGAGTTGGTGAGGAAGAAGTTGTCTTTAAAATCTATGATGCCATGAGATTCTCTAATGAACAAGATGATTCTTGCTATTTTGTTGATATTATTGACTATTTTGTTCAAGATAATTTTCAGGAACTCTCTCTCACAGACACGTTGGAATTGTGTCTTTTCAAGGTGAGGGGGAAGAGGAAACCACCACCAAAATTGATGAAGTAAGGAAGGAGTTGGATTTCAATGAAATCATCACTAGGCACATAAGTTATGAATTATATAAAGCTGAGTGATGAGTTGAGACAGAAACCTTCCATTACTGAACCCCCTAAATTAGAACTAAAACAACTGCCAGATCATTTAGAGTATGCCTTTTTAGGGGAGGAATCAACTTTACCAGTCATTATTGCATCAGATTTAAGCATTGCAGAAAAAGAGGAACTACTCCATGTATTAAGAGAACACAGACGTGCTATAGCTTGGAAAATTTCAAATATCAAGGGAATTAATCCTTCCTTCTGCACCCACAAAATTTTAATGAAAGATGAATTTAAACTAGCAATACAAGCCAAGAGACGATTGAATCCCAACATGAAGGTAGTTGTAAAAGCCGAGGTAATTAAACTTCTAGATGCAGGTATTATTTATCCTATTTCTGAAAGTTCTTGGGTAATCCCTATGCATGTTGTTCCTAAAAAAAGAGGATTGACCGTAGTGTCTAATGACAAACAAGAGTTAATACCCACAAGAACGGTCACTGGATGGAGAGTCTGCATTGATTACAGGAAGCTGAATGACGCCACTCGGAAAGATCATTTTCCATTACCTTTTATTGATCAGATGTTGGAAAGATTGTCAGGTCATATGTATTATTGTTTCCTAGATGGCCTCTCTGGTTACTTCCAAATCCCGATAGCTTTAGAAGATCAGGAGAAAACAACATTCACATGCCCATACGGTACATTTACTTATCGCAGAATGCCTTTTGGTTTATGTAACGCTCTTGCTACTTTTCAGCGATGCATGTTAGCTATTTTCAATGAATTTGTGGAAGACATCATGGAGGTATTTATGGATGATTTCTCAGTTTTCGGTAATTCTTTCCAACTTTGTCTTAATAATCTAAAACGTGTTTTGATAAGATGTAAAGAGACAAATTTAGTACTAAACTGGGAAAAATGCCACTTTATGGTTCAAGAAGGTATTGTATTAGGACATAAAATTTCTAGTAAAGGGATAGAGGTAGATAAAGCAAAAATCAAAACCATTGAAAAATTACCTCCCCTTAATTCAGTAAAAGATATTAGAAGTTTTGTAGGACATGCCGATTTTTATCGCAGATTTATTAAAGATTTTTCTAAAATAGCTAAGCCTTTAACAAAATTACTAGAAAAAGACGTATCTTTCAATTTTGACCAAGAATGCTTAGAATCCTTCAATACTCTTAAAGGAAAATTAATCAATGCACCAATCATGATTTCTGTAACACCCTATACCCCTGTCCATCGCTGAAATAGGGTATTAAGGTATTACATGACTAAATACAACTTACTAAACTTAGATTCTTCTAAGGTTCTATGACCGAATACAACACTTGCAAAAAGGGTCGGACAGTACATTATATTCGAAACTCATTGCATATTGGGTATTATCTAAAAATCATGCCACAAACATCAAGCCATATGAATTTCATCAAAACATATATTCAAATTAGAAGACGAAGCAAGCCATTTTCGTATGGCTAGGATAATTACAACACAAAATATAATTCGGTTTAACAAAAGGAGATTAGCCTATACATGCCATTGTTCTCAAAATAACCATCAAATATACCAAAATAACGACGATAGTGTAGGCGATTACAGCTTCAATCCCCGAGTCCGTAGCTTCAAAAAGGAGATCTATAAAACAGAGGAACAATATAAACAGAGTAAGCATTTATATGCTTAGTAAGTTTTAAGCAATGTCACAGATAAAAATCAAATTATAAAATTTGACATTCGTATATTCATTGTAATCCCCTTTTTTAAGTATCACCATTTGGCCAAAAATGCAAATTCTCATATTACTCATTAAGCAGAAAATCTTTCACTTGAAAGAGGGCACATATAACGAAGGTATGTTACATAATTTCATGTAACTCTTCACATTAACCAATGGCACAATAATCATATAAATAGTCAATTCGCTTACCCACATACACATCACATGATAACCTTACGATTTATTTCGATCCAAGTATAAGCTCAGGGTACATACCTGTTCAACTTAACGAATTTAACGTATTTAGTAACAATCGTCACTATGAAGTCTTTTATCTGGGACTTTACTCGCATTCTCATCGAGACCTTTAGCTCGGATAAATCTCCTCATAAAGCCAGCGGGTTTTAATCCCGGGTAATAATCTCCGTACGTAGCCATCGGGTCTTTACCAGAATCTGATCTCCGCATATAGCCATCGGGTCTTAACCTGGACATAAACTTCGCATATAGCCTTCGGGTTTTTAATCCCAGATTCACATCACAGAGTCTCATGCATATATATATATATTCACATGTTACCACATTTCACATAGCAAATTCACATTTGTAATTCAAGTCCACTCATTCGCATATAGACATATAACATGCTCAATGACTTTGTGTCGTAAACATCATTCAAGTCTAATACATGTATTCTTCTTTTAATAAGCTTTTAGCTCAATAAGCAAACACATACATAAGCATATGTCCCCAATCTCTTTCTTTGTTTAATTCTCTAATAGCCATTCGGCCACATAACAACATGTAATAGGTTTCATTCTCAATAACTTATTACGGTAAGGACAATGGGACGTCATTCGTTTATCATACAAGTATATCATGGCATTTAAAATTAAGTACCAAATTCAATTACTCAAAACTTACCTTGAACTTTCCCGAGCAACTGTGAGTTAGCTATTCGACCACTTTAGCCTTCCTTTTATCCAAACTTGTCCCTCTATGCTCTTGAGCTAAATAAAATATATAAATTTTTTTATTAATCCTTATTCAAACATCTCAATTTATCATTTTCACTTATAGTCAAATAATAAATGCATATACTTCTCATAGCAAACACACACACATTCGGCCAATCACATACATATCACAAGTCGCAACAAGCTGATTTCCTGAGCAACATTCAATAAATTACTCATAACTGGAGCTACGAAACTCCAAATGAAGTGCCGTTAATTTTTCCCGAATATAGACTCATATATCTTTTATCCATAAAATTTTCAGAATTTTTGGTTTGGCCAATCAATACCAGAATTTTCTTAAATTTTTCCCTATTTCACTATTTGACTAAACTGTTCACTCTTTACTTCGAATCGAATTTCTCCTTGTACAGAATTCAAAATATGTCCTCACCTATTTTATTCGAAACTAGACTCATTAAGGAGTCTAAGCATATAAATTTTATCTTATAAAAATTTTTATACAATTTATAGTGATTTTCTAAAAACAGAACAGGGGATTTTGGAGTCATTCTGACACAGTCTCACACAACTTTAAAAATCTCTTTATCGGCAATTCCTTTGCTGTAAGGTTTCTTTTATAAGAAACTAGACTCATTAAGCTTTAATTACACAATTTATTCAGCCTCTAATTCAACTCCCACAATTTATGGTGATTTTTCTAAAACACGTTACTGCTGCTGTGCCAAGCAGATTTATACAAATTCACTCTTCTCACATACCCTTTTTGCACTTCACCTTATCAAGTCCATTCAGCACTTTCACTATATGTAGCCCAATATCCTATTCACAATTAATTTGAATAACACAAAAAGGAACATATAAATCTACATTCATTCATGCCATCCCAACATCAAAGGCACATTCGGCCATTGCACAAACATACATTATAACTTATCCTTAAATTAACTAGCATTACTTATTTACACCAAGGCCGAAGGTCTATTGACCCAACATTCAAATTTCATTTGGCTATATTAAGAGTCATACAAAACAAGATGCTAGCTTAAGAACCCAACGTCACTCTGTCCTCCTTCCTAATTAGACAAGGAACATTACACATTAAGCATCAAAACATTCACAACGATACCCAATCTACATGGCTGAATACCTCCCCTTTTGATTTAAGAACCATTCAAAGCAAATTTGTATAATTAGGTATACTCTCATAAATTCCTTGAAATTTAACCTCAAAAATGCCATAGTGAACCAAGTCTAACATGTCAATTATCAAACTCTCTTTTTCCCAAATTCATTTAATTACCATAAACTTAAAAACATTTAAATCAAGTTCATGAGTTTCTAATTTCATCACTTCAACCATTCATTACCCATCTAATTGCTCAAATAGATTTCTAATACAAGAATTAAACCAACCTACTAACCTTAATACCAAATTCGGCAAGTAACCACACACACACTTATTAACCGAATTTCCACACTACTTAAACCCCCCAATACACACATTCCTTTCAATCACTTCTATTTAAGCTCCCAACTCATAAAACATAAAGAATAGAAATCTCCTTCTAACATTTCTATCTTAGCCGAATGCCCAATGCACCACAAGAACCAAAATTTACACATGGGCTAAGTCATAGACCTAACCATCTACCAAAATTTCATCAAATCTCAAAGAATTAACCAAAAACTTACCTTAATCAAGCAAGAAGAAGACCAAATGCCTAGTTTCTCTTCCCCCTTTTTCTTCTTTTGGTACACGGCAATAAAGAAAAAAAAATGAAAGGCACATTGTTCTTTTCACCCTTTATTTTATTATAAAACATCTTTTATTTTTATGACAACTAATTACAATTTCTTTTATTTTTAATATGAAACTAAACAACAATTCACAAAATGCCAAAACCTCATCATTACCATCCACTATCATAAAAATGGGTATATTGACATGCAAATCCACTATTTCTCATGCATGCATTAAAAAGTCATCACACATTTGTCTAGCATATTTTCAAAGTTCATAATTTAGCCCTTTTAGGTGAAATTCATAATTTTAATACTAAACTGAAGCACCTAAGATGTCACACATGATTTGGCATATACAATAGGCATCAAAATAATTATTAAATTATTTTTATGCATCGGTTTTGTGGTCCCGAAACCACATTCCGACTAGGGTCGTTTTAAGGCTGTCACAATTTCACTCGATTGGAACTTACCTTTTGAGCTAATATGCAATGCAAGTGATTTTGCAGTAGGTGCAGTTTTGGGACAGCGAAGAGACAAGCACTTTCAACCGATCTACTATGCTAGCAGAACTCTAACAGCTACCCAAGCAAATTATACTACCACAGAAAAAGAGTTGTTAGCTGTTATTGATAAACGCTAAATTATACATATTTTTACCTCATGTTTAGCCTATATTTTGGATGAATTCTTATTAATTTTGTGAGAATTGGTGCTCTTAATCCTTCCTTTTTATATCTTATACTCAGGAGAGCATAGGGAAGAAGAAAGAATGGAAAACGGGCCAAAAACAATGAAAAATGGGCCAAAATGTACGAACAACACGGGCAAAGAAATGCCACACGGCCGTGCCACACGGCCGTGCCACATGAAGATCACACGGTCAAGCCCACGACAAGCACAGCCAGGTCACACGGCCGTGCCTCCATCGATAAAAGCACACGGCCTCTGTCGAAGTCACACGGGCGTGGCACACGGGCATGTTCTAGTCTTGAGGAAGGGGAATTTCACTCGAATTGGGATGCTTAGAGGCTAAGAAAGGCTCCCCATAAGCTCTCTATATAAAGACCTCATGAGGCAGAAGCACCATATGTTTTTAGATATCTTTCTTCTTGTTTTTCTGCCACACTGAGGGTAGAAGCAAGGGATTACTCCAAGGGAGAAAGCCGATTAATTCATCTCAGAAGCCGGAATTCTGCAGCAACATAGAGGATCTCCCTAAATTCCTTCAGGGGTTTTTGGTTTCTTTTATGTTTTGTTATTTTATATCTTCTGAGATGTTTTCCTTTTTTATTATGAACTAAACCCCTCAAATACTTGAGGGGGATGAAACCTAAGATAGATCTTGTTATTTATTCTTGATTTATTTGATAAATACTTGAATTGTTCTTAATTATGCGTTCTTCATTCTTGATTTAATAATCCTAGGTATTATTTCAAGAATTAGATGTGCTTAGAGCAGAGGAGTAAAAGTCCTTGTGATAAGAGTAGATCTACCATAATTAAGCAGAGTTGCATGCAACCCTAGACATAGGGCGACATAAATCTGCCGGATTAGGGTCAAACCTAATATGGGGAACCATAGATCGAATTAATGCAACCTAGAGAGTTAATGAATAAAGGAACTTTAATTAACAACTTAGGCCTAGTTGCTCTACGCCTCGACGGAGGGTTTAGCATAAGTTAAGGATCTCTACGGATCAAGTCAAGTAAAGAAATCATATAGTTCAAGAAAATAATAACAAGTGAAGTCTAGGTGGATTCCCCCTTGAGTATTGTCTATATAAATCAGCTTTTCCCCAAAAGTTTTCCTAAATTTACTCTTTACACTTTCTTAGTTAGTTTTAAAATTAGTTTAAACAATACTCTTTTATTTTTAGGCTAGATAATAGAAAAGAAGTAAGTACTAGTACTTTTGGTTCCCTTGGGTACGATAACTCGGTCTTGCCACTAAGCTATACTACTGTTCGACAGGTGCGCTTGCCTCAACGTCATGATATTAGTTGGTTTTGGTGTGAACAAGTTCTTTATAAATTTTATTACTTCATATCACGCGATATCAAGTTTTTGGCGCCGTTGCTGGGGAACTAAAATATTACGAAAGCTCGATTGCTATTACTTTAGCCATCAATATATATACATATATTTATTTATTTATTTTTATTTTATTTTTATTTTCAGTTTTTATTTATTTTTATTTTTATTTTTTTATTTTGTTATTTTCTTTAAAATTTTTGAGTTTTCTTTGCTTTCTCTTTTTAGGTATTTTTAGTTTATGACTAGAAACAACCCAACAGGACCACTACTCTTTGACGACGATCTAGAAGCAACAGTTCGCAGAAATCACAGAGAAATTAGACGCAGTTTACATTATGCAGAACAAGAACCTGAGCAAGAGCCAGAACCTACAGAAGAGATGGAAGCAAATCAAAACGTTCCACCACCTCCCGCAATAGTCACGCCACAAGCAAATCAAGAAGAAGCTCATCGCACTATGTATGATTATGCTAAGCCTAGTTTGGCTGGTACCCAAACTAGCATTCTTAGACCTACTATTATTGCTAATAATTTCGAGTTAAAGCCTAACACTATTCAGATGATACAGCAATTGGTTCAGTTTGATGGTTTACAGGACGAAGATCCAAACTCACACATGGCCAATTTTTTAGAACTTTGTGATACCTTCAAAATAAATGGCATTTCTGATTATGCCATTTGATTGAGGCTATTTCCATTCTCTTTGAGAAATAAAGCCAAACAGTGGTTAAATTCTTTACCACGAGGCTCAATTACCACATGGGAGTAGATGACTGAAAAATTTTTACTCAAGTATTTTCCTTCAGCTAAAACAGCCAAATTACGAAACGATATTTCTTCTTTTGTGTAGATGGATTTAGAAACACTATACGATGCATGGGAGAGATACAAAGATCTTCTGAGAAGGTGCCCTCATTATGGTCTACCTTTGTGGCTACAAGTTCAAACCTTCCACAACAGTTTAAACCCGTCAACTAGATAAATGATCGATGCAGCCGCAGGAGGGACGATCAATAATAAAACACCTGAAGTAGCTTATGAATTTATTGAAGAGATGTCATTAAATAATTATCAGTGGCAAGTCATGAGGACAAATCTAACAAAAGCTGTAGGAGTTTATAATATTGATGCTGTCGCCATGCTTACTAACCAAGTAGAACTTTTAAATAAAAAGTTTGATAATTTTGTTAGTTCTACGCAGGCACAACCAGTGATGCAATGTGATGCGACTCAAGGAAACACGTTTAATCCAGATTTCGCATCTTATGGACACAACATGGAAACTGAACAAGCCAAGTATATGGGTAACAATTCTAGATCTCAAAATAACCCCTATAGTAATACTTATAATGCAGGTTGGAGAAATCACCGAAATTTTTCATGGGGAGGACAAGGAAATCAAAGACAACAACCTCCTCTAGGATTTCAGCAACCTTTACCGCAACATGAGAAGAAGCTGAGTCTTGAAGAGATGTTTACCAAATTCATGGCCGCATCGGAAACCGTTTTCAAAGCACTGAAACGGCACTAAAAAATCAACAAGCATCAATTGAAGGGCTTGAAAACCAAATTGGTCAACTTGAAAAATTAATCTAAGAAAGACCACAAGGAGGATTACCGAGTAACACTGAGCCAAATCCCAGAGAACATGTCAAAGCGATTACTTTAAGAGATGGAAAGGTCCTAGTCGAACCAAAAAAGAAGACTATCCCAGAACTTTCAGAAGAAAAGGCAGTGGAACCCGAGGATAACACTCCACCAACACTCAAGGAATACAAACCGCGCATCCCATATCCAGCAAAATTGAAGAAAGACCATACAGACGCTCAATTCGGTAAGTTCCTTGAACTTTTTAAACAATTACACATTAACTTACCTTTTGTTGAAGCAATTTCACAGATGCCGAAGTATCAAAGTTCCTTAAAGAACTTCTGACAAATAAAAGGAAGTTGGAAGAATTGGCCACAGTAGAACTCAACGAGGAATGCTCAGCTATTCTCCAAAATAAACTGCCAGCAAAATTGAAAGATCCAGGGAGTTTTACTATCCCTTGTCTGATTGGTAGTTTACTTATTAATAAAGCTTTAGCTGATTTAGGTGCTAGCATTAATCTCATGCCTTACAAAATGTTCAAACAACTAGGTCTCAGGGAACCCAAACCCACTAGGATGAGTATTCAATTAGCCGATAGATCTGTTAAATATCCTAGGGGAATCATTGAAGATGTGCTAGTAAAGGTAGATAAATTTATATTCCCAGTTGATTTTGTTGTGCTTGACATGGATGAGGATATTGAAGTACCTTTAATTTTGGGACGACCATTTTTAGCCACTGCTAGAGCTGTTATTGATGTAGGGGATGGCAAATTAGTACTTAGAGTTGGCGAGAAAGAAGTTGTCTTTAAAATTTATGATGCCATGAGATTCTCTAAAGAACAAGATGATTCGTGTTATTTTGTTGATATTGTTAACTATTTTGTTCAAGATAATCTCCAGGAGCTTTCTCTCACAGACACATTGGAACTGTGTCTTGTTCAAGGTGGGGGGAAAGATGAAACTGCCCCCGAAATTTGTGAAGTAAGGAAAGAGTTGGATTCTAATGAAATCATCACTAGGCACATAAGTTATGAAAAGTTAAAGATGAGTGATGAATTTAGATAGAAACCTTCCATTACTGAACCCCTTAAATTAGAACTAAAACAACTGCCAGATCATTTAAAATATGCCTTTTTAGGGGAAGAATCAACTTTACCAGTCATTATCGCATTCGATTTAAGCCTTGCAGAGAAAGAGGAACTACTCCATGTGTTAAGAGAACACAAACGTGCTATAGCTTGGAAAATTTCAGATATCAAGGGAATTAATCCTTCTTTCTGCACCCACAAAATTTTAATGGAGGACGAATTCAAACCATCAGTGCAAGCCCAGAGACGATTGAATCCCAACATGAAAGAAGTTGTAAAAGCCGAGGTAATTAAACTTCTAGATGCAGGTATTATCTATCCTATTTTTGACAGTTCTTGGGTAAGCCCTGTGCAGGTTGTTCCTAAGAAAGGTGGATTGACCGTGGTGTCTAATGACAAGGAAGAGTTAATACCTACAATAACAGTCATAGGATGGAGAGTTTGCATTGATTATAGGAAGCTGAATGACGCCACTCAGAAAGATCATTTCCCATTACCTTTTATTGATCAGATGTTGGAAAGATTATCAGGTCATATGTATTATTGTTTCTTAGATGGCCTCTCTGGTTACTTCCAGATCCGGATAGCTCCGGAAGATCAAGAGAAAACAACGTTCACATGCCCATACGCTACGTTTGCTTATCGCAGTATGCCTTTTGGTTTATGTAACACTCTTGCTACTTTTCAGCGATGCATGCTAGCTATCTTCAATGAATTCGTGGAAGACATCATGGAGGTCTTTATGGATGATTTCTCAGTTTTCAGTAATTCTTTCCAACTTTGTCTGAATAATCTAGAACGTGTTTTGATCAGATGTGAAGAGACAAATTTAGTGCTAAATTAGGAAAAATGCCACTTTATGGTTCAAGAGGGTATTGTTTTAGGACATAAAATTTCTAGTAAAGGGATAGAGGTAGATAAAGTGAAAATTGAAACTATTGAAAAACTACCTCCTCCTAATTCAGTTAAGGCTATAAGAAGCTTTTTAAGACACGTCGGTTTTTATCGAAGATTCATTAAAGACTTTCCTAAAATAGCTAAGCCTTTAACTAAATTACTAGAAAAAGACGTACCCTTCAATTTTGACCAAGAATGTCTGGAATCTTTCAACAACCTTAAGGAAAAGTTAGTTAACGCCCCGATTATGATTTCACCTGATTGGAATCTACCTTTTGAACTAATGTGCGATGCAAGTGATTTTGCAGTAGGTGCAAAACCTCTTAACTAAAACTGATGCAAAACCTCGATTGATAAGATGGATTCTATTGTTACAGGAATTTGACTTGGAAATAAAGGACAAGAAAGGAGCCGAAAACTTGGCAGTAGATCACCTCTCAAGGCTAGAGAACGCACAATCCAAATATCTCGACAAGATGAACGATTTGTTCCCTGAGGAACAACTCCTAGCCTTAGCAGACACGACACTTCCTTGGTTTGCTGATTTTGTGAATTATTTAGCAGCTAACATAACCTCAAAAGGGCTAAACCATTAGCAAAAGAAGCTATTCTTCGCTGATGTGAAAAACTACTTTTGGGAAGATCCTTTTCTTTTTCAAATTTGTGCAGATCAGGTTATACGAAGATGCGTTGATGACACAGAAGCATATCAAATTTTGAATCACTGCCACTCAGGACGCACAGGAGGACATCCCAGCAGAACTAGAACTGCTCATAAGGTACTCAAATCAGGCTTTTATTGGCCTACACTTTTCAAAGATGCCAACAAGTATGTGACCTCTTGTAATATCCCGAATTAGGGCCTAATCGGAATAGTGGTTTCGTGACCATAAATCCGAGATAGAAATAATTATTTTATTATTATTTTGATGTTTATGATGTGATTGCATGATGGTGTGAAAATTTCATGAAGAAATTCTATGCATAAAGTGTTTAAGTTGAAATTAGGGGCTAAATCAAATAAGTTGCGAAACTTGCATTCTAGAAGCTTTTAGTATGAAATTGCTTTGGAATATTAATTAGGAGGTCTTAAATAGCAATTTGACCAATATCTAAAATTTTGGACAAAAATGGGCTTGTACATGAAAAATTTCAAAGAAAGGCATTAAGGGAATTTTGGTCATTTGGTAATTAAAGGATTAAAAAAGGGAAAAAGATGGCAAAATATGTCCATCTTCTTCATTACCACGAAATTTCAATGGTTCTCCATAGCTAGGGTTTGTTTCAAGCTTCCAAGCTCAATAGTAAGTGATTCCAAGCCCCGTTTTTAATGTTCTTTACGTTTTCGGAGTCCCGGTAACTTGATTTAGCTTATGCTAGCAATAATTCAACCTAGGGTTCATATTTGGAAAAATACCAATAGGTGAAATTTGTTTTTTTTGGTGTTTTATGATAGAATATGAGGTTTTAAATTATGCTAGACAACTTGTGCTACTTGGTTTTAAGTGAAAATGAGTAAAACGGCTTAATCGGTAAAAATACCTATTGTTCATAAGTACATGTTATAGTGGGAATTTGAGGTTGCTGTTAGTAAATAAATAATCAGCATGTCCTAAAACATAAGAATTTGGGATAAAGTTTAATTTCCGAGCTTTGGGGCAAAAGCATAAATATGCAAAAGTTTAGAGGCAAATTTATAATTTTGACAAAGTTAGAGTTAAGGACTTTTTTGATAAATGTGAGTATTAAATAAGCTAAATGTGTTATTTTAGATCAAGAAAGACGTGGAATCGACCTTGATCAAGGAAAAGAAAAGATTGTGGACTAAATTGCAAAATTTCTATATTTTGTACCGAGGTAAGTTCATGTGTAAATAATGTAACGTAATTGCTATTTTAAGTGATTTAATGCTGTTTATATGATATGATACTTGTTATTATGAATATTATGCTTTGTGAAATATTATATATTGGTATGAAAAGTATGTGATTAAATTGATAAGTATGAGATGCAAGCAACGTATTGGTTCCGATATTCCGAGGAGAACGACTGGGAAATGTGTGATTGAGGAAAATCCCGTTTGAACCTTGGGAATAGATTAGGATACAAGTGACATGTCACTAGGATGGTTGGGCATCCGAACTCGTTGAGTTGAGTCTGAGTTCACTTATGGATGCGAATGTCCGAACTCGTTGAGTTGAGTCCGAGTTCGTGAAATGTAACTAGGCATCTGAACTCGTTGAGTTGAGTCCGAGTTCACTTATGGATGCGAACGCCCGAGCTCGTTGAGTTGAGTCTGAGTTTGCTTATGGGCGGGTTACATGGTTACTTGATTATATATGTGGCACTTATGTGCAAATTATCCATGTATCTGAATTATATTCTGATGTGTTCAATGGGTAAAATTCTAGCGAAATGGAAGAACACTCAAGAGGCAAATATCATTTTAATAAGTGTTGTGAAATGGACACTTTGGACAGGTATATACTTAACCCTCGGGTTGAAACTTGATACAACAACAATAATGTGGTAAGATGATGAATGATGATTAGAAATGTGATATATGTTTTGGTGATACCATGCTAGTGTTATTTGGAAGAATTGCTTTGTTATGTTACTTGTTATTTGCATGTGAACTTACTAAGCATTTATGCTTACTCCCTCCTTTCCATTCATTGTAGTTTTGACTAGCCAGCTTGGAAATCGGGAAGGGTCGAAGGAACGATCACACTATCCGGGACAATTTGGTATAATGGCTTGTATTTTGAATATGGCATGTATAGCATTATAATCATTTTGTGTGAATAACCTTATGATATGGTGATGGTCTGATAAGGAAATGCTTGGAAATGATTAGCCATTGGAATGGCCAATCTAGATCATATTTGGTGTCATGTATGTTTAATGTGCTACTTAGTCCCTAAAAATCCATAAAAAGGTGAACTTTGTTATAAAATAGAATTTTTCAACAACAGTAACGTGAGTTTGAAAAATCACTAAAAATAGTAGAGACAAGTTTAGGTGGTGACTTAAATATGAAATTGAAGCTTAATGTGTTTACTTTCATATGGAAGAAGCAAAATAGGTAAAGGAGTTATATGTTACGAGATATTTGAGTTTTAGTGAAACAGGGCCAGAACGATTTCTGGATCCCCTGTTCCAACCTTGGAAATTCACTACAAATTGTACAAAAATAATTAGGAGTCATGTTATATATGTACAGATTCCTTATTAAGTCTAGTTTTAAGATAAATAAAGGCATATCCTTTTGAATTCTGTATAGAGAGAAAAGTGGTTCGTAGTGAACATAGTGTAGAGCCATTGAACACTGAAACAGGGGAAACTTTAACTAATAAAATGTACTAATTGGTCTTACCAAAAATTCTAGTAAAAAATTAGTAGATAGATATATGAGTCTAGTTTCAGGGAAAATTTATGGATCTTAATTTTGAGTTTTGTAACTTGAGATATAATTTTTTGAGCGACCATGATGTAGAAAGACAGCTTATTCTGAAAGTTAAAATAAATGGTTTAAAGTTGTTTAAATGGAAAATTAAGTTTAGTAACACCTCAAGCTCGACTCCGGTGACGGTCTCAGGTAAGAGGGCGTTACATTTGGTGGTATCAGAGCAGGTTTAGTCGGTTCTCAGACTAACGTGTTTTATGTACGGATTTTGCTATACATGCCATATGTGTATATTGTGATAGTGTGACGACTTCTGACCTTTTTAAATGATTTTTATTATAGTAAATGTATCCCGATCCAGCTGTGGCAGATGAAGTAGAGAGTAATGCGCTAGCTCCGGCTGAAGGGGCAGTGCTGACTGAAGGGGCAGTGCCTACTGAAAATCCACCTCCTACTGTTGGTCAGGGAGGAGGAGAAAGGGGTCGGGAAGCCTTTCTCCAAATGATGAGTGCATGGTACACTGAGTTCGTTCGTACGAACCCGAATGTACAACCTCCCTCACCTCCCCCAATTCCTCAACCTGTACCCCTGATGCCCTAAGGTGTGGATATGATGAAATTCCAAAGAACTCCAGTTGATAAAATTCGTAAACTAGGGGCCGAAGAATTCAGAGCTAATGTGGATGATGATGCTGAGAAAGTAGAGTTCTGGCTTGAAAATTCTATTCGGGTATTTGATGAATTATCGTGTACACCTGAAGAATGTTTGAAATGTGCTATATCTTTGCTGAGGGATTCAGCTTATAATTGGTGGAAGACATTGATTTCTGTGGTACCGAAAGAGAGAGTAACCTGGGAATTCTTTCAAAAAGAGTTTCGGAAGAAATACATCAGTGAAAGATTTATTGATCAGAAGCATAAAGAGTTTCTTGAGCTGAAGCAAGGTAATATGACAGTCACAGAATATGAAAGAGAGTTTGTTAGATTGAGTAAGTATGCCAGAGAATATGTTCCTACAGAGGCCAAGATGTGTAGATGATTTGAAGACGGGCTCAATGAAGACATTAAGGTATTTATTGGGATTCTTAAACTAAAAGAAATGGTGGTACTTGTTGATCGAGCTTGCAAAGCTGAAGAACTACTTAAAGAAAAGAAAAACGCAGAATCTGAGACACGAAATTGGAAGAAAAGACCAATGAGTAATGCACCCTCACAGCAACCCGAAAAATCAAGAAATATGAATCCTCGTTCCCAAGTTCCAGCTGGACAATCATATGGGAATTTTAGGAAGCAAAATGTGGGTCCTAAGTCCCAGACAACTTCGGCAGCTAGTGTAGGGAATTCAAGATTTGTTAAGCCCGAGTGCCAGCGGTGTGGTAGAAATCATTTTGGTTCGTGCAGAGCAAATGAATGTTTTCGATGTGGTTCTCCAGATCATTTTATTAGAGACTACCCAGAGAGAATTGAAAGAGAAAAATTTCAGAGTACAAAAGCAGGTGGTGCTGATTTGAGAGGAAGGTATCCAAAAAAAGCTGGGAGTGAAGCAAGCAGCAAGAATGTGGTCAGAGATTCAGCAGTTAAATCTGAAGGAAGGGCTCCGGCTAGAACTTATGCCATTAAAGCACGTGAAGATGCTTCCTCACCTGACGTGATCACCGGTATATTTTCTCTTTATGATGTTAATGTTACTGCTTTAATTGATCCCGGTTTTACTCATTCATATGTGTGCATGAAATTGGTTCTAGCATGAATATATCTGTTGAGGACATAGAATTTATGATTAAAGTGTCAAATCCGTTAGGTAAATGTGTTATAGTTGATAAAGTATGCAAGAAATGTCCTTTAATGATTCGGGGTTATTACTTTCCGGCCGACTTGATGTTGTTGCCGTTTGATGAGTTTGATGTTATTTTGGGCATGGATTGGTTGACATTGCATGATGCTATAGTAAATTGTAAACAAAAAGTTATTGAATTAAAGTGTGAAAATGATGAAACTCTGCGGGTTGAATCAGATAAATCAGAGGCATTGTCTAGTGTGATTTCTTCAATGTCGGCTCAGAGATATTTGAGAAAGGGTTATGAAGCTTATTTAGCGTATGTGTTGAATACAAAAGAAATTGAAAAGAAAGTGGAATCAGTGCCGATTGTGTGTGAGTTTGCAGATGTATTTCCAGAGGAATTACCGGGTTTACCTCCAGTCAGAGAAGTAGAATTTGGTATAGAGTTGATGCCGAGAACAGCTCCGATCTCGATTGCTCCGTACAGAATGGCACCAGCGGAGTTGAAAGAATTAAAGTCGCAGTTGCAAGAATTAACCGACAAAGGCTTTGTGAGACCGAGTTTTTCGCCTTGAGGTGCTCCTGTATTGTTTATGAAAAAGAAGGATGGTTCTATAAGATTGTGTGTAGACTACCGACAATTAAACAAAGTGACAATAAAAAACAAGTATCCGTTGCCGAGAATTGATGATTTGTTTGATCAGTTGAAATGAGCGACGTAGTTTTCAAAGATTGATTTGAGATCTGGTTACTATCAGCTGCGGGTAAAAGAGTCAGATGTGCCTAAAACTGCTTTTAGGACAAGGTATGGTCATTATGAATTTTTAGTTATGCCGTTTGGGTTAACAAATGCTCCTGCTGTGTTTATGGATTTGATGAACCATATATTTCGGCCATACTTGGATAAGTTTGTTGTGGTATTCATAGATGATATTTTAATCTATTCAAAAGATGAGACCAAGCATGCCGAGCATTTGAAAATAGTTTTGCAGACTTTGAGAGATAATCAGTTATATGCCAAGTTTAGTAAAAGTGAATTTTGGCTTCGGGAAGTTGGATTTTTAGGTCATATTGTTTCAGGTGATGGTATACGGGTTGATCCCAGTAAAATTTCAGCTATTGTTGATTGGAAACCACTGAAGAATGTAACCGAAGTTAGAAGTTTCTTGGGGTTAGCTGGGTATTATCGACGGTTTGTGAATGGATTTTCTATGATTGCTACTCCTATGACTAGATTACTATGAAAGGATGTTAAATTTGAGTGGATGGAAGAATGTCAACGGAGTTTCGAAGAATTGAAAAAGTTATTAATAGAGGCACCAGTGTTAGTGCAGCCCGAGTCAGGTAAAGAATTTGTGGTATATAGTGATGCTTCTCTAAATGGTTTAGGATGTGTACTGATGCAAGAAGGAAAGGTTGTGGCTTATGCTTCGAGGCAGTTAAAACCTCACAAGAGGAATTATCTGACTCATGATTTGGAATTGGCTGCGGTAGTGTTTGCTTTGAAGATTTGGCGACATTATTTGTATGGTGAAAAGTGTCGAGTATATACCAATCACAAAAGTCTTAAATACTTGATGTCACAAAAAGAATTGAATTTGAGACAGCGAAGATGGTTAGAATTGTTGAAAGATTACGAGCTTGTGATTGATTACCATCCGGGAAAAGCGAATGTGGTTGCTGATGCCTTGAGTAGAAAGTTGTTGTTTGCTTTGAAAGCTATGAACACTCAGTTGGAAATGTCAGATGATGGCTCGATTCTAGCCGAGTTGAAAGCAAGATCGATGTTTTTACAAGAGATTTATGAAGCTCAGAAAAGCAATAAAGACTTGCAAGCCAAAAGAAAGCAATGTGAGGTTGATACAGAGTCAGATTTCAGAATCGGTTTTGATGGTTGCTTAATGTTTAAAAATTAGATTTGTGTACCGAAAAATGATGAGTTGATTCAAAAGATCTTGCATGATGCACATAATGGTTGTTTATCGATTCATCCAGGCAGTATGAAAATGTATAATGATTTGAAGAAAATATATTGGTGGAATGGAATGAAAAGAGATATATCAGAGTTTGTATCCAAATGCTTAATTTGTCAACAAGTGAAAGCTGAACACCAAGTGCCTTCGGGATTACTTCGGCCTATTATGGTTCCTGAATGGAAATGGGATCGAATTACTATGGATTTTGTTTCAGGGTTGCCATTGACTCCAGGAAAAAAAGATGCCATCTGGGTAATAGTTGGTGATAAGGTATTTTTAAAGGTGTATCCTTGGAAGAAAGTTCTTAAGTTTGGACAGAAAGGTAAGTTGAGTCCACGTTTTATCGGGCCGTATGAAATAATTGAAAGAGTTGGACCGGTAGCCTATCGGTTAGCATTGCCATCTGAATTGAAAAAGATTCATGATGTGTTCCATGTGTCTATGTTACGTCGGTATCGTTCGGATCCTTCACATGTGATTTCACCGACAGAAATTGAACTACGACCAGACATGACCTACGAAGAAGAACCGATTAAGATTTTAGCTCAAGAGGTCAAACAACTAAGGAATAAAAGTATTGCCCTTGTGAAAGTGTTGTGGAAAAAACATGGAGTAGAAGAGGCTACATGGGAACCCGAGGAAACTATGAGAAAACAATACCCACATCTGTTTACCAGTAAGATTTTCGAGGACGAAAATCCCTAAAGGGGGAGAGTTGTAATATCCCAAATTAGGGCCTAATCAGAATAGTGGTTTTGTGACCACAAATTCGAGATAGAAATAATTATTTTATTATTATTTTGATGTTTATGATGTGATTGCATGATGGTGTGAAAATTTCGTGAAGAAATTCTATGCATAAAGTGCTTAAGTTGAAATTAGGGACTAAATCGAATAAGTTGCAAAACTTGCATTCTAGAAGCTTTTAGTATGAAATTGCTTTGGAATATTAATTAGGAGGTCTTAAATAGAAATTTGACCAATATCTAAAATTTTGGACAAAAATGGGCTTGTACATGAAAAATTTCAAAGAAAGGCATTAAGGGTATTTTGGTCATTTGGTAATTAAAAGATTAAAAAAGGGAAAAAGATGGCAAAATATGTCCATCTTCTTCATTACCACGAAATTTCAACGGTTCTCCATAGCTAGGGTTTGTTTCAAGCTTCCAAGCTCAATAGTAAGTGATTCCAAGCCCCGTTTTTAATGTTCTTTACGTTTTCGGAGTCCCGGTAACTTGATTTAGCTTATGCTAGCAATAATTCAACCTAGGGTTCATATTTGGAAAAATACCAATAGATGAAATGTTTTTTTTGGTGTTTTATGATAGAATATGAGGTTTTAAATTATGCTAGACAACTTGTGTACTCGGTTTTAAGTGAAAATGAGTAAAACGGCTTAATCGGTAAAAATACCTATTGTTCATAAGTACATGTTATAGTGGGAATTTGAGGTTGCTGTTAGTAAATAAATGATCAGCATGTCCTAAAACATAAGAATTTGGGATAAAGTTTAATTTTCGAGCTTTGGGGCAAAAGCATAAATATGCAAAAGTTTAGGGGCAAATTCGTAATTTTGACAAAGTTAGAGTTAAGGAATTTTTTGATAAATGTGAGTATTAAATAAGCTAAATGTGTTATTTTAGATCAAGAAAGACGTGGAATCGACCTTGATCGAGGAAAAGAAAAGATTGTGGACTAAATTGCAAAATTTCTATATTTTGTACCGAGGTAAGTTCATGTGTAAATAATGTAACGTAATTGCTATTTTAAGTGATTTAATGCTATTTAGATGATATGATACTTGTTATTATGAATATTATGATTTGTGAAATATTATAAATTGGTATGAAAAGTATGTGATTAAATTGATAAGTATGAGATGCAAGCAACGTATTGGTTCCGATATTCCGAGGAGAACGACAGGGAAATGTGTGATTGAGTAAAATCCCGTTTGAACCTTGGGAATAGATTAGGATACAAGTGAAATGTCACTAGGATGGTTGGGCATCCGAACTCGTTGAGTTGAGTCCGAGTTCACTTATGGATGCGAATGTCCGAACTCGTTGAGTTGAGTCCGAGTTCATGAAATGTAACTAGGCATCCGAACTTGTTGAGTTGAGTCCGAGTTGACTTATGGATGCGAAAGCCCGAGCTCGTTGAGTTGAGTCCGAGTTCGTTTATGGGCGGGTTACATGGTTACTTGATTATATACGTGGCACTTATGTGCAAATTATCCATGTATCCGAGTTATATTCCGATGTGTTCAACGGGTAAAATTCTAGCGAAATGGAAGAACACTCAAGAGGCAAGTATCATTTTAATAAGTGTTGTGAAATGGACACTTTGGAAAGGTATGTGCTTAACCCTCAGGTTGAAACTTGATACAACAACAATAATGTGGTAAGATGATGAATGATGATTAGAAATGTGATATATGTTTTGGTGATACCATGCTAGTGTTATTTGGAAGAATTGCTTTGTTCTGTTACTTGTTATTTGCATTTGAACTTACTAAGCATTTATGCTAACTCCCTCCTTTCCATTCATTGTAGTTTTGACAAGTCAGCTTGGAAATCGGGAAGGGTCGAAGGAACGATCACACTATCCGGGACAATTTGGTATAATGGCTTGTATTTTGAATATGGCATGTATAGCATTATAATCATTTTGTGTGAATAACCTTATGATATGGTGATGGTCTCATAAGGAAATGCTTGGAAATGATTAGCCATTGGAATGGCCAATCTAGATCATATTTGGTGTCATGTATGTTTAATGTGCTACTTAGTCCATGAAAATCCATAAAAAGGTGAACTTTGTTATAAAACAGAATTTTTCAACAGCAGTGACGTGAGTTTGAAAAATCACTAAAAATAGTAGAGACAAGTTTAGGTGGTGAATTAAATATGAAATTTAAGATTAATTGTTTACTTTCATATGGAAGAAACGAAATAGGTAAAGGAGTTATATGTTACGAGATATTTGAATTTTAGTGAAACAGGGCCAGAGCGATTTCTGGATCCCCTGTTCCAAACTTGGAAATTCACTACAAATTGTACAAAAATAATTATGAGTCATGCTATATATGTACAGATTCCTTATTGAGTCTAGTTTTAAGATAAATAAATGGAATAGCCTTTTGAATTCTGTGTAGAGAGAAAAGTGGTTCGTAGTGAACATAGGTCAGGGCAGTTGAACACTGAAATAGGGGAAACTTTAACTAATAAACTGTACTAATTGGCCTGACCAAAAATTCTAGAAAAAAATTAGTAGATAGATATATGAGTCTAGTTTTATGAAAAATTTACGGATCTTAATTTTGAGTTTCGTAACTTGAGATATAATTTTTTGAGCAACTATGGCGCAGAAAGACAGCTTATTCCAAAAGTTAAAATAAATGGTTTAAAGTTGTTTAAATGGTAAATTAAGTTTAGTAACACCTCAAGCTCGACTCCGGTGACGGTCTCGGGTAAGAGGGCGTTACACCTCTTGTGATAAATGCCAACGAACAGGTAATATCTCTTAGCATAATGAAATGCCTCAGAATTATATACTTTCATGTGAAATATTTGATGTATGGGGTATTGATTTCATGGGTCCGTTCCCTAATTCATTTGGGAATAAATACATACTAGTAGCAGTAGACTACATGTCAAAATGGGTAGAAGCCCAAGCCTTACCTACGAATGATGCTAGAGTGGTAGTACGCTTTTTGAAAAAACTTTTTTCTCAATTTGGAACACCTAGGATAATCATTAGTGATAGGGGTACACATTTTTGCAACACCCAATTTGAAAAAATCTTGAAAAGGTATGGAGTACACCATAGAACAGCCACCCCTTATCACCCACAAACCAGTGGCCAAGTCGAAGTAACAAATAGGAAACTAAAACGCATCTTAGAGAAAACAATAGAAACAAATAGGAAAGATTGGTCAAGAAAGGTAGACGATACATTATGGGCTTGTAGAACTGCTTTTAAAACACTCATAGGAACATCTCCCTATAAACTCGTTTATGGAAAAAAACTGCCATCTACCGTTTGAACTTGAACATAAAGCATTCTGGGCTATAAAATTTTTAAACCTTGATTTTAAAAGTGCAGGAGAGAAGAGATTAATGCAGTTGAATGAACTTGATGAATGGCGCTTCAATCCTTACGAGAACTCGCGACTATATAAGGAAGCCATGAAGCGACGTCATGACAAAAGGCTGAAACAACCCAAGCAGTTCAAAACAGGTGATCTCGTCTTACTTTACAACTTAAGGCTGAAACTATTCCCTGGAAAACTCAAGTTAAGGTGGTCAGGTCCATTCACTGTTCTAAATGTCTTTCCATACGGCACCATTGAGGTAACTCACCCTAACCACGGTACGTTCAAGGTAAACGGCCATAGGCTTAAACATTATAAAGGTGAGAATTTTGTGGAAAATAGGGAGGAGCTTCGGCTCCACCACACCCCCTCTTGACACATCCAGGTAGAGTCGAGCTTAGACTCTAAATAAGCGCTTCTCGGGAGGCAACCCGAGCACTAACTTAGTAACTTTCTTTAAAATTTTTTATATTTTTCATGCTAAACTAACTCTTTGAATGCAGAAATTTAGGACCACACGGCCAGGCACACGGGCGTGCCTCAGGCCGTGCGTACACTTAAAACAGGGACACGGTCGTACACCCAGACCGTGCAGAAATAGAGTAAAAATTTTCCCAAAACACGAGCCATCAATAAATGCCCACGGCCGTGTGATTTGGCCATGGCGACCTTACGAATTCCACACGGGCTATCAACACCGCCCCACGGCTGTGCGGCATGGCCGTGGCAACCCTGCAGCATCAACACGGGCCTTGCATAAATCCCCACGCCCGTGTTCGTAGCCCGTGGAAGACACTGTCAAATTTCACACGTCGGTGGCACATATCACACCACCGTGTGATACACGAACACGATCGCACACGGCCGTGTATACCATCACACGACCGTGTGAGTAACGAAGACCTGATCTCCCACGGCCATGTGAACCAATCACACGGGCGTGCTCATCGGAACCAGACACACTATAAAGACCAATTTTCGAAAAACATAGGTTAAACACGACTCACATGGGCGTGTGACATGCCCGTGTGACCTAAAATGTATAAATAGGAGGCATTTTTCACTTTCCCTTTTCACTCAAACCCTAACATTTCTCACCCAAACTTCCCCCTAAGCCACCACAAACGCCGCCACAGCCCTCTAAATGCCACCATATACAATTTCATCCTTCCCACGCCCGTGTAATAGCCCCCACGACCGTGCAAACTCATAATTGGTTCTATTTTCTCATTTTTCTGATTTATCTTTTGTTTTATTTCATTTATTTAATTTTTATTTCATTTTATTTATTTTGGTCTAATTGTTGATACAAGCATGGAACTAGGAAATATAAGATGAATAATCTAGACTAATATAGAATCAATTAGGATTACATGCCACTTAATTTTATTTTTGCTTGCCACTTGGACACATATTTGCATGCCATTTTTCTCATAAGTTAATATATACATGCCTATAGTTCTTATTTTTTATGTTATAAGTTTTTAAATATGATTAGATTTTACTATTCAGGTTACTCCTCATTTGTTATTTTAAGAAAAATATCAATTTACATTTTAAATCATTTTTAATCTCAATATTTAGGACTAATACTTTTGTTTTTTTTTAGATACCATGTCATCATCGCGCGCCAGAAAAGCTGCTGTCCCTGCCTCCAAGAAACGAAAAGGACCGGGAAGTTCTTCATCGAGGCCCACCTCTGAGACATGCCACTCGTTCCTTACATTTCTGCAGGACTCCCAGGAGGAACGTTACCAGTTACTCTGAGCATGCACTATCTCGATGGGCCGATGCATTGACTGGGAGGCCCTCGCGCAAATAAACCTGGTGGACGATGTCCGAGCCCTACTAGCTACCGACCCATGGGACCAGTTCTTTAGGATTGTGGAGCCCACCTACCTAGAACTCACTCTCGAGTTCTGCTCCACATTCCACCTCCAGATCGTCATGAACAGATTTGACGATCCTGGCATGGTCCAATTTCGATTAGGCGGTCTTGTGCGACAGCTGAGTGTCCCAGAGTTCGGTACGGCTCTCGGTTTCTATACTGAGCAGTTCATGGCAGAAGAAGACTTCCCTACTCTTTCCAGGCGCATCCACATCTGACCCCTCGACTGCTAGAACGAGATTGCTCCAGGGCGACAGATCTATAATCCCAGCGTCAGCAAGGCATCTGCCCTCCCTCCTTCTCTCAGGTATATTCACGCCCTCCTTGCTCAAACCTTGACAGGTAGACGGGAGAGTACAGGCGTCGTCAACAATCACGACGTCTATTTCCTCTGGTGCATGGCCAATGGCCACCCCATCGACCTTGCCTACTTCATAGCGTTGGCCATGCAGCACCAGACTGAGAGGCACCGCAAGGGAGTCGTATCCATGGGCCCGCACATCACACGACTAGGCCGCTACTTTGGCCTACTCAACAGCGCAGCCCAGACATTCTCATACACCCTACTTGGCCAGATGTCCTCCCAGGGCATCCAGAGCATGCTCTCCATGATGATGATAGAGCGATGTCCAAGTGGCGGCCACTTTCACTTCTGCCTTGTCCAGGAAGGCGATGACCCAGAAGACATTGCTGATGATGTCTCACTGCCACCATCTAAGGAGGATGCACCCGCTGAGCCATCACTTCCAGATGACCTACCCAGACAGCAGCCCCACATGCTGATATACACGAGCACCTGGATCGATTTGAGCAGCGCCTCGATTACATGGACGCCACTTTAGCACACATATGTCAGCACCTCGGTATTTCCCCACGACTACGAGATCCGTCGAGGACTAGATCCTCTTTTATATTTATTTTTATCTTTATTTTGTTTTACTTTTATTTTATCTTTTATCTTTTATTATTACTTTATTCTAACTCTTAAACAGTGCTTCTTATTTTCTCCTTTTCTTCGAACTTTATTTTCCTTTTTAGGTTTATTTTTCATTTTTTCTTTATTTGAATTTTCATTTTTTATTTATTCTATTTATTTTATTTTCTTCGGCCATCTCTTAATAAAGTAACCCCTCTTCATCTTAACCTCCCACGACTAATAAATCCACTCGCAGTTTCAAAGGAGCCTTACAGCTCAAATCTCTACGGAAATGGAAACACCATGCCACATAAGCCAACTCTTCCCATATCTGTCTCACAAAGCCATCCACATTTCAAGGAGTTTCATATCTCTCCCTCTCTTATGATATTATGCTTTTATTGCTAATATTATCCTTGTACATTGAGGGCAATGTACATCTTAAGTGTGGGGGGGAACGTACCTTAAATTTTATTTTATTCTCTTTGAAATCCCTGAAATTATTCTAACTAATTGCACTGTCCTCAATAGCATGATCTTCAGTCTACTATTAGGAATTAATTTTGACTGATTTATAATTTTTATTGATATGTTAAGAATTAAGATATAGGTGCTTGTACTTTAGTTATTCAAACTTTAAAACATTAAGGAATCAAGCATGATCAGTTGAAATTTTTGAGAACTCCAATTTTTGCATAAGTTATCTTCCCTAATTTTAAGTACTATCTTGAGATTTGAAATTCGCAGGATTGTCATCAAAAGCCATAATTCTGGTGAGATCTTGAGCCTTTTTAAGCATACATTCTTTCGTGCTCACTTTTATTATTGCTTTGAGTGAGTCAACACTGAATTGTTATTCTAGAACTTGCTTTGATTATACATGTCAAGACCACATCATTGATTTGATATATCGAGATGATAAAGGCACCTAGGACTTAACCCACTCACTCCATAAAAGCCTACCTCCATAATCTAATCCCTAGTGAACCCCATTGAGCCTAACAACCTTTTCCTTGACTCACCCTCTAATTATTAACCAATAACCCATTTTTGTTGAATTTTCCATTCAATTACTTTTTGATCCCTATTCTTGTTGAGGTTTGAGTTGAATTTATTATCTAAGCTTTATTCTCTTTTCCAGTATGTAAATCTTTACTCAATTCATTGTATTACTTGAACTTAAAAAAAAAATGTGTACATACAGTCAAATTCAGTTGTAATGTGTAATAGTTCAAATTAAGTTTTTGCATATTTCTCTCTTAAAGCTGCCAAAATGGTGTTATTAAGCTTTGAAAATATGTTCGAGTGATAGAGATTTTTTTTAGCTAGATAATTTTTCAGTTCAATCTCGATTCTAACCCTCTTTTTGCAGCCTGTGACAATACCCCTAACCAAGCCCCGTTACAACCATGAAAAGACCTTTTGATCGATGTATCATTTCAAACTATAGTGGTGGAGATTTGATTTTCTTACAAGCTTATGGTAAAAACTTTTCAGGTTGACTAGAGAGTGCTTAAATTTTGAACCCTAAACACTTTGAGTGGATAGAGTGAACCTTTAGTGAGGATGTCAACTCCTGTTAACTAAGATGGAGAGATAATTACTTAGAAAGAAGGAAGAGACTTATGTTTTCAATGATAAAATTCTCAACTTAAATTGATTGAATCTTTAATGTTCTTCTGATTGAATTTTTCATTGTATGATTACCTGTGGATTAGTCTGAAACATTATTGATAAAGATTATAGGTTGAGAAGAATGATTCTTTTTAGGGATTGAGATTTTGCTTGAGGATAAGCAAAGGCTTAAGTGTGGGGGTATTTGATAAACGCTAAATTATACATATTTTTACCTCATGTTTAGCCTATATTTTGGATAGATTCTTATCAATTTTGTAAGAATTGGTGCTCTTAATCCTTCCTTTTTATATCTTATACTCAGGAGAGCATAGGGAAGAAGAAAGAACGGAAAACGAGCCAAAAACAATAAAAAATAGGCCAAAATGTGCGAAAAACACGGGCAAAGAAATGCCACACGGCCGTGCCACACAGCCGTGCCACATGAAGATCACACGGTCAAGTCCCCAACAAGCACGGCCAGGTCACACGGTCATGCCTCCACCGATAAAAGCACACGGCCTCTATCGAAGTCACACGGGCGTGGCACACGGGCGTGTTCTAGTCATGAGGAAGGGGAATTTCACTCGAATTGGGATGCTTAGGGGCTAAGAAAGGCTCCCCATAAGCTCTCTATATAAAGACCTCATGAGGCAGAAGCACCATATGTTTTTAGATATCTTTCTTCTTATTTTTCTGCCACACTGAGGGTAGAAGCAAGGGATTACTCCAAGGGAGAAAGCCGATTAATTCATCTCAGAAGCCGGAATTCTGCAGCAACATAGAGGATCTCCCTAAATTCCTTCAGGGGTTTTTGGTTTCTTTTATGTTTTGTTATTTTATATCTTCTGAGATGTTTTCCTTTTTTAGTATGAACTAAACCCCTCAAATACTTGAGGGGGATGAAACCTAAGACAGATCTTGTTATTTATTCTTGATTTATTTGATAAATACTTGAGTTGTTCTTAATTATGCGTTCTTCATTCTTGATTTAATAATCCTAGGTATTATTTCAAGAATTAGATGTGCTTAGAGCAGAGGAGCAAAAGTCCCTGTGATAAAAGTAGATCTACCATAATTAAGCAGAGTTGCATGCAACCCTAAACATAGGGCGACATAAATCTGCCGGATTAGGGTCAAACCTAATATGTGGAACCATAGATCGAATTAATGTAACCTAGGGAGTTAATTAATAAAGGAACTTTAATTAACAACTTAGGCCTAGTTGCTCTACGCCTCGACGGAGGGTTTAGCATAAGTTAGGGATCTCTACGGATCAAGTCAAGTAAAAAAATCATATAGTTCAAGAAAATAATAACAAGTGAAGTCTAGGTGGATTCCCCCTTGAGTATTGTCCATATAAATCAGCTTTTCCCCAAAAGTTTTCCCAAATTTACTCTTTACACTTTCTTAGTTAGTTTTAAAATTAGTTTAAACAATCCTCTTTTATTTTTAGGCTAGATAATAGAAAAAGAAGTAAGTACTAGTACTTTTGGTTCCCTTGGGTACGATAACTCGGTCTTGCCACTAAGCTATACTACTGTTCGACAGGTGCGCTTGCCTCAACGTCGTGATATTAGTTGGTTTTGGTGTGAACAAGTTCTTTATATATTTTATTACTTCATATCACTCGATATCAGTTATTTTTGCATTTCATAAATTTAGATCTTATCTGATTTTGTCAAAAGTCA
Source organism: Gossypium stocksii (assembly GCA_020496765.1). NCBI lineage: Eukaryota > Viridiplantae > Streptophyta > Magnoliopsida > Malvales > Malvaceae > Gossypium > Gossypium stocksii. The sequence continues at coordinate 103,813,193 of CM035621.1, forward strand.
TTGTTTATATTGACCATTCTGCTCTTCGCTATCTTTTAGCTAAAACCGATGCAAAACCTCAACTAATAAGATGGATTCTACTGCTACAGGAATTCGATTTAGAGATAAAGGACAGGAAAGGAGCTAAAAATTTAGCAGCAGATCACCTTTCAAGATTGGAAAACATGCAGCCCACGTATCTCGATAACATAAATGATTTGTTTCCTGAAGAACAACTCCTATCTTTAGCAGATACTACAGTCCCTTGGATTATTGATTTTGCAAATTATTTAGCAGCTAACATAACCCCAAAAGGGTTGACACATAAGAAGAAGAAGCGATTCTTCGCTCATGTGAAATACTACTTTTGGGAGGATCCTTTTATTTTTCGAATTTGTGCAGACCAGGTTATTCGGAGATGCGTTATTGAAACAGAAGCATGCCAGATTCTAGATCACTACCATTTAGGACCCACAGGAGGACATCACAGTGGAGCTAGAACTACTCACAAGGTACTCGAATCAGGCTTTTACTGGCCTACACTTTTCAGAGATGCCAACAGGTATGTGACCTCTTGTGATAAATGTCAACAAACAGGTAACATCTCTCGACATAATGAAATGCCTCAGAACTATATACTCTCATGTGAAATATTCGATGTATGGGGTATTGATTTCATGGGTCCATTCCCTACTTCATTTGGGAATAAGTACATATTAGTAGCAGTAGATTACATGTCAAAATGGGTGGAAGCCCAAGCCTTGCCTACTAATGATGCTAGAATGGTAGTACAATTTTTGAAGAAACTTTTTCTCGATTTGGAACACCTAGGGTAATCATTAGTGATAGGGGTACTCATTTTTGCAATGCCCAGTTTGAAAAAGTTTAAAAAGGTATGGAGTGCACCATAGGACAACTACCCCTTATCACCCACAAACCAGTGGTCAAGTCGAAGTAACAAATAGGGAATTAAGACGTATTCTAGAGAAAACAATAGAAACAAATAGAAAAGATTGGTCCAAAAAAATAGACGATGCATTATGGGCTTATAGAACTGCTTTTAAAACACCCATAGGTATATCTCCCTATAAACTCGTTTATGGAAAAAGTTGTCATCTACCATTTGAACTTGAACACAAAGCATTCTAGGCTATAAAATTTTTAAACCTTGATTTCAAGCTTGCAGGTGAGAAAAGATTAATGCAGTTAAATGAACTAGATGAATGGCACTGCAATGCCTACGAAAGCTCACGACTATATAAGGAAGCCATGAAGCAACGTCATGATAAACGACTGAAACAACCTAAGCAATTTAAAACAGGTGATCTCGTCTTACTCTACAACTCGAGGCTGAGACTATTCCCTGGAAAACTCAAGTCAAGATGGTCAGGTCCATTCACTGTTCAAATTGTCTTTCCCTACGGCACGATTGAGGTAACTCACCCCAACCATGGTACGTTCAAGGTAAATGGCCATAAGCTTAAACACAATAAATGTGAGAATTTCAAAAATAACAAGGAGGGGCTTCGGCTCCACGAAATCCCTTCATGAACATCCAGGTAGAGTCGAGCTTAGACTCTAAATAAGGGCTTCTCGGGAGGCAACCCCAGCACTAACTTAGTAATTTCTCCTTTATTTTTTTTATTTTTATGCAAAAACTCACTTTTTAATGCAGAGATTTAGGACCATACGGCCACCCACACGGGTGTGTCCCAAGCCGTGTAAACCCTGCAAACAGAGACACGGTCATGTACTGAGGCCGTGTATAAACAGAGCACATATTTTCCAAAACACGGGACACCGATAAAACCCTACGGCCGTGTGATATGGCCGTGGTGACCTTTCGACTTCAACACGGGCTACCATCAACACCCCACGGCTGTGCGACATGGCCGTGGCAACCCTGCAGCATCCACACGGGCTCACATAATGCCACACACTCGTGTCCCCTGCCCGTGGAAGACACTGTCAAATTTCACACGCCCGTAGCACTTATTACATGCCCGTGGGAAACTCGAACACGATCTCCCACGGCCGTGCGAATCACCCACACGGGCGTGCTCATCGACACCAGGCGTGCCATAACCACCGATTTTCGAAAGACACGGGCAACACACGACTCACACGGGCGTGCGACATGCCCGTGTGCCCCAAAAACTATAAATAAGGGGCCACTATTCACCTTCCCTTTCACTCAAACCCTAGATGCTCTCATCCACACTCCTCCCCAAACCACCACTAGCACCGCCATAGCCCTCAAAACACCACCATACCCGAACTCAGCTAACCCACGCCCGTGTAAACTCAACCCACGACCGTGCACCCTCAATTTTGGTTCTATTCTCTTAATTTTTCTCATTTATTTGTTTATATCTCATTTTCATTATATATATTTTTATTTTTGTTTTATTCTTTGTGATAATTCAAGCATGAAACTAGGAAAAATAGAATGAATAGTCTAAAATAGTATAGAATATATTAAGATTGCATGCCACTTAATTTTATTTTTGCTTGCCATTTAGATTTCATTTTCTTTGCCATTTAGACTCATATTTGCATGCCATTTTATCATATTTTTTTAGTATATATACACACCCATAGTTTTTATTTTGGTTACAAGGCAATATTTTTAGATTTACTATTTAGGTTAATCATCATTTTTATTTTTTAGAAAATTGTCATTTTAATCTCTATTTTACTTATTATCTATCTAGCTTAATTTCAATATTTAGGACTAATGTTTTTATTATTTTATTTTATTTTAGATACCATGTCATCATCGCGCGCTAAGAAGGCTACTGTCCCAGTCTTCAAGAAACAAAAGGGATCGGGAAGTTCATCATCGAGGCCCACCTTTGAGGCACGCCACCCATTCCTCACATTTTCGCAGGACTTCCAGGAGGAACGCTATCAGTTACTCCAGGCCCGCACTATTTCTATGGGCCGATGCATCGATTGGGAGGCCTTGAGTAAATAAATCTGGTGGACGACATCCGAGCCCTGTTGACCACCGACCCATGGGACCAGTTCTTCCGGATTATGGAGCCCACTTACTTGGAACTCACCCTCGAGTTCTGCTCCAGCTTCCACCTCCAGACCGTAATGAATAGATTCGACGATCCAGGTACGGTCCAATTTCGTTTAAGAGGTCTCGTACGATAGCTGAGTGTTCCAGAGTTTGGCACGGCCCTCGGTCTTTATACCGAGCAATTCATGGTAGAAGATGACTTCCCCACCCTCTCCCGTCGCATCCATATCTGGCCCGTCGACTGTTGGCACGAGATTGCTCCGGGGCGGCAAATTTATAACCCCAGCGTCAGCAAGGCGACCGCCCTCGCTCCTTCTTTGAGGTACATTCACGCTATCCTCGCTCAAACTCTGACAGGTAGGTGGGAGAGTACAGGTGTCGTTAATACCCACGACGTCTACTTCCTCTGGTGCATGGCCAATAGACACACTATCGACCTCACATACTTCATCGCACTTGCCATGCAACACCAGACTGAGAGGCACCGGAGAGGCGTCATATCCATGGGCCCTTACATCACGAGACTAGGCCGCTACTTTGGCCTATTCAACACTGCAGCCCAGACATCCTCCTATACTTTCCTCGACCAGATGTCCTCGTAGGGCGTCCAGAGCATGCTGCACATGAGGATGATAGAGCGACGACCCGGCGGTGGCCACTTCCACTTCCGCCCTTTCCAGGAAGGCGAGGACCCAGAGGATATTGCTAATGATGTCCCACCACCACCACTAGAGGAGGATGAGCCCACCAAGCCACCATGCCCCAAACGACCCACACAGGCAGCAGCCCCACATGCTGACATACTCGAGCGCCTAGACTGATTTGGGCGACAATATTTCCAGCGCCTCGATTATATCGACGCCACTTTAGCGCAGATATGCCAGCATTTGAGCATCACCCCGCCACCGCGTGATCCATCCGAGGACTAGTTCCTCTTATGTTTATTTTCTTTTTTTACTATTTTTATCCTCAATTAGACTCACACACTAATCTTTATGTTTACCTTTTATACTAACTTTGTTTTTCTTTTTCAGTTTATTTTTATTTTCTTTCATCTTATCTTTTTAATTAGTTGAATATTTGCATTTTTCGTATTTTCATCTTTTTCATTTTTTGAATATTAGTAATTTTCATATTTTGTTTTGTTTTATTTATTTTTCCTAACGGCTTCACCCTAACAAGTTAATTCCATTGCCCCAAATTCCCCACGACTAATCCATTCGCAGTTCCAAATAACCTTTATAGTTCAAATCTCTACGAACATGGGAACACCGTGCCACAACTGACTACTCTTCCAAGACCAATCTCTGTCTTTCCAATTCATCTGAAATTCAGGGAGTTTCATACCCTTCCCTACCTTATGATCTAATGCTTATATCGCTACTAATGTTATCTTTGTACATTGAGGGCAATGTACATCTTAAGTGTGGGGAGGGGAACTTACTTTTAGACATTACATTTTATTTGAATCTCTAAAATTTTTCTAACTGATTGCACTGTCCTCAATAGCATAATCTTCAGTCTCCTATTAGGAATTAATTTTGATTGATTTATGATTTTTATTGATATGTGAGAATTAAGAAATAGGTGATTGTACTTTGAATAATCAAACTTAAAAACATTAAGGAATCAAGCATGATAAGTTGAAATTTTTGAGAACTCCAATTTTTTGCATAAGTTCTTTTCCCTAATTCTAAGTGTTATCTTGAGATTTGAAATTCACAGGAGTGACATCAAAAGCCATAATTTTGGTGAGATTTTTGAGCCCTTTGAGCATACATTCTTTCGTGCTCACTTTTATTATTGCTTTGAGTGAGTCAACACTGATTTCTTATTCTAGAACTTGCTTTGATTATACATGTCGAGACCACATCATTGATTTGATATACCGAAATGATAAAGGCACCTAGGATTTAACCCACTTACTCCACAAAAAGCCTATCTCCATCATTTAACCCCTAGTGAACCCCATTGAGCCTAACAACCTTTTCTTTAACTTACCCCTAATTATTAACCAATAAACCATTTTTTGTTGAATTTCATTCAATTATTTTAACCCCTATTTTTGTAGAGATTTAAGTTGAAATTTTTATCTAGCTTTATTCTCTTTTCAGATTGTAAAGTTTTGTATCATATTTGAATTGTTCTTAAAAAAATAATATATATGTATTCAGTTGTAATCTATAGTAGTTCAAATAGTTTTTGCATATTTCTACCAAAGCAAAATTGATATTATCATGAGAATTAGCTCGAGAAATATGTTCTAGTGATAGAGATTTTTCTAGCTAGATAATTTTTCAATTTGATCTCGATTCTAACCCTCTTGTTGCAGCCTGTGACAACACCCTAACCAAGCCCCATTACAACCCTTAAAAGACCTTTTGATCGATGTATCATATCAATCTACAGTGGTGGAGACTTGATTTTCTAGCAAGCCTATGGTAATAAATTTTCAAGACAGAAGATCTCCCTAAATTCCTTTAGGGGTTTTTGGTTTCTTTATGTTTTGTTATTTATTATCTTCTGAGATGTTTCTTTTCTTAATTATAAACTAAACCCCTCAAATACTTGAGGGGGATGAAACCTAAGACAGATTTTGTTATTATTTATTGAGTTATATGATAATTGCTTGAATTGTTCTTAATTATGTGTGCTTCATTCTTGATTTAATAATCCTAGGCATTACTTCAAGAAATTGATGTGCTTAGAGCAGAGGAGCAAAAGTCCCTGTGATAGGGGTAGATCTACCATAATTAAGCGAAGTTGCATGCAACTCTAGACATAGGACGACATAAATCTGTCGGATTAGGGTCAAACCTAATATGGGGATCCATAGATCGAATTAATGCAACCTAGGGAGTTAATTAATAAAGGAACTTTAATTAATAACTTAGGCCTAGTTGCTTTATGCCTCAACGGAGGGTTTAGCATAAGTTAGGGATCTCTACGGATCAAGGCAAGTAAACAAATCATATAGTTCAAGAAGTCAATAACAAGTGAAGTCTAGGTGGATTCTCCCTTGAGTATTGCTCATATCAATCAGTTTTCCTGGAAGTTTTCCTCAATTTACTTTTTGTGCACTTTTAGTTGGTTTTAGAATTAGTTTAAATCAACTCTCTTTATTTTTAGGCTAGATAATAGAAAGGAAGTGAGTACTAGTACTTTTGGTTCCCTTGGGTACGATAACTCGGTCTTGCCACTAAACTATACTATTGTTCGATAGGTGCGCTTGCCTTCAAGGTCGTGATATTAGTTATTTTTGGTGTGATCAGTTTTATAAATTTTATTACTTAATATCGCGATAGCCGTATCACTTATCTTAATATCTTTTAAATCCTAAATCATGTTACTCATTTAGTCGATAGTTTCAAAATGTTATCATTGTGAAAGCTTTTAAAACAGTTAAACCATCGTACATTTCCAAGAAACATTTGTTTCCTTTAAAACCAAGGTTTCCTACTACTAACAATTGTAAACCATGAAGTAAAGATAATTAAAACCCAAAGCCAAACCAAAGTCCGATAGTCAAATTACAACCCAAAAATTTAACCAACAAAAATAAAATAAAAATGAAACCAGAAATCTTAAATTAAAACCATGGCAGTCCAATATTGTGGTCACCATCGAGTCCTCCGTTGCACTGATCCATCTAAGTCTAGGGATTACTTGTGCACACTAAACGAAAAGGGTGAGTTTATGTAAACTCAGTGTGTAATCCCGCAGTAAAGAAACATACAATCAGTAATCACAGTGCACAGTTAAATAGTCATGGGCCTAAGCCCTTTTCAGTATCAGTGTCAATATGAATTAAGGCCTTAGCCTATCACAGTATTAGTAGCAGTCATGCAGTATTTAGTAACAAAGTCCTAACCAACCATCCTCTACATACCATCTCCGTCAAACCCTACAAACTATGTAGGGATTAAATCAACCCACTCATCCCTACACTCTAGTTAGTACTGAATGCGGCACAAAACAGTAATTTGCAGTTGAGCTAGTAGTATATTAGGAATAAGAGCCTTTCAGTGCATTTCCTTCAAATAATATCAACCCCACCCCATACTATGCAACATACATAACATGTCATTCTAACTCATGATTACCAGTACATATAAACAGCTAGTATACATGCATAATATTAACATGCTCGGCACCTACCAACCAATCAGTCAGATCATATGATTAGGGGTCTAAGTAGTGCTTACCGACCCTACACTAGGTTCACAGTCGTCTTGGGCGACCTGTGCAACCTTAGAATCATTTCAGTAAAAATAAGCTCACACGTCCATGCGGTCTCCCCGTGTGAGCCGACACGGACCAAATTGATCCACACAGCCTGGCCCAAAATTTCACACGCCCATGTGGCTCACCCATGTGGGCCTACATGACCCAAAATAGTTTAGCCCGTGTCTCACACACGACCTGCCTAGTCATCACTCGACCTTGTCCTTCACGCACGGCCTGGCCTCGTCGATCACAAAGCTGTGTTAAGGCACACGGCCTACCACACGCCCGTATAGCGTTGACAGTGAGGTTTTTGGCTTTTGTCGAAACCTCGTTTTCTATGTAATCGGCTACACACCTCGTTTTGATTCTCTACAACAACACTCCTGAGCACTGCAAAGCCTAAAATCGACAATTTCAAAAATCAATTTCATTAACATAATCAAGACTTGAACGAAATTGTAACGAGACATTCATCCATTAACTATCGAAACAATTACCTTCGATCGAAACGAGAATTCCATATGCTTAACTCATCGATTGGGAATGGTATTCAGTCCCTTGATTATTTCCTGAAAACTAAATGGAACCCCTCTTAGAAAGAATTTAGACAACATTTAGAAAGACAAGAGCTGGAACTTACCAACTTACCGCTAATGTGTAAAAGCCGAATTAACGAGCCACATAAAATTTAGAAGTAGATGGGGGATCAAACAAGAAGAAACGGTAGCAAGGAATGGAAGAGGCGACGGTAAAAAGAAGAATTGAATAGCCGAAAAAGAAAGGGGATGAGGAAGAATTGTAGAGAAAAAAATTGAGATGGAGAGACCAAAATATTTTGATAACCCCTATTTTCCCCAAATCACTCCACTAACATCTCCTCTACTCAGAATTCCAATTTGACTTGAACTCCACCACGCCACATGCCCAAACATTAAAAATAATCCCCTTGCTTGCGTAGGGACTCAAACACAGAACCTTTAGCATATCAACACTCCACTTAACCACCAAACTAGCAAGCTTATTCTGTCAATTATTTACCAACTTTTATTTGAAAGCCTATTGGCCAATGATAAGGCTTCATTCATAAAAATACCAAAATTTGCCTAAGTCATGGCTTGAACTTAGGACCTCCCAAATACACCCAGAGCACATAACCACTAAAGCAGATAGATATTTGTGTTACACATTCACACATCAAAAATTAAAAATTTTAGGGCATTACAATTACTTTATTAGTATCGAGGTAGCCAATGAGATCGAGAGATAAACCAAACTAATTTGTCTAATTTAGTAAAGTTGAGACTGAAAGATAAAATGACACCATTTTAGGAGTTCAAGAAATTTAGACCCCTAATTCAAAGATTAGTGAACCACATTGCCATAAATCAACTATCGTTTGTTATTCATTGGTTAATTTAGTAACTTTTCATAGTTTAGAATTTAGTCATTGTTTTAATTAGTTGATAAACTAGTGTAATTATTCTTGATTTCATGGCTTGCCATATTACAGTGTTTAGCAATTAGTTAATTCTACTCTTTGTTTTACATGCTTGTGGCTATAATTTTCTCTATTGTTAACTCTCTTAGGTTCGATCCTCAAAGTACTTTATACCCCATTGTATAAATATATTACAACTGAACTCTCACATTTGCAGACATCGCACAATAGTATAGTTTCGGATCCTTTACTATCTTTAATTGTTAATTTCTCTCCCATCGTTCATGAGGGCAATGAGGGAACAATCAATGTAACGCCCCAAAATTTCTATGTTTATTTTTGTGAATGTATGACACAAATATCTGTCTGCTTCAGTGGTTATACGTTTTGGGTATGTTTGGGAGGTCTCAAGTTCAAGCCATGACTTGGGCAAATTTTGGTATTCTTTATAAATAAAGCCCTATCTCTGGTTAGTAGGCTTTTAATTAATTGTTGGTAAATTCATATTAGAATGGGCCTACTGGTCTGGTGGTTAAATGGAGTGCTAATGTTCTGAAGGTCTTGTGTTCGAATCCCTGCGTGGGCAAGAGGGATTATTTTTGCTCAGTGCTACAAATGAGTTTTAGTTGTTTTCAAATACTGAGGTAGTGGAGATTGGGTAGTAGTGGGAAGTTGGGGGAAATCTGATAGAGTTCTATTTTTCATTCTTCTCTCATTTTCCAAAAAAATTCCTCATCTTTTTTTTCTGCCATTTTCTCCTCCATTCATTCTTTACTGCCATTTTCACACTCTTTCCTTATTATTGATCTTGATTTTTTCCTTTTTCCTATCAATATTTCACATTTTCTTTACTCCTGTACTCTTCGTGCGTAATCAGTAAGTTTAGAGGTGCTTTTTTTATTTATTTTAATGAATCGATGGATTATTAAGAGTTCATTTTCTGATTAGGGGACAGTCAAAGATCTATGGGCTACTAATCAGCATTCCAGTAGTGAGAAATTACCGTTATTCATTGAAGGTAAGGTTTGGTCGTTTTGGGGGAAAAACCCTTGATTCAAGTTCGATTTTAGATCGTTTTATAATCGATTAAATTAGTGTTATTGGTTCAATTATAGGTTTTGGAGTGCTTAGGGGCTATTTTAGCATCAATCGAAACCTAGTGTGTACCCGAAAATGTAGAAAATGAGGTTTCGATAAAAGTTGAAAACCCTGCTGTCAACGCCATACGGGTGTGTAGTAGGCCGTGTGCCCCAAAACAGCTGTGTAATCAATGAGGCCAGGTTGTGTGCGAAAGACACAGCTATGTGATGGCGAGGCAAGCCATGTGTGAGACACGGGCTAGACTGTTTTGGGCCGTGTGGGCCACATGAGCGTGTGGGCCCACACGGGTGTGTGGGATGTTGGGCCAGGCCGTGTGATCTACAAGGCCAAGGCCAATAGCAGCCGTGTGGGCCACACGGGCAATTGTAGCCCACAGAGGCAGGCCACATGGGCGTGTGAGCCCATTTTTATTGAAATGTTCCTAAGGTTGCACGAGTCACCCAAGTCGACTGTGAACTTACTGTAGGGTCGGTAAACACTACTTAGACCCCTAAATGTGTGGATTAAACTGTATGTATGATTGATGTTCATGTAATAGCATGATATAATCTGTATGTATAATTGATAAACATGTGATAACCTGCCATACACTGTATGTGTAAGTGTTAAACATGCGATAGCATGACAAATTATTGCATGTTGCATTGCATTGGGTTGGGGTTGATATTATTCAGAGGAAGTGTACTGAAAGGCTCTTAAGCCTAATATACTGGCAGCTCAGTTGCAAATTACTGTTTTGTGTCGCATTCGATACTACCTGGAGTGTATGGATGGGAGGGTTGATTTAATCCCCACATAGAGTGTAGGGTTGGACAGAGATGGTGTGTAGAGGTTGGTTAGGTAGGACTTTGTTACTAAATACTACATGACTACTACTAATACTATGATGGGCTAAGACCCTAATGCATACTGATACTGTGATGGGCTAAGGCCCTACTACTTATTTGATACTGATACTGAACTGGGCTAAGGCCAAACTGTCACTGATACTAGAAAAGGCTTAGGCCCATACCGTTTGACTGTGCACTGTGTTTGCTGTTTGTTGGTTTTCTGCAAGATTACACATTGATTTTACGTAAACTCACCCCTGCCTCTGTTTAATGTGCATAGGTAATCCCCAGACCTAGACGAATAGATGCGGCAGAGGACTCAGTAGTGACCATGGTTTGCTGGACTTTCATGGTTTTATATTATGATCACTGGTTCTATTTTTATTCTTATTTTCATTGGTTGAGTTTTGTGTTGTAATTTGGACTAATGGACATTTGTTTTGATTTGGGTTTTTACTTTATTTATTTTATGGATTTATAACGGCTAGTCGTAGGAATTTTAATTTTCAAAGAGTTAAAGTTTTCATATTCAACCTCACGATCACATAAACTGATCTTAATAAAGCTTCCGCAATGGGAGGTGTTTTGAAATGTTTTAAATGAGCAAAATAATTTCTTTAGAACTAATAAGAATTAAAGGAAGATAATAACCTGGAAATGATTTTATTGAAACAACTTAGTTTTCAACTAGACTATCATGTGTGTAACACCCCGAAAATTTCTACAGTGAAATATTATCCTTGATATAATAAAATAAGGAAATAAAGTGACGAGAAGAGGAAATTTGAGTTATGTTATTGGGAAATATATTATGACATATTAATTCAAGAAATGACTAAATTGTAAAAGTGAGAAAAGTTTTGTTGACCAAGAGTAAATACTCAAAATTTGAGGGGTTAAAAGTGTAAATATGAAAAGTTGAAGGACCGATAGTGCAAATATTTTAAGGGTAGAATAATCTAGAAACTAAGGAAAATTGATGAATTAGGACTAAATTGAATAGGCGAAGAATTATGAGGGACTAAATTGTAATTTTACCAAATTAAATGATGACTCAATGATGGAATTTTAAAAGATCATGAAGGGTAAAATGGTCAATTGGAAGAGAGAGAAATCTAGAAAGTAATGATTACATTGATGATATTTTATAATTATATAATTATATAATTATTATTTTATTAACATTTTAATAAGATATTTTATTATTTTATTATTTTATTTAGTCTATATATATGAATGTGTGTGAAAAAAAAAAAGAAGAAGAAACCACCACCCCTTTTTCATGCAATTCACGTTAGGAGAGAAGAGGGGAGAAAAAAAGTTTTACTTTCTTTACAATTTGGTCCTTCTACCAAAAATTCACCAATTTCACTTAGAAATCAAAGGAATTTCCATAGCTACCGAAAGAGAAAAATGTTAAGGACACTATGGGGAGTTAGGATGGCAAGTTAGACTCAAGAAATAGAAGCTGAAGGAGAGAGAAAATCAAGTTAAAGATTAAAATCAATGGGACAAGGTAAGTACGTCAAGATTTCAATATATTTTTAAGTTTGATATTATAGAAAAAGCATGGAAATGATGTTAATGTAGAGCTTTCGTATATATAGATTTATGTTCTTGATATGTTAATGAAGGGAAATAAGAGAAAGTGATGGAAAACATTGTAGAGAAAAGAAATAAGGGTGTCATAAACTTAGTAATTAATATATTGCACTAAAACAGTTTGGACAGTAGCAGTAATCTAACTTTGTAAAATCACCAAAAATAGTAGAAATTGAATTAGATGTTGAATGAGATATGGAATTAAATATTATTGAGTCTATTTTCATATAAAATAAATAGATAAAGTAAAGGAATTCTGTATGCTGAGATATTTATATTTTTGTAAGAATGGTTCAGAATGATTTCGAGATCCCCTGTTTTGACTTTGAAAAATCATTAAAAATTGTTACAAAATAATTTTGGGACATAATTTATATGGTTGGATTACTCAATGAGTTTATTTTTATAAGAAACAAACGGGAACATTATTTGAATTCCCTACAAAGAGGTAATTAAATTTTACCAAAGAGTGGTCAGAACTGTCGAATAGCAAAATAAGGGAGATTTTAATGAATAAACTGTACTAATTGGCTAAACCAAAAATTCTGAAAATTTTATGGTAAGAATATATTTGAGTCTAGTTTCAGGAAAAATTAATGGATTTTAATTTGGAATGCTGTAGCTCAAGATAAAAATAATTTAGTGACTATGACGCAGGTGGACAGCTTGAATATTCACATATAAGTAAATAGTGAAATTATTGATAATGTTACTTATAGCATGTTATATAAATTAAGGATGTGGAATGGAGAGGAGGAGGAGGAAAATATGTATGAATACTCAGCTAGCATGGCTAATTTGCATGTTTTAGGCTCAGGGACTAAATTGAATAAAAGTATAACTTTATGGGTAATTTTGTAAAAATGTTAGAAATGGCCAATTTGCATGAAATAGATTATTTTATTATTTAAAATTTCAAAATTGAATGAAATTATTAATTTAGTTCAAGATTGGGGAAAAACATGTTTTAAGGATTAAATTGAAAAGTGTTAAAATTATGGAAAATTCTGATATTTTATAGAATTCACGGGTTGTTATCAATTTGTATGAGAATGACAGTTGGAAATAATGATTAAATTGCAAGAAATTTATTTATTTGAGCCTAAGGATGAAATTGTCATTAATTAAAAGTTTAGAGGTAAAATGGTAATTTTGTTTAAGAGCATTAATTGAATGTATTAGAACATGAAATAAATGAAAATGATGATCAAATTTATTTATAAAGATCCGGATGACTCAAATACGAGACTTGAACGTGGAAAGAAATGATATTAATTATGATGTGTAAATATGTGATTATCTTTGACACGCTGATACAAGCAAATTAAGTATGTTGAGACGAATAATAAATCCAAGTAAAACATGTCGAGAAAAAAATAAATACATTTGAGGGACAATATATTTAATTTTAATTGGTTCCAAATATTTTAGATGAAATAAAATATTTGATAAATAAATCGGTAACTCCGGTAATGCTCCGTAACTCTATTCCGGTGACGGATTGGGGTTAGGGGCGTTACAATGTGACCTTGCTAGATTCAGCCATAACATTTAGGCCGATTTGGGTTGTTACATTTAGTGGTATTAGAGCAAAGTTGCAAAACTCGGCTGTGGATTATGGGTTTTAAAAAAAATTGGTTTTTGAAGAATTGATTTTAAAATGATTTGAGATGTTATTACTGAGAATGTGGTACACCGAGTCTCCGGCGCCGATCCTGTAAGTATTCTAAATTGTGATTTGTTTTAAACTGAAACTACTATAGATAGTATACTATGAAAACACTCAAGTTAGTGTATATTGATACTGTAGTAATATTAATATACATTGATAGACACTGCGATATACGAAAACAAACTTTAAACTTCTGATACTGCTTCACGTAAAATATCTGCTAATAATTATTGAACTGTAACTGATTCATAAAATTTCTAATACAGATAAATTCGATTAGATATGAGCACACGAGGTATCCGCGGACGGGGTACTAAAGGCCATGGTAGAAGCCGTAGAGGGGCTCGAGCTGAGTCCTCTTCATCTGGTAACATATCAAATCTAGACACGAGTGAGACGCTAGTGTCGCCTACCATTGAGACTGGGTCTCAAGATCGCATGGCTAGGGACAACGCACTGTCCCAGGCTATGCTCAGGATTTTAGAGAGGATCATTGGGCCTAATACTGGATCTGGCGGCCAAGGGTTTGTTACAGAAAGACTCCGATCCAATGGGGCTGAGTTATTCAAGGGTGTCACTAGAGTTGCCCCTAGTGTGGCCGAGTACTAGATTGAGGCCACGGAGAGGATTATGGATGACTTAGATTGCACCCCAAAGCTGAAATTAAAGGGTGGTCTCACTATTGAGGGATAAGGCTTATCAGTAGTGGCTTACTATTAAAGAGGGCACTCAGCCCAAATGTCTGACCTGGGAGTTCTTTAAGACCGCTTTCCAGGAAAAATACGTGGGAGCCAACTATGTGGATGCACGTAGGAGGGAGTTCCTGAATTTGACACAGGGAGATCGATCAGTGGCCAAGTATGAGGTCGAATTTCTGAGGCTGAGCCACTATGCGCGAGGTATGGTGGCGTCTGAGTATGAACGATGTGTTCGCTTTGAGGATGGCTTCAGCGATAATCTGAGGGTTTTGATAGCTCTGCAGAGGGAGCGTGATTTTTTTGCATTGGTCGAGAAGGCAAAGATCGCCAAGGAGGTTAAGCGCACTGAGCACCAAAATCGTGACAGAGAGAGGTAAGAACAAAAGGGATTCAGAACGCTTGAGTTCTGCACAGAGGCCTAAGAAAAAGGCCAGAGTTAATGGGCCGATTAGAGCTGGGCCCCTTGCTGCTCCTACTGGAACATTGCCTTATAGGGATTATGGTAGGCGCCATCAAGGCAAGTGTTAGAGGAGGACTGGGGCTTGCCTAAGGTGTGGGTCTTTGGATCATCATATTAGAGAGTGTCCACTGAGAGCCAATTAGATGCAAGCTTAGGGTACTGGTAATATACAGCTACAGAGGGTAGCACAACAGCCACCGAGAGGCCGTGGTCAGGCTAGGGGTGGTAATGGTATGGGCTGTGGGTAGAGGGCACCGGGTAGAGGTGCTAGACAGATTGAGGCGAGGTAGTTGGCTGTAGTATATGCTGCACATCACCAAGAGGATGGAGATGCTTCAGACGTCATCACAGATACGTTCCTTATCCATGATGTACGTTATATTGCATTGATAGATGTGGGATCCACTCACTCCTATATAGCCTGTATTTCTGTCTTTTATATTTTGTATGCATAGCAAAATTGTGACAAGCAAATATTAGCTCATTGATTGTTTAAGTTCAAACTGAAGATAAGTGGCATTGTAAGAATGTTTACATTGTAAGAAAGATAACTTACTTCAGTAGATAATCTAAATAAGTTCGTAATCCCGTAAAAGAATCAAAGTGAGCATTTGATTCAAATACTGAGAAGGATTATTATGTTGTCTAAAACTCCAATCGGGGAGATGGCTAGTCTTGGCTATTGGAGTAGTTGACTCTACGGGTAGAGACATAGATGTATTCATTGGTAAAATGATACATTGAACTAGACACAAGATGAATTAATTTTGAATCCATTTGTAAATTAATTCACCTATAACGTTCATGGTGTGGTTTACCTAAATCTTGAGTTAGTCACTGGCCATGTGTCTGTAACTCATGTGTTTTGATATAAGTGAAGGCTTATGTTCTAAAGATGATCGAGCCCATAGTCTGTATGTTGGGTACATGACTTGTATATGGCATGGCTTTACTAGTAATAGTGGAATTCCTTGCTCAATTAAAGAGTTAATGATATCCTCTCATTGGCATTGTGTGGATTGATAAATATGGAACGTGGCCACAGGTGCTTGTTATCGAACGGGCAATTTATCATAGTCATTTGTTGACAGTGATCATATTAATCATTAAGAAGACACAATGGTGACAATGAGAAAAAATAGGATTGTATTGAGTGAATAGATTTAACTCAAAGGAATAAAGGACATCTTATGAAGGTAACACACACATGACGAGGTCATTGGACAAAACAATTGGATGAATTGTTTCATAAAGAGTATACAGTAAGGAGTTTTCAATCATGGTACTCTTTTAGAATGACTCCATGATTAAGTAATTACAAATTATAAGTACGATGCTTCTGGACATAATTGCAATTACTAGAGCCTAATTGTATATGTCCGATTAGCCCCTCCGCTAGTTCAACAAAAGCTCAATCGGACTGTATTTGAATCAAAAGAAAATTCCACTACTTTAGAAATAATTTAAGTGAGTCGATTTATTCGATGTGGAATTAAATTAGGTGGTCGTGAGAATTGTTCAACTAGAGAATTTGATTAAAGAATTTTCTTGAAAAATTAATTTGAAAAATCTAAGTGATTTTTCGAAAAATTAATTTTGATCAAGTAAAATTAAATTAATTAAAATTAAAATGATATTTTTGGAAATTAATTTTTAAGTCAAACAATTAGCCCAATGGGTAATTGAACATAAAAATTGGACCAGAGATCGTAAATTGGATCTGGGAGCCCAAACCTGAGACTAAGACCCAAAAATTGGTCGAACTAGGCCGATAGTCCATCCGGTGGCTAGACCGGACTAGTCGGGATGTCACTAACCCAGATCAAATTAGTAGTAGCCGAATCGGCTCAGGGTGTCGTAAGGTGCCACACCTACATCCCCGGACATTGCTATACCGACAGCTGCGGCGACTGTTGGTCTTTGGTGGTTAAGCAGTGGAAGAGTTACAGTCATACTGAGACTCTACCAGAGAATTTGATTTTAGATTAACTATTCCAAAAATAATATTATCTTAATAGTTTAATATTGAATTTAATTTAATACTTATCTTAATGGTATTTTATTAATTTAATATTAAAGTGATTATGTTAATATTAAATTTAATTTAATATTTATCTTGTAGATAAACATTCTATTATTTTAATAAAATTTAATCATAGTTTAACTCTCTAAACTCTCCCTATATAAAGAGATCTTGGGTCATTATTTTACACATATTTGAATTCAAAAGAAAGTGGTTGAGAGAAAATTCTCTGAAGAGATTATTTTAGAAAATTTCTAGAGATATTTTCCTGATTTACATCTTGACCCAAAAGTTTAGAGAAATTACAAAATTATCCCATTGGTAATTTTTGTGAAAAATTTTCTGATTCGGAGTGAGCCACACTTGGTAGACGTGAGCTTGAGGATAGTGGAAAAAACTACTTGGTTGAAGCGTTCATCCTAGACGAATCGAAAATGTACAATTTTCATTAAATGTTTATTACTTTAAATATCACAACCAAGATCTTGTTTTGGAAAATTTTTTAAAACTCTATTTTTCCTAAATTTATTTTCCGTTACGTTTTCCAAATCTGTTTTTTCCAACAATTGGTATCATGAGCTAGGTTGTATTCTATCTATAACTATAAACAGATAATGAAAATATATTTCTTTTCTTCTTCTTGAATGATTTGATTACATAGAAGGTGACATTCTTTAGATCTTATGCATGTTTTGAGTTATATATAAGAATGGATGCAATATTATATATTTGTTATCTAATTATTTTTTATTGCCGATGTTGTGGTTCTTAAGAAATATACTGTGGAAAATCATCTCCATGTAAGGCTATTTTTTAAAAAAATTTATAGAATTATTGTGAGCCAGAAACAGAAATAGGACTTGAATGTAATTTTTTCAAAAGTAGTCCATGACGAGGAAAATATCGATGACGGTTGAAGACCCAAGGAATGCCTTGTGGCGAAAAATTATTTAATTTTATTTTCTAGAAATAGAACCATGGAAGCATTGGTTGATAATTTTATTTTAATTACTTATCTCATTATATATTTATTTTATAATTGTTTATAATATTTATATTATGTAATGTTATAATTATGATATATATATATGAGATAATCCATAGTTGATCGTTTAAAAAATAAGAAGTGTGGTAATGAGAAAATACATGTGTTGTATTGTTCTATTCATTTCTTTAGGTTATTCAATAACTATGAGAAGTGTGGTAATGAGAAGGTGCATGTCTAGGATTGGCTTTAGCTAGGAAAGGTTTGGTTTTAAAGCAGTTAAATTTGACCACCTCATTTTCCTAGGACCCTACCTGGTGCACGGTTTACATTCGTTTCTTTGGTTTTTCCTTTAAAAGAAAAACTGTGGAGAATTAAAATTGTTTGTTTTTATGATTGATATATTCTTGTGAATGAATGTGAATATTATAAAATTGCCATAACATGTCTTGTATATATTAGAAGCATGTCATTTAGACTATGTAAGAATGCCACTAGGTCTATTGTATGATCATTCATGAAAGTTGGGATAAAAAACCTTGCATATAGGAAGGTCCTTCAACAAGACCTACGACCTCCATTAATGGTCCCTAAGTGATAGCATTATCAAGTTTCAAGTCGGTTCCTACCTTAGCCACACCCCAAGGTAAACTTTGTCATGTGGGTTCACTAGATTAGATTTCCTTTTAAGGACATCTAGTCATCATGACTTTTAGAGAGATTGTCCCATGATGACTCACAAATGAGAGCATGTTCATGATGGGTGCTAAGTCAATAGTTACACACTCGAGATCATCTCTTATTAAATAGTTTCCCAAGAAATGATATTAAAGCTAGAAATGATGGCCAAACATTAAACAGTCATTAGTTCGTGTCGAGTCTTGAGAATTAAGATTCACGAACTAATTGAATGTAATCAATGTTCTTGCTAGTTAATCATGAGACCCCAAGGCAACATGGTTGATGGGTATAAGAATGATCGTAGCAACAAAAAAATATTTTTTCAAGGTTTTAATACAAGACACATGCATCATACTGCATTCTTGATATGTTGCTAAAGTGAAAAATATTTGATTAACACAAAGATAGTAATTAGTGAATTTTGATCTTTTTTAATTCATATATGTCTCCTACTCCTCTTATTAGCATTCTTACTTAGTATAAGTTAAATGTGTAACAGCCCGATTTAGGGCCAAGTCAGAATAGTGGTTTCAGGACCATAAATCTGAAATAGAAAAATTTATTGTGATAAATTTTTAAGGCTTATATTATGATTGAATGCATGTGTGAAAATATCGTTAAGAAATTTTATCGATAGAGGGTCTAATTTGACTAGTAGGACTAAATTGCAAAATGTGCAAAATATGTGTTCTAGAAACATTGGTGGTTTAATTGAAATGAATTTGTATATTAGAGGTCATTATTTAGTAATTAGACCATTATATATCATGATGGACAAAAATGGATATGGAATGGTAAAATTTCAAAGAAATGCCTTAAGGGCATTTTGGTCATTTGGTTAATAAAAGAATAAAAAGGGAAAATAAAGTCAAAAATTGTGTCCATCTTCTCCTACCATATCTGAAATTCAAAAGGGATCCATAGCTAGGGTTTCTTCACTTTCCAAGCTTAATAGTAAGGGCATCCTAGTCCCGTTTTTAATGCTATTTATGTTTTTTTTAAGTCGTTATCACCTGATTTACCTATTTCTACCATTATTTTGAAGTAGGGTTTATGTTTAAAAATTTACCCACGTGTGACATGCATGTATTTTGATGTTTAATGGTAGAAATGAAAGTTTAGTGATAGATAAACAACTTTTACTAAGTGATTTTCGGTAAAAATGTCACAAAGGACTTATATGCAAAAGTTGTAAAATGTGTGTATGAATATGTGAATAAATGAAAAATGTGGGCTGCTATAAGCATGAATAAAATTTGGCTAGGCTTGGGTTTTGAGAAAAATGGATACTTTTCATTTTACGAGCCTAGGGACTAAAGTGTAAATAAGTGAAAAGTTAAGGGTAAAAATGTAATTTTTCCTTAATATGATTTTTGGGCCTAATTAAATAATGTGATAATTAAATGATTTGAATGTGTTATTATAGATCAAGAAAGACGAGGAATTGACCTTGATCGAGGGAAGGACAAGGTAGTGGACTAAATCGCAAAATAGTCGTTTTTGTACTGAGGTAAGTTTGTGTAAATAATACATTGTTTTATTATATTTAAAAGTTTAATTATTTCTTGAACTGTATAATTGACCATGTGGATGAGCTTAATTGTATGAACGAGATCGATAATAATTCAGTAAATGTGGAAGCCCAATACGAACCCTAGGAACATTACAGGATACATGGGTCATATCATTGAGGTTATCGACATGTGATTCCATGTAAGACCATATCTGGGATATGGTATCAGCATGTGATATGAGATTCTGTGTAAGACTATGTCTGGGATATGGCATCGATATGGTAGTACGTGTAAGACCATGTCTAGGACATGGCGTCGGAATGAGATTTCGTGTAAGACCATGTCTGGGACATGGCTTCGATATGAGTTATCATGTAAGACTATAGCTTGGCTATTGGCATTGATATTGGATTACATGTAAGACCATATATGGGATATGGCATTGTATGACCTATAATTACCATTGATGATTCCGAATGGTTTAACGGGCCTGGCTTAAACGAGAGCGAAAGTATATTTAAGGCAAGTAATAAAAGTACGTACGAAGTCCATATGAATTTTGGATGGAAGAATAATGATGAGTTAAAAAGTAATGTGTTGTAATGCTCTTATGGTAAGGTTATGATTGGGTAAGAAATGGCCATGTGAGTTTAGTAATGTTTATACTAACTTCTATTATGGAATGTGTATGATTAAGTTATAAATAAGATGTTTATTATTTGCATATAAACTTACTAAGTTATATAGCTTACCCCTCTTTTCTTTCCCTTATTTTATAGTGTTACCAAGCTAGCTCAAGGATTGAGAATCGTAAGAGTATCGCATCACACTATCAAGGCTTTATTTTGGGTATTGATAATTTAGGATCTTGAAAATATGGCATGTATAGGGACTTGATTATTTTGTATATATGTCATAGTTCTTTTGGCCTAATGTGTGGGCTTATATTGGCATGATGATCATTTTGTATAAGGTCATTTGAAATTGGCTAATGTTGGTTATTGGTATAATTATGTGATGATGTCTTCCATGAATGTGGTCACTTGCATTATTGAGTTGATAATTGTGTAAGGATCATGCATGGTGATTGTGGTATGTGAATGATGTATGGACGTCTCAATTAAAGAATGTTTGGTTGCTGAATTATGTCATGCTATGTGTTATTGAAATTGGTATAAGTATGATTGTGTTTCAGGGTGGCAAATGGCTTGGTAAATAGCCTTATTTTTTTCCACAAAGGGTAGACACACAGGCGTGCGTTTAGGCCGTGTGTGATAGACGGTCAGCCCCATGGGCGTGTTGGTATTCCATGTGTCCCCTGCACCTTAGTTTTGAGAAACAAAATGTCCAGTAGTAAACACACGGGCAGAGACACGACCGTGTGTCTTAGCTGTGTAAAGGACATGGCCTCAGGACATGGGCGTGTGCCCAGGCCGTGTGAAGTTTGCACCTTAAATGCGAAAATTAAATTTGCCACACGACCTAACACACAGGCATGTGACTTGGCGTGTGCCCTTAAATTATTGATGACGTCATAAACAGAGAGTTACGCGGGTTGAGGACATAGGCGTGTCTCGAACCACATGGGCGTGTGTGATCACACGAGCTTGTGACTCTCCAAAAGATGAAATTTTTCTATGTGTTGTAAAAGTTTCGAACATTCTCGGTTTAGTCCCTAACCACCTCCAATGTATGTTTAGGGCCTCGTAGGCCCGTAATAGGGACGTTATGAATATGTTTGAAAAGTTTTAAATTGGACGCAAAATTTTATGACTCGGCTTTGTATGTTTAAGTCTGTGTAAGTCCGGTAATGCCTCAAACCCTATCTCAATATCAAATATGGGTAATGGGTGTTACCTTTAGTGGTTGAAGTGTGCTATATCACTACTGAGGGATGTAGCATATCATTGGTGGAAGACTCTAGTATTAGTGGTACCAAGAGAAAGGGTTACATGGGAGTTCTTTCAAGAAGAATTTCAAAAGAAATATATAATCAACGGTTTATGGATCAAAAGCGTAAGGAATTTCTCGAGCAGAAATAGGGCCAAATGTCCATGACAGAATATGAGCAAGAATTTGTCAGGCTTAGTAAGTATGCTCAAGAGCGTGTTTCCTCTGAGGTTATTATGTGTAGAAGGTTTGAGGATGGACTGAATGAGAATATCAAACTGTTAGTTGGGATTTTAGAAATTAAAGAATTTGTTGTGTTGGTTGAAATTGCTTGCAAAGCTGAAAAATTAAGTAAAGAGAAGAGAAAGGCCGAGAGTGAGGCCAAAGATGCAAGAAAAAGGCCGATGAGTAAGTCATGCCTATCTCAGTCGAAGAAATCTGAGAAATGTATTCTTATTCGCATGTTTCAATTGGATATTCACGTAAAGACCATGGGAAAAAGTATTATGGTTCTAAAGCTCTAGCTACTTCAATGCCGAGCGTGGGTAACATTAGGTCTAATAGACCTGAATGTTAGCATAGTGGTGGGCGACATCCCGGTGAATGTAGAACGAATAGCCGAGCTTGTTTCAAGTGTGGTTCCTTAGAACATTTTATCCAAGATTGCCCTGAAAGGGATGAGGAAGAAAAATTTCAGAGTGCAAGGCCAAGTAATACTACCAATAGAGGTAGGTCACCGAGGAACACCTGGAATGGAACTAGCAGTAAAGGTGCTAGGAAGGATTCAGTAGTGAGACTCGAAGCTAAAGCACCTGCTAGAGCGTATGCCATACGTGCTCGTGAAGATGCGTCATCTCCTGATGTGACTACGGGTACATTTTCTCTTTATGATACTAATGTTGTTGCATTAATTGATCCCGGATCGACGCATTCATATATTTGTATGAATTTGATAACTAATATGAAATTACCTGTTGAGTTTACTGAGTTTGTGATTAAAGTGTCAAACCCTTTAGGCAAGTATGTAATAGTGGATAAAGTTTGAAAGAATTGTCCTTTGATGATTCGAGATCACTATTTTCTGGCTGACTTAATGTTCTTGCTATTTGATGAATTTGATGCCATTTTGGGTATGGATTGGTTGACATTGCATGATGCTAAAGTAAACTGTAGGTAGAAAATTATTAAATTGAAATGAGAAAATGGTGAGGTTCTTCGAGTTGAAATAGATGAAATAAGGGAATTGCCTGTGGTGATTTCGTATATATCTGCTCGGAGATATGTAAGAAAAGGATGTGAAGCTTATCTTTCCTATGTGTTGAATACAAAGATTTCTGAATTGAAACTTGAATCGGTACCTATAGTCTGTGAATTTCCAGACGTGTTTCCAGAAGAGCTGCTTGGGTTGCCTCCGGTCAGAGAGATTGAGTTTGCTATTGATTTAGTGCCTGGGACTGCCCCGATATCGATTGCTCTATATAAGATGGCTTCGACTGAATTAAAAGAATTAAAAGCTCAGTTGCAAGAGTTGATAGATAAAAGGTTTGTGACTATAAAGAACAAGTATCCGTTACCGAGAATCAATGATTTGTTTGACCAGTTAAAAGGGGCAACAATGTTCTCCAAGATTGACTTGAGATCCGGCTACTATCAATTGAGGGTTAGAGAGTCAGATGTTCTGAAAACCACGTTCAGACCACAGTATGGACATTATGAATTTCTTGTTATGCCTTTTGGACTTACTACTGCTCCTGCCATTTTTGTGGACTTAATGAATCGAATCTTCTGACCGTCCTTGGATAAGTTTGTGGTTATGTTCATAAATGATATTCTGATTTATTCTCGAGATGAGTCCGAACATGTCGAACACTTGAGAACTTTATTGCAGATTTTGAGATAAAATAAATTGTTTGCTAAGTTTAGTAAAAGTGAGTTTTGGTTTCGAGAAGTCAGATTTTTGGGACATATAGTTTCGAGTGATGGTGTTCGAGTTGATCCAAGTAAAGTTTCGGCAATTATTGATTGGAAGCCGCCAAAAAATGTATACAAGGTTAGAAGATTTTTGGGCTTAGCTGGGTATTATCGATGCTTTGTCGAGGGACTTTCAATGATTGCTACTCCTATGATCAAGTTGTTGCAAAAAGATGTTCGGTTTGAATGGACTGACAATATCAGCAAAGCTTTGAGAGATTGAAAGCACTATTGACCGAGGCGCCGGTTTTGGTACAAACTGAGTTGGGAAAGGAATTTGTAATTTATAGTGACACGTCTTTCAATGGTCTTGGTTGTGTATTGATGCAAGAGGGCAAAGTGATAACTTATGCCTCGAGACAATTGAAGCCACATGAGAAGAACTATCTGACCCACGACTTGGAATTGGCTGCCATCATTTTTGCTTTGAAAATTTAGCGTTATCATTTGTACGATGAGAGATGTTGTATTTTTACTGATCATAAGAGTTTAAAGTATATTATGACTCAGAAAGATTTGAAATTAAGACAATGAAGATGGCTTGAGTTACTAAAGGATTATGAGTTAGTGATCGATTATCACCCAGGAAAAGCAAATGTAGTAGCATATGCTTTAAGTAGAAAGTCTTTGTTTGCTTTGAGAGCTATGAGTTCAAAGTTAGCTTTGTCCTATGATGGCTTGATTTTGGTCGAGTTGAGGGCTAGACCGTTATTTCTTCAGCAAATTTGTGAAGCTCAGAAGAGTGATAGTGAATTACAAGCCAAAAGAGCTCAGTGTGAAGTGAGTAACGATTCAGATTTTCGAGTCAGTTTAAATGATTTTTTGATGTTCCGAGATAGAGTATCTGTACCGAAGGATAATGACCTTATTCAGAAAATTTTACACGAGGCACATAGTGGTTGCTTATCAGTTCATCCGGGTAGTACTAAGATATATAATGATTTGAAGAAATTGTATTGGTAGCTGGTATGAAAAGAGATATTTCTGAATTTGTATCAAAGTGTTTGGTCTGTCAACAAGTAAAAGCCGAGCATCAAGTACCTTCAGGTTTACTTCAGCTAGTGATGGTACCCAAGTGGAAATGGGACAGGATTACCATGGATTTCGTAACAGGTTTGCCATTGACCCCAAGGAAGAAAGATGCCGTTGGGGATGTTGTTGATCGATTGACAAAATCGGCTCATTTTATTTTGGTACGTATCAACTATTCACTCGACAAGCTAGCTAAATCATACATTGCTGAGATTGTGGGATTGTACGATGTGCCTATTTCTATTATTTCAGATAGAGATTCGAGACTCACTTCGAGATTTTGGAAAAAGTTGTAAGAGGCATTGGGCACGAAATTGAATTTTAGCACTGTGTTTCATTCGCAAATCGATGGTCAATCCAAAAGGGTAATTCAGATTCTCGAAGATATGCTTCGATGTTGTGTTCTAGAATTTGAGGGTAGTTGGGAAAAATATCTACCTTTGGTTGAATTCCCTTACAAAAAAAGTTTTCAGTTGAGTATAAAAAAGGCACTATATGAGGCATTGTATGACCATAAATGTCGAACTCCATTGTATTGGATCGAGCTTAGTGAGAGACAGATTCATGGGGTTGATTTGGTTAAAGAAATCGAAGAAAAAATGAAAGTAATCCATAACTGTTTAAAAGCTGCTTCAGATCGAGAAAAGTCATATGCAAATTTTAAAAGAAAAGAGATCGAATTTCAGGTGGGTGATAAAGTATTTTTGAAAGTGTCTCCGTGGAAAAATATTCTGAGATTTGGCCATAAAGGCAAGTTGAGTCCAAGCTTTATTGGTCCGTATGAGGTCATTGAAAAGATAGGACCAGTGACTTATCAATTGGCTTTACTGACAGAGTTGGAAATAATTCATAATGTGTTTCATGTGTCGATGTTGTGACGATATCGTTCCGACCCTTGGCATGTGATTTCTTTGACGAAAGTTGAGATTCGACCAGATATGACATATGATGAAAAACTGATTAAGATTTTAGATCGGGAAGTCAAACAATTGAGGAATAAAAGTAGAGCATTAGTGAAAGTGTTGTGGCATAGACATGGGGTGGAAGAGGCTATGTGGGAATTTGAGGAAGCCATGAGAAAACAGTACCCAAACCTCTTTTCCGGTAAAATTTTTAGGGACGAAAATCCCTAAAGGGGTAGAGTTGTAACAACCCAATTTAGGGCCAAGTTAGAATAGTGGTTTCGGGACCACAAATCCAAAATAGAAATATTTATTGTGATAAAGTTTTAAGGCTTATAGTATGATTGAATGCATGTGTGAAAATATCGTTAAGAAATTTTATCGATAGAGGGTCTAATTTGACTAGTAGAACTAAATTGCAAAATGTGCAAAATATGTGTTCTAGAAGCATTGGGGGTTTAATTGAAATGAATTTGAATATTAGAGGTCCTTATTTAGTAATTAGACCATTATATATCATGATAGACAAAAATGGACATGGAAGGGTAAAATTTCAAAGAAATGCCTTAAGGGCATTTTGGTTTTTTAGTTAATAAAAGAATAAAAAGGGAAAATAAAGTCAAAAATTGTGTCCATCTTGTCCTGCCATAGCTGAATTCACAATGGAGCCATAGCTAAGGTTTCTTCACTTTCCAAGCTTAATACTAAGTGCATCCTAGCCCCGTTTTTAATGCTCTTTACGTTTTTTGAAGTCATTATCCCCTGATTTACCTATTTCTACCATTATTTTGAAGTAGGGTTTATGTTTAAAAATTTACCCATGTGTAACATGCATGTATTTTCATGTCTAATGGTAGAAAATGAAAGTTTAGTGATAGATAAACAACTTTTACTAAGTGATTTTCGGTAAAAATGTGAAAAGGACCTATTTGAAAAAGTTGCAAAATGTGTGCATGAATATGTGAATAAATGAAAAATGTGGGCTGCTATAAGCATAAATAAAATTCGGCTAGGCTTGGGGTTTGAAAAAAATGAATACTTTTCATTTTACGAGCCTAGGGACTAAAGTGTAAATAAGTAAAAAGTTAGGGGCAAAAATGTAATTATTCCTTAATATGATTTTTGGGCCTAATTGAATAATGTGATGATTAAATGAGTTAAATGTGTTATTATAGATCAAGAAAGATGAGGAATTGACTTTGACCAAGGGAAGGACAAGGTAGTGGACTAAATCGCAAAATAGTCATTTTTGTACCGAGGTAAGTTTATGTGTAAATAATGCATCGTTTTATTATGTTTAAAAGTTTAATTATTTCTTGAACTATATAATTAACCATGTGGATGAGTTTAATTGTATGAACGAGATCAATAATAATTTAGTAAGTGTAGAAGTCCAATACGAACCCTAGGAACATTACAGGTTACAAGGGTTAGAGCATTGAGGTTATTGACATGTGATTCTGTGTAAGTCCATCTCTGGGATATGGCATCGGCATGTGATATGAGATTTAGTGTAAGACCATGTCTGGGATATTGCATCTGTATGGTAGTACGTATAAGACCATGTCTGAGACATGGCGTCGGCACGAGATTTTGTGTAAGACCATGTCTGGGACATGGCTTCAATATGAGTTATCGTGTAAGACCATAGCTAGGCTATTGGCATCGATATTGGATTACATGTAAGAACATATCTGGGATATGGCAGTGTATGACCTATGTCTGACTCCCAAGTATCCTTGATGATTCCGAATGGTTTAACGAGCCTGGTTTAAACGACAGCGAAAGCATATTTAAGGCAAGTAATACAGGTACGTAGAAAGTCCATATGACTTTTGGATGGAAGAATAATGATGAGTTAAAAAGTGATGTGTTGTAATGTTCTTATAGTAAGTTATGATTGGGTAAGAAATGGCCATGTGAGTTTAGTAATGTTTATACCAACTTCCATTATGGAATGTGTATGATTAAGTTATAAATAAGATGTTTATTATTTGCATATAAACTTATTAATCTATATAGCTTACTCTTATTTTCTTTCCTTGTTTTATAGAGTTACCAAGCTAGCTCGGGGATTGGGAATCTTCAGAGTATCGTATCACACTATCAAGGCTTTATTTTGGGTATGGATAATTTTAGCATCTTTAAAATATGGCGTGTATAGGGACTTGATTATTTTGTATATGTGTCATAGTTCTTTTGGCCTAATGTGTGGGCTTATATTGGTGCGATGATAATTTTGTCGAAGGTCATTTGAAATTGGCTAATGTTGGTTATTGGTATAATTATGTGATGATGTCTTCCATGAATGTGGTTACTTGCATGATTGAATTGATAATTGTGTAAGGATCATGCATGGTGATTGTGGTATGTGAATGATGTGTGGACATCTCAATTAAAGAATGTTTGGTTGCTGAATTATGTCATGCTATGTGTTATTGAAATTGGTATAAGTATGATTTTGTTTCAGGGTGGCAAATGGCTTGGTAAATAGCCTTATTTTTGTCCATATGGGTAGACACACGGGCATGTGCCTAGGCCGTGTGTGACACACGATCAGCCCCATGGGCGTGTTGATAGGCCGTATGTTCCTTACACCTTAGTTTTGAAAATGTCCAGCAGTGAACAC
Source organism: Gossypium stocksii (assembly GCA_020496765.1). NCBI lineage: Eukaryota > Viridiplantae > Streptophyta > Magnoliopsida > Malvales > Malvaceae > Gossypium > Gossypium stocksii. The sequence continues at coordinate 103,841,855 of CM035621.1, forward strand.
ACGGGCAGAGACACGGCCGTGTGTCTCAGCTGTGTGAAGGACACGGCCTCAGGACATGGGTGTGTGCCCTGGTTGTGTGAAGTCTGCACCTTAAATGCAAAAATTAAATTCGCCACACGACCTAGCACACGGGCGTGTGACTTGGCCGTGTGCCCCTAAATTATTGATGATGTCATAAACAGAGAGTTACACGGGTTGAGAACATGGGTGTTTCTCGAACCACATGGGGGTGTGTAATCACTCGGCCTGCCCATACGGGCGTGTGACTCTTCAAAGCATGAAATTTTTCTATGTGTTGTAAAAGTTTCAAATGTGCTCGGTTTAGTCTCTAACCACCTTTTGTGTATGTTTAAGGCCTCGTAGGCCCGTAATAGGGACGTTATGAATATGTTTGAAAAGTTTTAAATTGGACGCAAAATTTTATGACTTGGCTTTGTATGTTTAAGTTTGTGTAAGTCTGGTAATGCCTCGAACCCTGTCCCGGTATCGGATACGAGTAAGGGGTGTTACAAAATGGGGAACGAAACTTGCTAGTAGTTCTCAACTATGAGAAACACAAATTTGTTCTTAATGAAACATGCCTCCCAAAAGCTTAGCCTAAAGTGAGAAATTGCTGGAGAGATTCTGACTCGATTGTTCGATGTTATAGGTAGCGAGCACGAGTAGTGTATTGCAAAAGCAACACGAGAATTTTCGTACTGCCAAGTGGTCATGACAAATTTGGAGGATTTTCTCAGAGGCCAAGTCGTGTTAGCTCGACAATCCGCTATTACATATTTGATGAATTCTCAATAAAAACCTGAAACTCTAATCAAAGTACATATGTTTAAGCTTATAGGATTCTTTGAGAAAGCGAAAAACAATGGCACCCAACTAAACGTGAACACTCAGATTGAAATAGTGTTCAAATCCTTAACTAAGGAGTTTGTTGGTTTTAGGGCCCCTTACAACTTAAGGAATAAAGCACTTACCTTGACTCAGCTCATGAAGGAATTATAATCTCATGAGTTAATGCTAAATGGTGGTAAGCCGATTTAGGAGAAACCTAAGGCAAACTTAGCTGTGGGCCCTTCATCCTCTAAGGGGAAGCAGAAAGCTAAGGGAAAGAAGAAACCAACTAAGTTTTTGGGTCCACCCTCCTATGGATAAGAAGAAGGCTAAGAAGTCAAAAGATCCTAAAAAGATCAAATGTTTCTTCTATAGTAGGAAAGGGCATTTTAAATCAAACTGCAAGGAGTATTTGGATTACCTAGCCAAAAAAGGCTAAGGTATGGAACTCTTTGTGGTTGAAGCTTGCTTAATGGAAGAATCAATTGACAATTAGGTTTTTTATTCTGGAGCCACTAACCATGTGTGTGTTTCTTTATAAGGGTTCAGTGAAATGAGAAGTCTGCGTGATAGGAGTGTTTCATTGCGGACCAGAGATAAGAGCTATGTTTTAGCTGAAGCAGTGGGAAAAGTTATTACACACATTGATAATTTGAAGAAGATTGTTTGAAAAAACGTATTTTATGTACCTCATTTTAAGAGGAATTTAATTTCTGTAGCATGTTTATTTTATGATGGTTATATGTGACATTCAATAAAGGGATTGCTATTCACAGAAATCGTTCTTTAATATGTAATGGATGGATGGAAAAAAATCTCCACTTTATCAAGCTAAATAACTACTAGAATCTTTAAACTGAAATAGTGAATAAAAAGCTTAAAACTTCTCACTCTAATGAGGGGTACCTATGGCATTTAAATGGCATTGTAAGAACGTTTACATTGCTAAAAAGTCAATTTTCTTCAGTAGATAATCTAAACGATTCCATAATCCTATAAAAGAATCAAAGTGAACATTTGATTCAGATACTGAGAAGGATTATTATGTCGTCTATAATTCCAATTAGGGAGATGGCTAGTTTTGGCTATCGGAGCAGTTGACTCCATGGGTAGAGACATAGATGTATTCATTGGTAGAATGATACATTAGATTGGATCCAAGATGAACTAATTTTGAATCCGTTTGTGAATTAATTCACTTGTGATGTTCATGGTGTGATTTACCTAAATCCTGAGTTAGTCACTGGCCATACATATGCAACTCATGTGCTTTGATATAAGTGGAGGCTTATGCTCTAAAAATGATCGAGCCTATAGTCAGTATGTTGGGTACATAACTTATGTATGGCATGGATTTACTAGCAACAGTGGAATTCATAGATCAATTAAAGAGTTAATGATATCCTCTCATTGGCATTATGTGGATTGATAAATATGAAGCTTGGCCACAGGTTGCTCGTTCTTGAACGAGCAATTTATCACAGTAATTTGTTTACAGTGATCATATTAATCATTAAGAAGAAAAAATGGTGACAATGAAATAAAATAGGACTGTTTTGAGTGAACGGATTTAACTTAAAGGAATCAATGATATCATATGAGGGTAACACATACATGACGAGGTCATTGGACAAAACAGTTGGATGAATTGCTTTCGTAAAGAGTATACAATAGGCAGTTTTCAATTATGGTACTTCTTGTGGACTGAATCCATGATTAAGTATTTGCGAATTATCGGAACGATGCTTCTGGACATAATTGCAATTACTAGAGCCTAATTGTATATGTCTGATTGGTTCCTCTGCTAGCTCAACAAAAGCTCGGTCAGACTACATTTGAATCAAAAGAAAATTCTACAACTTTGGAAATAATTTAATTGAGTCGATTTATTCAATGTGGAATTAAATTAGGTGGTCGTGAGAATTGTTCAACTAGAGAATTTGATTGCAAAATTTTCTTGAAAAATTAATTTTGAAAAATCTAAGTGATTTTTAGAAAAATTATTTTTGATAAAGTAAAATTAAATTAATCAAATTAATATGATATTTTTGGAAATTAATTTTCAAGTTAGACAATTGGCCCAATGAGTAATTGAACTTGAAAATTGGACCTAAGATTGTAAATTGGGTCTGGGAGCCCGAAATCGAGACCAAGACCCAAAAACTAGTCAAATCGGGCCCAGTATGTGAAACTGGGCAGACAGTCTAACTGGTGGCTAGACCGGACCGGTTGGGATGTCACTGACTTGGACCAAACCAGTAGTAGCCGAATCGGATCGAGGTGCTATAAGGGTATCACACCTGCATCACCGGACACGGCGTCCCGGTGGTCGGTGGCGATTGGTCTTTGGTGGTTGGGCAGTTGAAGAGTTACACTCTTACTGAGACTCTACCAGAGAATTTGATTTCAGATTAACTATTCTAAAAATAATATTATTTTAATTGTTTAATACTAAATTAAATTTAATACTTATTTTAAAAGTATTTTAATAATTTATTTTTAAAGTGCTTATCTTAATATTAATTTTAATTTAATGTTTATCTTGTAGATAAACATTCTATTATTTTAAGAAGAGTTAATATCAAATTTAATCATAGTTGAATTCTCTAAACACTCTATATATAAAGAGAGCCTTGGATCATTATTTTACACATACTTGAATTCAAAAGAAAGTTGCAAAGAGAAATTCTCCGAAAAGATTATTATAGAAAATTTCTATAGATATTTTTCTGATTTACAACTTGACTCAAAAGTTCAGAGAAATTGTAAAATTACCCTACTAGTAATTTTTGTGAAAATTTTTCTGATTTTAAGCGAGCCTATACCCGACAAATGTGAGCTTGAGGATAGTGGAGAAGACTATTCGGTTGAAGCGCTCATCCGAGACGAATCAAAAAAACACAATTTCGATTAAGTGTTTATTACTTTAGATATCACAACCAAGATCTTGTTTTGGAAAAAATTTTAAATTATGTTTTCCCTAATTTTATTTTTCGGTACATTTTCCAAACCTATTTTTTTTCAACAACTGGCTCATGTAATTTGACCCTATATGACATATACAATACCTATGATGTGCAAAACTCAGACACTTGCACGTTGATTAATTGCAGCCTGTATTTTGAGTCCCCTATAAAAAATAATGCATATATAGGGTTGCAGGACAACATGCTTTCTTAACGTAGTCTATAACAGCCCGATTTAGGGCCTAAACAGAACAGTAGTGTAACACCCCAAACCCGGCCCAGATGTTATGGCCAAATCTGGTGTGTCACAGGGACAGTTAATTACGCTTCATTCTTCTATTAATAATCCTTAGGTTGACTTGGCAAAACCAACTCATGTATTTTGTAAAATAGAAAGTTATTTAGTTTGTAAAAACCCTATCCACTATCAGTTGAAGTTTACTTCTTAAAAGATCTTGTTATAGAGTCGTGGCTATTTGGTTACCCATTTGTCGCGTAGAGTATATTTTGAAAACATTTGTTAAATTTGAATTAAAAATCCGCGCAAACTAAACTATCATCTTAAACAAGTACTAAAAAAATAAGTAAAAACCAAAATAAAAATAATTACCGAGCGGCCTTATTACAGTTTAAAACCCAAAAATAAAAGAATACTAAAATAAAGTAAATTTAGGAAATATAAAGCAGGGAAAAACAGTTCACATGGCCACTCCGAATCCCTCACAGCTCCAAGTCCTCTAAGGTTGGGGTTCACCTGCATGGATGGAAAGAAATGAGGTGAGTTTGTGAAAACTCAATGTGTAAGCTAACCCAACCAGAGTCAAAGATCAGTTCAAGCTCAGACTGGGCCTAAGCCCTATTCACGTACAATGATAACTGGGCCTTAGCCCTATTCAAAAAACAGTGTGGGCCTTAGGCCCATTACAGTAACAGATTAGTGTATTATGCATGTATGCAAAGCCCAAGCCCGATCCAGCCCTACACACCACCCGTACCAGTCCTACACACCATGTGGGGAATAACTCAACCCATCCAGCCCTATACACCACAGTCGCAGCACAACTGCTTAATCAAACATTGTGGCCAAGCCACCAAAACAGTAATATGAGGCAAAGCCTCTAAGCAGAATACGTGGCAATGCCACTTCAGCACTTCCTCCACAATAACCCAATCCCATGCAACCGAATATAATATGACGTGGCATATAGAGCATCAAATATAATAGCATGCAAATCAATCAACTTAACCCTAGGGGTAAAATGGTCTTTTAGCACCTAGGGGTAAAACAGTAATTTCTACCCTTAAGGGGTATTTCAGTAAATTTTCTAGATTTTAGGGTTTCATGCTCATTACAGTCTACTACAGACCTATCATCGTCTAGGTAACTTAATTAGCCCATTTCATTACTACAGAGTCATTGGCCCTAAAACCCCCTAATGGGCCCAACGGAGCCCATAAGCTACTGTGGCCCACTAAGTCCAAATTTCCCACTCGTCTTAGCAGATCTAGTAACCAGATTACCAGAATATACTTACCACTCAATTTCACCCATATGGGCCCGTAAGCCCATTGGGTCCAAATTCGGCCCTTCGAGGCCCAACACCAACCAAATGCACAAATACGTGCACACTATAGTCTTACCGATTGCAATTACCAACTTTACCGTTTCCAACCAACCCATGAACACTCGCACGCTCGCAAGCCCTCGAAATGCCAGAATTTTGGCATTCCGGCTTTTCGGCTTTTGCCGATCTAAACTACTAGAGGGTGTCAATTACACACCTGTTTGCGATATACTCAGAATTCCCTCGAATGATTTACCTACAATCATTTTATCCATATGTCAATGAAAATCCAATTGAATAACTGATATCAACTTTACATACCTATTCGGCCACAATAGAGCAGCACTAACACTTACCTTTGTCGATTCTAACCACTAGATCTAGATCTAGATAGCTTTAACGGCCCTAGCCCACACTGCACCTTGCTAGATCGCCCCTTTACCACCCTTAACATACATGAGATCCAACAGAAAAAGGCTCAATGGATATTCCTCCCCAAAAGAAATCAAAACCGATTACACCTAGGAAGGTTATGAGTTTTTGGCTTTTCATAAATCACAAGAATACAAGAGAAAGGACTCGAATACTTACCACTAGCTTTGCTAGATTGATTTCGTGATTGCTAGATGCTATTTCTACCCCTATAATCCCAGATCTACCCTTCTCTTAACCAAATCCCAAGAATAGATCAAAGAGGTTGAACGAATCCGTAGAGAGAAAAGAGAAGAGGTTGGGAAGAGATTTCGGTTTGCTTCCAAATAAAGATGAGAAAGATTTGGTCAAGGGAGAAATCGGCTAGATGTGTGTCAAATGGTTCGGGTTTTGGCTTTTTCGGGCAATCGGCCAAGAGGGTCTTAAGTGAGTCGAACTAACCAACAGGGAAAAGAAAAAGGTGGAGAAGAAGATGGTGTATTCGGCTTGAGAAGAAAATAGATGAAAGGTTTGGTTCTTTGCACAATTCGGCACAAGGAGGGTGTAGGGATCTAGTTTTTGGTTTTTAGAACATGAGGGAGGAAGAAAAAGAAAAACAAAAGGGCACTATACCTATTCGGCAAAAGAAAGCGACCCCAAATTGTCAAATCCAGAAGGCTAACCACTAAAAGAAATCGGCACCTACCCCCCAATTGCTGAAAATGCCAAAGCCTAAGGTCCCTAGCCGAACTTGCCTCTCCAAAGTCCTTTAGTCGGCCAACTCTTGCTCCCATTCAAAAATTCCTAACTTTTCTCTCCTTATCACTCCTTGATCCAATCCCCTGAGCATTTCAAACTCCCTCCTACAAAATTTCACTTGGGATCCATCACTTACCTTGCACAAGCAATAAAATAAAAGAAGCAATTTGCTAATCCATGGATTCGAACCTTAGCTCCTTTACCATCCTTGACACATCACTCCCTGTGCTTTAAGTGGCGCCATCTTGCCACTTTAACACAGGCTTTCTTGTGTCTTAAATTATCAACATTTATTTAAAAGCCCACTTAGTCAATGCCCCTCCTACTTTAAGCCTAAAATGTTAAAATTCTACCAGGCTTTAACTTAAACTTAGGCCTTCCAAAGGCCCACTAAAACACATTTAATGCATAACTTAACGCATCCAGACAAGCAAAATAAAATTCAAGCAAAATCTCAAAAACTCGAAAATTGGGGCATTACAAGTAGTTTCGAAACCATAAATCTGAAGTAAAAAAATTTATTGTGATTAAGTTTTAATATTTACTATGTGATTGAATGACTGTGTGAAATTTTTGTTACGAAATTTTATCAATTGGGTGTCCAATTTGATGATGAGGACTAAATTACAATAGGTGAAAAATATGTGTTCTAGTTCATAAAGGTACTTGTTTGTAATGGGTTTTTAAAGTGGAGTTCCTTAGATGGTAATTAGAACATTATACTCAAATATAGCCAAAGAAGAATAAACTATCAAAGGTTTTTAAATGAAGAGCATTTTGGTCATTTGGTTAATAAAAGAATAAAAAGGGAAAATAAGGCCAAAATTGTGTTCATCTTCATCAAGCTTGGCCGAATATTACATGTTCTCCATAGCTAGGGTTTTTCCAACTTTCAAGCTCAATAATCAAGGAAGACGAGGAATTGACCTTGATCGGGGAAAAGAAAAGGTTGTGGACTAAATTGGAAATTTGTCATATTTTACACCGAGGTAAGTTTGTATGTAAATAATACATCATTTTTATTTATTTTATAATATTTTGTCATATTATATGAGGTGTGGTTGGATATTGAATGACTATTTGATGTAAAATGGTGAATTGTAATTGACAAAGTGAGAATAAGTGAGAAATTCTCGGATGAACTTTCGGAATAGAAAAGGGATAAGAAGGACATGTCATGAGAACTCATGTGTAGTGCTATGTGCAGGCTACTATGAGTATAAAATAGTTATGGTCACATGTGTTGTACTATGTGCAGGCTACTACCTGTACCAGATGGTATTGGTCACATGTGTAGTACAAATTACAGGCTACTATGTGTACCCGACAATATTGGTCACATGTGTAGTATTAAGTGGACGCTACTATGTGCACCAGATAGCATTGATCATAAGGGTGGTGCTATGTACAGAACCACCGTGTATCTGTTAATATTCCGATGAGTTCAACGGGATAATAACTAAGTGAAAATGAATGTGATCATATGATGGTTAAGTACACGTATTTGTATGTGTATACCCATTAGCAATGTGCTCGGTATGAGATCAAAATGTAGTAAGGTTGCAAAGGAGTAAGTGAAGTGATAAAGTCTTGTATCATGCATGCAAGTTGAATTTTGTTATTGAATGTTGAGCATATTGTTATGATGTTTCATGAAAGAGTGAAATTTGAAATAAAACAGTTTTGGACAGTAGCAGTTGTGTGAATTTGAAAAATCACCAAAAATGGTGAAAATTGAATTAGAGGTTGAATAAGATATTAAATTAAAGCTAATTGAGTCTATTTTCACATAATAAAAACAAAGTAAGTAAAATAATATCATATTATGAAATATTTGAGTTTCAGTGAGATAGGGTCAGAATGATTTTGGAATCCCCTATTCTGACTTGGGAAAATCATTAAAAATTTTATAAAAATGATTATGGGTTATAATTTATATGCTTAAAATTCTTAATGGGCCTATTTTCAAGAGAAACAAATGGAAACATCATCTAAATCCTATACAATGGGATAATTAATTTTTAGTGAAGAGGGGTCGAAACTTTTAGATAGTGAAACAGGGGAGAATTTAAAGAATAAATTGTACTTATTTCGTAAACAAAAAATTCTAAAATTTTTTTGGTACGAATATATGTGAGTCTAGTCTTAGGGAAAATTAGCAGATATGAATTTGGAGTTCTGTAGGTCCAGATATAAATAATTTAGTAACTATGACTCGAATAGATAGCTTGTTTTGAACTTGAGTAAATGGTGGATCTATGTGTAGTTATGATTGTATTATTTTGAAAATATATTTTGGGGTTTTATAAAAGCATGTTAATAATTTTTTATTATTTACATACATACTTACTAAGCTATATGCTTACTCCCCTCTCTTTTCCCTTGTTTTATAGTGTCACCAAGCTAGCTCGGGATATGGAAATTGTCGGAGATCTATACACACTATCATCAATCTTTTGGTATTTTGAAATCCAGATTTAGAATTACGGTATATATAGAGGACTTGGTTATTTTGTTATATATCATAATTGATTTGGCCTAAAATGTTGGCCTTTAATATTTGATAGCTCATTTTGTATAAGGCCATCAATGTAAGCTAATATTAGTTAAGTTATATTTTATGATCATGCATTTTGTGAGTTGCATGATTTGGTTGAATGAGTATGTAATGATTAAGTATGAAAAATGTGGCATGTGAATGGTTGTGTGAAGGACACAGCCTTGGACACGGGCGTATGCCCCTATTTTCAAGAAATTTTCCAATATTTTTGAAAGTTCTCAGTTTACTCCCAGACCGCTTCTATAGTATGTTTAGGGCCTCGTAGGTCCATATCAAGGACTTAGTGATGAAAATTGAAAAGTTTAATTTGGATGTAAAATTGATGTCTCAATTTGGTACGATTGTATTTGTATGTTCTAGTAACGCCTCGTACCCTGATCCGGTGTTGAACATGGGTAAGAGATGTTACATTTTAGTGGTATCAGGGCTATGGTTTAGTCGATTCTCGAACTAGCATAACGTGTGTAAAAGTCTATCTAAACATGTCATAAATATATTGTGATAGTGTGGTACTCTTGACAATTTAAATTGTGTTTCTATATAGTAAATGGATCCCGACCGAGCTGTAGCTGATGATGTGGAGAGTAATGTACCGGCTCCTGCGCAAGGGACCGCACCAGTTGAAAGTAGATTTGAAACACATAGTCAGGGAGATGGGGCTCAGGAAGCCTTTCTCCATATGATGAGTAATTGGTATACAGAATTTGTTCGAGCAAATCCGAATGCTCAACCTCCTCCACCCCCTCCTATTCCTCAACCAGTCCTTGTAGCTCCTCAAAGTATTGATTTGGTAAGATTGAATAAGCTACCATTTGATAAGATCCGAAAGCAAAGGGCTAAAGAGTTCAAAGCTAATATAGATAATGATCCCGAGAAAGTAAAGTTTTGGCTTGAGAATTCTATTCAGGTATTTGATGAACTTTCTTATACTCCTAAAGAATGCTTGAAATGTGCTATATCTTTACTGAGGGATTTAGCGTATCATTGGTGGAAGACACTGGTATTCGTGGTTCCGAAAGAAAGGGTTATAGGGGATTTTTTTCAAGAGGAATTCAGAAAGAAGTACATAAGCCAGTAGTTCATTGATCAGAAACGGAAAAAGTTCTGGAGCTAAAACAAGGTAAAATGTTTGTGGCAGAATATGAACGTGAATTTGTTAGACTTAGCAAGTATGCCTAGGAATCTGTGTCTACTGAGGCTATTATGTGCAAGAGATTTGAGGATAGGCTAAATGAAGATATCAGACTGTTAGTTGGGATTTTAGAACTGAAAGAATTTGTGGTATTGGTCGATTGAGCTTGTAAGGCTGAAGAACTGAACAAGGAAAAGAGAAAAGCTGTGATTATGGCTCGAGATGCAAGAAAAAGGCCAATGAGTAAGTCATTCCAATCTCTGTCAAATAAGTCTAAAGAGATGAATCCTCGATTGACTGTTTTCAGCTGGGAACAGTTAGGAGACTACACATAAATATTTAGTTGTGCAAGAAAGTAACATAAATATCTATCTGCTTGAGTGGTTAGATGTTCTGTGAAGAGTCTGAGAAGCCCTAGGTTCAAGCCTTGGCTTATGCAAAATTTTTATTTTTACTTGAATAAACCCAGTCTCTAGTAAGTTGGTTTCTTAAATAAATATGGTGAAAACATGACACAAAGAGCTTGGTGGTTCAAGGGTATGTGGCGTGTGGAAGAGTCCTTGGGGTTTGAGGTTCGAGTGATAGCGTTACACATAGGAGCATTTAGAAGTAGAAGTTGACTGAAATACTACTGATGGAGTTTGAATTGGTCATGGAGGGTTTTGAGTGGAGTGGTTGAGAGGGAGTGGGCTGCATAGAGAAAATGTAGAAGGAAATCAATAAGAGGATAATGGGACTTGGGGGTGATTGTTGTGGAGAGTTTATGGGAGAAAATCAAAAGGTTTTGAATGAGGGGGAGTGTTAGTGCTGAAAGTGGACTCTAGACACTCAATGATTCAGCCTTGAGGGTATTGTTTACCATTTCGGCAATTATGAGCTGTTTTTGGTTCGTATCATTCTCTGATTTGGGGGTAGCCGAATTTAGCATTGTTATCAATTGGGTATTTTTGTTCGTGTTGGCTCTTTCCTGATTTCTTTTTCTTCACTCTCTATTCTATTTTGATTTTCTTTCCCTTGTAGCCAACTTCCTTTCTACTCTCTCTCATTCTCATTTCTTTTTATTGTTTGCTTTTGGCCAAAATCATCATCTTTCCTCCCTCTCTTTTTGTTTTTGGTCTTCATCAAGTTTTGAACTGAATCCACTAGTAGCAATTATTCTTCTTCTCCTCTCTCTCATTTCTTACGGTTTTAGCCTAGGGTCTTGATCGATTTTCTCCCTCTTCATCTCTTCATTTTGATTCGGCATTGACAATTATTCTCTGGTAATTGTAAGTACATTTGACTCTTACTCATTTTCTTTAATCTTTTTCAAGTCACCCCTCTCTTACACTGCTTAAATCCGAATGCTTCTTTCTCCTCTTGTTCTCTTATGGTCGATTCTTGTTCCCTTCTTTTAGGTGTGGGGTTATTTAGGTTCTAGAGTTTCTTGAGGAGTGTAGGAGTTCTCAAGAGATATTGAAGCATTCGAACTTTTTTCTCATCACTCGATCAAGGGTAAGTGTTTTCCTTGCATTCATGGGGGTTCCCAATAATATGTTGCATAAAGAGATATCAGTGGTGGCTAGTAGTAGCCGTTCTGGGGGAGGAGTAGGAAAGGTGCCTGCTGAGAATGGACATGTAGGCCCTACCCCTAGATTTAAGTAGCGTAAAGTGTCAGCTATTCGAGATTTTCTGCCAGGGTGCGGCAGGGTGGCTGCACTAATCATTAGACCAAGTGAGTAAGCCACTGTTGTCAATCGAGGCAAGTGTTAATTCTAGTTTGGGTTAAGTGTGTAAAATAGGGTGATTAATCCTTTTTTCATTTGATTAATGAGTAGTCTTGTATGAATGTAGGTTTTGGGCTCGTGGATCTTAGCACGTTTTCGCAAACAGGTGTGTATTCACACTGTCTTAACTATAAATCGGCAAAAGCCGAAAAGACGAAAAATAAGACGTTTGATGCCACATGGGCGTGCGATCGCTCGTGTGGTAATCTGAGCCCATGAAACATGGGCGTTTGACCGTAACGACCACCATGAGCGACCTCATGGGCTTAGGCCGTTTTGGGCCATGTTGGGCCATAACAGGCTTGTGGGCCCAATGGGCTTGTGGGCCCTATGTAGATGAGTCGCACGGATGAGTATAGGATATTGGATCCGATTGTGTTGTTCACATGAACAAGTTCATTTCTGGGCTTAATGGGCCACACAAGCGTGTGGGCCCACATGGGTCGCATAATGGGCCTTGGGCCCATTTACACTGTTTTGACTGTTAAGGTTACATGGGTCGTCTGAGATGACTGTGGGCCTTCTGATGGGTCGATAAGTGTATGATGTATGCGTTCGCGATACTTAAGTAATAAAATTTATAAAGAACTTGATCAAACCTAAACTGACTAATATCACGATGTTTTTAAGGCAAGCGCACCTGTCGACAGTAGTATAGTCTAGTGATAAGATCGAGTATCATACCCAAGGGAATCGAAAGTACTATTACTCACTTTCTTTCTATTATTTAACCTAAAAATTAAGTGAGGGTTTATTTAAAACTAACTCTAAAACTAACTACGAAAGCAGGAAAAATAAATTGGGAAGAACTTTTAGGGAAAAGCTAATTGATATGATTAATACTTAAGGGAGAATCCACCTAGACTTCACTTGTTATTATTTTCTTGAATTATACAAGTTATTTACTTGACTTGATCCGTAGAGATCCCTAATCTATGCTAAACCCTCCGTCGAGGTGAAGAGCAACTAGGCCTAAGTTGTTAATTAAAGTTCCTTTATTAATTAACTCCCTAGGTTGCATTAATTCGATCTATGGTTCCCCATATTAGGTTTGACCCTAATCCGGCAGATTTATGTCGCCCTATGTCTAGGTTGCATGCAACTCCGCTTAATTATGGTAGATCTACTCTTATCACAGGGACTTTTGCTCCTCTACTTTAAGCACATCCAATTCTTGAATCAATACCTAGGACTATTAAATCAAGGATTAAAAACACATAATTAAGAATAATTCAAGTAATTCTCATAATAATCAAGAATAAATAACAAGATCTGTCTTAGGTTTCATCTCCCTCAAGTATTTGAGGGGTTTAGTTCATAATAATAAAAGAAAACATCTCAGAAGTTATAAAATAACAAATCATAAAAGAAACCAAAAACCCCTGAAGGAATTTAGGAGAATCCTCTATGTTGATGCAGAACTTCGGCTTCTGAGATGAATCGATTGGCTTCTCCCTTCGAGTAATCCCTTGCTTCTACCTGTGGTGTGGCAGAAAGACGAGAGGAAAAGAATATAGAGGGTGTGTAAAAGATGGAAGAAGGCCCTCTCTATGTTGCCTCATGGGGTCTTTATATAGAGAAGTTTTGGGGACTCTTTCTTAGCCCCTAAGCATCCCAATTTGAGTGAAATTCGTCTTTCCCGCGACTAGAACACGCCCGTGTGCCACGCCCGTGTAGGTTTCGACAGAGGCCGTGTGATTCAGCACGCCCGTGTGGAGTGGCCGTGCTTGTCGAGGCTTTGTCCGTGTGATCTTTGTGAGGCACACCCGTGTGGAACGGCCGTATGGCACGGCTTGGCCCGTGTGATTCGTGCATTTTGGCCCATTTTTCACCGTTTTGGGCTCGTTTTCTGTTCTTTCATCTTCCCTAGGCTCTCCTGAGTATAAGATATGAAAAAGAACAATTAAGAGCACCAATTCTCACTAAATTGATAATAATTCATCCAAAATATAGGCTAAACATGAGGTAAAAATATGTATAAATTAGTGCTTATCAGTGTACCTAGACCTCAGGTTGATAAAAATGATTATTTTACCCTTGTAAGGTGAAAATGACTGATTTGCCCTATGATATGTATAATTATAATTGAGCATGACATTTTGCATTCACGTACAATATTATGACACGGCACATTGTATGGGGACAGGTTATTATATTTGGAGGAACTGTACTGTACTAATAAGGTCGCACGGGTCGCCCAAGACAACTGTGAACCTACTGATGGCTTTAAGCCGTTCATATTACTAGCAGCTTTGCTGCAATACTGTTTAATGCCGCAACCGGTGCTAATCTTGGTGTGTTTGGCTGGGTAGGTCAATTTTTATCCCCACATGGTGTGATTAGCGGGATTTCTGAGTGGGATTTCTAATTGTATTATTGCACTACTACTGTTACTGTAATAGGCTAAGGCCCACATTGATACTGTTACTGTAAAGGGCTCAGGCCCGGACTGTTACTGCATACTATATGATTGACTGTTTTATAAGGGATTACACACTGAGTTTTTGTAAACTCACCCTTCTGTTTATCTGTTCAGGTAATCCCAACCATAGATGGATTGGTGCCGTGAAGGACTTGAAGGTAGCTACCCGATTACATCTATTTTATACCTGATTTTATTTACTATTAAATTTCAATTTGGGTATTTATTTTTGTTATAAGGCCTTCTATGGTTTTAAAGATGAGTTTTCAAAAGATAACTGTTTTTCAAAGACGCCACGTTTACGCAACAAGTTTTGAAAAGCTTCCGCAACAAACCTAGTTGTAATATAATAATGGCAATCTAATATGGCTAATAATTTGTCAAGATGATTTGAGATTTTACAAAGAACATGATGTCCTAAAGTTTTGATAAGATCACAAAGAGATGTTAACTTTCAAACTAATTTTTCAATGAGATCATGTTTTTAAAAAGCACTTCAATGTGACACCGCTAGATTCGGCCATAACGTCTAGGCCGAGTTTTGGGTTGTTACAAAAGCGGAGCCAACAGTAAAAGTGTGGTGAAAGATTCAGCTGTGAGATCAGAAACTAGAGCACCTGCTAGAGCTTATGCCATATGTGCTCATGAGGAGGCGTCATCTCCCGATGTGATTACTGGTACATTTTCTCTCTATGATACTAATGTTATTTCTTTGATTGATCCCGGGTCTACTCATTCCTATGTTTGTCTGAACTTGGTAACTAGTAAGAAATTGCCTGTTGAACTGACTGAATTTGTGATTAAAGTGTCAAATCCTTTAGGCAAATATGTGTTAGTAGATAAGGTTTGCAAGAATTGTCCTTTGATGATTCAAGGTCACTGTTTTCTGGCTAATCTGATGTTGTTGCCATTTGATGAGTTTGATGTTATTCTGGGTATGGATTGGTTGACATTGTATGATGCCAAGGTAAATTATAGACAAAAAACCCTTAAGTTGAAATGTGAAAATGGTGAGATTCTTTGGGTTGAAACAAATGAATCAGATAAATTGCTTATGGTGATTTCGCACATGTCTGCTCAGAAATACATGAGAAAAGGGTGTGAAGCTTATCTTGCTTATGTGTTGAATACTGAGATGTCCGAGTCAAAGCTTGAATCAATGTCAGTAGTCTGTGAATTTCCAGATGTGTTTCCAGCAGAATTGCCTAAGTTGCCTCCGGTTAGAGAGATTGAATTTGCTATTAATTTATTGCTCCAGACTGCACCAATCTCAATTGCTCCATACAGAATGGCTCCGACTGAATTGAAATAATTAAAAGCTCAGTTGCAAGAGTTGACAGATAAGGGATTTGTATGACCGATTTTTTCTTCCTGGGGTGCTCCTGTATTGTTTGTAAAGAAGAAAGATGGATCTATGAGCCTTTGTATTGACTACCATCAGCTCAACAAAGTGACTATAAAGAACAAGTATCCGTTATTAAGGATTGATGATTTGTTCAACCAGTTAAAAGGGGCGACAGTGTTTTCAAAGATCAGTTTGAGATCCAATTACTATCAGTTGAGAGTTAAAGAGTCAAACGTGCCAAAAACCACTTTCAGAATGAGGTATGGACATTATGAGTTTCTTGTGATGCCTTTCGGTTTGACTAATGCTCATGCCATTTTTATGGACTTGATGAACTGAATTTTTCGACCGTATTTTCATAAGTTTGTGGTCGTGTTCATAGATGACATTCTGATTTATTCTCAAGATGAATCCGAGCATGTAGAACACTTGAGAACAATATTACAGAGTTTGAGAGAGAATAAATTGTTTGCTAAATTCAGTAAAAGTGAATTTTGGCTTCGTGAAGTCAGATTTCTGACACATATAGTTTCGGGTGATGGTATTCGGGTTGATCTGAGCAAAATTTTGGCAATAGTTGATTGGGAACCGCCAAAGAATGTATCTGAGGTTAGAAGCTTTTTGGGCTTAGTCGGGTATTATAAACGTTTTGTCAAGTGATTCTTGATGATTACCTCTCCTATGACTAAGTTGTTGCAAAAGAATGTTAAGTTTGAATGGAGCGATAAATGTCAGCAAAGTTTCGAGAAGTTGAAAGCATGATTGACTGAAATACTAGTTTTGGTACAACCTGAGTTGGGAAAAAAGTTCGTGATTTATAGTGATGCATCATTCAATGGTCTTGGTTGTGTGTTGATGCAAGAAGGGAAAGTAGTAGCTTCTGCCTTGAGAAAGTTAAAATCGCATGAGAAGAACTATCCGACACACGATTTGGAATTGGCTGTCATCGTCTTTGCTTTGAAGATTTGGAGTCATTATTTGTATGATGAGAAACACCGAATCTTTAATGATCACAAAAGTTTGAAGTATTTGATGAATCAGAAGGATTTGAATTTGCGACAACAAAGGTGGCTCGAATTATTGAAAGATTATGAGCTAGTAATTAATTATCATCCAAGGAAAGCAAATGTAGTCGCAGATGCCTTGAGTAGAAAATCCTTGTATGCTTTGAGAGCTATGAGTACGAGTTTGGCTTTGTCTGATGACAGTTCAATTTTGGCTGAATTGAGGGCTAGACTGTTGTTTCTTGATAAACGATAAATTATACATATTTTTACCTCATGTTTAGCCTATAATTTAGATGGATTATCATTAATTTTGTGAGACTTAGTGCTCTTAATCTCTCTTTTTCATATCTTATACTCAGGAGAGCATAGGAAAGAGAAAAGAATGGAAAATGGACCAAAAACGGAGAAAATGGGCCAAATTGTGAAAACGACACGGCCCAAGAAGTAACCACACGGCCGTGGCACACTGCCGTGCCCCACGAAGACCACACGGTCCAGCCCCCGACAAGCACGGCCAGGCCACACGGCCGTGCCTCCATCGACAGACTCTTACACGGCCTCCTGTCGTGGCATACGGGCGTGGCATACGGGTGTGTCCCTGTCATGAGGGAGAGGAATTTCACTCAGATTTGAATACTTAGGGGCTAAGAAAGCCATTTTAAACTCTATATAAAGACCCCAGGAGGCAACTCTAAAGATATACTATTTTCGCTCAAGAAAGAGTGTCATAATTCTACCAACACAAGGAGTGAAAGCAAGGGATTACTTCAAGGGAAGCCGATTGATTCATCCCAGAAGCCAGAGTGCTACATCAAGACTGAGGATCTCCCTAAATTCCTTTAGGGGTTTTTGGGTTCTTTATGTTTTGTTATCTTATTTCTTTTGAAATGTTTTCTTTCTTTATTATGAACTAAACCCCTCAAATACTTGAGGGGGATGAAACCTAAGACAGATCTTGTTATTAGTTATTCTTGAATTATTTGATAAATACTTGAATTGTTCTTAATTATGTGTTCTTCATTCTTGATTTAATAATCCTAGGTATTACTTCAAGAACTTGATGTGCTTAGGCAGAGGAGCAAAAGTCCTTGTTTTAAGAGCAGATCTACCATAATTAAGCGGAGTTGCATGCAACCCTAGACATAGGGAGACATAAATCTGCCGGATTAGGGTCAAACCTAATAGGGGCATCCATAGATCGAATTAATGCAACCTAGGTGTGTTAATTAATAAGAAAACTTTAATTAACCACCTAGGATTAGTTGTTCTTATCCTCGAAAGAGGTATTAACATAGGTTAGGGATCTCTATGGATCAAGTCAAGTAAAGACATCATCTAGTTCAATAAGTTAATAACAAGTGAAGTCTAGGTGGATTCTCCCTTAAGTATTGCTCATATCAATCAGCTTTTCCCTAAAGTTTTCCCCAATTTACTTTTTGTGCACTTTTAGTTAGTTTTAGAACTAGTTTCAATCAATCCGCTTTTATGTTTAGGCTAGATAATAGAAAGGAGGTAAGTATTAGTACTTTTGGTTCCCTTGGGTATGATAACTCGGTCTTGCCGCTAAACTATACTACTGTTCGATAGGTGCGCTTGCCTTTAAAATCGTGATATTAGTTAGTTTTTTTTTGGTGTGATCAGTTTTTATAAATTTTATTACTTAATATCGTGAGCATATCAAGTTTTTGGCGCCATAGCCGGGGAACTGAAATATTAAGAAAACTCGATATCTATTACTTTAGCCATTACTATATTTATTTATTTCTAGTTTTTATTTATTTTTATTTTTATTTCTATTTTTCTTTTATTATTTTTTATTTTTTATTTTTTTCTTTACTTTTTCCTTCTAGGTATTTCTATTTTATGACTAGAAACAACCCAGCAGGACCACTGCTCTTTGACGAAGATTTAGAAGCAACAGTTCGTAGAAATCGCAGAGAGATCAGACGAAGCCTACAGTATCCAGAACAAGATCAAGAACAAAGGCCAGAACCTACAGAAGAGATGGAAGCAAATCAAAACATTCCACCTCCCGCAATAGTCGCGCCACCAGCAAATCAGGAACAAGCTCCTCGCACTATGTATGATTGTGCTAAACCTAGTTTGGTTGGTACCCAAACTAGCATTCTTAGACCTACTATTGCTGCTAATAATTTTGAATTAAAGCCTAACACTATTCAGATGATACAGCAATTGGTGCAGTTTGATGGTTTACAGGATGAAGATCCAAATTCACACATAACCAATTTTTTGGAACTCTGTGATACCTTTAAAATTAATGGCGTTTCTGATGATGCCATTCGTTTAAGGCTGTTTCCATTCTCTTTGAGAAATAAAGCCAAATAGTGGTTAAACTCTTTACCACGAGGCTCAATCACCACATGGGAACAGATGACCGAAAATTTTTTACTTAAATATTTTCCTCCAGCAAAAACAGCTAAATTACGAAACGATATCTCTTCTTTTGTGCAAATGGATTTAGAAACACTATATGATGCCTGGGAGAGATACAAAGACCTTTTGAGAAGATGCCCTCATCATGGCCTACCTTTATGGCTACAAGTTCAAACCTTTCACAACGGTTTGAATCCATCAACAAGGCAAATGACCGACGCAGCCGCAGGAGGAACGATCAACAATAAAACACCGGAAGTAGCTTATGAATTTATTGAAGAGATGTCACTGAATAACTATCAGTGGTAAGTCATGAGGACAAAGCCGACAAACACTGCAGGAGTTTATAATGTTGATGCTGTCGCCATTCTTACTAACCAAGTAGAACTTTTAAATAAAAAGTTTGATAATTTTGTTGGTTCTACGCAGGCACAGCCAGTGATGCAGTGCGACGCAACCCCAGGAAATATGTTGAATCTGGACTATTCAACTTATGGACACAGCATGGAAGCTGAGCAAGCCAACTATATGGGTAACAATTCTAGACCTCAAAATAACCCTTATAGTAATACTTACAATGCAGGTTGGAGAAATCACCCCAATTTTTCATGGGGAGGACAAGGAAATCAAAGACAACAGCCTCCTCCGGGATTTTAGCAGCCACCACCATAACAAGAGAAAAAGCTGAATCTTGAAGAGATGTTCACCAAATTTATGGCTGCATTAGAAACCCGTTTCCAAAACACTGAAACAGCATTAAAGAACTAGCAAGCATCAATTCAAGGGCTTGAGAATCAAATCGGTCAGCTTGCAAAATTAATTTCAGAAAGACAGCAAGGTGGACTACCAAGTAATACTGAGCCAAATCCCAGAGAACATGTTAAAGCAATTACTCTAAGAGATGGGAAAGTACTAGCTGAACCAGAAAAAAGATCTACTCCAGAATCTTCAGAAGACAAGGCAGAAGAACCCAAGGAAAACACTCAACCAACACTCAAGGAATATCAACTGCCCATTCCATATCCGACAAAGTTGAAGAAAGACCGTACAGACACCCAATTTGGTAAATTTCTTAAACTTTTTAAACAATTACACATTAACTTACCTTTTGTTGAAGCAATTTCGCAGATGCTGAAGTACGCGAAGTTCCTTAAGAAAATTCTGACAAATAAAAGAAAGTTGGAAGAATTAGCCACAGTGGAACTCAACGAGGAATGCTCAGCTATTCTCCAGAATAAGCTGCTGGCAAAACTGAAAGATCCAAGGAGTTTTACTATTCCTTATTTAATTGGTAGTTTACTTATTGATAAAGCCTTAGCCGATTTAGGTGCTAGCATTAATCTCATGCCTTACAAAATGTTCAAGCAACTAGGTCTAGGGGAACCAAAGCCCACTAGGATGAGTATTCAACTAGCTGATAGATCTGTTAAATATCCTAGGGGAATCATAGAAGATGTGCTCTTAAAGGTAGATAAATTTATATTCCCTGTTGACTTTGTTGTGCTTAATATGGATAAGGATATTGAGGTACCTTTAATTTTAGGATGTCCATTCTTAGCCACTGCTAGAGCTGTTATTGATGTAGGGGATGGTAAAGTAGTACTTAGAGTTGGTGAAGAAGAAGTTGTTTTTAAAATCTATGATGGTATGAAATTTTCTAAAGAATAAGATGATTCATGTTATTTTGTTGATATTATTGATTACTTTGTTCAAGATAAGTTTCAGGAACTTTCTATCGCAGACACGTTGGAACTGTGTCTTGTTCAAGTTGGGGGAGAAGATGAAGTCACCACTGAAATTGAGGAAGTAAGAAAGGAGCTAGATTCTAATGAAATCATCACAAGACACATAAGTTATGAAAGTATAAAGGTGAATGATGAGTTGAGACAGAAACCTTCTATTGATGAACCCCCCAAATTAGAGTTGAAGCAACTACCAGATCATCTAGAATATGCCTTTTTAGGGGAAGATTCAACTCTACCAGTCATTATCGCATCAGATTTGAGCATTGTAAAAAAAGAGGAACTACTCCATATGTTAATGGAACACAAGCATGCTATAGCTTGGAAAATTTCAGATATTAAGGGAATTAATCCGTCCTTTTGCACCCACAAAATTTTAATGGAAGATGAATTTAAACCATCGGTGCAAGCTCAGAGACGATTGAATCCCAACATGAAGGAAGTCATAAAAGCCAAGGTAATTAAACTTCTAGATGCAGGCATTATTTAGCCTATTTCTGACAGTTCTTGGGTAAGTCCTGTGCAGGTTGTTCCTAAAAAAGGAGGCATGACTGTAGTGTCTAATGACAAGAAAGAGTCAATACCTACAAGAACAGTCACTAGATGGAGAGTTTGCATTGATTATAGGAAGCTGAATGATGCCACTCGAAAAGATCATTTTCCCTTACCTTTTATTGATCAGATGTTAGAAAGATTATCAGGTCACATGTATTATTGTTTCCTAGATGGCCTCTCTGGTTACTTCCAAATCCCGATAGCTCCAGAAGATCAGGAGAAAACGACATTCACATGCCCATATGGCACGTTTGCTTATCATAGAATGCCTTTTGGTTTATGTAACGCTCCTGGTACCTTTCAGCGATGCATGCTTGCTATCTTCAATGAATTCGTGGAAGACATCATGGAGGTATTTATAGATGATTTTTCAGTTTTCGGTAATTCTTTCCAACTTTGTCTTAATAATCTAAAACGTGTTTTGATAAGATGTGAATAGACAAATTTAGTGCTAAACTGGGAAAAATGCCACTTTATGGTTCAAGAGGGTATTGTTTTAGGACATAAAATTTCTAGTAAAGGGATAGAGGTAGATAAAGAAAAAATTGAAACCATTGAAAAATTACCTCCCCTAATTCAGTTAAGACTATAAGAAGCTTTTTAGGACACGCCGATTTTTATCGCAGATTTATTAAAGATTTTTCTAAAATAGCTAAGCCTTTAACAAAGTTGCTAGAAAAAGATGTCCTTTACAACTTTGACCAAGAATGTTTAGACTCTTTTAATGCTCTAAAAGAAAAGTTAGTCAATGCCCCGATTATGATTTCACCTGATTGGAATCTACCTTTTGAACTAATGTGCGATGCAAGTGATTTTGCAGTAGGTGCAGTTTTGGGACAACGAAGAGACAAGCACTTTCAACCGATCTATTACGCTAGCAAAACTTTGACAGCCGCTCAAGCAAATTGTACTACCACAGAAAAAGAATTGCTAGCTGTTATTTTCACATTTGATAAATTTAGATCTTATTTGATCTAGTCAAAAGTCATTGTTTATACTCACCATTCTGCTCTTCGTTACCTTTTAACTAAAACTGATGCAAAACCTCAATTAATAAGATGGATTCTATTGTTACAGGAGTTCGATTTAGAAATAAAGGACAAGAGGGGAGCTGAAAACCTGGCAACAGATCACCTTTCAAGATTAGAAAACATGTAACCCAAGTACCTCGACAAAATAAATGATTTGTTTTCTGAAGAACAACTCCTATCCTTAGCAGATGCAACAGTTCCTTGGTTTGCTGATTTTGCAAATTATTTAGCAGCTCATATAACCCCCAAAGGGTTGACCCATCAGTAAAAGAAGCGATTCTTCACTGATGTGAAAAACTACTTTTGGGAGGATCCTTTTCTTTTTCGAATTTGTGCAGATCAGGTTATTCGAAGATGCGTTACTGAAACAGAAGCAAACTAGATTTTAAATCACTGCCATTCAGGACCCACAAGAGGACATCACAGTGGAGCTAGAACTGCTCATAAGGTACTTGAATCAAGCTTTTACTGGCCTACACTTTTTAGGGATGCCAATAGGTATGTGACCTCTTGTGATAAATGTCAGCGAACAGGCAATATTTCTCAACATAATGAAATGCCTCAAAACTATATACTTTAATGCGAAATATTTGATGCATGGGGTATTGATTTCATGGGTCCATTCCCTACTTCATTTGGGAATAAGTACATTCTAGTTGTGGTAGATTATATGTCAAAATGGGTGGAAGCCCAAGCCTTACTTACTAATGATGCTAGAATGGTAGTACGATTTTTAAAGAAATTTTTCTCTCGAATTGGAACACCTAGGATAATTATTAGTGATAGGGGCACACATTTTTGCAATGCCCAGTTTGGAAAAGTCTTAAAAAGGTATGGAGTACACCATCGAACAGCTACCCCTTATCACTCACAAACCAGTGGTCAAGTCGAACTGACAAATAGGGAATTAAAACGCATCCTAGAGAAAACAATAGAAACAAATAGAAAAGATTGGTCAAAAAAAATAGACGATGCTTTATAGGCTTATAGAACTGCTTTTAAAACACCCATATGTACATCTCCTTATAAACTTGTCTATGGAAAAAGTTAACATTTGCCATTTGAACTTGAACATAAAGCATTTTGGGCTATCAAATTTTTAAACCTTGATTTTAAGCTTGCAGGTGAGAAGAGATTAATGTAGTTAAATGAACTCAATGAATGGCGTTGCAATGCATACGAGAGCTTACAACTATATAAGGAAGCCATGAAGCGATGTCATTACAAATAACTGAAACAACCTAAGCAGTTCAAAACAGGTGATCTTTTCTTACTCTACAACTCAAGGCTAAAACTATTTCCTGGAAAACTCAAGTCAAGGTGGTTAGGCCCATTCACTGTTCAAATTGTCTTTCCATATGGCACAATTGAGGTAACTCACCTCGACTACGGTACGTTCAAGGTAAACGGACATAGGCTTAAACACTACAGAGGTGAGAATTTCAAAGATTACAGGGAGGAGCTTCAGCTCCACGAAATCCCTTCGTGACACATCCAGGTAGAGTCGAGCTTAGAGTCGAGCTTAGACTCTAAATAAGCGCTTTTTGGGAGGCAATCCGAGCACTAACTCAGTAACTTTTCTTTTATTTTTGATTTTAGTTTTTTAATACATCAACTACCCCTTTTTTGCAAAAATTTAGGACCACACGGACATGCCCACGAGCGTGTCCAAGGCCGTGTGAACCTTTAAAGCAGAGACACGGTCGTGCACCTAGGCCGTGTACAAACAGAGGAAAATTTTTTCAAAGCACAGGCCACCGACAAATTGTGACAGCCCTATTTTGACCCTAGTTGGGAAGTGGTTTCGAGACCGCTAAACCGAGTCATAAGAATAATTGAGTATAAAATTCTATGTTTATTTTATGTGATAATTTATGTGTGAAATTTTGAATGTTTGAAAATGTCAAATTGAATGTGATTTTAATAGTAAGGACTCATATGAAATAAATTAAAACATAAGTGGTCTAATCTAAGGGACTAATTGTGGATTGAAGTGAAACAAGTGGGCTTGCATGTCAAATGGACATGTTTCTTTTAGTGGCCGGCAATGTGGGTTTTAATCATTGAAAAACATGTATTTATCTTCTTATAATGGAATTAAAATAATATATGTTATTTTTGGTGTGAAAATAAAATGAATAAAAGTGAATAAGGGTGAAAAAAATAAAGTTAGTCCATCTTTGTTTTTCATTTTGCCGAAAGTAGAAGGAGAGGGCTTTGAACATTCGATCATTTTGGATGCAAAAATTCCAAGCTCAAGAGCATAAAGAGACAGCATCGGATAAAGGAAAGGCTAAGGTGACGGAATAGCCAACTCGTAAATACTCAAAAGGACACGAGGTAAGTTTTAAGTATTGAAAACCTAGCATGTGAGTTGATTTAACATGATGTATACATGTAGTTACTCATGTGATTGATTCGTTGAAGTATGTTGTCTATGGCCGGTGTAATGAAGTAGTGAAAGGATAGTATAGCCGAAAGTTCATTAGACATATGAAGGCTTTAGAAATCAATTTGATATGTGATTTACTTAGATGCCTATTGACCGAACATGTTGTGAAAATGCCATACTATGCATTAATGTGTGAATGAGGCGAATGGATGTTATCTTGTGATTAAACTATGTGAAAATATATATATATACGTGATGGATCCAAATACATACGTCTCTGTGCTATAATTCGGGATGAATCCCGAAGGGCATTCGTGCCAGAGTTGTATCCGGGATGAATCCCGAAGGGCATTCGTGCCAGAGTTGCATCCGATTTAAATCCCAAAGGGCATTCGTGCCAGTGTTATAATCCGGGCTATGTCTTGAAGAGCGTTAGGGCTAGTGTTATAATCCGGGCTAAGCCCGAAGGCATTCATGCTGGAAACACGTAAATCTTCAGACGTAACAACTATAGCTAATGAGCTTACTATTCTAAATTAGCCAGGTATGTACTGTATACAAATTGTGAACTTGCTCTTATCGAATTATGATAGATCAAAGGAGTAATATCGATTTCGACCATTGTTTAGAAGTGGTACAAAGGCATGACATTTATTATTATACATGAAATTCGAGTCTTTGGAAATGTGTTAAGTTTGGTATCGAGCATAGGTATATGTTTAAGTTGAAGCATGAACTAATACGTACATGTGAATATGCATCATATAAGGATTTAGCTTGTAGCCGAATTTGATGTGTTGGACCAAATGTTGAAAGTATTATGCTTTAATCTTTAAACGAAATTTTCATTACTTAAAATTTACTAAGCATATGAATGCTTACCCTGTTACTCTAAACTCTCTATTTTATAGATCTCGATCGTTAGCTACGGTCTCGAAAATCTCACGTTCGAAGTCATCTATACTATCAAAGCCCATTTCGGTATTTAAATAGTTAAACCTTTGTAAATGGCATGTATAGGTGTTAATTTTTTTGTTATTAAACAAGAAATGTTTAATGTTGTAATTAAGTAAAGCTATGCGAAAATGGCTTACCTAGATACTTCGATATTATATGTATCTTAAATTTTTGATGATGTCGAATGTGGTGAATGTACCAGCTTTGGGCATTTGGTTCTTGTATCTTGATGAATTGCACATGTTGGGGTTTTATGCTTGGATGGTCTACTTGATTCATTGATGGTCTTTTAATTATGGCAACATGTAGTAATCGGTTGATAACTCATGCTTCTAGATGTCTTAAAGTTTGGAATGATAGTATGATAGACATGCATGTTTCTAGGTTCGGCCTTATATGTGTTATAAGGGGGAAAATTTTATAAATATTCATATGCATATGTATTCGTATGTGAACACTATTGTTTTGAACTGGACTCGCTTAATAATCCTAAAACCAGACTACATGTGTGAGGAATTTGTTTCTTTCAGATTTAATGCTTGTGTGGTAATATCTCCTAACCCTCCGGCGACGGGTACGGGTTAGGGGTGTTACATTTTATTGGTATCAGAGCTACGGTTTAGTCGATTCTCGGACTAACGTAGCTTGTGTGGGACTACCTATACATGCCATTTAATGTTATTGTGATAGTGGGATGACTTCTGACATCTGAAATATGATTTTTTTTATAGAAATGGATCTCGAGCCCGATCGAGCCGTAGCGGACGACGTTGAGAGTGTAGCGCCTGCTCCCGCGCAAGGGACAGCGCCAAATGACTCTCAGCTGAATATCAGTCATTGAGACGATGACACGAGACAAGCCTTTTACACGATGATGAGCGATTGGTTCGCTCAATTCCTTAGATCAAATCCGGCTGTTCGGCAACCCCCGCCCCTGAGTACTCCACTTCCAACTTATGTGGCCCCTCCTATGACCGATCCGGTGAGATCGGGTAGGCCCCCGGTTGACAAGATTAGAAATGAGGCTGAAGAGTTCCGGGCTACTCCTAGTGATGATGCTGAGCGGGCAGATTTTTGGCTCGATAATACAATCCGAATGTTCGACGAGTTGTCATGTACACCCGAGGAGTGTCTGAAATGTGCGGTATCTCTGTTACACGACGCTACCTACTACTGGTGGAACACTCTGGTTTCTGTTGTTCCGAAAGAGTGGGTCACTTGGATGTTTTTCTAAAATGAGTTCCGTAAGAAATACATCAGTCAGAGATTCATCGACCAGAAACGGAAGGAATTTCTTGAGCTTAAACAAGGCCAGATGTCAGTAACTGAATACGAGAGAGAATTCGTGCGACTCAGCCGTTATGCTCATGAATGTGTATCATCTGAGGCTATCATGTGTAAACGTTTTGAGGACGGATTGAACGAAGATATCAGATTGCTGGTGGAAATTCTAGAAATTAAAGAGTTTATCGTGCTAGTCGAGCGACCTTGCAAAGCTGAAGAGCTCGGTAATGAGAAAAGAAAAGCTGAAGATGGAGCTAGAGAGTTCCGTAAGAGATCTGCAGGAAAGTCTATTCAGTAGACGTCTAAAAAGATTAGAGATGACTCAAGCCGATCCAAGAGTAATACAGGTTTTTCTAGACGTGAACATCATCGACCCCCGTGAGTTCGCGAGTTACGTCTGTTGCCAGTGTTGGAAATGAACGTCGGGACAGATCTGATTGTAAATATTATGGTAAATGGCACCCAGGGAGCTGTAGACATCATGATCGCTCCTGCTTCAGATGTGGATCTGCCGATCATTTTATCAGAGATTATCCAAAAATTGATGAACGCACTCCCGATCCGAGTTAGAGCCCGAGTGGTACGGCTGTACGGGGTAGACCACCGAGGCGTGAAGGAAATACTGGTGGTAGTCAGAGAGGGACTAGAGACACTGCAGTCAGATCCGAGGCTCGTGCACCTACCAGAGCGTCTGCTATTCGAGCTCGGGAGGAGGCATCTTCTCCGGATGTTATTACTGGTACTTTCACTCTCTTTAATATTGATGTTATTGCTCTGATAGATCCCGGTTCAACCCATTCGTATGTGTGCGAAACTTTAGCCTCCAGTAAAACTCTTCCTGTTGAGTCTACTGAGTTCGTAATTCGAGTATCGAATCCTTTGGGTCGTTGTGTTCTGGTTGATGAAGTATGCAAGAAATGTCCCCTAATGGTTCGAGATTTCTGTTTTCTGGCCGATCTGATGCTATTACCCTTCGATGAATTCGATATTATTCTTGGAATGGATTGGCTGACTGTTCACGATGCGATAGTAAATTGCAAACGAAAAACTATCGATTTGTGAGGTTCGAATAATGAGATAATTCGGATTGAATCCACTGATTTAAACGGACTACCAGCAGTAAGAACTTCCATGTCAGCTCTGAAATACGTGAGAAAAGGCTATGAAGCGTACCTGGCTTATGTATTAGACAACAAAGTATCCGAACGAGAACTTAGGACTGTACCTGTAGTTTGTGAGTTTTCGGATATGTTTCCCGAGGAATTACCGGGATTGCCACCTGTTAGAGAGGTTGAGTTCAGTATAGAGTTGGTTTCGGGTACGACTCTGATTTTTTGCCCCATACCGTATGGCACCTACCGAGTTAAAAGAATTGAAATCTCCGCTGCAAGAGTTAACCGACAGAGGCTTTGCGCGACTGAGTTTCTCACCTTGGGGTGCGCCAGCTTTGTTTGTGAAAAAGAAAGATGGAACTATGAGAATGTGTATCGACTACAGACAGTTGAATAAAGCCACCGTAAAGAATAAGTATCCGTTGCCCCGAATTGATGACTTGTTTGATCAGTTAAAAGGAGTTTCAGTGTTTTCGAAGATTGATCTACAATCCGGTTATTACCAGTTGAGAGTTAGAGAAACTAACGTGCCAAAGACCGCATTCAGAACGAGGTACGGACACTACAAATTTTTAGTGATGCCGTTCGGGCTCACTAATACCCCTGCGGTTTTCATGGACTTGATGAATCGGGTGTTTAGATCATATCTGGATCGTTTCGTAGTGGTATTCATCGATGACATTCTGATTTACTCTCAAAATGAGATCGATCATGCCGAGCATTTAGGACTTGTGCTCCAAACTTTACGAGATAATCAATTGTATGCGAAATTCAGTAAGTGCGAGTTTTGGTTGCGCGAGGTCGGCTTTTTGGGACATATAGTATCTGCCTCGGGTATTCAAGTCGATTCGAATAAAATTTCAGCTATTCTCAACTGGAAACCCCCTAGAAATGTTTCTGAGGTTCGAAGCTTCTTAAGACTTGCCGGCTATTACCGACGATTCGTCAAAGGTTTCTCGATGATTCGACACCATTGACAAGACTGCTACAAAAAGACGTCAAGTTTGAGTGGTCTGAGAAGTGCCAGAAAAGTTTCAACCAATTGAAAGTTCTTTTGACGGAAGCTCTAGTGTTAGTTCAGCCAGAATTGGGTAAAGAGTTTGTAGTTTATAGTGGTGCATCTCTGAATGGTTTAGGCTGCATTTTGATGCAAGAAGGTCGAGTTGTCGCATATGCTTCAAGGCAGTTGAAGCCTCACGAGCGGAATTATCCGACTCACGATCTTGAGTTAGCTGCTATTGTTTTCGCTCTGAAGATTTGGCGTCACTATCTGTTCGGTGAGAAATGCCACATCTTTTCTTATCATAAGAGTCTCAAATATTTAATGACTCAAAAAGATTTGAATCTAAGACAAAGACAGTGGTTGGAGTTACTTAAGGACTACAAGCTTGTCATCGATTATCACCCGAGAAAAGCCAATGTAGTTGTAGACGCTCTTAGCCGAAAATCACTATTTTCCTTACGAGCTATGAACGTGAAATTAACATTGTCGGCAGACGATGTGTTGATTGCTGAATTAAAAGCAAGGCCCGTGTTACTTCGACAAATTTGTGAAGCTCAGAAAGTCGACGATGATTTAGCTGCTAGGCGAGTTTAGTGTGAATCAAGTGTGAACTCAGAGTTTCAAGTCGACGAAAATGATTGTTTGAGGTTCAAAGGAGTAATATCGATTTCGACCATTGTTTAGAAGTGGTACAAAGGCATGACGTTTATTATTATACATGAAATTCGAGTCTTTGGAAATGTGTTAAGTTTGGTATCGAGCATAGGTATATGTTTAAGTTGAAGCATGAAATAATACGTACATATGAATATGCATCATATAAGGATTTAGCTTGTAGCCGAATTTGATGTGTTGGACCAAATGTTGAAAGTATTATGCTTTAATCTTTAAACGAAATTTTCATTACTTAAAATTTACTAAGCATATGAATGCTTACCCTGTTGCTCTAAACTCTCTGTTTTATAGATCTCGATCGTTAGCTACGGTCTCGAAAATCTCACGTTCGAAGTCATCTCTACTATCAAAGCCCATTTCGGTATTGAAATAGTTAAACCTTTGTAAATGGCATGTATAGGTGTTAATTTTGTTGTTATTAAACAAGAAATGTTTGATGTTGTAATTAAGTAAAGCTATGCGAAAATGGCTTACCTAGATACTTCGATATTATATGTATCTTAAATTTTTGATGATGTCGAATGTGGTGAATGTACCAGCTTTGGGCATTTGGTTCTTGTATCTTGATGAATTGCATATGATGGGGTTTTATGCTTGGATGGTCTACTTGATTCATTGATGGTCTTTTAATTATGGCAACATGTAGTAATCGATTGATAACTCATACTTCTAGATGTCTTAAGGTTTGGAATGATAGTATGATAGACATGCATGTTTCTAGGTTCGGCCTTATATGTGTTATAAGGGGGAATAAATTTATAAATATTCATATGCATATGTATTCGTATGTGAACATTATTGTTTTGAACTGGACTCGCTTAATAATCCTAAAAACGGACTACATGTGTGAGGAATTTGTTTCTTTCAGATTTTATGCTTGTGTGGTAATATCTCCTAACCCTTCGGCGACGGGTACGGGTTAGGGGTGTTACACAAATCCCCACGGCCGTGCGACATGGCCATGGCAACCCATCAGTTTAGACACAGGCTTGCACAATGCCACATGCCCGTGTCCCTAAACCGTGGCCAACACTACATTTTAGACACGGTCGTGTGACTTCCTACACGACCGTGTACATAGCGAAACCTCATCGCACACGGCCGTGTGACTTCCTATCTCTATTTTAACCTTCTAACTTCTTCTCCTTTATTTTCTTTTTTACATTTCTTTTTATTTTTAATTCATTTTATCTTTTTGTTTTTCATTATTTGAATATTAGTATTTTTAGAACTTTATTTCCTTTTCATATCGGCCAACCCCTAACAAGTAATCTCTATTAATCCAAAATTCCCACTACTAATTAATATTTTCGCAGTTTCAAAAAGGAGCTCTACAGCTCAAATTCAAATGGAAATGGGAACAGCCTGCTACAACTGCCGACTCTTCCAATTTCTATCTCACAAATTCATCCTAAATTCAGGGAGTTTCAATTCTCTCCCTATCTTATAATATTATGCTTCTCTTGCTATTTATGTATCTT
Source organism: Gossypium stocksii (assembly GCA_020496765.1). Classification (NCBI taxonomy): domain Eukaryota; kingdom Viridiplantae; phylum Streptophyta; class Magnoliopsida; order Malvales; family Malvaceae; genus Gossypium; species Gossypium stocksii. The sequence goes on from CM035621.1 coordinate 103,873,242, forward strand.
TATACATTAAGGGTAATGTACATCTTAAGTGTGGGGTGGGAATCTATTTTCAGTCTTTACACTCTCTTTGAAATCCCTGAACTTTCTCACTTTCACTCTTTGCATCATCTTTAGTCTCCTATTAGGAATATATTCTGATTGATTTATAATTTCTATTGATAAGTTGAAAATTAAGACATAGGTGCTTGTACTTTGGATATTCAAACTCTAAAACATTAGGGAATCAAGTATGATAAGTTGAAATTTTTGAGAACTCCAATTTTTGCATAAGTTCTTTTCCCTAATTCTAAGTGTTATCTTGAGATTTGAAATTCACAGGATTGACATCAAAAGCCATAATTCTGGTGAGATTTTGAGCCTTTTGAGCATACTTATTTTCGTGCTCACTTTTATTATTGCTTTGAGTGAGTCAACACTGATTTGTTATTCTAGAACTTGCTTTGATTATACATGTTGAGACCACATCATTGATTTGATACACTGAAATGATAAAGGCACCTAGGACTTAACCCACTTACTCCACAAAAGCCTACCTCCATAAATTAACCCCTAGTGAACCCCATTGAGCTTAACAACCTTTTCTTTGACTTACCTCTAATTATTAACCAATAACCCAATTTTTGTTGAATTTCATTCAATTATTTTGACCCCTATTTTCGTCGAGATTTGAGTTGAAATTTTCATCTAGCTTTATTCTCTTTTTCAGATTGTAAAGTTTTATTCAATGTATTGTATTATATTTGAATTGATCTTAAAAAAAAAAACGTATGTATTAATTCAGTTGTAATATGTAATAGCCTAAATAGTTTTTGCATATTTCTATTTTAAGGCTACCAAGGCAGAAATAATGTTATTATAAGAATTAGCTCAAGAAATATGTTCTAATGATAGAGATTTTTCTAGTTAGATAATTTTTCGGTTCAATCTTGATTCTAACCCTCTTTTGCAGTCTGTAACAACACCCCTAACCAAGCCCCATTACAACTATTGAAAGACCTTTTGATCGATGTATCATATCAATCTACAGTGGTAGAGATCTAATTTTCTAGCAAACCTATGGTAATAACTTTTCAGGTTGACTAGAGAGTGCTTAATTCTTGAACCCTAAACACTTTGAGTGGATAGAGTGAATCCTTAGTGAGGATGTCAACTTCTGTTAATTAAGATGGAGAGATAATTACTTAGGAGAAGGGAGAAAATTTATGTTTTCAATGATAAAATTCTCAACTTAAAGTGATTGAGTCTTTAATGTTCTTTTGATTGAATTTTCATTATATGATTACCTGTGGATTAGTTTGAAACATTATTGATAAAGATTATAAGTTGAGAAGAATGATTCTTAACTAGGGATTGAGACTTTTGCTTGAGGACAAGCAAAGGCTTAAGTGTAGGGGTATTTGATAAACGATAAATTATACATATTTTTACCTCATGTTTAGCCTATAATTTGGATGGATTATCATTAATTTTGTGAGAATTGGTGCTGTTAATCTTTCTTTTTCATATCTTATACTCAGGAGAGCATAAGGAAGAGAAAAGAACAGAAAATAGACCAAAAACAGAGAAAATGGGCCAAATTGTGAAAACGACACGGCCCAAGAAGTCACCACACGGCTGTGGCACACTCGCGTCCCGACAAGCACGGCCAAGCCACACGGCTATGCCTCCATTGACAAACTCTCACATGACCTCTTGTCGTGGCACACGGGCGTGTCCCTGTCGTGAGGAAGAGGAATTTCACTCGGATTTGGATACTTAGGGGCTAAGAAAGCCATTCTAAACTCTATATAAAGACCCCAGGAGGCAACTCTAAAGATATACTCTTTTCTCTCAAGAAATAGCGCCATAATTCTGCCAACACAAGGAGTGAAAGCAAGGGATTACTTCAAGGGAAGCCGATTGATTCATCCCAGAAGCCAGAGTGCTACATCAAGACTGAGGATCTCCCTAAATTCCTTTAGGGGTTTTTGGGTTCTTTATGTTTTGTTATCTTATTTCTTCTGAGATGTTTTCTTTCTTTATTATGAACTAAACCCCTCAAATACTTGAAGGGGATGAAACCTAAGACAGATCTTGTTATTAGTTATTCTTGAATGATTTGATAAATACTTGAATTGTTCTTAATTATGTGTTCTTCATTCTTGATTTAATAATCCTAGGTATTACTTCAAGAACTTGATGTGCTTAGGCAGAGGAGCAAAAGTCCTTGTTTTAAGAGTAGATCTACCTAATAGGGGGATCCATAGATCGAATTAATGCAACCTAGGGGTGTTAATTAATAAGAAAACTTTAATTAACCACCTAGGATTAGTTGTTCTTATCCTCGAAAGAGGTATTAACATAGGTTAGGGATCTCTATGGATCAAGTCAAGTAAAGACATCATCTAGTTCAATAAGTTAATAACAAGTAAAGTCTAGGTGGATTCTCCCTTAAGTATTGCTCATATCAATCAGCTTTTCCCTAAAGTTTTCCCCAATTTACTTTTTGTGCACTTTTAGTTAGTTTTAGAATTATTTTCAATCAATCCTCTTCTATTTTTAGGCTAGATAATAGAAAGTAAGTAAGTATTAGTACTTTTGGTTCCCTTGGGTATGATAACTCGGTCTTGCCGCTAAACTATACTACTGTTCGATAGGTGCGCTTGCCTTTAAAATCGTGATATTAGTTATTTTTTTGGTGTGATTAGTTTTATAAATTTTATTACTTAATATCGCGAGCATATCATTTCTTCAACAGATTTGTAAAGCTCAAAAGAACGATAGTGAATTGCAAGCCAAGAGAGCTCAGTGTGAATCAGGTTATGACTCAGATTTTTAAATCAGACCAACTGATTGCTTGATGTTTTGTGATAAGGTATGTGTACCGAAAGATGATGAGTTGATTGGAAAAATTTTACATGAGGCACGCAGTGGTTGTTTGTCAGTTCATCCGGGTAGCACGAAAATGTATAATGATTTGAAGAAATTGTATTAGTGGTCCGATATGAAAAGAGATATTTCTAAATTTGTATAAAAGTGATTGATTTTCCAACAGGTGAAAGTTGAGCATCAGGTATCTTCGGGTTTACTTCAGCCAGTGATGGTTCTCGAGTGGAAATGGGACAGAATCATGATGGATTTTATGACAGGTTTGCCTCTAACCCTGAAAAAGAAAGATACCGTTTGGGTTGTGGTTGATAGATTGACAAAATTGGCTCACTTTATACCGATAGTACCGGCTACTCACTTGACAAGTTGGCTGAGTTGGGAGTACCTATGTCTATTATTTCATATAGAGATCCGAGGTTCACTTCAAGATTTTGGAAAAAGTTACAAGAAGCCTTGGGTACGAGATTGAATTTTAGTACCGCATTTCATTCGCAAACTGACGTTCAATCCAAAAGAGTAATTCAGATTCTTGAAGACATGCTCTAATGTTGTGTTTTAGAATTCGAGGGTAGTTGGGAAAAATACCTACCTTTGGTTGAATTTGCCTACAACAATAGTTATTAGTCGAGTATACAGATGGCACTGTACGAAGCATTGTATAGTCGCAAATGTTGAACTCCTTTGTATTGGACCGAACTCAGTGAGAAACAGATTCATGGGGTTGATTTAGTTAGAGAAACAAAGGACAAAGTGAAAGTAATCCGGATTGTCTAAAAGCTGCTTCAGATCGATAAAAGTCATATGCGGATTTAAAAAGAAAAGAAATTGAGTTTCAGGTGGGTGATAAAGTATTTCTGAAAGTATCTTCGTGGAAAAAGATTTTGAGATTTTGCCGATAAGGCAAGTTGAGTCCGCGTTTCATTGGGTCGTATGAGGTTATTGAAAGGATTGGACCCGTGGCTTATCGGTTAGCAATGCCGACAGAGTTGGAAAAGACACTTAATGTGTTTCAGTGTCTATGTTACGATGCTATCGTTCCGATCCTTTACATGTGATTTCTTCGACAGATATTGAGGTTCGACTGGATATGACCTATGATGAGGAACCGATTAAGATTTTGGCTTGGGAGGTTAAACAATTGAGAAATAAAAGTATAGCCTTAGTGAAAGTGTTGTGGAAAAGACATGGAGTAGTAGAGGTTACGTGGGAACCAGAGGAAGCTATGAGAAAACAGTACCGAAACCTCTTTACCTGTAACATTTTCGGGGACAAAAATCCCTAAAGGGGGAAAGTTGTAACTGCCCGATTTAGGGCCTAAATGGAACAGTGGTTTTGAAACCACAAATCTGAAGTAGAAAAATTTATTGAGATTAAGTTTTAATATTTACTGTGTGATTGAATGATTGTGTGAAATTTTCGTTACGAAATTTTATCGATTGGGTGTCCAATTTGATGAGGAGGACTAAATTGCAATAGGTGAAAAATGTGTGTTCTAGTTCATAAAGGTACTTGTTTGTAATCGGTTTTTAAAGTGGAGGTCCTTATATGGTAATTAGACCATTATACTTTAGTTTGGACAAAAAATAGCCAAGGAAGAATAAACTACCAAAGGTTTTTAAGTGAAGAGCTTTTTGGTCATTTGGTTAATAAAAGAATTAAAAGGGAAAATAAGGCCAAAATTGTGTTCATCTTCATCAAGCTTGGCTGAATATTAAATGTTCTCCATTGCTAGGGTTTTGCCAACTTTCAAGCTCAATAATCAAGAAAGACGAGGAATTGACCCTGATTGGGGAAAAGAAAATGTTGTGGACTAAATTGCAAATTCATCATATTTTGCACCGAGGTAAGTTTGTATGTAAATAATACATCGCTTTTATTTATGTTATAATATTTTGTCATATTATATGAGGTGTGGTTGGATATTGAATGACTATTTGATGTAAAATGGTGAATTATGATTGACTATGGATGAAATTGACAAAGTGAGAATAAGTGAGAAATTCCCGGATGAACTTTCGAAATAGAAAAGGGATACGAAGGACATGTCATGAGAACTCATGTGTAGTACTATGTGCAAGCTACTATGAGTATAAAATAGTTATGGTCACGTGTGTAGTACTATGTGTAGGCTACTACGTGCACCGGATGGTATTGGTCACATATGTAGTACTAAGTGCAGGCTACTATGTGTACCGGATAGCATTGATCATAAGGGTGGTGCTATGCACAGAACCACCGTGTATCTGTTAATATTCCGATGAGTTTAACAGGAAAATAACTAAATGAAAATGAATGTGATCATATGATGGTTAAGTGCAGGTATTTGTATGTGTATACCCATGAGCAATGTGCTCGGTATGAGATCGAAATGTGGTAAGGTTGCAAAGGAGTAAGTGAAGTGATAAATTCTTGTATCATGCATGCAAGTTGAATTTTGTTATTGAATGTTGAGCATATTGTTATGATGTTTCATGAAAGAGTGAAATTTGAAATAAAATAGTTTTGGACAACAACAGTTGTGTGATTTTGAAAAATCACTAAAAATGGTGGAAATTGAATTTGAGGTCCAATGAAAGATAAAATTAAAGCTAATTGAGTCTATTTTCAAGAGAAACAAATGGGAACATCATCTGAATCCTGTACAAGGAGTAATTAATTTTTAGTAAGGAGGGGTCGAAATTTTCAAATAGCGGAACAGGGGAGAATTTAAAGAATAAACTGTACTTATTGGCTAAACCAAAAATACCAAAAATTTTGAAAATTTTATGGTATAAATATATGTGAGTTTAGTTTTAGGGAAAATTAGCGGATCTTAATTTGGAGTTCCGTAGCTCCAGGTATAAATAATTTAGTGACTGTGACTCGAATAGACAGCTTGTTTTGAACTTGAGTAAATGGTGGATCTATGTGTAGTTATAATTGTATTATTTTGAAAATATATTTTGAGGTTTTATAGAAGCATGTTAATAATTTTTTTATTATTTACATACGTACTTACTAAGCTATATGCTTACTCCCCTATCTTTTCCCTTGTTTTATAGTGTCACCAAGCTAGCTCGGTTATTTTGTTATATGCCATAATTGATTTGGCCTAAAATGTTGGCCTTTAATATTTGATAGCTCATTTTGTATAAGGCCATCAATGTAGGCTAATATTAGTTAAGTTATATGTTACGATGATGCATTTTGTGAGTTGCATGATTTAGATGAATGAGTTGTAATGATTAAGTATGGAAAATGTGGCATGTGAATCGTTGTGTGAAGGACACGGCCTTGGACACAGGCGTATGCCCCTATTTTCAAGAAATTTTCCAATATTTTCCAAAGTTCTCGGTGTAACACCACTTACCCATATCCAACACCGAGACAAGGTACGAGGCATTACCTTACTAAAACGCATGCAAACATCCATTTTTGAGTCATAAAATTTTGTCCCAATTTAAAATTTTTCAAACATTATCTTACGGTCCTTAATATGGACCTACGAGGCCCAAAACATGATTCAGAAACAATTCGGGACCATTCCGTATACAAAAAAAAAATTCAAGAAATACTACTAGGAGCAGGGCACACGCCCGTTTGGATGGGCAACACATCCGTGCCCCTCATCCATGCCCCTCATCCATTTAAGCATTTAGGGACACACCCGTGCCCCTCATCCATGTGGATTTATTTTCTAACATCGAACCTATAGGGGTTTTCACATGGCCTGGCACACGCCCGTGTGCTAAGCCCTTGTCCCTCACACAGCCATGACACCTCTGTGTCGCAGCCCGTGTGCAAAAACCTTAACATTCTGTTTCTGACGTTAGTAGCTCTTAAGGGTCACATGGCCGTGGCACACGCTCGTAAGCTAGGTTGTGTCTTCCACACGGTTGAGACACACAGCCATGTCTCAGCCCGTGTGTTTACTACTAGGCATTTACTTTTGCCAACCTAAGGTGCAGGGGACACATGGCCTAACCACATGCCCGTGAGGCAGACTGTGTGTCAGACACGGCCTAGACACACACCCGTGTGTCTACCCATGTGGACAAAAATAAGGCTATCTACCAAGCCTTTTGCCGCCCTGAAACAAGATCAAACTCATACCAATTCATAGCAAGGTACCAATACTCAACCAATAGCCGTAATTTGACATCCACATAACTTCATATAACCAATCCAACCAAGCAATTATATTATTATCCTAGTTCCCTTATTCATCCATACTAATTTGCACATTTATAAAAAACCTCAATTGTATATAACAATAATGAATATTATCCATTATCTATGGCCATATACAAAATGAAATGTTCCAAAACCATGCCAACACATTTTGCCTAAAACAAAATAACACTTAACCATGACTAGACTCTATACATGCCATTTCTCAAAATACAGGAAACTAACTATACCGAATTCTTTAATTGATAGTGTGAACGAAGCCTCTGACATACTTTGATCCACGAGCTAGCTAGGCAGCACTATAAGAAAAATAGAAAAAAGAGAGAGTAAGCACAAAGCTTAGTAAGTTGCAAGTAAATAAATGATAACAATTTACCATGCTATAACATGCTCTCAACACATCACAATTTGTGCTTGATATATATATAAAAAAATGGCTACAAGCATCACTTACTCATTTTCATCTTTTACTAATCATACAACATACTATTAAGCTCACATTTCATACATTTCATATAGGTACCTGTACCACTCACAAGGTCATCATAATATCTCTCAATCTTGATACAAACTTTAAATTTCCAGTTGAACTATTTAGAATACGAAAGGATATTCAATGAGCTTCAAACATAGGGTATCAAGCCGATGCCATGTCCCAGACATGGTCTTACACTAGCTCACATGTCAAGTCAACGCCATGTCCCAGACATGGTCTTACACTGACTCTCAAGTATTGAAGCCGATGCCATGTCCCAGATATGGTCATACACTGGCTATCCTCTGTCCGTGCCGATACCATGTCCCAGACATAGTCTTACATTGACACATATCCAAGCCGATGCCATGTCCTAGACATGGTCTTACACTAGCACTCATATCAACGCCGATGCCATGTCCCATACATGGTCTTACACTGGCTAGCACATATACGTGTCGATGCCATGTCCCAAACATGGTCTTACACTAGCTCTCGTATATCCCTAGTATCATGGCAAAGAATATCCAATCTATTCATACAGTTCAACCGGGTTTTATCACATAAATTCTCATCAATACATTACTCTAATTAACATTTATTCATTTTATGCAAAAATGATAATCTCATGCATAATTATAGAAAAGTTGCATTATTTACCTACAACTTACCTCGGTATACAAAATGTAGACGGAAAATTTGGTTTAATCCGTTAGCTTAGCTTTCCCCTGGTCTAGGTTCGGGTTTCGTACTTCTTGATCTAAAATGAATGAAAATTCACTAATTTAATCACTATTCTAACTAAAACAATCCAAAATTCATAATTTGGCAAAATGACCATTTGGCCCCTATACTTTTGCACAATGACCATTTTACCCCTAGGCTCGGAAATTGATTTTTATCGAATTTCCTTATTAACAGAGCCTAACCGAATCTTTTTCACTCTTATGGTAGCCCACAATTTCCATTATTTCATGCAATTACTACACAATTTATCAAATTTATAACTAAGTTCAATTTAGGTGTTTTCCATAAACATTACTTCACAAAAGTTATTTATTTAACAACTAAGACTCATTTTTCTTCCATAAAACTACAGCCAACACATAGATTCTCTCATGGTGAATTTTTGAACATTCTATCATTTTGTAAAATAGTCCCCTCAATAGGTAGTCCATGCTACAAGGGTCCCAAAAGTACAAAAATTATCAAGAAAAGTCACCAAAATCACTTCCTTGGGAGAGAAATAAGTGGCCAAAATTTTTGATCTTTCAAATCCCAAAAATGGCTGAAATTTTTGGTGGAAGAGACAAGAAAATAAAAAAGATGACAACTTTTTCGTTTTGTTTTATTTTATTGCACAAAAAGCCACCTAATACCAACAAATTTTTACTTTTCTACTCTTTTTGTCTCCCTTGGCCAGCCATGACTAATAGAGTGGGTCTATTTGCGCATTAAAGACCCTCAATTTTAGTTCTCTAGCTATTTAACACAATTTACTAGCAAATCACAACTTTTGCCCTTTATTCGATTTAGTCCTTTTTCGCAATTAAGCCCACAATCGCGTAAATTAATTCGCCAAAATTTTCATGCACTCATAATATCATATTACAATTCATAAAATAATGCTAAAATAATTTCTCCAACCTCGGATTAGTGATTCTGAAACCACTATTCTGACTAGGCCCAAATTCAGGCAGTTGCACTCGGTTTAGTCCCGGACCGCTACCATAGTATATTTAGGGCCTTGTAGGTCCATATCAGGAACTTAGTGATGAAAATCAAAAATTTTAATTTGGATGTAAAATTTATGTCTCGATTTGGTATGATTGCATGTGTATGTTTCGGTAACGCCTCGTACCCTAATCCGGCGTTGAACACGGGGAAGGGGTGTTACATAGTCAAGAAGAAATCTCAAGCATTAGTGGTTTCTCCTTCAACAGTTGCAAAAGCTATTGAGAGGATTTTTTTTATTACTATTCTGTGTAACAATTAACAACAAGCGATTCTCATATCTCCCATACATGAATATGCATTGACTTTGGACTAAAGGTTTATAGTACCAGAATGCTTCGATGCATGGCTTGAATGTCCCAAAAAGATTATGGAAAACTCTTTTCCGTTAGACCATTTGGTTTTCATAATACACAGGTTCCATTTGCAAATCGAAAAAAATACTTGAGACGTACTGATTTAATATCTTAAACCATTGCCATAAATTATTATATGATTTATCCCACCCGTTATGCATATTTTTCATAGCCTTTTGTTTTGCAGCCCATGCCTTGTAGTACGACACAGTGTAATTGTACTGACTACGATTATTGATAATCAAAATTAGTATCAGAATCATAAGACTCGCTTTCTCCATAGACAAGATAATGTCAGAGATCATGTCAGGATCCAACTTTAGATGACCTTGTGACATACCTTCAACAACACAAGTATGTAGAGCATTATATTTCTTAATTATCTAGAACCCCGTCCTCTTTCTTACATATGTTATAATTTTCCATAGACATCTACTTTCATGCATTATGCAATTGGCCTCATATTTTTCTGCTTGGAATTTTGTAACATGGAAGTTGACCTCATACTTTATGTTATACCGCTTCACTACAATAACAAAAGCATCTTTAGAGGAAAACTCCTTTCCAACTTGTAAATTGTCGACATTTAACAAAAAAATTTCATGGCCCGATCTTTTATGGGGAAGTTCTTGAAATTCTAACCCATCTTCAGCATCAAGGTCAACATTAAGCATTAGGAGTGGAGGTGTATATGTCATGAAATTCAAAATAGTTGTGGAAACAAGAAAATATACACCATTTTTCATGCCCTTTTTAACTTAAATTCATGCAATTTCATAGTAATTCTTGTAAAAAATATATAATAATTATAAAATAATTAAATTATACTTAAATTATTAACATGTTGAATTTTAGTTAATTTTGTAATAAATTTTGATTAATTTTGATTTGTTTTCGATAGATTCGCACAAAGGGAGAAATTTGGCTCAGCAAACACTACTAGAAGCGCAAAAATGATTTTTGAAGCATCGAGGCGAATTAATTTTTCAACCTAAGATGGTCCAAATTATGAATATTAATTTATAATATAATTAATTTTAATTTTAATCTAATTTATTTTGGGTTAATAATTATTATTAATTAATTATGAAAAGAGGCACAATTTTGCTAAACTGAGAGACTAGTCCAATTAAACAACTAGGCTGCCCAAAATCGTCCCACATACTGACCCAATCAGCTTATTCAGCTGATTATTTGGCTTGCAAAACAATCCTTGAAGCTTCCTTGAAATTGCATTCAAACCCCTCCACTATTCAAGCCTTCCTAGATTTGTCGCTAGCTAAATTTAGCAAGTTTGAAACCTTCAAACTTGCCACATGTGTGGCTGACCATGGGGGGATTCTATGGCTGCTCATTTTTTTCTATTTTTAGCAGCCTCTCCAACCTATAAATACCCCCTTGGCTACTCATTTCAAACACACCTCTCCTTTTATTCTTCACTTCTCTATCACTTTCTCTCTTAAAAACCCCTTCCTTTGTTCTTCTTTTTCCCTTCCATTCCCTTGCCAATTTCCCCTCTTGGAAAAGATCCTTTCAACCACTGTTGGAAGCAGAATTCAAGTGCTCGTAGAAGCTTCAGTTCAACAAGAACAAGCGGAGAAGGAGGACGGAACAAACTAGCCAAGCTTCAGAGAAATAGCGGATTTGATTCTAGTTCCCTATCCTTTAATTTTTATTGACGTTGTTATGAACATGTCTATGAATACTTGTGATTTTGATATGTTTAATTTAATTAATATGGCTTAAATTTAATTCATGTTAGGTCGATTGCATTTCATCCACTTAAGTTATTAAACTTGTGTTTGTGTTGTTATAGGCCTTGGTAAGTTGTTTGATTAAGTAAAATCATGATTAAGTTAGTCTTGCATTACAATTTTAAGGTAACTAATGAATTAATTATTTAATCGATTGTAATTAATTGACACAATACTTAATCAGTGAATGTTTAATCTTCTAAGGTAGCTGAGGGTTAAATTAGCAACTGTATTAGATGATACATTAGTCTTGCATAACTTGCAAGATTATTGCGAGTAAATTGTTTCAAGGTAGGAATACAATTTTACCTCACTTAATCTTTTATATGCTTATGAAGATTGATTAATTGTTTGAATTAGCATTGGAAAATGTTCAAGAGTTTAGTTAATTTAATAAGTATGTATATGCAGTAGTTAGCAAATTACCGAGTTGCTGTGAATTTATTCATAACAACATGAACATGAGTTTAGTACTTCTAAGTTAAGAAATCTAATTAATCTAACACAATTATGTCATCTTGATTAAAATCATCTTTTGAAATCGTGCCTTGGAACTTTTATTTTTATTTTATTTTATTTTACTTAGTTAAACTTTAGTTTTTAATCATTTCCTCAAAATCAAAATATTTTTCTTCACCAAAGTGTTTTTAATTGCATTCATAAAAAAATTCTTTTTACAGTCCATGTGGGTACAATAACTTGACATTTACCTGTCATTTTATTACTTGTTATGATTGTGTACACTTGCACATTTCCATCGTTCCACATTGTCCAAACCTTCACAGTAAAAGTCACTCTCTTTTCAATAGGAATGGTCTTTAGTTCAAAAAATAATGTAATTTGCAGACCATCTAACCCTGACTCCCGATTGGATCATTATCGATTTTAGATCCCTCTTTGTTATCAACCCAATTGTAAGTTCAGGGTTTGATGTCCCTTCATTGGTGTAGGTTGTAGGGACATCATCTGTTCTTGTAAACCCTATGTTAAAAACAAAATCATTTATAGTTTGCCCACCAGTGTAACTTGATGGCATACCCATATAAGTGTTTCCAACATAAAACATCAGTATTTGGAAGTTGAAATCAAAAGTTGTAACACCCAATACCTGACCCAATCGTCGGGTCTGGGTACCAAATGTCACAATTAAACCCTATTACTAAACACAACTCTGATTGGACCTATCTACAACTTAAACAATGTCAAATTTAGTCCTTATTTATCGTATAACTTTATTTTAATCTTTTAGATAACAACATGTTTCAAAAATCAAACTTCAACTGAACTTTCTATTATACAAGTACTAAGGTTCTTAGATTAAAGTTCTTACAATCAATTTTGCTTTACTGGACATGTATATATATATATGTATTTATTTACTATGACTTGGACCTTAAATTTTGATATAATTACACTTATTCGAACCCTGGTGTAACACCCTATACCCGACCCAATCGTCGGGTTCAGATACCAAATGTCACAATTAAATTGTATTACTTAACAACCTTTCTAACTTGATTTATTTACAACTTAAACAATGCCAAATTTCTATCCATATTTACCATACAAATTTATTCTGATTTCTTAGGTAACAACAAGTTTCAAGATTTAAACTTCAAATAAAGTTTCTAATATACAAGTGCTAAGGTTCATACAAACATTTTGCCTTACTAGGCATGTATATGTAATTATAGTGACCTGGAACTTAAAATTCGTGTAAAACTTTGCTTATTTGGACCCCGAGGTGTAGCCTCTAAGGGTTCCCCTCTATATACATGATACAACTACAACGTTATTCGCGTAGACTTAGCGAGGTCTAGCTTGGTCCCTCTCACAGAACATTGAGTCATTCATTGACCCTACATTCAAGGTAAAAATTACTCGTAAGCTCGAAAGATCTTAGTGAGATCTTATACAATAGTATTCATAGAAGACTTTTAAATTTTTCTGGTAAATAAGAATTAGTGCACAAAATAAAAAAAAAAACCCTGAGTATCTTAGATGTAACAGCCCGTTTTCAGTAAAATCGAAATAGTGGTTTTGGGACCACAAATCCGAGACTGGAAGAAAATTTATTTTAATATTATTTTATGGTCTACCATATGATAGGAATATCATATAAAAATTTCGTTAAGAAAATTTTATCTATTACATGATTAATTGATAAAATGATCAAATTGCATAAAGTGCAAAAGTTGAATTCTAGTAGCTAAAGGGATTAAATAGCTATGGAATTCAAAATTTGAGGTCCTTATATGGAAAATAGACCATTAAGAGGAGTTAGTAGATAAGTATGATTAGTCATCAATGGAAAAATTGATAAAGAAAATGATGAAATTGGAAAGTAAAAGATAAAAAGATGATAAATGATTAAATAATGAAAATATCATCATATTATCATCTTTCCCAAATTATTTTTACATGGAACCCCTAGTTAGAAGAACTTGAAGGTAGAAAGCTTATTTGGCTTAATTGGATCTGGATAGGTCAAATACGAAGTTAAATCGAGGAAAAGAGAAAGTAGCGGATTAGTAGCTTTTGTGTACACGAACATTGTCGAGGTAAGTTCGTGTAATTAAATAATATATTTATATGTTTTGAATTGAAGGTTATGTATTTGAAATGTATAAGTTCCATGTTTATGAAAGTAACCACATATCCAACGATGACCGACAAGCATTAAGTTCCGTTTGAATAAATAAAATTCGATGGATACAGGGTTCCAGAATTGGTTGTGGTCCTGCATGTATTTGCGGACACACCATAGCTCGGAAGAGCGTCAAGTTATTAGCTCTCATGAGCTTCTCGTTATATGGTAATTGCAAGCTTCCCGTTAGTAGCTCTTCGGAGCATCTCGATTGATTGTGATCTTGCATGTGTTGTGGACACATCGCAACTCTTATGAGCGTCTCGATATATGACTCTTTGGAGCTTCCCAATTAAAGGGTTTTTCATAAGCTTCCTAATTAATGGCTCTCTAGAGCTTCCCAATATTGCCTCGCTTGAACTTCTCGATTAAAAGCTCTCTAGAGCTTCCCATTACATGGCTCACATGAGCTTCCTATTATATGGCTCGAAAGAGTTTCCTGTTTATGTGCTCGTATGAGCATTCCCAAACATGAATTGATAGATTACAGATTTGTACACTTCGTGTGTACTACTCGTGTATCCATCGATATTTTAAATGGTTCAACGAACAAGGTTCTGATATGAAATAACATGAGTTCAAAATGAATTATTACTCGAATATATCTGAAATACATGGAAAGAATTTGTACATGTTATATAGATTCATGATGTAGAAAGTATATGTATATGGAAATTTTTTATTATTATTGAGCTTATATATGTTTCTTTACATTTTTATGAAATACATGACTAACATGGTTGGTAAGGATATGTGTTAGGTTTTTGGCCAAATTGGTTTGAATGTGCTTTGCATGTTATTCTTTATATGAATGAATGGTAAGTTAATTACCATGTTATACGAACTTACTAAGCTTTAAAGCTTGCTCTATTTTATTTTCCTCTATTTTATAGTAATTCGGAAGCTCGTTGGGTTGGAAGCTTGGCAGAGATGTCATCACACTATCCATTGGCCTATTTTGGTATATATAGAAAACTAATTTTGGTTATAATAGCATGTGTAGGGTAATTTAGCCAATATTGTCTTAAAAATATATTTTGTTGTAAATAACTATTGGAATGGCTTGAGTTGGACATATTTGATATGTATATGTATGTGTGGCTTAATATGTTTGTTGTGTTTAATGTGGTTAAGAAATGGATAATCTATGAGTATGATAATGTATGGTTTGAGATAATAAGATTGAATACTTGAACATATGGTGTGTTATGATATGTGTTAAACTTAGTTTTGGCTTGATTTAAATATGTTGTATTGGTTGATGAAAATGTTAAAGTGTTGATGTAGGTGTACGACAAATTGGGTGAGAAAAGTGGTATTGGAATTGGCCTATTTTTGTCCACACGGATAGAGACATAGGTGTGTGTCTCCCACGGCTTCACGCATGAGCGTGTGGTTTGGCCGTATGTCCCTTGCATCTTTAAAATTACAAAATAGTATACCCAAAAATTTTCACACGGCCTACCACACGAACGTGTGACTTGGCCGTGTGACCCTTGCACCTATTTAATGCAAGTCAATATATTCATGCGGCCTAGCACACGGGTGTGTGGCTTGGCCGTGTACCCAAGTCAACGAGCACCCTAATTTGGACACAAGTTGGGACGCGACCGTGTGTCTGAATTTTGAATGCCCATACGGCCGAAGACATCGGTGTATCTCTTGATCGTGTGAGACACACGGCTAGACCACACGGGCGTGTGTTCCTTACACATTGAAAAAGCGAAAATTTTTTTGAGTTCCCGATTTAGTCCCGACTTGTTTCTAATGCATAATTTGAGCCTCAAGAGTTCATATATGGGACAATATGATTGTATATGACTAATTTCTGATGTGACTAATAATAATATGAAATGTCTATACTTGATATGTAAATCTCGATAATACTCTGTAACCCTGTTCCGATGACGGATATGGGTTAGGGGTGTTACATTAGGAGATTCCACAATTTGAATGGCATAGCCGATGCCCATGCGTTCTCTGAACGAATCGTTGGTAGACATATCAACTAATTTAATCATAAGTGTACGCTTTCTGACAACCCTCTTCCGAAACTTGACCTTGTCTAGCTTCATCTCATACTTCCATATTACTAATCTAACGTAATTTGATATGGTAAATTAGGCTTTCCTGGTGTACTTAAGGAGCTTATTCTCAAGCAAAGTAGTGTATTTTTCGTATTTTTTCATAATTTTTAAATTTTAAGTTAATAAGTGTAAATGTTTTACTTTTATTCATTTTGAAACCCATATTGGCCAATAGTGCCATTGCGGGACTTGATGTATGGTTGAGTGAAAGAGAGACGTGTTGGAGGTTAAAATCAAGCGAAAGACACCAAAAGATAGGGTATTGTGATATCCAAACATTGGAATCACGACACCTCCAACAAACTCAAGATTAGAGATCATCCTTTAATGGTATCAGATATCCACTTTGGGTATCGTGATATCCACCCTCCAAGAAGACCCCTAATTCAAAACTGTCCAAGATATCACAATATCCTTTTCCTTTGTATAGTGTTACCGATATCGTTATGGACAAAATTAGACAAAAGGATAGTCTTTGTCCACCCAAAGCACTAATCATTGAAGGCCCATTCAATGGTATTTTGGGTACACAAATTGGGTCAGAATAGCTATTATACAAGCCAAATATTGGTTGAGAGAGAAAGAGAGGCCACATTACCTTAGTTTAGGCTTATTTTTCCTTAGGTTTTCTCTTAGCTTCTCTTCCTCTTTTTCTAGGGTTTCTTATTTTCATTTCATTAGCTGTAGATTTTACATTTCCCAACAACTTTTCTTCTTGTTTTAGTTGTTCTTAATGTTAGTTAAATTAGTTATCACTGTAGCTTAGGTTTATTACAATTTTAGTCCCTGTATCTTGGTTGTAAGGCATTTACAGATTTAGTTTAATGAATTTCAGTTTCTTTTACTTTGCATTTGTTAAAATTTATTCCTTTTATGTTTGTTACTTTAGATTTTTTTATTCAATGTTTCTCTTTACATGTCTTTTGAGTTTTCTTGCATAAAAATCTTAACTTTTATATTTTTCTCAAGTTTTGCTTTCATGGCTTCTTTGCATTTCATTTTCATGGTAATTTGAATGAACTTAAAAACTTAGGTTTGACGACCCTAAGGGAACATTTAGGCAAGTGAGATCGAGAGATCTTGTTGGGCACCAATTCATTAGTCCTAGGTTAATTGGTGAGATCGAGAGATAATCTGGATTAATTTGTCTAACTTAGTAAAATGGAGATTGAGATGTAAAATGGAGCCATTTTGTGAGTTTAAGCGATTTGGATCCCTAATTCAAGGATTGGTGAACCACATTAATGTCAACCAACTACCCTTTGTTTTTTAATTATTAATTTTGTAACTTTGCATGTTTTACAATTTAGTCTTTGCTAGCTAAATAGTAAATTAGATTAATTTATCTTAACTTCATGATTTGCTGTAATATAATTTTTGGCGATTAGTTTGTTAGACTCATTATTTTACACGCTTGTTATTTAGAAATTGTTCAATCTACGATTCTCTTGGATTAAGTCCTTGGAATACTCTAGTGTTTTATTGTAAACACTATAAATATTACAACTGACCTATCACACTTGCAGTAAAGCCACGATTTTCATATTGTATTATAATTCCCTAGTGTTGATTTTCTATCTCTCTCCTTAGGCGATTGAGGGAGAGAGAGAAGTGATCATTTACCTTCCTGGTTTGACTCATCAAAAGGTAACCATATACGCAAATATGCAGATTGGTGACTACTATTGGCAGACTTACAAGTATCTCACCACAACGATGGATTCTTACCATGATCCATTCATTCCATGCTAAACTAAATATAGACTTGCTACGTTATCCCGACACTTACCTTCTTATGACTTAGCTTGTGCATATACCCTTCTAAAGGAAAAACCTAATTCCTTACATCCTCGTAAGTGACTTTCGAGATATATGTTTTGGTGGATAGTCAAACATTACGCTTTTCTTGTGAAACTGTAATTATAAGATAGTTCGAACATATATCTCCTCCATCAGGTAATCCTAATGGACTTCCCAGCCACTGATAGTTACTAGTGACTCTCTCCTCGCTAGATTATGTAAGACAAACTTCCCATTTATAAGAAAGTCCCTAGCAGACTCTTGTTTTCATTCATTGGTCCTTGCAAACATCTCTGTTTTCAAGATAGTCATTGGTAGACATTTCGTGTAAGATAGTCCGTGGTGGACATTCCGCGTAAGACAGTCTTTGGCAGACTTCCCTTTTCTGGTGATCTTGTTGTTAATACATATTTAAAAATAAGATCTAGAGAACTGTCCCACTTCCTCATAACCCTTATTGATGTATCTGTCTCATCTGGCAGACTCTTATTGGCAAATACTTATTCACAATTACTCTAAAGAAAATATCCCTCTTTCCACATATATCTATGTACAAGGCACTTTTACATATTCCTTCTACCTTCACATCTTGGTTGTACCTCATGTTAGTATGCTTGCTTGCCAGCATTCCTATACGCGATAACTATTGTAATTAACTTTGCCACGGGAGTTATAATAGGGTTTCCACATATATACCTCAACTGGCTTCCATATCTACTATTCTGACGGGCTTCATTTGCCTTAAAGTGCAACTATCCTCCACTAGATCATGCCATGTGCCATGGACTTTTGACTCTGAAAGTCAATAAACATCTTTGGAGGTGTTGCTGCATAGATCCTATAGACCTTTTTCATGGTGTCACTCCATAAATATTGTAAACCGTTTACACAGTGCCACTCCGTAGAGCCTATAGATCATTTATCCCACCAAACCTCCTCAAGTTCCTTTTAAACCCATACATTCCTCCATTCTGCCAATTTTCCTATCTTCAACTAACTCACCAAGGTAACTCCTTCCTTATTTTGCATTTATAAATATAATTTCAAGCACATCATATTCACTATCATAACATGGATCAATCCACATAACAATTCATCAATACACAGTTTTACCATATAGATCATACTTCTAAACATTCATGTATTTACCTAGCTTTATGCATGCATAACTTTATCATTCTCCGTAACTACATACAACTATAGTACTTAAATTGGACTCAGAGCAAACATACAAGTAGGACAGGTAAGCAACACAACAACTATCAAACTCCTAAAAGTGGAGTACAAAAACTCACTTGAAATCCTTCGACCTCGTCAATTTGGCTTTTCCACATGCCAAAGTATTCTTCATCTTGGAAGCTTAGTACGGCAACCCAAATACCAATTAAACTGATAGCATTCAAACTTCTCTTTCTCAAATTCATGAATACAGAAAGATTAAGAAGCTTACTAGCTCATCAGATTCTCTACTTTCCAAACTAAATTGTCACGATCACTGCCCCATGCAGAGCTTTCTTAAATTATTCCTTCTTCGAAACAACCAATGAAGATAATTACAAGAGAAGAGAATGAAACAAAGATGAGAAGTATTTTGCATACAGAACAACTCCTCACATATATATATGACCCTCTTTTTACGCACGGTCACCAAGGTCCCTATTGAGCGATCCATCATTAACCATTTTGTTTCTAACAAAGAAACCAGTCAGTTCCCACTTAACTAAACCAGAATTGAGATCCAACTATTTACCGTTCAGCCACAAAGTTTCCCAAGTTTTTCAATAGATTTCGTCGATCTTGCTTTCTCTTTAATTTAACTCTCAACTCTTCCTTAATTTTTAGACCTTAATGAAAACTACGTGCAACACACGAGGCATAGCCTCTAAGGGTAACCCTCTATGTGCACGATACTGCTATTATGCCATTCGCATAAACTGGTGATGTTTGACTTGGTCCCTTAAACCAACCCCACTTTATCCCTTGATCTTGCAATTAAGGCAATACATTTATATGTTCAAAAGAACTTAGTGAGAATCTGCACAACAATTGACTGAATTATGATATATCAGTGGCAGATTTAAGACTCTTAATGTCTAGGGTAACATAAAAGATCTTGCAAATTGAACGATGTAGATGTCTTTTATACGTTCTTCTTAAACAATCACAGGTGATATATCTGTGGTAGATTTTAGAGCAGTCGTACGCTTCCTGATGACCCCTTTTGAGATTGAATTGCGTCAAGCTTCGTTTCAGCATCTTATTCCCCTTGTTGGTTTATCTAAATAAAGGTAACCATGTAAGCAAATGCATAGATCTTCATCTAACTTTGGTGGACTTGCAGTCGTTTTGCCAAAATGGCGGATTCTCAACTTGGTTCCTTTATTCCGCGTCAAATACAAAATCTACTTATTGAATTATCCTGTAACACCCATAACCCATATCCATCGCTGAAATGGGTTACGAGGCATTACCAAACTTATAACATAACTTAAAACATAATTTCTCATACATTTACCAAATTCCAACAAATACCATTCATGTACACTCACATCATCCTTAAAACGAGCCTAGGAGGCTTTAAACATGCATTCGTGACTAAACCAATAACAGATGAACAATTAGGGGTAACATAGAAAAATTCTAAAAACAGGGGACACACGCCCATGTGAACAGGTCGTGTGTCTCATACCGTCAAGAGACACGCCCATGTCTCAGGCCGTGTAGACATTCGAAATGGAAGAACATGGCCATGTCCCAACACATGTCCTACCCCGTGTAACTCTCTGACTTAGGTCACACGGTCGACCACACGCCTGTGTGTCTAGCCCGTGTGCCCTTTTGAAATGGCCACACACGCCTGTGTGCTAGGCCGTGTGCTAAGCCGTGTCAATCCTGTAGGGTATACTAACTTATGCCACATGGCCAATCAGACGCACGTATGTGAGGCCGTGTGGAGCATACTGACTTGCTTCTAAATGCAACACTAGTGTACACATGACTGTGTACCATGACAGTGTGTCACACACGGCTGAGACACACGCCCGTGTCTCTGCCTGTATGGACAAAAATAGGCATGTACCAAGCCATTTTGCCACCCAATTTGCATTCACCTACACAAGATCAATTGGTACCATTTCAAGACATAAATAAGCACCCAAACAACATCATTCAATGCACAAGTAATACTAGTCTATGACCACCATTTTTATACTCAAATCATCACCATTTAATCATTCAAACACATGCCAAATTAACATGTTTCATTAACCATAAAACACATATATAATATATCCTAAAATTCAATCTTATAGTCATCCAAATACCAAACACAATAGAACATTTTCATTTCATGTATTCATCACATATCGATATAGCCATTTGCATAAGTACTTTCCATCCTCAAACTTGCCAAAACATACCATATCATACAAACTTATACACAACCAAAACTTATACCAAGTTAAGCCAAATCACATGGCTTAACATACCAAAACATGTAAGCTTCACAAGCTAACATGACCATTCACATCATTTTCTTAACTAGCCTATACATGTCATATTTACACATTTCTTAAAGTTTCAAAGTACCAAATCATCAACTAGATAGTGTGATGCTAGTCTCCGACATCTTTCGAATCGAGCAAGCTTTTGAATCTTTATAAAACATAGGAAAGAAAAACGGAGTAAGCTTTATCGCTTAGTAAGCCCGTATAATATAGAATTACACTTACCATCATTCATAAATTAAGTAATTAAACTTAGTATAACCCAAAATAAAATGATTCAAATGCCTATCATATGAATACATCAATAGGTTGGTTTCATAATATGCACATAACCATCAATCCAATAATAAAGAATTCAATTAGGATTCAAGCTCATGTACTAATATCTTTCCATCAATACTATAATTCATCATATAACATCAATTCCATGCTTTTCATCTAACTTTCGTGCCAAACCCTATATAATCATAAAACCTGTACCAGTATTGTACCCGTTGAACCAATTAGAATGTCGATAGATACATGGGTGATACACACTAAGTGTATTAATCGATAATTCGTCAATTCACTAACATATTCGCTCTTTCGAGCTATAATCGGTAAGCTCCTCCTGAGCTAATGGACAGTAAGCTCTATCGAGCTGAAAAAAATAAGCTCTTACAAGCTGAGATATCGGTAAGCTCATACAAGCTACGATGAGTCCGCAAAAAATGCAGGACCTCAACCAAATGGTAACCCTAGTGACATGTCACTCGTATCTTCCGAATTCTTACAGTTTAAATAGACTCAGTATTCAATAAATTTCATCAATTAGGCATTCATTAAATTATTATCTTATTTTCTCAATACAAATACATATATTTCAATCAAGTACATATAATTTAAAAATTCAATTCTAATTATACGAACTTACCTCGTATCGCTCGGATAACAACTATCGGCTAATCGTCAACCTTTCCCTTCCCCCGATCTAGTTCCAATCTTTGCTTTTCTTGATCTATATCATATCAAAATTAACTCATTCAAATATCATTCTATTCAATTTAGCCCACATTTCACATTTTAGCAAATTTACAAATTTTCCCCTAAACTTTCATCTTCTTTACAAATTATTCCTTATCACATAAAATTACAAATTCATGCAATTTCATCCTACCCATGCTTAGCCGAATTTCTATAGAGTTCACATCAGCCCCTATTTTCCATTTTTTCACACATTTGACCACAAAATTTTAACATTTCTCAATTTAATCCCTAAATGACAATTTTGTCAAAAATCACTTTACAAAAGTTGTTTATCTATCATTAAACCTTCATAATCTATCATCAAACATTCAAGCTCATATAGATTCATCAATGGCAACATTCAAATACTTTAACAGTTTTGAAATTGGAGATACGGGCTAGCTAGATTGAGCTACAACGATCTTAAAAACGTAGAAATCATTAAAAACTGAGTCAAAAATCACTTACATGCTTAGATAACCCTAACCAAACTTCAAGCTTCAAAAATGGCTTTTATTTCTTTCAATATTCGACAGAAGAAGATGGACAACCAAATTTATTTTATTTTACTTATTATAACATTATGAATCAATTTACCAAAATAACCATTACTTAAACATTTTAATCACTTTGTATATATGTCCATAATTGTCCACTAACTTAAAAATGGACTAATTATCACATAAGGACCTCTACTAATTAATTTTATAGCCATTTAATACCTTTAACTAATAGAATTCAACTTTTACGCTTTACGCGATTTAGTCCTTTTTACCGAATTAAACACTCAAACGGTAAAATTTCTTTACGAAACTTTCACACAATAATTATATCATGCTGTAAAATTTAATAAAATAATAAAATAATTATTTTGAATTCATATTTGTGGTTTCAAAATCACTGTTCCGATTCGACCGAAAAGGGGCTGTTACAATTCTCCCCCGTTAGGGATTTTCGTCCCTGAAAATCTTACCAGTGAAAAGGTTAGGGTACTATTTTTTCATAGCTTCCTCGAGTTCCCACGTAGCTTTCTCGATCCCATGTTTATGCCAAAGGACTTTCACTAGGGCTATAAGTTTATTTCTCAACTCTTTGATCTCACGTGCCAAAATTCTAATCGGTTCTTCGTTATACGTGAAATCAGGTTGAATTTCAACTTCTATCAGAGAAATCACATGTGACTGATCGGATTTATATTGGCGTAACATAGAAATGTGAAATACATTATGAATCTTTTCAAGTTCTGAAGGTAAAGCTAGCCGATATGCTACGGGCCCTATTCTTTCAATGATTTCATACGGTCTGATGAATCGCGGACTTAATTTCCCTTTTCAGTCAAAATGGAGAATCTTTTTCCATAGTGACACTTTCAAGAATACTCTGTCTCTAGTCTGAAACTCAATACCTTTACGTTTCAAATTCGCGTATGATTTCTATCAATCTAAAGCTATTTTCATACTACCGCGAATTACTTTCACTTTTTCTTCAGTCTCTCTGATCAAATCTACCCCGTGAATCTTTTACTCACTCAGCTTAGTCCAGTATAATAGAGTTCGACATTTACGGTCGTATAGAGCTTTGTACGGTGCCATCTTTATACTCATCTGAAAACTATTATTATACGCGAATTCAATCAACGGTAAGTATTTCTCCTAGCTGCCTTCAAACTCTAACACACAACAACACAGCATATCCTTGAGAATCTGAATTACTCTCTCAGACTGACAGTCCGTCTAAGGATGAAAAGCAGTTCTAAAATTCAACTATGTACCTAAAGCTTCTTGCAATTTCTTCCAGAACTGCGACGCGAATCTCGGATCTCTATCAGAAATAATAGATACCAGTACTCCGTGCAATTAGATAATCTCAGAAATATACAATTCAGCTAGTTTTTCAAGTGAGCAATATGTACGTATTGGTAAGAAATGTGCAAATTTTGTTAGTCGATCAATGACAACCCAAACAGCATCTTTCTTTTCCAGAGATAAAGGCAATCCCTATACAAAATCCATCATAACTCTATCCCATTTCCATTCTGGTATCATCACAGGCTGTAACAATCCCCAAGGCACTCGATGTTCAGCTTTGACTTGCTAACAGATCAAACATTTTGATACAAACTCCGATATGTCTCGTTTCATGCCCGACCACCAGTATAACTGTTTCAAGTCATTATACATTTTAGTACTTCTCCGATGAATAGATAAGCAACCACTATGTGCTTCATGTAGGACTTTTTGAATAAGCTCTGTATCTTTCAATATGGAAATTCTATCCCAGAACAATAAATAATCATCAGCTCCAATTTGAAACACTAAATCAAGAATAGACTCACATTGAACTCATTTAGCTTGCATTTCACTATCATATTTCTTAGCTTCACAAATTTGCTGAAGAAATACCGGTTTAGCTTTTAACTCAGCTAAAATAGAACCATCATTAGACAATGTCAATCGTGTATCCATTGCACATAAAGCAAATAAAGATTTTCTGCTTAGGGCATCCGTAACTACATTTGCTTTTCCCGGATGATAGTCAATCACTAGCTCGTAGTCTTTCAGCAACTCGAGCCATTTTCATTGTCGCAAATTTAAATCTTTCTGAGTCATTATATACTTTAAACTCTTGTAATCAGTAAATATATGAATTTCTCACCATACAAATAGTGTCGCAAAATTTTCAGTGCGAAAACAATAGCGGCCAACTCCAAGTCATGTGTCGGATAGTTCTTTTCATGAGGCTTCAACTATCAGGAAGCATAAGCTATAACTTTTACTTCTTGCATTAAAACACAACCCAGACCATTCAATGACACATCACTATAAATCACGAATTCTTTACGCAACTCAAGCTATACTAATACCAGTGCTTCAGTTAAAAGTGCTTTTAACTGATCAAAACACTGTTGACATTTTTCAGACCATTCAAACTTTACATCTTTCTATAGCAATAGAGTCATTGGTGTAGCAATCATCGAAAACCCTTTTACAAATCTCCAGTAATAACCTGCTAAACCCAGAAAACTTCTGATCTCAGATATGTTTCTTGGTGGTGTCTAGTCAATAACTGCAGAAATCTTGCTCGAGTCAACTCTAATACCTTCAGCTGAAATGATATACCCCAGAAATATGACTTCTCAAAGCCAAAACTCGCATTTGCTGAATTTAGCAAACAGTTGCTTATCTCTCAAAGTTTGTAACACAATCCTTAAATGTTTGGCATGTTCCGTCTCATTTCGAGAATAGATCAGAATGTCATTAATAAATACAACAACAAATCTGTATAAATGCGGCCTGAATATTTGATTCATCAAATTCATAAAAATGGCAGGAGCATTATTTAATCAAAATGGCATAACTAAAAATTCATAGTGTCCACACCTTGTTCTGAATGCAATTTTCAGTACATCCAGTTCTTTAACTCACAACTGGTAATAGCCCGATCGCAAGTCAATCTTTGAAAATATTGTAGCCCCTTTCAACTGATCAAATAAGTCATCAATCCTTAATAGAGGGTATTTGTTCTTAATCATCACTTTATTAAGCTGTCTATAATCAATGCACATTCTCATCGATCCGTCTTTCTTCTTTACAAATAATACTGGTGCACCCCAGGGTGAGAAACTCGGTCGTGCAAAACCTTTATCTGTTAACTCTTGCAATTGAGCTTTTAATTCTTTCAATTCCGTTGGACCAATTCTGTACGAAGCTATCGATATTGGTGTTGTTCCCAATACTAACTCAATACCAAATTCAACCTCTCTGATTGGTGGTAAACCCGATAATTCCTCTGGAAATACATTCGGATACTCACAAACTACTTGCACTAACTCAATCTTTGATTCAGACACTTTTGTATCCTGTACATATGCAAGATATGCATCGCAACCCTTTCTGACATATTTTTGAGCTAGCATAAATGATATTACATTAGGTAATTCACTCGAATCATCATACTCAATCCGAATAATTTCACCACTCTGACATTTCAATTCAATGATCTTTCATCTACAATTCACAACCGCATCGTGCAAAGTCAACCAATCCATACCCAGAATTACGTCAAACTCATCAAACAGTAAAAGCATCAAGTCAGCCAGAAAATAGTAACCCCAAGTTGTTAAAGGACAATTCTTGCAAACCTTATCGACTAAGATAGACTTTCCTAAGGGGTTTGATACTTTAATTACAAACTCAATAGACCCGACAGGTAAACTCTTTTTAAACACTAAATTCATAAAAACGTATGAATGAGTTGATCTAGGGTCTATCAATGCAACTACATCAGTGTCATAAAGAGAAAAAGTACCGGTAATAACATCTGATGACGATGCCTCCTCTCGTGCACGAATGGCATAAGCTTTGCCCAGTGCTCATACCTCAGATCTCACAGTAGAATCTCTCACAGCACCACGGTTACCACTCGTATTTCCAGTGTTTCGGGGTGGTCTCCCTTTACTAGCTGTATTACCCAGTTTTGCCATTTGAGCTTTTTCAATTATGGGCTTCTTTGGACAATCTCTGAGATAAAGATCAAGAGATCCACATCTAAAGCATGCCTCATTCTTCACTCGACATTCACTGTAATGTTGCTTATTGCAGTGCTTACATTCAGGTCTAGCATTTCTAACGCTACCCACACAGGCTACAGATGTCGTCTGAGGTTTAGAATTGAAGTGTCTCGCGTATCTATCTCTGATCGATAATCCTGTAGAAACAGTGGGGCAATGATGGTATTCTTTAAATCTCTTTGATGCTGATTGATGTGATTTTCACATAAATCTCTTTCTTTCATCTCTAGCCTTAAAAAAGCTCTTCAGCCTTGCAAGCTTGATCAACTAACACTACAAATTCTTTTAGCTCAAGAATCCCAACTAATATTCTGATGTCTTCGTTTAACCCATCTTCAAAGATTTTTCACATAATGGTCTTGGTGGAAACACGTTCACTAGCAAATTTGCTGAGTCTTACAAACTCTCTTTCATATTCAGTCACATACATTCGGCCCTGTTTTAGTTCCAGAAACTCTTTACGTTTCTGATCAATAAACCTTTAACTGATGTATTTCTTTCTAAACTCAACTTGAAAGAATTCCCAGGTAAACCTTTCCCTCGAGACTACTGATACTAAAGTATTCCTTTATTGGTATGCAGCATCTCTCAACAGTGATACGGCACATTTCAAACATTCTGTTGGAGTACAGGATAATTCATCTAGTACTCAAATGGTATTCTCAAGCCAAAACTTGGCTCTCTCAAGGTCATCATCAACAATATCTCTGAACTCTTCAACCCCGTATTTCCAGATCTTATCAATAGGTGGCTTATATAATCACACAGGTTTTGTAACTAGCGAAGCTGCTGGGCTCGGTTGGGGAACAAGAGGAGGTAGAGGTTGTTGAGCAGCCAGATTAGCTCGGACATTCTTAGAAAACCAATCATTCATCATTTGGAAGAAGGCTTCTTTGGCCTCTCGTCCACGACCCTCAGATACGAGTCTTGATTCAGAAGGCGTTGTAACACCCCTTACCCGTATCCAATATCGGAATAGGGTTCAAGGCATTACCGAACTTAAACACACTTGAACATACAAAGTCAGTTCATAAAATTTGCATCCAATTTAAAAATTTTCAAAAATATTCATAATGTCCCTATTACGGGCCTACGAGACCAAAAACATACTTTGGAGGTGATTAGGGACTAAACTGAGAACTTTAGAACACTTAAAAAATTTTCATGCTTGGAAGGGGCACACGCCCGTGTGGCTTGGCACACGCCCGTGTCCTCAGCCCGTGTAACTCTCTGTTTATTACGTCATCAACAAATGAGGGTCACACGGTCAAGTCACGTACCCGTGTGCTAGGCCGTGTCCCCCACACGGCTGAGACACATGGCCATGTCTCTGCTCATGTAGCTAAGAAATTGGTTATTTCCCAACCATTTGTCACCCTTATTTGCATATACTTAAACATAACTTCAAAGGTGTATTTCATGGCATAAATAAGCTACCAATATATCAAAAATTCAGCCTTAGACTTGTCATTTAACAACCAATATACCTAGTCACACTTGTTCACATTTAATATGCATCATCAACATCTCTTATCCGTACATAATTATATCTAACTATCATACCATACCTTGGAGCCAAACTTAGCCAATAGACATCAAGACTACTAGCACATTAAACCATTAAGTATTTAGGGCATAACCCACAACCCATCATGTATCATGCAAACACAACTCACATCACAAGACATTGGCATGTAAATAATATATATATATATATAGGCTTACAACCAATTAGCCAATATAAGCCAAATTACATGACTACACATAAACCAAACCTTTAACCATTACAAGCCAATGCATTTGGCCAAAACATAATAACTCATACTCAAAATGACTGGGTCCCTATACATGCAATAAACTTAAAATGCTTGAAAAAATTGATACCATTCAATAGCTTGATAGTGTGATAAAATCTCCGACGATCTCCAAACCGAGCTAGTATCTGTGACACTATAGAAAAAGGAAGGGAAAGGGGTATGCTACATAGCATAGTAAGTTGGTATGTAAATAATAAGCAATTTATTAACATACTTTTACCAATCTTCATAATATATTCTCAAGATAATACAATCATAATTGCACATACTTCCACTAATTACTCATGTTTATCTCAAGTTGTCTACTCGAGTCATAGTCACTAAATTATTTATATCTTGAGCAAACGAAATCCAAATTAAGATCTCTTAATTTTCCCTGAAACATGACTCAAATATCTCCTTACCATAAAATTTTTAGAATTTTTGGTTTAGGCAATAAGTACAATTTATTCATTAAAGTCGTCCCTATTCTGCTATCTAATAGTTCCAACACCCCTTCACTAAAAATTAACTATCTCCTTGTACGAGATCCAGATGATGTTCTTGTTTATTTCTTTTTAAAATAGACTAATTAAGGATTTTAATCATATAAATTATAACCCATAATTATTCTTTTACAATTTTTAATGTTTTTTCCAAGTCAAAATAGGGGATTCTAAAATCATTCTAACCCTATCTCACTAAAATTCAAATATCTCAGAATATGAAATTCTTTTGCTTACACCGTTTCTTTTATATGAAAATAGACTCAATAAGCTTTTATTTCATATCTTATTTAACCTCCAATTCTATTTCCACAATTTTTGGTGATTTTTTAAATTCACATAACTACAACTGTCCAAAACTGTTTTATTTCTAAATTTCACTCTTTCATGTTTTCTGTATAGTAACTTCCATTGTAACAATTACTCCATATCAACCTTACCAAAGTTCAATCATATATCGAGCACATTGCTCATAAGTTTACACACATATACCTACACTTATTAATCACATAGCCATATTCGTTTACACTTAATTATTTCTCATTGAACACATTGGAATAATAACGGGTACACCGTGGCCTGCACATAGTACCACCCTTGTAGCCAAAGCTACCTTCTTCACAAAGTGGCCTTCACAAAGTACCACACTTGTGACCAAAGCTATCTTTCTTCACAAAGTGGCCTTCACATAGTACCACACTTATGATCAAACTATCTTTTCTCAAAGTGGCCTTCACATAGTACCACACTTAAGTCACTACTGACATGTCATTTTTATCCTATTCTATTCCTAATGTTCAACCAGGAAATTTCTCACTTTTCGATACTTCTCAATTTCATTCAATATTCAGTCACATTTCACAAAACATGATAAAATATGATAACATAAGTAAAAATAGTGCATCATTTACATACAAACTTACCTTGATACCAAAAATGGTGAAAATGACCTAACCGTCAAATACTTACTTTTCCCTCGTTCTAGGCCCGAATCTCTTTTTTTCTTGATAATCAACCTTGGAAGCTTGAAAAACCATAGCCATGGTTTCCCCCTGAGAAATTCAACCATGGGGTTGAAGATGGACAAAAATTGGCTTTTACTTTTGTTTATTTAATCATTTAATCACTAAATGACCAAAATGCCCCTAACTTAAAAATATTCTATTTCATCTATTTCATGTCCATTTTTTTCCAACAAATTAACCAATAGTCTAATTACCACTGAAGCACCTCCATTTAAAATTTCATAGCAATTTGATACCTCTAGCTTCTAGAACTCAAGTTTTGCACTTTTTACAATTTAGTCCTTTTAACTAAATTGAGTGCCCAAATGTCAAAATTTTTGAACGAGATTTTCATGAAAACATTCCGTAAAATTGTAGACCATTAAAATATAATAAAAATAAATTTTTCCTCGTCAGATTTGTGGTCCCGAAACCACTTTTTTGACTAAGCCCAAAATCGGGTTGTTACAGGCGCGGCTCCTTGAACGGAGGTTGGCGCATTACTCTCTACATCGTCGGAGTCAGCTCGATCGGAATCCATTTACTATATAAAACATAATTTGAAACTGTCAGGAGATATCACACTATCACAGTTTATATATGGTGTAACACCCCAAACTCGGCCTAGACGTAATGGCCGAATCCGGCGATGTCACATGATAGTGCTTTCAAAACTAAGTCATCACAAAAACCCATTTCTTCATTTTAGAAGTTATTCATTACCTTATGTTTTTTCAAAGACGTTATCCATTTTCAAAACGCTGTTAGTTTATAAATTGCTTCAAAACATTTTACTTTGCGGAAGCTTTTAAACAAAATACGATCACGTTGGTTTGATAAAATGGTTGTCTTTTTTGAAAACCAGCGTTTCCTATCACTAGCATATATAAATCAAAATCAATGAAAATTAAAACCCCAACCATATAAAAATCCGTAATGGCCATATTACAATAAAAATACCTGAATGATAATAATTAAAATAAAACGTAATCTACTACGGTAATAAATGTGGTCGTGTGGCCACCACTAAGTCCCTCGCTGCACCGATCCGCCTAAGACTGGAGATTACCTGTACAGTAAAAACAAGCGGGTGAGTTTATGAAAACTCAGTGTGTAATCCCCCTGCAGTCATGCAAACAGAATGCAAGCAGTAACAGACTGGGCCTAAGCCCTTATCAGTAACAATATCAGTCGGGGCCTTAGCCCATCTCAATACAATAAGCAATAGGGCCTTAGCCCATTATAGTTCAGTAGCGGTGACAGTATAGTAGCAGTATCAGTAGGGCCTTAGCCCAAAATAGCATCAAAAATCAGTAATGCAATGTACAGTATGTAAGTCCCACCCAACCATCCACTACACCATCTCCTGTCCAACCCTGCACTCCTGTGGGGAACAAATCACCCACTCATCCCTACACTTACAAATTAGCACTGGTTGCGGCACTAAACAGTATTTGTAGCAGAGCTGCCAATAAAACATTAAGCTAAAACCCCACAGTGACTTGCAGTAGAGCTGCCAGTACAGTACACTTTCGCCAATCATATTAACCCGACCCCATGCAATGCATCATACAATTAAATCATGCCATGTCATGATATCCAAACATACAGCAATCAGTATAGTGCAATAAGGTCATACTCAATATCATCTATTAGTCATGCAGACATCTCACACAATTAGGGGTCTAAGTGTAACTTATCGACCCTACAGAAGGTCCACAGTCGACTCGGGTGACCCATGCAACCTTTCCAAACAAGTCAGTAAAATGGGTTCACACGCCAGTCTTAGGCTGCCCATGTGGGCCCACCTGCCTGTGTGGCCCACATGGCCCAATTTGGCCTTGGCAGTGTGGATCAAACGGCCGAGCCCAAAATTCCACATGCCCGTGTGGGCCTACACGCTTGTGTGGCCAACATGACCCAATTGGTCAAGCCCGTGTCTCGTAGACGGCCTCGCCTACCGTCACACGACCGTGTCATGTGCCCATATCCTGTGCGCACGGCCTGACTCGTTGACCACACGGCTGTGTCCAGCAACACGGCCTACCACACAAGTGACCACATGCCCATGTGGCATCGACAGTATACTTTTTCGGCTTTTCACCAAGTTGCGATTTCAATGGTTCGGGTACACACCTGTATCGATTTTGATGTCTAAACACTCTCGAGACTTCCAGCACCTACAATTGACCGACTGAACCCTTAAATGAGTGATTAGAACAATCCTATTCCGAACCAAAAGGAATAGATATGCCTTTTAAAGTGACTAAAACCCTTACCTTAAGGCAAGCAGCGAGAATTCTAACGATTACAATGCCGGTAACCTAGTTCCAGCACTTCGATCTTCTCCTAACCACAACATAAAACCCCTCTTTTTACAAATGAATCGAAGTACATAATTAAAGAAAATGATAAAATTCATCACTTACCAAATACGCGAAGAGAACGTGGTGCTAATAAGAACAAAACAAAAATTAATATGAAATAAGAGACAACAACAGAAAGGAAAGGGAAACCGATTGGACTTCTGGTAACAAAAAGAGAAAAAGCGATAGCAAAAATGGAGAAGGAACAGAAAAAGAAAGAAAAGAAATTCGGCAGAGAGTCTTGAAAAAAAGAACCAAAATTTGGAAAAGAATTAGATATTCACTCAATCCCACACTTTTCTCCTAAAATCACTCTACTACACTACCTACTACAACCACTACTCAGACTACCCTCTAACTCAAACTCCTTGCTAAAATCAGTAGCAAAAATAAACCTCTTTGCGCACACAAGAGTTCGAACACAGGACCTCAAGCATATTCACACTCTACTTAACCACCAGACCAACAGGCCAATTCTGTTATAATTCTACCTACATTTACTTATAAGCCTACTGAACAAAAGCAAGGCTTTATTTAATTAAAACCAAAAATTTTGCACAGGTTAAGGCTTGAACCCAAGACTTCTCAGACACTCTCAGAACACATAACCATTGAAGCAGATAGATATTTGCATCATAAATGCATAAAATTAAATACATAAATTTTGAGCGTTACATATGGCATGTATAGCGAGACTCCTACACGTTACGTTAGTTATAGAATCGACTAAACTGTAGCTCTGATACCAATAAAATGTAACACCCCTAACCCTTATCCATCGCCGGAATGGGTTAAAAGGCATTACCAAACTTATAACATAATTTAAAACATAGTTTCCCATACATTTACCAAATTCCAACAAATATCATTCATGTACACTCACATCATCCTTAAAACGAGCCTAGGAGGCTTTGAACATACATTCGAGACTAAACCAATAACATACAAACAATTAGGGGTAATATAGAAAAATTCTCAAAACAAAGGACATACGCCCTTGTGAACAGACCATGTGTCTGCAACTATCAAAAGACACACCGGTGTTTCAGGCCATGTAGACATTCGAAATGGAAGCACATGGCCGTGTCCCAACCTGTGTCCTACCCCGTGTAACTCTCTGACTTAAGTCACACGGCTGACCATACGACCGTGTGTCTAGCCTGTGTGCCCTTTTAAAATGGCCACACCTATGTGCCAGGCCGTGTGCTAGGCTGTGTCAATCCTTAGGGTATACTAATTTATGCCACACGACCAATCACATGCCCATGTGTGAGGCCATGTGGAGCATACTAACTTGCTTCTAAATGCAACACCAGGGGACACACGACCGTGTGTCACACACGGCTGAGACACACGCTTGTGTCTCTACCCATGTGGACAAAAATAAGCTATTTACCAAGCCATTTTGCCACCCAATTTGCATTCACCTACACAAGATCAATTAGTACCACTTCAAGACATAAATAAGCAGTCAAACAACATCATTCAATGCACAAGTCATACCATTCTATGACAACCATTTCGATACTCAAATCATCACCATTTACTCATTCAAACACATGCCAAATTGACATGTTTCATTAACCATAAAACACATATATAATATATCCTATAATTCAATCTTATAGTCATCCAAATACCAAATACAACCAAACATTTTCATTTCATGTATTCATCACATATCGATATAGCCATTTGCATAAATACTTTTCTTCATTAAACTTGCCAAGACATACCATATTATACAAACTTATACACAACCAAAACTTACACCAAGTTAAGCCAAATCACATGGCTTAACATACAAAAACATATAAGCTTCACAAGCTAACATGACCATTCACATCATTTTCTTAACTAGCCTATACATGTCAAATTTACACTTTTCTTAAAGTTTCAAAGTACCAAATTGTCAACTGGATAGTGTGATGTGAGTCTCTGACGTCTTCTAAATCGAGTGAGCTGATGATGATTTTGATGAAGTAATAATAATGATCGTACCTAGAAACTAACTATTATCACGATAAAAGACAAGCGCACCTATCGAATAGTAGTATAGTTAGTGGCAAGACCGGAATGTCGAACCCAAAGGAATTAAAAGTACTAGTAATAACTTCTTTTCTATTATCTATCCTAGAAATAAAAGGGGGTTTGTTTAAACTAATTAATTCTAAACTAAACTAAGGATGCGACAAAGAGTAAATTGGGGAATTACTTTGGGAAAACTGAATGATAAAAGTAATACCCAAGGAAGAATCCACCTAGACTTCACTTGTTATTTAACTTTGAATTAGACAATTTCTTCATTCGACATGATCCGTAGATATCCCTAAATTATGTTAATATCTCCATCGAGAATAAGAACAACTAACCCTAGGTTGATTAATTGAAATCTCTTTCCAATTAAAACCCTAGTTTTGCATTAACTCGATCTATGGATCCCCCTATTAGATTTAACTCTAATCCGGCAGATTTTCGTCATCCTATGTCTAGGATTGTGATCAACTCCGCTTAATTGTGTTGGATATACTCTTAAACAGGGACTTTTGCTCCTCTGAATAAGCACATTCGACTTGAATTAATATCCTGAAATATCAACTCAAGAATTAAAAAACACAATTAAGAGCAAATCGAATATTTATCATATAATTCAGAAAACTATAACAAGATTCGTCTTAGGTTTCATCCCCCTTAGGTATTTGGGGATTTAGTTCATGTTTATAAAAGAATACAGCTCAAAGTAAAGAAAACAACAAAACATAAAGAAAACCCAAAACTCTTGAAAAGATTGAAGGGAAATCTTCGGTCTTGATGTAGATCAATCAGCTTTCTTCGAGTAATTCATTGCTTTCTACTCTTTGTGTCGGGCTTCCCCTTTAAGTCGGCTCCTAGGGTGTTCATATAGACTCCGAAATACCTTTCTTAGCCCCTAAGTAGCTTTTTTCGCGTGAAATTGAAATTCATCACGATAGGGACACGCCCGTGTGGCACGCCCGTGTGAATCGAGCCCAGGCTGTGTTCAAGTCTGCTAATGTGGCACGAGCGTGTGGTTCACCCGTGTGAGGAACTTCAGGCCATGTTAATTTCTCAGTCTGGCTCATTTTCTCTGTTTTTGGCCCGTTTCTCATTCTTTTCACTCTCTCATGCTCTCCTAAGTATAAAACTTGAAATTAAAGAATTAGGAGCATCAAATTTCACAATTCAAGGGATAACTTATCCAAAAGTATGCTAAGTATGGGATAAAACATGAATAAATTATGGTTTATCAAATACCCCCACACTTAAGCCTTTGCTTGTCCTCAAGCAAAATCCTCAACTCATAATTAAAAATTATTCTCCTCGACTTATAAATCTTATCAATAATGTTTCGAATCAATCCATGAGTAATCATACATCAAAAATTTAGATAAAAGAACCTCAAAGTCTCAGACAATCTCAATTGAGAATTTTATCACAGAAACATAGGTATTCTTCCCTCTTTTAGGTAATTACCTTGAACTCAAAATAAACAAGAGTTGGCATCCTCACTAAAGATTCACTCTATTCACTCGAAGTATTTAGGGTTCAGAAATTAGGTACTCATTAGTCCATATGAAAATTTATTACTATAAGCTTGCATGAAAATCAAATCTCCACCACTTATAGATTGAGATGATACGTCGATCAAAAGGTCTTTGGAAGGTTGTAACAGGGCTTTGGTTAGGGGTGTGGTCACAGGCTGAAAAAGAGGTTTAGAATCGATCTTGAACTGAAAAAATATCTAACCAGAAAAATCTCTATCATTGAAACATATTCCTAAAATAAAGCCTTTTTCCTTTTGAATAACATCGTTTAAAAATTAGAAGCTCATAATTACATAGAAATATGCTAAACATTGAATTACAACTGAACTATATATACATTTTTTTAACAAATCGAATATTTTATGAACTTACAAACTGAAAAGGAGAGCATAGTTAGATAATTAGTCAATTCAAATCTCGACAAAAATAGGGATCAAATTAGAGTGAGAGAAATTCTCAAAGAATCTAAAACAGGTTTACGGGTTAATATTAAGGGTAAATCAATAAATGGTTTGTTAGGCTCAAGGAGGTTCACTAATGGTTAATTATGAGGGTAGGTTTTTATGGAGTAAGTGGGTTAAACCTAAGTGCCTTTATCATCTTGACATATCAAATCAATGGTGTGGTCTTGACATGCATAATGGAAGCAAGTTCTAGAATAACGGATCAATATTGACTCACTCAAAGCAATAATAAAAGTGAGCATGAAAGGAAGTATGCTCAAAAGGCTCAAAAATCTCACCAGAATTATGGCTTTTGATGTCAATCCTGTAAATATCAAATTTCAAGATAATACCTAGATTTGGGGGAAACAACATAGAAAAATTTTAAATTCTCAAAAATTTCAACTTATCATGCTTGATTCTCTAATGTCTTAAAGTTTTAATAATCAAAGCACAAATACCTATGTTTTAATCCTAAACATATCAATAAAAATCATAAATCAATCAGAATTCATTCTAATAGTGATACGAGAAAGTGACTTAAGGGACAAGACAAAATTCAAGGATTTGAGAACAATGCAAAAAGTGAAAGTGAGTCTCCCCCACACTAAGATGTACATTGCCCTCAATGTAGAATGATAGGTAAAAATATAAGCATAGATCATAAGTAAGGGATAGAAATGAGACTCCCTAAATTTTCTTGATGAATTCCTTAGAATAGTGAAAGCTAAATTGGAGAAAAGACTACTTGAACTTCATGATTCTAGGCTACTGAAGAGAATAAACACAACTGTGGGAAGAATTAAGGTATTACTTGATAAAGTGCAACATATAAGTATTTACAAGGAAAAGGAAAAATGTAAAGTAAAGAAAATTAAGAACACAGGTAACTTAAAAATAAAAATAAAAGTAAAAATAAAAGAAAATAGGCTCAAATGTCCTTATCGGCAAATGAATCATGAGGTGGTGGTGGTGGTGATGAATAGTGAGTGGTTTAAGATAGGGGATTGGGCACACGGCCATGTGTCCTGGGTCTAGCCCGTGTGTTTTGTGGACTTATGGTTTGGCCACGAGTGTTAGGAACAGGCGTGTCACACGCCCGTGCTAATTTCTCAGTTTCAACCACGGCCTATTGACACGGGTGTGTTGCACGCTCGTGTTGAGTTGGCAGGTTTGCCCACGGCCTTATCGCACGACCATGGCGATTTTTTAAAATCTGTGTCTTGGAAAAATTTCCTTCTATTTTCACATGGCTGTGTCGTACGGTCGTGTTTCCATCAATGGTGTGGCCATAGCCTCAGGCACGCCCGACTGCCTGGCCGTGTGGTTTTAAGAAATATGCGTTCTAAGGACTGAATTTAAAGAAATTAACAATGTTAGTGCTCGGGTTACCTCCCGAGAAGCGCTTATTTAGAGTCTAAGCTTGACTTATCTTGCTTTCTCCTTTACGAAAGTTCGTAGAGCCTAAGCTCCTCCCTATCATTCTTAAAATCGTCACCATTATATAGTTTGAGTCGATGACTGTTTACCTTGAAAGTACCGTGAGTTGGATGTGTTACCTCAACTGTGCCGTAAGGAAAACACTTTGAACTGTGAATGGGCCTGACCATCTCGATTTTAGCTTTCCAGGGAATAATCAAAGCCTTGAGTTGTAAAGCAAGACAAGATCGCCAATTTTAAACTGTTTGGGTTACTTTAGACGAGCATCATGGCGCCGCTTTGTGGCTTCCTTGTATAAGCGTGAGTTTTCATATGCATTACTACGACATTCATCCAACTCGTTTAACTACATGAGTCTCTTTTCACCTGCAAGATTAGGATCGAGATTTAGAAATTTGATAGCCTAAAATGCCTTATGTTCTAGTTCAAAGGGTAAATGACAACTTTTCCCATAAACGAGTCTATAGGGAGATGTTCCTGTGGGAGTTTTAAATGCAGTTCTATAAGCCCATAAAGCATCACCTACTTTTATCACCCAATCTTTCCTATTTGACTCTACTGTCTTCTCTAGGATGCGTTTCAGCTCTCTATTAGCTACTTCGACTTGTCCACTGGTTTGGGGGTGATAAGGGGTAGTTATTCTGTGGTGCACTCCATATTTCTTTAGGACTTTTTTCAAACTGAGCATTACAGAA
Source organism: Gossypium stocksii (assembly GCA_020496765.1). Lineage (NCBI taxonomy): Eukaryota > Viridiplantae > Streptophyta > Magnoliopsida > Malvales > Malvaceae > Gossypium > Gossypium stocksii. Next base: position 103,912,027 of record CM035621.1, read on the forward strand.
ATGAGTTCCTCTATCACTAATAATTGCTCTAGGTGTTCCAAATCGAGAGAAGAGTTTTTTAAGGAATCTTACTACCATTCTAGCATCATTAGTAGGTAACGCTTGGGCTTCTACCCATTTAGACATGTAATCAACTGCTACTAAGATGCATTTATTTCCAAACAAACTAGGGAATGGACCCATGAAATCGATGCCCCATACATCGAATATTTCACATTCAAGCATATATGTTTGAGGCATTTCATCATGTTTAGAGATATTACCTGTTCGTTGACATTTGTCACAATAAGTAACATGCCTGTTGGCGTCCTTAAATAATGTGGGCCAATAAAAACCTGATTCGAGTATTTTATGGGCGGTCTTAGTTCCACTGTAATTTCCTCCTATTGGTCTTCAATGGCAGTGTGCCAGGATTTTGTTTGCTTCTGTTGTTGTAACACATCTTCGAATGACTTGATCTGCACATTTACGAAAAAAAAAAGGATCTTCTCAAAAGTAATTTTTCACATTAGTAAAGAATCGCTTCTTTTGTTGATGTGTCAACCTTTTTGGTGTTATATTAGCAGCTAAGTAATTTGCAATGTCAGCAAACCAAGGTACCTTAGGATCAGATATGACTAAGAGTTGTTCTTTAAGAAACGAGTCGTTTATCTCGACCTCATTAAGTTTTTTGAGATGTGGATTCTCAAGCCTGGAAAAATGATCGGCTGCCAAGTTTTCAGCTCCTTTTTTATCTTGTATTTCCAAATCGAATTCCTGCAACAATAAAATCCATCTTATTAATCGGGGTTTCGCATCAGACTTAGTTAAAAGATAACGAAGAGCGGAGTGATCAATAAACGATGACTTTAGACAATATCAGATATGGTCTAAATTTGTCGAACGTACAAGCCACAGCTAGCAACTCTTTTTCTGTGGTAATATAGTTCTCTTGTGCGACTGTTAGAGTTTTGCTAGCATAATAGATTAGCTGAAAGTGCTTGTCTCTTCGCTGTCCAAGAACTGCGCCTAGTGCAAAATCAGTTGCATCACACATTAGCTCAAAAGGTAAATTCCAATCAGATGCAATTATAATCAGAGCATTAGTAAGTTTCTCTTTGAGAGTGTTAAATGCTTCTAAACATTCCTGATCAAAATTGAAGGGTACATCTTTTTCTAGTAATTTCGTTAAAGGATTAGCTAGTTTAGAAAAATCTTTAATAAATCTTCTATAGAAACCAGCATGTCCTAAAAAGCTTCTAATTGCTTTAACTGAACTAGGGGGAGGTAGGTTTTCAATGATCTCAGCTTTCGCTTTATCAACTTCTATCCCCTTACTAGAAATCTTGTGTCCTAACACAATACCTTCTCGAACCATAAAATGGCATTTTTCCCAATTAAGAACAAGATTTGTTTCCTCACACCTTATTAAAACTCGTTCTAAATTTTTAAGGCAAATATGGAAAGAGTTACCGAATACTGAGAAGTCATCTATAAATACGTCCATGATGTTCTCCACGAGTTCATCAAAGATGGCTAGCATGCAACGCTAAAAAGTAACAAGAGCATTACATAATCCAAAGGACATTCTACGATAAGCAAATGTACCGTATGGACAAGTGAATGTCATTTTCTCTTGATCTTTAGGAGCTATCAGGATTTGGAAATAACCGAAAATCCATCCAAGAAGCAATAGTACATATGTCCTAACAATCTTTCCAACATCTGATCAATGAAGGGCAATGGGAAGTGATCTTTTCTAGTGGCATTGTTCAATTTCCTATAGTCAATGCAAACTCTCCAACCTGTTACCGTTCTTGTAGGGATTAATTCGTTCTTTTCATTGGCAACAACAGTCATGCCACCTTTCTTAAGGACAACCTGCACAGGACTTACCCAAGCATTGTCAGAAGTAGGATAAATAATTCCAGCATCTAGAAGTTTAATTACCTCAGCCTTAACTACTTCTTTCATGTTGGGGTTCAATCTCCTTTGAGCTTGTACACATGGATTATATTCATCCTCCATCAAGATTTTGTGGGTGCAAAAAGAAGGGCTGATTCCTTTAATGTCAGAGATTTTCCAAGCTATGGCTCTTTTCTGTTCTCTTAACACTTGGATTAATTCCTCCTTTTCCTTGGGTTGCAAGTTTGAAGCAATAATTACTGGTAATGTAGAATTGTCTCCCAAAAATGCATATTCTAAGTGTTTGGGTAATTGCTTCAATTCCAGTTGGGGAGGTTCATCAACAGAGGGCTTTTGTCTTAGTTCATCATTAATCTCAATACCCTCATAATCGATTTGTCTAGGGGAGGGATCATTGGAGTTTAAATCAATTATTACATTTTCTATCTCAGTGGTGACTTTGTCCTCTTCCCCACTTTCAACGAGACCCAGTTCCAACGTGTCTTTAAGAGTGATTTCTTGAAAAAAGTCTTGAACAGAATAATCAATGGAATCAATAAAATAACAGGAATCATCTTGTTCCCTAGAGAATCGCATGGCATCATAAATTTTAAACACAATTTCTTCATCACCTACCCTAAGCACTAGTTTACCATCCCCTACATCAATAATAGCTTGAGTAGTAGCTAAAAATGGATGTCCTAGGATTAAGGGTACCTCAACATCCTCATCCATGTCAAGCACAACAAAATCAATAGGGAATATAAATTTATCAACCTTAACTAATACATCTTCAATGATACCCCTAGGATATTTAACAGATCTATCAGCTAATTGAATACACATCCTAGTAAGTTTTGGTTCCCCTAGACCTAGCTGCTTGAACATTTTATAAGGCATTAAGTTAATACTAGTGCCTAAATCTGCTAATGCCTTGTTAATATTTAGACTACCAATTAAACAGGGAATAGTAAAACTTCCTGGATCTTTCAATTTAGTTGGCAGTTTGTTCTGGAGGATCACTGAACATTCCTCATTAAATTCCACTGTAGATAGTTGTTCAAACTTTCTTTTGTTTGTTAGAAGCTCCTTCAAAAACTTTGCATACGTGGGCATCTGCGAAATATCTTCAACAAAAGGTAAGTTAATATGTAACCGTTTAAAAATTTCAACAAATTTACCGAATTGAGTATCCATGCGGTCTTTCTTCAACTTTGTTGGGTATGGGATGGGTGGCTTGTATTCTTTAAGTACCGGTGGGGCTTTTTCTTTGGGCTCGATCTCCTTGATATTCTCCTTGCTTGGCTCTTGTGGCACCTTCTTTTCAGGTTTAGTTAGCGTTTTCCCATTCCTTAACGTGACTGTTTTAACATGCTCCCTAGGATTGGGTTCAGTATTACTCGGCAGACTACCTTGTGCTCTATCAGATATCATCTTGGCAAGTTGACCAATTTGATTTTCAAGTCCTTGAATGAAAACTTGTTGGTTTTTAAGTGCCGTCTCGGCGTTCTGAAAATGGGTTTCTGATACTGAGATAAATTTTGTGAGCATCTCCTTAAGGTTCAGCTTTTCTCTTACTGGTAAGGTGGTTACTAAAATCTTGGAGGTGGTGGTGGTTTCTGATTTCCTTGACCACCCCACGAGAAATTGGGGTGGTTTCTCCAACCTGCCTTATAAGTGTTACTATAAGGGTTATTTTGAAATCTAGAATTATTACCCATATAGTTGGCTTGTTCATTTTCTGTGCTAGGATCGTGAGATGAATAATTTGTGCTGTACATTTTTCCTCCATTTGAATCACACCTCATCACTGGATGTACCTACGTAGAAACAACTAAACCGTTAATCTTTTTATTTAAGAGTTCTACATGATTTGAAAGTATTGTGACTACGTCAACATTAAAAACCCCAGCGGCTTTTTGCGGCTTTGTCCTCATGACCTGCCATTGATAATTATTCAGTGATATCTCCTCTATAAACTCATAAGCCTTCTCAGGTGTTTTGTTATTGATGGTTCCACCGGCAGCTGCATCAATCATCTGTCTTGTTGAGGGATTTAAACCGTTGCAGAAAGTTTGCACTTGTAGCCACAAAGGTAACCCATGGTGAGGGCACTTTCTCAACAAATCCTTGTATCTCTCCCAAGCATCGTAGAGTGTCTCTAAATCCATCTACACAAAAGAAGAGACATTATTCCTTAAATTTTTCATTTTCGCCGGCAGAAAATATTTAAGTAAAAACTTTTTAGTCATTTGTTCCCAAGTAGTGATAAACCCTCGTGGTAGAGAGTTCAACCACTGTTTAGCTTTTTTTCTCAAAGAAAAGGGAAATAACCGAAGGCGAATGGTGTCATTAGAAATGCCATTGATTTTAAATGTGTCACAGAACTCCAAAAAGTTAGCTAAATGTGAGTTAGGATCCTCATTCAGCAAACCATCAAACTGAACAAACTGTTGAATCATTTGAATAGTGTTAGGTTTCAGTTTAAAATTATTTGCAGCAATACAAGGCCCAACAATACTAGATTCAGTACCAGCTAAATTAGGCTTAGCATAATCACACATAGTGCGCGAAATAGGATTTTAATTTACAGGATCTGCGGCTGCCACAGGAGGTAGCTAATTATTTTGATTTGCTTCCATCTCTTCAGTAGATTCGGGTTCGTTCTCTTGTCCTTGTTCTGTGTATGTAGGCCACGCCTTATGTCTCTTCAGTTTCTGCGAACTGTAGCTTCTAAATCGCTATCAAACAATAATGGTCCTAACGGGTTCCTTCTAGTCATAAACTAGAGATACCTATCAGAGAAGAACAAAAAGAAAATTTTAGTAAAACCTAAAAATAAAAATAGAAAATAAATTGAAATAAAAATAAAGATAGCTAAAGTAATAGAAATCGAGTGTTCCTAATATCTTAGTTCTCCGAAAATGGCGCCAAAAACTTGATCGTGATTTTGATGAAGTAATAATAATGATCGTACCTAGAAACTAACTATTATCACGATGAAAGGCAAGCGCACCTATCGAATAGTAGTATAGTTAGTGGCAAGACCGGAATGTCGAACCCAAAGGAACTAAAAGTACTAGTAATAACTTCCTTCCTATTATCTAGCCCAGAAATAAAAGGGGGTTTGTTTAAACTAATTAATTCTAAACTAAACTAAGGACGCGACAAAGAGTAAATTAGGGAATTACTTTAAGAAAACTGAATGATAAAGGCAATACCTAAGGAAGAATCCACCTAGACTTCACTTGTTATTTAACTCTGAATTAGACGATTTATTCTTTCGACTTGATCCGTAGAGATCCCTAAATTATGTTAATATCTCCATCGAGAATAAGAACAACTAACCCTAGGTTGATTAATTGAAATCTCTTTCCAATTAAAACCCCTAGTTTTGCATTAACTCGATCTATGGATCCCCCTATTAGATTTAACTCTAATCCGGCAGACTTTCGTCATCGTATGTCTAAGATTGCATCAACTCCGCTTAATTGTGTTGGATCTACTCTTAAATAGGGACTTTTGCTCCTCTGAATAAGCACATTCGACTTGAATTAATATCCTGAAATATCAACTCAAGAATTAAAAAATACAATTAAGAACAAATCGAATATTTATCATATAATTTAGAAAACTATAACATGATTCGTCTTAGGTTTCATCCCCCTCAGGTATTTGGGGATTTAGTTCATGTTTATAAAAGAATACATCTCAAAGTAAAGAAAACAACAAAACATAAAAAAAAAACCCAAAACTCCTGAAAGGATTGAAGGGAGATCTTCAGTCTTGATGTAGATCCTAGCTTCTGAGATGGATCAATTGGCTTTCTTCGAGTAATTCCTTGCTTTCTACTCTTCGTGTTGGGCTCCCCCTTTAAGTCTGCTCCTAGGGTGTTATATAGACTCTAGAATACCTTTCTTAGCCCTAAGTCGCTTTTTCCAAGTGAAATTGAAATCCGTCATGATAGGGACACGCCCGTGTAGCACGCCCATGTGAATTGAGCCCAGGCTGTGTTCAAGTCTGCTAATGTGGCACCGGCGTGTGGTTCACCCGTGTGAGGAACTGCAGGCCTTGTTGATTTCTCACTCTGGCCCATTTTCTCCGTTTTTGGCCTGTTTCTCGTTCTTTTCACTCTCTCATGCTCTCCTAAGTATAAAACATGAAATTAAAGAATTAAGAGCATCAAATTTCACAATTCAAGGGATAATTCATCCAAAATTATGCTAAGCATGGGGTAAAAACATGTATAAATTGTGGTTTATCATGAGCTTTTGAATCTTTATAAAACATAGGAAAGAAAAACAGAGTAAGCTTTATCGCTTAGTAAGCCCGTATAATATAGAATTATACTTACCATCATACATAAATTAAGCAATTAAACCTAGTATAACCCAAATCAAATAATTCAAATGCCTATCATATGAATACATCAATAGGTTGGTTCCACAATATGCACATAACCATCAATCCAATAATAAGAAATTCAATTAGCATTCAAGCTCATGTACTAATATCTTTCCATCAATACTATAATTCATCATATAACATCAATTCCATGCTTTCATATAACTCTCGTGCCAAACCGTACTTAATCATGTAACTTGTAACAGTATTGTGCCCATTGAACCAATTAGAATGTCGATAGATACATGGGCGATACACACTAAGTGTATTAATCTACAATCTGTCAATTCATTAACATATTCGCTCTTTTTAGCTATAATCGGAAAGCTCCTCTTGAGTTGATGGACAGTAAGCTCTATCCAGCTGAAAAACAGTAAGCTCTTACAAGCTGAGATATCGGTAAGCTCATACGAGTTGCGGTGAGTCCACAAAAAATGCTGGACTTCAACCAAACGGTAACCCTAGTGACATGTCACTTGTATCCTATGAATTCTTACGATTCAAACGGACTTGATATTCAATAAATCCCATCAATTAGGCATTCATTAAATTAGTATCTTATTTTCTCGATACAGATACATATATTTCAATCAAGTACATATAATTTCAAAATTCAATTCTAATTATACGAACTTACCTCGTATCGCTCGGATAACAACTATCAGCTAATCATCAACTTTTCCCTTCCCCCGATCTAATTCCAATCTTTGCTTTTCTTGATCTATATAATATCAAAATTAACTCATTCAAATATCATTCTATTCATTTTAGCCCACATTTCACATTTTATCAAATTTACAAATTTACCCCTAAATTTTCATCTTATTTACAAATTAGTCCTCATCTTTCATCCTACCCATGCTTAGCCGAACTTCTATAGAGTTCATATCAGCCCCTATTTTCCATTTATTCACACATTTGACCACAAAATTTCAATATTTCTCAATTTAATCCCTAAATGACAATTTTGTCAAAAATCACTTTACAAAAATTGTTTATCTATCATTAAACCTTCATAATCTATCATCAAACATTCAAGCTCATATATATTCATCAATGGCAACGTTCAAATACTTTAACAGTTTTGAATTCAAAGATACAAGCTAGCTAGATTAAGCTGCAACGATCTCAAAAACGTAGAAATCATTAAAAACCGAGTCAAAAATCACTTGCATGCTTAGATAACCTTAACCAAATTTCAAGCTTCAAAAATGGCTTTTATTTCTTTCAATATTCGTTGGAGGAAGAAGATGGCCAACCAAATTTATTTTATTTTACTTATTATAACATTATTAATCAATTTACCAAAATAACATTTACTTAAACATTTTAATCCCTTTGTATATATGTCCATAATTGTCCACTAACTTAAAAATGGACTAATTATCGCATAAGGACCTCCACTAATTAATTTCATAGCCATTTAATACCTTTAACTAATTGACTTTAACTTTTCTGCTTTACACGATTTAGTCCTTTTTACCGAATTAAACACTCAAACGGTAAAATTTCTTTACGAAACTTTCACATAATGATTATATCATGCTATAAACTTTAGTAAAATAATAAAATAATTATTTTGACTTTATATTTGTGGTTCCAAAACTACTGTTCCGATTCGACCGAAAACGGGTTGTTATATATCTAATCATTTTCTTCTTTATAACTTAGCTTGTGCATATACCATTGTTAAAGCGAAACCCATTTGCTTCCATCCTTTAATGTGGCCTTCAAATATAAAACTAGGCAGATATCCAAGCACTACCCTTTTCTTGTGGAATCGTACTTGTAAGATAGTCCCACTAGACTTTCCTTCTTATCTGAATAGATTTTCCCTAAATCAGATAGTCCTAATGGACTTCCCAACAATAGGTAGTCCCCAACGAACTATCCCCTTATTAGATCGTATAAGGCAGATTTCTTATTTATCAGATAGTCCTTAGTGGACTTTTCAACATTAGATAGTCCTAACGGACCTCCTTTTCATTCGTTATTCCTTGGCTAACTTTACAGAATAGTTAGTCTTCGATAGACATTCCACGTAAGATAATCCTAAGTGGATTTTCCTTTTTTGGTGACCTCTTTGCCAAGAAACACTTAGAATTAAAATTTGAAGAACCATTTCACTTCTCATAACCAATGTTGGTTTGTTTGTAACCTCTGGAAGACTCTTAATGGCAGATACCTATTTGCAAATACGCTAAAAGAAAACCTCTTTCCACATATATCCGCAGACAATATGCTTTTACATATTCTCCTTGCCTACACATCTTAGCGGAGCCTCTAGTCCGTAGCTTACCAATGCTCCCATATGCGCCATAATCTTTTATGACAGACTTTTCATCATACGAGTCATATAGTGGTTTTCACATACTTGCCCTAACGAGCTTTTCTATTTATTGTCCTGTCGAACTTCATTTTTCCATATGGGTGAACTTTTCCTTCACTAGACCATGTCATGGCTACCACAGACTTTCAACTCCGATGAGTCAATAAACCATTTACATGGTGTTGCTTCATAAAGCCAATAAACTATTTAACCAACCAAACCTCCTCAAACCCCCCTTTCAATCTGTCCATTCTTCCACTATGCCAATTTTCTTATCTTTAACTAACCCATCAATACTTCTCTCAGTTCTCCATATTTTATAAACATGCATATCACTACAATCAACACAATCTATTCATACCATATCATGGAGCACACCACATTTCAATCAATACACAATTATACTCAGTTAACAATAACATTCTTACAATTCTCATACTTGCAAAGACCTATGCATGCATATATTCACCATACAATCCAAGACAACAACACTCATACATAACTATAGACTCAGACCAAACTCAGTACAGAACACACAAGTAACACAACAACCAGTAAACACCCAAATGTAGATTACAAAAACTCACCTACTATCTTTCATCCTCGCCAGCTTAGCTTTTCCCATACCAAAGCCTTTTTCATCCTGGAAGCTAAGCACGAGAGCTAAAATTCCAATTAAATCAAAGGTATTCAAGCTTTAAAACCCTAAATCCAGTAACATGCAGAATTTTTTTAAAGATTTTAGAAACACTTGCTTCTTTTTTTCTCTAATCCACGAATACAGAAAGATTAAAAATCCTAACAACTCACCAAATTTTCTACTTTCCAGACTCAAACCACAAATACAAAGCTTTTCTCAACTTTTTCTTCTTTAGAATAACCAAAGAAGATGATGCAGAAGAGAAGAAAATAAAATAGAAATGGGAAGAAATCTGTCTACAAAATAACCCTTCACACACATACACACACACACACACACACACATATATATATATCCTTTCATGCAAATTCACCAAAGTCCCAAATAAACCATCCATCGATAATCATTTTGTTTCCCACTAAGGAACTAGTTGGTTCCAGCTTAACTGAACCAAAATTAAGACCCAACTTTTTACCATTTAGCCACTAAAATTAACTCCCAAATCTTCCTTAATTTTCGGACCTCAAAAAAGACTGGGTATGACAAAAACGCTCACAAAATATTATGTCAAGGTTTCCAAGTTCGGGTTACCAACTAACCCTGATTGTTGGCCTGACTATACCCCAAAGTTGAAATCAAGGGCTGAAACCGATAAATGCCTTCCTATTGATCATTCCAACATTTCCTAATAGAATTTTTATACCAATATTATGAACCTATCGCACAACCGTGTCGTTAGACTTTCTACTTCTTATTCTCGATACAAATTTACTAAATTTGTTGTTGAACTCGGAGCATATTCCTTGACATCGACAAAATGGGCATATAACTCTAGTATAGCATTTCCACCAGAGCCATGTGAATCAAGCATCGCCTCGACCTCCATGTCACCTTTGAGCTCAAATATATCATATCTAACATAGTTCAATGACATTCGATATATATATTTCAAGCTCAAAATTCTTCTTCGACTTGAAGTTGACATTTTTCTTCTAATTCTTAACCTGAAGCTCGTGCAATTTTATGCTCTGGTTGAAAGCCAATTCTGTAGACTGGATTGATACAAAAATGACCCCAATTTCGGTGTCACAAATTTGATCGTTGTAATAAATAGCGACTTTAATTCATCTTCTTATATTCAACCAAATAATTCGTTTCACATGTTTAAAACCAAAACATTATATAAAAATGAGTATCCATTATTCAAATTCAAACAACGACACTTACTTGAACTAATGTATTTTGTTGGGTCGATTTTTGAAATTCAGATTTTTAACATCAACAATCTTCTCATTATACAAATCTCCTTATGAAATCAATTTGTTCAAAATTTCAGTATGGAACCTCTACATAGAATGCCTTCATTTTATAGGAAATACTACCCTAAATATCAAACATAACTTCAAAATGTTGGAAACGATTGGACATGACAAGTCTAAAAAACGCTTCTAATAAGAAGCGTTTTCTTAAAAATTCTTTAAAAAACACTTCTTATTGGAAGTGTTTTTTCTAAAAAATTTGGATGTGATGTTTGAATTTTATTCCAGATTCTTGGGCCCATGAATCCTGAGTTAGGATTAAAGACCTTAACCCTAATAAGGAATCCCGTTATAAAATTTAAGAACTCGAGAATCCCAAGATAATTTCAAACATCCCATCCTAGGAATCTTGGACGATCATAGGTTCCTACATAATTCCTTTTAAGTTTTTCCCCTAGTTGCCTATATAAAAGGGGGTTTTGTTTCTCTTACTCTAACAGCTCCCTCACCCATCATCTCTTAGAAAAAAATATATATTCTTTTTCTTTTTTTTTTGGTTGAGTGTTGAAATTTTGGGAGGGAAAGTTTGTTTGTGTTAGAGTTTTAGGGAGAACTTGTGATAGTTTTAAGGTATATTTGAGTTTTCGGTGGTGCTTGGAGACCCACACATTTCATTTTACATGTGAGGAGTACACCATCATCTTAAAAGATGTCGCATTATAACTTAGGCTCCCAATTCATGATGGTTATACGGTCACGGGTTCAAGTATACTAGGGCTCCTAATTGATGGTGGTTATGCGATCACAAGTTCAAGTATAACTCAAGCCCCCAATTGGCAGTGGTTATGCAGTCACAGGTTCAAGTTTCATGCCACCAGAAAAAGATGTTTTATAAACCCCATACATAAGTTTGATATCATAATCATAGGAAAAAAAGGGGCTCAATAGTATAATCAACTTATTCTTTTTCTCCATCAAAGTAGCATCGTTAACCTCATTTTTCAAAATTTATTTCAAAAGTGGGGGCAAAGGGAGTGACAAAAATGGTGGAGGAAAGCTAAAATGTGACTCGATGTGGTAGAGGTTGTAACAACCCAGTTTTAGTTAAATTAGAATAGTGGTTTTAGAACCACAAATCTGAGGTTGTAAAATTATTTTAATATTATTTTTTATGTTTACGGCATGTGATTATATGTGTGTGAAAGTTTCATGAGCTAATTTTTATCGTTTAATTGGTTAATTTGACAACAGGACTAAATTGCGTAAAATGCAAAAGTTGCATTCTATATGTTAAAAGTGTTTATTAGCTATGTGATTAAATGTGGAGGTCCTTAAAACATAAATGGACCATCATTAATTCTAGTGGACTAAAATGGACATATGATGGATGATTTTAATGTTAAATGGCTAAGGATAATTTGGTAAATTATGAATTAATATGTATTAAATAAAACAAAACTAATTTAGTGTTTATCTTTTTCAATCCTCCAACCGAAAAGAAGAAAAAGAGTTAGGGTTTGCAAGCTTTATATATTCGACATCTTTGAAGCTTAGTTAAGGTATGGTTTTGACTCGATTTTTGATGATTTCTATGTTTTTGTGATCATTGCATCTAGTACTAGCTAGCCCATGCCTTAATTTTTGAATTTTTTGATGATTTTTTAAAATGCCATTGATGAAATCATGAGCTTTGTGATGGTTGATGATGAAAAATGGTAGATAAATGATAGATTTTCATGTTTTATTAAGTGATTTTTGACAAAAATGTCTAATAAGGATTTATTTGTAAAAATATGAAAATGTGTGGTTAAATGTGTGAATAAATAATAATTATGGGCTACTAGGAACTCTAGAGAAATTCGGCACACATGAAATTAGGAAGAAATTGTGTAATTTGTGATTTTTGTGAATAAGGACTAAATTGATAAAAATGTGAATGTTTAAGGGAAAATGTGTAAAATGCCCAAATTTCTGATTTTGGATTGAATTGAATACATCGATGATTAAAGTAGTTAATTTTGGATATATTTAGATCAAGAAAAATGGAATTCGGAACAGGATCAGGGAAAAACGAAAGTTATCGACTAATCGACTCAAATTGTTGTTTTAATATACGAGGTAAGTTCATATGTTATAAATTCGTTATCAATGTATTCTATATGTTTTGATATTACATGAATTATGATTATGTGATTACGAATAATTTTGGAAATGAGCCAACAATGATACGACAATTAAAAGCTCGGTTGAATCTTAGGAATAGTTAGGAGGCTACTGACATGTCATTAGGAACAATTGATTTGGCTTCAGGCCATGATATAGCACTACGGGTGCGTGATAAACTGATTTGGCTTCGTGCCATGCATATCGGCTGATTTTGGCTACGGGCCATAATATCAGAATTGGATAAGTTACCTTAATTTGGTTTCGGACCATGGTATAGGTACTTATCGTGTGAAAGCTTTGTGTATCCGACTTCTATTCTGAATGGTTCAACAGGTAAACAAAATACGAGAGTGTGTATGATGACTGTACGAGATGGTACAGGTATGTGTACGAATTAATTGTGCATTGAATCAAGAAAACTATGATAAAATTATATAATGTTTATGAATAAGCACTTGAAAGGTTTGTTAGCTAATGAAGCTATGTGTTAGTATTTCAATTAATTAAATTGCATTTATGAAATTGCTTGGATTTATTTCATACGAGCTTACTAAGCTTTTTAAAAGCTTACTTTGTGTGTTCCTTCTCTATTTTATAGATAAACAAAGTTAGCTCAGACTCGGGGATCGTCGGAAAACGTCATCACACTATCGATCACTTTGTTGGTATTTTTGTAAACTTGTATATATGGTATATGGCATGTATAGGCTAGGGATGTTATGGTATGTTTAGTATGGTGAATCTTGCCATGTGATGTGGCTTGAGATAATGAATTTGTTTTGGTTTATGCTTGTTAATGAAATATTGTAAATATGATGTGTATATATGGCCTTGTGTAAATAGTAATTTTGGTATGGTTATCTTATTGAAATGGATAGATTATATGTTGAAATGTGGTTTGTTTTGGTAAATGAGAAATGGCTTATTATGTATGAAATTTGGTTAATGAAATTGGTATAAATGTTGCGGATAATGTAGTAGTTGAATAGGTGAGGAAATGATGAATGAACATAGTTGGTTTTGGTATGAATTTGATTAAGATTTTGATAGATTTTGAAGTGGCAAATGTGTATGGAAAAAGATGATGATGTTATAGCATGAAATGTGCATGATTTGGTATAGTTTTGGCTGCCATTTAGTCATGATTTATGCTTGGTTTGATGCTTGTAGGTATGACCCTTAAAGGGTGGCATATTGGCCTTGTAAATGGCCTATTTTTGCCCACACGGGCAGGGACACGGGCGTGTGTCTCTAAAGTGTTGCTCGAAGGTTCAATTCGAATTGAGCCTGGGCACTCCACACGGCCTCACACACAGGCGTGTGGCAGGCCGTGTGGCCAAGTCAGTATACCCTACAGGTTTGGCACGGCCTAGCACACGGCCTGGACACGAGGGTGTGAGGCCATTTCAAATAGGCACACGGGCTGGACACACGGGCGTGTGACTAGCCGTGTGACCAAGTTAGTAATCTCCCTAATTTTCACACAGCCTGGCACACGAGCGTGTCTAGTGGCCGTGTGGATAAGTCAGTATGTATGCCCTGTTTTCTCACGGCCTAGACATATGGGCATGTTTAAAGCCGTGTGAGGCACACGGCCTGTTCACACAGGCGTGTGACCTCTGTTACTTAGAAAAATTTTAAAAATTTCAGAAACTTTTATACGAGATCGGTTTAGTCTTGAACCCTCTCTAAAGCATGTTTAAGGTCTCGTAGACCTCCTAAAGGGACTTTGTGCTTATGAATGACTATGTTATGTTGATGTACAAGCGATGTATTTGAAATGATTGTATAATGTTGTGTTTCGATTGGTAATGCCTCTTAACCCTATTCCAGCGATGGATATGAGTTAGGGATGTTATAGAGGTTGTTGTGATTAAAGAACTCATTAATAACTATAATCGTTGTCACCCCCAATCGTGTTTCAACTTTTCTCCGCAGTATTTATCACTCCCCTCCTTAAAAGTCTTCTTGCCCCCACATTTGACACAAATATTGGACAATAAGGTTAAGGATACTACTTTGATAGAGAAAAAGAATAAGTTGATTATACTAGTGAGCCCTTTTTTTTCCTTATGATTATGATCTCAAACTTATGTATGGGGTTTATAAATCATCTTTTTTTGGTGGCATGAAACTTGAAACTGTGACTGCATAACCAACGTCAATGGAGGGCTTGAGTTATACTTGAACCTGTGATCACATAACCATCATCATCTGGGATCCCCAGTTATACTTGAATCCGCTATCATATAACCATCGTGAACTGGGAGCTCGAGTTGCAATACGACATCTTCTAAGGAAATTATGCACTCCCCACACGGGAAATGAAATATGTGGCTCTTCGAATGCTATCGTATCACCGTGAACTCAAACATACCTTAAAATTATAACAATTTCTCTATAAAATACAAACACAAATAAATCTTTTCCCCAAATTCTCAACACCTAGCACAAAAAAAATAATTTTTCAAAGGACGAAAACACTTCCTGCTGGAAGCATTTTCAGCTAAGGTGGTAGCCAAAGGGCTAAAAATGCTTCCTACAGGAGGCATTTTCTATTTCTCTCTCCAAATTCTACCAATTTCCTTAAATTTGGGAAAAACTGACCTAAATTATTAATTAACTTTTAAAAATGACATTTTTTTTTTACTAATTAACCCAATAACTTTTACCACATAGATTAATAAGTACAGTTTAAAACAATAATATAAAAGTAAAACCAATATTAGTGATAATGTACAGTCTAATCAAAATCACATTAACAAAATAATCTTCTTTCAACAACTAGTTTCTATGTATTTTTTTCTAATATAAAATATTACTATGTTAAATAAACTTAGTGTTATAAAATAAAAAGAGATAAAAGGAATAAAGAACAAAGAAAATATGAAAGCAATAGAGAATGTACTTTATTGATCAAAAGTAATGATTACAATGCTTCATCAGAGTCTCTATTTATAGGCATAAAAAGTATAAAAGAAGTAGAAATCTAATTCTAATAACTATTAGAATTTAAAAAACACAAAAACTTCATCTTGATCATAATGGACATCCACTTAATAAGATATTCATAACACTCCCCCTTGGAGGTCCATCGGTAAATAATATGCCTCGTTAAAACCTTATTAGGAAAAACCTTATGGGATAAAAACCTAATGAAGGAAAAAGAGTACACAATCTATAATCCGCATAATATGTTGCCTTATTAAAAACCTTATCAGGAAAACTCAATAGGACAAAAACTCGGTTAAGGGAAAAAGAGTACAACGTGTATTTACCCCCTCATGAAAACATCACATACTTTCTTATATTCTATGTATTCAATCTTGAATACTAGTTTTTCAAATGACTATTTGAATATATTACTAAGCATTTGTATCGTCATTCTTTTGAAAATCATGAGTAAGGGAAAATTTTAGGGAAATATATTTTAATCTCTTCAGGAGTTTCAACAATAATCATAACAAACTTTAATCATGATCCTTCTATAAAAATACAAATAGGTATTTTGGATCATTTTATAATCCTCTTTCAACTAATATTGGCTAAGTCAAATTTACCATATATGTTCAATTATTTCAATTCATATAAATGAATAATTTCCCGAGAATTTCAATATGCTTCTAGCATTCTAAATCCTTCAATGATTTCAATATAAACTTTACTATATAGTGACTTATAAAGGTTGTAACAACAAACATTAGACGCAAGTTAAATCTTTTATTAATTGTCAAAATAATATGTCTAACGATTATTGCATCCAACATAAAACAATATTATATCTTTTCATAATCAATACCAGTACTTTGCGAAAAACTTCAAATTTTTATTCCGCTTTTGCAAATCTACTTCATTTGCACCTTCACTAGCTTTATACCTTTAGATATTTTGACTACTGGTCCAAAAATTCCACGAATTTAATTGTACTTGAGTTGTGTCTTTCTATTTTGATAAATTTATTCCATATCTATATTTCTCAATACATTTATTCAAGATACTCCTTTTATTTCATTATTTCAATAATAATATTGCATGCAAAATCATTGTCGACCATTTTTATTATTCGGTTCCACATTTTCTCGAATTGGCATAACTTAGCAAGATCTCTTATTTTCATTATTTTAAAATTCATTTTCAAGTACCTAAATTTCTTCTAGAGTTTTACTTATTAGTTATGTTTTGGGTCTCTTCTAAAGCACTTGTCTTCACTATATGACCATCTAGAAGAATTTTCATCTTTGAAACCGATCAAACCATTATTTATTCTACCTGATTGTCCGACTAGGACTTTTGGTTCAAATTAAAATATTAACTTAGTTATTCTCATTAATTTTGTAAATACATCTTATAGTTAACTTATAATGAGTTATCATTGTTGAACTTCTAGTTCAAATCACTCTCCCCCTAACTAATTACAAGTTATTATTTCTCACCCCCTAATGTCGGGAAAACTATCAAATCAAAATTATAATCACAAATAATGTTATAATTGAATCTCCAATGCATTCAAAACATCTAATAATATAAAGAAACTTGTAATTAATATATATTCCCAACTTTCTTTGAGGATTCACTCATCTTTGTGCATTGTGGTGAAGCAATTGGAACATATACGCACATACAAAATTCAAAGATAAGAAATATTTAGCTATTGATCAAAAACTAATTGTAATGGGGAGTATTTATATTTTATTGGCTTGATGCATACAACACGTAAATCAACATAATCTCATGTTGAAATAGGAAATTTAGTTTTCATAAGTAATGGTTTAAACATTAATCAAAGGTGCTTAATCAATAATTTCTCTAAACCATTATGCGCAAACTTTTATAAAAGTTTTTTAAACTCAATGAATAAAAGATTGAAATATAAACTCATCAGTATTAGCAAGATAAATTGTCTTAATTGTAGAATCTAAAATTAATTATTTAAACAAGCAATCTTGCAAACGGCAGGTTGCAATACATATGTGATTATTTTGTAAATGCATCTACCAAAGTCATATAATATCAAAACCATCCACATGGTGGATGAATGGGCCCATATTTGTTTCAGAAATGCAAGACATTAAATCTCAACTTTAGCTAGTAAGTTTATAATAATAAATTTTCATTAACAACAAGCAACATATGAGAATTCTTTTACATTAAAGAATCTTCTGGTTCTTTAATGAATGTTCATATCAATTCTTAATTAATTTTTGCATTATATATGATCCAGGATGGTCTAACTGGTCACGCCAAGTAGTAAATACATTGGTATCAGTAAACTTCTGGTTTACTTTAACATGTGTTTCAATTGTACTAAATTGTAACAAATTAATAATTTTACTATCATTCCTTTTACTTTGTATCCACATATAAGTGCTATTGTGACATTTACTACTGGAAATGTCTAAATCAATATGAATATTATAATGTCATTAAGTCAACAAAATAAATATAATTTCCAAACAATTATATGCAATATTCGCTTTAGGAAATATGCCAAAATCTTCAAATATGTAAACAAAATTGTAACTTCAAGTGCATCCAATCATAACGAGTTTTAGATAGAATTATCATATTTTATTGCTCATAAATAGATCTTTCACAAATAAATATTTTGCTTTCAACCCCTTAATGGGGATGATGACAAAAGAAGATCACAAAGATTATAAAAATATATATAAATTAATAACACAATCCTCTCTTTTTCACCCTTTCAAAATAGATATTTAGAGTAATAATGATGCATATGAAATATAATATTTTTCTCATTCACAATCTCAATATAAGATCCATTATAAATATCTTTCAAAACCAATAGATTGGCTATCACAAGATATTAATATATTAGCTCTTCTAGAGCTTTCAACTAATTTTGTATTGTCAAATATTAGAATAATTTTTGTTTGTTTTAGCACCAAATAAGATAAATACTTTATATCTATAATGATAGAATTTATTACTATATTATCATATCCTTCCTCAAAAAATATTAACAAAAACAAAATATTTAGGCATATGTCATATATGTGGCTAATAATCTTTCATATCACATTGATAACATAAGTTATCTTTACCCTTTGAAGAGTTACCTTGAGAACTCTCATTGTTATATTATTTATTACTATGTTCCCATTTTCAGTGGTCCATGATTATATATTTTATTTTCTTTATTTTTGCATTCACTTCAGGGAATGCAATAAATCTAATGGATAGACTTCTAAACGCCTCTATTAATTATTTATTTCATAATCACTATCGCAAAACATGCATAAATTTCAAATAAAAATCTATCTATTCATGTTGACATGATTAGTCTCCAATCACATCTTTAATTACAACAACAATCATAAACTCTATATTTTCATTTTTCATAATTGTTATGTACTGTTACATTCACTTCAAGGAATGAAGCAAAACTAGTGAGAAGAATTTTATAATTTTTTATTAGTAACTTATTATTTTGCTTAGTCACTAGAAGGTATGAGATCGTTCAAAAATACTGTTAAACTCATTTTCACAATATTGCTACTACAAGAGCACATTAGATATTTCAATCATATAATGTAATATATTCCTTCGGGGAATTTATATAATACAAATACATGAGTATCTCATGTTATTTCTATATATGGTTTTAATGTAAAACATATGAAGATTTTATTCAACATATAACTTCTTGATCTAAAAAGCAATATTATATTTTATAAAATTTTGCATCACAAGGAGGTAAAATATTAGCTCTTAAAGAATTTTTTACAGTTTGATGCAATATTAACTCTTCAGGATCATATAATCATTTTATTATATAACATTAATAAATGATTAATTTATTTTAAATAATATACAATTTTGCAATTCTTTTTAACATGAATGGTAAAAAAATTTTGATTTTCTAAAATTTTATTTATTCATATAAAAATAAAATGAATAGGTATAAATAAAACATATATTAAACGTAACAAATAATAAATTCATGTCACTAATAAATCATTGTGATTAGATAATATATATTATATATCATACCACAACCAAATACAAAATATTATAATGTCAAATTAAAATAACTTTACAATTATAAAAGTTTAAACATAAACATTTTCTAACATTCACCTCTTATGACATAACTTTATCTCAAATTTTACAATGATATAAAATTATCACAGATAGGGTGAATATCCAAAAGTTCATGGCAAGTAAGTATTTTTACTCACATTTTGCAATAATCATATATCTTAATCAAAATCAAAATTAAACCAATCAATTCTATTAAAAATGAAAAAAATATTTACCTCCACATAAAAATCCCAATAATTAAATGCAAGAAGGGTTTCATAAATTCATAAAGATACTAATAGTGAATTATATAAATTGAACTTTTTGATAGAAATCAAATCAAATTTCAAAAGAAGTTGATTAGATTAACTTACTTTACCATGGATGAGAAGTAGTGATTATAAACATCCTTTGTAATAAAGAAAAAGAGATAATCCCCAAGAAAATATCAAAAAGCAAACTTTAAGAGTGAATCTTACTTCTCGATTTCATATAGATAACGGTATCAAATCTTTCACTATTCTCAAGAACAAAAGTAAAATAAGTTAATCAAAACAATGATAACGTATAATGAAAAATAATAATCAGATATGAAACATTAAATAAAAAAATCTTCCTGTAAAAACTTTGCATTTTACAGTCAAAGATATTAGAAATCATGGAGGACAAATTTGATCGTCGATAAAAGGAACTATCACTTTGAGCAAGATCGTACTGATAACGTGTTATATAACAAAGAAAGATGAAAAGAATAAAAAACAAAAAAAAAATATGAAAACAAACTTCATCAGAGTCTCTATTTATAAGCCTAAGAAGTATAGAAGAAGTAGAAATCTAATTCTAATAACTATTAAAATTTAAAGTACATCAAAATTTTATCTTGATCATGATAAACATCCACTCAATAAGACATTCGTAACACTTAAAATAATACACAAAATTATTCATTCAACAAATGATAATCAAATTTTCATAAAAAATAAAAAGAAAGGGGAAAGAAATGCTAATCAATATTTGAGCGAGCCGCAGTCAAAACTAGCCTTTCTTAACAGCATCTCAGGTAAGAATCTGGAAAGGAATTTATCTCTGAGGAAGTTCATAATCTTGCCGCTGTTTTGTTGTATATAACCCACCATAAAAGCTGTGCTAACTAGATCAATACTTCTCCATCTTCTCTCTTGAGCATAGTTTTTCAACCCTATTTCAATCCTTTTGTATTCCTCTTCTTCATCAACTATTTTTCCTTTGTTTTCTTCCACACCTGGTTTCAATAACGCTTCAGCAATACACCTTGCTAGAACAACCCCATCTTCCAAAGCTGCACATCCACCTTGGCCAAGGTCTGGTGTCATGGGATGAAGGGCATCACCAGCTACACATACGTTGCCTTTGCTTATATTGCCCCATAGAAGCTCCCAAGGTCTTCTGTATCTTAACGGGGATGATGCAATGGCATCTAGCTCAGTTTTTCCTACAACAGATTTCATCTCATTGGGTATATCTTCAAGCTTGCTCATTACAAATTGCTTCAGTTTAACTGGGTCGTCTTCTAATTCTTCATCTAAAAAGTATAACAGTAGAATTTTAGGGAAGATGGTACTCGATTTAAGCACAACCAGGAAAAAAGGGTGGGGTTTAGGTACCTTTGGTGGATGGAGTCCAAGTCAAAAACCAATAAATATTCTCATCATTACAAGGGAGGAAGCCTGATCGAAGACCCTTGCCAATGAACTGCCTGAATTTTAGTCCAAAGCCATGGCCACCTTTGAAATTTGCGGAACCCCTAATTGCTGATCGACCTGTAAATACAGGCTTGTCGAAACCAAGCCATTTTGCCACCACTGAGTTCACTCCATCACATCCAATCAATACCTGTTATCATTTACAATTAAGAATTGAACTCTTGAACAATAAATTTTGGTTTTCTTGAAAATTATACACAATTAACCCGATTTTACCTTAGTTTTGAGGATGGTTCCATCAGACAGATGCAGTCGTTTGAAGAAGCCAGATTCCTCAATGGAAACCACTTTAGAAGAGAACCTGATGGTATCGCTGGGGAGTTCCGTTGCTAAAGTTTCCAACAACAATCTCCTTTGAAGACACCGAATTTCATGACCCTTATATGATATCTCTGATGCTGGCTGGTCTAAAAATGTAGAGGCAACGAGTATGCTGCATTCATATTCAACCACCATCGACGTCAGTTTATAGCAAATGAAGCTTGGGACTTCAAAAACAAGGTTCAATTTAGTTAAATACAGTACCTTGGCGTAAGGTAATGTTGACGCCGAAGAGATTCACCGATGCCAACAGCATCCAAGGCTTTCCAGGCATTGCTCCATGTCGTGAACGCAAAGCCGGTGATCCTTAACTCGTCTGATGATTCCAATACTAAACTACGAATTCCAAGCCTGTAATAGTTTAGATTTAGAACCAATTACAACTATGTATTTACATTTAGAGATTCTGAATGTTAAACTAATATGATCGTATGGAAGAACTGTTGGTGCGGGTTAATGTACCTGTGAAGTCCCAAGGATGTGGTCAGACCAGCAATTCCAGCTCCCACAATCACAACGTCTTCAACTATTTCCATCACCACGCTTTTGATTTACAGAGGCTAAAACTATAGTTGCAAAATGCTCTTTATTCTTGACAAGTCCGGTAAACAAATGATGGTGTGGGGAATCCAGATCCCGGTGCAATTCTATATATAATATTTAGTCAAATTTGGGTGGTCTGGTCAGAAAATGGCCGTCAGCAGATTAAACTTTGTCCCAAAGTTTGACTTGTATCCTGTGGTTCTTCTTCGAAAAGCTCTGCCATTCCCACGTTTCCTTTCTTTTTCAATGATATTTTAAGAATAGACTCCTTTATTCAAATACAAAGATTCCTTCAATATTTATATGTAAAATTTTATAATCTTGGAGCCAAAAAAATTTCAGTACCTAGGAATTTAACGTTCGTAATTATAATATCATCATTTGACTGAAAATTAGGTCAAATGTATTTTTGCGAATGCTTGTGTCAAAATCATTGTGTGGGCTCAAATAGTTTGTGTTCATCAGCTTCAACTTGTAGGGAAGCAATTGGGATAAGATTTTCTTTCTTATATACTAAAGTATTTAATACGTTTTTTATTTTATTTTATTCTGACATCTATCCAAGAATGTAGATGTCAGGTTAAAATGCATTATCTTAAAGCAAATAAAGAATAATAACAAGACACCTTACCCTACGTGTAAGATGGAAAAAACATTGAAGTCATGATGGGTAACATGCGGAAACCTAAAAAGAAGACAAGTATTCTAAGTTGCAAACATGTTACCCCTCTCCCTCGTCTATCTCACCTCTTTTAATTCTTTGTTTAACATCAACTACTTTCTTTATAATTCAATTTATATAAATATAATTTAAATATAAAACAATTAATCTTGATTCTAGTTTGAGTTAAAAGAGAGGTATTACAAGTTGAGTCCTTTATTTTAATGAAAAACGTTTGTTGAGATTTGCTCAGCTTCACGCCACCAGCTTAAGTTTGAAAGGCTGCTCGAAAAATAGGAGAGTTTAGATAAAATAGATTTAAGTAAAATTTAAGGTCCGTTTTTTATATGGACTGGACCTTGCGCAAAACTTTTTTACGAAGATATTATAGTATTATAAAAATATTATATTAATTATATATGTTAAATAATAATTATATATATTTATATTAAATCACTAACCTAATAACAATTAAACCCGTCACCCAAAATCTCAACAAAAAAAAATTATTCAACTAAATAACTCAACCCAAAATATAAATTTTAAAAATTATATTTAATACAATAAAATATTTATTATATTTATTTGTATTTTTTAATATAAATACATGTTAAAAAACTTCTATTTTAACGTCTTTTAAATACATTTAGTATATTATTCTTTAAAAAATAATTTTAAATAAAAATTTATATAAAGATATCAAATATAAATAGACCGAGTCAAGTCTAAATTTACCTTTCTTAAATTTTAATTAAAATTAAAAAAATAAACTCATTTTTTAATCAGATCAGAATTAAATTATAAAAAAAATTCAAATCAACTCAATCCAATCTCGGTGGGAATTGTGAGCAAGAGTAGGCAAGTAAGGCCTGCCGATGAGGCAAATAAAGTGTTTACTACCCAATCATGTAGCAGCAGGTATCACTTGGCGGCCAAGAAATGATTAAACTGTAACATTAAAAAAGTTTAAATGAGATTTTCACGTTTGAATCAAGATTGTATGCAGGGTATGTAGGGTCATAGGTAGGAAATTTCGAGGGGTGTCCCCAAGGTCCAAACTACTTTCAGTGTTGACTATATTGCATACTTTCTGCTTATAGGGTGTAATAAAGAAATTCAACGACGCCAAATGATTGAACTTTGAGTTTCATGACGACTACAGAAAACTTGAGCATGATTGAGATTCTTTTGCCAACATTTTATTTATTTACATTCATTAAAAAAAGTCATACTGATTGATTTGGATCCGCATGAGTTACTAATGACTTGTTTTTAATCTGTTCAAGCTTGGTTTGGCATACACTATGAACAACATTTTATGACACGAAGCTTGGCCGAATTACAAAACTAATATTTCCAAAATATGTGAATTTTGCACCAGATTTAAAGAGTTATGATATGTTTCGCCAAAAATTTGTACACAAATTTGTCATATATTTAATTATTTTAAATATTTCATATAGTAAAAGATGTTTTTCATTTTTAATTGATTTATCATTTATAGACATATAATTAGGCTTAATTGAATAATAAACCTTCAAATTATATTTTTTGTATAACACCTCTACACCCAACTCGACTATCGAGTCAAATATAAGATTGTCACATTTGAGTGCTAGAGAATTTTTGGCTAACTCATTTAATTTGATTCCTTGTCCGATCCTATTTTAAACTTATTAATGTGCTACCCCATAATACAACAATATCGGAATACATCGGGTGGAATTTTTCTATAAAAATTTATTTGAAAATCACACTTTACACCAAACAGGGCCCAAGTATCAATATCACCACTAAGATATTGATACTATAGTTTAGGTATCGATACCGTTTTGAGTTTCAAAATTGAAAAATTCAAAATAAATACCCAATGTATCAATACATAACATAAGGTATCGGTACCAATTACCTTAAAGTATCGATACCAAATTGATATTATTTGCTTCATTTTCAACCTGGGTTAATTTGCCACTTTAATCCTTCATATTTTACCATTTTTCTTTTCAGCCTTAAAACATACTAAATTTATTATCCAAAATCATTACCCGACCACTTATTCTTAAACATATGATATTCTGTAATTGAACCTTATGATCGTGCCATTAATTCCAAATTTGTGAAATTAACACAATTATCAACATTTTACAATTAAGTCCTTTAGAGGGCTTATTTTAAATTAGTTTATCCTCTCTACCTATCATTACTATTATTATTATTATTATTATTATTATTATTATTATTATTATTATTATTATTATTATTATTTAACAATCAATTTGTTAATTAGGGCCTCCTTTATTTATTTTGTACCAGTCATTTAGTGTTTCAATAAAACATTTGCACTTCCTTTATGAATTAACAAAACCATCCTTTGTAACAATTTTTTAGTATTATAATTCTCCAAATATTTTCCTCCTCCTCCACTCCAATCCACATCCTTTATATATATATATATATATGAATCTTTGACTCTTAACATATTATGTCTAGGTGTGACATTAATTAAGGTTTCTCTAATCACACACATACTTTTATGAAAGTTGTCCTTTGAGTGGCAGTCACTAAAATATTTATATATTGACCTATAGGATTCAAAATTAAGTTCCGCCTTTTGTTCTTGAAACTAGACTCGATGTTAGCATAAAATTTTTGAAATTTTTATTTAAGCCAATTGATACAATTTAGTCTTTAAATCATCCCATGTTTTGTTGCTAAACAGTATTGACCCTTCTTTACTAGAAATCTATTATTTTTTAGTGCAAGTCTTATATTAAGATACTGTTTGTTTCATTTGAAAAGACACTAATTAAGCTTTTATCCATATAAATTTCATCACCTAAATATTTTTTTTACAATTTATAATGATTTTTCAAAATTAGAACTGGAAAACTCGAAATCATTCTAACATTGTCTCACATAAATTATTATATCTCACAATCTAAAATTTCATTACTTATACCGTTTCTTCTATGTGAAACTAGACTCAATAATCTTTAATTTCATATTTTATTTAACATCTAATTCGAACGCTACAATTTTTGGTGAATTTTCAAAATGAAACCACTATTGCTGTCCAAAACTGTTTGGTGCTAGTATTTAAAATTTCAAGATTATTTGCATTAATTTCCATTTAGTCATAAATAACCTTTATACTTTTATTTATCATCCAATTTAATCTTTATATCTTACTTATCATCAACATATAGCTTTAAAATAACTTCTCTTATTTCAATTATAAATTTTACAATTTTTACAATTTAATTTCATACATATTGTTGAAACCATTTTTTTGAAAAACAAAACAGGTGTCGACTTTGTTTGAAAACGAAAATTAAAACGGGAGTCGCCACCAATCTTTTTTTGTTGGGGTGTGATCGGGTCACCTCGAAAAATGGTTGTTTTAATAAACAGTTTGATTTATCAAAACAACGATTTTGGCCTACGAAAATCAGGAAGATGGGTTCGGGAGTCGGTTACGCATGAGGAAGGATTAGCACCCTCGATACGCCCAAAATTGGTACCTAGTTGATTAATAGTCTTAGTGTCGAAGATTTGAAAACTTTGAAAGAATTTAAAATACGATCCCTCTTTTTGTTAAAAACAACTTGAATAAATTGAAACGAACGTTAAAGACCCTCTCGTCTCGAAGTAATAAAATGTCACATCTAGTAAGTTAGGACATTACATCTTGAACCTTTAAGAACGAGCTTGCCTTTATTTAAAATTCGTGTATTTTAACTTTTTTAAAAAGATATTCGATTATTTAGGGTAAACGAGAAAAATCAAAACCCAGTAAGTTAGGGTACGATTTCTCGAACTTCCAAATATCGAATATTGCCTTTATTTTAAGAAATCTTTTTTCAAGGTAACAGAACATCACATCCAATACGTTAGGACACAACATCTCGAATTCTTGATAAATAGTCTTTTTTATTTAAAACTTATTTGTTTTAAAAGGATGTTCCGCTATTTAGGTTAGACGAGAAAAATTGGAACCTAGTAAGTTAGGGTACGATTTCTAGAATTTCTAAATGCGAAATATTACCTTTATAAAATCATTTTTGTGTTAGGTAAAGATTAATATAACACAAATTTGTGAAAACAAGAAAAAATAAATCACAGTATTAACAAGCATAATGGAATAATAATAACTGCGTAAATGTGAATGACAATAATAAAATCATAAATAAAATAAAAAAATAAAATGAAAAAGCTATATAACTTAAAAAGAAAAACAATAGGTAAAAATAATAAAAGATAAATAAAAATAAATAAAAAGGAAAACTTAATAGTAAACCGATAAATAAATAAATAATATATAAAATAGTTAATAATAATAATAATATAAGCATATACTTAAAGAAGAAATATAATAATATAAAATTAGTTATTTTAATAATATGATAATAATAATAATAATAATAATAGTAAAAGTACAATAATAAAATAAAATAGAAAATGATAATAATGTGTTAGTAATAATAATAATAGTGAAAATAATAATAACATATTAATAAGAATAGTAATAGAATAAAAATAGAAAATAATAATACATTACCAGTAATAATATGTTAAAAATAATAAAGTTAATAAAAATATAAATAAAAAAATACAAGAATAATGATAATAGTAAAAGGATAAAGAGAAAATAAAATAAAAGTACAAGGGTAAAAAAATAAAAAATAAAGATAAGTATAATATATATAATAATAAATACAAAAAGCAAATATAGTGTAATAATAATATTAAAAATAAAGTAAATAATAATAATAGTGAATATAATAATAATATCAATAATAATAATGAAATATACTAGTAAATATAATATTAAAAATAATATTAAAAACAATTAATTAAATATAATATAATAATATAAAAAATGATAATAGTACTAATTAAAGTTAATAATAATAAATATAATAGTAACAACACGAATAATAGTAAATATAATAATATTATTATTAAAAAATTAATTTAATAATAAAATAGTCAAAATAACCAAAAAGGACTAAAATGGAATTAAAAACGAAGTTTTGGGGCAAATTTGAAATAAAAAGGAAGGGGAAGGACCAATTTGCATGCGCGAATAACAAGGAGGGACCAAAAGAGAGATTATTCCTTCCATCCAAAACGCATAGCTTAAGGGGGGACTAAAACGGAAACTGAAATAAATTATAGGGCATAATTTAAAATAAAAGAAACTTAATTGCGAAATGACAAAATACGGAAGGACCAAAAGGGTAAATAACCCATTAATCAAAAACACGCGGATCCTAAGCCTTGGGTCGGGTCAACACGCGCTTTGGCCCAAAACGACGCCGTTTTGGGCTTATTGGGGGAGGAGTGAAACGACGTCGTTTCCCTTGGCTATTTAAGCCAATTTTTTTTCAAAAATTTTCATTCCAGCCTATTTCTAAAAAAAAATCCAAAAAGCCTCCTCCCTTTTCTCTATTCTCTCTCCTCCTCCGGCCATTGCTTCAGCTGTCTGCCACCGTGGCGGCTGCCGGTCACCGGCGACGGCGCCACCGTCCGCGGTGGCTGGAAAATCTTAAAATACCCTATTTTAATCTCCTCGACCTCAAGACTCCGAATCTGGGGTTAGTTTTCCCAAAAAATGGCCGAAAAAATGCCAAAATAAGAGAAGACCCTTCGGTGTCCAACGATGGAACCACTCAGGTAAGCCTTGAAACCTCTTTTTGTCTTGTATTTTTCCTTTTAAAAGTAAAAATGAATGTTAAGCAAAAGAAAAAAAATAAAAAAAGACTACCTTGATGTTCGAACTGCCTTTTTTGTATTTTGAAAGCTTTTTTTTTTTTTTCGAATGTCTCCTCCTTTTTTACAAGATTGTTCATGGCTTTTATAGCCTTTTCATTACAATGTTTTATGTTTTTCCACTGTTTGCCTACTGCTATTTTCATGTTGTTTCTCTGTTGCTTTCGGTCTTTGTCCTTGCTTCTGTTGTTTTCATCCTTTTGTAGGTATCCTTGGAGAGTCAACAAGCGTTGGAATACAAACCCTTGCCATTCTGGTGCAAGGTCGGCAGATGGTGCAGAGCCTCGAGCGAGCTACGGAAGCACGTGGAGAAGCGGCGCGGCTAGGCTACTAGGGTTTTTTTTCTGAAAATTAGTTTAGGTTGTGGGCTAACAAGCTTAGGGTTTTAGTTTGGGCTATGTATTTGGGTAGTGATTTTTTTTGTAATTTAGTGGTTTGGGCCCGGGCAAATTTGGGCCCGTACACATATTATTTGCACATTCACAATTAATAGATCAATAGTATACTCTAAACTTAGTTTAAATTAAATAAAGTAGAAATATCAAAGTAATTACCTCAATTGCTTGTACTCTTTACAATCCATTGTTTTCTCTCTCCTTTAAGACAACAATGGTTGTTTATTTTATAGAATTGAAATAGCTATTACTCTTTTCTATTAATTTCATCTACTATTTATGAAGAAATTTTGAAGGTTGGAGCTCAATTGGTTAAAAAATAGTAAAAAAAAAAAGAAGACTAAATTGAAAGAAAAACAAAACTTAAATTAATAGCCATGGAAAATAACGTGAGAACCATGGGGGTGATGGCTGATTTATAGCCCTTTCCCCTTCATTTCTCTCAATTTCTCTAGACTTTTCTATTATTAAAATATCTTTTTATGTTTATTTATTTTCCATTTTGCTCCTCTAGTTTCATTTAATTACAATTGAGATGTTGCTTTTACGAAAAAATATATTTTCTTTTGGTAAATTTTCACCTCTAATCCCTCGTCCTTTCTTCTCTAATTCAATTTAATCACTTTAACTCTTAATTTTCTCATATTAGCCCCAATACTTTTCACTTTCCTGCAAATGTAGTCGATACCCCAAATTAGTTTCCCTCAATATACATATTTTCCTGTTGCCTTCAATACTTTTGTTTATTGTCTTATAACACTGATAATTCTTATTTTCTAGCTTTTTCAAATTCTGACTAGTTTATTATTTATTTGTCACTATTCCGAATTTCAAAAATTTTAAAAATGTTACATTTTATTTAAGTTAAGTACCTAACTTTTTTTATCAAAATTAAGTATAAAACTATAATTCTGTAACTATTATGAACCTCAACCATGATTTCCATTAAAAAAAAAAACCATTAACCAGTTTGACACTTAATTGAGTTAAGAATTGGAAAAAAAAAAAAATTAATTTCTATAATAATAAAAAAACCATAATTAAAAAAACCCTTCTACCCCTCTCCTCTCTCAAGTAGAACCTTCCTGTATCACTATCTCACCATCCTCAGCTGCACCATCACCCTTACAAATTGATTTTTCCTTCCTATCACAGCAATAGTCATCACCTTAAAAAAAAAATTTAAACACCTTAAAATATTTGAATAAATTAAAACATATTTTTGAGTATATTGATGATTGATAAAATTTTGAATTATATTTTCACTAAATAACTTAAGGATTATAATACATATAAAATTTATTTTAATATTTTTATATAAAAAAAAATTTTGAGACATCAAAATTAACATTACTAACATAATTACTGATATGATACTATTTTATATTTATCTATCGTAAACACAAATAACTATATCGCCTTTTTAACATACTTTATTTGAGACATTCTATTTAATCTAAATATATAAAACAGATAAAAAGTACACACTATTATTTATGCAAAGTTACATAACTTTAATAAAACAATTTCTTTATTGGAACACTCTAGTTATAATGTCCACTCTGTAACATATTTCTGTGTTATATAAACTTGGAAATTATACATAAAATTGTCCATTCAACAAATGGTAATTAATATTTAAGCTTGCCACAATCAAAATCACCCTTTCTTAATAGCATCCCAGGTAAGAATCTGGAAAGGAAATTATCTCTTAAGAAGTTAATAATTGTCCCATTGTTTTGTTGTATATAACCCACCATATAAGCTGTGCTTATGAGATCAATACTTCTCCATCTTCTCTTTTGAGAAAATATTTTCAATCCTATTTCAATCCTCCTGTATTCCTCTTCTTCATCAACTATTTTACCATTGGTTTCTTCCCCACCTGGTTTCAATAATGCTTCAGCAATACACCTTGCTAGAACAACCCCATCTTCCAAGGCTGCACATCCACCTTGGCCGAGTTCTGGTGTCATGGGATGAAGGGCATCACCAGCTACACAAACGTTGCCTTTACTGATATTTCCCCATAGAAGCTCCCAAGGTCTTCTGTATTTTAATGGAGATGATAAAATGGCATCTAGTTGAGTTTTCTCTACAACAGATTTCATTTCATTGGGTATATCTTCAAGCTTGCTCATTACAAATTGCTTCAGCTTAGCTGGGTCGTCTTCTAATTCTTCATCTACAAAGTGTAACAGTAGAATTTTAGGGAACATGGTATTCAATTTAAGCACAAATTTGCAATAGAAAAAAAAGGGGGGGGGGTAAGTACCTTTGGTGGATGGAGTCCAAGTCAAAAACCAGTGAAAATCCTCATCATTACAAGGGAGGAAACCAAATCGAAGACCTTTGCCAACGAACTGCCTAAATTTTGGTCCCAAACCATGGCCATCTTTGAATTTTGTGTAACCCCTAATTGCTAATCGACCTGTGAAAACAGGCTTCTTGAAACCAAGCCATTTTGCCACCACTGAGTTCACTCCATCACAACCAATCAGTACCTGTTTTCAGGTACGATCAACATTGACAGCTCAACTCAATGTTACATAGTATGATACATTTAATGTTGTAACGTGAGTAATACCTGTCTAATTGATCATATTTATTTGTATACTTTTTTTAACTTTGAAATAGGCAGCAAATCCAACATTAGTTTGTAAAAAAATTAAATAAATTTGTATTGGTATGAGTTTTATTGTCAATGCAAGAAAATGTGGGTTCAAGTATAAGTTAGGGAGATGCTATGGATAGTTCTAAGCATTGTTTTAAAAAAAACAAATATGATCAAAATTTATAATGAAATTATTAAAAAAATTAAATAAACTTGCACAAAGTTATTTATAATCTCGGTCTCATTTTACACTTTAATTACTTTGTTATACTTTAGTTCACAGTTATGTGAAAACAATTATTGCTTTTTCAAAATTCTAAGAAGAATAAACTTTGGTTTTCATGTGACAACCATAAAAAATTTCATAAATTAACTCGATTTTACCTTGGTTTTGAGGATGGTTCCATCAGATAGGTGCACTCGTTTGAAGAAGCCAGATTCTTCAATGGAAACCACTTTAGCCGAAAACCTAATGGTATCGCTGGGGAGTTCATTTGCTAGGGTTTCCAACAGCAATCTCCTTTGAAGACAACGAACTTCATGGCCCTTATACGATATCTCTGACACTGGCTGGTCTAAATTTGTAGAGGCAAAAAGTATGCTGCACTTATATTCAACCATTCACGTTAGTTTATAGCAAAATGAAGCTTGGGACTTCAAAAAGACGGTTCAACGTAGTTAAATACAGTACCTTGGCGTAAGGTGATGTTGATGCCGGAGAGATTCACCGATGCCAATAGCATCCAAGGCTTTCCAGGCATTGTTCCATGTCGACAATGCAAAGCCAGTGATCCTTAATCTGTCCGATGATTCCAATACTAAACTACGAATTCCAAGCCTGCAATAGTTTAGAAGCAGTTACTACTATGTATATTACATTTACAGATTCTCAATCTCAGCTAATATGATCGTATTGAAGGACTGTCGATGCGGGTTGATGTACCTGTGAAGTCCCAAGGATGTGGTTAGACCAGCAATTCCAGCCCCCACGATCACAATCTCTTCAACTATTTCCATCGGCACGCTTTTGGTTAATAGAGGCTAAACTATAGTTGCAAAATGCTCTTAATTCTTTACAAGGCTGGTAAACATGAAGGAGGATATTTATAGTGCAAGAAAGACGAGGACAAATGATGGTGTCCGTAATCCAAATCCAGGTGCAATTTGTATATGGTCAATTTGTCTGGCCGTCAGCAGCTTAAACTTCGTCCACAATATTGAATTGTATTATGTTGTCTTTTCTAGTAAAACCAACCATTCATACGCTGTAAATAGTATTGCATATTTGAGATAAAAAGAGGGGTTATCACAAGTTATGTAGCTTGTTTTAGTATCAAACACGAGGTGTGGTTGCAGGAATTGAAGAGTAGCAGTCAAGTAAGGCCTGCCGATGAGTGTTTATTACCCAATCATGTAGCAGCAGGTATCACATGGCGGCCAAGAAAGAACTAAACTGTAACATTAGAGAAGTTTAAACGAGACTTATCTTTTCTTCTGACTAGTTTTCAAAGGTCAGGACGTTTCCTTGCCTCCAAATTAATCAGTTTTGATATTATATGCTCTTTTTTTTTTTTAACATTTTCTAAATTCACTCCTAACATTTGAATGTCATTTTACCCTTATTTTTTAAAGCATTTAAGTCCTTAAATCTTTCAATTTTTGTTAAATAAATAATTTTTGAACGAAAAAAGCTGACATGATCATTAGTTAACTAAGGGTCAACCTTAATAATTGTCATAGTGTTTCATGTGTACTTAATTACTCACATTTCGTATATGTAAAAATATTAAAAATATTAAAATTTAAAAGAATGAAATTTTGAAAAAATATATATAATTGTTCTTGTCAAATGTTGATTCCGTCTACAGAAAAAAAATTATAAAAAATCTAGTAAATGGACCTAACCAGAAACCCAATAATTTTACAAAATGGTTCTTAAAACAATTAGTTGGAAATGAAGAACAAAAGTGATTCGATCTGATTGCTTTGAAAGGAAAATTTTATAAAGGGGAAAATAAGAGCCCTAAATCGAAAGTTAGGGGAAGATTATTCAATGGGTTTCCTTGTATTATTTTGGGTTTTAGTGTTCAGTAAATAAAACAGTGCGGTTTGGTCGAGTTGTTTAGTGGCCAAAACCACACGTTTTAAGTCCGTATCCATTCAATGAAACGATGCGTTTCATAAGCACAGCTATCAACTACCAGCTTACTTAACTGATTTTCGAAACCGTTAATTCTTTCTTTCTTAAGCAGTTGTGGGAGGGGAAAATGGTTATGGAATTTGAAAACTGAATTCTGCTTCTCTGATTTTCTTCTCTTTCCCCGATTTCTTTCTGTTTATTCCTCACTTACTGCTACTGTTATTCTGCTTCAGTTGCGTCCATATCATCGAAATCCAAACAAAAATTTATAAGAGCCCTAAATTGAAATTGGAACATTTAACCTATGCAAAAAAAAGGGGGGAAATAAGAGCCTAATTCGAAATCAGAAATATAAATTTATTATTTTAATCCCTAATCTTTTAATAAAAATGAGATTTAACCCTAAATTTGAGGACATTTACATTGCTGAGCCCCTTTTCTCCGGTGTAAGAAATCAGAAAGTAGCATGGAACTGCTAATCTGAAAGCTTCCAGATTGATGAGGGAAATTGCTCAAGATTTCAAGACAGATTTGAGGTGAAAAGATATTAAATTTATTTAGACATGCAACATCTAAATTGCCGTAAAGATCAAATAGTAAAAATATAAAATATTATTGCAACCTTCATAAATTCAGTAATTAATAATAATAATAAAACATAACCGGTAAGTAACATTTAATCTAATTAAATGCAATTGAAATTCCTCTTATAACCAAAAAAAAATTAAAAGCATTTAAAACTAATTATTTCATAATGGAAAAAAAAAAAAGTAAAAGAAGGGAAAGATAAAAGGTAAAAAGTAAATAAATAAATAAAACGAAAGGTCTATTTTCATCCCATTTACTTCTATAGACCCTTAGGAGTTGAAAAATATAATACATAGATAGTATTTTATGTAAAAATTTACTATATTAAATAATTTAATTTCTGAACATAACATGATTACATCAATATTTTGACAAAAGTTATAAAAATATTGATGGTTATACAAAAAATTTTAAATTGGAAAATAACAACATTTAATTTTTAAATATAAAAAAATTAAATTTCAAACTTCATTAGAAAAAAGGATTGCTCACGATACTTATTACATTGTTTTTATTGCAAAATATGTGTGGATATTGATGGAAAGACCCACGACAAACTCATTTCATTACATCACAGTTCCTATTTATGATGAAATTCATCATAATTTTTAAGGATATTTTTCAACTAAATCCTATCATCTTTAGTGATCTAAAAGTATTTTTTTCCCGTTGCACATGTAAAAAAAGTATACTTCTATAACATCATAATAAATTTATTTCTGCTTCTGTAAATATTTAACATAAATGAGTATTTGTTTTAGTGGTTAAGTGTTTTGAGAGTGTGTATGAGGTCTTAGGTTCAAGTCTTAGAATTGCTTCTAGCCTCTGTTAGAGGTTGGATGAGACCAAAATCCTGAGCTGGTTATGTGTTAGTGGGTTAGTGGGAGTGGGAGTGGGAGAGATATTAGGGATAGGATATCAGATTTCCTGAGTGTGTTCTTAGTTTTCTTTTTTTCAAAAACTCTCTCTCTCCCCTTCCTGACGTTTCTTTCGTTTTCCACTGTCAACTGTTGCTTTCTTTTCTTGACCGTTCTATCGTCGTCTCCTTGCCAATTATGGTGTTTCTGACTCACTGTTTTCGTACATTTTGGTAGGTGGTGGTTTGGTTTTGGCACTAGTTGAGGAGGTTTCTTTTAATGCCATTCTAATTGATGTTGCCCTTTTTCATTAGTTTAACTGTGGGGTTTTGGTAGCAACAAACTGAAACAAGACTTTCCTCTCACAGAACTGTAATCAAAACCGTTCGGAGTGTTGCGGTAAGTGTTGGTTGTTTGAATGGAATTGTTGTCAGTTTCGTAATTTCAATTTAATCGTGTATTAAGTCTGATTCTGAGCTTTGGTATGTTGATTATAGGTTCTGGTGGTCTCAGGAGTGTTTTCGCATCAAACGATACCAGGTTTGTACCAGAAACGCAAAAAACGAGATTTCGACAAAAGCTGGAAAACTGTTCTGTTGACACCACACGAGTGTGTAATCGCTCGTGTGGTTGGCCATGTGTGAGACACGATCGTGTGGTCGACGAGGGCATGACCGTGCGCAGCACACGGCCATGTAATGGCTTGAGTGTGGCCGTGTAGGCCACACGAGCTAGGCCAAGTTGTAAGTGCATTGGTGGAAAGATGGAGACTCGAGACACACACATTACATCTTCTATACAGCAAGTGTACTATCGCACTCGAGGACCTGCAATTACAACTCGAGTTACCGATGGATCGGCCGGTAGTGATTGGGTCAGTTGTTGCTACTGATTGAAATGATGTTTGCAGAATAACTTTTAGGAAGGGTTCTGGACACGATTTATGGAGCCCAAATAAAACACTTTACAAAAAACTCTAAACCCTAACCTTTAAAAAAACCCTAAAGGAATTGTGAAAAGAGAAAAAAAATATTTTCAATTGGGTGCTCTTTATTGACCGAGTAGGAAAGCGTGTCCAATAAGAAATGATTTCCTGCCAAATTCATTGAAAATGCATTTAATTGGTTGAGTTTTCTTCTCTCTCCAAAATCAGCTTAATCTGATAATTTTTCTAAATATTTTCATATATCATTTCTATTAAGCGTTACGTCAATAAATTACACTTAATAACGTACAATGCTTCCATTGCATTCTCTTAGAATTTGCGGGATACATGTTGATTTCAAACATTCAATTTATCCAAATTTAAAACATACAATACCATCTATGGCCGGTTGCTAGCCGGGCCAGGTTTTGTTATGATCTGGTTTTCCGGGTTGTTTTTTGTTTTGGACTTTGGTAGCTTTTCATGCCCATTTACAATACCAAACGGAATATTATTTAAAAAAAAAAAAAAAACATACAATACCATCTATTTATACATTTTGCTTCCTTATTTATTTATTTAATAAAATAAAATAACCATATCTTTGTAATTTACATTCAAGTATCTGTTTTGGGTTTTACTCATTTATTAATTTTTAACAATTTTTTAAAATACATAATTATACTAAGAAAATTTATAAAAGATAAAAATATTCTAATATATTTTAATTAACTCCAACAGTTTCCAACAAAAAAATGTTTTGCTATGTAAGAACACACACCCTCGTCTTATTTGCATCTTGTTTCTAGAATTTTTTAAATTCAAAATGATATTTATTTAATTTGATCCAATTTGAAATACGAGTTTTAAGCTTTATTTACATCATTTATATTTATAAATAGTTATTTAGAATTTGCATAATTTTTTTATTAATATTTAATAATTTTATATACTAAGTATAAATAATTTTAGCATATATATAAAAATAACACAAGAATTGAAAAATTGATGGATCAGAATTAGAGTAAAGCTTAATATATAATTTGGGTTAATATTTGGTACACTGTCACAAATAATTTGAAAGAACACTTATCAACTCTTTATCTTTTTTATGGAGTTAGAGATTTAATTTTTGCAAAAATTTTGGTACAGCTTCCAAATTCTTTATGTGTAAATTTTAGTAGAAAAGGTTAATGTTTGAAGAGGTTTTCCACAAAATCCCGTTTGTTGAATAAAAAAATATTTGTATTCAACCATACCTTAAACGAGATGAAATTGGAAGAAACGCATACTCTGATCAATTGCTCCACAAGCAAATTTAATATTAAGAAAATAATGATCAACAACCCAAACACGCCATCAATTATGTAGAATTGTATTAGTACACGCATTTTGGGATTTATTTTTGTGAAATAAATTTAAGATAATAAAGCCAACTTTAATGGTGAAAAGGAAAATCAATTTTATAATTTCACCCTTGTGCCCCCTGAATGCAAACTGAACTGAATAATATTCTAAGTCTGACTTTAAAGAATA
Organism: Gossypium stocksii; assembly: GCA_020496765.1. Classification (NCBI taxonomy): domain Eukaryota; kingdom Viridiplantae; phylum Streptophyta; class Magnoliopsida; order Malvales; family Malvaceae; genus Gossypium; species Gossypium stocksii. Next base: position 103,949,847 of record CM035621.1, read on the forward strand.
AACTATTGTTTAGGATCCCATATTTTCTGCTTCAATCCAGGCCTCTTAACTTTCCTTTCCATTTTTATTTTTAACAATTTTCCTCTCCCTCCTTTAATGATTGATATTAACTTGTAGTTAACAAAAATGGTCGAATGGAATGAGATTACTAATGTTGAAAATGTTATTATTTTTAAAATTTTAATACCATAAAATATTATTTTAAAGAATCCAAAATTGTTAAATCAATATATTAGTGTCAAAATTCGAGTTTAAGAAACAAATATCCAAAAAAAACACATCAAACTTAAACAACATAATACATTGCAAATACTAAAGAGAAAATAACACATAAACCATTTGAAAATAAAGCAGTTGAAAACATTAAAACTATGCTCTAAACTTAGAATTACGATTAATTAATGGCAGATTCAGGGGCCCGGTTGGGAGGTTCCGGCTCTCCCTTAAACTAATTTTTTTTCCCATTTACACAATTTTATATTTTATAAAATTTTAAATTAATAATATTAAATTATACTTTAGTCCTTAAAATAAAAAATTTAATTTAATTTAAAAAATTATTAAAATAATAAAATTATATTTTTACTATAATATAAATATACAATTTAATTTCACTCTTTCAAAATAATTTTTTGACTACCCCTTACAATTAATCCCTCCATTTGCAAGAGTATAAGCCACTCTATTTGTTTCTCTTTGCACATGTAAGAAAGAAACATTACCTATTTCCAGTCTCTTCCTATCAACTACATGGGAGATTTTTCGCACGTTCTAGGGTCGTAAACGTAGGGCTGTATTCGGTTCAAATTTTGGATAAAAATTGAATCTTTTCATTTTTGAAACTTGAAATCATATAGGATGAAAATTGAAATATTCGAAATTGATAATCGCAATCCGGTTCAGTTCAGTTCGATTTGACGGTTTTATCAAATTTTGGGCTTTGTTAAAAGAAAATATGTTCTTTTTTTTGGGCTCAAAAAAATTTAATATTACAATTCTTGATTTTTTTTCTCACAACAATCGTAATGCATATTCTAATTTCATTTATACATTTATAAAGTGAATTAAATAATTAAATTAATATCATAATCATCAATAAGGCTATTTAAAAAATCATTTTAAGTTAAGTTATTAAGTTGATAAATTATTCAAAGTTGTTAAAAGGAAAGCTAATACATAAATCATCAATATACCTAATGTTTTTCTGTGTCATTTTTTTTAATTAGTTTTATTAGTTATAACTAAGTGATTACAATATGCCACATAATTGATTAAATTCATACCTGAACATATATAATTGTGAAGAGTTGTTTCTTTTATAAATAAAATATTATAAAATTTAATAATTTATTTTCGTAAGATTAGAATTATGTTTATAATTATACTTATTATATTTAAGAAATGATTCACTTACTCTAATATAAAAGTACACTTTTATAACTTTTTTAATGAAATATTTCCATAACTTTATCTTTTTGTATGATTCTATCTAGTTGTTGTTGTTTATAATAATAATAATAATAATAATAATAATAATAATAATAATAATAATAATAATAGGGTTAAATAATTTAGAACATATAGATATTGAAATGGTCAATTTATTATTCTAATAGGACTATTCCTTTAAACATAGATTTTTTTTTTCATTTGGTTTGGTTTGATTTGGATAAAACAGGTTCTATGTGGAAAAACCAAACCCGAGTCTAATTGTACTGTTTATGTGATAACGCAAACCCAAAACCAACCGAATACATTGGTTTGAATTGATTTTTCGATTTTCTCGATTTCTTTGCTCAACCCTACATAAAGGTTTCTTAATCCAACAGACAACAATGGAATAGTTTGATTCAATCACCAAATTAACCTTGCCACGCCAACTTGTTTTCACAGAAATCTTAAGCACATATTTGATTGCCATTAGTTATACAAATAGAATGTTTAAACATTGTAGCGACCCTGAAAAAAGAGCAAAAATTTCTCGTTTGAAGTTTCTAAGTACACCACAACACCTTGATTCCTCCCAACTACCCTATCAGCATTGAATTCATCAATCTTTCGTTCGAAGATGACCATTGAATTCTTTCGATACTCTAAGCCTTATTTGGAACATTTACGAGACAACATCTCAAATCTTCTCATCCATAAAAATAATTGAACCGATGGAGGAATTTTTAAACTCCAGACTTTGTCAAAACTAAAATAAGGGTCTTACACCTTAATATTATCCAATAGAGCTGAAAGTTTTTTAACTGAAAAAAGATTTGCGTTGTTATGAATCCATACAATACTATCCTTAATATCAAGATTCAATCTTATGCCTTCAACAATGACCCATAAATGATAAAGCTTAGTCTTTTCTCTTTCCATTAGTGGCCTAAAGAACAATATTTCCCGCTGAACATCAATAAAATCATCACCATATGCATAACCAACAACCATACCCCATTTGTTAATAGCCAATCTAAACAAGGTTTTTCATCTCCCTACAAGTTAATCTAGAACAATATACTTTAAACATCACCCAAGATCCATCGAAAATCATCAGTTTCCATCAATTTATCCCTATTTTCTCCATTAACCTTATTAACAATCCCTCCTCACATAATCGACTTTTTTTAAGAAATAAAAACCTTAGACTATTTACGAGTGCCATATTTTGTAGCAATAACACATCTCCAAAGAGCATGCCTTTACGTTGCATAGCACCATTCCAAAGAGCATCTTGAGGCCACTTTTTCTTTTTGGTAAGTACATTTTTTCACATTTCACCCTGACATCTTATTGTCTTCAAAACCTTCCTACAAAAAGGCCCTTCTAGATTTATCACTTTTTCAAATAATACTCTTCAACATCTCAAAAATGGACATGTAATACACTGGAAAGGCTGAAAGCACAAAGTTAATTAACACTACATGACCAACAGAGGAAAGTGATCGCGTGCCAACGTACGAGCGTCGAGGCTGTGAATCAACACAAATACAAACAATAGTCTAGCGGTGTACTGCAAGTTTGACAATTCAGTTGTAATATTTATAGTGTTACAATGGAACACCTCGAGTATTCCAGGGATCGAACCCAAGAGAGTTTCAGGACAACGTGATTAATGTGAAACAAGCATATAAATAGAAAGGCTAGCTAACTACTCGCTAAGTATCATATTACAATAAATCATATCAAATAGGTAATTACACTAATTGCACAATTAACAATTCAATTAATACAAATGGTTGGTTGACTTTTATGTTTCTAATTAGCTTTTGGATTAGGGATGTAAAAGGATTAAACTTCTAATTGGTTAACTTTTACCTCTCGATTACCATTTTACCAAATTAGACGATTTAGTCCGGTTTATCTCTCGACCTTACCGAACTAACTCGAGACAATGAAAGTGGTTCTTGATAGGTTCTCCTCTCGACCTCACCTACTTAAATATTCACAGAGAGTCGTTAATTCTAAGTTTTGAAGTTTATTCAATTTAGTCCAATTTTTACAATTTAGTCCCTATACGAAAAATTAACCAAACAACATTTCCATCAACCAACCACCATAGATTTAGCTACCCAACATCAGTCTTATGTAAATAACAATCCAACACATACTCAAATAGCTTATTAAAATAAACACAAGAGTAAGGTTAGAAAAAGCTTAAGAATTTCTTGGATGGTTGCTTGGAGAATATGACGTCAACAACAATGAAGAAGAAAATACAAATGAAGTCCAGATTTTTATGCTTTGTAAAGTAAATAAATTGAAATATTTTGAAGGCTTTTAAAGGAAATCAAATACAAAGTAAGTTCTGGACTAGATTGCAAAGAAAATAAAACAAACTTATAGTAAAAACTAACTAAACTAACAACAAAACTAACTAAGCTCAAAAAAGTAATGACCTAAACCTAACAATGATGAAGAAGACAACTACTTAAGCTAAAAATATGAAAAATAAAGTTAGCTCCTTTAGTTTTTAGCCAAAAGTGACTTTATCAATTGAGTTCAATTCTAAAATCTTGAAAAAAACACTCCTAAAAGTTATGTCTTGGCTTAGGTTGGTATTGGACAAAAGACTACCCTGCAGCATTTTTCACTCTGTCAAGCATCGGTGTCACGATGCCCTCGATAGTGGTGCACTAATGGTTTTAAGGGTTCTTAGTGTCGCGTAGGGGTTCTTCATGTCGCGACATCCACTAGTATGACATCACTGGTGGTGACCATAACTTCTTCACTTCAACACCTTCAGGGATGTCATGACCTTGGAGGTTCAGTGTCACAACATCATACCCTCGGTGTCGCAACTCTCTCGACAATAGGCTCCAGGTTGATTTCTTGTTAAAGTTTTGCATTCTCGAAGCAAAGGGGCTCGGTGTCAGGGCTTCCATAGCATTAGTGTCGTGATACCCACATTGAATGTTATTTTCCTCAAAGTTGGAACATTTTCATCTCTCTACTCCAGCTCAAACACCTTGTTAGGTCCCACATGGCACCATTTTTGTCAATTTGGGTCTTAAAAGGAACAAAACTAAACAAAAACATTTATTAATAATGAAAACTAAAAATCATCAAAACTTTAGAAAAGACACTTAAATTGCTTGAGAATAAGCTCCTTGAGTGTTTTGGAAAGCCTAATTTGACGTATCAAATACCAAAAATTAAAAAAGGGATCTATTTTACTATATTGTGATCTTTTTCAGGTCTTTTCCCTTACGAGATCCCAATTACTAATTCATCTTGAATTTGCTCCCAACGATGCACCTAAATATATGAACAACAACTCACTTTTTTTTAATTTGCATAAAGTTTATGTTCTTAAATGGAACCCCTCTTCAATCCCAATGGCAATCATATTCGATTTTTGAAAATTAACACTCAACCTAGGATAAAATTCAAAACATCCCAAAATACCTTTCATGTTTAGCACTATCTCTGTTGGGATCTAATGCCCTTAGTGTAGTGATTAGATTTATCTATTTGTAATTTTTTAAACAAATTGGTTTAATAAAACCCAATCACCATCATTAAAAACGGGGGCTTTGGGGAAGTCGGAATAGGAGAGCACTCATCTTGGGGTGGGCTTACTACTTAGATGCTTTTAGCAGTTATCTGCTCCGCACTTGGCTACCCAGCGTTTACCGTGGGTACGATTCTTTTGTATATTATCCCCTAACAGTTCTTTTGCACGCAAAGCAAAATACAAGAAAACATTAACTCATTTATTTTCTATTATATAGATCAATTTTTTGATAATTGGGGAAAAAGAAAAACTATAGAATAACCCCTACATTTCAGTCCGTTAGCTGATTGTGTTAGGTAAGTTTATACAATTTAAAATTATTATAAATGTCGATTAATTGTGTTACAAATACTTAAATACATATATATATATACATTGAATGAATCTTAGATGAAATAGCATTGGTATAAAAGTTGAGTTTGGACTCAACTGAAAGCTAAATAGACATGTATGTGATAAATATATTCTGTGTAGAGTAACACATGATATTAAGATGATGTTGATATATGCCGTGGTACTTCAGAATATTATAGTAACATGAAAGTTCCAAATCAAGTATAGGTGTCTGTTTGAACCTAGTAAACATTTAGAATAAGATTGACATGCCAATAAGTCAGATGTACACTTATCTTGTTAGCACTAAGGTGCTCTTGATAGTACTTTCGTACTCATGTTACTTCTTTTTTGCACTACGGTGCCCATGATTGCACATTTGTGCCCTATTATACAATTTGGTGCCCTGTTTGCACTTTGGTGCTTCTGTATATACATTTGTACCCTGTTTAGCACCCTGGTGCTTCTTAATACTATAACCTGTGTATCCAAATCCTTTTACTATTATTCACCGGGATGTCTTGATTAGATAAGAGAAGTGATTGACTTGTTGATTGGAATAAACATTGAATATTTGGATTGAATTGATTGAAATGTTTTAATGATTTTCCTGTTACATGAATATATGAAAGACTTACCTGTTTCTTGTGAAATGAAGTGTCAAGATTAATTATGCCATGAATACTTAGTTACATAACTATTGTCGAAACTATTTTTTTAAAAACAGCTATCGACTTTAGATTTTGAAAATGAAAATTAAAACGGGAGTCGCCACCAATCCTTTTTAAGAAGTGTGATTGGATCACCTCAAAATTCAATCATTTTAATAAAGTTTAAATTTATTAAAATGATAATTTTTGGTCTACGAAATCTAGAAAAACGGGTTCGGGAGTCGGTTACGTACGAGGAAGGATTAGCACCCTCGATACGCCCAAAATTGGTACCTAATTGATTAATAATTATCCCAATATTAAAAATTTTGAAAAGATGTAAAGACACGATCCTTTTATTTAGAGAATATTTGAATAAATTGAAATAAATACCAAGGCCCACTTATCTCAAAGAAAAGAAAATGTCAAACCCAGTAAATTAGGATGCGACGTTTCAACCCTTTGAAATTAGGTGTGTCCCTTTTTTATAAATAAAAAATCATGCATTTGGATTCAAAAGGGACATCTAATTATTCGGGTCAAGTAAAAAAAAATGGAACCCAGTGAGTTAGGGCTCAATTTCTCAAAATTCCGAATATAGAATATCGCCTCTATTTTTAAAGTTCTTACCTCGAGATGATGAAACGTTACATCCAGTGAGTTAGGACGCGACGTCTTGAACCCTCGAGAATAAGCCTTTTATAAAGATTTTGTACGCTTTGATTAAAAAGAAAAGGGAGCTCGGTTGCTAGGAATTAATAAGAAAAATCAGAACCTAGTGAGTTAAGGCACGATTTTCTCGAGGTTCCCATACACAAGCGTTGCCTTATTTTAGAAAATTTGAATAAAAATAGGGATACTTTCATCTTAAAAGGAGGATTATGCTAATACAATCTCAAGTACAAATGCTGAAACAATGTACAACAATTACAAGATAAACAAATTTCAAAGATAACCTTGATAGTCATAAGTGAAGATATTGAAATAACATGAATAATAGCATGAATAATACGAAATGCTTGGCTAACATGAGAAAATAAATAACAAAATTCAAATTGTAAAGAAGTAAACGGATCCAAATGAATAAAAAGCAAAATAAAAAAATAACGCAAGTTAAAAGTAAATAAAACATAGACAATTTAAAAATGATAAATAAAAAAAATTAAGAACAAACTAATGTGAATAGTGTTTTTTCAAATCAATAATATATGATAGTTTAAGATAGATGATATATAAAACATCTAAACATATATAAAAGTGAAAAATGAATAACATAAAAACTTAATGTAAATAATACTAAAACATTTTAAAATAATGGATAGAATTTAAAAATAGATATAAGAAACGTAAATGTTTAAAAAGATAGGTGAAAGAGGGAGTTGAAATATATAATAATTTTACTATATGTAAAAGAAAACCCAAATAAGCTATATAGTATACAAAAATCTAGAATATATATAAGTTTAAAAATAAAATGTAGAAGGTTTTTTATTATTATCTTAAAAAGTAATTCATAGAAAGAATTTAAAGAAACATGTAATATACAAAAATTATTTTTTAAATATATATATATATATATATATATGTATGTATAATAAAACAGATCAAAAATAAAAACATAATATAATTTAAAATAAGCTATAGAAACGCACTAAAATGGATAACAAAATAAAAAATAAAAATGAACGTAAGGACTAAATCTTAAAGCGTGAAAACCGAAAGGGACCCCGTATGGGATTAACCCAAGTCCCAAAACGCAGCATTTCATCGGGCAAAACAGCAGACCAGATTGAAATAGAAGCGAGGTTGGAGGGTCGGATTTGCAAACTATGAGCGGACCGTATTACAACACTCCCGAAAAGGAGGAGGACTTATTGCGCAAATACACCCTCAAAGACCAAAACGCGCGAATCTTGCCGCATATGGGTCGGGTCATCGGGTCACCTCCATACGACGCCGTTTTAAGGCCACCAAATTAGGCCTAAAACGACGTCGTTTCACGACATGTATAAAGGAAAAATTTAGGCAGAAAAGACAGATATTCGGCCATTTTTTGTTACCCTAGCCCAGTTTTATCCGAACCCCTAAAAAAACCAAACCCTAGCCACCATGTAGCCACCACGAACGGTGACTGATGGAGTGTGGTCCGTTCATCCTTTAACCGCAATTAGGCTAGCGTTCAAGGGTGTAACGCCTACGACCGTGAAGAATCAAGGAGAAGACACCATCCCCCTTCGTCGGATTTAGTTTTAACGGAGGAGAGACTCCGACGTACCGGCGAATTAAGGTTTAGGTGAGCAATTTTTCTCCTATCCTTTTCTTTTTCTTTGCAAAACAATCCTGAGAAATCTAAGAACTAGAGTAGGATTGTAATAAATAACAGATAAAAAGAAAGAATCACCTTGCTTTGAAAATTTTTGATTAATCGTGTATTCGAAAAAAAAAGGTCCTCTTTACATTCTTTTTGTTTTGGGCTTTATAGCCGAAAGATATACAAAAATATATATTATTTTCATCTCTGCTACTATTTCGTGTCTTATCTCTGCCGTTTCCTTTCTTCTGTTCCATTTGCAGGTCTTTCGGAGAGTCAACGACGGAGGGAAGGCTGTTCTTTTGCCTCTCTGGTGAAAGGAGACAGACCTCGGGACAAGGGGCCTCGGGATGAGCACGTTGACGTGGCTGGGGCAACGGCGCTAGAAACCCTAGGGTTTCTGGCCTCTGCCGAAAATTTTTAGGCTGTGGGCATGTTTAGATCGGGCTAGGGCATTTGGGCTTATTGGGCCGATTAGGTTAGGGGTTTTAATTTTGTTTTTGGTTGTAATTGGACTGAAACATTTAATTTGATTTAAAATTCATTTGGTTTGTAATTTGGGCCTTATTTATTATGGCCCAGTCAAATTTGGGCCTGTACAACTGTATTTTTTGTTTACAAGGTAAGTTAGTCCATATGTTTTATATGAACTTACTAAGCTTTCTTAAAGCTTACTTGGTTTTGTTTCTTATTTCTTGTAGTTGACATTTTGTGGAACACGACTATAGAATCTCTTCAAAGCTCACACTATCGAACATTAACTCAGTAGCTCTTTTGAAATGCTCTTTATTGGTTATGTGGCCTTTATATAGGTTAAATGTTTAAGTGTTATTTTGGAAAGAAATTATGTGAGACATGTGAACATTTGTTTTATTTCTATGGTTTGTAAATGTTTATATATATGTGTGCTTTATGTGGGTATGCACAAGTTTGGATGAAGAACTATTATTGACCATTTGTGTTAAATCTGATTTTGGAAGTTGGTAAGTTTCATCAAGGTTGAGATGAATGTTTTGGAATGTATGCATATTGGTGATGAAATGTTCAGATGAAGTATGTTATATGTATAACATCTTGTTGTGAAAAGGTGCCTATGAGTCATATTAGTTAGAAGACTATGAAATGTTTATGTATGATATATTTTGAGATGTATTGAAAATGATATCATGGATGAGTAAGACTTCTTGTTTAAATGTTGATTGCTTAGGTCATTAAGCTTGTTAAAAAAAAATCTATGTCATATGAATGAATGGCCTTAAGAATGGTTAGTTACATGTTTGATATGATGGTTAATTAGTTTTTGTACAAGTTGTGTTGCCATTTATGCATTACATAAATCATAGGCTTGCTTGATATATGATGAACACTTAAACTGACACATATTTATCCTACACAGCCTAGCATATGGGTGTGTGCCTTACACGGGGTGGCCAGACGCCCATGTGGATACTGCAGGTTAATCATATTCGAATCACGTAGTCATAGTTAGTTACACGGCCTTAACACATGGCCATGTAACATATGCACACACGGGCACAACCTTTCACACAGCCTGGCCACACGGTAGTATGACTCATATTTTCATGTTTGCCCTATTTTGTTGCAAAATTTTTAATTTGGTCCTTATTTAATTCCGAACTTGTTTTAGAGCTTTCAAAAGCTTGATTGGGACCCGAATTAGTTTGTCAATAACGTTTTACATGGATTATGAAATGAAAAATTAATTTTTAAGCTAGAATTGTATGTGATTATCTTTGTTTACTGTAGTGACATCTCGTGGCTCGAGTTTGGTGACCAGATCAGGTCGGGGTGTTACAACTAGGGATGGAAAACCCTAGTTTATTTAATTAGGGTTGTCGCCCCACCTAATCCTAGTTGGACTAGGAGTTTGTTTTTCTATTGAAATAGACTTCTACAATTCAACAAGAGTTTCACCTCTTCTCCCTATAAATAAATGACATCGGTAGGGATAAATACACAACTTTAAGATATTTTTATTTTACCCAAAAATAGTGATAATTTATTTTCTAAGTATAAATTATATTTTCTAGAATAACAATTTTGTCGGTTTCTATTGAGAGAGATTTTGCTTTCACACTGAAAGTAAAATAAACAATTTATAGTTCTGTGTTTGATTCGAATCATTCCAGCCACACTCTAAGCAATTCATAGTACGATAATAGCGAAGAAAGTCGTTCGATTGAAAACCAGGAATGATAAGGATCTGTCTGGCTAAAAGCAAAGGTGTGATTTCGATAAAGAGTTTATTGCTATAAATATCACAGACCGACTCAGTTTTCAAAATTTTTATTTTTCGCTATGCAAAAAAACTATTTTCGAACTAGATTTTTCCAACAAGCTCAACTTCTACTATGATTTCTAACTTATCTCCACTATTGCTCGCTCTTCCCATGAACTCTTTTTCTTTTCCTTCCAAATTGACCATTGGCCAACCCTTACTCAAGTTTAAGACTTCTTTATTTCCATCACCTTCATTCCACCTCCCATTCAGCATATTTCTATCAATTTTCCTACAATAAGTTGTTCTTCCATTGAAATAACCTTTCAAAACACTTATTCTGAAGCCAAATGTTGAAAACCAATTTTGCTAATAACACGTCAAGTATCCACCTTTTGTGCAAACATTACAAATCTGAACCTAACACCCTTTTTATTATATTTTGCTGGATTGAAAGAACCCACCACTTTCCCATAGAGTTCAATGACTTTCCACAATCTTTTCTAATGGAATTTAAGAGGGATACTAAAAACATACATCATTATCCCCATGCTTTTTTTTCAAGTTTTTTGCCAATTGCACCTTAAAGAAAGGATGATGGAGTGTCTGCCTTATTTTGATTGGCAATTTTTTTACTAAATATGTTTGGACCTTAATTTGATGAATGTCGGTGCTTGTTAGCAACCCATTATTGAAGACTAAATATGTTAGAATCAAGCCAAGTAAGGATCGAATTGAAGACTTTCAATACAATCAAAGTTCCCTTAAATAAAAATTTGATCTTCAAAGGAGTTTGGCAAACCTCTTCCATTATTGAAATTGAAAACCTTTTAAAGTGGTTATTTATAAGAATATGCTATTGTAATTCAAGAAGCCTATTTGTTGGTATATATATTGAAAGACTTGTTTAGGTTAAAAGCATGAATTGAGAAAAGATTATACCTGTTCAATTAGAAAGTGTTTTATTGTGTGCAAATTTTGTAAGTAAACTCAATTAAGTCAATTAGTTTACATCTAAGCTTTAAGGAGGAAAGTCTTAAAGGGAGAATATCTAGCTTGAAGTATAGGAGTGAGATTACCCTTAAAGGGAGAATTATCTACGTTGCTACTTGGTGAGTGGGTTGAACTTCAATCATACTTACTTGTTGAATATAATGAATTAACTCTATGGATAAAACTTATTAGGTGTAAAAAAATTCAAACTATATAAACCATTTTTTAGTATTCATCTCTATTTTTTTTTTTTACAGTTAGAACTTAATAAATATCTAATTTTTTTTAAAGATAACACAATCAACTATGTAAAATTTTCTTGCCTTTTAACTTCAATTATTTTCCAAATCTATTTTGCTAATAGTTTAATATACTCATATAAACCAAACATTTGGATTTGTATTTTTAGATTCATCGCCTCTTTGAATGCTATTTTTGAACATGAGACTCGAAATGTGTCATGTAATACGTTTAAATAAATTTGACTCTAGTTGTTTAATGTTCATATTCATAGAAATAGGAATTTGGAGCCCTATTTTAGGTTTCTGGATCTTAGAATGTCATTTCCAAATCTGGGGTTCGAAATATGTCATGCAATACGTTCAACTGAAATGACTATTAATCATGTATACATATAAAACAAGGTAATGATGGTCTGATTATATAATATATTGAATCAATTCCAATAAATATATAGTTTTTAAAATTCGAGTATGTATATTCGTGCATTGATCATAGCATACATCACCAACGCATTGACGACAGGTTGCTAATCATTCACATGGAAAGGTCCCAAAAACATTGCTTTCACCAACAATGTTCATATTCATGGAGATGTACCCTTTTGGGGCCATAAAAAAAAATGGGTTCATATGTCAGTTGTCAAGCAAAAAATCAGAAATAAAAAGGCACCCAATACTTTAACTGGTCACGTTGAATTAATTACATGTAAAATATTTCTCAAATCCATAACCATTCAACAAATATAAATAAATATTTAATCTCATATTTAATTTTTGAATACCTTAAAATTATTAAATTATGAGTCTCGTTTTGACCTTTTCTACCAATATCAATCGAAAGTTTTCTATTCTCTCCTCTTTTATAATTCATTTTTTTTTATGAATTTATAAACAAAATTCAAACAATTTTTTCTTCGATTTTCGATACTGACTATCAAATCGACTTGAATCTAAGGTATGTTATTCTACTGATTGATGGGTACTAATCCACCGTACCGATCATCGAATCATCACTTGAAACTCGCTGGCAGAACTTTAAAAAAAAAATAAACTTAACAACCTAAATAAAAATTTTTGAATAGTTTAGTGACTTAAATGAATACTTTCGAATAATTTAATGATCAAATTGTAACTTATTTTAATTAAATAATTAAAATAAAAATTTAACCATAATTTATTACCTAATAATATAATTTATCCTTATTTTTAAAACACAATAGAAAATCAAATTCAGAAACCGTTTCGACATTGACCAACGCTAATGGTAAAAAATTTCAACTACGTAAAGAGACCGCAAGCAATCAAAAACTAACTTTAGAATAAATAGCTTTCAGCATGCATATATATATATATATATATATTATCATATCTTTGCAGTTAGGCAATGGTCAACCTAGCAATTTGTTTTTACAAAAAATAGAAAAATTCAAAGGTGGAAGCTCTTCTGAGGAAGGCTTTCACTATATTTGAAACCCTAAAGGGATAAAAAATGAATAATTTTTATTTCCAAGTTTGCTTGTCAAAGAAGGGATGGTCCACTGCATTAAATGTTACAGAACCTAGACTAAGTACATTGTTTTCAACTGTAAGAGTCGAAAGACATGACTTTTTAACGTAGATTTGATGGAGTTTGAACAACATTATCCGAATTGTCCATCTCTTTGATAAATTTCTAGTGGTTGAGATAAGGGTTTAGTGAACATGATTGCATGAACTGCTTTCCTTTCTATCATTTTTTTCCCTTTGATAAACATGGACCCGTCACCCGTGGGATCTATCTCTTATCTTGAGATTGTGACATTTGGTTTCTGGTTTATTTGACTTTGGATACCATGTACGGTGAATGTCACCTTGAACACTAAGTTCTAAGGCTTTAAAAATGGTGATTAGAATCGCATGCACCAAATAAATGCAACCCTAAGGAGCTTATAACCCAAAACAAACTTAAATTTTGAAAAAAATTTATTCTTTGTAGACGTAGTCTCATTATTTGATACTATATCCCTCAAAGTTACATCATGGTTCCAACTTGCTAGATTAATAATGGAAGGAACAGCAGGAAGCTTATGTAGGACCCCATAAATAGAACTGAACTTCTATTTCATTCCAAGCTGTTGGGCTTTCTTTTCCATTGATTTGTATTTTTCTTTCATCTTTTTCATAATTTGTACAATGATCTGTTTATTTGGATCTGTCTAATCTTTCTTACTTCTGAGTCAAATGAAGGGTGCAAAATCTCGTAGATTTCATCTGTATGTATGTCCTGCAATGCGTTTTCATATTCTTTTAAATATATTATCATTTTTTTTTTTTACTTGGTATCCAAAAGTCATAAAAATCCCGATTAAATATAGAGTTAAATCGGATTAAACTCTATATACTGATAATTCCTTCCCAACCCATAAATATAAGGGCAATGCGTTTTAATATACTTAAACTTACTTCTTTTTGCATCGACAACAATACTCATTCCAATCGATCTAAAACTCAATCAAGTATTTATAATATTATAAGTTACCAAACATATCTTCTATACCAAAAGTAAGTTATTTTGATTAAAAAATCAGTTTCATCAACCCTATTTGATACGTAAAAACTTAAAATATGATTTTGTCCAAATTTATTTATAAATTATAAATGATTAATATGAGTCTCTTTAGACTCACGCATATTTTTCTTAATTTTTTTTAAAAAAATATAACCGTTAATTTAAAAAGTAATATTAATTTTTGAGATTGAAAAATGTTTAAACTCAAAACGGACCATGAATTCCTCTAAAAGATGATTTTATTTTGTGAGAAATGTATGGGTACGGGGCCAGATAGGGATTCCTGAAATTAAAATGAGAAACATATAAAATCAAAGACAATGGACCGTCCTTTCTGTAGCGACGGAAAATTTTTAAAGCTTAGGTCGCTAATTGTGGCGATTTTAAATTCTGAAAATGGATTTTGATTCTATTAAAAACAAGGGAGTCGCCACCGATCTTTTCTTCTAGGTGCGATCGGACACCTGATAAAAACTTCTTTTGGCTGAAAAATCCGTTTTTTAAGTAAAAGGCTAAGTTTAGGTCTACGTTAAAGTTCAGAGAAAAGTAGGGTTCGGGAGTCAGTTACGCGCGGGGAAGGTATTAGCACCCCCGCGACGCCCAAAAGTTGGTATCTTTTCAAAAGCGAATTGTCTAATTTTCAAAAGCACGATTTCAATTCAAAACTTAGTTGTGATCCGATCAAGAATACGAGCATTTATGGTTTTCTTTGAAAAGGATATCCCGTCTTTAACACGAGCCGTCCGTGATTCATCCAACATAGCGATGAAATCACTGGCTTAATGTTAGAGTCGGTACATTGCCTTGCTTATTAAAACATAAGAAGATTATAGGCAAGTGATATTGACGAAGAAATAAATATTTGGACTACGATATTGAAAGTTAGAAGTGAATAATGATAAAGATGAAGAAAACACGGAACAAATAGCATATAAAATATTACCAATGCATGTGTGATAATAATAGCTTACAATGCATATGGTATGGTAATAATAGTAATGCAAAGTATGAAGCAATAGCAAACGTATATAGAACGTATAATGCTAGATTTAAGAGGAGAATACATAATAGTAGTATTACAGAGTATATATATATAGTGTAAAAATATACGCATAATAGTATTAAGAATACACACATAATATAATCATAATATATATATACATAAAATATAAAACCGCATATAATATAATAGTAAAATATACACGTAATAGTTATTAAATCTATAGATGGTATAATATAAAAAGCATAAATAACAAATATTAAAACATATACAAAATACTTGGAGAATACAATATTAAAATATGTAAATAAAATGATAATAATAACAAAAACAATAAGTACAACACATACATTAATATATATAAAAATAAAATATATATAAAAATATAGTATGAAGAGGATGCGTAATATATATATATACGGTAAAATATAAAAAAAATGCATGTAAAATGGTATAAACAATATGATATAAGAAAATAATTATAGTGTATTAAAGATATACATAACATATACCTATTATTATCAATAATTAGGTTAAAATGTACTACTAATAATAAATATATATATACTTGAGATATGTATTTATAAAGAAACATATACCAATACTAAGATTAGATATAATATACTAGTAGCACAAAATGTACTAATAATATGTATATAAATAATAGTATACAATAATGTACAAATAATATCTATAAAATAATTTTAATGACGAGAAAATAAATAACATTTATAATAATAATATAAATAATATATACACGAATATTAAATAATAATAGTAATATAATATATTAAATAGTAATATAATATACTAATAATATAATAATAATAAGGATAACAAATAATGATAATATGATATGAAAATAACAATAATAATATTAATTAAACTTAATTTCGAAGGAAATTAATGAAAAAGGACGGAATTGAGTTGAAATCAAAGGTTTTGGGACAAATTTAAAATAGAAACGTGCAAATAGGATCTATTAGAACACGGGTTAAGCTCAAGGGGACCAAAACAGTAATTTTCCCGAAATCCCAAAATGCACAGTAGCATAGGGGACCAAATTGGAACACGCGACGAATTCCAGGGCCAAATTGCAAAGGGGTTAAGACCTGATTGCGGATTACATAAAAAGCGGAAGGACCAAGGTGGCAAATTCCCCACGTGACGTCAGAGCACGCGGACCTTGAGCGGACCTGGGTCGGGTCGACCCGACCCAGGTCGGTTAGTATAAAAGGGCGATTTTTTTTGTTTCTGGTTCATTTGGTATCCGGAGAGAAAAAAAAAGAAAGGGGAAGGGGAGAGGAGAAAGAGAGAAAGGAGAAAGGAGAAGGGAGAAAGGAAAGGGGGAAGAAAGGAAAGAGGGAAGGAGAGAAAAGGAAAGAGGAATGGGGGGATCCGGGGAAGGTCCGGTCACCGGACCGGTCGCCGGCCGGTCGCCGGCCGGTCACCGGCTGGTCACCGGCTGATCACCGGCCAATCGTCGGCCACCGTTCACGCCGCCGTCCGCCGCCGTTCCGGCCACCGTTCCGGTGGCCGGAAAAAGGTAAAAATTTCTGCCCCTTTTTTTTTTTTAAAATATTTATTTATTTATTATTATATTATAGCTTTATGTTGGTGTATATGAAGAAAGAAAGAACTGTTTAAAGAAAAAAATGGAAACTACCTACTGCTTCTGTATTCGGATTTGGGGGGTATCCCTTCGCTGGATTATCTCTGAGATCTGCTAATTGTTTTTGAAATTTTGTGCTCTGGTTGTGCTCTGAATACTTCTCTGTTTTATTGATTTTGGAATTAAAACCTTCGAACCCCTCACACTGTTTTGAATCGGGCTTTTATAGCCCTTACAATATTTTTTTTTATTTTCTATTCTACTTTCTGTCTCGTCTGTTTTATTACTTGCAGGAGTGAAGGGCGGTGCTGAGAGCAGAATGATGTGACCGTGGGCGGTGAAGCAGCTGCTGGCAGAGGCAAGTGGGCAGAGGCGGTGAGCAGAGGGGGCAGAGGCGGCTAAGGCACAAGGGCATTCAGGGCTAGGGTTTCTGAGTTAGGGTTTGGGCTTCAATTGTATTGGGTTTAGGGTAATCGGGCTTTAGACTTGGGTTAGCTAATTAGGCATTTGGGCCATCCGGGTATTGGGTTGTAAATGGATTTTAATTTTGGGTTCAAGAGTTGTAAAATGGACATTCATTTTGGTTTAATTTATACGGGCCCAAAATTGGCCATTACACTTTCTTACGCATTTAATATTAATGTTAGGTAAAGGGACATATCTGCTTTCTTTTTTATCCACCTTTCTCCATCATTTACATATAAAAAAGATTTTCTCCATAATTGTATTTGTATGACATTCAACATCAAAAATTGTATTTATCTATTAAAAATAATTTACATTTAACACAATCGGGGAAGCTCATTTCCAGAAGCATTAAATCATCATCCATCAAACACCTTTAACTGTAATTACATTATTATATTAGTTAAAGTAACTATAACCACACATTATTAATAATTATTTTTTTATAGCAACTTACATATTCTTATAAAAACAAAATTATTTACATCTATAAAATTTAAGATCAACACCCATATTCAATGGGCCATATATTGAATTTCTTATTTTATGTTAATTTTAATGTCCAATTCCTTTTTATATTTATTTATTTATCTTTATTATATTTAAATAGTTGATTGAGTTGATAGATTTTGACTTATTTAATCAATTATTGATAATATTATGAAAGTAATTTTTCATTTTAAAGTATGTAAAAATCCAAAAAATATATATATTCTTGATGAATTATTTCACCTAAAGCCTCATTTGTTGTTAAACATTTTTTATTAATTTACTTGTTACATATTTTTTTTCCAAAGTTACATAATATTTTTATCACCCGAATTGTGGTGTGTGTCATAATCTCGTACTATATTTAAGTTTTTGACTAAGCTGATGTCATCTATCAATTGGATCTCAAATTTGGTCAAATTAAAAAATTACCAAAAATCTTATTTTTACAAAACAATATTATTTTGAGGATACTTACATATGATGAGATTTGGACCAAAAATATTATAATTTTAATCTCTCAATTTTACCATTTTAACCAAAGCCTTATTTAGTTGTTATATCAATTATTTTTTTAAGATTTGTTACATAATTTTTTTACCAACATTATGAGTGTGTCATAATGTAGTAAAGAATTAATTGTTTGAATCTCATCAAACGCAAATGTTATATATGAATCTTCAGCCTTATTATGTGTTATTATTATATCTCAGTTTTAGTTTGAATTATTCTGATTTTTAGTCTATTTATTGGTTTAATTTTATTTTGTAATTATTTAGACATATATTTATAATTTTACTATAATTACATTATATTTTTTAAAAAATTTGTTTGTTAATTTTATTTTTGACCTAGATAATTATCCTTGGATTAAAATAACATTTTACTAGGGAACTAAACTAAAGTGAACAATGGCATGGTTGATTGAAAACCCAATTCTTTGAGGATATTATACGTAATAAGTAAGCAAGGGTTTTTAGCCTAAGCCAAGGTGAACTAATTAGTTCCACTATAAAGAGAGTAAAAAGTAGAGTGACCTGTGAAAATGGACGACCCAACAGTGGTTTCCACCATTGGAAACCAAACATTGCACATTGGGTGGATAATGTATATAATATGAGTCTTATCAAAAATATAATCCAACATTTCATGTTATTTCATACTCGCTTTTTCCAGTTTTACGACTACAAGTATAAATAACATATAATTATAAAAACATTATTTGAATAATTATAAAGTATATGGTTAAATTAATAAAAAAACATAAATGAAGAATTAAAATATAATAAAAATAATTTATATATTATAATTCTAAATAATAAAATTATTTAATGCTCTTGACTTTTAGCATTTTTCAACTACTTGTTTTTGAAAAGCGATTAACAGAGTTTCATTATATGAAAGATACACATAGAATTTCAAAATTATATAAATGAAGGAAAGACCTCGATTGATATGTAGAACAAAAGAAGTTTTTTTTGACCAAAAATATACTTTTGATGAATATTTCGTCGAAGAAACTTTTTTTTTGACTGGCAAAAAAATATTTTCTTAAAATTTATGAGAAATGTGAAATGTGAAATGTGAGGAGTTTGAAATTGAAATAATGGTGCATATTCAAGGAAAATAAAGTATATATCCACTATGGATGGATGGAGTACCATTTATTCACTTTAAGATTCCTTAAAGAGTCAAAATACTATTTACGTAATTGTCTAAGTTGTGGCCTATTAAACAATTTTTAATCTTTTTAAGGTTAATTTGAATTTGAATCATAGTTGTAAAAAAAATTATTTAAAATTTATTCTGATTTATGTATGTTTAAAATGATTAAAAGTATTGGTGTACATTAAAAAAAATGATCATGTCAAGTGAAAAAAGAATAAAATGTCACGGTATTAATTCAAAATATGAAGGGATATTTTTAAGTGACATGGTATGTTTTTTGAGGGGTCAATTTTTTTTAGAGAAGTCTTTGAAGTGCCATTCATTAGGTAGTTAGTTGAACCCCCAACAATCAAAGGTATTGTCCCTATATCAGGATTTTATCCTCAACCTCCTCTAAAAGCCATATACAGTTCATAGAGGGGGCACCTTCCTTAGTGGTAATACAAGGATACAACTTGCAAGACTCAATGGAGGTTAAATAAGCTGTGCATGCATATGTTTGCAAGTATATTTGTTAAGTGTTATATGATTTCAAATTTGTCGAATAGATGTATGATGAAGCGTATGTGATAGTCACTAGCTCAATGAATTGCATGAAATATATTATTAGAGTGCATGCGGAGTACGAAGGTATTTACTTTGACGGGGTAAATGAAATTAGGAATATTAGTGGAATAGAGGATTGGGCGGATTGATAAAGGAATACAGGGGAGTATGGTTGTGTTGTGGAATGATATCGTCAGGCTCGCTAGAATGATATCGATTGGTCTTTTGGGGCGACACCGTGATGATGATTCATAGGTTTTTTTGAGCAACAACGTGATGATGGTCTGCAGGTTCTATGGGGCGACACTGTGATGATAGTATATAGGTCCTACGGGGCGACACCTCAAAGAGGTTCTAGGTGTAAGCCATAGCTTGGCTATGGCAACCAATAGAGTCCATTGGGACAGTAAAGATGAGAATTTCAAGGTGTAAAACCATAGTTCAGCTATGACAACCAATAGAGTCCACTGGGATAGTAAACATGAAGATTTCAAGGTGTAATTCCATAGCTCTACTATGGAAACCAATAGAGTTCATCAGGACAATTAAATACAGGGATTTCAATGTGTAAGACCATAGCTTAGCTATGATAACCAATAGAGTCTGTTAGAACATTAAACATGGGTTCATACTGAGTAAGACCACGGCTATGGTGTCAGTTAAAGTCTACCAAGATGTTGAACGATTATGGCGTATCTGAGAAAGCACGTAAATGGAGTAGCTCAAAGATCCTCCAAAATGTAATGATAAGAAAAATCATGCAGAAATTTCTGAAGTTGTAGGTAAGCCTCAGAACGATAATTAAATATGTTGAGTTATGGAGAATTCGCGAGTATGAGTTCGCAGGTTTTAAGCATGTAAACCTAAATTGGGGGTTATAATAGATGATCGAGCGGAACCTAATTCAAATAGTCTGTGGGTAAAAGCCAGCTAGAGACGGGTAAGTCTACTAAGATCCACTCTGAGGTAATGATTACTCGAACGGTCTAACAGGTAGAGTCAATTAGAAATCTGCAGAGCAGAGGAGTGTTGACCAGAATTAGGTAACACCGATTAGACCACATGGGGCTAATAGAAGAAGAAGTTTGCCAAGGGCTATGGTGGACGGATATTCTGTTGGAAAGTGGTAGGTTACAGCTCGATATAAATTAGATGTTAATTTCATTTACCCAGAAGTTTGGAACGAGATAAACCAAAAGTCTAAGGCCAGTCTGTAAGAGTAATGATCCGAAATTAAGGAGAATATTGGTGGAAGACAACCAGTGATTGGCAATGAACTTTTATCCAAAAAGGTAAGCTGGTTAAGGTGCAAAAGAATTTGGTGTGACGCAAAATTAGGCCAAGACCATAGAGATTGTGTATCAAGAAAAAGGGGCATATACGTCTAAGATAGAGAATAAGTTCATCAACGGTAACCTATGGGAAAGGGTAGGGTAACAATTACGTTGGTGAGAACTGTAGAAGGCCAAGGATAGATTGGGAGTTGGAAACTTCTAATTTTAAAATTTTTATTTCCTAAAGATTACGAAAGATAGTTGTGCACTATTTTCACAGAATCTCACTAACTTTAATTGAACTCACGAAATTCCTGCTTATTTGTAGGATAAATGTTAGACTCAATAATCGACGAGAGAGACCATACTATACGCCGCCAATTGGAAGGGTGGATGTAGATGTTATTCATGTGTATAGAGGGCAAATTCCTAGAAGCTACGCCTCGAGGACTAAATCAGATGTATTAATGTTATAGACTTAAATCAAATTTGTAAATGCTGTCAGATCTACTAGTGTAATAAAATTGTAAAAATTGTAGCGTTAGAACAATGAGGATTTTTAGTTGAAGCTAAATCTTGTAATTTAATAGAGTCAAAATATTTATAATAAGTCAAACTAGAAGTCATGTCAAGCTTACAAGTTGATTGTGACATTCGGTGCCCGAACCTGGCGATCCGGTCAAATATAGGGTGTTACAATCGCGCCCTGGTGTACCTGCATCGGGATTAAGAATCAACACAAAAACTGTAATATCCGAAACCCGTATCCGTCATCGGAACATGGTTACAGAGCATTACCAGGCTTATAAATCAATCAATCAAATATCTCATGCACATATTTCATTCAACTCATAGATTAGTCATAAACATTCATATGGTCCCTAATATAAGCCCTCTAGGTTCAAAATAATCATTAAAATTTGTTCGAGGCTAAAACGAATACTCAAGAAATTTTTCGAAAAACATAAAAATTTTTCAAAGATGTAGGGGACATACGCCCGTGTGGCCAGGCCGCGTGAGCAGCGACACACCCGTGTCCCAGGCCATGTTGACATTTGATGTGAGGCACACGACCGTGTCCCAGCCCATGTGAACAATGTAAAATTTACAAATTAGGTGCAAGGGTCACACGGCCAAGTCACACGCCCGTGTGCTAGGCCGTGTGTCACATACAGTTGAGACACACACCCGTGTCACTGCCCGTGTGAAATTACCCGAGCATTCTGTTTCTATATTTTAAGCATACAGGGGATACACAGCCAAGACACAAGCCCGTGTGCATAACCGTGTGTCACACACGGCTGAGACACACACCCATGTCTCTACCCGTGTGGACAAAAATAGGCTATTTTCCAAGCCATATTTCTCACCCAATTTGATACCAACCTAAGCTCAATCATATACATATGACCATGATATAATATGCATTCAAACCAACCTTAAATTTGACTTAAAACATGTATCATCATCACATACAACATTGAATTTGTTAAATGCACATTCTTCATTTATCATTCATATTCAACTCATTTAAGTAAAACATAATTTCCAACATAATATAAATTGTCAACAAGTATTTACAATTATAAACACTTACAAAAACTAGTACTCTAGAGTTCATTAAACAAAAGGACATTATTAATAAATTTGCATCCTAGGTACATGCCAAAACACAAAAAGAAACGTCACCAACTTTGAGTACGGGATTCTCACAGGATGTCGAGTCTGATTCTACTATATATCTAACCGGCAACATGTAAATTAATCTATCATTAATAGGTTTCATTTATTAGTTAAACATAATTCCGACCTCCATTAATATGAAATTTTAACATAATCAAATGTGATTTCGATTCTCTCGATAATTCAAGTACTTTATCGTAAATCGATTAACAACAGGCACCAAGTGCCTAGTGGTAAACCGCAAAAAAGGTTGCACCCAGTGCTAGTCGGGTTAACTGACACCAATAAATGTGAGCCCAGCTCTAGTTGGATAGACCAATAATATTTGCACCCAGTGCTAGTCAGATTAACCAACGATAATTATTGTGAGCCCATATCTAGTTGGATAAACCAACGGTGATTGCGCCCAGCGCTAGTCGAATATATCGACGATTATACAATTGTTTACTTCCACAATTTCCTCATTATTTTTCTTTACCTTAATTCAATAATAGGTATACATTTTGTGTGGTAATCAAATTTATCAATACTCAGTTTAAATAGTAATTAAAATTAAAAGTTGAGTTCGAGTTCACAAACTTACCTTAACAAAATAGTCGTATTAGTGAGGCCGATAGCTACTCCGTTACCTTCGTTTTTCCTTGATTCACATCTGATTGATTCGTTCCTTAACAAAAGTTCATAATTTCATTCAATCAATGTTATTTCATCAATTTAATAATTACATTTATACAATCACATTATTCTACTATTATTATAAAATTTGTCCCAACATTTAATCACTTGTTTAATTTGATCCCTAATATCAAACATAGAATTTAACTACATTCAATCATCAACATTTACATTTAACTTAAAAGCATTCCAACTCAATATAATCCACCCAAATCGATCCACTATTTTTACCAAAATTTAACTATTTAACTATGTCTACTACCTTCAAATCTCTAGAAATTATTTCCAATAAAAGCACTCACAACATGACCAACTTAGTCTACAAAACTTATACTCACATTATCATATCAAATACATTTAGTATTCAACAAAATAACCCTAAAACTTTTGTGCTTCTCATCCATGGAAACTTTTATAATTTCCATTCATTCTTAAAATTTCAACTTGGGTAAACTAGCTCATGATCTTAAGACTCAAAAAATATAAAATCCGTGAAACCAAAACTAAAATTTACTAACCAATTTGAGCTTTAAAGAATGAACAAGGTGGCTGCAATCTTTCTTCCCATTTTCGGCATACAAGAGCAAAGATGAAGCTTTTTTTCTTCTCTTTTTTTTTCTACTAACTCTTCTATTTCTTTTCTTTTATTTAATTTTTTTACTAACTCTAACACCTAATAGCCATCCTACAATATCTATCAATAATGTCACCTACATATTTATATACACTTATCTATATATATATATATATATATATATCCACTAACTCCATTTGACTAATATAGATAATGAGTTATTCACTCAAATAGTCATTGTAACTATTTCTTTCTCATAATTAATTTAGTCTTTATCAATTAAAATTACTACTTTACTTTTCAATTAACTTCTAAAGAAAAAATCCAAACATTATAATATTAATATTTTATACCCGACACACAAATGCGGGGTCCCTGAAGTATTTTTGTTTCAACAACCCCAACTTTCGGGTCATTACAAAAACAATCAATAATAGGGTAGCATATTGCAAGTATAACAGATTGAGTTGTAATATTTTTAGTGTTACAATGGAACATTCATGTATTCTGAGGATCAAACCCAATAGAGTTTGGGGACAAAGTGATTCTTAAGCAATAAGCATACAAATAGGAAGTCTAGTTAACTACTCGCTAAGTATCATATTATGATAATTCATAGTCAAGAGTAAATTACACTAATCAGCTATCTAACACCAAAGAGGACCAAATTATAAAATAAGCAAAATTACACAAGTAGTGATTCAAGAAACACAAGTGGCCGGTTAACTTCTATGTTGTTGATTAGTCAATGGATTAAGGATTTAAAAGGCTTAAACTTCTAATTGGCTCAATTTTACCTCCTGGTCACCATTTTACGAAATTAGACAATTTAGTCCGATTTATCTCTCGACCTTACCAAACTAACTCAGGCTAAACGAGTTAATGTTTAATAGAATCTCCTCTCAGTCTCACCTATCTATATGTCCCTTAAAGGCATCAATTCTAAATTTTGAAGTTTATTCAATTTAGTCCATTTTTTACAATTTAATCATTATACCAAAAACTAACCAAACAACATTTCCATCAACCAACCTCCATAAATGTAACTACTCATCATCATTTCCGTACAAGTACACTCCCACATACAATTAAAAGATACATTAAAAGTAAGCACAAAAAGGGAGGTTAAAGAAATATTAAAGTTTTCTTTATATATGCTTGAAGAGAATGAAGATAGCAACAATAGTGTTGGAAAATAACACCTAAATTTCAAATTTTTATCTAAGAAAATGAAATGGAGTTGAGTTATACTAATGACTAAGGATTAAACTAAAAATAGAAATAGAGTTGGAGAACTAAAAGGCAAATAAAACTAAGCTACGATAAAAACTAACTAACTAACACCAAAAAAAAAAAAGAGCTTAAACTAAACCATAGAAATGAAGAACTAA
Organism: Gossypium stocksii; assembly: GCA_020496765.1. NCBI lineage: Eukaryota > Viridiplantae > Streptophyta > Magnoliopsida > Malvales > Malvaceae > Gossypium > Gossypium stocksii. The sequence goes on from CM035621.1 coordinate 103,975,548, forward strand.
GACAACTAAAAGACTAAAAAGATGAAAGGAAAGTAAAAAGTGAACAACCTCTTTAGTTCTCAGCCAAAAGTGGCTTTTAACTTATGATTACAACCTAAAATTTTGAACTAAAATGCCATTGGACGTTGTATTTTGAATGGTGTTGGTGTTGGATAAAAACTACCCTTACAGTCAATTTTTTCCTCATCAAGCAATGATATTATAATACCTAGGCTCTGGTGTCATGATACCCTAGGCAGTATTGAAATTGGGAGTCTTAGGTGTCTTGGTGTTGTGATACTCATACTTGGTATCGCAATATCACCAGAGTTTGCCTTAATTTTCTTCATTTCAGTACTATTAGAGGTATCACAACTTCCATGGCTTAGTGTCGTGATACCCTTCCTTCGAAAGATGATTACAAGTTTGGGTCATTATCGACTTCCTACACTAACTCAATCATATCGTTAAGTCCCTATGGCACAATTTGGCCAATTTGTGTCTCAAAAGGGCATAAAACTAAAAAAAAAAAATCATTTATTAACAATAAAAACTAAAAATCAACAAAAGTAAAGAAAAGACACCTAAATTACTTGAGAATAAGCTCATTGAGTGTAATGGATAGCCTAATTTGACGTACCAAATTACGAGAAATCAATAAATTGTCTCCAATGTTGCAGAAAACTTATAACTTCTTAAACACATATTAGAAAATCCCAACTTAGCTTGCCGTAAGCTTTAAACATATCAACTTTAAGTGCCACAAGAATTCCCTTCCCTTACCTCTTTGATCGGATGATATGAATGATTTCACCACCCAATATTACATTACCCATGACACTTTTCTCTTTAACAATGACATTTTGAAAAGGTGAAACCAAATCTTTCATCAACTCTTTTTAATAGTTAACAAGTGATAAGTACTAATAAGTCATGTATTTTAGGCTCTTATTGCTTTACTTTTTATTGATCTTCAAGTAAAATATCATGTTTTAGCTTCATTTGTGTAGTTTGTGTTACTTTTGCATACATTAGCTTTTTTTTTTCTTTATTTCTACTTTGATTTTATATTAGTTAGTATTAAATAATTATTTTAATATTTTCGTGACTTTGATTAGGTGCATATGAGCTTAGAATACAATATTGAGGATTACCGTGAGCAAAACTAAACGATAACTAGGAGGGACGAAAAAGATAAATGGGCCACAACCCAAAATACTTGCGCCCCAACGCAAAATTGCACAACTTAATGCCTAGACTTAGCGCCCTAACCCAAACGCAATGCCCTAGCACGATGCCTTCGCGTACCTCAACGTAAAAACCTTGTGAGCCCCAACATTGTGATGCCAAGCCACTGTGTCAATACTTCCATACCATGGAATTTCTTGCCATTTTGATTTCAGACTCAATGTTGTTTTTGTTCTTTTTCAAATATTAGAGTCCAAACAAATATTGTAGCCTAATTTAGGTCAAATAGACTTTATAAATAGGATATTTTTAGAGGGTTGGACAACTTTTCTTCCATTAACTTTTAGCTTATTGCAAACTTATTGTTTTTATGTTTTTCTTATTCTATGGATTGTTAAACCCTATTTTCTAGTCAAAGGAATTTCAAAGCTATGTTTCTACAAAGCTTGTGACATCTAAGTGTTCTTAATCTTTTCTTTGTTCTTTGGTATTTGCATGTCTTTTAATTTAATTACAAACATTCAGGTTTGTTGAATATAGGGCTTGTATTCAATTGCTTAGAATATTTGCTTTGTCAGAATTATTAAATCTATAATTATTCAATTTATTCTAATACTTGTGATGAGCGGCATAGGTGGGTATGATGAAGATATGCATTCTATGTTATGTAGGCATACGATGTAACTTAAATAAACCTTATTTGTGTATTTGTTTGTTAGAATTGAATCTCTTTCATTTTTAATGCTATCGATAGATTAAATCCTAAGCATTCATTATAGGGTTATTTATCAATAAGAGAAATAATTAATTAAAGAACACTAAAAATTATATTTACATTAATGATTATATTCATGAATCAAATGAAAATTTTACCTTTCGTTGTAGTTTCATCTTATTGCCTTTCCCTCAACTTTTGATTATCGTTTTTTTTCCTGTTAAGTTTTAATATTAGTTTTCTTTAAAAAGAAACCTTGTCTTATTTATTAGAATTATCATTGGTCTATGCGGATATGACACTACTCACTGCTATTTGTAAGTTTATTTTTTAGTATGAATTATTTTCAGTGGTCTTGATAATCATACAAATTTTTGCGATGTTGCTGGTGCAGGACTGCGTTGCGGTTCGATTTCTTGAGTGCCTCAACGCGCACAATACACACCCCATCACCTTGAAGCCCCTTCTCTTAAGGAGTAATGGCAATCGTGCTAGAACACAAACTGGACACCTCAAAATTCAAAGCCTACACACCTCGACACAAGATCTAGTGCCCCATCACCACTGTCTCCTTGGCCTCGATATTTGGCAACGCCATTATTCGCGCCCCGACACCCTCGACTCTGCACTCTCGCATCATGCTCCTCGCACGATGTAGATGAAAGAAAAAACTTTATTATTAAGAAAATATTAATTAAAGATTTTTAAACAATTGAATCATAGGTAGAATGTAACTCTTAAATGGATCTAATTCGTATTAGATCGGATCAATTTAGATAAAATCAATTTAAGTTTGAAGATATTTGTGTTGAGGCGTGAGTTTTTTAGTAGTTTCAAATATTTTAGATTTTAAATTATTTTTAAACTTAAATTATTTCAAACTTCTTAATAATCAGAACCGATTTAATTAAATTTAGATTCCAACATATGGGAACAGCTTTTGGAAATCCTATCAACATTGATAGGTCTATTTATACAGTGGAACATTAATATATTGAAGAAAATGAACAGATCTCCCATGAACTTGATTGACTCCCTTGCTCTCAACTTATATGAAGCTTCTCTCTTTTGAGTTTGGAGTTAATTTCTTTTTTTCTAATTTCCGTCTCTTTTACCGTAGAGGTGTGGAGCCCAAAAATGGACCTCTGCTTTGCTGGCTTCAAGCTCGCCATTGTTGGGTTTTTATGGGTTTTGTCTGCGGAGAATTAGAGGGATAAAAAAAAAAAAAAGAAAGAAAGAAAGAAAGAAGAGATTTTATATTTTATAAGTTGTTGGGGCCAAACCCCAAATCTTTCATATAAAAAGACTTCTCCTTTTGAAGAATGACGAAAAAAGAAAAAGAAAAACTCGCCCCCTTCGTTTTTCTGTTATGTTCTTTTCTTCTTCTACTTCAATTATCTCATCACTAGTTGAAACAATCCAATCCAAACCAAACCAAATCAAAAGCCAAAACCCAAATCCGAACTTCTTTTTTCCTTCTCTTTTGACGTGATTGATCCATAGATCTGTTGATTCTGGTTTCAAGCATAAACCAAATTGGTCAAAGAAAAAAAAGGGTAAGCTTCTTTTTCATATTAATTTTTTAATAGTTAGTGTGGGAATTATGAGTGGAATTGTGATTATTAATGGGTCTTTTAAGGGATATGTGAAACACGGTTGTTTTAAAGTTCTCAATGTGAAACATTAGACCTTCTGGATATTCTAATGCCTGACCAAACTACTTTGAATAAAGAAAGAAAAAAAAAAGTGAGCTTTGACCGATTCTGTTGTTTTTAAAAACCCTTCATGTGTTTGTTGATTTTTCCAGCAAAGTTACGGTCATGGCTTTCCTCTTTTAAACTAAAACAATTTAAGAAGGTAGCTTCTTGTACATCATTTATTGGTCTACTACTGCTAGCTGTTGATTATATTGTTGTCAAGTTTATTGTATTATCTGATTGATGCTCTTTACTATTCCTTGAGGCTTCAGCAGTAGGAGAAAATACTAACTTCTACTTGAGGTTTCCTTGATTTAGCTGCTTTTGAGTCGTAATTTCACATTGCAGTATTGTTAACTCTTTGGCGTGCTTTCTTGTTTATGTTGCTGTAGTGTTCCATTATTGTGTCAAGAAGCAAAGGAGCGTAAGGCTCACGGTTCAGGTTTCTAGGTCCTAGTTGTATTCAGTGCTCATTTAGATGTGGAGAATTTGGAGGGTTTTTTGGAGGAGATGAGGGATGTTATCTGGGTTTATGAACTTCTTGAGGGCCTGTTTTCGGCCGAGGTCGGATCGATATGTTCACTCAAGTTCGGATGCTGGAGGTCGCCAGGATGGGCTTTTGTGGTACAAGGACACAGGGCAACACTACAATGGTGAGTTCTCGATGGCAGTGGTTCAGGCCAATAATTTACTTGAGGATCAGAGCCAGCTTGAGTCTGGTTGTTTGAGTTCACATGAGTGTGGTCCCTATGGTACTTTTGTTGGTGTATATGATGGGCATGGGGGCCCTGAGACTTCACGTTACATCAATGATCATCTCTTTCAACATCTCAAGCGTAAGTACAATGTCTTTGCTAGGGTTAAATTCTTTTTAAGCTCTATTTTACCGATTAAGTAGATGAAAGAAATATTAAATAAGCAATTGTTTTGGATAGAGTTAAAGGATTGAAGGAATTACGTGAACTTGTTGGTGTTTTTGTTCCAAGTCCAAACAGTTATAGGTTCCTAATTGTCATTTTGTTATGTTGTGCTTCACTGCTGAACTTTAGCTGTGGAGCCTGGTGTTTATCATTTATTTATTTATTGCTCTTTTGTTTGGTGATATTTGTTATTCATGTGACACTTATATGCTCAGGGTTCACCTCAGAGCAACAGACAATGTCAGTTGACGTAATACGAAAAGCTTATCAAGCAACAGAAGAGGGTTTTTTGGCTCTCGTTACCAGACAATGGCCTATGAACCCACAAATTGCTGCTGTTGGATCCTGCTGCCTGGCCGGTGTTATCTGTGGTGGAACCCTTTATGTTGCTAACCTCGGTGATTCCCGTGCTGTTCTGGGAAGAGCTGTGAAAGCAACAGGAGAGGTTCTAGCCATTCAGCTCTCGGCTGAGCATAATGCGTGTATAGAATCTGTGAGACAGGAGCTGCAATCATTGCACCCTGATGACTCACAAATTGTAGTTTTGAAGCACAATGTGTGGCGTGTAAAAGGTCTCATACAGGTATTTCACTATGCTAACAATTTTTATTGAGTAGTTACTTAACTGCTGCTATTGTCAAATAATAACATCAATTTCTAAACTGCAATACTTGTTCATAGGTGTGATAAGTGGTTGGGGAAAAAATAGAATTGAGACTTGCTTCTAATTGTGGCTTATGTATCATTTGTGCACAAGGAGCTTTCTTTGTGCCACTTTCATTCATCTGTGCTGCAGATACTTAGAGATTTTTGAACCAGTTCTTGTCCAAATTGAGCACTATAGAGCATACTACTAATGAACATTTGAAAAGTTCGTCTGAGCTAGCTTGAGTATTCTTGATTCTTAGGGAAGAAGCATGAACCTGGGAAAGTGATCATCTGCTCACGCTTACTTTTTAAAATAAGAACTGAAAACAGGTCTTTTAGTGTTCCTGGATCAAGAATCTATTTTATGGTTGGAATTTGAAGGCAACATTCATGGGAAAGAAGGGGTTTGATCTTTTAGAAAGAAAGAGTCATATCACCTGCATGATATCTTCTCCTCCTATCAGGTAAATATTGGGTGGATTCATGGGGAGGAAGGATGTCCACTATAATTATTGATTCCAGCCAGACGCATGGATTTATCCACAAAGCTAAAAGAGAGAAGGGAAATGGGAAACATTGGTAATTGGCAAAGATTATAGGAAGGGATAAGTAGTGCTACTGGCTGTTGCCAAAATGTTTTGCAATGAAAAAATTTTTTGGACTGTGTGTTGTGCATGGTTATTATTGATATTGCAGGTATCCATATATTCCAAGTCAAGCACTAAAATAGTGCATGCTATCTGTCTAGGAATTCAGAATTGTAATTTTGTTTATATGGTTTTCCATGGTCTGTTATGCCTCTGATTCCCCCTCCCCGTTCTTTTTGTTGAGAGTTTTAATGATAGAATTCTAAACCTTTCAGATATCCAAATCTATTGGTGATGTATATTTAAAGAAGGCTGAGTTCAACAGGGAGCCTTTGTACCCTAAATTCCGCCTCCGTGAACCTTTCAAAAAGCCGATATTGAGCGCAGACCCATCAATAACAGTTCACCAGCTGCAGCCACATGATCAGTTTGTGATATTTGCATCTGATGGGCTGTGGGAGCACCTAAGCAATCAAGAAGCTGTTGATATAGTTCAGAATCATTCACGAAGTGTAAGTTTATGCCTCAATATTTTATGTCATCTATCTTGTTATGAACACTACTCTTTTCTCTCTTCCCTCTGAAAATGTCATTTGCTTAGAGTATGAAAGTCTTTTCTATTTGGTTGCTGATTATAGATTATAGAATATAGAAAGTTAATGAAGCTTTGATCGTTTATCTTGAGAATACTTCCTTTGTCGCATGAGCTGTGGCATTTTGCAGCTGCTGCTCATTCAATATTTTGCCTTTCTGTTATTGCCACTTGACAATTACAATTTTAATCCATAAGCAAAATACTTCAATTGTGACAAATCATCCAGTGGAACACAACCACCCTACCCCTCATTCTATTCAATCTTAGACTAACTGACCAACTATGAATGGTGATATGCTCCATAAGGAACATGTTTCTTTACTTCTTGGGTAGTTATTAGCGCATGTTGGACAAGTGACTTGCACGCATGCATACACAAATGGATGCTCATGCAGGGAGGAGGCATGATTTTACTTTTTCCTCTCAGTTGTTTGTTTATTTTGGTTTTATTTCTCTTTCGGATTTTCAGGTATAACTTCATTGATAAATGTTGCATATGCATCATATCGGCGACATCAAGTTTATTTTAAAGGTAACAAAAGAACAGAATTTGTTTTTGTAACTTTTGTTCGCTTTGGACTTCATGCAGGGAATTGCAAGGAGGCTGGTGAAAACTGCTCTACAAGAAGCAGCAAAGAAAAGAGAAATGAGGTATTCTGACTTGAAGAAAATTGACCGTGGTGTCCGTCGCCATTTCCATGACGATATCACCGTAATTGTGGTGTTTCTTAACTCAAACCTCGTGAGCAAGGCCTCCTCTGTTAAGGGTCCTAATCTATCTCTTCGAGGGGGAGGAGTTACCTTGCCTCCTCGTACTCTGGCTCCTTGTGCCATGCCAGCTTAATCTGGCAGTACCTGATCATGTGCCGCGTTGCATGTTTTTATGTTGTATCATTTTCTTATGTGAATACCAGGTAGCTTCCGAAAGCGATGCAAGCCTTCGATTCTTTAATGTACACTGTAACACTTGACCGGAAACTCATACTTGCATTTTGCATCTGCTTGGAAACTCTTAAAAAGAGAACTAGAAAGGAGTACAAGGTACAAGATGACAATCATTGTAGTTAATTACTTGGGGTAGTTCCCTTAAGTCTTTATATAATAGTCTCCTTTTGATCTTTATCTAGTGCATTCCACTCTTTACTGGACCTTTAATAAGACATATGGCCGACACCTAGTTTCTTACTGGATCTTAATGGCAGCTAAAAACAGAAAAAACCATAAGGAAGGAATGGATGATAATAAAATACACTATTAAACAACTTGAACGTTCATCGGTAATAGACCTGGCATGTTGTACGTACCTGCTGCTTTACAGTGTTGCATTGTGCAAAGGTTGTGAGATTGGGTGAGGCAGGTCAAGGTTATTACATCACTTCACCTGGCTGGAGTGGAACTAGTCAGTGAGGAACAACTCCATGTTTCATCTCAGTGTTCCTACTCCGAATTTTAGCTGTTCAGGCTTACCTGGTTGTCGGCTGGTTACCCAGTTTGTCACCTAATACTATTTCATTAATCCAGTAATGGTTGTTCTATTCTTCCTGGTTGATGAACTTTAGCTGCGTCTTAACGAAAGAAAACCGAAGTTTATTTTTATTAATTCATATAATCACTTTTGGAAAAAAATAACAAGTCTCTTAATTTTTGTACCTTAAATTTATAAAGAAATTATAAAATAATGGTTGTTGGGACATGAACTGAAACCAGGTTGAGGTTGTTCAAGGTTTTTTAACTCTCTTACTCTGCTCCATTGGAAACCCAAAATAAAAAGCCCTTCAACTCTCTTTGACTGGTGTCGTTATGTTTTTTATTTCTTGACATCCAATCTAATCCAACTCTGGATTCTTGTTCTATTCAAAGGGAGAATACAATATTTTTGGGGCAAACCGAACTTGGGGTATTGAAAATGGAGGAAGTAGGCAATTCCCGAGGTGAGGAATAGTGGCTTTTTTCCCTCAACATTTGTCAGATTGTGTCAAGCCATTTTCTCGCTAAACCCACACCAAATAGCCCCTTCACATTATTTATTAGTTCTTCCAACCCCTACACTATGGCTCCATTCTCAAAGCCATTGAGCCTTCATCTTCAGCATCAAACAATAAACAAAGCCAAACCCACCAAAACACCACTAACACAAACCCCTTTGCATTTGCAACTGCTCCTCAACTAAGGTTTCATGTAAACTAAACACCTGTAATTTGGCAATTGCAGTGGGTGACAAACACAGACTAAAAGTGAGTTATATATTGAGTTTGTGTGTTAGGATTGCGCAAACTACTATATACTTTGACTTGAAATGGAATATTGAGATTTGATTCTTTTATCTCTAGAGGACTTTTGAGGTCTTTCCCCATGATCCTTGAGGTGCATTTTCTCAGCTGAATTTTCAGCATTGTCCTCTGTACTGAAACCCAAGAATCTTATGAATAATATTTTGTTAAGTACATTTATTCTCAAACTTAAACTTGGATATTTGCAAATATATGAGGATTTGTTTTCCTTTCACAAAAAAGGAAAAACAGTAGAGTGAAGCTGATGCCACCTTGTAAAACACAGGCTAATTATAACCTGCAACTTCATGTGGAATTGTCAGTAGTTTCTGGCATATCATATAATTCATTTATGGACCAAACAAGAACCTTCTTTTTCTAAACATCACCACTCAGAACTCCAAATCCTTGCAAAAATATAATGCTATTCACCTATTGCCAAATATAATCTCAGTTAAAGAAAGAGAAAGGCAGTCTAAAAATCTTCGAAGATAACAGATTTATCCATATTAGTAAAGACAATGACATTCAAGCTTAAACCTTTCTGCTTTTGTAATTTCCCCTACTTAACAACTCATTAAAGACTTTAAACAAGTAATACAATTAACCTAATGATATTAGAGAGATTGTATAATCTGAATACACTACAAAAGTAATTTAAGCTCAACATAAGCATAATATAATACAAAATATATTACATACTTCCAAGCAAAAGACAACTCTCTTTCCTTTCTGGGGTGTTTGCAGTAGTGTGGTCACCATCCTTTAACTGGAGTACATTTGACTCTTCTTTTTACTCACCAGACTGCCCAATGGGGTGGAAACTGTCTGCTTATAAGAAAACCTGTGCTAAATTTTCTCAGAAAAATAATATACATTTTTTTAGTGTTTTTATTGCACTAAAAAAGATAAATAGAGACTGATTGCCGTTGTTTTACACCAATTTTATAGTGTCCAAATAACTAAACAAAAAATGATTTCTCTCTCCTTCTCGAGCCCCTACCTTCTTTACTTTTACCTTAATCTCTAATCTCTTTCTTGCCCTTTAACTCTGTCATTTACTGTGTCACTTGCCATTTCTCTTATCAGTTAATCTCACTCTTTCATCATTGTTATCTATCATCCAAAAATAAATATGTTTTTAAGTATCCGAATAAGTAACTAATCTTAGCAAGGGCATTATATTTAAAATCTTATACTTTGCAGGGACTAGCAGGCTAGAAGATTTCAAGAAGAAAACTATCTTTCTTTCTTTTTAAATCAAAAGATGAAATGGTTCTAAAACTTCTCATAAAGCTACATTTTCCTTCTTTTGCCTTGTCCCAAACCCTTGTAAAATTTAGCTCATTCTTTCTTCCATTTGTTGCAACCCCACCTCTTCCTTCTTTTAAGAAAAGAATACTTAGATTCCTCCAAAAGATCATCTTACTTTACCCTATCCCCATATATTCAAAAGTTAGTAGCTTCTACGCCTATTGTAACCAGAAAAAACAAAAAGGAAAGGAAAAAAAACACTCTCCAGGCTTTAGCAAAGAGAAATGGGTTGTGTTGCCTCTAAACTAGAGGAAGAAGAAGAAGTTGTGTCAATTTGTAGAGAAAGGAAACGACTTATAAAGTTAGCAGTAGATAGAAGATATGCACTTGCAGAAGCACATTTTAGGTACTGTCAAGCTCTTTATGCAGTGTCAGCTGCCATTAAGCTCTTTGTAGCTCGTCATTCATCACCTCCTTCACCTTTTCTCATCACTTTTCCTCCACCTTGTCCACCTACACCACCAGCCACTGATCAAAATGTGATAACCAACCCAATGTTGCTTCAACAAAGACCTTCTGAGGCCACCCATGAAGCTATTGCTTGTGAGTCTTGTGGTTCTTCAACAAGCTCAGATACTTCAGATGAAGAGACTGAACCAGAGGTGGTAAGAGAAGAGCAGCAGCAGCAGCAGCAGAAACAACAACACCAACACCAACACCAACACCAACACCAACACCAACACCAACACCAACACCAACATCAACCACCACCACCTTGTGGGTACTTTTATATGCAAATGCCACCACCAATGCCATCACCACAAAGAGATTTTGGCTGGGACTTCTTTAATCCATTTGATGTTGTTAGACCAGAGATTATAAGTGGATACAACAGGTGTTCTGATGATGATTTAAGAGCGGTGAGGGAACAGGAAGGGATACCAGAGCTAGAAGAGGAAGGAGATACCAAAGAGGAAGAGAAAAAAGTTGTCCTTGAAGAAAAAGATACTAAGAGGGAACAGGAGGAGAGTGAAAGTGGCTTGTTGAAAGTAAAGGAAGAGACTCATGTGAGCCAAGGAGAACAGAAAGGGCTAACAGTGATTGATAGCCCAGAAAAAGGAAGGGAACTTTTAGAAGCCTTGAAAGATATTGAGGATTATTTCATTAGGGCTTATGATTCTGGCAAAGATGTTTCAAGAATGTTGGAGGCTAATATGGTTCATTTACAGTCTGGTCTGGAGGGTATTAAAGGTGGGTTTTTTTTTCCCTTCACTCAACTTTTACTCTGTTGAGGTAGCCTTTTCGCTTATTCCAGAAAAACTGTTAAGTTTCCATTTGAAGTTATCTTCTGCTTGAAACTTGTGGGCTGACCTCCATTTTATAAGTATTTTTCCAGAAATGAGGAAAAAAAAGGGAGAGGGGTATGTATCTCAGGTTAGCTTTGCATGAGTCTTAGTTTCTTTGGGTGTTTGCTATCTCACCATTTATGTTTCTTTTTCATTCTCTCCGGCATGATGTTAAATAAAAAGCCTTGCAATGATTTGTTTTTGTTTATAAAATCTGGAAATCTTTGAGCCGTTAACCCTGCATTTGCTCATGTGGCTCTAACATTCAGTTATTACCTTGCGTAGCGCATATTCGGATAAATACGTGGAAAGACTTAGAAAAGTTAAAACATACTCGTAAGTCGTATCCCATGCTTGCCACCAAGTATAAAGCTAAATTTGGATCGTCTTAATGTCCATATCAATATCTAGTAATCATTAGACTCTGCTAATTTTATTGCAGAGAACTCAACCAAACTCATCCAAGCTATCACATGGCATCGATCCACTTTGTCGAAGCCTCAATCATGTAAGAGTCTTGTGGCTTCAAGTTCTAAAAGTTCTTCAGCATGGACTGAATATAAGAGCGATCTTTTCGATCAGTATGGGGGAATGGATTCAGGAAGTCATTCCTTAACACTAGAAAGACTTTATGCATGGGAAAAGAAGCTCTATGAAGAGGTTAAGGTAAACAAAAATACTACCAATTAATCTTTAATTTTCTGCAAAGTTAATGATTATTCCTACAAAGATTTCAGGGTTTGTATAGTGTGTGAAGTAGTAATAACTTTGGTGGCTTCTTTTCGAGTTCATAATAGTGGACTGTATGCAGCTCGTATTCGACACTTATGTTTGACACGTATCAGAACATAGTTACGAGAGTTCTGCATTTGCATGTATAGCATGAATTCTGCTTCGGATAAAACTCTGATTTGTTAACCTACTTTACAGGCTGGTGATAGTACAAGGAAAATATATGAGAGAAAATGCTCTCGACTGAGAAACCAGGATGTGAAGGGATATGATGAGCTTACGATGGATAAAACCAGAGCTGCAGTAAAGGATTTGTATGCTAGAATCTTGATTGCGATTCGAAGTGCCGAATCAATCTCAAAGAGAATTCAGAATTTAAGAGATGAAGAACTATTGCCTCAAATTATTGAACTGTTAAAAGGGTAGGTAAAAGAATCTTCAAAAAAGAACCAGACAAAACTGTTTCTTCATTTTTCATCCAAACTTGGGGTTTCTGATTCTACATTTCCTTTGTTGCAGCCTAACACGAACCTGGAAAGTTATGCTTGAATCTCATGAAACCCAAAACAAAATCCTTACTGAAGTGAAAAATTTTGCTTGTCCTTCGTATGGAAAATTCTGCAACGATTCTCACCGGCTTGCTACGCTTCAACTCGAAGCCGAGCTTCAAAACTGGCGTGCTTGCTTTACAGAGTATGTTGCAGCTCAAAGAGCATACATTCAGGCTCTTCATGGTTGGCTAACTAAGTTCTTGGTTCCTGAAGTTGAATTTTATTCAAGAGGAAGGAGCTCTGGTGCACCATATGGAGCTAATGGGCCTCCACTTCTTGTTATATGTTATAACTGGTTAACTTCCATGGATGAGTTACCAGATAAGGCTGTCACCTTTTCACTGAAAAGCTTTTCTAAAGATGTAAAGGCATTGTGGGCTCAGCAAGGGGAAGAACAACAACAAAAGAGGAAAGTTGATGGTATGGCTAAAGAACTTGATAGAAGGACTATGGCCTTCCAGAAGGCAGAAACCAGGTTCTTGGAGTCCAAGCTAACGGAATATAAATCCGAGATGGAGACAGAACAGCAGAATGAATATCTAACGGAGAAGAAAGATCAGTTGGAGATGATGAGGAAGAGGTTGGATGTGGAAAGAGAGAAACACCACAATCACATGCAAGAAACGCAAAGAATCACATTAAATGGATTGCAGACTGGATTTTCAACTGTTTTCGAGTCCTTAATTGAATTCTCCAAGGCTTCTATGAAAATCTACAATGACATTGTGACACTAAGTGAAAAAATGGGGAATGTGTCGTATATAGAAGGCAGCTCCCAGGTTGAGGAAAATAGTAGCAGATGACATAAAAAAGCTAAAGCGATTTGAGAATCTTAGGTTGATGGTTTTGATGTAGTTCCACTTGTATATTATTACATCATGTTGATGTAGCTTGCCTAGGCAAATTTAGTTATGTTTTCCATGTTTTCATTCTGATGAATAGCTCATTGTTTATTATCACTACATGTCTAATGGCTGTTGATGAAAATATCTTTGCAAGAACTTCAAAATTATCAGTATCATCATTCTGTTTCTTGTGTAGATTGTGACCTTAACTGTTGCATTCTAATAACCATAAGAAACTTTAGCATCTTTGAATACACTTAAAGACAGTTTCAGCAGGTTTTGCATCTTAAACACGATAACATTTTGGCTTGGGACAAGTCTGTTCATAAATTCATTGGTTTCTTGTAATCAAAATGCGTTGTTCCAGAAATGGTAGAAAGGAATAATATATAAAATGATTCAGAATTATAACGATGATATTCTATTTAGCTAGCTTGTTTGACAAATACGATGTGCAAAAGCTACAAAAATATAATATAAATTTTGAGCGTGAAAAAAAAAATCCATGAAAAATATCATAATGCATAAAAATAAATTTTTCCACATTCAGATAATAAGAAACGAGAAAATGTTAGAGATTAAATTAGTTCTAACTTCATTTTTTTTTCCTTTCGTTTTTCAACTTTATTGAACAATAAATGAAAAGTATATTTTTTTTCTTTCGATTTTTTCAACTTTTTTACCAAACACGCCAAAAGAAAAAGAAAATAAAATTCTTTTAATTTTTTTAATTTTTTTTTACAATTTTAATTTTTTTTACTTTTGCAATTTTCTTAAGACCAAGTGCCAAGGCATATGATTCAACAAATCAAACTTAAATATTAACCCTTCTAGAAATGGTAGATTACTGCTATATGAATAGTCATTGCAGCAGTATTATTTGAAATTACCAAGGACAGAAAGCACCCAAGACACGAACAGAATAGGTTTCCCTTGAGGCAGACCAGGCCAGACACACAAGTAGAAGAGTTGTCATCATTTCCCTATCCACCTTTTCAGTAAAAGTGGTCTTTTTTGGGTTTTATTCCACAATGCTTGGATGCAAAAAGAAAGTGAGGGCTCACAGGTACCATGCATTAGCACTAACAGCTACTTACAGAAAACCGATCTCTTCAGTAGGAATGCATGAAAGTAATTGAGCCAACCCATCAAACAAAAGATAATTACTCGTTCAAACACGATATCGGGTTTTCAGAAGGATTGGAGTTTCATTATCTTCTAACTGTAATTTTGTACAACATGTAATGATACACATCCTAGCAGGCTTGATTATGATCATGAAAATGAATAGTTACAGGTTTTACAATTTAAATAACAAAAACATCCAACTTATTCCTAACGTAGATAGAGAGAGACCAAGAATTGAGAGAAGAGTATAATTTCACCAACTACAGTAGCTGGAGAGTGTATTCCAAGAAATGGGACTATGTCTACCTGCAACCAGTTTTCAACGGCTGATCCCACCACTGCACCAGCAACAAGCCCCCCTATAGTTATTAATGTAGCCTTACCTGCATAAGGGAAAAATAATATATTTTTTTCCAAACTGAAGTTTAAACAAATTCGGAACTCACACAAGTATGCAGTGGCAATCTGGGTCATAAAATCCCAAAGGTGCCAACTTCCTTTTGCTTTAAAGGACTTCAATAGCAAAGCTTCATCTCTACTTGGGGAAAAATGTCAACGTTCTCATAGACAGAAATTAATCAAAATTTCTAAAAATTCAGTACGATCCTATAACCATGAGAAATCTTCTTCTATGGTTGATAAGGGGAATTCAGGGAATTTCTAGAAATAAAATTTCACAAGCAATACCATATGACAGCTGAATACAAATAAATGCTATTAAAGTAATAACTAATGTGGTTTGAACTATAGTAAATTGCCAGCATGATATATACATTTTGCCATCATATACAATGTTTTTGCTCTTCTCTCTTGCTCCCTCGTCTTTCCTTCTCCATTTAAGATGAAAAACAATCTAATAGCAACTGAACTTTCATATTTGAGAAAATAACATATAACTAAAGTTCTATTATATATGCAAGAAGCCACATTACCTAACTTCAAGTTCCTTCTGGTCATGAAATACAAGGAAGCTCCGAAGCTACTCGCTAAGATAAGCCCAGCAACATCAGGTCCAGCATAAGGAATTGCAGAGGATGTAGAAGTTTCATTCACATAAGTCAGGACCATAAGAGCTCCATATACTCCAGCTTGTAAGCCCAAATCAGCTGTAGATGGTGTTTCAACTGAAACAGGTAAATTCTTCGTAGTCGTTTGCACCCACTGAGGCATTGATCTCACTCCAAGGGGATTAACAGGTTTAACATCCGCAAATCTAATGCTTCTGTCTACAACTTTTCCAGCTCGTCGTTGTGTTAAGCTCCTCATAAGCAACATGTCATATGCAGCCTCAACCTAAAACACAAATCAAAGTATTAAGAAAGCAAAACTATAGAGAACCATACAGGAGTCAATATCCTCACTGGACAAAAGAATAGATGTAATAAAATAGAAAATATACAGTTCACATTCATCCAAAAAAAAAAAAGCTTATCAGTTAAGTGAGAAAAACATGCATAGATGAACCACCATAAGGATCATAGGACCACTTTGTTGCAAGGATATAATATTTGTTTAATCTAAAAAATGAGAAATGTTCCACCAGTCACCATCCTAAATATATATAACAAATGGGAAATCACATGCTATACAGAAAACTCCCTCTCTCTCTCTCTCTCTCTCTCTCTCTCTCTCTGTGGTTGGAAAAGTGCTCTATAAAGAACAATTCAAAATCCAAGCAATACACACAAAGTAAAAAACTGAAACTCCTATTGAAAACATAAATACATTTCAGAATTTTGTTGCTTTACAAAGCTCATATAACAGATGACAAAAGATAACGAGTTATTAAGGAAACATTCAATAAGCCCCTGCAATACCAAAGAGACAAATCTCAAAAATTTTCTATAAATATATTCGTTAATATTTAAAAACTCACCATCCAAAACATCAAACTTTACGTGAATGACAAAAGAAAGAAAAATAATACATATGAATAAGTTCAATACTCAGAAGCAAAATTATCAATATTTTGACCAAAATTTAAACACTTATGACCCAAATATTAAAAATTTTCAATGTGAAAAAAGAAAGGCAATGAATCAACCTGGGCGATAGCATCTTGGTTATCCTTAATAGAGGCAACAATCGAATTCTTGGCGCGAAGAATATCATCAAAAGAAGCACTTTCGGAGACTCCAAGGAGATTGAGCGCGTTCTCAACAGACATCTCGAACGGAGCGGAGTCATCAGCTCGTGAACCGGCACGAGCGGCTAATGGTCGTCGCGTATGGAGGATTGCGGCGGCTCTCCAGGGCTCGGTTTTAGCGGGTTTTAAAGAAGGGTGGGTTTGGTTAGGGAGGCGCACCGGCGGTCTGGGAATAGGGGAGCCGGGAGTTAGACGGTCAGGCCGGACGGAGAGTGTGTGTGCGGCCATTTCGGAAGAAGAAAGAAAGCAAGGATTTGATATTTTTTGGACAACAAAATATAAGGCCAATGTAATAGTAATTGGGAGTATGTTGTATATATTATAGGTATTATATATGCAAATATAAATTTTAAATTAGTAATTAAGTTGAATAAATTAGTTAAATGATCCTATCTTATTTTTAAATTTAACTATAAAAACAATTAAGATAAAAATATTAAAAATTAGTTTAAATTATTAAAATTTTATATCCATTCATGGTAGTATGTACAAGTCAATATTAGTTGAAATAGACTGAAACACAAAGAAAATTTGATAAAAACAAAATGATGCATATAGGCTATTACTGATTATTATAGTTTCAATTAGAGATGTTTATAGGCTGTGCCAGGTTGGGTCTGGACCGAGTTTAAGCATGGAATTAACGTATTTTTTATGTTAATTCAAGCTCGACCTAACCCGAAATATGAGTTTAAAAGTTTACTTAAACCTATCTATATTTACAAATAGTTAACCCAAGCCCATTTTAGATTTGCTCATATTATTTTTTAAATTTTTTAAAATATTTATATTATTTTTAATTTAAGAATTTAATATTTTTTTCATTTATTAAAATTTTATACATAGACCACCTAATATTTTTTTTAATATTTACATTATAGTATTATATATTACTATAGATTTAATATATATTTTTGGTTATAAATTACATAACATATAGTATATTACAAAATTAAAAAACAGAATGAATCGAACTCAAGTCTTGAATATTCAAGCTTGAGATAAACCTATTTTTAAACATATTTATATTTTGTTTAAACTCATTTTTTGAACTTAATATTTTTGAACAAATTTTCTAAAACTTGTAAATTTTGAAGCTTAGAGTAAACCAATCTAATTTCGACACCATAATATTGAAGCAAATAATTAAGATGCTCTAGCTATACTAATTCAATGATATCCATTTATTATACTAATATTTGAGATGCTGTAGTTACAATTTCTTTTTCATTTTATTGTAATTTTAATAATTATTCAAACTATATTTTTGTTGGATGTGGTATTTTTTAAATAAAATAAAATTAATAATTTCAATATCACTTGAGACAAAAAAAAATAAAAAATAAAATCAATTTAAAATTAGAATATGGTTTTGGAGTCAGTTTACTAACCAAACCAAACCAAATAGTGAACAAAGAAAAGAAGAGTGCACTGTGTACACGTCAGCAAGTTACTTGTTATGGTATAAAGGAATAGCACGGACAGGAAACATGTTTGCCTGTGAGTTGATTTGATTTTGAAGTGGATCAACTTAAATCCAGTATATAAATTTTAAGATTTTTAAATTATTTTTGTTTTGAGTTTAGATCACTTTTAAATTAATTTGGACCCGAGTTAATTTTTTTCATAATGCAATATGGCCACTAATAAGCATGGTTTTTCCATTGTACTTCCTGTCGAGGAAGATGAACCTCACATTCAAACAGTTAGGAACTTAAATACAAGGCTTAAAACAGATTATCGGCATCCTTGGTAAATCTAATATAAATATTGTATATATGAAATTATGAATGCACCTATGGGTTTGGAGAATATGCAAGGCTGAAACAATAACAGCTAACTTCAAGACAAATCATATTCAGGATACAACTTTCTTTGTTTTCCATCTACAATATACAG
Source organism: Gossypium stocksii (assembly GCA_020496765.1). Taxonomy (NCBI): domain Eukaryota; kingdom Viridiplantae; phylum Streptophyta; class Magnoliopsida; order Malvales; family Malvaceae; genus Gossypium; species Gossypium stocksii. Next base: position 103,994,048 of record CM035621.1, read on the forward strand.
TAGTTTACAAGAGCATCCATGTTAAGCAGGGATGGATCCATAAAAGAACTCATTCGATAATTGTTTCAAATTCGAAAGATGATTAAGAATAACTAGCTAATGAGAAACATCAGCCTGCTTTTGATGTTCTTACCACTGGTGGGAGGATAACGGAATCAAGATTCTTTGGATAGGGAGTCCACAAGCCAAATCCGCCTCGACTCTCTTTCATGCTACTACCATTTCCCTTAAATTCGCTCAAACTTTTAATCCACTGTACTTTAGAAGAATGCTCTCGAGTATGCAGGTGCAAGACAAATAGTGAATTGTACTCGCAATTCTGAAACATAAAGAACTTAAACAAGCCCCTTAACCTCTAAACAATGTAGCCAAAGCTAAGCTGGTCTCTTGGTGTGAAGAGATTGACCTCGTTGAACCACAAGCAATTGAACAAATTATTCAGGGCAGTATGTTCCCTTATAATTATGGCTCCCTCAGGCACGTCTGCATTTGGTTATGACGAAATATTTAGTTTGCATTGACAGAACTAATAACAAGAATATTACACATTCTTTATGAACTCAGATTTCGTGTAAGAATAATATGTATCCCTCCATACCACTAATAGTATTTTTCTTCAAACTCCATGGCTCCATTCCCTCATAGTAATATATATTCATCTGCAGATCAATAAGAGGTCTGGCATATCGCTTTCTCCGTTTGTTTGCATCAGCCTCCTCATATATACTCCTGTGATGTTTGTGCTAAGCAATCGCATAAGTATGTTTATCATGCCATAAGTATCTGCCAATAAGAAATAATACAATCTAACAGCTTCTGCATCAAGATAATAATTCAAACTTCATATAGCTTGGGAGAAAATAAATCAGTAAGTCCTAACCAGAAAGGTTATTGGTTGAATGCTTCCTTTTAAACAGGTAAAATTTATGTTATATCAAAAGATCATAATGCATGCTTCTCGCAGATTAAGATTCTTTAAGAAAAATCTTAACTCAATCTATCAGCAATCATCAATCACATGGTCACCTATTGCATTTAAGACACAATTATTACTACAAACAGAATATTAACAAACTTCAAAGAGTGCCATAATAAGCCACTCTTTAGCAAAACCCTTAAACCTAAAGTAATTGTATCATTTCCTCTAATTTATTCACAGGGAAAATTATGTAAGCTGCAAAGTTCTTAACAATTCATTAACATGAGAATTTACCTAATTTATAAACAGTTATATCCATGGTGCGTGCTTTAATAAATTAAAAGAGAGTGTCTTTCCGCTAATTCATCAACAGTGACACAATATGGAAATGGCAAAGTTCTTAACAATTAAACAACACGTAAATATACCTTTCGAGAATAAGCAATGGATCAACTATCAGCTCCATTTTACCATCAATCCATATGCTGTACTGTGCTTCAGGGAATAACCTGTGGGTTAAAATTTTGGGAACCTTCCCATCTCCTTCTAGGCTCATCATAAGGTAGATGCTTCAATGGGATAAGCCGCCATATGCCTACCCACATCCCCTTATCTCTATCTTTCCTGACGGTCACATTCTTTTTAATAAACTTGAGAGATACTTCATCAACAACCATCAGAAAACAGAAGAGCTTCTTAGAACGAATACTTATATTTGATGGTTGATGAGGTACATCATATCCATCAAAAGTCCCAGATGCAACCACAAACCTACATTTCTTGACATATTCAATATCTACAGGATTCATGTTAGCACCGCCATTTCGCAGAAATCCACAGTGTACCTAAAGGTAAAATTTTAATACAAAAGAGAATCACTTAAATTTATTTTCAGCCATCTAAAAGAGGTAAACAAAGGCAAGGGTAGAGGCAAGAGTGAGACATTTTCGTCCTCAACATATATGATACAAAACCTAATGAATTAGGGGAAAAGAATTGTTTCTATCCCCGGGATCTAGACCATTATTTTCTTTAGTTATGAATAAGAGCAGGGGATTAAAAGCAAATAAAATAAGTTCTACCTTCATATTAGGCTTTAATTTGAAACTCTTTTCTCTTTGCAGCCAGCTTTGGTTACCTCCAAATAATGGGAAGGTATGAGATCCATTGTTAACCAAATCCTCTTCCTCAATATAGGTTAAACCTTTAACAATTACATCTGGTGTTTTTCCATCTGGAATAACTATTTTCTCAGGGTCACTGGCTACTGGAATTGGACAACCTATTTGATCAATTTACAATCAATTTTAATAGTATAAAAGCAGAGAGATCAGAGTTTAGGAAAAGAAGAGTCTGCATGACCTTACGATGTTCTGCTTTTGGAGTCAATCCATGCAAGTCCTTCGAGATGAATACCTTGCTTTCTTTGTTACAAATAGCTGCATAACAGAGGAACAATATATCATCTCAAACCAATTATGAAACATGGTGACAATTTGCAGACCATAATTTTAGATTGGACAGGACGTTTTCACCAAGAATGGATGTAACCTATGACTACATCGAGAATTAGTGAAGCACATGGAAAGGAAACAAAGCAACTTCTGAATTGCTTTGTAGGAAATTCCCTAATATAGGAAAGGACCACACCAATCTTTTTCCAAGTATAACCAGATTAATTAATTAACAAATGCAAAGGACATCACTTCATCAAACCATGTCTTAACATAGATGTTGAAGTAACAGCATTCATTATATATATGTGCACTATAGGCTAATTCTGGAACATAATTCCGGTGATCTTTACAATGACCACTTGCTGGAAGAAAATTAGCTCAGGGAAGGAGCTTAACATCTTTCAGGTTTTAGGAACTAACACAAGACCACCAACCTGAGCCTAGTTCACTCACTGGACTCATTGGCAACTAGATCAGAATCCATTAAGATATTTGATCAAAGTACCAGAAAAGTATTAACTCCGTTCATTCTCCTAACTTGTGTGTATCCAAAGGTAACAGGAAGCCGATTACTTAAATCCAAATGAAGATAAATGTACAAATATACCAAAGTGAACATAGGCCAAAAAGAAGAATGGAACCAGACCTGAAAAGAAAGAAAACGAAGATTGGCAAGAAAAAACATGAAATAGTAATCCAACAAGAATAACCAACATCAATAGAATGCCTGCAACAAAAACCAATCGAATAAAGCCTTGCTTCCACATGATCTTGATGGGATTATCTTGGGGCAACCTCCTAGAAGAAAGCAAATCACCTCCATCATCTGCATCAAGACAATCAGAATCTGCATATCTACATTTCATCAAGTGATTCCAATGATCATAATCCATAAACCAAAACATGTAACAATTACAAAAATTACCCTCCATTTTAAAGAATACAAAGATATACTAAGTACAGCATAAACCAATGCCATAATCATAACCCAAATTTTTATTCCATCAACATATGTGAAGAAAAGATACTATGGAGTTTGTTCACCTGTAGCATACGGGTGTTGATTATTACGTTCTCCTCTACGGCTTAAGCGAAAAGAGAGAGGCCGTTGAAGCTCGGTATCCATTATTACCCTACCTTCACTTCATCACTAATCAATAACTTCAAAAAAATGTAGATTAAGATCAGACCAGGAAAGTATTAAATCCACCTAAAAAATTGAAACTTCAACAAAAAGTATCAGAAATTAGGATTCTTGGCAGAACGTAAAGAAACAACAAGAAGAACGACTTTTGAGTGCAAAAAATCAAGTAACGAAAATATTAATACCTACCCATGTCAGAGAAATTCATAAACATAAACATAGAAGACCTAAGAGCTTGCCGACTCTTGAGAAAACAAAGGACTCTAATAGGGGTATTGTACTATTGGGAGCAAGCTCATCGTCTACATGCAAGTGAGGTACTATAGCAGGCAAAATTGAACTGGAGTACAGGAAAGGGAGCTAATACAAAAAATCTAGTCAATCGAAGTTGGAGAATGGTGAAACAGAAACAAGTCATGCAAAGGAAAAGGGTCGTGAAGATGCATATATTCCCTCCACAAAAAGAGGGGAATAGTGAAACTAAAGAAGTTGAACTTAAACATTTGATCCTTCAGGGATCGAGTAAGGGAAGAACAGATGCTTACTAAAAGCTCATAATTGACAGAACAGAATACGGTACTGTGTTCGCTGTTGTTAAGCCCTTGCTTTCTGTGGAGCCTCTGGTGGCGTCACACTTATTTTTATTGAAGGTAGACCGACGATGAAATGCAGTTTCCATGGTTTAAGATTTAATGGATAATTGTGATGTGTTAATGACGAAAATGGGTATGCTAGGTTAAATTATAAGTAAGGTCCCTTTAGTTGTAGATTTGTGCAAATTAAGAGCCAGTTTGGTATTGTTAGTGCGAAGTTGAAATGTTTTCGAAAGGTTGCAGGAAAAATGCTTTTGAAAAGAACCTACTGTAAAAAAAAAAAAAAAAGTGATTTAATGTTACTATTTTAAAAATATAATTTCCAATCTATAAATATATTTCCGATATATAGATAATGTTACTATTTTAATGTTACTTTTTAATGTTATTTTAAATATTATTATTTTATTTTTGGCCAAAATATAATTTCCAATCTATAAATATATTTCAGATATATAAATAATTCGATTAGAAGTTGTAAAATTGTAATGCAACAAGTAAACATAAATATATATATATATATATATATTTATTCAATAACACAGAGTTACTTTCGTTATGTTTGATTGAAGAGAATAGAATAGCCATTTTTCTTTTATTCATAACACAATTGTTTAATTAAGCGAAATTCTATTCTAATTTTAGTAAAATTGTCAGATAAACATTTAGCCCTCAACCATAAAGATGATTATTTGACTCTCATAAAAAATAACAAAAATAAATATCTTTCCAAAATATCATTTCACAAATTGCTAAATTATAAGGTATTATTTTGCACAAATTCGATAAACACAACCATCAAAAATTCAACGATCATCAGTTAAAGATGGTGTCACTATCCTTAAGATGTACAAATGTGAGGAGCAATAGACGAAGTGAGGAAGAAACGAAAAGATGAATAAAAAAATTACTAGAAAATGAGAAGAGAGAGAATTAAGAAAAAAAATTGAAAAAGGGAGAAAAACTAAAAAGAAATGCCAAAAAAAAAAGGGAGAGGTTCAAATATGAGAAAAAAATTAGATATTTTTAGAAAATATAATATATTTTTATATTAAAGGAACATTGTTTTGTGTGTAATTATAAATAAAATTTAGGATAATTATTAAAATAAAATATATTATATTTATTAAGATATTTTTATCAACTAAACAATGTAATATTGTTGTTTATCTGTTTCATTCAATCAATTAAACTATATAATACTTATTACCCTCTATTCTATTATTATCTAATAATCATCATAAGCACACTCTCTTTCATTGCAGCAAATAAACGGCTATGTACCAAACTGGATCAATACCCAATAAATAATATATATATATATATATATTTGGATTGGTGAAAGGAGAGGATAAAAAGGATTATGCTTTTATATACAACAACTAACAACTTAAAGTAGAGTTAAAAGGTAATTGTTTGCGAAATTAGGGTATTCAAACGGTCGATTTGGTTATTAATCGAACTAAATCGAACTATCACTAACTGAATTAATTGAACTGTATAATCCTTTAACTGTTAACTGAACCGAAATTTTTAAAAAAAAATTAACCGAACCAAAATAGTTTGGTTAACCGAATTAACCGTATTGGGGATCGACTTGATTAAGCAACAAACAAGTAAAAATAGCATAAGAAATTGAGAAATTGAACACACAAACTTAACGTGGAAAAACCCCTCTAAAGAGGATAAAAAACCACGGGCAAAAATGATTTTACTATAATGATAAAAGAACGAAGAGTATAAAAGATGGAGATAAAAAAACTAAACCCTCAAAATGTAAACACAAAATTCTCCAAAAGTGTTATGATTTCTAATTTTTAATGTGTGCATTTTTTAAGGTTGTAAAATAGCCTATTTATAGGTTAAATTCGTAGGTCAAATAATAATAAAATAATCTAGACTAATCAAAGTTCAACTTAAACAAATAAACAGAGTTTAACTGGGAGATTATCTCTTAAATTTAACTAAAATATGAGGCATACTCAACAAATCTCCACCTTGACTCGTATCCATAACGCCATCTTTACCAAATCCCACCTCGGGCCTATCTTGAACTATTCAAGGAATTAATTGAGTCGAATCTATGCTTAGAAGCTAGAATACTTCTAACCTTTAACTTATGCACTACCAAACCAAAACTAACCCGGGTCTGATTTTCACAAACATAATGCCCTAACTTTTCAAAAACCTGCATCCAAAAAAGAATCGTTCTTCAACGAAACGGTCATACATTTTTCCCTCCTATGACCAAGTTGCCTCCACTCGAAACGAGTTGACTTCAACTCCATAACAGATGAGGGACGTTCGGTTTCACCGTCACTATAGAACCTTTCAGAATATAGAGACTATTAGTCCTTGTACCTTTTAACAAAACGAGAGCACCACGAGGCACCTTAATGTCGCTCAACTCGATATTGATTCTATAACCTTTCGAGTCTAAAATGCTCAAGGAGATGAGATTCTTTCGTAAATCAAGTACATGCCTGGCATCTAAGAGTGTCCTAATCATCCTATCGTGCATCCTAATTTTAGCAGTACCAATACCGATTACCTTAATGGATGAATCATTTTCCATGTACACAACTCCACCTTCAATTGAATTTTATGTGGAGAACCATTCTATGTTTGGACATATGTGGAAAGAACATCCCGAATTTAGAACCCACTTTGACGTAAATTTGGAGCTATCGCTCATTGACACTAACAAGAAATCATCCCCGATTTCGTTGGCCAAATTAACACTAGCTACATCTTCCTCGTTACTCTCAGTAGTCCTTTTGTTTTGGAGTTTATAACAATTTGTTTTGACATGACTTAACTTCTTACAATAGCGACACATTTTGTCTCACTTCTTTGATACTACCAACACGGAAGCTTGCTTATCTTCCTTATTATCCAAACCAAACTCATTGTCGAGTTTATCTTTACTTAACAAATGACCCATCACATCCTCAAACGAGAATTTGTCTCGGCCATAAATCATGGTCTCCTTGAAAAACTTGTATGAAGAGGGCAAAGAGCACAATAATAGCATAGTCTAATATTTTCGTCAATCTTAACATCAACATTCTTTAAACCATTCAAAAGAGTAATAAATTGACTAATGTGATCTCTAAGAAGCTCATATTTGTTCATGCGAAATGAGAATAGACATTATTTCAATATTAAACGGTTAGCTAGACACTTAGTTGCATAAAGAGTTGCTAACATTTTCCACAAGGCGGATGAGATTTTCTTCATCAATAACTCCTCCAATACCATAGTTGTGAGACACAATTAGATTGCAGATAGGGCCTTTTCATCAAGCTCTTCTTAAGCTTTTTCCTTATAACGACATTTTTCAAGTAGGTTTGAATTAGAATTGCAATCATCCAAACTTACCATAGATTGAAATTTGTGACACTATCGAATTTTTTAATATTAAACCTTATTGTTGTCATCTCCGAATGGGCTGATCTACAAAAATTGAACTAACTCTGACACCACTTATTGGAGATTGACTCGATTAAGCAATGAACAAGTAAAAATAGTAGAAGAAAATTAGAAATTGAACACACAAATTTAACGTTAAAAAACCCCTCCAAAGAAGATAAAAAACCACGAGTAAAGATAAGTTTACTATAATGACAAAAGAACAAATAGTACAAAAGATAGAGATAAAAATCTAAACCCCGAAACCCGAAAATAAAGAACCGTCAAAACATAAACACAAATTGCTCCAAAAATGTTATGAGTTCTAATCTTTAATGAGTGTATTTTCTAATATTGTAAAAGAGCTTACTTATAAGCTAAATTCGTAGGTTAAATAAAAAAAAACCTAGACTAATTAGAGCTCGACTGAAACAAATAAACAGAGTTTAACTGGAAGATTATCTCTCAAATTTGATTGAAATATGAGGTATACTCGACAAACCAAAATTTATATATTTTTGTCTTTTGGTTAAAACAAGTTTAAAACATAAAAAATACATTGAAATTAACCAAAATATATGTTTTTATCTTGAAAGTTAACCGAAATTTTATATCTTGAAACACTATGTAATTAAAAGCACTATATAAGTCTTGAAATTAACATATAATATTAATTATTAAGTTTGATTAATTAGGGTAATTCGATTAATTACCCGATTTTGAACTGAATTAACCCGATAATCAAGATTCTAAAAAATTATTAACTAACTTTCGACCAAACTAAGTTCAGCCATCGACCGATTAACCGAACTAGATCGATTCGATCAATTAATTTGATTTTAACCATGTTAGGAATTGACTCGATTAAGCAATGAACAAGTAAAATTAGCAGAAGAAATTGAGAAATTGAACACACAAATTTAACGTGGAAAAACCCCTCCAAAGAGGATAAAAAACCATGGGCAAAGATAATTTTACTATAATGGCAAAAGAATGAAGAGTACAAAAGATGGAGATAATAACTAAACCCCGAAAACCCAAAAAACAAAGAACCCTCAAAACGTAAACACAAAAATTCTCTAAATGTGTTATGAGTTCTAATCTCTAATGAGTGTTATTTCTAAGGTTGTAAAAAAGCCTATTTATAGGATAAATTCAAAGGTCAAATAATAATAAAATAATCTAAACTAATCAGTGTTTGATTGAAACAAATAAACAGAGTTTAACTAGAATATTATTTCTCAAATTTAACTAAAAATAGGAGTCATATTTAACAAATCAACACATTGACTCATATTTCCACAACGCCATCTTTGCCAAAGCTCGCCACGAGCCTATCTTGAACTATGCAGGGAATTAACTGAGTCAAATCTGTGCTTAGAAACTGGAAGACTTCTAGCCTTTGACTTGTACACTGCCAAATTAACTCGGGTTTGATTATCACAAAAACAGTGCCCTAACTTTTCAAAACCTGCATCCAAAAGAGAACCTCTCTTCAACGAAACGGCCATAGCTTTTTCCTTCCTATGACCAAGTTGCTTCTGCTCCAAACGAGTTAACTTCGACTTTGTAACAGACGAGGGACATCCGATTTCACCGGTCATTGTAGAACTTTCCAGAATATAAAGACTGCCAGTTCTTTTACCTTTTAACAAAACGAGAGATCCACAAGATACTTTAATGCCGCTTGACTCAATGTTGATTTTGCATCCTTTCAAGTCCAAAATACTCAAGGAGATGAGATTCTTTCGTAAATCAGGTACATACCTGACATCTGAGAGTGTCCTAATCTTCCCATCATATATCCTAATTTTAACAGTACCAATACCAATTACCTTACTAGATGAATCGTTTCCCATGCGCACAACTCCACATTCAACCGAATTGTATGTGGAGAACCATTCTCTATTGGGACACATGTGGAAAGAACATCCAGAATCTAGGATCCACTCGGATGTAAGCTTAGAGCTATCGCTCGTTGACACTAACAAGAAATCATCACTGCATTCATCGGCCAAATTAGCACCAGCTACATCTTCCTTGTTACTCTTAGCAGCTCTTTTATTTCGCAGTTTATAACAATCTGCTTTGACATGACCTAACTTTTTACAATAATGACACATTTTATCTCGTTTCTTTGATGCTACCAAAACAGAAGCTTGCCTATCTACCTTGCTATCCAAATGAAACTCATTGTCGAGTTTGTCTCTACTCAACAAATTACCCTTCACATCTTCGAACGAGAGTTTATCTTTGCCATAAATCAGGGTTTCCCTAAAAAACTTATATGAAGAGGGTAAATAGCACAATAATAGCATAGCTTGATCTTCATCATCAATATGAACCTCAACGTTCTTTAAATCATTTAAAAGAGTAATAAATTGACTGATGTGATCTCTAAGAAGCTCACATTCGTTCATGCAAAACGTAAAAAGATGTTGTTTCAACACTAAACGGTTAGCCAGAGACTTAGTTGCGTAAAGAGTTTCTAACATTTTCCATAAGGCGGATGAGTTCTTCTCCATCAATACCTCCTGCAATACCGTATTCGCGAGGCACAATTGGATTGTAAACAAAGCTTTTTCATCAAGCTCTTCCCATTCTGTTTTATTTAGATTTTCAGGCTTTTTCCCGGTAACAACTTTTTTCAAACTGGATTGAACTAGAATTGGCATCATCCGAACTTGCCACAGATTGAAATTTGTCTCACCATTGAACTTCTCAATTTCAAACCTAGTTGCTGCCATATCTGAATGGGTTGATATATGAAAATTGAACTAGCTTTGATACCACTTGTTAAGAATCGACCCAATTAAGCAATGAACAAGTAAAATTAGCAGAAGAAATTGAGAAATTGAACATACAAATTTAACGTGGAAAAACCCCTCCAAAGAGGATAAAAAACCACGGGCAAAGATAATTTTACTATAATGGCAAAAGAACAAAGAGTACAAAAGATGGAGATAATAACTAAACCCCGAAAACCCAAAAAACAAAGAACCCTCAAAACGTAAACACAAAAATTCTCTAAATATGTTATGAGTTCTAATCTCTAATAGGTGTTATTTCTAAGGTTGTAAAAGAGCCTATTTATAGACTAAATTCAAAAGTCAAATAATAATAAAATAATCTAAACTAATCAGTGTTTGATTGAAACAAATAAATAGAGTTTAACTAGAAGATTATTTCTCAAATTTGACTAAAAATAGGAGTCATATTTAACAAACCGAAATTTAAACACCTCTAAGCGAAATACTACTCTGCAATTTCTTAGAGAAACATGGGAGAGAAATGGATGTTGCAAATAACTCTAACAATCATGTTTGAATGAAGATAATTAAGGTTAAATGGTATTATACATCCTAAACCTCAAAAGCTATTGCACCTTTCTCTACCTTTTTTTGTTTAGTTCTAAAAGTTTCAAAGTACTTCTATATCCCAAACACACCATGTTCGAGATTTGCTTTTACAGTACAAAAGTGCTTTTGGGACTCAAGAAGCAACCTCGCATGCAACCTGTCTATTTATTTTTAGGGTAATTGTATAGTTAGTTATCTAATTCTTATAAATTTTTATTTTGGGTATTGAAAATTAAAAAAATACATTTTAGGCATTATTGTTAACAATTGTTTTCATTTTGGTCACCCATTGTTAATTTGAGGTTAGGTAATGTTATTTTACACTCATTTTAGTCAAGGCAAGTTTTCATTTTGGCCGCTCATTTTCATTTTTATAATTAATTTTATTTATTTTCAAAAAAAAGACCCTTAATTTTTACAAAAAAATTGAGTTATTTAGTTGCAGAGATTGAAACCCAAATTTTTCCTATAACAAATATTTTTTTCTTTTTTACTAGAAAAACTAAAATTAATTCTTAAAAAGAAAAAAAGTAAATTAAAAAAATGGGTTTTACCTTTAAAAACCCAAGTAATTATATGTAAAACACCAAGTTTTTCTCTATAAAATTCTGTGTAAAAAATTGAGAACAAGTGTAAAATTTCATGTAAAAAAATCAAGAATAAGTGCCAATGAGGCCTTGTCGTAGTTAGCAAAGTCGGAAGTCTTAGGTCTTCAATACCTTAATTCGAATCCACTATGTGCAACTAATATTGTTGGCATGTCTAGATTTTAGTTCAATTTGGCCAATATTAGTTTGGATTATTCTAATATTTAATTTGTTCATACTATAATAATTGCTTTTATTTGTGGTTGTTAGGATATTAGTAATTTAATTGTAACCTTTCAAAAAACTATGTATGCCCTCTATGTGGCTTTTCTCTGTATGCCTTCTATGTGGCTTTTCTTTTTTTAGATAGATCCTGCTGATCTGTTTTTTTGTAAGAATTTTTTTTCTTTGTTCCTTGAATTATGGAAGAGTTTTTGGCAGAATTGCGTATCGAAGAGGAAGAAGAAAGTGGGGAGGCAGAATCGTGGGAAATAGTACAAGAAGAACTTCAAACAGAGTAATATTCTAATTTTTGTTTAGTTGGGTGTTTTCTTACTGCAACGGTTGTTAACTTTCAATCCATGCGTACGATGATGGCAAATCTCTAGCATCCTATTGAAGGAGTTTCGATTACGGATATTGGGGAAAAAAGAATTCTTTTTCGTTTCTATTGTGAAGTTGACAGAGATAGAGTGTTAAAAGGATCCCCATAGACTTTTAACAATCATTTGCTTCTTATTTCAATTCTTAAGGAGGAGGATAATCCTTTAGAAATACTTCTTAATCAAGCAGGGTTTTGGGTTCAGATCCATAATCTCCCTTCCGGTTTATATTCAGAGAATATGGCGAGATAGTTTGGTGATTTCATAGGTTCGTATGTGGATTATGATTCAAAAGCTATTTTGGTAGGGCCTTGAAATTTTATGAGGATTCGAGTGTATGTGGATGTTCGAAAACCTTTGAAAAGATGAAAGAAGCTGCTGATTGCCAAGTCGAAGGAGTGTATCGTCAGTTTCAAATATGAAAAGCTAACAATGTTTTGCTTCTTGTGCGGTCGATTAGGACACGGGGAAAGTTTTTGCCCAATTCGGATGACCCAAGGGAGTAAGGAGTTAACATTTGGATCGGACATTTCTTTGAAAGCTTTTCCATGGACAACGGTGGTGAGTGGTAGCCCTTGGCTAAGAGAATCTAGTTCCGATTGGGGATTAATGTCAGGTGCATCGGTTTCAAATCAAGTGAGTACTTTTAAGAATCATCAATCTTCTAATTTAATTTGTAATTATGGTGCTGTTTTAGGTTTAAACTTGATGGGCAAGTTTCTCTTTCCTAGTGATAATAGCATTAATGAGGAGGATATTATGGAGGAGGGTGATAGTAATGAGGATCGGCCTTTGTTAATTAATGAAGGAAAAAAATGATTGAGGTCTAGTGGAATCCCTATGAATTCTCTAAGTCATGATTCTTTTGATATACAAAGGGAACAAATCATTAGGTGCCCAAATAATAATACGGCTGAACTTGCGGAGCGGGTCAGCAGAGCATTGTGAAAATAATAAGTTGGAACGTCCGTGGACTGGGGAATCCACAGTTAGTTCGACGTGTTCAGCATTTGCTGAAAGAGTATCGTCCCCATATTTTTTTCTTTATTGAAACAAAAATTGATGTACACAGAATGGAGAGAATTAGGAAGAAATTTGGTTACCAAAATGGGATTGACGTTTCGGCTAATGGCTCTAGGAGAGGTCTTTCTTTGGGTTGGACTGATGAGGTGTATATTAGACTTATGGGCTATAATAATAATTGCATTGGCGTTATGGTCACTAACGATAGTAATAGACCCGATTGACGTCTTATAGGTTTTTATGGAGCTCCAGATATTAGAGATAGATTAGCTTCCTGGAATTTATTACACAATCTTAGCCGAAATTTCTCTAATGCTTGGGCTGTGTTGGGGGATTTTAATGAAATTCTTTTGAATCAAGAGAAGTGTGGAGGGAGATATCGAGAGGAGAAACAGATGGATGCCTTTAGAGGGACTTTGGAATTTTGTGAGTTGATGGATTTAGGATATCAGGGGCGACGGTACACTTGGGAACGGGGGAATTTTGAGTCAACCAACATTCGAGAAAGATTGGATAGAGGAGTGGCGAATATTGGGTGGCACAATCTTTTCTCTAACTATAAGCTTCTTCATGTAGATAATTCTACTTCGGATCATTGTCTTATTCTTTTGTTTACAGATTTCCCGGTAGGTAATAATAATTCAGTCAATGATAGGGTTTTTGGTTTGAAAGAATGTGGCTATTAGAAGTTTCATGTGAAAATGAGGTAAAATCTCTGTGGGAAACTAATGAACATTTAAAGATCCCAGATCGACTCTTTGTTGTTGGAGAAGGACTTCGGTATTGGGCTTTGAAGATTAAAAGGGAGAAAAATTTCAAAATTAATTCCCTTCAAAGTAGACTGAGTGTTCTCTACAAAGCTCCGCCGAATGATGTGAATTTGGAAGAAATTATTGAAGCAAAGCTTGATATTAATCTAGAAATTGACAAAGTTGAGCTGTATTAGGAGCAACGGGCTAGATTAAATTGGCTTAAGTACGGTGATCGAAATACGAAATTTTTCCATAGTCTTGCTTCTAATAGACGCCGAAAGAATAGAATTATGAAACTCAATGGAGTAGATGGTTCGATTATTTCTAATGATAATGAAATGATGAAGGTTGTAGTTAATTATTTCAAGGAATTATTTAAAAGTTTTGGGCAGACTGCTGATGATACTGTGTATGAATGGGTTTCTCATAGAATTTCCTCTTCAATGAATGAGCATCTTTTGAGTGCTTTTAATATGGAGGAAATTACTAATGCACTTCAGGAAATGGGTCCGGCTAAAGCTCCAAGATACGACAGATTCCATGCTGAATTTTTCTAAAAATTTTGGCATATAATTGGTTAAAATGTGGCGAGGTTTTGTCTTCAAGTTCTTAATAGGGAGATTTTGCTTGATGAGGTAAATTTTACCAATATTATTCTTATACCCAAAGTTAATGATGCGTATTCGAAGTCTCTGTTTCGCCACATTAGCTTATGCTCGATTCTATATAAGATAATTTCTAAGACCATTGCTAATAGGTTGAAGAAGGTTTTGGACCATTGTATTGATCAAGCCCAATGAGCGTTTGTACCTGGAAGACTCATTTCGGATAACGTTTTAGTGGCTTATGAGGTCTTACATGCTTTGAAGGGGAGAAGGAATAAGAAAAAAGGCTCATTTGCACTTAAGCTCGATATGAGCAAAGCCTATAATAGGGTAAAATGGGGGTTTTTAGAAGGAATGATGAAACATTTGGGTTTTGCTGCCGATTGGATTTCTTTGATCATGCATTGTGTTTCTTCGGTTTCATATTCGGTTAATTTTAATGGGTGTTCAAGTGAAAGATTTTTACTCAAAGAGGGATACGGCAAGGTGATCCTTTAAGCCCTTACCTTTTTCTTATTTGTACTAAGGATTTTTCAACTTTACTTAATTCTGCTATTCAAATGGGTACTTTAAAAGGGGTGAAAGTATGTAGAGGGAGTCCTGCTGTTACGCACTTATTTTTTGCGGATGATAGCATTGTTTTTTGTAAAGCAACTGAGATAAGTGGATAGGTTTTGTTGGATATATTGAGAAAATATGAATTGGCTTCAGGGCAAAAGATAAATCTTGATAAGTCGCAAATCTTTTTTAGCTCAGATGTTTCTGAAAATTCTTGTAATTGGGTTATCCAAATGTTGGGAGTTCAATGTTCTTTTTGTATGGAAAGATATTGGGTCTTCCCACAATGGTTGGTAGAAGGAAGAAAGAGGCTTTTCAATATATTTGCAACAAAATGAAAAGGAAAGTTTAGGGTTGGGGAGCCAGACTCCTATCTCAAGGAGGAAAAGAAGTTTTTATTAAGGCGGTTCTTCAAGCGATACCTACTTAGTCAATGTCTTGTTTTTTGCTTCCAAAGACACTTTGTATGAAGCTTGAGAGTGTTATGAGTTGGTTTTGGTGGCAAAAAAATTCGAATCGTAGAGGTATGCATTCGTGTAATTGGGCTAGCCTTAGTCTTCCTAAAAGTTGGGGTGGTATGGGTTTCAGAGATCTCAGCAAGTTTAATGTTGCGCTTTTAGATAAACAAGGGTGGAGATTAATTACTAATCCAAATTCTTTACTTGGAAGGATTTATAAAGCAAAATCCTACCCTCATACCTCGTTTTGGAACGCTAATTTAGGTAATTCCCCTTCGTATGCTTGAAAGAGTATATATACAGCTCGAAAATTACTTGAAGATGGTGTTGGATGGAGGGTGGGATCGGGATCTCAAATTTCTGTTCTGCATGATCGATGGTTACCCCATTGAGTAGGGAGGAAAATTCAAGAAACTGCTAAAAATAGAGTATTTGAGAAAGTGTCAGATCTTGTTGATCATTCTACAAGTACTTGGAATTCGGATCTTATTAAAAGATCTTTTTACCCCATTGGAAGTTCAGGCAATTTGTTGTACTCCTCTTTCAGCTCATATTTCGGAAGATAAATTGGTGTGGTATGCTGATAACTCTGGAAGGTATATGGTACGCAGTGGATATCTTTGTCTGATTAAAGAGTTTACAAGTAATACTACAACTACTGAGTTTACAGATTTTTATAAAAAGCTTTGGGAGATTAATCTTCCTCCGAAAATTAGAATTGCCATCTAGCGATTTTTACATGAGTACATTCCTACTGCGAATGATCTCTTTAATAGAAGAATTGCTTCTTCCCCACTATGTCCTAGCTGTGGAGTGGCTTCTGAGACTTTTATGCACATTATTCTTATGTGTGGCCCTGCAAAAGATGTTTGGAGGTCATTAAATGTTGACTGGTCGGATGTTAATGATAATATGGATTTTTGCACCTGACTTAATGGTGTTTTTAAAAAAGGGCTTGATTTCAGTGAAATTGCTGCAACTACGGCTTGGGCTCTCTGGCAAGCAAGAAATAAGCGTATAATGGAGACAATCAACCCAAGACATTTGCTCTATTATTCACAGTTTTATAAGAGAGATGAGGGAGTTGAATAATAAAATACCGTCTCAGGTAAGCACAATGAACCCAAGTTGGAAGCCTCCTCAAGAACCTTTTGTGAAGGTGAATTTTGATGTGACTTTCAAATTAACTCTCCATCAATCCTGTTCTGGCTTTGTAGTGAGGAATAGTAGGGGTTTGGTTTTGGGTAGTGGAACGGTCTTTCATAATTTCATCTCTGATTCTTTTGCAGCAGAAGCGATTGCCTATCTCCAGGCTTTGATTTTCTCTCAGGAAATAGGTTTTACTCATGTTCAGGTGGAAGGGGATTCTAGGACTACGATTGCTAAAATTAACCAGGTGTTACCAGATTTTTTGGATATGAGCACCTACATCGAAGAGATTAAAATAAAGTCATGTCATTTTCAGCATATTTCTTTTCATCATGTTGATCGACGAGCAAATATGGTGGCACATATGGTTGCAAAAGAGAGAATGGTGATAAATGAAGATAGGTTCTGGGTGGAGGACTTACCAGCAGTGGTAGAGGTCTTTTTGGCCAGAGATTTATTGGGACTGCGTTAGTAGTTTTGAGGGAAAGGGGGCGTCTGGTTTTGCTTCTTAAAGATGAATTTTGTTTTTCTCTGCTGATGTTTTGCCTTTATTAATTATGGGTTTGCTTTATTTTTTTCTCTTTTACCCATAAAGCTGCTGAGAGTTGTTTTATTTTTGTGTTTGTTTATGTTGTGTGGTACAGCTAAGGGTGTCTTTATTTTCTTTCCATTTTTTTTTTTGTAATTTTGTTTTATCTTTATTAATAAAACTCTCGGCTTCTAATTCAAAAAAAAATTGTAACCTTTCAAAGTAACGATAAAAGTACTAGGGAAGCCCTTGTACTTAGGGGCAGATTGCATTTCGACCTTTCTACTGAAAAATGGCAAATTAGCCTTTATACATTTTAGAATGTGCAAATTAGTCTCTCTATTAAATTTTATATGTTAAATGATGACATAGACATGCTACAAATTATTTTTTTATGGGTAACCTATAAAAATGGTCACCTAACTATGCTTTTCATTCTATTTTGGTCATCCAACAATTAATTTTTCTGATTTAGTCACTAAACTTTTAAAAATTAAATATTTTAGTCATTTTGAGCTGATGTGGACTTTTTTTATTGTTCTAGTAACAAAGTTAGTCCAATAGTGTTTACAGATTCTATTAATTTAATCCTAAATATAAAAAATTCAACAAATTTAGCTCTAAATGCTAACAAAATTTGTTATTTTCATTATAATTCTAAAAAATTCAATAAATTTAGCCCTCACCATTTACAAAATATATCGATTTATATATATTTAAAAAATCAATTTTAGCCTTATATAACCCATCGGCTAATCCATGTGAGATGTTAAAATAAGAAAAAAGTACCCTTTTCAAGACACTTGCAACAATTTCTTTTAAAAGAGTACCCAGTGTGAAGCCTAAATTACAATAAATGTTGAGGGCTAAATTTATTGAATTTTTTAGAATTAGAACTAATGATGTGAGTCTCAAGGCCCAATGTCAAGCCCATGGATGTGATGGGTTTACACTATCCCAATGCCCAATAACAAGGTCAAAAGTCAAGCAAATCAAATCAAGATTCGATCAAAGACAATATGTGAGGATGAATCTTTTTAAGGAAAGGGGGAATGATACATGCATAAAATGGATGAAATTTATTAGAGTCAATTCAATCAAGCTGCTAATTTTCAAGCTGAAAAGATTAGTTAACTTGTAACGAATTTTTCAATGGGATATAGGCATTTATGGGCTTAAATGTCTGTAAAGCGTTTGAAGAGTTATCTCTTATCTTCGAATCACATTTTAAATCACTCGATTTCGAGTTCAGGAGCTCAAGTTATAACCGTTTTAATGAACTGCATGAGCAAAATTTATGCACAAGATTATTACGAAAATTACATGTTTTAGGCTTTTTATTCGAGTTTAAATTATATTGGGTTCGAGTTTCAAGCTTAATTTTTATTATACACAAGTCCAATATTGTATTATTAAGTTTTATTATTTTATTATTTATCTATTCTGAATTTTGGATAATTTTTAAGTATTTTAATTTATTTAGGAGATTCATGTCAATAATAAAGTTTAGTTTAAAATTACTTCTTGTTTAGATTAATTAGAGTTTCAATATACTTAAGAGTTTTGTTTGGATTTAAATAGTCGGCCTATAACGACCAGAAAGTCAATGGTGTCGAAAATTATGATTCTAAAATACCCTTTCCATAAACCATATTTTTAAATATTAATATTTAATATTTACGGGCTAGTATAAAAATATATTAAAATTTGGTCTAGTAATTTTGTTTAATTTATAGTTAATTAAGGTACAAGTGTAATAATCCTAAAGTCAATGGTATTGGAAAATTTGATTTCGGGACCCCATTTCCGTAAACCAAACTTGTAAATATTTTTATTAAATATTTACGGAGTTTTTCAATAGGTGAATTGAATTTTGGATAGTTAATTTTATCAAAATGGTGATTAATTAAGGTACACAAACTAAATTGTAAAAGAGGTAAAATCTCAATTATTATAAGTTTTTAATAGAAACTGTTAAACCAAGCTTTTTTTGGAAATTTAATTTGATAATGTATAAGGAAAGAACTTCAAACATTTTGAAACACTTAGAAATTGTTTTTACAAGAGCAAGTTATGCTAAGATACTCAAACAAACACTTTAGAATTTTCAAAAAAGTTGAAATTGCTCCAGTCCAAAAAGTATCGATACTTTTTGGTAAGATCGATAGTTTTCAATTTTATTGATACCTCTCTAAAAATCTATATTAAATTGGCATTTTGACTTTCAAACAATTTAGCCAAGTATCGATCCAGTATCAATACCTTTTATTTGGTATCGATAAATTTTCTTTGGTATCAATATCTCTAACTCCAACGATCACTGAATTTTGCATTAAATGCTAAATATATGGATACTTTATTAGCAACTACCGATACTCTTGGTTGCAGGTGAATTAAATTCACTGGTTATTTCATCCCCAATGGCTTTATTCATTTCTCTAACAACCACAATGGCTGGAAATCATTTATGAGGTATAAATATCATCTTTCAAAGGCCCTACAACAATAAGAGAGATTATTAAGCTTAATGATCAATCAAAACAATATTGTGCTTTTAATTCTTAACATTTTTATTTATACACACTTCTGAGCTTTCATTATATTCATTCAGCTCAAGTGTTTCTCTTTGTATTTGTGCTTAATTTGCAAACACTTTGATCTTGTAAGGGTACCTTCTTAGTTTGCTATTTGTATTCACTCTTTGAAAGGGTTTTGTCTTAAGGTTTGGCTAGAAACCTTAAGGGAGTTTGTAAGGTTAAACATTATCCTCAAAGATTAAAGAAATTAATGAATTTGAAAAAATACTTAGTAGTCGAAAGCTAAGGTAGTGGAGTAGGCAATTGAGGCCGAACCACTATAAACCCTTGTGCTTATTCTTTCAATTTTCTTTTTATAACTTCCACGAGTTTTTAAAAGTCAATTCACCCCCTCTTGGCAATTTCGAGCAAACAAAAAGATCTGGATTAAGGCCTAAATTGACAATTAAACCACTAATTAACTAAGTGGGCAGTGGCTTTTAATATGTATAGGTAATATATTATAAAATTTATAATTAAAAAGTATAAAATATATGTTATAATAACAATAAATAAATTTTGATAAAAGGAATTAGTAGGATGAAAGAGAGCACATTTTTCTCTTTTCATTCTCAAATGGCCGAATGTTAGGAGTAGAAAAAAGGACGCACAACCTAGGGTTTTAAAATTTCAAGTTTTAATTGGTTAGTGCAATTTAATCATTTTCCTATAATTTTTATGTTTTTGAAATCCTGAGAGCTTAATCTAGCCAACCCCTGTATTATTTTTCAGAATTGTTAAAGTTTTATAATGATATCATTGATGAATCTTTTAAGTTTTAGGTATTAAATTGATAGATTTTAAGCTTAGGAGTGAAAAAAGACTAAATTGTGAAGTTAACTTATAGTTTGTCTAATATGGACTAAAATGCATAAACTTAAAAATTAGTGTTAGAATTGAAAAATAAGAAGTCCTAAATAAATTATAGTGAAAACATATTAAAAATATGAGTTCTATATTGAAAGGTATGTTAGTCCTACTTTTAGGGACTAAATTGAATAAAATATAAAATTTGTATAAATTGACGATTGACTTTGAAATTGGTTGTATTTTGATAGTGTTATGTGTTTATGTTAATTCATAACTAACGTCAACCTGGATTCCTCGAAAAGGAAGTGAAAGGGGAAATTCGTCGACGAATTACTTGGAGTTTATGATTTGTATTTCTATAATCTGAACATTTTCAATTGTTGCATTTATGAATAGTGTTGCGTGGTAAAATCATAAGGTAAGTTGGAAATGATAAAACGAGCTGATTTGAATTTATTTAGATTGATTGTTAGCAATAATGACTAAATTAAATAGTTTTGAAAATATTGTATATTCTTGTAAATGTGCAATTGAATATGTTTTGTGCTGAAAAAAGCCACTACATATGTGGAATTGAGAAATTAATTATAAATGAAATTGAAATAAGGGTGGATAGTGGATATCGGATTATAAGTCCGAAAATGTGAATTTGATATTGCATGATTTAATCGATTCGATTTGTAACACCCCCTAACCCCAAACCGTCGCCGAAACAGGGTTACAAGGCATTACCGAACATAAACACTAGCACTCATACAAAACCAAATTATAATTTAGCGTTTCAATTTAAAACTTTCCAAATTACATCATAAGGTCCTTAATATGGGCGTACGAGGCTCAAAACATGTTTAGGAAGTGGGTTAGGGATGAACCGGAAGCTTTAGAAATTTTGAAAATTTTTCTTGAAGATAGGGGCACATGCCCGTGTGGTCAGCCCGTGGGGTTCCCATGGCCGTGTGGCCAGCCCATGTGGCATCCTGACTTGTAATTTAATAAGAAATAGAGGGCCACACGGCCTGGGCACACACCCATGTGGCTAAGCCGTGTGATAACCTAATTTTTCACCATTTTTAAGCCATTTTCACATACTTAATACACCTAATTCATGCCTAAAATATTGATTTATAAATTTGATCAAATAACAATCATCAAACCTTTCAAACTTAGCAAATATTCATTCATTCATATCAAATACTTCTTAAGGGTTATATACCACATTTACATCCAAAACATAAAACATATACAAGTGACTAAAACAAAACCTAATACATGCCACATTTACCAAAAGATAGATTCATCACCAAAATTGAGCTGAGCTCGGGATTGACTCGAATGCTGGACCAGACTTCAACTGTACTTAACCAACGCATGGAAAACAACCGTACGCTGAGTATTAGAAACACTCAGTGGTATTACCATAATTCAAATTATAATAACAACAAATTATCATAAATATGTATAGATGATTGACAAATCACATATAACATAATATGATTTCACAATTCATATTTCATTCACTTTTCTCTTTAGTCACTTCTCATATCATCAAATGCATATAACTTACTCATTTCCAATCAAATTAATTACCCATTTATTTGCCCCTATTAACATGACTCGTACTTGGCAGATACACGGATCCAACCAAACACACCAAGATGACGACCAACGCCTCATCGAATCTATCCGAAGCAGTATAATGACACACCAAGTGTCTCATCGACTCGAGGTCGAAGAATCCCTGAACTCTTCCAATCCTATGGCATGCCACCTATATCCGACTAGCCAGACTAGTTAATAGGGCATCAAATCACATATCAATTACAATTTCACTTTCACTTTCTGTAACGACCCGAACTTTAAGGTTGTAGGAAAAGTGTATTTTCGGGTCTTCGTTTTGAAGAATGGATTAGAAAATATTTATTAAAAATAATTATGAAGTTAGTGAGTGGTTAATTAAAGTTTAATTAAGTAAATTTAGCTTAATTAAGGATTATTGGATAAAAGGATTAAATTGACTATAGTGTGAAAGTTTAGTTCTAAAATAATAGAAAATAAAAAGGCTCAAAATGGCAATTAAGCCATACCCATGAAATGAGGCGGTAAATGGAAGAAAAATCAAGATTTTTCTTGAATTGTGTATATTAAATGTTATAATTGTTATTATTATGGTTTTATATTAAATTATTATTAATAAGTTAAAGATATTTACTAAATTAAATAAATAAAATAAAGACAAATGTATGGTTTATACAATGACATGTGCAATATTAGTATACATACATTTGTAAAATATATGTATGTTTTCTTATTATATAAGTATATTATTAAGTTATTATATATATAAAAGAAAAGAAAAACAAGTGTATAAAAATAATTGGTACAAGTGTTAAATAAATATTTGTTATTAGATAGATTTTTATTATAGTTATTATTGTTATTATATATATAAAACAAAACAAAGTAAAGGAAGGAAAAGAATAGAAGTAGAAACAGAGAGCCAAACGTGAAAACAGGGGAGAAAGGAAAGAAAGAAAGAAAAGAAAGAAAGAAAAGGAATAATTGGGGGTTTGATGCTTGAAGCTTAAATAGGTAAGTCAATTAAGTCCTTTTTACTTAATTTTGATGCTTTAGAAGCTTTGGAACAAGATTTTGATGAAATTAAATTAATATTTTGAAAGTTATTAGATTTCTAAGTGTGGTCCATGTTAAGTAAAAAGATGAATTAGAGGTTAAATTGATAGGAATTCAAGTTAGAAATGAAATAAGGATTGAATTGTAAAGTAATTCATAAGTTTTAATATTGTAGGGACTAAATCGATGAAATTTCGAAATTAGGAAAAATATGCTGGAAATTTAATAGTTAAGTATGAGTTTGGACAAAATTTGAATAGAAATGAAGTATGAATTGAGACAGAAAAAGTAAGTGAATTTAGTTAATATTAAATTGAAATTAAAGTAGAAATTGAATAGAAATTGTATTAATTAGTTATAAATTAGTAGTGAATTAAAGAATATGAATTGTTTTAATTTCCGTAGTTAATGTGGTCTCGGGAATCTTGGCTAAGCAAGGAAAAATGGCAAAGACAACGGGAGTTTGCTCGAGAAAATACGGTTTGTATTTCTATAATCCGAACTTAGTCATTATTTGTTATATTTATATACATATGGCAATTATTAGTGTTCGAATTATGATGTTTTACAATTGAAATGGATTGATTTCCGCATACGATGAATTTATTGAAATTATATTGATTGAAATTATTTTGATTGAATTATATAATATATATGATTTGTGTAAAAATTTGAATATTGAGTGAATGTTATATTGAAAATATATATTGATTGGAAATATGAGGAAATTGATATAAATATATGAGATTTGTGATATTTGAATATTTGATATTGAACAGTGAATTGAAGTGAAAATATCTGATTTTGTGAAATTGAAACAAATTGAGCTTAAATTGAAAAATATGTGAGAAAATGTGGCCAAAGAGCAAATGATGTGAATTTGATTGAAAATACGAGAAAGTGATTGAAATTACCAAGTGATTCTGAAACCCTATTAACTAGTCGGGCTTAGTGGATATAGTTGGCATGCCATAGGATCGGAACAGTTCAGAGATTCTTCGACCTAGAGTCGATGAGGCACTAGGTGTGCCATAGATTTGCTTCGGATAGTTTCGATGAGGCTTTGGTAGCCACTTTGCTTCGACTCAGCCGATGAGACACGTGGTGTGTTATAGATTTACTTCGAACTATCCGATGAGGCTTTGGTAGCCACTTTACTTCGGCTAAGCCGATGAGGCGTTGGTCGCCATTCTGATATGTTAAGTGGATTCGCATATCCGCCAAGGTCCGAGTCATGTTAATAGGGGTAAACAAGTGAAATGAGTAAGTTATCTGAATTTGATTATTTGAATCATTGAATGGAAAGTGAAAAGGGATTTTGTGATATGAAATGTGAAATGAAAATTGTGCAATAAGATTGAAGGCATGAACCTAAGGTTCATGAATTGTTTATATTTGAAAAGTAAATTGAATAATTATATATGGATGAGAATTGAACCCAAGGTTCTTATATTGCTTGAAATCTCAGTGATAATTCATTGAATCAATTATTTGAATTATGTTGGCTTGGTATGAATCGTATGTATAT
Organism: Gossypium stocksii; assembly: GCA_020496765.1. Lineage (NCBI taxonomy): Eukaryota > Viridiplantae > Streptophyta > Magnoliopsida > Malvales > Malvaceae > Gossypium > Gossypium stocksii. Next base: position 104,018,739 of record CM035621.1, read on the forward strand.
AGTGAAAGTAATCAGGGATAGTAAATTGATATGATATAAATGAAATTGACTGTTATTAAAATGGATTAGAATGGAATATGATTGATAAGTGCATAGTTAAATATAGATTATTGATTTTGAATTGTGAATTGTGAATAAAATTAAGGAAAGCTATACCGATTAGCAAGTGAAAGAATGGAATAAATAATAATGGATTTATTTAAGAATTGAACAATTAAGTTATTGTGTTTATTAAATGATTTGTATAGAATTTATATGGTAAGTAGTTGAAATTTGTCTACGAAATAAATAATTAAATAATTGTAATTGTTATTATGATCTTGAGTATTTGTTATATTATTAAATGTTCGGATTATAGAAATACCACTGAATATACCCATACTCAGCGTACGGTTTGTTTCCGTGCGCAGGTTAGATAAAGATAGAACGTTGAATCAGCATCCTTGGCCGATCCCGAATTCAATAAGGTAAAGGGTATTAATTATTGGTAATGGCATGTACCTAGGGTGTCTTATGTGTGTGTTATTTTGAAATTGTAAATGTAAGGATAAAATAAAAGTGAATAAAGTTTATTAGCATGAATCTAATTGGTATATGTATATGTAATGAACAAATAAGTAAATAAATTGTTAAAATAAAAAAAAAAATTGTTAGATATGTTTATATATGTAAATGTGTTGGTTGTTACACAAATTGCACATTGGTTTTGGGTTGAAATTTTGTAGGGTTGGATAGGTTAGTTTAGAAAGACTCATAAAGAGTCCACACGGCCTGGCACACGGGCGTGTGGCTTGGCCGTGTGAGAAAATCAGAATGCTCCACGGGCAAAGGACACGGGGCGTGTCCCAACCCACCACGGCTATGTTGAGCTACACGGTTCAACAACACGGGCATGTCATAGGGTCACACGGACGTGTCCACAGTTCACACGGGCGTGTAAGCCCTGCACTTGAGAAAAATTTTAAAATGTTCGAAAAATTTTATAAGTACTCAAATTAGTCCCGAACTACTCTTGACTTGTATTTTTGGGCCTCGAGGGTCCATATAAGGGACTGTATGATTATTTTACATTATGATTAACATTTATTTGCCCATAATTTATATATTGTTCGATAGGTCTGGTAATGCTTCGTAACCCTGTTCCGATGACGGTTTAGGGTTAGGGGGTGTTACACTTTCACTTTCGATTTGATCACAATCATTCAAGTTTGATTTCAAATATATTTCTTCAATTTCAAATTGATATGTATTTCACATACTCAATCACATATATCAATCATGGCTCAATTTAATTTCCAAATCATGACAAAACAATACTTACCTCTTATTTCATTTTCCATGCACACATATTGAAATTAAATACTAATAATTAATAACTTGAATTAAGGTAATACAAACTGATATTCTCTCGAGCTAATCCTCGATGACTTTTTCTTTCCCCTTTAGATCCGATGTCTCATTTTCCTTGTTTGCCGCGGAAATTAACATAATTACAAATAATTAATAATACACATATTTTACATAAAATATTAAATTCCCAATCAACTTTTATCTAAATCCCAATTTTGTCCTAACTATATTCATCTTCTTCCTCATTACAAATCACATCTTTTTCCTTCTCAATTTTCATCTAAACTTTAATTTAACTATCAAATTTTCGTCATTTTACCAAAATGTCGATTTTCTTTCAATTTTAACCCCTAAAATGTAAAACTTATGACCTAGTTTACAATTTAATCCTTTAATCAATTCTAATCAATAATTTTATCAAATAAATCCCTAATTCCATCTTTAGTTCAACATAAACCCTACTCAAAAGTCTATCAACTTTCAATATTTCCACATAAATTCAAAAATGTTCAACTCTAAAACTTCAAAAACATCAAAATCACATGAAAAGGACTTAATTAAACTTACCAATTAAAACTTCCAGCATTAAAACCCTAATTCTCCCCTTTCTTTCTTTCTTTCCCAATTTTCGTGACTTTCTCTGTAGCTTTTTCTTTCCTTTTTCTTTTATGTTTTGTTTATTATTTCTTTTATTTACTAATACTTAATTAATTATTAATTATAGAATATCTAATTAATAACAAATAGTTATACTACATGTGTATTAATATCTATATATACACATATATTATTTTATTATCATACATTTGGCACCATTTATTTATTAAATAAAATAATCTAATATTACATAATTTTAATAATAATATTATTAATAAAAATCTTTTACTTAAATTTTAAGTAAATCAATTTTATATATACATTTGTACATATTTATATAATTAGACATGTAAATTATCATTACCACACACATGTCAACAATTTGATTTAATTACTAATTTAGTCCATTGTCCTTTCTCTATTCTATAATTAAGCTTTTACACTCAATTCAATTTAGTCCTTTTTACTAATTTCCTCTAATTAAAATAAATCTACCTAATCAAAATATAATTCAACTCACAAATAGACTCACAAATATTCCTAATAATTATTTACTAACTCGGTTTACTAAGACGGAGGCCCTATGACTCGTTTTTTCGGTGCTTGTGAATTTTGGATCATTACACGATTGATATATGGAAAAATGTATATGCTGCAACTGTGATAGCTCGATTTAAAATAAGCAAAATGAATTATATAATCAAGTGATGTATTAGAACTTGTAGATTGGCATGTTAACTTGCATTTTAATTTTTAGTTTGTCGGTTCATTGTATTATATGATATATTATGTTCTAATGTTCGAATATAGAAATATCAGAGAGTTATACTCAGCGTACGACTTTGTTTTTTGTGCACTTATTAGGTTTTGAACATGTACGCCTGTCGATATCAACATTCAGTCGTAATCCCAAACTCAATAAGTTGGGGATGTTTCTTGTAGTTTAATGGCATGTACCTAAGAGAGTCATTTGTTTATATCCTACTAAACTTGGAGGATGAATTGGTGTTTGATGCATTTTGTATATATGTTTAGTGTAATCTTGATAATGGTATAAATCAAATGTATGCATAATGAAGTTCTTGTAGTGTGAATTAGGTAAGTATGCATAATGGCTTGAATGGTTTATGGTTGAAAAATTACTGGTATCTTGTGCAAATTTGGATATATGTGAATTGTTAGATGGTATGCTATGAATAGGTAAGTTGGTTTGAATATATGTGATAATAGTTAATACCTTGATAACACAAGTATGATTTGAGTGATGGTTGGAAAGTTTATTAAGTGTGTGCAAGTTAGCATTGAGGTATGTATGTATTATTGATGTTTATTTTAAAACGATATGGTTGAATATGTTGTGTCATGCCATAGAAGGTTTGAATGGTATTTGAATTGATAAATGTTGGAGAATGAATGTGAATCATCTATGCATATTTGAGTTGTGTTTTGAAGTGTCTGATGTAGGTAATTCATGTTTAAATTAGGCATGAAATAAGAAATTGAATGTTGGGATAGCATTGAGTGCATTTTAGTATATTTTTACCCAAATCAGTAGGCGACATCATGACATCATTCGAATGTCGTCACAACGAGGCAACCACATTGCGATGCCGATCTTGGGTTGTCGGGATGAAACTAGACTGTGAGTCACGTTGTGACAAGGAACTCCCTCACGTCACGACGTCGACCCTGCATTTTGAATATTTTTATTTTTAGTCCTTTTTCAAATTTGAATTAGCTTTAAAGCTTTTGTAGACTCGTACTAAGCCGAAAAATGATTGTATTTCATGTTAATTGTATAATTTCTTGATTTTTTTATCAATAAATTGCATATTTTAAACATGATTTGATTTTGGTTGCCTGACAACGAATGCAACGTTCTGTTGGTTGGACTCGGCGACCAAGTCAGGTAACAGTGTGTTACATAGCCTATATAAATGCCTCTTCCTTGTACACACTTATTTATTATTCACTCTGAGTTAATAAAATTCTCTTTGATTTTTCTTTTTAAAAATTTCTCTTGACTTTTCTTTTAGAAGAGTTTTAACAATATTTCCAGATTATGGGGATTATCTTCAATCTTTTCTTGTCAAGTTTTCTTTCTTGGAGGGAAAAATAGAGCCGTTTGAAGGGAGTTGTGGATTCATCAGTTTCCAAGGCTTCTTAGGACTTCTACACACCATCTTCATATTCTTCCATGTATCTTCTTTATTTTTCTTTATTCTATTTTGTTCTTGTTTAATTATTCAAATCTTTGATTTATTTAATTGTTTTCTTTCTATCTTAATTATCTATTTTAATTGCTTCTTTTATTTTTTTATATCTAACTTGGATTTGTTTCCGTTTTAGGTTGCGTCAAAATCTAAGTTTCTTTCCAATCATCTAGAGCCTTAAATCAAATTTGTGACTTGGACATACTTACGATCCTGTTTCGTGCGATTCTCTATCAAGTAAAATGACAAATTTTGTAACATTAAGGGTTAAACTTGTTGAATTTTTTATATTTAGGATCAAATTGATAAAATCTGTAAACATTAGAGTGCTAATTTTGTTATTAGACCAATAAAAAAAGCCCACATCAGCTCAGAGTGACCAAAATATTTAATTTTGAAAAGTTTAGTGACTAAATCGAAAAAAATTAATAGTTGGGTTATCAAAATAGAACGATGCGTATAATTAGGTAACCATTTTTATAGTTTTCCCATAAAAAATATTTTCAACATGTCCATGTGATCATTTAATATATAAAAATTAACAAAGAGTCTAATTTACACGTTTCAAAATGTATAAAAGTTAATTTACTTATTTTTCATTAAAGGGGCTAAAATACAATAAACCCCTAAATACATGAGCTTCCCTTATACTTTTTGTTGAGTAACGTGTATAATAAAAAATGAATTATTAATTATTTTATCAATCCTCAAATTTTTTTTCCTTAAATTGGTTACATATCCGTACAATTTAGGATGTTAAAAATTATTTATAATTTTATACCAAAAATATTATTTATAAACACATTAAATATTTTTATTATTAATTTTACATAAAATAATAAATAACAAAAATTTTAAATGTGTTTACAAGTGAAAATCACATATAGATTAAAATATATTGGATAGAATATTAAGAGTATTATTTGAATTTATGTTAAATTAGTGTTTGATAAAAACTTTAGCCATCTCTTCATTCAAATTAACATAAATTAGTATATATTTTAACAATACATATATTTAAACTCAAAAGTAAATTGATAAAAGAACCCATACATCAAATTTAAATATAAAATCACAAACTATTGTAATAATTATTTTTTGAGACATAATTATATGTTAGAAATTTTATCAGTTTTTTTAAAGAAAATCTTGTTTTATCCAAAATCAAACTATATATACTCTAATGTTTTTCTTAAATTTCCTTTTAAAATTTCCCAACCCGCTCTCATCTGTCTTCCCCAAGTAAGCCTCTCACCGCCGCTCTGCCCCAGCCTCGGCTTTCTCTCCTCCAGTCCCTGAACCAACTCCGTTCAACTTATCGGCACCCCTGGGAATTGAATAAGGTATTTTTTTAAACCCTAAACCTGAATTTTTTTTCCTTATTGAGTCATGAGATTTTGAGTTACGGTTCGGTTTGTGTTATCTGCACTCTGCTGTATTTGATTTTATGTTTTTGATCCTACTGCTTACCCCTTCACTCCTCCTCCAGTGCCTGTCGCAAGTTGTCTCCTGCCTTCCAAGTTTTCGACAGGTCAGGGATTAATTAAGGTAATCTTTGAAACCCTAAACCTAACTTGATGATTTCCTTCTACTTGAGTCATGTGATATTATCCTATTGCTAACCCCTCCTCACTTCTTCCAGTGCCTGGCGCAAGTTGTCTCCTGCCTTCTAGTTTTCGACAGAGCAGGGAATTAAATAAGGTAATTTTTGAAACCCTAAACCTAACTTGAACATTCTACTTCAATCATGAAATTTGTCTCTGCCTCTGCATTATTCTTTATATTCAATTTTCTGTTTTAGATCCTACTGCTTGTTACTCTGTCTCATCTCGTGCACTATTTGTTGAGAGGGAGAATTTTTTAAAGCTATCTGATTAGCTGAAATGGTAAACCTAATTGCTTCTATTTTCCCTTACCCTGCTATTTGCGGCATCAATCCGCTGCTATTGATGTGAGATTTGTTCACATTGCTATTGAGGTCTTTAGTTGTTACGGTTTGTGCTGCTACTGCAGATTAGCAGCCGTGACAGTTACACCATTTCTATTTTTAACCTTGAATGGTGATTTGATTTGTATTTTTTAATTAGATTTGGCTGCACTTTGAAACTTTGAGTACTGTTTTGGTTTGTGTTTCTTTTTGATTAATTAGATTCAGCTGCTATTCAAAACCCTGAATACTGAGTTTATTTGTATTTCTTCCTAAATGCTGATTTGATTTGTATTTGTTTCAGCTGCTATTTGGAATCCTGAATCCTGATTTGTATTTTGTTTTAGTTAGATTCAGCTATGGACGTTGACCATTACAACGTCCTGGGTTTGCCTTCCGGCGAGGAAGGAGCTAATTTGACTCAAAAAGAAATTACCAAGGCTTACAGAGAAAAAGCCCGTGATCTTCATCCTGATAAAAGAAAAGATGACCCAAATGCACATGAGAACTTCATAAAGCTCAAATCCTCATACGAAATTCTGGTTGATGAAAAAGCCCGAAAGCTCTTTGATGATCTCCTCCGGGTGAAACGTGAACAGCAACGTCGTTTTGCACAGCAAGACTCAAAGCGACGAAAAATGATGTCAGATTTGGAAGATAGGGAACGTGCTTCATTTGCTTCAGATCCTGCCATGAAAGCTAAAGAGGAAGAGGTGAGAATTGCTAGGAAATTGAAAGAGGAGATTGCAAGGATACGTGCAATGCAAGCGAATAAAGGTGCAAGTATGGGGACGGGCTCAGGTCAAGAAAAGGTGGGGAGAGAAGGGAACAGTGGGGATGGGGGCCATGCGGGAGTGGATAAAGAGAGAGTTTTAAAGGTGTCTTGGGAAAAAATTGGCGAAGGTTATACAGCGGAGAAGTTAAGGGAACTGTTTTCTAGGTTTGGCGAAGTTGAAGATATTGTAGTGAACAGTTCAAAGAAAAAGGGATCTGCGCTTGTCGTCATGGCTACAAAACATGCAGTTGTAAGTCAAGTTTTTTTGTGTGATTTTATGCATTTTTTTTTTTTGTTTATTTGCTCTAACTTATTTGTTTTTTTTTCTTTGCAGGATGCTGCTACAGGCAGTGTTAGTGGGAATCTAGATAATCCATTGTTAGTTGTGCCTCTTAAACCCTCTGTTGCGGAGTTTCCAGCCCCCAAGAAGGAAGAGCAAAGTGATCGATTGAGTAATTTGGTTGGAGCTGGTTACCAAGCTTTTGAAGATGCTGTTTTAAATAAACTGACAAAGGTATGACCTTGCTGCCATATATTGTACAGCCGATTCTGTGAGCTCAATTTTGTCTAGTAATTAGATTTAGAATGTTTAACTTGATGTGCCATTTCTTCCTGGTCCAGAATCTCAGCCCTTGGCCTTTTTTCCCCATTGTTGAGTAGGTCGGGAGTCATGAATGAAGTTTGAGATACACATTAGCTGTTAAATCTGGTTGTTTTTGCTACTGTAAAGTAATTATAGAATGGAAAGAAAGCTCTGCATTATTATCTGTTAGACTTTGATCTAGCTGTTCCACATTTTTAAGATGTTTTTAGAATTGCATCTGCCAAGCATTAGTGTTCTTAGAACTCTGTTATATCTTGTTAAATGCATCTTTTCCTACTTTTGTAATTTGAACTTGCGCCATGTTTTTATATTTGATCACTTTTCCTCGACATTTATTATTGACCAGGCTGCCGAAAAACAACAAAAATGATGACAAAAAGGTCTTAGGAGCAGATTGCAAATGCATCGGTGGCATTTTATCCACAGATGTTTTGCCAACATTTCCTAAATTTACTAGTTCGGGATTGAATTTCAGAGTCTGAAGTTTACCTTTTAAGAAGAGAGATGAACCATTCGGGTTAAAGACACAAGTTCTTATGTATGTAAATTCTATCTTCGTTTATTAATGCTCAATACTTCAAACTATTTGATCTGTAATTTGCATAAGTAGAAAATTCTTCTTACAATCCCATGCCATAACATTTTGGTTATACTTTTTTTCATAGTTTATGTGCTTCATATTAATTTGTAATACATGTTATTTGAATGCTACATTTTCTCTGTTTGTATCTGACATATATTAGACATGAATGGAAACATATGAAAATAAAATTAAACAAATTCATTTTTGCATCATTTTGTTTGGTTTGGGTTTGCAACTGAGTAGGATGAAACCAAGGGTTATGTGAAGCAACCATGGGATATGGGGCTGTTTTTGAGCGTTTCCTTGTTGCCCCATGCTTGGTCAAATGAAGGAAAAGTGGGCATCTCGATGATGGGAGGCTCAGGCTGTTCTTTTTGGGGTTGGGTGGTTGGTTAAGATGCAGCCATGCTGGTCAATTTTGGTGAGGTGTAGAGTGACCCAAAGCTTCTTGCAGGCAGTGATTCAACAATATTATCGATTTCCTTGTGTTCATAGGGATTTCTTTTACTCGTACTATAAACTGGAAACCAAGCTGCCCTTATTTAGCAGGCTTTGCCGTAGGTGATAGGTAATGATTTTACAAAATGGTGCACTTCTTTTTTTCATTTTTCCAGAGACTAAATTTGTAACGAGGTATTTTTTTTTTAAATAAAAAATATCATACATGGCATCACATCATGGCCATCTTGTAATATAGGGTGTAATTGTAATTTAATGACAGCTCATTTCTTAAGTAATTTTATATTATGGGCATAATTTTAAATTTTAAATTAATTTGTTTTTGTTTTTAATTATTTTAATTTCTTTTAAATAAAGATTAAGACTAATTAAAATTTTTTTAATAGTGAACTAATAGATATCATACATTACAATTATAATCATTATATCTTATTTAATAATTTTTTATTAATATATTAATTATGGGTATAATCATAATTATAATTAATGGTGTAATCATTTTTTTATGAATTATTATAATTATGATTTATAAATTAATTTTAACAGAATATATTTACTTATTAAATATATGTTGTAATAAAAACTAAGAATGATCATAATTTATCATAATTTTTTTAAATATCAAAAAAATAAATTTTATAATAAAAACAATTGAGTAAAATGTACTCTTATATTTCGTCAACTAAATATATTAATTTTATATTCCAACCAAATGAATCTAATAAGTTAACATCACATTTCACCCGCAAAGCATAGTACAAGATTTGGCAAAGCAACAGAAAAAAAAAATTTGAAAAACAAACACGAGGAAATTAAAGGCATTGATAACGATTTCACTATATTGTCCTAGCCGCTAGGCAAATCACAAGAGGTTGGCTGTATCAACTGGTAATTTCCCCGCTCTTTCCCTCTGTTGTGCAGACGTAAACAAACAAATTAAGAGTCTCTCCCACCCACATGAAAGACACAAATTGTATTACTATGATGTAAATAAAATATAGCTGCACAAGTATATATATAGGTAGAAGTACCAGTAGATCCCTTTATTATAGAGCTTAGATAAAATTAGTCTTATATTATTAAAAAGAATCAAATAATAATAAATTTTAGCAGAGTTAATACTTGGTACCGGAATAAATATTTTGAAAGTATTTATGATATCTTTTATTTGAAGTTGACCTATAAATAAAAAAATTTCATATCATTTTTTAAACAATAAATAATAATTCTGTTAAAACTTGATTTTATTTGATTGTTTTTAATACTATAGAGATAAATTTCCAAAAAAAAAAAAAGGACTAATTTGATGCCGTTACTATAATATAGGGACTTGAGAGGTACATTCAGGGATGTATATATGTAAAGTCAGATTGCTTAAATTGATAGTAGTTATTAATTAATTTACTATGAAGTCTATATGATATCAGATCAGAGCATGACTAAGTCAGTAACCACATCATCACCTCATTGCTGGTATTCATAATTAATCCATTAATTAATCATCAATATATCTGTGTACTTGTGTAGTAAATCTCTTCAATCCTGAATTATCCCAGAAGAAAAGAAATCTATATAATTTGTCAATGGATACAACAGAACCCTTACTTCCTCAGGACCAAAGACAAGAACCGCCGCCTTCATTTCTTCTCAACTATCTATATATAGCTCACTTCCTTGCAAGATGGGGCGCCAGGTTCCTTCATTTCCCCTCCTCTTTGTTGCATTCATTGATTTGATATTTTCTTTCATGATATAGATTCAAATCTGTTAAATAAGGGATTCTTCCATAATCCTTTCCCTTTTTTTGGTTTTTGGTCTTATCAATTTTTCTGTTTTAATCATCTTTTATTAATTTTGGCAACTTATGATTGATTCATTTATGCAAGCTAAGAATTGTTGGATGCGGTTGCGTTGAAGAGTGTTCGGTGCCTATCATATTTACCTGCATAAACTCTATATCCTAAAAATTATGTGTTCGAGTCTTATGGTGTGCAAATTTTGGCCATGATTTCACTCTTCAGCACAACAGAAGCCAAAAACAACAATTCTTAGCTTGTGTTAGCGCACTAAATATACATTGTGACAACTATGACACAAACTCTTCAATCTGAATTTCTTCAGCAGTATTCAAAAAAAATAAGTTCAATGGCAGGTTATTCATATGGAACTTTCTAGTGTTTATATTAATTATCACAACCATTGCATAATAATTATAGATTCTTTTAATTCGTCTCATTAGAGCAATAACAATGATCTAAAGTGCATGGAGTATTTCTCAGGATCTCTTGTTTAATGCATTAACTTGAGTTCCTTCTGGTTCTTTTACACTTTGCAGAATGTGGGAATTCTCAGTGGGTTTATATATGATCAGTGTTTGGCCTGATTCCTTACTCCTTGTTGCAATTTATGGTGTTGTGGAATCATCCTCTACTGCATTATTTGGTCCAATCATTGGACGATGGGTGGATAGGCTGACATATGTAAAGGTTTGCTTCAGATCTTCAATGAAAACCTGTAGGATTTCTCTCTTAAAAAACAAGAAGCAAAAGTTGATGATTGTTGGTTCCTGTGAACTCATTTCATGTCAAACCATCTGTTTATTTCTAAATCTGAACAACTTATAAACAAAGAGAGTGATAACTCATGTAGATTTCTGTTTGCAGGTTCTTCAACTATGGTTGGTAACCCAGAATCTCTCCTTCATAATTGCTGGAGGTGCAGTAGTGGCCTTACTGGTATTTCCAAGCCTAAAGTTCACAAATATAGTTGCATTCATCGCCCTGGTGATACTGACGAACATCTCTGGAGCTGTTGGTGTGCTTTCAACATTAGCCGGTACCATCCTGACTGAAAGAGAATGGTAATTTATTGCCTATAGTCCTTTGAAAGAAAACATGAAGTTGAAGAGTAATACCTGAAGTTCTTTTTTGTTTTTCGTTTTCAAGAACAGGTTGGTGGTAATATCTGAAGGCCATCCTCCCAATTTACTGACTGATATGAATTCGGTTATTAGACGAATTGATTTAACCTGCAAGTTAGTTGCACCAGTTATAAGTGGCTTCATTATCAGCTTTGTATCACTGAAGGCATCGGCTTTGATGTTAGCATTGTGGACAACTATATCCGTATGGGTTGAATATTGGCTTTTTATGTCAGTGTACAACGGGATCCCGGCTTTAGGCATAAACAGCAGCCGAAGGAGGATTTTGCAAGTTTCACCAAGTAATCATGTGGAAGACAGCATTTCGACTTCTCAGGAAAGAAATAGTTTAGTATCCAATGATGGAGAGAATTCAGCAACTGCAGGCAAAAGCTTTGCATTTAAAATCATTGAGTGGATCTCTAAGGTTCCCTACATTGAAGCATGGAAAGTATACTTGCAGCAAGATGTCGTTTTACCAGGAGTTGCTTTAGCTTTGTTGTTTTTCACTGTCCTAAGGTAAATCAAACGTTGGGATTCTTTCCATTTCTTGTATTGGTCTGAACTCCGAACCGGTGAATCTGTTTTTCAGTTTCGGGACATTGATGACAGCAGCCTTGGAATGGCAAGGGATACCTGCATTTGTAATCGGCATAGCACGTGGACTTAGTGCTTCAATTGGAATAGCTGCGACTATTGTGTACCCTATGCTTCAATCTCATATTTCTATGCTCAGAACCGGACTATGGTCAATCTGGTCTCAGGTATAAAATAACACTAGCCATTATAGACTTCCTTTTAATTTGTTTTAGATTCATAGTCCATTCAGAAAGTATACTAAGAGATCTTATTTTTGTGTTTTGAGTTTTGATTTAGTGGATATGTCTGCTGGTATGTGTGGCTTCCATATGGGTCAAAAATAGCCATTTATCATCATATATGCTGATGGCTGGAGTTGCTACATCTCGGCTCGGTTTGTGGATGTTCGACCTATCCATTATCCAACAAATGCAGGTATCATATATGATTAAATCCTCTGTTGTCGATGGGAAGCTCTTGTTTTGGTGTTACTGCATTTTGTTTATGTCAAAACAGGATGCTGTTCCTGAATCGGATCGTTGCATTGTGGGAGGAGTTCAAAACTCACTTCAAGCTACCTTTGATTTGATGGCTTATGTCATGGGAATAGTAATCTCTAATCCACAGGTAACTTCAAATTATAAAGCTCCATGCTTGCTTACTTTATTACTTCATGCATGCATGCATGTATGTATGTACAAATTAAGAAATCATTGGATTCTCAAATTGATCAGCATTTCTGGAAGTTGAACTTGGTATCTTTTTGGGCGGTAACAATGGCTGCATTTCTCTACACATGCCATCTATACCGGATTCGGAAGCACCTTTTTCACTTTGAGAAGCTGTCGTCCTTACTCATTAGTTCTGCTCAGCGCTTGTAAGATGATATGAAATAAATTGATATCCCAAGCATTGCCTTGCATGCAAATTAACATATGTATGATGTTTGTAATCTGAACACAGAAATCTGTCCATGTATGATTATGGACTGGACAAAACTTCTTAATACAATTTAAAATTTTGTAATTTTTATTTTGAAACAACTACATAGTTTAAAATACTAGATATGTTTTTAGTAATTTATATATTTTTTATATTATTATTTTGAAATTAAAATATATAAAATCTAAAAAAAACTTTAAATACATATAAATTTATAAATAAAAACTTGATATTTTCTTTAAAAAATTCAGCGTTGTTTAGAATTTTTAAATTTTATTTTTGATATTATATAACTTTTAGAAAATTTCTTATATGTTTTTAGAATTTGGTTTATGTTATGAATATCTTATTAAGTGGATGTCCATCAAGATTAAGATAAGTTTTGATGTATTTAAATTTTAATAGTCGTTAGAATTAGATCTCTACTTCATTTATACTTCTTATGCCTATGAATAGAGAGCATTGTAATCACTCATTCTCTATATTTTCTTTGTTTTTTACTCTTTCTATCTCTCTTTATTTTATAACACGTTATCTGCACAATCTTGCTCAAAGTGATAAAACTTTTTATTGACGATCAAATTTATTCTCCATGATTTCCAAGATCTTAGATGACAAGATGTAAAGTTTTTGTAGGAAGTTTCTTTTATTTAATGTTTCATATTTGATTATTTTTAGCTAATTCATGATCAATTATAATTATTTTGATTAACTTATTTTATTTTTATGTTATTAAGGATAGTGAAGGATTTGATATTGCTATCTATATGAAATTGTGAAATAAGATCCATTCTTAAAGTTTGCTATTGATAAATTTTAAAATCATCAAGACTTCGTTAAACAAGAAAGGCACATCAACTTAATTAGATCTCTATCTTTACATTTTTTTCTCAATAATAGTATCTTTAGACATTAAATTAATTTGATATATGGTTTAAATATTTGATATGATTTTATTTTTCAGTTTTGGTTCCATGGGTTACTTATGGTTTCAAACATCCTATTTGTTCATGAAAATGAATATTGATATAATTAAATTATGTATTTGGCTAAAAACATATTAGTATGTAAATTTGTGTTGATAAACCTATGAAATTTATGATTGTTCACATATAATTTAGTTCGAATATATATTACGTTCCTTTAATGTCTCTTATTATTTTGGTTATACAATTTGAAATTTTTTAATACTCATACATGTGTAGTTCTAAAGACAATTTTTTGGGGAATGTCGAAATTGATTTTTGGGTTGGTTCTAATATTGAATTTCAAGTTTAATTGTTGTCATTTTTAATTCTTGAATTATTTTAGTTGAAAACATTTTCATAAACTTAAAAATGATAATTATTATATTAATTTGACCGTTTGTATTTCTATGAATCTCGTTTGTATTAACCAATTGTTGTTTGATAAGAAGCATTAAACCAATTCGTGTGGTTTGATTTTACAAATGCCTTATATTTTCTTACTATACAACCCTGGGAAACTTGTTATTTTCATAAAGTTGTTAAAGGTAGTTCATACACTTTATATTTGTTAATTATTTAGAGAAATTATATGAGTAATTATAAATGAAAAAGTTTTAGTGAACATGAGATGTATGACTTTGAAGTACATTGCATGCATGTCTGCAATGGTTTATGATTTTCTTGTTGGCACTAGCATTATATCAAGTTTGATATTTTAAATGTCAGTTATATCTATACATTTGATTTGCAGTAAACTCTATGCATAACTTGATTATTTCTTTCTAGTTAATTGATGATAAAAAACTCTTGTGAAAAAGACTTTAATGCCAAACAAAATAATTGATTATTTGTTTCACTGATTTTGTTTCATTCCTTGAAGTGAATGTAGCAATACATAACAATTATACAATGGAACCTCTTGTCATCTATTGACAAATAGATGAAAAGAAGATTGATGATTCGAAATGTTGCTAATTGTTTGTTCTTAAAACAAAATGACCAATAATTCATACTAATTAATCATTCATTGAAGTGAATGATATCTGCATAATCTTATTGGTAAGGAATATGACATATGCTTACACTATTGTTTGAATTTTTTTTTTTTGCACATTCCTTGAAGTGATTGTTTGCAATAAATATAACAATTGTATAATCACTTTTGATTATTAATGTCAATTTGAACTTTTGAAGATTTTGACATATTCCCTGAAGAGAATATTGCAAATAATTGTTTACAAATTATATTCATTTTATTGAGTTAATAACATTATGGACTTCACATTGATGTAGACATTTTTAGAAGTAAATGTTACAATATATATAACTAATTATAAAACTCAAGAAGAGATTCAGGTACCTAAAAGTGAAAATGAAAATGATAATTGATTATTTTCATTTACTATTTTTAGAAGTAAAGAATGTTATCATTGAAGTTTACTGATACAAATACATTTACTATTTGGTGTGACCAGTTAGACTATCTTGAATTATATATGATGCAAAAATTAATTAAGAATTCATATAAACATTTATTAAAGAATAAGAATGTCGAAACCATTTTTTTTGAAAAAAAACGGATGTCGACTTAAAAATGAAAATGTTGAGTCGCCACCAACCTTTTTAGGTGCGATTGGGTCACCTTATAAAATGTTTTGGTCCACGAAAAAGTCGAGAAAAAGGTTCGAGAGTCGGTTACGCGCGGGGAAGGATTAGCACCCCCGCAACGCCCAAAATTGGTACCGGATTGAGCGATTTTCTGTCTTAAGTCGAAATTTGAAAAGGTTTTTAAAAATAGGATTCTTTTTTGAAACAGGGATAATTTGAGTTGAAGAAATCGAGATTCCTTTGCTCCGGAAGGATATGAACATCACATCCAGCACGATTGGACACGAAGTTCTTTAAATTCTTCGAAACTAAAGTCGTCTCGTGAGTTATAAAATTTTACTTAAAAGGGTATTTTAGGTATTTTAGATGAGCGAGAAATCGCAACCCAACACGTTAGGCACTATTCCCCGGATCTCTAAACATAAAAACATTGCCTCGTTTTCTTTTTAAAACATTTTTTATTATGTAAAGTGTGATGCAATCGATAAAACACAATATTAGCATATTAAAATAATAATGGCGATGATATTTACAATAAAAGATGAAAAAAAAGGGTATATTTAAAAGAGTATATACGTAGTAAAACATAATAGGACGTTTAAAAATATAATATAGTTAGAACAAGATATATGCACGAGATAATAAAAGATATGAATAACGTGATGTTAAAGGTACGCATGCGTAGAATGTGAAAATGTTCACATAATGATATTAGGATTTATATGAAATAATATAAAAAGTATGTGGTTAATAAAAATAAAAAATACGAATGTAGAAATGTGATGCATAAATAGTATATATAGATATAATATATAGATATAATATTGGAAATAAGTATGTGTAATATACAAAAATGTACGTACATAGTAGTAAAATATATATATATATATATATATAAGACAGTATAAAATAATATAGAACTATTTCATTAAAATATATATATACGTGATATGAAATATATACATATTAGGAATAACAATAACCGTTAATAACATTAAGTGAAAATATATACATATAAGTATAATGATGGTATTTAAAAAAATATGTGCCTACATATAATAAGAGTATATACAAGTACTAATAATAATGATGGTAAAAGTAATTAATAATGATAAAAATAAAATAAAATAAAAATAAAATAAGCAATAAACAGTAATAATAGTGAAAATAATAAATATAATAAAAAATATATAAATGTATATATATAAAAAACGCTGAGTATAATAATAATATAAAGTAATAGTAATAATAATAGCATTAATGATAAATATAATAATAGTGAAAAATAAATACAAGAAGAATAACCATATCAACAATATAAATAATATGCACATAACATAATACAAAATAATAATAATAATAAATAATAAAATATAAAAAGAAAATGTGATGTAGTGATGATATAAGGAAAATAAAGTAACTAAAGAATAAACAGAATAATAAATATAGTAATATATAAAAAATACTATATATAAAGAATATATATACACGTACATAATAAAACATATATTGGTATTAGTAATAATAATACTAGTAATAATATAGATAATGGTAAATATGATAATAGATAATATTAAAATTAATTAATTAAATAATAAGGAAGTGAAAATAAACTAAAAGGACTAAAATTAGATTAAAATCAAAGTTTTGGGGTAAATTTCGAAATAAAAACAGAAGGAAAGGACTTATACGAACACGGGTGAGACGTGGGGGGACTAAAACGGGAAATAAACCCTTCTTCCAAAACACCCAGAAACACGGGGGACCAAATCGGAAACCAAAGTAAACTGTTGGGCCAATTTGGAAAATTAAAAACACTGGATTGCATAGGCTTGGAAAAGCGGAGGGACCAAAAGGGTAAATAACCCGTTTAATAAAAACACGCGGATCCTGAGCCTGGAGCGGGTCGGATCGGGTCGGGTATAGTCAAAACGACGTCGTTTTGGGGTTTAAGTGCAGCCTCCAAAACGACGTCGTTTTGAAAGGCTGTAAAAGGCCTAAAAACTTCAAAAAAAAATCATTTGTTGAGTGGAGAAGAAAAAAAAGGAGAGAGAGGGGAGAGCAAAGGAGATTTCCGGTGGTCGGTCCGACCAGACTCCGGCCACCGACCGATCACCGAACTGCCGCCGTCGCCGGCCACCGCACCCGGTGGCCGGAAGTTCAAGAGGTAAATTTTTTTTTTAAATTTTTTACATCTATATGTTTGCATAAATAAAAGAAGAAAAGAAGAAAAAGAAAAATAAAAAAGGATTCGAAAAGAAAAAATTAAAAATCACCTTTGGATTTTTGATACTGATTTTTTCGATTTTTGATTCTGATCTGATGATATTCGTGCTTTTGTTTTTCTCTCTTTTCGTATGTGTTTTTATGTGCTTAATACAAACATGGGGATCCCCTTCTTTCGTATTCAAAAAATCCCTTTTCTAATTTCAAAAATCCCCCCTTTTTTACAAGTTATTGATTTTGGCTTTATAGCCAATTTTTGGTACACTGTTTATCTACTGTTGATGTAACGTTTGCTTGCTGCTTCTGCCATGTCTCGTGTTTCCTTGTTCTGTCTATATTTCTGTCTTGTTTGCAGGCTTAGGGGCATGGTGGAGCAGGTGGAGAGGAAGTGGCCGCTGGTTGCAGGCGCAAGTGGGGCGTTAGAGGGCCATGGTGGCAGCAGGTGGTGGCAGCGGCAAGTGGCTAGGGTTTCTTGGTGTTGTGGGTTTGTTTGTAACGGGTTTTGGGCTGTTTGGGTTATTGGGTATCAATTGGGCCCGGATTTGTTGTGTAACCAGGCCAAAATTGGCCTACAATAAAGAAAATTCTTTCAGTTAAAGAATTCTCAGATGTTGCTTGTTCTCAATGATAATTGATTATTACAAACTCACTGGCTAAAGTTGAGATTTAATCTCTTGTATTCCCAAAATGAATATGGGCCCATTCATCCACAATGTCCATGTGGATGATTTTGATATTATATGATTTTAATAGATGCATCTACAAAATAATCACAAGCGTTATCAACTCGCAACCTATCGTTTGTGAGATTGCTTGTTTAAATGATTAATTTCAGGTTATGCAATTAAAACAATTCATCTTACTAATATTGGTGAGTTTATATCCTAAGCTTTCAATAATTATTGTATGTTAATCGGGATAAAAGTAGAACATCCTATAGTTCATGTTCACACATAAAATGATTTAGTGAATCGTTTATCAAATGCTTCTAACTAATAGCTAAATCATTACTTATGAGAACAAAACTTTCTATTTCAGCATGAGATTGTATTGATTTACATGTTGTACGCATCAAGCCAATAAATTATAAATACTCTCCGTTACAATTGATTTTTGGTTAATAGCCCAATATTTTCCATCTTATAATTTTTGTATGTGTGGTATAAGTTCTAACTACTCAACCACAACACACAAAGATGGGTTATCATAAGCGATTGAGAATGTATATTTATATGAGTCTCCTTATATTATTAAATATTTTTGAGCTATTAATTTGAGATTTAGTTATGACATAAGTTGTCAATTTTCCCAACATTAGGGGAAGAGAATAAAAAGCTGGATTATTAAAGTACTTAAAATGAATTATCAATGTTTAAGATCCTTGTACAAAGTAATGTGAACCAGAAGTTTAACAGATAATTCATTTTACAAATCAACTGCCAGATTCATTAAATCTCACATACCAGTTAAAAATACTCCAATACGAATTGATATCCTAATAAAGTAAACTGTTGGTGCAAAAGAAAGTAATCCAAGCCTGAAGCATGGAAGACCAATTGGTTCCAAAGATAAAAATCCTCGTAAAAGAAAATGAGCAAACATTCAAGATGGTCATATAATGGTTGCGAAGGTTCTTCAAAACACCCATGACATAACTAATTATAAAACTCAAGAAGAGATTCAGGTATCTAAAAGTGAAAATGAAAATGATGAAAATAAAGAGATCTCGATAAGTTAAAACCGGGAAAAAAATGTAGTTATCAACAACAGATTTACTTATAATGTTGCCATTGAAATAACAGAAGAAAATGAAGATCCTAAGCCTAAATATATTGAGGAATGTAAAAATAGAAAAAATTTGGCCAAAATGAAAAGATGCAATTCAAGCAGAATTGAATTCATTTTATAAACGTGAAGTTTTGGGGTCTATAGTCCAAACACCTAAAAGTGTAAGCCGGTAGGATATAAATAGGTATTTGTGTAAAAATGAAATGAAAAAAATGAAGTCGTAAAATATAAAGCACGACTTGTAGCACAAGGATTTTCGCAAAGGCTTGGCATTGATTATGAAGAGACATTCTCCTATGGTGGATGTAATCATGTTTAGATATCTTATTAGTCTGACAGTACGTGAAAAACTTGACATACATCTAATGGCTGTTGTTACAGCCTATTTGTATGGTACACTTGATAGTGAAATTTATATGAAAATCACTGAATGATTTAAAATCTTAGAAGGATATAGAGTTTCTCAAGAAAATTGCTCGATCAAATTAAAGAAAAGTTTATATGGATTAAAACAATTTAAACGTATGTGGTACAATTGTCTTAGTGAATACTTGTTAAAAGAATGTTACAAAAATAATCCAATTTGTCCATGTGTCTTTATAAAAAGGTTTGGATAAGATTTTGTGATAATTGCTGTTAATGTTGATGATCTAAAATTCGATAAATTATTTAAAGAAAGAATTTGAGATAAAAGATATTGGAAAAACAAAGTTTTGTCTTGGCTTACAGATCGAGCATTTAAAAGATGGAATTCATGTTCATCAATCAACTTATACGGAAAAGATATTAAAGAAATTTTACATGGATAAAACACACCCATTGAATACTCTGATGGTTGTACGATCATTAGATGTCAATAAAGATCAATTTCGTCATTGCAAGAATGATAACGAGTTTTTTGGTCCTGAAGTACTATATCTAAATGTCATAGGGGCATTGATGTATCTTGCAAACAACATAAGACCTGATACAGCTTTTGCTGTAAACTTGTTAGCAAGATTTAGTTCTTCTCCAACACATAGACATTGGAATTCAATTAAACATGTATTTAGATATCTCAAATGGACAATTGATATTGGGTTATTTTATTCAAATGATTTAAAATCCTAATTAGTTGGCTATGCTGATGCTAGATACTTATCAGATCTACATAAATGTCTATCTCAAACAGGTTATTTATTTACATGTGGGGATACTACCATATCATGGCGTTCAACAAATCAAACATTAGTTGCCACTTCTTCAAATCATTCAGAAATAATTGCAATTCATGAGGCAAATCGAGAGTGTGTTTGGCTAACGTTATTGACCCAACATATCCAAAAGATATGTAATTTGCCTTTATAGGAAAATGTTCCAACTATTTTATACGAAAATAATACAACATGTATAACTCAATTGAAGGGTGGTTACATCAAAGGTTACAAAACGAAATATATTTCATCAAAATTATTTTTCACCTATTATCTTCAGAAAAGAGGTGATATAAATGTTCAGCAAATTCGTTCCAGTGATAATTTTGCAGATCTTTTTACTAAGGTATTGCCAACTTTAACATTCAAAAGACTACTAAACAAGATTGGAATGCGTCAATTCCATTAAGGGGAGTCTAAAAACAAGTTTTACTCTTTTCCTTTAACCAATGTTTTGTCCCATTGGATTTTCCTTGTAAAGGTTTTTAACGAGGCAACTTGTAATAGAAGATTGTGTACTCTTTTTCCTTTACTAAGTTTTTTATCCTATAGGATTTTTCTTAATAAGGTTTCAATGAAGCACCTTATTTACCAATGGAAATCCAAGGGGGAGTGTTATGAATATCTTATTAAGTGGATGTCCCTTAAGATCACAATAAGTTTTAATGTATTTTAAATTTTAATAGTCATTAGAATTCGATCTCTACTTCATTTATAATTTTTATGCTTATAAATAGAAATTTTGAAGAAGCATTGTACTCATCCCATATTGATCAATAAAATACATTCTCTATTGCTTCCCATATTTTTTTCTTTTTTATTTTTTACTCTCTTTATTTTATAACAGTTTAAACTTTTTTCACATTTCTACAAAATTTTCAGTTTCAAAGAAGATTATTTCATATTTAATAAAATCCACTTTGCATCATTTTTACTCGGATCTTTTCCCCTTACCCCTCACTCTTTTTTTTTAGACATTAAATATATCATTCATTTGTAAGTTTAATTACCTTATTTATATGGTTTCTTCTTTGTTTTTTTGCTTCAACAATTATTGTAGGGTTCACTTAGAAAATTTATGGTTTAAACATGTTTTCATTTTTCTATTTTTTAATGATTTTGGTTGAAATTTGTTTTTTTTTTTATTTTAATAAGTTATCACAAGTTTTGGAAGAAATATTTCAAAAATAACTCTTTTTTATATTTTTTCAATTATTTGTAAAATATTAATTTGTTAGTATTTGATTTTATATATTTTAATATTTGTACAATTAAATTTTTTATTAAAAAATTAAAAAATATATAATTACTAAAATAAACACGTTTAAACTTATCTGAAGCTAATTATTCAAGTTCATTCTAGATATGAAATAATTTTTATAATTGTTTTATAAATTTATTTATTTTTAAAGATTCTTTAGCTTTTATATACTTTATATTTTGTTAATTTTAAAATAATGATAATAATATAAAAACTTGATATTTTATTAAAAAATAAAGTTATATAAAATTATTAAAAAAAACACATTTGAAATAAATCTGGACATCTAAATTTGAAAGGTACCTCTAAATTTGGACGTTATTTTTCAAATTCATTATGGATGCCTAATAATTTTTATATTTTTATAAATTTATATATTCTTAAATATTATTTTAGATTTTTTTGATAAAAATATTCTTTTACATTTTTAATTTTTATTAATGCATGTCACTAACTATAATACGCGGCTGTCACAAGTTATTGTGTTATTGGTTGTAACTACTACATTATCACATTCTAATGATGTTATAAAAAAAATATCAAAGTGTATGATAGAATCTAAGTTTAAGTATTGATTAGATTAGGAAAAAGATTTAGGTACCAACTAAGTACAGGTGACCAAATTCAAGGGATAAAAATATACTCTTTTTTAATATCAATAAATAAGAGTATATTTATATTATCAAATATTAATGCATGAAAGTGTCATGTAACATATATTTTTAAATGATTACTATATTTTATCATTTAGTATTATATATTATCAAATTTTCATAATAATTCAAATTATATTTATTTGTCCTTAATAATAAAGATTGAATGCCAAATTACATTTTTTTTGTAAGCAAAAATTTTTTATGGTTAAAATGTATATAAAAAATTCTTTTTATTTGTTAAAAGTTTATGTTTTCATACTAAACGATAATATAAGATAATGCATATTTAAGAATTCCTTAGATATATATAATTACATTAAATGTAAAATAAATTCAAACTCAAACTAAACTTGAGATCAAGACCGAACTCGATAAACTTCGAACCCAGAAAAATCCGAACCTAAAGAAGCCCCCAAAAAATACGTAGATATTATCGTATGTATAACACTATAATAGCTTATTATTTCCACATATTACTTATTGAGTTAAAATTTTGAAGTGGTCTACTAAGTGCCATTCAGAAGTGGCCACTTCTATTCGCTCTCTACAATCCAACAAACTTGTCTTAATTGGAGTTAACAATTTATGAAACAAAATCTTTGAGCTATGATTATGTTGATATTGTAGACATATGGAAGCCCAACTTTGAAGACCAATCCATTGAATCCTACTATCTTTGAAGATTGGATTGGATCGGACTAATCAATTACAGCCTTTGAATTATGGAGAACCAATTGGGATTATATTGAAGGCTTCTTTAAAGAATGAATCTCCATTAGTTTACTTTATATTCGACTTTATTAATATATTGTTTTTCCTATTTTGTAGTTGTTATTTTTAAGGGATTGGATTATAATTAATTACTAGTATGTTAGCAAGCATCGAACCTCTATATGTTGAGGGACTTGTATAGGTTTTGTACTAGAGCATAAAGAGCACTTATTTGTTCATTGAGGAACGTTTTTGTAAGCGTGCATTGAGAGTGTAAAACAAAGTTTGTTGCTTTGTTTACAAAGTAAGTTTTCAACAGAAGAACTTAGAGGTGAGTGTTCTAATATTTATGTACAAAAGTGAGGTCTCTATACTTGGAAAGTGATATGACGTGATCCATTTGTTGTATTGTAGATTAAAGATAATAGAATTTCTCACTGAACTAGGTTTTATAGACGTAGGGAAACCAAATTGCATAAACAATTCTGCGTATTCATTGTTTACTTTAATTACTCATTTTGCGCAATGACAACCACAGTGATTGCTGTAGTTAGACATTTCCATCCAATAAAAACTGTTTAAGGCAATTAGGATCCAACATTACTTGTTAAAATCTAGTTAATGGATTAACAATTATGATATGTGTCAAGATTAAAATTTTTAAATTCTAAAAGAATAGGGGATGTAAAATGATACAATTAGATAATATAAACTAAATCTACTACTGTATGCATAATACAAATTTAGTAATTAAATTTAATCAAATAAATTTAATTATTATAAATGTTTGGGTCAGAACTAAAATCTCAAAATTTTACAAGCACAAAAATAAAAATTAATTAATGCAAAAATTATAATTACTAAAATTAATCACATTAAAATATAGAAAATACTTTTACAAATCACATGGATTAATAACAAAAATTTTGTATGTTTCCCCACTATTCCAAAAAGAAGTAGATTACAACTAAAATCAACTGGAGTTGCACTCAATTTGACATCTGGGTTAAGGAAGGTGAAGCTACCCAGTGGACATTGATAGTTAATCAAAACTTGGCAGTGATAGGCACTCTTAAATTCAGGCAGATGATTATTTTGGGACAATAATTGAATGGCCCCACCCCTTCTCCAAACGCCAATTTTTTTTCGCATATGCTTATCTTTTACCAATTTCAAACTATCTTAAAAAAATATATATTACAAATCCTGCAGAAACCACATATTTAAAATATAAATTTGTATTTAGAAATAATATATAATTAATAATAAATATGATTTAAAATTAATTAATGATAACATATAATTATGTATGATATTAAAAAAATTAAAATTATTTATTATAGTGTTATTATCAATCAAATATATTAATATATACACAATTAATAGAGATAATAATATTTCAATAAAGTTTTTAACTAAGTGGTAAATTAAAGGTTTAACTAAGTCAATTAGTTTAGGTTCAAATCTAATTATATCCAATTTTTTATCATTTTTTGAAAAAGACTAAATTATCCTTAAATAATATAACTTATTTTAATTATGGAAGGGATGCTTCTTCTTTCTTCCTATTTTCCTCCTTCTTACCCATGGTTGCCATTTTTCACTATCGATGTTGTCATCATCCGACATCTTCTTCACATCAAATTATCCAAAGTTTCCTCTTCAAATTTATAATATTAGATTTCTCAAAAAAAGAAAAAAGAAAAACACTCTCAAACATTGTGAGGCCACTCGCAAAGCTTTAAAATTTTTATGTTCTAATCTTCTAATCTCATCGAGATGTTTTTCTACTTTTATAGCTCATTAGCGGTAATTTGGTGGAAGCATAAATGACATCTTTAAGGGAGGCGATGGCTAGATAGGGTTAGAAGGGAGAAGAGAAAAAATAAGGAAAAAAAGGAATAATAAAAAAATTAAAAAGGGACTTGGGGTGAATTTGGATGGGTAATGGGGTGCGATGCATTTAACTTATTTTTTGTCTCAAGTTATAGTTTGTTATAGTATCTAATCACATCGCTATCGTTATTTTTACACTAATCGCAAATAAATGCATCGCCTATCCAAACCTACCCTTAGTGATAAAAGAGATAGATTTAATGACCGAGTGATAACTTGATTAAATTCTTTAACAACGATAACCAAATTAAAAAAAGAATTAGAGTGATAAAAATAAAAACCACTTAATTTTGAAGTAACTAATGGAATCATTTTCTTTGTAATTATATTAGAGAATTAAAAAATCGATTTTTTTCCCAGAAAATTGTTTTAAAGGGTATTCAAGACAACTGAGGTGTTTTTGGATTATTCTTTGAAAACCAAGTTGAGAGGTTTGAAAATTGATTTTAAGCTTTGAGAGGTTTTCTTTAATATGCATTGAAAATGATTTTTAGTTTGATTAAGATATGTGCCAAACTCTCAAATTTTAAATTTCTACACTTAAAAAGCATAACAAATCCCATAGATAGAGAAGTACGGTCCAATCATTGAATAAAATATAATTAATGTTAGTTATTTAAATAAAATATAATGATAAAATAAAATAAAAGTAAAATCTATATAAAACTATATTTCTTTTATTTTATTTTAGAGAAATGTTTAAATTAATTTCCATCTATTTTATATTGATTAGAATAAGGTGTTTCAATTTTACTAAAATATGGCTTTACAAGCCTATAAATAGACATAGTCTATTCCTCTTGTAATTATTCGAATTCGACATAGTAAATTTTTTCTCCTCTGTCCGTGGTTTTTTCCCGAAAGGTTTTCTATGTAAAATATGTGTGTTCTTTATTTTATTTCTCTTTTTTTGTGATATATTGTCATTACCGACATTTTATTTTATTTTTTCACAATTAAAATATTTGAGGACCAAAATAGTCATAACTAAAGTTGTGGCACAACTTAAGCAATCTTGTGAGAAAAAAATAGAAATGGAATTTTAATTATTTCAAAAATAATAAAATAAATACAAATAAAAAGAAAAGATAGGATGTAAATAACAATAATTCGAAAAATTTAAAAATAAACCAGTATTAGAATATTTTCAACATAAAGTTGATCATGGATTGTAGATGTTTTTTTAATCAATAATAAAGCTGGTTAAAGTGGTTAAAGAATAACTTCAAACTAATAATCTTTTCTTAGTTTATAAATTAATTGTAAGAATGTAATGATTAACTATTACTCGTCAAACAACCTTAAGATGTTTCTAAGATTTAAATTATTATAACTCTTATGGATTAAAAAAAATACTACTTTAATTAACAATTGAAATGTACAGTTTATTTAGATTCGATCACTCATTCTCATAGCCAGGCTTGGCCCTGAGAGTTGTTTGAGAATGCAGCTGCTCAGGGCTCAAGACTGAATAGGACCCAAAATGTTTTTCTTTCAATTTATAATGTGGAAAAAAAAATCAAACTAAAATAAATTAATTAAATGACTAAGGTTTTCAATTTTTCACCATGAATGTTTTACTCTTAAGCCCCAATTTTTTTAGCTTTTATTATATTACAATTTATAAATTTTTTAAAAAGAGCTTAATTTATTACTTTGCCAAGTTCTAAAAATGTTAAGAATGGGCCTGTAGCACAACTCATCCGCTTTATCAATTAAATAATGTTAACTTGTTGTAAATATTAGAATAAAGAGAAAATTACAGATTTAATTATTATAATTAATGGTATATTATTCTAAATAATGAATAAAGGATCCTACTTAAAAGGATACTAAAAACAATAATAAGAAACCATCATACCTATCTCATAAAACAAACAAGAAGCAGATAATAAAGGAGTAAAAAGGGAATGAAGAACAATTCCGAATATCACCTTCTACTTTTGCCAATGCCGAAAATAATCTCTCAGTGTTGTATTCTAATCGATCCATCTGAAGAGATAAGACAGAATAAAAATAATAAAAATAACAACAGTTATATTAAATTAACTAAATTACCTGATTAAATATCCTTAAAATAGAAAAAAAAGGAAAAATCTAGAAAGTCATTGTTTTTGCCTGCCTTGCGCACTCCATGCGTTTTTCACATACCACAGTTTGTACCTATTAAAAAGAGATAAATTTTATCAACTCTTTTATTATTTGTTTGCTGAGTGGATTGATTTTGAATTAAGTTGAAAGTTGATTGGAAACTTTTAGCTAAGAGATTTCAATTAAAAATTTTGAAGAGAGGAGCAAATTTAGAATAAAAATATTCATTATATTCAATTTTAAAAAAATTAAAATAAAATAAAGGAAATTAAGTATTTAAAATACAAGAAAAATATCAGTGACAAATAAACATTTAAAAGAAAAAATTCATGACATTTGTCACTTGTTAGCCTTACATTGGCTACTTTTACCACCTCATAAAAAAGGTAAATCTAATTTTTGTAACCATTTACTATTTTGAATGACAAAAAACCAAATGTTATATTAATCCATTTATATCATAAATTAGCAAAAAAAAAAATAGTTGAAGTGAATGTGTTTATCAATAATTAGACTAAATCATGATAAATTAAAATTAAAGGATTATGCCTTTAGTTTTTGTAAGTAGAGAGATGAAATTTAGAATTAGACGCAAGAAACTAATACCTTAACCTAACAATTATTTTAATTACTTTGTTTAGATTTTTTTTTTTACTATTTCATGAAATTATTTATTACTAATTATATTAAAAAAAGAAAAAAAGAAAAAAAAAAAAAAAAAAAAAACTCCCTAACAAAAACCTCTCTGCTTTTCTTCTTTGCGGTGCTGCTGTGCCTGTTTCGTCGACCAGAGGGCAAAATCTCCCAGCTTGTCTAAAACTCTTCGAAAACCCCTCAATCGAAACAAACCACCAAAAACCCATTTAAGTTTTTTCTCTTTGAAAGTTAATCTGTTCGTTAAAGTCGAAACCAGATAATAAATTTTTGTTTGGATCAAAATCTGATTACAGAATGGCGGCGGCTGGAAGTGCTTCGTGGCAGCCACAAGAGGAGGGGTTGAAGGAGATCTGTGGACTGCTGGAGCAGCAGATTTCGCCATCTTCTTCGGCCGATAAATCTCAGATTTGGCAACAGCTTCAGCACTATTCTCAGTTCCCTGATTTCAATAACTATCTCGCTTTTATCCTTGCACGAGCCGAGGTTTGCATCGTTTTCTATCTCCCCTTAATGACTAGCTTACTATAACTTTCTTTTCTGGTTAGTTTTTCGCCTTATTTGAAGAACTAGATTATGGGTATTGATCGGATTATATGTTTTTGGAGAAAATACTATTTTTGTTTTCCTTTTTTTTTTTTTTTTGTGTGTGTGTGTGTGTGTGTGGAGTTTCTCTTTATTGGATTATGTTTCTGTATACAATATTAGAATTGGGTTTTTGTAGGGTTAGTTACATTTTTCTTTGATGACCTACATTCTGCGTATTCGATTGGATTACATGTTTATGGGGGAGATGATATTTTAAATGGAATTTCTCTGAGTTGGAGAGGCAATATTCTGGATTTTTCGGAAAGTGGTTTTGGGTTAAACAAGACTATTAGTGGGCAATCTGTCATTGGGTTTGGTTGGGATGTTTCTTGCTCAAAACTTACCAGTATGATGTAGTTTTGTGTCCTTATATTGTTGTCTGATGCAAGATATCAGTGTCCTTGCTTTTGGATAAATTGCGAAGAGCTGTTCGCTTTCATGTGGTAATAGAGCTTTGTTTTATTTTTGTTGATTTATACAGAGTAAATCAGTGGCCTTCGGATATACCATGAAAACCTATTTTCTTTCACGTGCTAATGAAACTTCTTTTCATTTTTGTAAATTTGTGCAGGGTAAATCAGTAGAGATTCGACAAGCTGCTGGTTTGCTGCTGAAAAATAATCTAAGAACTGCATATAAGATGATGTCTCCGGCACACCAACAATATATAAAGTCAGAACTATTACCCTGTTTAGGAGCAGCGGATAAACACATTAGGTCTACAGTTGGGACAATAATATCTGTGGTTGTCCAACTAGGGGGGATTTTGGGGTGGCCTGAGTTGTTGCAAGCTTTTATAAATTGTTTGGATAGCAATGACCTAAATCACATGGAAGGTGCAATGGATGCATTGTCAAAGGTATGCAATGACTAATTTTCTAATCTCTGCTATCATTGGATGGAAGTTGTCATGTTATTGCTGAGAAGATTCCTTTTAGTTTATTTGATATGTAACCATTGTTTTGTAATGCTTTTACACGGTTCAGGACTTTAAGCCATTAAATTTTGGAAGAATCAATCAATTCAATAGAAGCCTGTGGGTTTATTCAATATAAAACCATGGTTTTCTCAATATTTTTACATTGTTTATGCCAAAATTTTGAAGCAGTCAATTAAATCAGTGGCATCATGCAACTGTATTGCAAAAGCTATTTGAAAACATTCAGCATTAGTTATATGAAGTTAGTATGCAAACAGTCTCTAGGGTAAGATGTATTATTCATTCCCCAGTTTGTCTTGTGTACAAATGAGATGATTTTTTGCCCATCTAGAATAGGTTTATCTGTGTGTAAACAAGCATTGTTTATGGAACAAGGTTCTAAGCCTCAATGACGAGTTGCCTTCAAATTTTATCAGGTAGAGGTAGCCCACAAGTTCTACTTCCCCCTTGTTCTGTCTTTTCTTCTTAATATGCTTATAGTTCATATGTGAAATTTCCCTGATGCAGAATCTTTGATATTCTACAATATTT
Organism: Gossypium stocksii; assembly: GCA_020496765.1. Classification (NCBI taxonomy): domain Eukaryota; kingdom Viridiplantae; phylum Streptophyta; class Magnoliopsida; order Malvales; family Malvaceae; genus Gossypium; species Gossypium stocksii. Next base: position 104,048,799 of record CM035621.1, read on the forward strand.
AAAACATGTTTCAATTATTCTAAGTGTTTTCTCCACTTATCAATAGCATTGTATCCATGTGATTGTCAGTGGGCCAACTTATACTTGCTAATCTATATGATATTATTATGTTGGTGGTCTTACTGCAATCTGAGGGTCAAACTTAAATGCAGCTGACAAACGCTGCCTTGGCAAAGGCATGTTTAGATGCCGTCTTTTGAATTACCTTTAACGCATTGGCCATTCTTTGTAATATAGATTTGTGAGGATATACCACAAGTGTTGGATTCGGATGTGCCTGGGTTAGCTGAAAGGCCTATTAATATATTCCTTCCTCGGTTATTTCAGGTGAAATGTGTTTCTGTATTTTAAAATTTCATCAGCATTTGTAAATTTTCTAATCATGTCTCTTTCTTATGAGCAGTTTTTTCAGTCTCCACATGCTTCTCTGAGAAAGCTTTCATTGGGTTCTGTAAACCAATATATTATGTTGATGCCTTCTGTAAGTTAACTTGAAGTTTGAAAGTTTCTATTCTTCATTGTGAAGGATGCCATTCTGTTACTTTTTGGGTAATACTTGATATTATACATTAATTTCTTTCAGGCTTTATATGCATCTGTGGATAAATACCTTCATGGTTTGTTTGGCCTTGCTAATGACCCTGCAGCAGAAGTGCGGAAATTGGTGAGTAGTTTCTCCTTTTCTCTTAATTCTTATTGTATTTATAATCCAACTTTTGCGTGGAATGATCTACTGTAAATATTTTCTATTTTTCCTTGTAGTTTACTATTGAAGCCTATAAAAACTTGACATGAATTACTTGTCATTTCTGATTTTCTGATTTGAGTATTTATATTGAATACAGCCTTAGAATCAGACACGCTTTGTCATCTAGTCTTTGGTGTTAATGGTTCTTGTCTTTTTCTTCTATAATGAAACTGCTGACATGTTGGACCGTGCAAATAAATATCATGTAACTGAATACTATGAAAAGGCTGTTTTCGACTCTTTTTATGATTTCATCTGTATAACATTTCCAAATTTTTAATAATGTGAGCTACTGATGAATTGTAGAAAGCTCTCTCTTTTCTTCCAAGTTTGTGCATTGTCAGATCAATGTTTCCTTTTCTTTTTCTTGCCACATGATCAGGTTTGTGCAGCATTTGTTCAGCTAATTGAAGTCCGTCCATCTGTTCTGGAGGTAGGTGTTGCAGTATATTGTAACATCTTTAGTTCCATGTCATTCTCTTTTGTCTTTTTAAGCCTGTTTGCAAATCCGCATTTTGTTTTTTCTGATGTCACTTTCCATTATTTAACAGCCACACATGAAGAATTTAATTGAATATATGTTGCAAGTAAATAAGGACACTGATGATGAGGTGGCACTTGAAGCATGTGAATTTTGGTAACTTTCTTTGTTCATGCCATTTTTAATTTCTTATTGTATTTAGATATTTTTAAAAATATAATTTTGATAGCTTATGCAGTTTGACAAGCTTCAAACTAATAGTCTTTTGTGGAATGCAATGTCTTCTGAAATTAGATCCTTCTTCTTCTTCTTCTTTTATTTATTTATTTATTTATTTTTCAGTTTTTTGCCTGTGCTTGTGTCACAATATATGGGTTGTTAAATATGTTGGAAGCATTTATGGTTTGGTTGCCCATTCTCTATCTTTACGTGCTAGTATATTTTAAATTAGACTGTAGGTATCAAGGAATTGAATATTTTTGCCATAATTTTCTAAGTAGTTTCTGTTAGAAATCTAGATTCTTTTTCTTTCTTGCACATGTGGAGAGGTTGAAGGCCATGCGCTTAACTTTACTAGCATTTTATCCCTTCTTGCCCCTGACTAATGTTTATGATTCAATGTTGACCTTGGTTTGCAGGTCTGCTTATTGTGATGCGCAGTTACCACCTGAGATTTTGAGGGAATATTTACCACGTCTAATTCCAGTATGCTAATAGTTTGCTGACTTTTATATTTTTGTTCTTTTTTCTTTTTCCTGCAGAGCCATTCATATGATCTTTAGTTTTCACATATCTGTTCCTGTTCTTTGTAGATTTTGTTGTCAAATATGGCTTATGCAGATGACGATGAATCACTTGCAGAGGCTGAGGTTATTTTTTTGTTAACTTCTGTATTCAGATTATGTGAATTGGCAAATATAATGGTTAATTTACTTGGAATTAATTTGTTCTTGTAGGAAGATGAGTCTCTTCCAGACAGAGATCAGGTTGATATAATTTGTTTTTAATCATTCTGCTCTTAGTTTTCCGTAATGTATTCACCATCAGCATTTTGCTGAATGTGGTTCTCTCTAATATTTTCCCTTCAGGACCTAAAACCTCGATTTCATACGTCACGATTTCATGGTTCTGAGGATGCAGAAGATGATGTAAGTATTTTTTTCCTCCTCTTGTGCCAGTCAATCAGATATCGTAGATAAGTTCTATAGCCCTTTTTGTTTTAGAAAGATCTATTTTCCTGTGGATTTACTTAAGTGATCATTTTGGTACAGGATGATGACTCATTCAATGTATGGAACTTAAGGAAATGCAGTGCAGCGGCTCTTGATGTTCTATCAAATGTGTTCGGGGATGAAATTCTTCCAACTTTGATGCCTATTATTCAGGTAACTTACCTGTTGGGGATGTTAAAGTTAGAGCACGGAAATTTTATCTATATCTAATCTATTTATGTTGATTTTTTTAGGCAAAGTTAGCTGCTACTGGTGATGAAGCCTGGAAAGATAGGGAAGCTGCTGTTTTGGCTCTTGGTGCAGTTGGTGAAGGTTGCATTAATGGTCTTTATCCTCATTTGTCTGAGGTAATTCTTCTTGTTCTGTATTGATGAACAAAGTTCTGAGGCAGATTATGAGGTGAATAATAAATTGTGAATATATAATATGCATTTGTTTTACTTAAATCAAGTTATGCTCCATAGTTTATCGTTGTTTCTTTTGGCATTGCTTTTTCTTTATTTTCTTTTCCATGCTGTTGAACTAATAGAAAAACGTATTTATGTCTGCAGATTGTGGCATTTTTAATTCCCCTTTTAGATGATAAGTTTCCTCTCATAAGGAGTATTTCTTGTTGGACACTTTCTCGATTCAGCAAATACATTGTTCAGGTATGGTTGGACGATGCTGCTTTTGTTGTTTCTTTTTAAGACCACAGCTTCCACTTTGATGTTGTTTGGCTGTAAATCTTGCTTAAACTTTGTATCCAACAAATAATTTATCTTTTTGCCTCTTATGGAAATCTTTTGTTCTTAGCACATCCTGTTCTTGTTTTATCCATGGCCTTGGATTTTATTTATGATTTAAGACACTCATGTTTCATTTATTTCAGGATAGTGGTCATCAAAAAGGCTATGAGCAATTTGATGCAGCTCTTATGGGTCTTCTGCGAAGAATATTAGATACTAACAAGCGGGTGCAAGAGGCTGCTTGTTCGGCTTTTGCAACACTTGAAGAGGTTGTTATAAATGTGCTGCACCACTTGTTGCGTATGGGGATCTAAGTTCTTAAACATTTCAACATTTTTTGAAAAATTTTGTTTGCAGGAGGCTGCCGAAGAGTTGGCACCAAGGTTGGAAGTAATTTTACAGCATCTTATGTGTGCTTTTGGCAAGTATCAGGTGGTTTGCTGGATAATAGGCCCTTTTTACTGTTGTGATTATGGCTTATGAGAGATGCTGCTTCATTTTCACTATTGAATAAAATTTTGCTCATGTATAATTTACAGAGGCGAAACCTCAGAATTGTTTATGATGCTATTGGAACTCTAGCAGATGCTGTTGGAGGGGAATTGAATCAGGTATATCAGTAAGCTAAAGATAATAATGTTCTTACTTTGGTGGGTTTGCCTTTTTCTTATAGGGATATTTCTCTCTACTGGTTTTGTCTATTGCAGCCCGTCTATCTTGAAATTCTGATGCCTCCACTTATTGCGAAGTGGCATCAGGTTCCAAATTCTGACAAAGATCTCTTTCCACTGCTTGAGTGCTTCACTTCCATAGCGCAGGTCTGTTGGCTTTTCTTGTTTGACCTTTGTATTTATTAGTTTTTTTTCTGAGGAGGGCAGATGAGTTGTTCTCTTTTAATTTGCATGTATTGGTTTGTATTTAATTTCATGTTTATTTTTTTTACTCTGAGGTCAGCAAGTAATTGAATAGGGAATACATCTAGCAGTATTTTGGAAAGAGACTTCAAGCTGCTATAGAGTTGGCTGTAACTAAATTGGACCTAAACTGTTTTATCCTCTGACAGGAGTTTTAATGTGTACTGCAAATAAAAGAGAACAACTCTATAAGTGAAAAGAATCAAAAGATATTTCAATGTGATAAGTTTAATAAAATTGCGAAAAAGCTTTCCTCCGGTTAAGCTTTTTGTTGTGTGGTCTGGAGGTGTGAATCTCAAAAAGAAATGTCTGTTCTGTTCCACGTACACCTGTTGCTGGTTTTACTTTTATTTACCCACTGAGATCTGAAGTCTCTTCAGAGTGTTGTTTTTGGCTTAATGATTTTTGCCTTCTGTCATAAGTTTAATAAAATTGCAAAAAAGCTTTCCTCCTGTTAAGCTTTTTGTTGTGTGGTCTGGAGGTGTGAATCTCAAAAAGAAATGTCTGTTCTGTTCCACGTACACCTGTTGCTGGTTTTACTTTTATTTACCCACTGAGATCTGAAGTCTCTTCAGAGTGTTGTTTTTGGCTTAATGATTTTTGCCTTCTTCTTCTGTGCAATGTAAGTTGGAAAATGGGAGTGTGTTCTTATTAGTTTTGGAGCCAGTCCAATTTGCATGATTTTTTAATCTGCAGTCAGCTATGCACCACAGTATTCTTCAATAGACTTTTTGACGGGATGACTGTACATGATTTTAGTAAACATTAGGATTAATGTATTTTACTTTTTCAGGCATTAGGTACCGGGTTCACTCAATTTGCTCAGCCTGTATTTCAGAGGTGCATAAATATCATCCAGACTCAACAATTGGCCAAGGTGTTTATCAATTTGACTTTTATTTCTCTTCTAATCAGCAATTTAGGTTAATTTGTTCATTTTTGCTTTCCTCTTTATAGTTGCCTGATGCTTTTATAGATTTTTTATTCACTGTAATTGATCTCAATCAAGCAGCATATTGGTTAGTGCCTTGATTATTAGTTTGACTTCTGCTCTGTTCTGTCATGTTATTATGTGCTTGGTTTTGGGGGTTGAGGTGCTTGGCCAAGACCTATCTGAAATTTCATTTGTGTGATATATATCTAGTACTTTCTTTTCAACTTGTGCTGCTGCTACCTTATTTGCACTTAGCAATGTATGTGCAAATGTATTTTATTTGAACAGTCTAAAGTTAATATAGGTTTTGAGAGAAATCAGTTGCATCTCTCTTCTGTTCCATGTATATATTTACATATTATATTATCCAATTGTGAAAAGTTTTTGCATGTTGCTTGTCAAAGTCACTAGTTCCATTGAATTTTGAGACTGCATGATTTTTCAACCTGCTTTTCAATTTGCAAACAATGATACACCAGCCATTGTCCTAACCTCAAAGCAACTAAGCCCTTTTCGTCACTGCTTGATAATTCATGCAATCTGCTTTTCTGTTTGCATAACGTTACCCCATATATGATTATTTTTCTGATATATTAACTTATTTTAGTTATAGGTGTTTGAAGAAATTGATGAGAATTTCTATCGCAGGTTGATCCTGTTTCAGCTGGGGTTCAGTATGATAAGGAGTTCATTGTATGCTCGCTAGATTTGCTTTCTGGACTAACAGAGGGCCTTGGTAGTGGAATAGAAAGTTTGGTACTTGCTTTCTCCTTACATCCTTTTTTCTCATCTTGAACTGAAGTGGGCATTGCTTTTAGCCTCTTTCGAAGTGCCTATTTAAAGAGAAATTCATGTGAAGCAAAACATTATTCTACGTGTAGCCACTGGGTTAATTGCAAATACCACATGGACAAGTGTTGCCGACCAGCTAATGAGCTGGTGGACTATTATTCATAGGAACTTTCTTGCACTAGATTTTCCTTTAAAATTTTTGTATTTCCTGCCTCGATGTTTAATAGATTAATTGTCATCATACCTAGGTTTTGAGGACTTGTCCATTTGCTCCTGATACTGATGTGCAGATTTCCCTTAACTAGGAAACTTATGATTAATTAAAACATGCTATATTACATATTGAACTGAGATGTTTGTTTTCCTCACATGGACCTATTATATGTAGGTCTCACAGGGCAATTTGAGGGACCTGCTTCTGCAGTGTTGCATGGATGATGCTTCTGATGTTCGACAAAGTGCCTTTGCACTTCTTGGGGACCTTGCTAGGGTATGTAAAAAGTGAATCAACCAATTATACTAGTTTAGAGCTATAGACTAAATAAAGTATCACCTTTCCTCTAGGGACATGCAGCTTGTAAATCTCTTGATTTAGAAGCCTCAAATATGGTCCTAGCTGATCAACTTTCAACTTCTTATATGTTCTTATAGGTGGTGTATGTTAACTTTATTCAAATGTTGGCTCTTTTAGGTTTGCCCTGTTCATTTGCATCCTCGTTTGTCTGAATTTCTTGATATAGCAGCAAAGCAATTGGTAAGGACTCATTTTGGGTTCCAAATCTCAGTTTGCCATCTTTATGTTTTTACACAATTTATGTCCAATGCAGAATACTCCCAAGTTAAAGGAAACCATTTCAGTAGCGAACAATGCATGCTGGGCTATTGGCGAGCTAGCAATTAAGGTATATGCGGTTTGCATTCTGCATCTTTGATAAAATTAGATTATTTACTGTTTGGTTGCTTTAATTTGAAACCTCGTTTTAATTTGTCGCTTTGGTTGCTTTAATGAATTGATATTCCTTTGGTTGCTTTAATTCCAAACCATGTTTTATTTTATTTTCTTTTCATAATTGACAATTTGCCTTATGAATTTCAGGTACGGCAAGAAATTTCTCCAATTGTCATGACAGTGATCTCATGTTTGGTTCCAATCCTTCAGCATGCTGAGGTAATATTCCCATTCTGTTACTGAAGTTTGTTTGCATGCATAACTGTTGATTGCATGTTAGGTCTTGTGTTAATTATTTTGATGTCATAATCTCATCTCTGTATGAGTAACAGGGGCTGAACAAGTCACTTGTTGAAAATAGTGCTATTACACTAGGGAGGCTTGCATGGGTCTGTCCAGATCTTGTATCGCCACATATGGAGCATTTCATGCAATCTTGGTGTATTGCTTTGTCTATGTAAGTGTTGGTTTATCTTCCTCACTTGTAAATTGTTGATCTGATGTATAGCGAAGTTACTGTTAGGATCAGGTACATTAAATTGCACTTATTAGAGCAGAATTCAATTTACTAGCAAGATGTATGTCAACTTATTTGACAAACAACTTTGGCAGGATACGTGATGATATTGAGAAAGAAGATGCGTTCCGGGGCCTATGTGCAATGGTATGCACCTGCTTTGTTAATAATGTTAATTAATAGTGAATAGATAAACTGAGTTGTTTTTGGATGATGCTGCACTTTTCCAGGTCAGGGCAAATCCATCAGGGGCTCTGAGTTCACTTGTTTTCATGTGCAAAGCTATTGCAAGTTGGCATGTAAGGATGCTGTTATTTTGTTATTTTTGAGGGTTGTATAAGTTTGAGCTTTTGACCGTCTTCTATGTCTGCAGGAAATAAGGAGTGAAGAACTACATAATGAAGTTTGTCAGGTCTTGCACGGTTATAAACAGGTAGGCAGTTGTCATTGTCAGCTTTGCTTTTCTTGATTATTTTTATACCACCTTGTATGATTTTTGTGGTTTGCTGATTATTTTAACTTGGTATATTTTAAAATAATTAAAATACTTAAATCTTGTTATTATATGCAGTACGCTTTTTCTGTCTATATGTTTCTGTATTTTTTTTTTCTTTGGTTTGTCTGCAATCATATAGGTTCTCCTATTGCTGTGAATCTCTTGTTTAGTGCATTTTTCTTGATTGGAAAATAATTTTTTTTCTTTATTTCTTTCTCATTTATCCAATAAACAAGGGGAACTTGAGTACTTAATTGGTCGTTTCTGTTTTTACTATGGTTACATAGATCCAAAATTATAACATGCATTAGAGTGAGGTTCATTTACTGAGTCAGGCAATGAATGCTGTTGCAGATGCTTAGGAATGGGGCGTGGGACCAATGTATGTCTGCTTTGGAGCCACCTGTGAAGGATAAACTTTCAAAGTATCAAGTATAAGATGTTCTTGGTTATCCATGCTTGTCGTTATTCTACATTATATTTGTGGTTCTTCAGAGATCTTTATCAGCATCGATACTGTTGGTATATTTTGTGCATTATCTGACTGTATTGGAGCTGCGATTCATATAAGCATCCTATAAGCAAATGTTGGTTAGGGGGTGGGGGTACTGAAGCGGTTGAGTATTTGTGTATGGATTTTTAGCATGCAGGAATGTGCAGGCTCCATAAGGGGTGAAGAGGTGGTTTTTACTGGGTGTTCGTGATTGGGACATGGGGTATCTGATTCAAGCATTTGCATTCGTTATTTTTGACAAATTTCTCTTATTTTCATTGTTTTGTGAGTTAGGGATAGGGTTTTGGTCTGTGGATTCCCACAGTTTTTCTGTACAAGGGCTTCAATTGTTTTTTCTTATTAGAATTTTGGGTGTTATTTGTGTATTATATAAGGTCTGGAACATACTATTGGAGTTGGAGGTGGATTTTTTTTTTTGACAATAAATTTAGTTGGTATTTCATGAATTTTAGATCATGTTTGGCTCATCTGAATGTGAATTTTATTACATGGAATGATCTATTCCTACTTTATTGTATGCACCGTAATAGTCATTCTTTGAGTGGCTTATTCTACCTTATGACATGCAAGGTTGTAATAGCTATTTTTTCAAGACTTGATAATGGCTATTACGGGTGTTTGCTGAATAGGTATATATATAGATAGATACAATTTTGCAGAAAAGAATGGAGGGGAGGAGGAAAGAAAGAAGAGGGGGTTGACTATGGTAGTTGGTACCGTACCGGACCGGACCGGACCTTATCCTAAGCTCTCACCCCCTTCCTTTAAAAACCCACAATTAAATCTCGCATTAAACATAATTATCATAAACTCTAAAAGGGTGCCTAAACAAAGGATGCTCTGACTCAACAACACCACCTTGAGATTCAACATTATTTCCATAAATATCAAGATGGTTCAACCATAAAAAGGGACTCTCACTATCTGGCGTCGCAATAGCTAGCTAGCTAGGAATCCCGAGTAATTAACTCTCGTTTGTTTGGACTTTCTAATTTCAATCTTGAATTTATGTGTCGGTATAAGAGTTTAGGTTTCATTTTTTATTACATGATTGATTATATATATTTTTGTCTGAGAATGAAGCCTTGTTGCAAACACAAACCGAGAAAGAGGCCATCAAGAATAAAAATACAAAAATACTATTTTATTTATCTATTTGAATTTCGAGTTAAAAAAGTTTCAAATATCATGTTCACATATTTATTGGCTCTCTCTTAAAATTTCATAATTTTTGGACATCTAAAACACCGAAACTAGTCACTAGAAGTTGGATAGTAGTTTTATAAGTTTTTGCTGTAATTGCATATTTGTTATTCTTAGAGTTAGGGTTCATTGCTTATTTGCTTTTATTGACTCTTATACATTAACTAACACATTCTCCTTCTTGTGTTAGTAGGATTTAAAGAAGTTGTGTTTTCCTTCTTTCGTACAACTTAGTTCCTTACTTCGAGCCTTTCTTTAGCATTTTAAAGCCGAAGAAATCTTTGTTAGTGGGACTACTCTTTAATTAATTTTGAATAATTGAAGCTTCATTATGTATTATAACAGCATAACAAGTTATCAAGTCTTACTCTTTTGTTGTGTGCCTAGGTAGGTCAAATTTTACTTTCTAGAGTTAACAATGGAGATTTAATTTACTGTTTTGATCCGCGATGAATAGTATGTAAGAATTTAGTTTAAGAAATAATTATCCAATTAAAGTCTCGAAACAATATCACTAATTACTTGATAACTACAAGTGCACAATATCTTTGTCAAGCAATAGTTACAGTGAAATATCTTCATTAGAAAAGATTCCAAGGGTCGAATCCATAAGAAAAGTGTATAACTGCCTTGAATTAATTAGACTCATCTACTAACTAATTTATGAATACAAGTTACAATAAAAAAATAAAACAAGTAAATATAAAGAATGCATAAATAAATGCAATTAAAGTAAATAAAATAATAAAATAATAAAATACTATTTTGATTATTCAACCTTAAATCACAAATGTTACAATCAAGGATTGCCCAATTAATGACATTTAATAATTTATGTCGAATTAATCCTAATATAAAATCTATGACACATATGATACTTTTAAATTTAGGCAAGTGCTAAATAGCACAAATGTCACTATCACATTTTTTTTCCTCAACTCCTCTTAGTGTTATACTATAGTTGCCTACCTCACACTAAGCTGTCATGGCCATTAGTTGGCGGTTTTTACCTAAAACCAACCTTGGGTAACCTCTGATTAGATCACTAGTGTAGAATGGATGGTCGATGTTCAAGCTACTTTCCCCTAGAAAATTCGTTAACTATCTGTGACCTGGAATTAATTGTAACAATTTGGTTTCTAGTAGTGTTAGAAAATACGATTTTTAGGATTTCATTTTCATAAACCGAATTCATACATATTAAATAGAGATATTTGCGAAGTTAGTATATTGATGAATTCAAATTTGGTTAGGTAACTTAGCCGAAATTATGGTTAATTAAGACTTAGGGATTAAGTTGTAAAAATTTAATCGCTATAGATTTTTAATTAGAAAAAGGTTTAGGGTCTGGATAGCAACTATCCCAATAACTAAAATGGTAATTAAACTATTGTTTTCATATAGCTAGTGGACGGTATCGATGATTTTTCATTAAGCTTTGTTAATAATGAAATTGTTATAATAAAATCTAATTAACCTAATTAACTAAGATTAATTAAATGATAATGATAGTGTAAATAACCTTTGAGTGAAAAGAAAGATGAGATTATCATCTACTTCCATCGTCCAAGAGAGAAAAAGAATAGAAAAATTCCATTTTTTGGAGCTTGAAGCATTCGGCCAAAATATTATCATGCTAAAGACAATACCGAGCTATCGAATGGGAAAGGAAGGGTGAGAGTCAATGACGAGTGTAACAGTTCATTTTTTAGTGGTATCGAAAACGATGATTTTGAAACTCTATTTTCTGATAATTAAGTTAGTAAAAGTTATTATTTAATATTTACGAGATTATATATTGTTATATTGAATTTCAGTCCAAAAATTTTATTGAACGGATAGTTAATTAGGGTACAAGGACTAAATCATAAACAAATGTAAAAATTAATCATTATTAAATTTTATTAATTAAAAGGCTTAAATAAAAAATTTCAAGGTTCAAAGTGGCAATTAAGCCATTTTTATACAGTGATGGATGGTTGGTATTCTATTTTAAGTAAATATATCTTAAAATTATAATAAAAAATTAGGTTATATGTTAACATAAAATAAACCAAAGATTATCATCCATTTATTTTTTTTCTTCTTCAACCCTGAGCACCAAAGAAAACTTGAGAAACCATTGTTTTTCTTAATCTTATTCAGCCTTCCTGCATGGTAAGTCAAATTAAGCTCATTTTTCGTAAATTTTATGTTTTTGAGATCCTGGGAGCTTGATTTAGCTAGCCCGAGTAATAAATTGTAAAACTGTTAAAGTTTTGAAATGTTTCCATTGGTGATTCTTGAAGCTTTTGATGTTAAATGGTTTTATTGTAAGCTTAGATTTGATTAAGGACTAATTTTTAAAGTGAAAATTGTTAGTTTTGAGTATAATGACTAAAATGTATATATTTTGAAATTGACATGAAATTTTTGCAATTATTGAATTTAGAAGATTGTAGAAGGATGAAATTGAAATCAAATTGTAAAGCGAATCTTAAATGTGAAAGTTATGATTGTTTCGGTTTTAGGGACTAAATTGAATAAGATGTGAAAATTTAGGGAAATTATGAAAAATAAAAATAAAATATCATATGCATAAATTGAACTGTTATAAGGTATTTGGAACTATAAATTGAAATAATTAATCTTATAGATCAATATTTGAATCAACTAGTAGATAATCGAAGAAAAAGAAAAATTGATGAATAGTCCCTACAATTCAAATTGTTAGCGGTTTTTATAGATAAGTTCATACGGTATAGTTATGTATGTCAATGCAATGTATGTGTTTGAATTATGAATATATATTGTGGGATTGTACCTTGAATTGTATGCAAATCGATACAAATATGTGAGAAATTGACTAAATTATAAAGAATTGAACTAATGTGTTAAACGTGCTCGAATGATCGTAAGAAAAGATAGGATACAATTGGCATTCCAATAGGGTTATTTGTGCTTTGTACGGGATATGTTATGAGATGATACTAATGTAAGGAGAATTCACTGTTTAAACCGGAATCCAATATTTGTTGCGGATTACTGAGTTTTATCTCTATGGAGACTACTATTACTGGTTGTCTCTACGGAGACCCTGATGTGTTCTGGAGGGATGTAATGTCTTATGACAAAAATACCTATGGGCTTAGCATTTCGTTGCTCAGGTGTACATTATAGTTATCGCTTGGACGAGCAATCTGGTGTGTTTTTTGGTTACCTGCACATCTGTATCTATTTATTATAGGTCATTGAGCTAAACGATTATGACAACAAGATAAATAAATGTTAGTATGTATTGTGATAGAAATGGAAATATAAGACTGGATAACTGAAATGATGATATGTGTTTTGAATTGATATGTTTATATGAAGATTGAATAATGTAATTGAAGTATATATATCTGATGGTATTGATTGAGTGGCATTGAATTAAGTTGATTTGTATTGTATGTATTGAAATGCTATAAGACTTGAATATGATGATCTCACCTTATTGTTGTTAAATGTGAAAACCTATGAACTTACTAAATATTCAAAATGCTTACTTTGTTTCATTTTCTGTTTCTGTAGTGGTTATTTTGCGGAACATGTCAATTGGATCATCTTAGAGTTTAAACTACCCAGTTTTTGACTCGGTAGACTTTTAAACATTCTTATTAAGGATTTGAAATGTTTACTCTGTTTCGTTTTCTGTTTTTATAGTGGTTATTTTGCAGAACACGTCGATTAGATCACCTCAAAGATCAAACTGTCCAACTTCTGACTCGGTAGACTTTTAAACGTTCTGGACTCATTTATGTGACATGTATATAGGTGTTTTTGTTGTCACTTGGATGATTGTTGAATCAATCCTTGTTAAATGTTCAAATCTTATAAGTTCAAGGTTATAAGTTCAAGGTTCAAATATGTGATAATTGTGTTGATATTACAGTGAGGTTTGTGAATGACATCTAAATGGTATTTGGGTATGATATGTCATGAAATATGATTGTATGAGATGATGAATAGGTGTTATGTATGAGATGATGAATAGGTGTTATGTTTGAATGCTAAATTTAACATGTTAGAATTATGGATTGAGGAATGGATGAATTGTGGTACATTGGATGTTTTGAATTGATTTTGTATAGGTAGTAATGTGCTTAATAGCGCTTGATGAGTTTAGGTTTTGTTTTGGCATGAGATGAGATCAAACTGTGTGATATTTAACCTTTTGGCATAAAGTATCGATGTAATAGGCCCAATTTGTCCAGGCCCATATCTTATTAAAAAACCAAAATAATAATAATAATAAAAGTTTTTTTACAGACCCTTACAGTCCATTTTACAGGCCCGATATTAGCCTAAACCTTTATCCATTACAGTATCCCAAATAAAGCCAAACACTAACAACCCTAATACCAGATTTTAAATAAGCCCAATACTCTAAACCAACCCTTACACCCTCAAGCCCAAAACATTAAAACAAACAGCCCAAAACCTAAATTAACCCAATACCCAATTACATCTAACCCGTTACAGCAACCCAAATACGGCCCAAGTTAACCCAAACTCACGGAGCCCAATAGGGCCCAAATACCCAAACCCTAAGCCAGAGACCCTAGGTTTTTTGCAATCTTCCGCGCCGCTGCCTGTTACCCTCCTTCACGAATGGCCTCATCATCGCCACCATCAGCGCCCGATCGCCACCGTGATTCTCGCTATTAACCTGCAAAAGGAAAGAAGAGCAACACAGAAGCAACGAATAGGGCAAAATAGGTCTGTGTATTAATGGTTTTCAAGGCTATAAAAAGCCTTGCTGTAATCTGCAAAAGGGGGGATACGATTTTACGAATATAATATACACAAAGAAATCGAACAGAAGGTGATTTCCACTTTCAAATTTTGTTTAATCTTTGCTTTAGTTTTGATACTTTCTCCTCTGTCTTCTATACAAATAGTATACAGTACGCAATCGAAAATCATTTTTTTAAGAAAAAATCGAAAGGAAGCCAATTTTTTTCGTTTCTTTAGAAATCTTTTTTATACAAAATATTCTCAAAAAGAATAAAAAAGGAAGCGTTTACCTTTCGACCGATTTGAAAAGGAGGGTTTTTAACCTTCTGGCCGCCGTGCATGGCCACACTGATTGTGGCGCATGAGGCGCGTGAGGTACGTGCGGTGAGGGTTCGTAAGGCCGATGGTCGGATCCAATCGGAGGAAGGGAGGGGTTGAGAGAGTTCTGAAATGTTTTTTTTTTTTTAAAAAGGGTTTCAAATGATTTTTTTTATAAAACTTGATTTACATAGAAGTTTAAAAACGACGCCGTTTTCGCTTAAGCCAATAAGCATCAAAACAATGTCGTTTTAAGACCGTGACCCGCGCGTTGACCCGATACCCAGGGAGGATCCGCGCGTTTTTTATAAATGGGCTATTTACCCCCTAGGTCTTTTTGTATTTTCAGTTTTATGCAATTTAGTTCAATTAAAATTTTTCTTTTTTTAATTCAGCTCTAAGGATTTGCTTTAGTCTCGATTTGGTCCCTGGGCCATTTAAATATGGGTGTTGGAATGGTGCCGTTTTTGGGAATATGGCATATTTGCCCAGTGAGTCCCTCCTTTGTGATCCGCATTTCAATTAAGTCCTAATTCGTTTTTATTCCTTTTATTTTACCCCTAGAATTCTGTCAACATTTAAATTTAGTCCTTTTTTATTTATTTTATTTTTATTCTAACTTTTCTTTAATTACTATTTATTTATCTTAATACTTTAAAAATGTATATTATTTATCTTAAAACCATTTTATTTATAAAACTGTTTCGTTACATTTTATAGTATTTTTCATATATTATTATTGTATATTATTATTATATTATGTATTATTTTAGAAATTTGTGTATTGTATAATGTTTTAAATTGATTTACTATTAATGAAAAGTTTTTGTGTCATTTATTTTTTTTATAGGTATATTATCTTTTTATAAAATAATATGTTAAATTGTTATATTATATTTATTATAAGTTATCCTCTCTATATATATGTATATATTTTTTTATATCCCGAGTTCTTTTATTCATTTAAAATACATTAATTATTTTATATGTATATATATTAACCCTTTTAAAAGTTGTCATTTTTATCTTTTCTTTATAATATTTATTTGTTGTTTTAAATACCTCATTTTCTATTGTTATTTTACCATTTTTTTATTGTAATTTTGTATTCATTTCTAAGTTTTTATATTTTCTGATTTGTTATGATTTACTTTATATCTTTTATTTGTTTATTCATGTTATGTATTTGTTTATTTTTGCTTTAGCATAGACATCTTATTACATGTATAATCCATTATTTTATGTTTTTCTTTTAATTGTCTATATTTGTACTATAGTTTTGTATTAATGTTGCGTTTTGCTCAAAGCATCATTTTAAAATGTTTTCTAGTTATTTGCCATTTTTATCAAAAAATTATTTCTTAAATTAAGACAATATTTGACATTTGGGAATTTTGAAAGGATCGTGCCCTAACTTACTAGGCCACGATTTTTCTCATTAAGTCTGAATGATCAAGTATCCTTTTCAAACTAAAACGTTTGATTTTCAAATAAAAAACTATCTTTGAAAATTTAAGATGTTGCGTCCTAACTTACTGGATGCGATATTTTGATATTTCAAGATAAGGATTTCTAAAAACAAAAGATATTTGACGTTTGAGAAATTTGAAAGGTCGTGCTCTAACTTACTAAGATGCGATCATGTTCTTTTATCCAAATAATTGAATGTCTTTTAAAAAAGTTACAAGTTTAAAAAAATCAAAAGGATCATGTTTTAAAACCTTTTCAAATCTTCAACTCTTGAACATTTAATAATCAATTAGGTACCAATTTTTGGGCGTTACGAGGGTGCTAACCCTTCCTTGTGCGTAATCGACTCCCAAACCCGATTTCTCGAATTTCGTAGACCAAAATCATTATTTTAATAAATCAAAATATTTATTTATTAAAATGATCAATTTCAAGATGATCCAATCACACCTCAAAGAAGAGATTGGTGACGACTCCATTTCCATTTTCATTTTAAAGTCGACCCCGTTTTTTCAAATCTAAAAATGGTTTTGACAATCGATACTATGGTTTGAAGTATCTGTACTTTACCAAATAAACAATATTTTAAAATGACAGAATGCCAATTTGGTATCGATACTAGTATAAAGTATCGATACTTAATCCTAAAGATCGATACTTATATAGAAGTATCAATACAAATTGACTTGTGTTAAAATTTTTTGAAAATTGCACAATGCTTAAAAGGTATCAATACCCAATTTAGTATTGATACTTCCTAATAAGGGTATCAATACCTTTTGCTTAGTATCGATACTTGTAAAGTTTAACTTAATTTTTGATAAATCGAAGTTATAGATGGTATCGGTAGTTGTCCTGGGTATTGGTACCTATGCTCATACTTTGAAAAATTTATAGTTTCGTCCTCATTCATGCTCGGGTCAACTTTTGAACTTTCATAAGCTCGATTGAGTTTAGATTTTGGTTGTATATTGTGTTGTGCATGCATTTTTGTTAAGAATTGATGATTGAATGAATTATTGTTAAGATTTGGAAATGAAATGCTCTGGTAACAAAAGTAGCATCTTGTAACTTAGGCTTGACGACCAGGATGGGTGAGGGGTGTTACAATGAGTCATGTGAGCTTTTAGTTTGTATTTCTATTATTCAGGGATCAATTTAATTTTTGTATATTTGTGATATTGCATAATATGACATTGAGGTGAGTTGATAATAATTATTTGAAGTAAATTTCTATGATTGAGATTGAATATTGAGATAGTGGACTAAATTGAATTGAATAGGAATTGCATGACTTAATTGATATATGTTATTTGATATGGAATTGAGTTGAAGTATGCTATATGATATGATGAAATGGTGAAATATTGATGAATTGAAAATAATGAATCATGAATCAAAATATAAAATGAAATTGAAAAATTGGTTACCTTATTAGTTGTTTAGACTGGTTTGGATATAGTTGGCATGCCATAATGTAACAGCCCGTTTTTAACTAAATCGGAATAGTGGTTTCGGAACCACAAATCTGGGGTTAGAAAATTATTTTATTATTATTTTATGTATTTAGAGCATGAAAGCATGAATGTGTGAAAGTTTCGTGAATTAATTTTATCGATTGAATGCTTAATTCGGTAAAAAGGTTTAAATCACATAAAATGCAAAAGTGATGTTCTATTTAATAGCTATGAATTATTAAATTGGAAGTCCTTATAATGAGAATAGACCATTATTAAGGTTAATGGACAACTTTGGACATATATTAGATGATTTAAAAGTTATTAAGTAAAGGATTAATTGGTAATTAGTGAATTAAATTAATTGAAATAAACAAAACAATTTCATTTCATCATCTTTCTCATCTTTACCACTGAAAATACAAAGAAAAAGAAAAGCTATGGATGTTTTAGGGTTCGGTTAATGCATGGACTAATTGGTAAGTGATTTTGACTCGATTTTGATGATTTTTATGTTTTTTGTGATTGTTGTAACTAGTTATAGCTAGCCTAGGGACTATTTTGCGAAACTGTTAGAGATTTTGAAAGTTTCCATTGATTAATGTTGATGTTTTTTGATGTTTAATGATGAAATATGAATTCTTCTTATTAGATTTACATGTTTTGTAAAGTATTTTTGAGTAAAAATGCAATTTAGGGATTAATTCATGAAAAGTGTTTAATTTATGGTTAAATGTGTGAAAATTTGAGAAATATAGGCTACTAGAGACCTATAGAGAATTTGGCTAGCATGGATATTAAAGAAATTGCATGAATTTATGATTTTGTAAAATTAGGACTAAATTGTAAAAATATGAAAGTTTAGGAGCCAATGTGTAAAATAGCCCTAATGTGTATTTTGGACTAAATTGAAGAATTAGAATATCAAATAAGCTGATTTTGATTATGTATATATCAAGAAAGGAAGAATTCGGACCTAGATCGGGGAAAAGTAAAGTGATTGAATAGTCAATTCGTTTTGTCATTTCTGTAGACGAGGTAAGTTTGTATGCTAATAAATGTTGTTGAACTATGTTATAATTTGTTATTATTATTGAATTGAATTGCGAAGCTGGTTGAATATGAGTTACGAGACATGATCGACAGAGATATAACAGCCGAAAGTCCCGTACGAATCTTAGGAATAGTATAGGATACAAATGTCATGATATTAAGGTTATTGAGATTACGTGTAAAACTATATCTAGGATATGGCATTGATACGAGGTTTCGTGTAAGACCATAGTTGGGCTATGGCATCGATAAGAGATTACATGTAAGACCATATATGAGATATGGCATTGGTGCTGTATATGTGTGATTCCCGAGTATCCTTTAGTGATTCCAAATGGTTCAACAGACATAAACGAGACGAGGATGAAAGTAAGATTAGTTTAAGTGATAAAGGTACGTACAGAATCTATTTGAGTATCAATTGGAGATAAGTTGATGAATTCATATGTGATCATGTTTTAAACATGAGAAAGGTTTGTGAATTGATATGTGTTATAGCTTAGTATGCTTATTCAATTAAATTGCACTTATTTGTTATGTTAAATTTATTATCATACGAGCTTACTAAGCTGCAAAGCTTACTTCATTTTATTTTTCTATGTTTTATAGTGATATCGAGCTAGCTAAGATTTGGGGATCGTCAGAGACTTTATCGCACTATCGAATATCTATTTTGGAACTTTTGAAATTGTATATATATGGTATATGGCATGTATAGGTGTAACAACCCGATTTAGGGCTCAAACGGAACAGTGGTTTTGGGACCACGAATCCGAAGTAGAAAAATTTATTGTGATATTATTTTAAGGTTTACAGTATGATTGAATGCTTGTGTGAGAATTTCGTTAAGAAATTTTGTCGATAGAGTGTCTAATTTGCCTAATAGGACTAAATTGCAAATAGTGAAAAATGTGTGTTCTAGAAGCTATGGGTGCTTAATTGAAATGAATTTGTAAATTGGAGGTCCTTAAATGGTGATTAGACCATTATATCTAAAGATGGACAGAAATGGACATAGCTAGGTGAAATTTCAAAGTTAGGCATTAAGGGTATTTTGGTCATTTGGCAAATAAAGACAAAATTTAACAAATAAAAGATATCGTCTTCCCCAATTTAGTCCCCTTGTGCCGAATTTGAAGAGTCTCCATAGCTAGGGTTTTGGCCAAGCTTTCCAAGCTCAATTGTAAGTCCGTTCTAGCCCCAGTTTTAATGATTTTTATGTTTTTCCAAGGACTAATTTGAATTATTATCAAAGTTTAAAATTTCAACCATGTTAGACATGCATGTATTTTGATGGCTAATGGTAGAAAATGCATGTTAGATGTGTGAAAAATGACTTTTGCTAAGTGATTTTCGGTAAAAATGTCAAATGGACCTATTTGTAAAAGTTATAAAATGAGTAGTAGAAAATGTGAATAAATGAAACATGTGGGCTGATTTAGCATGATAAGGGTTCGGCTGGGCTTGGGTAATGAAGAAAGTTAAAGAAATTCATTTTATAAGCCTAGGGACTAAAGTGTAAATAATTGGAAAGTTAGGGGCAAAAATGTAATTTTTTCATAATGTATTTTTGGGTTGAATTGAATAATATGATGATTAAATAAGTTAAACTTGTTATTATAGATCAAGAGAAATGAGGTTCGGACCTATATCGAGAGAAAAACAAAGTATTTGACGATTAGGTCCATTTCAACTATTTTTGTACTGAGGTAAGTTTGTATGTAAATAATGCATCGTTATATTATGCTTTAATGCTTTATTATTGTATAAATTGTGTGATTGACTCTTTGGACATATTTGACAAAGTTTCGACAAGTGAGAAAATCCCAGTTGAACCTTAGGAATAAAATAGGATACAAGTGACATATCACTATGAACCTTTATGTATTTCCTGGTGCTGGTCTCATACGTGCTACTAGTGGCTGGGTACTTCAGTATTTGTTGCTGATACCTGACAGCTTGTGTGAGTAGCATTGGGTAGCTACGTTTTGACTGACAGCTTGTGTGAGCAGGCCCGTGAATAGTTTGATAGTGAGCGTATGTGTGTTATGTAATATGAGGTAGCTCGGCTACATATGTGGCACTTATGTGCAAATTTTCAAGTATCCGTTAATATTTCGAGTGTTCAACGGGAAATGTCAAATATGTGAAAGTGTGTGGCTATGTTATGATTTGGTACAGGTATGTATATAAAACTCATAAGTACGAATACTATAAGTGATGAACTCTTGGTAAGATTGTGATTGAGTAAGTTATGCTTATGGAATTTTAATGATAATTATGCCATATCTCATTATATGAATTGCATGATAATTGTGTAGCTATGATGCTTATTATTTTCATATGAACTTACTAAGCTATATAGCTTACTCCCCCTTTTCTTTCCCTTGTTTTATAGTGTTGCCAAGCTAGCTCAAATTGGTGATTGCCGGAGATTCGAATCACACTATCAACTCTCTCATTTTGGGTATTGATGACTTTAGCATTTTGAATGTATGGCATGTATAAGAGGACTTGGTCATTTTTTTGTGTGTCATATTTGATTTGGCCAAATATGTTGGCTTCTTTTGGTTTGATGATTATTTTGTATAAGGCCTTTGGAAATGGGCCAATATTGATTATAAGTATATTCATATGATGATATCTTTCATGAATGATGTGTTAATGTCTTAGTTATGGATATTTGGCTGTATGTATATGCTTGGATTGGTGTTATGTTTTGTTGTGTAGGTGTACATTAACGGGTGGCAAAATGGCTTGGTAAATAGCCTATATTTTGTCCACACAGGTAGGCACATGGGCGTGTGTCTAGGCCGTGCGTGCCACACGGTCAGCCCCATGGGCGTGTGTACAGGCTGTGTGTCCCCTGTATCTTACTTTTGAGAAATAGAATGCTCAGAATTGAGCATACGGACAGAGACACGGGCGTGTGTCTCAGTTGTGTGGACAGTACGGCATCAAACATGTGCGTGTGCCCAAGTCGTGTGAAGTTTGCACCTATTTTGTGAAAATTCAATTTTCCACACGGCCTGACACACGGGCGTGTGACTTGATCGTGTGATCTCAATTTGGTCATGAGTTACAAGTCAGAGAGTTACACAAGGTAGGGACACAATCGTGTGTGACCACACGGTGTGTCCCAAACCACACGGGCGTGTGACCCCTATTTTGTGGAAAAATTTTCTAAGTTTTGTAAAATTTCTTAAAATTCTCAGTTTAGTCTCGAACCACGTTCAATGCATGTTTTGGGCCTTGTAGGCTCGTGTTAGGGACAATATGAGTGATTGCTAAAAGTTTCAATTTGGACGCAAATTTATTGTAACAGTTCGGTTTAGACCCTAATCGGAATAGTTGTTTTGGGACCACAAATTTGAGTCTGAAAAATATTTTAATATTATTTTTAGTGTCTACAGCATGTTAATTTATATGTGAGAAATTTTCATGATTTAATATTATCATTTGAGTGTTCGATTTAATAAAATGACTTAATCGCGTAAAATGCAAAAGTGGCTATTAAATGTGTAAGTGTCGAATTGTTATTGTTATTATAATGTGGGGCTCTTATGTTGCAATTTGACCATTGAAAATATACATGGACGGTAATGGGCTTATATTATAAGTTTTATCATTAAATTCATTAATGTTAGTTTTGTAAATTAAGAAATAATTGTAATTAAAATAAAACAAATATGAAAAGGCCATGCATTTTCATTCATATTTGGCCAAATATACTAAATAAAAGAAATAAAAACACTTCCAAGGGTTCGACCTTGATTTTCTTCAATTAAGGTATGATAGTTGTTCGGTTTTTGATAATTTTTACATTTTTGAGATCGTTGCTTCGAGTGCTAGCTAGCCCATGCTGGAATTTGTGAATTTGATGATGTATTCATGAAATACCATTTTTGATAGCTTGATGAATTTTGTGTTTGATGATGGAAAATAAATATATGTTGTTAGATTGTTAAGTTTAATTAAGTGATTTTTGGTAAAACTGATTATTTAGGATTAAATTGTGAATTTTGTAAATTGAGGGGTCAAAATGTAAAATAAATGAAAGCAATGGGCTACTAGGGACTTTAGTGAAATTTGGCCAAGCATTGGTGTGGACAAATTTTAAATATTTTGTATTTTGTGAAATAAGGACTAAATTGTGAAAAAAGTGAAATGTCAGGGGCAAAAGGGTAATTAGCCTATTTATGTGTTTTTGGATGAATTTGATTGAATATATGATTAAATAAGTCAAATTTACATTGAATTAGATCAAGAAAAGAGGAAATCAGATTTGGACCGGGGGAAATCTAAAGTTGTCGAATAGTCGTCCTGGTTCGTTCGTCTTCGTCCGAGGTAAGTTCATAGGTAAATGAATGTCGTTAATTTTGAATATATATGAACTATGGGTGCCGAATTGAATTTTAGTGAATATATTTGTGTATTCTGAATTGAATTAAGTATGGGAGCATTATTTACGAGCTTGAATCGATCGAGTTACAACATCCGAAAGTCCCGTACGAACCTTAGGAATAGTTAGGATACATATGTCATGACATAGGTTTTCAATATGTGTTTTCATGTAAGACCACGTCTGGGATGTTGGCATCGACTTGTGATTTACGTATAAGACCATGTCTGGGACATTGGCATCGTATATGATTCGTGTAAGACCCTGTCTAGGACAGTGGCTTCGATATGTGATTACATGTAACACCACGTCTGGGACGTTGGCATTGTACGAGCTTTTCGACTATCTGAGTATCCTTATTAATTCTGAATGGTTCAACAGGCAATATCGAGTTAAGATCGAATGTGAAATCGAGCTAAAAGGTCAGGTATGTGCTAAGTTAAATGTTGAAGAAAGTAAGGTAAGGATATACATGAGATGAATATATGAATTATGCATTGTGTAAGTAAGAATTATATAAACTTATGTGTATATGTGTATTCGGCCAAGAATAATGTATTATGTTAATGTTCATGTAATGGTGTGTATATATATATGTGTGTTGCAAGCACGATAAATGTATACTTGATTACGGATAGATTGATTCGGCCTAGTTGAATTTATGCTAATGTTCATTTGATTATTATTTGCTTATGACTTACTAAGCTATTTAAGCTTACTGTGTGTGTGTTTGCTCGTTGTTTTATAGATTTTGGAAGCTAGTTATGAGCTTGGGGATCGTCAGAGAAATCCGTCACACTATCGATCGCTTTTTCGGTATTTTATAAATTTGAACTTTGAACCTACGGCATGTATAGGCTTAGATATTATGTTTGATCTTGAAGTTTGTATCAATAAAGCCATCCGAAAATGCCTAAAGTTGATGTTTATGTGTATGCATATTTGATCATAATATATGTTTATTTTGGAAGTATGTTACATGGTGAATAAATGTGTGGTATATTTGGTATATGATTTGGTATGAAGTAATGTCATGAATGGGTTATGACTTAACTCATGTTGGTGAGTTTGATGTATAGTATATATATATATTTGTAATGTTTATTATAAGGTTCGGCTTGGGCATTGAATTGGTTGTTGGAAGTGTTTTAATTGTGGTTTATAGTTGAAGTATTTAAGATGTACAAATTATCTTGTAAGTTGAGTTATAAATGATAAAAGCGACATATTCATGTATGGCTAAAGATAGATAAATTGAATATATTTATAAATATACATTTGACATGTTGGTATATGATTTGTTTGTAATGGTTAGGAAAATATTTGTGACATGAATGGTTAGTTTGATTTTTAGGCTATTATATGACACATGTTTAGGTATGTATTCGGTTATGAAACAAGAGGATTTGATTTCTTTTACATGATTATAATATAAGCCAGTTGCTTTGGTTATATATTTAATTAATAGGTTAATTAAAAAGTAAGTTAAAAATTCGATAGTAATAGGTAAAGTTAATAAATATTTGTTTTTGATCATTGGTTGTAAATTGACCATTTTTGTTGTGGTTAGAAAATAGCATGTTTTAGCTTATGATTTAATGGAAAAGATTTGTACAAATTATATGGTTTTTATAATAGCCGAATAGGAGAGGAATATCTTGGTTATGTAAATGAGATTTTGGTTTGATAAGTAGCTTGTGAAATGGCAATGTTTTGATTCGGCAAAGGTGTCTAGAAATGGCTAAATTTATTCAAATGAGATGTGCATGAATTGGGGTAATTTTATAAGGTATTTTGCTAGCGGAATTATTATAGGATGTATGGCATTGAGTGCACATGATTTATACTTGAATGACTTATACTTAATAATAGTAAATGTGCATATGAATAATATATCTAAAAAAAAAAAACAAACTTGACTATTTGTGAAGTTGTTTGTGCCAACTATAATATGGTCAGTATTCATTTGGTCTTAAATGTGTATGAATAATTTATGAAGTAAAATATTTGCTTTTTATTAGATGTCCTAATACTATTAAAGTTATAAGTACATGATTTGGGTGATGTATTGTTAAAGTAATTATGGTATGACTTTGAGACATATTTATTGACTTGTAAATATGGTATATGTTTGAAATGGATTCAGTTGAATTTTGAGATATGATTCGTATATTCAGTGTGACTAATAATTTAGGTTTAATATTTAATTTGCAATATGTTATATAAATATATTTTCAGACATGACTTATGTGATTATGTGAATGTACGAAAGTTGTGTTTGGTTCAGTAATGCCTTGTAACCCTAATTTGGCAACAGATACGGGTTAGGGGCGTTACATTTATGGCTCAAAATTACATGATTGCTCATGAGATAAGTCTGGTAATGCCTCGTACCCTGTTTGGCATCAAATACGGGTGAGGGGTGTTGCAATAGGCTTTGGTCATTTTGGTATGTTTGATGATAATGTGTTTGGCCTTATGGAATGGCTTGATATTAATATAAAGTTTGATGTATATATTGCCTTGTGATATGGCATATTTTGGTATGGTTGATGTTGTGGTTATATCATGCAAATGACTATTTGGTATGAGGTGTATAAGTAGCTTGAAAATGCTTGACTTTGATTTGGCTATTTGGTTAAATTATAGGTCATGAAATGAATATGGATTATGGCTAATGAATCATGTTGTTTTGGTGTGTATTTGACTAGGTAAATGGTATTGGAATGGATGGAATTAAAATGGCATGATTTGTGATTGAAATGATATTGTTTGGCTGCCTATTTGTGTATTAAATTGGTACAAATAGTGCTTGTGTAGGTGTGCATAAATGGGGTGGCAAATTGGCTTGGTAAATAGCATATTTTTGTCCACATGGGTAGAGACACGGGCGTGTGTCTTAGCCGTGTGTGACACACGGTCATAGTACACGGCCGTGTGTCCCCTGGTGTTGTATTTGGAAGCAAGTCAGTATGCTTCACACGGCCTCACACATGGGTGTGTGACTGGCCGTGTGAAGCATACTGACTTGCTTCCAAATACAACACCAGGGGACACACGGGCGTGTGTCTTAGCCGTGTGTGACACACGATCATAGTACACGGCCTAGCACATGATAGAGCACACAGGCGTGTGAGGCCATTTCGAATAGGTACACGGGCTAGACACACGGGCAGATGGTCAGTTGTGTAACCTAAGTCAGAGAGTTACACGGGGTAGGACACGATCTGAGACACGGCCATGTGCTCCCATTTTGAATGTTTACACGGCCTATGACACGAGCATGTTTGTTGGCCGTGTGAGACACGGCCTGTTCACACGGGCATGTGTCCTCTGTTTTATGAAATTTTTCTAAGTTTCTCTGAAGTGATCCTAAGTTATCGGTTCAGTCCTGAACCACCTCTATTGCATAGTTAGGGCCTCGTAGGCTCGTTTAAGGGACAATATGATTTTGTTTGAATGAGGAATGTTTGTGAACATTAATGATTGAGGAAATAAATGTGTAAATGATGTAATAAGTTTAGTAATGCCTCTTACCCTGTTCCACCGGTGGATACAGGTTAGGGGTGTTACACACAAGGTCAGGATATTGATTGGAAACCATCGTTGTTGAGCACCCTGGGGTGGTAGGTTGTACATGTAGAGTTATTGTACTAAGAAACTTGAGATGACAAGATAATTAGATTATGAAAACCATCATTGTCAGGTAACCCGAGGTGGTTGTATATACATGTTTAGAGTCATCATTGTCGGACAATCCAGGGTGATAGATACTTGTATCAGCTTTAAGTTCGTGTTTGGTTAATATGGTTATATAAACATGATTTGACTATATGGTAAATTGAAATGAAATGTGATTCATTTGGTGTAATTGCACACTTATGAAATGTGATATTCGAGAAAGATCAACAAAATGAGTTAAAAACTAACCCTTGGGGTCGATTGAGAATGAAAGAGATAATAGGCTCGAAAATAATTGAATTGATGAGATGAAATTGAATATATATATGTATGCATACAAGTTGATGATTGTGTTTGAATAAGTATATGCTTATGGATGATAATATGAAATGAATGAAAGATGATATGACAAGTATATGTATATATGACATGGTTCAATTATATGAATTGATCATTATGTTTATGGTATTAATTGATATGTTACAAAAGAAAGAAATGATACCTTAGTGTTAAATAGTATGAATGACATGTTTAGGTACTTATGTAAATAAATTGAAATGCAAAATTGTATAATGGTATGTTTAGGTACTTATGTAATGAATTGAAGTGCAAAATGGATATGTGCAAGTTATGTGATAATGGAAGTTTAAGTGCAAAATGGATATGTGCAAGTTATGTGATAATGGAAGTTTTGGCATGAGTATGTATGTGATTTGGCTATAATTGAAATAGAGTAGAATGTTTGCATTGATTTATACTTATACTGTATATTGACTTGAATCATGGAAATACTACTGAGCTTTATCGCTTAATGTATGGTTTGTTTTCTCCATATGCAGTTATAGGTAAATCCCGAAGTTCTGAAGCGTGATCCAACATCCAACAAGAGATCCTCGACTCAACAATGCTTGTATAGTTTCGTTTTTTTGAATATATGGCATGTACCTAGGTTGAGTTGGTTTTGGCACAATATGTGATCATTTGATTTGTGAAGTTAGAATTAGTATTTTGGAAATGGACTCACAGATTGTATTATGAATTTGGGTTTGTCACAAGGTTTGAAATGCATAAATTTGTTGATATGTTTATGATATATTGAATATGTAAATATATGTCAAATGTTTTGAATGGTTGTATCATGGAATTAACTTATAGTGTAACAACCCATTTTTCAGTAGTGTCGGAAGTGGTGGGTTTGAAACTTCATTTTCAAGATTCGAGTCTGTAAATATTAAATATTAATATTTATGAGGTTAGTTAAAGGTTAATTGAAGTTTGGTCTCTTAATTTTGTTAATGGGAAAGTTAATTGTGGTACAAAGACTAAATTGTAAAAGTGGTAAAAGTTAATCGCTGTGGATTTCTAATTAATCAAAGGACCAATTGAGCAATTGGACCCTTTTTAATTGTGACAAACGGTGGTGGGAGACAACTAGTATCCACCAACTTTGTTAATTGTCATTAAGGTTAGTTAATTAAGCTTATTTAAATTAATTAAGATTAGTTAGATTTAATGAAAGTATATAAGATAGAAAATTGTAAAAAATGTTATTTTCTCTTCGTCACCTTCTTCAAACCATGGGAATGAAATAAGAACCCTATTTTTTGAAGCTAAACTTTGGTCCATTATTTTAAGTTTAATTTAGTCATTTTTCTTATAATTTTTATGTTTTTGAGTCCCGAGAGCTTGATTTAGCTAGCCTGTGTACCAATTTGAAAAACTGTCAAAGTTTTCAATAGTTTCTGTTGTTGATTTCTTGAAGTTTTTGGTACTAAATTGTTAGACTTTAAGCTTAGGAGTGAAAATAAGACTAGTTTATAAAATTTAATGGTTAGTTTTTGAATATAGGGACTAAAGTGCATAAATTTTAAAATTGGTGTAATATTTCTTTGATTTTTGATAATAGAGTGTTATACAAGGATATAATTGAGATTAGTTTTGAAATCGAAGCTCAAATTTAAAAGTTATGGTAATTTCGATCTTAGGGATTAAATTGAAAAATATAAAATTTTATAGGCACTCGAATAATGAAATTGTATTGATACATGCATAAAATATGATGATCTAAGATATGTAGAATTGATAAATTGAAATAAATTATTACATAGATCGAGATTTGAACTAAACAGAGGATAATTAGGGAAAAGGTAAATTTATCGGTTAGTCTTTGCAATTCAACTTGTCTATTGATTTAATCAGGTAAGGTCATATGGTGTGTTGTGTTTAAATTTTTATGTGTTTAAAATTATGAATATATATATATATATATATATATGTTTAATTGAAATTTGGATTGTTTACGATTTGGTACAAAAGGTGAGATTTAAACTAAAATGTAAATAAATGAATATGAACTTATATGTTGGAATTAACTTGATGAACTTAGTAAAGGTCTTGTACGCATGAATATGGAGTGATTATCGAGATCCAACATTTTTTGCAGACTCGAAGATATATGTGCCACATGTTTAGCTCTGATGAGTAACTTGATGTCGTTTTAAAGGTTTAACTCAGACGGGTAACCTGACATGTACATTTATAGTTTTGACCAAGCTATTTGATGTGTCAATATAAAAGTTTAGCCCAGATGGGTAACCTGACACGAATATATGTTCAACTTGGATGAGAAACATATATGGTTAGTAATAATGTATTCGAGTTCATTTACTGAGTTTCATCAGGTAATACTAATAATATGGAATGAGAAAACTAGATGACACAAAATGTATTTGATGTTGAAATATGGTATTAGTGAATGATTAGAATATAAAGTTTTGGTATACATGCAATATTACTTATATGATATGAATTAGTATGTTATAAATTTAGTACATTACATGATTGATTCTATACTAAAGCTCACCTTGTAGTTGTGATTTTATATGTTAGACAAACTTTGTTAAGTTAAATAGTTTAATATGATTAATTGTAAATCGAGGGAAGTTTCTCGTTTAAACACTTGTGAACTTACTAAGGATTCGTTATGCTTATCCGATTGTTTTCCTTTTTCTTCTAGATTGCCAATTTGTGGAATGTGCCATCGGATCTACGAAAAGCAAATATTGTTGTTGATGATTTAAGTAGAAAGGAAATATTCAAATTGAGAACAATATTTTCTTAGCTCAGTAATTGCGAAGATGGTAGCTTGATAGTTGAGTTGAAAATTAAACCCATATTGTTTGAGAAGGTAAATGAGGCGCAGTCTACCGATGTTAAGTTAGTGAAGGAAATAAGCTTGCTTAGTAAGGCATTGTTGAAATTTTAGCATAGATGTGAATGATTCGCTTTGGTTTCGTAATCGAATTTGTGTCCCTGATAATGCTAAATTAAAGAAATTGATTCTGTGCGAGGCTTAAGATGGTCATTTTTTATGCACCTTGGTGGTGTGAAAATAGACCGTGGCCTACGAGAATTATATTGGTGGCCTGGATTGAAAAGAGAGATTATTGAATATGTTGTTAAGTGTTTAACCTGTCAGCGGGTAAAAGTCAAGCACCAAGTTCCCATTGGGTTGCTTCAACCCACCCCGGTTCTAGAATGGAAATGGGAATGAATTGAAATAGATTTCGTAGTTGGTCTATTGACATCACAGAAAAAAATAAGAAATGCTATTTGGGTGATAGTGGATCAATTGACGAAGTCTGCTCATTTTCTGGCGATGAGAACTTATTGGTCACCCCGAAGTTGGCTGAAGTGTATTTTCGAAAGATAGTTAGACTTCACAGTGTATTTGCTTTTATTATCTCCAACTAAGACCCTCGTTTTACCTCTTGATTCTGGAAGCAGTTGCAAGAATCATTGGGTACGAGATTGAATTTAAGCACAACTTTCCATTCTCAGTCTAATAGCCAGTTAGAGCAAGTTTTTCAAGTGCTGCAAGATATGTTGTGAGCCTGTGTTATTGAATTTGACTCTGGTTGGGAACGTTATTTATGTTGGAAATAGATCCGGTTTGAAAATGATTTTCATGCACAACGAAAAATTAAAATTTAAAAAACTGACTCGATTTGTGATTTTTATAGCAATAAACCTTAGACCGAAATCATACCTATGTTTTTAGATAAACGGATCCTTTATATTTCGTGAATTTCAACCAATTAAATCAAAACATAGAACTAGAAAAGATTTTCTTTCCTTTTAGCGTGAAAACAGAAATTCTCTCTTCTTTAATAGAAACCAGTAGAATTGTTATTCTGGAAAAATATATTTAATAGTAGAGAATAAATTCTCTCTATTTTTCAGAAGAGTAACAATCTCTCAAAGTTGTGTTAATAGCTTTACTTGTGCCATCTATTTTTTGGAAGAGAAGGTGGAACCCTTGTTGAATTTTAGAGGTTTATTTCAACTAGAAAACAACTTCTTACTTAAAGTAGGAGTAGGGTGGACGACATCCCCTAGTATTTCAACTAGGGTTTTCACCCCCTTCATATTCCGTGAGTGGTTTTTAGGCCTCTCTCACGTCGAGTCCAATTACGACCCAGTACTTTGTAATCTGATCTAACCCAGTTCTATTTTTCTGTTTCCCCAAACAAATTTCAATATATTTATATTAAACAATTTTTTCACCCCAATTTTACTCTAGTAGAATTATGACGATTTTACCCCTAGTAAAATTTCTGAAAAAATATATTTAATATTTCGCAATTCAACTTGTTTACTATGATCGAATGATTTATTTTTTTCGAGCTTTAAAATAGCTCAAAAATATAAACTCATTCTCCCGATAATTATTAAGTAATCCATCTACATTTGCAAATGAATCATTTCTCATTTCCATTTCCATTTTGAGAATGCCACATTCATTTCAAATGATTTCATTTCTTCATTTTAAAGAAAACCATAATTATTTCTGAATGTTTCCCATTTCTCTATTTCTATTCATTTCTAGTTTCAACGAGCTAGTAGAGGGACCGATTGGACATATGCGATTAGGGCTTAAATGTTTTATAATTAAGTTTTAACTTTTCTCCTATTATTTATAAACTCATTTAGTCATGAATTCATTCTATTATAGTATCATGATTGAGCTCTCCCTAACGACATATTACAAAAGCATCTACTTAGTGCTCGTCTAATAACCTTGTCATAAGTGTGTTACCTTCATAAAATATCCCTAATCTCTTTGGGATAATATCTGCTCTCCCAATATGATCATATTTTATCTTATGATGACCATTACATCTTTCTTCATGAAAAGTCAGTTACTATTAAATAGTAATCAAGTCATTCATCATAACGATGAACAACCCATGACCACGTTTACTTTTCATCAACCATGTAATGCCAATGAGAGGATATCATTTACCCATGTCTCGAGCTATGAATTTCATTGTTGTGAATAATGCTACATACTGTAAAGTCATACACCCAACACAACATCTTTTGGTTCCTTATCTATTCGAACTTAGGCTTTTACTTACATCAAAGTGTACGAGTCACACATACATAGTTGATCATCCACTCAGGATTCAAGTATGACACACTATAAACGTCACAAGTGAATAAACCTATAAACGTCACAAGTGAATAAACCTATAAACATATTCAGGATTTATTCATCTTGGATCTTGTCCAATGTACTGCCACTCAAGTTAGTCACATTTATGTCTCTATCTTCTGGAAGTCATTCGTTCCGATGCCCAAAACAAACATCTTCTCAATTAAACTTGATAGACGACATATTAGTCCTTTAATCGGTTTGCTCATTTTCGATTAGCAGTAATTTACCGTTAGTTGAATTTGTGTATGATAGCAATTTCCAGTAGAATATTCAGATGGCTCCATATGAAGTTTTATATGGCCGACAGTGTAGAACACCCTTATGCTGGTCGAAACTGAGTGAGAAAAAGATTACCAGGTCGGAGTTGATTCAAGAAACAAAAGATATGGTAAAATTGATCAGAGGCAGGTTGAAAACAACCTCAAATAGATAAAAATCTTATGTTAGTTTGAAGTTGAAAAATATTGAATATGTTGTGGGTGATAAGGTATTTCTGAAGGTCTTTTCGTGGAAAAAGATATTGTGTTTTGGTCGCAAGTGAAAGTTGAGTCCCAAGTATATCGGGCCTTATGAGATTTTTAAGAGAGTGGGATCGATTGCCTACCGTCTAGCTCTACCGTTGGAACTACAAAAGATTGACGATGTGTTTTATGTATCTATGCTCCAACGATATCAATTTGATCCATCTCATATTATATTGGTAGAGACAATTGATGTTTAGTTTGATTTTTCATATGAAGAAGAGTTGGTAGAGATATTTGCTTGAGAAGTAAAAGAACTAAGAAATAACCGCGTGCCATTGGTAAAAGTCCTGTGGCAATGTCATAGCATCGGATAAGCAACTTGGGAACTAAAAGAGACAATGAGCTCCTAGTATCCCCACCTCTTTCCAGGTAAATTTCGGGGACAAAATTTCTTAAGAGAGGGAGAATTATAATGACCTGATTTTTAGTGTTGTCGAAAAATATGATTTTGAGACCTCGTTTCCATAAACCAAGTCTATAAATATTAAATAGGGATATTTATGAATTGAAATTTATGAATCATGAATTGATGAATTGAAATTTATGAAACATGAATTAAAATATATAACAAATTTGGAAAATTGGTTACCCTATTTGTTGTTCGGACTGATTTAGATATAGTTGACATGCTATAAGGTTTGGATATTGATTGGAAACCATTGTTATCAAAAAACCCGGGGTGGTAGATTGTACATATAGAGTCATCATGGCCAGGCAATCCAGGATGACAGGATAATCAAATTGTGAAAGCCATCGTTGTTGGGCAACTTGGGGTGACATATCTGTGTATCTATTTTAAGTCTGTGTTTGGTTAATAGGGTTATATAAACATTATTTAAGTATATGTCAATTGAGATGAAATGTGATTGATTCAGTGTAATTGCACACTTATGAAATGTGATATTCGACAGAATGTGAAAGATCATCAAAATGAGATAAAAATGAGTCTTGGGGGCCGATTAAGAATTAAAGAGCTAATAGGCTAAAAAATAATTGAATTGATGAGATGAAATTGAATATATATGTATGTATACGAGTTGATGATTATGTTTGAATAAGTATATGCTCATGGATGATAATGTGAAATGAATGAAAGATGATATGGTAAGTATATGTATATATGGCATGGTTCAATTATATGAATTAATCATTATGTTTATGCTATTAGTTGATATGTTGCAAAATAAATAAATGATACCTTACTGTTTAATAATATGAATGGTATGTTTAGGTACTTATGTAAATGAATTGAAGTGAAAAATAAAATGAATGGTATGTTTAGTACTTATGTAATGAATTGAAGTGTAAAATGGATATGTGCAGTTATGTAGTAATGGGAGTTCTAGCATGAGTATGTATGTGATTTGGCTATAATTGAAATAGAGTAGAATGTTTGCATTAATTTATTATTGTACTATATATTGACTTGAATCATGAAAATACCACTAACCTTTATCGTTTAGCGTACAATTTGTTTCCTCCATGCGCAGGTATAGGTAAATCCCGAAGTTCCGAAGCGTGATCCAACATCCAACAAGAGATCCTCGACTCAGCAATGTTTGTATAGTTCTATTTTGTTAAATATATTACACATACCTAGGTTGAGTCGATTTTGGCACAATATGCGATCGTGTTTATTTGTGAAGTTAGAATTGGTATTTTGGAAATGGTCACATAGATATTGGATTATGAATTTGGGTATGCCGCAAGGTTTGAAATGCATAAATTAGTTGATATTTTTATGACCTATTGAATGTGTATATATATATGTCAAATGTTTTAAATGGTTGTACTATAAAATTGGCTTATAGATTGCATGGTGTTAGTACATTTGTGAATAAGATAGTATTGAACTTTTGTAACTTGTGTATTTAGGTAGAAAAGTACATTAGAAATGTTGGATTGTTGTTTAAGTGCAAGTTGGTGCCATTTTGGACCATTTTCCAACAGACGGTCACGTTGCAACGTTGGACCCTTGTTTTCGCGACGAGACTTAATCATTATGTTGTGTCGCAATAAGGAACCCTCGAAGTCGCAACAAGAAACCCAAGAAGTCGCGATGTCAACCCAAAATTTTGAAATCTTTTCAATTTGGTCCTAATTCGACCTTGGGTTAGTAATAGAGATTTTGTAAGCTCGTGTAAGACCAAAAAATGATCGTATATCGTATCATTTGCATGTATTACTCGTATTTATAATAGTATAAATGGAATATATTTGATTGTAGATTCTCCGCAACGAATGTGGCATCTTGTAACTCAGACCCGACGATCGGGTTAGGTATGGTATGTTATATTAACAACATGAACAAATCAAGAGAATTAAACTGCAACCATATTTCTAAATCAGGTTTTAATTTCATTTGAGTAACGAAATGATTAACTTATGGATTTTCTAACCGCATAAATAAATTAACTCATTGTAAATTTGTAAGGAACATACTACATATTCATATGAAGCATAATGAAAAAGAAATAAATAAAACTTAGTAAAACTTGATATTAAATAAATTTCCAATGAGTTAATGCAATCTACAAATGAATTGAAAATTGAATTCTTTGACTATATACTATGAAAAGAAAATAAACTTTACAATTATTCTAATCTAAAATTGCGTCTCTTCCTCTAAGAAGAGCTAAAGAAATAATTATACAAGGACTAGGACAAATTTTGTTAAGATTTTTGTCCTTAGTGCAATGATTTTTTTCATGACTACTTTAATTTTTTTAATTAATTATGAGATAAATAGTAAAAATTATATTAAAGAGTTTAAATATTTGTAGATCACTAAATTAAAGAGTTTATATTCCACTAAAGTTCCCTTTTACTTGAAGGATGACACTATAAAAAAAGATTAAATCCATGCAATTCAACACAACTTCATAAATTTAAAAGCCTAAAAAGTTCAAAAATTGAACCATGAAAAGAAGATTATGAAAACTAGAAGCTTTCTCTAAAGTCTATAATTTTTTTTTGAAGAAAACAAAAACTCAGAAATTTTGAAGAACACTAAATCAATTCTGAAGAGAACTACTCTCTGATCTTGTTCAACTAACAGAAAAAGAAACCTAAATTCATTTTTTAAAGATAAAGTCTAAAAGACCCTTGAAGCGGAATCATCTATCTAAGATTAAGAGTTGAAAACCTTTGGATCAAAGCTCTCTCAATTTCGATTGCAACAACATAAAGAAGATAAAACTCGTTCTTTGGGATCAAGTCTTAAAAACCCTTGAAACAAAATCATTTATCTAATATCAAGTCTCAAAGATTCTTGAATCCAAACTCTCTCCAAATTCGTTTTTTAAATTAAGTCTCAACAACTCTTAAAACAAACTTGAATTATTCGAGACAAAGTCTTGAAAACCATTGAGTACCTTATCAAATTCTCAAGCACACATAGCTCCAAACTTAATTTCAAAATCAAGTCTCAACGACTCTAAAATGATCTATATCCATTTAAAATCAAGTCTAGACGTTCTAATTAAAACTTATAAATAAAATTCTTTGGTTATTTTGTTTTCAATTTTCATGAAAAATATAGTTTGAAAAGAATCAAACATGGGGAAACCTCCAAGAATTATGAACTCAAGAAGCGTAAGACAATGAAACAAACGATGAAAAAAATGAGGGAATTTCAATTTCATCAATTTTGTTTTTCTTGGAACCATACTAAAACAAAAGCAAGTCCGGGTTTTGAAGACACAATCTCATGATTCTGATATAAGGGTTCTTCTTTATTCCAAATAATCAATAATGGGCTGCAATTGATTCCTATTCCTTTTTTTTTTTCAACAGAGCAAAGAGTTCCATGGGGTTCTGTTTCTACTCGTTAAAATGGGAGCAAATCACATCCGCTCGTACTGAGTGCTCTACTTACAGTCACCACAATTTTAGCTTTTCAACATTCCAAAAGCTTGCTGCAAAATTATAAATTTATTCTTATTCATATAAACTATTTATATATTCCAATTAAATTTTATAAATTATTTTAAAGATATTCAAAATTTATTTTCGTTAATACTAAAATAATACATCACAGTAATAATAACACAAGGGGAAAGAAATATACCTTGCTTTTGAGTCAATTATCACACAAATTATAAAGTTAATTTATAAAATTATGTTTATATTTGATTTAATATATATAATTTAATATATTGAAATTAAAATTTATAAATAATTTATATTAATTTATAAAAATATTGAAATTGATATTTCATATATAATTATATTTTTTATTTATTAACATAATTTTTTTGCGAAGATACTAAAAGTTTTGAGCCACATTTTTAAAAGTATTTTCTTACAACAGTTTACAGAAACATTTTTGAGAGCAATCCTAAATTAGGACATTAGGAATTCATGCATCCCTTGCTTCTAAGCATTGAATTGAAGACAACAGAGTTAAACAAATACAGAATCTGAACCTTCCAAAACTATGTTATTACTGCAAGTGCCAGTTCATTGACAGACAAGACAGTGAACTACGTTGTAATTGGCAACAAGTTTTAATTTTCCACCACGCGCGCAACCATAACCAATGTTCCACTACTGGTTATTTTACCCAATGACTCGAGAAAAATATACAACGGCAAAAATTATCTAAGTTCAAAAAGATTCACACAAATTAACTAAAATGAATAGTAAAATGAGGTTAAATGATTAGCACCACCAAAGATTTCAATGATTGTATCAAAAGTTAAAAAATTATTTTTTAAAATGCTGGACGACATCTATGTAATTTTTTTAAACCGTAACATATTGGTATATTTTTATACTAGTATTTAAAAAAAAAGGTTGGGGGACTTAAGTGGCCGACACCACTTTTTTACATAAAAATATATATTTTTTTGGTGTTGGCACACTGATAGTCGACACCCACTTTATTTGATAAAAAAAAATTTTGGGTTAGGGGAAGTAAATGGTCAGCATAAGCTTTTTCGAGAACTAAAAATATTTTTTTAGGCGCTAGAACACTGATGACCTGCACCTCCTTAGTCTATATATATGGAAGCTATTTGGTTATGGTATTGTAATTGGATGAGAAAAAAAATTGTTGAGATTATCATCAAATGGGAATGTTTGGGTGTGTACCATTAAATGGGGATATCGTATTTAGGAGTATATCATCAAATAGGTGTGATCCAGTGGATTGTAGATCAGAGTGTTTGGGAGTGTACAACTGAATTTCGGAGTTGAATTATATACTATTATGTTTTAGCGGAGTTAAATTATATAATATCACGTAAATCGTAAAGGTTATGCCATCAAAGGTTGGATGACTTCCTCCGTCATAGATGGCAAACTGTGTAGACCGGTTATGGTTAAAGAACATGGCGAGCGAACATGGTTGAAATTACTAAATGCAACGTAGACCTGATTCAAGCAGAAGACGACACTGTGGAGAAACTATTATTCAAAATGTTCGTATTATTTTTGTATCCGTAAATCAATTTTAGTACGTATTATTTGTTGGTCGAATTTTATATTTTCATAGATCAATTTTATAAAATGTTTGTGTTATTTTTGCATCTGTAAAATTATTTTAGTTTGTATTATTTGTCAGTCGAATTTTATATTTTCGTATATCAATTTTCTAAAATGTTCATATTATTTTTGTATCTGTAAATAAAATTTAGTAGGTATTATTTGTTGGTTGAATTATATATTTTCGTACATTAATTTTGTAGAATGTTCATATTTTCTTGTATGTGTAAATTTTTTTGTTGCGTCTTATTATTTGTTCGAATTATTTTTTTTTACTTAATATTTTTTACTCATTTATGCCCACAAATAAGTACATTAAAAATTCAAAATTTTCTGTATTGGAAGAAAAATTACATAGTAAATATTTACAAAAGAAAAAAAAATAAAAACTATCAAGATCCCGGTGACGTCCCTGAGGCTAGTGTATAATGATCGGGTTGCCTCCATCGGCGAGGGCATGCACCTTGAGGATGCATTTGATAGTTGCTCGGGTCGACCTTCGGTGTACCTAAGAAAGTTGTATAATCGTATACACCATCATCGGGGGTGAAGGGATATTGCGAGACCTGAGGTGTCGTGCCAAAAATATCCTTAATGTTAGGTGTAGGTTCCTGCCGGTGGAGCTTCCGGTGGTATGAGGATGATTCGGAGTGTGTTGAAGTTGAGGCTTGAGGTCGTCGCCAAATATGTCCTTAAACGAAGGAGCATTCAAATGGATGGTATGCGATGATGATTCAAATGCTTCATATTGGGGCTCGGGGTCGAGGTTTGAAACAGTTTTTGTGTTCATGAATGGTAGAACTCGGTTATGAAGCGATCGTCTTTTGTTCATACACCATTGATGTAACACCCTTAACCCGAATCTGTCACTTGAATAAGGTTACGGAGTATTACCAGAGATTTCAAAACAGATAACAAATATTTTCCATCATTCAGTATTCATATCAGAAAATAATCATTTAGTCCTTTATAAGAACCTTCGAGGTCAAAAACATACATTAAAGTGAGTCGGGACTAATCCGGGTACTCAAAGAATTTTTTCGCAAAATCTCAAAATTTTTCCTAGATGCATAGGACACACACCCGTGTGGTTAGGCCATGTGGCTCACACGACCAAGTGACACACCCATGTCTTAGGTAGTGTAGTATTTGAAGTAGGGCACACGGCTGTGTCCCTATCCTTTGTAACTCTCTGACTTGTAATACATTTAAGTGCAGGGGTCACACGGCCAAGCCACACGCCCGTATGTTAGTCCGTGTGATCAATTCTGAGAGTTCTATTTTGACATTTTATAGATGCAGGGGACACATAGCCAGGTCACACGCCCATGTACTAGGCCGTGTGTCACACACGGCTGAGATACTCGCCCGTGTCTCTGCCCGTGTGGACAAAATAAGGCTATTTCCAAGTCTTATTCCTCACCCAATTTCACCTTCCACCTACACCAACACTTAAACACATTCACAAACCGTATAAAAGCATTTAAAACAAGTTCAATCATGTCTTAAACATGACATAATATCGCATACAACCAATGTATCCTTAGGTACCTCAAATGACAATTATTTATCATGTTAATCTATCATTCATACTTACCTATTTACCAAATGCATATATGTATCATCATATACATTCTTCAAACATGATAAATCCACTTATAAATATATCAAAATATGTCAAAGACAAGCCATTCCAATAGCTAGTTTCATTCAAAACATTTACATGTCAATATTAGCCAATTAACCTATACATGCCATTATAACCATAATTGATTTACCCTATATATATACCAAAATGGGCCGATGGATAGTGTGATTGATCTCTACCAAGCTTCTAATCCAACGAGCTTCCGAATTACTATAGAACAGGGGAAAATAAAACAGAGTAAGCATGAAATGATTAGTAAGTTCGTATAACATGGTAATCAACTTACCACTCATTTAAATTCAAGATAAACATGCAAAGTACATTCAATCAAATTGATCACAAGCCCTAACACATATCCTCATCACATTGTTAGTCACATATTTCATATAAATATCAAGAAACATGTACGGGCTCAACAATAACCAAATTTTCATATTCATAAGCTTTTTACATTGTGTATTCATATAGCACATATACAAATCATATTCATGTATTTCATGTGCATTTTTATAATAATTCGTCTCGAGTTCAGATTATTTC
Source organism: Gossypium stocksii (assembly GCA_020496765.1). Lineage (NCBI taxonomy): Eukaryota > Viridiplantae > Streptophyta > Magnoliopsida > Malvales > Malvaceae > Gossypium > Gossypium stocksii. Next base: position 104,089,145 of record CM035621.1, read on the forward strand.
ATGTCGAAACTTTGTCCATTGATTCATTTAAAATATCGATAGCTATATGGTAGTGCACTTGAGGTGTACAAATCTATATTCATAGATGAACACATTCATCAAATCAATTACATATTCATATCGGATTATTTCATACTTCTATATATCATGTATCATCATTTTCATGTATTTTAGGTAGATACGTGTAATAAGTCATTTCGTGTTCATATCTTCTCATGTTAGGATTTTGCCCGTTGAATCATTAAAAACATCTGTAACACCCCTAACCCGTAACCGTCGCCAAACTAAGGTTAAGAGGCATTTCCGAACATTTCATAACATATTACATACATATCTTACACATCATCAAATCAGAAAGTCCTTTTAGAAGGTCTGTGTGACCTTAAACATGCTTTAGAGAAGGTTCGAGACTAAACCGATGTCGTATAAAATTTTTCTACACTTAACAATTTTTTAAAGTAACAGAGGTCACACGCCTGTGTGAACAGGCCGTGTGCCTCACACAGTATTAGACACACCTGTGTGTCTAGGTCGTGGTAAAACAGGGCATACATACTAACTTAGGTCACACGGCCAAGGACATGCTCGTGTGCCAAGCCGTGTGAAATCTAGAGGGTATACTGACTTGGGTCACACGGCCAACCACATGCCCGTGTGCCATTTCGAAATGGCCCACACGCCCATGCATCAGGCCGTGTGCTAGGCCATGTCAAACCTATAAGGTATACTGACTTAAGCTACACAGCCAGTCACACGCCCGTGTGTGAGGCCATGTGGAGCGCCTAGGCTCAATTCGAATTGGCCTTCGAGCAACACGACTGAGACATACGCCCATGTCCTTGCTCATGTGGGCAAAAATAGGTCATTTGCAAGGCCATAATGCCACCCAATTTTGGGTCATCCCTACAAGTACCAAATGACACATTTTTCATAACTAAATTGCAGCCAAAATAATCCCAAAACATGCACAATCCATGCCATAATATCACCAATCAATTCCATACTCATGTCCAACTCAAAGTACACGAATTTCATGTACCCAAATCATACCAAAACCACAAGCTACATACCTTATTATAAACCATTACAAAACATACCAAATCCTTACCATTTCAACCATGAAATATGCCAAATCAACTTCACAACAAACTCACCAAAATGACCATTTCACTAGGCCATATATCAACACATTATAACACCATAATTCATCACATAACTTATGCCAAAATCAACCGATATTCTCAAACATAATCAAGCCATATCACATGGCATGATTGATTGCTTGATATTTATTATTGTCAAGTAATAATATGATCGTACCTAAAAAGTAACTATTATCACGATAAAGGCAAGCACACCTATCGAACAGTATATAGTTTAGTGGCAAGACCAGAATGTTGAACCCACAGGAACTAAAAGTACTAGTAATAACTTTCTTTCTGTTATCTAGCCTAGAAATAAAGGGAATTTGTTTTAACTAATTAAATTAAATTAATTAACTAAGAACACGACAGAGAGTAAATTGGGGAAATTACTTTTGGGAAACTAATTGATTAAGACAATACCTAAGGAAGAATCCACCTAGACTTCACTTGTTATTAGACTCTAAACTAGATGATTTATTCATTTGACTTGATCCGTAAAAATCTATAAATTATATTAATATCTCTTTCAAGACTAAGAACAACTAACCCTAGATTGATTAATTGAAATTTCTTTCTAATTAAAACCCCTAGTGTTGCATTAACTCGATCTATGGATTCCCTTATTAGATTTGACTCTAATCCGGTAAATTTTCGTCATCCTATGTCTAGGATTGCGATCAACTCTGCTTAATTATGTTGGATCTACTCTTAGACAGGGAATTTTGCTCCACTAAATAAAGCACATTCTACTTATATTAATATCCTGAAATATTAACATAAGAATTAATAACACAATTAAAAACAAATCAAGTATTTATCATATAATTCAGATATTAATAACAAGATCCATCTTAGGTTTCATCCCCCTCAGGTATTTAGGGGATTTAGTTCATAATTATAAAGGAAAACATCTCAAAATTGGGAAAACAACAAAACATAAAGAAAACCCAAAAAAACCCTAAAGGAAATTGAAGGGAGATCTTCAGCCTTGATGGAAATCCTGCTTCTGAGATGGATCAATCGATGTTCTTTGAGTAATTCCTTACTTTTTCTACTCTGTGTGTGTCCACTTAGCCCTCTCCTAGGGTGTTTATATAGACTCTGGAATACCTTTCTTAGCCCCTAAGTAGCCTTTTCCGCGTGAAACTAAAACAAGTCACGACAGGGACACGCCTGTGTGACACGCCCGTGTGACTCGGGCTCAGGCCGTGTTCAACACTGTTAAATTGACACGGGCATGTGAATATCTCGTGTGTGGAGGTCCAGGCCGTGTTGCACTCTAATTTTGGCCTATTTGGCCCGTTTTTGGCCCGTTTCTCGTTCTTTTCACTTTCTTATGCTCACCTAAGTATAAAACATGAAATTAAAGGATTAGGAGCATCGAATTCCATAAATGTAATGATAAATCATCCATAAATATGCTAAGCACGGGGTAAAAATGTGTATATATTATGGTTTATCAATGATATTTACAAATCAAAACATATCACATTAATCATAGCCTATACATGCCATACATTAACATATATAACCTAAAAAGATACCAAAATATTGTTTGATAGTGTGATGACAATCCTCGACAACCCCCGAGCTTTCAGTAGCTTTGTTAATCTATAAAACAAGTGAAAACACACAAAGTAAGCTTTCAAAAGCTTAGTAAGCCATATACAAATAAACTTATCACATAAAACAAATATAGACCAATTCATTCATGTAAATCATGGCAAAACACAATTACAAGTTCATATTTCTTATATAGCTCACTTGTTCATAGTTCATGATAAACGATAAATTATGCATATTTTTACCTCATGTTTAGCCTATATTTTGGACGAATTATTATCAATTTAGTGAGAATTGGTGCTCTTAATCTTTCTTTTCATATCTTACACTCAAGAGAGCATAGGGAAGAGAAAAGAACAGAAAATAGACCAAAAACTAGAAAAAATGAGCAAAAATGTGAAAACGCACGGCCCAAGAAGTCACCACACGGTTGTGGCACACGACCGTGCCACACGAAGACCACACGGTCTAGCCCCGACAAGTATGACCAGGCCACACGACCGTGCCCCAATCGACAGAATCTCACACAGCCTCTTGTCGAAGTACACGGGCGTGGCACACGGGCGTGTTCTAATCGTGAGAAAGAGGAATTTTACTCGGATTTGGATACTTAGGGGCTAAGAAAGCCATTCTAAACTCTATATAAAGACCCCAGGAGGCAACTCTAAAGATATACTCTTTTCTCTCGAGAAAAGAGCGCCATAGTTCTACCAACACAAGGAGTAAAAGCAAGGAATTACTCCAAGGGAAGTCAATTGATTCATCCCAGAAGCCAGAGTTCTACATCAATACAGAGGATCTCCCTAAATTCCTTCAAGGGTTTTCGGGTTCTTTATGTTTTGTTATCTTATTTCTTCTGAGATGTTTTCTTTATTAGTTATGAACTAAATCCCTCAAATACTTGAGGGGGATGAAACCTAAGACAGATCTTGCTATTAATTATTCTTGAATTATATGATAAATACTTGAATTGTTCTTAATTATGTGTTCTTCATTCTTGATTTAATAATCCTAGGTATTACTTCAAGAATTTGATATGCTTAGGCAGAGGAGCAAAAGTCCCTGTGATAAGAATAGATCTACCATAACTAAGCGGAGTTACATGCAACCCTAGACATAGGGCGATATAAATCTGCCGGATTAGGGTCAAACCTAATATAGGGAACCATGGATCGAATTAATGCAACCTAGGGTGTTAATTAATAAAGGAACTTTAGTTAACAACCTAGGCCTAGTTACTCTTCGCCTCGACAGAGGGTTTAGCATAAATTAGGGATCTCTACGGATCAAGTCAAGTGAATAAATCGTCTAACTCAAGAACCAATAACAAGTGAAGTCTAGGTGGATTCTCCCTTAAGTATTGCCCATATCAATTAGCTTTTCCCTAAAGTTTTTCCCAATTTACTTTTTGTGCACTTTTAATTAGTTTTAGAATTAGTTTCAACCAAACCTCTTTTATTTTCAGGCTAGATAATAGAAAGGAAGAAAGTATTAGTACTTTTGGTTCCCTTGGGTACGATAACTCGGTCTTGCCACTAAACTATACTACTGTTCGATAGGTGCGCTTGCCTTTAATATCATGATATTAGTTAATTTTGGTGTGATCAGTTTTATAAATTTTATTACTTAATATCGCGAGCATATCAAGTTTTTGGCGCCGTTGCTGGGGAACTGAAATATTAAGAAAACTCGATTTCTATTACTTTAGCCATTACTATATTTATTTATTTTTAGTTTTTATTTTATTTTATTCTATTTTTCTTTATTTTTATTCTTATAGGTATTTCTAATTTATGACTAGAAACAACCCAACAAGACCATTACTTTTTGACGAAGATTTAGAAGCAACAGTTCGTAGAAATAGCAGAGAGATCAGACGAAGCCTACAATATCCAGAACAAGACCAAGAACGAAGGCCAGAACCTACAACAGAGATGGAAGCAAATCAAAACATTCCACCACCTCCCGCAATAGTCACGCCACCAGTAAATCAAGAAGAAGCTCCTCGCACTATGTATGATTATGCTAAACCTAGTTTGGCTGGTATCCAAACTAGCATTTTTCGACCTACTATTGCTGCTAATAATTTTGAATTAAAGCCTAACACTATTCAGATGATATAGCAATTGGTGCAGTTTGATGGTTTACAAGATGAAGATCCAAATTCCCATATAGCCAATTTTTTGGAACTTTGTGATACCTTCAAAATTAATAGCGTTTCTGATGATGCCATTCGTCTAAGGCTATTTCCATTCTCTTTGAGAAACAAAGCCAAACAGTGGTTAAATTCTTTACCACAAGGCTCAATCACCACATGGGAACAGATGACCGAAAATTTTTTTCTTAAATATTTTCCTCCAGCTAAAACAGCTAAATTACGAAACGATACCTCTTCTTTTGTGCAGATGGATTTAGAGACACTCTACGATGCCTGGAAGAGATACAAAGATCTTTTGAGAAGATGCCCTTATCATGGCCTACCTTTATGGCTCCAAGTTCAAACCTTTCACAATGGTTTGAATCCATCAACAAGGTAAATGATCGATGCCGCTGCAGGAGGAACAATCAATAACAAAACACCAGAAGCAGCTTATGAATTTATTGAAGAGATGTCACTGAATAATTATCAGTGGTAAGTCATGAGGACAAAGCCGACGAAAGCTGCAGGAGTTTATAATATTGATGCTGTCGCTATACTTTCTAACCAAGTAGAACTTTTAAATAAAAAGTTTGATCATTTTGTTGGTTCTACGCAGGCACAAGCAGTAATGCAATGCGACACAACTCAGGCAAATATGTTCACTCCAGATTATTCATCTTCTGCCAATGGCACAGAAATCGAGCAGGCCAACTATATGGGTAACAATTTTAGATCTCAAAATAATCCATATAGTGACACATATAATGCAGGTTGGCGAAACCATCCCAATTTTTTTAGGGGAGGTTAAGGGAATCAAAGACAACAACCCCCTCAGGGATTTTAGCAGCCACAAAACCCAATCTTGAAGAGATGTTTACCAAATTCATAGCCATGTCAGAAACCCGATTCCAGAACACTGAAACGGCATTAAAGAACCAGCAAGCATCAATCAAAGGCCTTGAGAATCAAATTGGTCAACTCGCCAAGTTAATATCAGAAAGACCACAAGGTGGACTTCCAAGTAACACTGAGACCAATCCCAAAGAGCAATTTCATGCCATAAATAAAACAGATGAGGATGCATTAACCAAAGACGACCCAAAGTTAGGTGAGGAACCTAAGGTGAGTAAAGGTAAGGTAGAGGCAAGCTACAACAAGCCAGACATCAACGAACACAAGCTTCGTATACCATACCCAAGAGCGCTACAGAAAGACCGCACAGATGAACAATTTGGTAAGTTTCTTAAACTCTTAAAAAAATTACACATTAACTTACCATTTGTTGAAGCAATTTTGCAGATGCCAGATGCGGTTCAATTCTTAAAAGAACTCTTGACAAACAAGCGGAAGCTAGAGGACAAATCTCATGTGGAATTAAATGTAGTCTGCTCAGCTATTCTACAAAATAGACTACTGACCAAACTAAAAGATCCAGGGAGTTTTACTATCCCTTGTTTACTTGATAGCTTAGATGAAAAAAATGCTTTAGCTGATTTAGGGGCAAGCATAAACGTCATGCCTTATAACCTGTTTAAACAACTAGGTCTTGGAACCCCTAAGAAAACCAAGATGAGCATTCAACTAGCTGATAAAACTATTAGGACACCTAAGGAAATAATTGAAGATGTACTTGTCAAAATCGATAAATTTATATTCCCAGTTGACTTAGTTATTTTAGACATTGACGAGGCTAGCAATGTACCCTTAATTTTAGGGCGACCCTTTTTAGCAACTGCTCGGACAAAAATTAATTTAGAAACAGGTGAACTCAAATTACGAGTAGGTGATGATACAGTCACCATACGAGCTCACAACTCAGTTAAAACCACAGACAAAAATAGAAATTTGAGTCCCTGTAAAAACACTGAACTCACCACACAAATTCTTGTGTAGGACGTACTTCATATAAAGACAACACAAACAATGGCAAATTCACCTACAAGAGATGAATCAGAAAAGCAAATGCTCCAGATCGAGGAACTAGATGAGTGGCTGAACTTTAACAAAAAGCCAAAAATATGCCACACCAAAACGGAGCATCACCAAGACGACTATCAGGGACAAACAGATCAACTCAAGGTGGAAGATAAGGTAATTGTAGGGGAAGACGATCCACGAAGCTCAAATTTAAAAGAACATACGAGTGATACACTCTACTTCACGATAATGAAAGTCTTTCCATACGGCACGATTGAGGTAACTCACCCAACCCACGGTACTTTCAAGGTAAACGGTCATAGGCTTAAACATTACAAATGTGAGAATTCTATAGACTATAGGGAGGAGCTTTAGCTCTACGAAATCCCTTCGTGATACATCCAGGTAGAGTCGAGCTTAGACTCTAAATAAACGCTTCTCAGGAGGCAACCCGAGCACTAACTTAGTAATTTTTCATCTATCTTGTTTTTAGTATTTTTCATGCATCACACTAACCCTTTTTAATGCAGAGATTTAGGACCACACGGCCAGTCCCACGGGCGTGTCCCAGGCCGTGTGAACCCTTTAAACAGAGACACGGTCGTGTACCCAGGCCGTGTATAAACAGGGCACAAATTTTCCCAAAACACGGGCCGCCGATAAATTGCCACGACCGTGCGACATGGCCGTGGCGACCTTTCGACTTCAACATAGGTTACCAACAATTTCTCACGACCGTGCGACATGGCCGTGGCAACCCTGCAGCATCAACACGGGCTTGCACAAATCCCCACCCCCGTGTTCCCAGACCGTGGAAGACACTGTCAAATTTCACACGGTCGTGGAACCTATCACACGACCGTGTGAAGCATGAACATGATCGCACACGGCCGTGTATACCATTACACGACCATGTGAGTGACGAAGAATCGATCTCCCACAGCCGTGTAAAACATTTCCACGGGCATGTACTTCGAACCAGGCTCGCCAAAACCCCCAAATTTCGAAAGACACGGGCAAAACACAACTCACACGAGCGTGTGACATGCCCGTGTGACACAAAAACTATAAATAGGGGCCACTATTAATTTCTTTCTTCACTCAAAACCCTAAATTTTTCTCATCCAAACTTTCCCTAACCACCATAAGTGCCGCCACAGCCCTCAAACCACCATCATACCCAAAATTAGCCGCCCCACGCCCGTGTAAACCCACCCCACGACCAACCCACGACCGTGCAACATCAAATTTGGTTATTCTCTCATTTTTCTATTTTATTTATTTCTATTTCATTTTTATTCTCTAACTATGTAATTTTACTTTATTTTTAGATGTTTAATCAAGCATGGAATTAGGAAAATCAGGATGAATAATCTAGATAGAACACATTAGGATTGCTTGCCACTTAAAATTCATTTTCATTGCCATTTAAACTCATATTTGCATGCCATTTTTGTCACTAATTTACTATATTTACATACCCATATGTCTTAGTTTTGTTACAAGTTTCAACATGGTTAATTTCTACTATTCAGGTTAATTCTTAGTTTATGTTTTCTTAGGACCATTATATTCTATATTTCAATTATCTATTAGGTTTAATTTCAATCTTTAAGACTAATGCTTTTGTTATTTTATTTTCAGATACTATGTCATCATCACGCGCTAGAAAGGCTACTGTCCCCGCCTCAAAGAAATGAAAAGGGCTAGGGAGTTCATCATCAAGGCCCACCTCCGAGGTTCGACACCCATCCATCACGTTCGCCTAAGCCTCGCAAGAGGAACATTATCAACTTCTCAGAGCCCGCCCTATATCCACGGGCCGCTGCATAGATTGGGGCGACCTTGAGCAGATAAATTTAGTAGATGACGTCCGAGCCTTACTGATGATAGAGCCATGAGAGCAGTTCTTCTAGATTATAGAGCCGACATACTTAGAACTCACCCTCGAGTTCTGCTCCACATTCCACCTACAGACGGTGATGACTAGATTTGACGATCCACGGACGGTCTAATTCCGGTTGGGAGGCCTCGTGCGACGTCTCAGCATACCAGAATCTAGCATAGCACTTGGGCTCTACACCAAATAGTTCATGGTAGACGAGGACTTCCCCAACCTTTCTCGTCGCTTCCACCTTCGGCCCGTCGACTGCTGGCATGAGATTACCCCTGGACGGCACGTATATAACCCCAGCGTCAGCAAGGCAACCGCCCTCTTCCCCTCTCTAAGGTATGTCTATGCTCTTCTTGCTCACACTCTTACAGGTCGGCGAGAGAGCACAGGTGTCGTTAACACTCACGACGTCTACTTCCTGTGGTGCATGGCGAACAGACATGTCATTGACCTCGCATACTTCATCGCACACGCCATGCAGTACCAGACGGAGAGGCACCGTAGAGGCGTCTTATCCATGGGGCCCTACATCACACGGTTGGCTCGTCACTTTGGGCTCCTCAACACCGCAGCCCAGACATCCTCCTACACTTTGATCGGTCAGATGTCTCCCCAAGGCATCGCGACGATGTTACACATGAGGATGATTGAGCGGAGGCCAGGAGGGACCTCCTTCAGTTCCGACTCGTCCACGAGGAAGAGGACCCAGAGGACATTACTAATGATGTCCCACCAGCAGAGGACACACCCACTGAGCCACTACCCCCTCGCCACTCATCTCTAGCAGTAGCAGCCCACGCTGACTTATCTGAGCGCTTCTCCCACTTCGAGCAGCAATGCTTCCGGCGCCTCGATTACATCAACGCCACCTTAGAGCAGATATGCCGCACCTGAGCATCACCCCACCGCTGCGTGACCCACATGAGGATTAGAGATTTCTACTCCTCCTAACTTTATTTTTATTTTTATTTTTATTCTAACACTGATCTCTATTTTCATCTTCTAACTCTTTCTCTTTTATTTTCTTGTTTACAGTTCTTTTTATTTTCTTTAGTGAATTTTTCTTTTTCTTCTTCATTATTTGAATATTAGTATTTTTAATATTTTATTTTATTATATTTTATTTCATTTTATTTTTTTTATCTTTCATATCGGCCAATCCCTAATGAGCAATTTCTCTTAATCCAAATTTCCCACGACTAATAAATACTTTCGCAGTTTCAAAGGAGCTTTACAGCTCAAATCTCTAGGAAAAAAGGAACACCTTGCCACAACTGCCAACTCTTCCAATCTTCATCTCACTAATCCATCCAAAAGCAGGGAGTTTCATACCTCCCCTATCTTATGATTTTATGCTTTTATTGCTACTAATGCTATCTTTGTACATTGAGGGCAATGTACATCTTAAGTATGGGGGGAATCTATTTTCAAATATTTACACTCTCTTTGAAATCCCTGAACTTTTCTAACATTTTGCATTGTTCTCAATTGCATTATCTTCAACCTCCTATTAGGAATTAATTTTGATTGATTTATGATTTTTATTGATATGTGAGAATTAAGACATAGGTGCTTGTACTCTGATTATTCAAACTTTAAAACATTAGGGAATTAAGCATGATAAGTTGAAATTTTTGAGAACCCCAATTTTTTTCATAAGTTTTTTCCCTTAATTCTAAGTGCTATCTTGAGATTTGAAATTCACAGGATTGACATCAAAAGCCATAATTCTGGTGAGATTTTTGAGCCTTTTGAGCATACATTTCTTTCGTGCTCACTTTTATTATTATTTTGAGTCAGTCAATACTGATTTGTTATTCTAGAACTAGCTTTGATTATGCATGCTGAGACCACATCATTGATTTGATATACCGAGATGATAAAAGCACCTAGGATTTAACCCACTTACTCTATAAAAGCCTACCTTCATAAATTAACCCCCATTGAACCTAACAACCTTTTCTTTGACTTACCTCTAATATTAACCTATAACCCATTTTTGTTGAATTCCATTCAATTACTTTGATCCCTATTTGTCGAGATTTGAAGTTGAACTTATTATCTAGCTTTATTCTCTTTTCCATATTGTAAAGTTGTAAATATTTAATGTATAATACTTGCATTGTTATCTTAAAATAATAATAATAATAATAATGTATGTTCAGTTGTAATCTGTAATAGTTCAAATGGTTTTTGCATATTTCTATTTTAAGGCTACCAAGGCAGAAATGATGTTATCATAAGAATTAGCCCGAAGAATATGTTCTAGTGATAGAGATTTTTCTAGCTAGATAATTTTTCAATTCGATCTCGATTCTAACCCTCTTTTGCAGCCTGTGACAACACCCCTAACCAAGCCCCGTTACAACCATTACAAGACCTTTTAATCGATGTATCATGTCAATCGATGGTGGTGGAGATGTGATTTTCTTGCAAGCCTATGGTAATAACTTTTCAGGTTGACTAGAGAGTACTTAATTTTTGAACCCTAAACACTTCGAGTGGATAGAGTGAATCTTTAGTGAGGATGTCAACTTCTGTTAATTAAGATTGAGAGATAATTGCTTAGGAGAAGGGAGAAAATTTATGTTTCAATGATAAAATTCTCAACTTAGACTGATTGAATCTTTAATGTTCTTCTGATTGAATATTCATTGTATGACTACTTGTGAATTAGTTTGAAACATTATTGATAAAGATTGTAAGTTGAGAAGAATGATTCTTAATTAGGGATTGAGATTTTGCTTGAGGACAAGTAAAGGCTTAAGTGTGGGGGTATTTGATAAACGATAAATTATACATATTTTTACCTCATGTGTAGCCTATATTTTGGATGGATTATTATCAATTTAGTGAGAATTGGTGCTCTTAATCTTTCTTTTCATATCTTACACTCAGGAGAGCATAGGGAAGAGAAAAGAACGGAAAATGGACCAAAAACTGGAGAAAATGAGCCAAAATGTGAAAACGCACGGCCCAAGAAGTCACCATACGGCCGTGGCACACGGCCGTGCCACACGAAGACCACACGGTCCAGCCCCGACAAGCACGGCCAGGCCACACGGCTGTGCCTCAATCGATAGAATCTCACACGGCCTCTTGTCGAAGTACACGAGCGTGGCACACGGGCGTGTTCTAGTCGTGAGAAAGAGGAATTTCACTCGGATTTGGATGCTTAGGGGCTAAAAAAGCCATTCTAAACTCTATATAAAGACCCTAGGAGGCAACTCTAAAGATATACTTTTTTCTTTCGAGAAAAGAGCACCATAGTTCTGCCAACACAAGGAGTGAAAGCAAGGAATTACTCCAAGGGAAGCCGATTGATTCATCCTAGAAGCCAAGTTCTACATCAAGACAGAGGATCTGCCTAAATTCCTTCAGGGGTTTTTGGGTTCTTTATGTTTTGTTATCTTAATACTTTTGAGATGTTTTCTTTCTATATTATTAACTAAACCCCTCAAATACTTGAGGGGGATGAAACCTAAGACGAATCTTGTTATTATTTATTCTTGAGTTATATGATAAATACTTGAGTTGTTCTTAATTATGTGTGCTTAATTCTTGTGTTAATAAGCCTAGGTATTAATTCAAGAAACGGATGTGCTTAAAGTAGAGGAGCAAAAGTCCCTATGATAAGAGTAGATCTACCATAACTAAGCGGAGTTGCATGTAACCCTAGACATAGGGCGACATAAATCTGTCGGATTAGGGTCAAACCTAATATGGGGAACCATGGATCGAATTAATGCAACCTAGGGTGTTAATTAATAAAGGAACTTTAGTCAACAACCTAGGCCTAGTTGCTCTTCGCCTCGACAGAGGGTTTAGCATAAATTAGGGATCTCTACGGATCAAGTCAAGTGAATAAATCATCTAACTCAAGAACCAATAACAAGTGAAGTCTAGGTGGATTCTCCCTTAAGTATTGCCCACATCAATCAGCTTTTCCTTAAAGTTTTCCCCAATTTACTTTTTGTGTACTTTTAATTAGTTTTAGAATTAGTTTCTACCAAACCTCTTTTATTTTCAGGCTAGATAATATAAATGAAGTAAGTATTAGTACTTTTGGTTCCCTTGGGTACGATTACTCGGTCTTGCTGCTAAATTATACTACTGTTCGATAGGTGCGCTTGCCTTTAATATCGTGATATTAGTTAGTTTTGGTGTGATCAGTTTTATAAATTTTATTACTTAATATCGCGAGCATATCAGTCCACTTGCATATAAGCACTTCTCATTCTCATATAACTTACATATCAATATTATATTCATGCTCACGTTTTATACTTACACTTCATATATATTTCCTTCATACCTGAATCGGATACTCATTCACATTCTCGTTCCTTTCACAATAATGCCCATTGAACCGTTCGGAATCAATAAGGATACTAGGATAGCTCGTAAAGTTCGTACAATGCCATATCCCAGATATGGTCTTACATGTTATCAAATATCGATGCCACTGTCCCAAACAGGGTCTTACACGAAATCAAATACGATGCTAATGTCCCAGACATGGTCTTACACGTAAATCTCAAATCGATGCCAATGTACCAGACATGGTCTTACACAATATCACATCTCAGAATCCTATGTCATGACATATGTATCCTATACTATTCCTACGGTTCGTACGGGGCTTTTGGATATCTCAATTCTGTCGATACTTTCACATTTCTGAACATTCAGCATTCATAGCATTTCAATATCAAATAAACATATAAAATTCACATAAAACACGTTTATTTGCATATGAACTTACCTCGTATGGAAATGAACGGATTGAACTGACTATTCTACCACTTTTGATTTCCCCTGATCTAATTCCGTTTTCTTTCGTTATTGATCTATATAAATTCAAATTTGAGTATTTAATAAAACATTTCATTCAATTCAATCCACAAACAAATAATTTGGCCTTTTTACACATTGACCCCTATAATTTTACATTTTGACATTTTAGTCCCTATTATAAAAATACACAAAATTCAAATAATCTCATCAATCACAAGCTTAGCCGAATGTTCCATTAATCCTTAGAAACCCATATCTTTCATTTATTTTACATTTTAACCCCACATTTTTCAAATTTCATAATTTAGTCCTTTTTTGACATTTTTGTCAAAAAATCACTTTACAAAACATTAAAATCTATCATCAAACTTTCATTTTCCATCAAGAACTATCACAAAACTCAAGCTATCATCAATGGCATCTCATGAAATCATCAAAAATTTCAAAAATTAGTGCATGGGCTAGCTAAAACACAAAACAACGATCACAAAAATATAGAAATTATCAAAAACAGATAAAAAACCATACCTGAATTAAGCAAAGAAAGAGTCAAATGCTTTAAAGCTTAAAAACCTATTCTCTTTTTCTATTTTAGATGATTGCATGAATGAAATCACAAATTTTCATGTTTCGTTTTATTATTATCACATTAATAATTAGTTTACTATTTTACCCTTGCTTAATAAACATTTAAAACATATAATAGCTGTCCAAAAATGTCCACTAGCATTATTAATGGTCCAATTACATCACAAGGACCCCACATTTAAAGAGACATAATAATTCGACACTTAAACAATTAGAACACATCTTTTGCATTTTCTGCGATTTAGTCATTTGTCACAAATTGATCACACAAATGATATATTAAACCACAAAAATTTCACAAATACTTATTCGCATGCTATAAACACAAAAAATAATATGAAAATATTTTTCTGAGCTCGGATGTGTGGTTCCGAAACCACTGTTCTGACTAGAGTCCAAACCGAGCTGTTACAACATCGATGGATACACAGGTAGTACACTCGAAGTGTACAAATTAGAATCTATCAATTCATATTTAGAAGTGCTCTTTAAAGCACCTAATCGGGAAACCCTCTCTTGAGCCATATAACAGGAAGATTACAAAGAGCTTATCGAGAAGCTCACAAAGAGCCTATTAGGAAGCTAATTCGGGCTATATAACAGGAAGCTCACATAGAGCCTATAACTGGTAGCTCCGAAGAGCACTTAACGGGCAGCTCTGTAGAGCAGTTAATCAGGAAGCATCAGATAGCTTATAACAGGAAGTTCAAGCGAGCACTAACAGGAAGTTCAAGTAAGCACTAACGGGAAGCTCACAAAGAGCCTTTAATCGAGATGCTCTGAAGAGCTATTAACATGAAGCTCGCAAGAACCATATAACGGGAAGCTCTAGAGGGCTTATAACGGGACACTCTTTCGATCCGTGGTGTGTCCGCAACATATTTCGGTCCACAACCAAATTGAGAAACTCTAAATCCATCGAGTTTCATTTAGTCAAATGGGACTTAATGTTTATTGGGCTTTGTCAGGCATCATCGGATATGCGATTACTTTCATATACATGGCAATAATATAATCACAAACATATAATTCAATTTAAACATATAAATATACAATTCAGTTACACGAACTTACCTCAACAAATGTCCGTATACGTAAAATCTACTATTCCAACATTTTCTCTTTACTTCGTTTTAACTCTGAATTTGGTCTATCCGGATCTATACGAGTAAATTTAACATCAATTCAATTCAATTTACAACTTAGGCAAAATTATCATTTTGCCCCTATACTTTTAATTAATGACGATTTCGTCCTTAGGCTCGGTAAATGAGATTCATGCAATTTTAATCCTTATTCCAACCCTACCCAAATTTTACATGTAACATTTACAGCCCATGTATTTCAAAAAATTAAGAATTTTTTCCATAGATTTCACATCTTTACAATTTAGTCCTTAAATCACAATTTCAACAAAATTCACTTTACAAAAGTTGTTTATCTTTCAATAACCTTTCATTTTTTACCATAAAACTTCATAGTTCAACTATACTCATCCATGGAAAAATCCTAGTACTTTGATATCTTTACAAATTAATCCCTAAGATAGCTAAATTAAACTATTACGATCTCAAAAATATAAAAATCATTAAAAATGGGAAAGAATACTTACCTAATCAAGAATGATAAGTTGGCTTGAGCTTAGGTTTTCATGGCTAGGGTTTTCATGTTTTTAATTTGGGAAAGATGATATAAATGATGATATTTTTATTTTTTTTATCATTTATCATCTTTTATTATTTCACTTTCTAATTTCATCATTTTCTTTATTTTATTTTCCATGGATGAATCATCATCCTTAACCACTAAGCATTTTTAATGGTCTATTTGCCATATAAGAACCTCAAATTTTGAATTCCATAGCTATTAATCCTTTTAGCTATTAGAACTCAACTTTTGCACTATGTGCAATTTGGTCCTTTATCAAAATTAAATATGTAATCGGTAAAATTTCTTTACGAAATTTTTATATGACATTACTATCATACTATAGGCCATAAAATAATATAAAATATGTTTTCTTTTGAAATCGGATTTGTGGTCCCGAAACCAATGGGATGTTACAACTCTCCCCCTTAAAAATTTTCGTCCTCGAAAATCTTACTAGTAAAGAGGTTCAGATATTGCTTTCTCATAGTTTCCTCTGGTTCCTAGGTAGCTTCTTTTATATCATGTCATTGCCGGAAAACTTTTACTAAAGCTACCTTTTTATTTTTCATTTCTTTCACTTCACATGCCAGAATTTCAATCAGTCCCTGACTGTAAGTCATGTCAAGCTGAATTTCAATATCTATTAGAGAAATAACATGTGACGGATCTGGTCAGTACCGTCATAACATATATAGATGAATAATATTGTGAATTCTATCTAGCTCTAGCAATAATGCCAATCAGTATGCAACAAATCCAATTCTTTTCAATGAACTCATATGGCCCAGTAAATCTCGGACTTAATTTGCCTGTACGGCCAAATTGAAGAACTTATTCCATGGTGAAATTTGCCTTTACAGCCAAACCGAAGAACTTCTTCCATGGAAAAATTTTTAAGGATATTTTGTCGCTAACTTAGATCTCTATTTCTTTTTATTTAAGATCCGCATAAGATCTCTGACGATCAGAAACTGGCTAAAAACTATCTCAGATCACTTTCACTTTTTCTTCAGTTTCACGGATCAGGTCAATTCCATGTATTCTTTTTCTCACTAAGCTCAATCCAATACTATGGAGTTTTACATTCACAATCATACAGAGCTTTGTATGGTGTCATTTTAATACTTGACTGAAAACTATTATTATACGTGAATTCGACTAACAACAATTATTTCTTTTCCAATTGCCTTCAAATTCTAAAATACAGCACTGAAACATATCTTCAAGAATTTGAATCACACATTCATATCAACCATTCATCTAAGGATGAAATGCGATACTAAAATGTAACCGCGCACCCAGAACTTCTAGTAACTTGTTCCAAAATCAGAATGTAAACCGTGGATCTCAATCAGAAATAATGGAAATTGGCATACTATGTAATCTGACAATCTCAAAAGCATATAATTCAGACAATTTATTAAGGAAGAAATCCATTCATACCAGGATAAAATGTGCAGACTTCATCAAACGATCGATGATTACCCAAATAACATCTTTCTTTTTCAAAGACAGGTAATTCTGATACAAAATCCATAGTAACTTTATACCATTTCCATTTCGATATCGTCACAGACTGTAACAATCTTAAAGGTACCAGTACTTGATGTTTAGCTTTAACTTGTTGATATATCAAACATTTAAATACAAATTCAAAAATATCACATTTCATTCTAGGCCACCAACACATCTTTTTCGAATCATTGTACATTTTATTATTCTCCGGATGACAGACATATTGCTATTATAAGCTTTGTGCAAAATTTTCTGTACAAGCTTTGAATCTTTCAATACACAGGCTCTGCCTCTAAATAACAGACAATTATCAGATCCATTCTAAAATTCTAAATCAGAAGTTGACTCGCTCTGTATTTGTTTAACTTGTAACTCGTTATCATTTTTCTAAGTTTCACAGATCTATTGTAGAAACATCGGTTTAGCTTTAAGCTCAACTAAAAACTGAGCCATCATCAAATAATAATCGGTTATTCATTGCTTTAAGGAAAACAGTGATTTTCTACTCAGAGCGTCAACAATCACACTCACCTTTCCCAAATGAAAATCAATTCATAGTCTTTCAATAGCTCTAGCTATCCATGTTGTCTTAGATTCAAATCTTTTTTACAACATTAGATAATTTAAACTTTTATAATCAATAACTATATAACATTTTTCACCAATTGATAATGTCAAGTTGCAAATTCTAAATCATGTATCGAGTAATTCTTTTCATACAGTTTTAAAATGTCTGGAAGTATAGGCTATTACTTTGCCTTTGTGTATCAAAACACAATCTAAACCATTTAATGATGCATCACTGTAAATCACAAATCCTTACCTGATTCAGGCTGAATCAGAATTGATGCTTCGATCAACAGGGCTTTTAACTGGTCAAAACTTTGTTAACACTTATTAGACCATTCAAATCTTGCGTCTTTCTGTAATAACTGTGTCATCAATGTAGCTATTTCAATTATTAACATCGAAGCTTTGAATTTTTCTGAAGTCATAACCATTATACAGATTAAAAAAACATAATGCTATAATAAGACCGACGTTTCAACAGTTTAGATGGAACAATACCTCAACATCAATAGTACTTTCCAAATGGAAGAGGAAAACCGATAGGGAAGTAATACAACTTCTATAATCTGAGATCTATATTACTGAACTCCCATGATCGAGTCAGGATTTATAACAGTAAATGTAATTACCTTCGGCCAATGAATATTTTTTACAGATAAACCATGTTTGATAGATAAGATTAGGCCATAAAAATAAGAATAAAACCGGGATAATGAAATCCAAAATGTGAAGCTATACTGAATTTTCGAGAATAAAAACCACAATGAATAATAAAAAGATCGATGATATCCCAGCGAAAATCCAGAAGAGTAATATTGCACATACACACTAGAAACAGCTATGATAGAGACAATGTAAATTGCATATTTGCAATTTAGAGCTTCAACCAGTAGAAGTAAAAAAAAATAGTATCAGACGAATCTTACCATCAAGACTTCTCTCAAACATAATAATTTAGAAAACTAGAGGAAGATAGAGCAATATCGCTCATGAATCAACCAGACTTACAATAGTTTCCATTTAATATTATAATTAGCCAGCCTTTTTATATGATAAGTATAACATCTAAAAATGAACCTTTACATATACCTCTGAAAATAACAGAACATGTAAAATACCCAAAAGAGATCGTTGTAACATATCCAATTATAGCAACTACATTCAGATATCTTTACAATTTCATCACTATTCCACTGACTACTAAAGTCATCAATAATCTCACATTATTCAGTTCACTAAAGGAACTAATTCAGAAGAAATTCCGGTTAATCCGTGCTGTAGATACCATAACTGAATAAATTGATTATTCATAAATAACTTCTTCCTTAACAGTGACATTGCATATTTTGAATAATCTTAAAAAAAAACTGATATCTCTTTTAAAATCGTCTTTACTTACTAACCCATTCTTAGCTCTGGCTGCATTATTAATCCTTCAGCCACTGAACTCTTCAGTTTCACACTTGTGAACTTAATCAATATAAATCTTGTAAATTTCATTGAATAAGACTGTACCGTTGAGCGGGTGAAGGTTGTAAAGCCTTAAAATTTGACTTTTATTCATACACATGTAAATATGACATTTATCGTCAACATGTTCATTACAAACATTTATTCATAACTTTATGAGTCTCTACTCATCATAAGCAACCTTTTTAATCAGATACTTGAGTATCGGTTTCAACATTATTGAAATTAGCTCGGTTGGAAAGCATCTCTGTCTATTAGTAAAACAATTCTAATCAGAGTCGAGAGATATCATACTATCACATGTTATTTAATGGCATGTATTTCTAGACTTCATATATGCTACTTTCAATCCAAGAACTGACTAAACCGTAGCTCTGATACTAATAAATGTAACATTCCTAACCCGAATCCGTCACCGAAACAGGGTTACGAAGCATTACCAGAGATTTCATAATAGATAACAAACATTTTCCATCATTAAGTATTCATATCAGAAAATAATCATATAGTCCCTTATAAGAACCTTCGAGGTCTAAAACATGCATTAGAAATGAGTCGGGACTAATCTGGGTACTCAAAGAATTTTTTCGCAAAATCTCAAAAATTTTCCAAGGTGCAGGGGACACACACCCGTGTGATCAGGTCGAGTGGCTCACACGGCCAAGTGACACACCCATGTCTTAGGTCGTGTGGTGTTTGAAGTAGGGCACACGACCGTGTCCCTAGCCTATGTAACTCTCTGACTTGTAATAAGTTTAAATGTAAGGGTCACACGGCCAAGTCACACACCCGTTTGCCAGGCCGTGTAATCAATTCTGAGCGTTCTATTTTGACATTTTATGGACACAAGGGATACACGGCCAGGTCACACTCCCATGTACTAGGCTATGTGTCACACACGGCTGAAACACATGCCCGTGTCTCTGCTCGTGTGGACAAAATAAGGCTATTTCCACGCTTTATTCCTCACCTAATTTTACTTTCCACCTACACCAACACTTAAACACATTCACAAATCATATCAAAGTATTTAAAACAAGTTCAAATCATATCTTAAACATGACATAATATCACATACAACAAATGTATCCTTAGGCACCTCAGATCACAAGTATTTATCATGTTAATCTATCATTCATACTTGTTATAGGCCAATTTCGACCCAATAATTTCAAAGCCCGTTTACAAATATACCTAACCCACTTTACAACACAGCAAACCCAAATTTAATTAACCCAAACCCATAACCCGTTACAAAACCAAACCCGGAGCCCAACAACAAGACCCACCTAACCACTAAAACCCCATAACCCAATATTACAACCCATTACATTTAAAAATAACCCAATACTAGCAGCCCACTAAACCTAGCCCAAACACTAACAGCCTAATAACAAACTAAACCCTAGAAACCCTAGCCACCGACCTAACCCCACACTTGCACTACTGCCACTGCTCTCTATCCCATCCACCGCCCAAGCACCGCCTCTGCACCTGCAAACAATAAAGAGAAAGGACAGAAAATAGTAGAAAAAGAATTTGTAAAGGCTATAAAAGCCAAATTGAAACACTGTAAAAGGGGATTCGGCCATTCTTGATGTTCAATAATTACATACATTACTTTCCAAACACAAAATAATAGATCTAAAAGCAAGAGAACCGATCTAATCAGAGGGCCAAGACCGAAATCAAAATAAAAAACCCAAAGGTGATTTTTCAATTTTTTAAATCGGCTTTCATCTTCCTTTTTTTTCCTTTGTTCTTACTCACATATCTGCACATACATACATATATATTTTTCAAAATAAAATAAATAAATAAATAAAAAATTTTACCTTTTTCGGCCACCGTACGGCGGCGGCGACGACGGACTGGCGACCGGTCTGGTTACCAGCCCTCCCACCGAAAATCGCTCAGGCCAAGAGGGGAGAGAACCCTCACCTTTTTTTTTCGAAGTAGCTGAACAGAATAAAAAAAAACAAAAATTTTTGACTTTTATAGAGGGCCAAAACGCATAGTTTTGGACCCTCCCCTATTTTAAATAAAATGGTGCCGTTTTAAGCTCTGCCCGATTCGTCCGACCCGATCTGACCCAAACCCGCCTCAGGATCCGCGTGTTTTTGAGCGAAAGGGCTATTTGCGCTTTTGGCCCTTCCGCTTTCTCAAGCCTATGCAATCAAACCTTTTGGGATTTTCGATTTGGCCCCGTAATTTTGTTTGGTCTTCAATTGGGTCCTCGATGCTGCTACGCGTTTTGGTCAGAGGGGTTTATTGTCGCTCCGGTCCTTCCAGGCTTCGCGCGCGCGCAAATAGGCCCTTTCCTTTTGCTTTTATTTTAAATTTGCCCCAAAACTTTGATTTTTGATTCAATTTCATCCTTTTTTTTGCTTTCACCTTTTTTTATTATTATCTTTTAATTTTAATATTAATCATTATTATTATTATTTTTTTTTAACATATTATTATTGTTAGTATTAGTATTATTTTACTTAATACTTATATATATATACATATTATTATGTTTCTTTTTAATATTATATTTTTAATACTTTATATATTATGTAAATACTTTTTAATACTATTATTATTTGTAATACATATATATATATATATATTATGTACAAACATTCAATATTATTATATATTTATTTTTAGTATATGTATATCTATATTTGTGAACTATTATTAATAGTTGTTTTTTTCATTATTATTAGTTCTAATACTTATACATTATGTATATATTTTAATACTATCATGTATATATTTTTTATATATTACGTATGTATATTTTTTAATATTGTATATTATATTATGTATATATAAATATTTATTATTCTTTTATATTATCTCATGTACATATTATGATTTTTATTATTAATATATTATTATTCCTATTATATTACTAACACATCATTTTCATTATTATTTTGTTAATATTATTACTACTACTATTATTATTATTACTATTATTGCTTTAATACTTTTATTACGAATTATGCTACGTTTATACCTTACGCCAAAATGATCTTTTTATAAAGGCAATATTCTGTATTTAGAAATTCGAGAAATCGTGCCCTAACGTATTGGGTTTCGGTTTTCTTGTCTAAATCTAAATAATCGAATATCCTTCTTAAAAACATAAAGTTTAAATAAAAATCTTATATATTATTACTATTTTGCATGTTATATTATTGCTCTTATTTATATTGTCTTGCATTGCCACATTTCACTCTGTTATTCATATTCCTATTGTCATTCATTATTTGTTTTATAACAAAATTCTTTTTATCCGATGCAAAAATGATTCTTTATAAAGGCAATATTCTGTATTTAGGAATTCGGGAAGTCGTGCCCTAGCGTATTGGGTCGCGATTTTTTCATTTTAAACCTAAATAACCGAATATCCTTTCTAAAACAAATGCATAATTTCTCAATAAAAAAGGCTTATTCTTGAGAATTCAAGATGTCATGTCCTAAGGTATTGGATGTGACATTTTATTATCCCGAGATGAGATTTTCTAAATCAAGGCCATGTTTTGTACTTAGAAATTTGAGAAATCGTGCCCTAACGTATTGGGTTTCGATTTCTCTCGTCTACTCTAAGTATTCGAATATCCTTCCAAAATTAAATACATGAATTTCAAATAAAAGGCAAGTTTAGCCTCAAAGGTCAAAATGCCGTGTCCTAACGTATTAGATGTGATGTTTTACCTTAAGGCGAGCCAGCCTTTGATACACACTTTCAATTTATCCAAACGTTTTTAAAATAAATGCAAAGAAGGATCGTATTTTAAATTCCTTCAAATTTTTGAATCTTCGACATTAAAGACACTAATTAATCAACTAGGTACCAATTTTGGGTGAATCGAGCGTGCTAATCCTTCCTCATGCGTAACTGACTCCCGAACTCAGTTTTCTGACTTTCGCAGACCAAAATCGTTGTTTTGATAAATCAAATTGTTTATTAAAAATAACCCTTTTGAGGTGACCAATCGCACCCTGACAAAAAAGATCGGTGGCGACTCCCGTTTTCATTTTTAAAATCCCAAGTCGACATCTATTTTCAAAAATGGTCTCGACAATACTTACTTATTTACCAAATGCATATATGTATGATCATATTCATTCTTCAAACATGATAAATCCACTTATAAATATATCAAAATATGTCAAACACAAGCCATTCCAATGGCTAGTTTCATTCAAAACATTTACATGTCAATATTAGCCAATTAACCTATACATGCCATTATAAACATAATTGATTTACCTTATATATATACCAAAATGGGCCGATGGATAGTGTGAGTGATCTCCGCCAAGCTTCCAATCCAATTAGCTTTCGAATTACTATAGAACAGGGGAAAATAAAACAGAGTAAGCATGAAATGATTAGTAAGTTCGTATAACATGGTAATTAACTTACTACTCATTTAAATTCAAGATAAACATGCAAGACACATTCAATCAAATTGATCATGAGCCCTAACACATATCCTCATCACATTGTTAGTCACATCATTCATATAAATATCAAGAAACATGTATGGGCTCAACATTAACCAAATTTCCATATCCATATGCTTTCTACATTGTGTACTCATATAACACATATACAAATCATATTCATGTATTTCAGGTACATTTTCGTAATAATTCATCTCGAGTTCAGATTATTTCGTGTCGGAACTTTGTCCATTGATTCATTTAAAATATCGGTAGTTACATGGTAGTACACTTGAGGTGTACAAATCTATATTCATAGATGAACACATTCATCAAATCAATTTCATGTTCATATAGCATTATTTCCTACTTCTATATATCATGTATCATCATTTTCATGTATTTCAGGTGGATACGTGTAATTATTCATTTCATGTTCATATATTCTCATGTTAGGATTTTGCCCATTGAATCATTGAAAACACCAATGGATACACAGGTAGTACACTCGAAGTGTACAAATCAGAATCTTTCAATTCATATTCAGAAGTGCTCTTTAAAGCACCTAATCGAGAAATCCTCTCTTGAGCCATATAATAGGAAGCTCCAAAAGAGCCTATCGGGAAGCTCACAAAGAGCCTATTAGGAAGCTTGTCCGGGCTATATAATAGGAAGCCCACATAGAGCATATAACGGGTAGCTCCAAAGAGCACTTAATCAGGAAACATTGAATAGCTTATAACGGGAAGTTCAAGCGAGCACTAACGGGATGCTCACAAAGATCCTTTAATCAGGAAGCTCATAAAGAACCATATACGGGATGCTCAAAAGAGTTGCGGTGTGCCCACAACCCACGCAAGGTCACGACCGATCGGGATGCTCCGGAAAGCTATTAACGGGAAGCTCACAAGAACCATATAACGGGAAGCTCGAGAGGGCTTATAACGGGACACTCTTTTGAGCCGTGGTATGTCTGCAACATAGGCATGACCACAACCAAATCGAGAAACTCTAAATCCATCAAATTTCATTTATTCAAAGGAACTTAACGTTTATCGGGCTTTGTCAGGTATCATTGGATATGTGATTACTTTCATATACATGGCAATAATATAATCACATACATATAATTCAATTCAAACATATAAATATACAATTCAGTTACACAAACTTACCTTAACAAATGTTCGTGTACGTAAAATCTACTATTCCAACATTTTCTCTTTTCCTCGTTCTAACTCTGAATTTGGTCTATCCGGATCTATACGAGTAAATTTAACATCAATTCAATCCAATTTACAACTTAGGCAAAATTATCATTTTGCCCCTATACTTTTAATTAATGATGATTTCGTCCCTAGACTTGGTAAATGAAATTCATGAAATTTTAATCCTTATTCTAAGCTTAGCCAAATTTTATATATAACATTTACAGCCTATGTATATCATAAAATTCATAATTTTTTCCATAGATTTCACATCTTTACAATTTAGTCCCTAAATCACAATTTCATCAAAATTCACTTTGCAAAAGTTGTTTATCTTTCAATAACCTTTCATTTTCTACCATAAAACTTCATAATTCAACTATACTCATCCATGGCAAAACCCTAGTACTTTGATATCTTTACAAACTAATCCCCGAGATAGCTAAATTAAGTTATTACGATATCAGAAATATAAAAATTATTAAAAACTGGCAAGAATACTTACCTAATCAACCAAATAAGTTGGCTTGAACTTAGGTTTCCATGGCTAAGGTTTTCATGCTTTTAATTTGGGAAATATGATATAAATGATGATATTTTTATTTTTTATCATTTATCATCTTTTATTATTCTACTTTCCAATTTCATCCTTTTCTTTATTTTATTTTCCATGGATGAATCATCATCCTTAACCACTAAGCATTTTTAATTTTCTATTTTTCATATAAGGACCTCAAATTTTGAATTCCATAGCTATTTTATCCTTTTAGCTATTAGAACTCAACTTTTGCATTATGTGCAATTTGGTCCTTTATCAAAATTAAATATGTAATCGGTAAAATTTCTTTATAAAATTTTTATATGACATTACTATCATACTATAGACCATAAAATAATATAAAAATAATTTTTCTTCTAAAATCAAATTTGTGGTCTCGAAACTACTATTTCGATTTTACCGAGAACGGGTTGTTACATAAGGCATCCCTTTTTTCGACATACCAAGTTGCGTACTCGCACGATGGAATGAACCCTATCTCCAAGACAAACAAAGGGTGCCGCCTATCATGACGGGTATTCCACAATACAATGTATAGCATGTTAGTTCACCCAATTTGTGTGGTCCCTATCCTTTTTGTCAATCCTCTATATTTCTTTAAATTCCTGTGGAGGGTCTGGGATAGGTTGCATGCAACTGAACTGTCTGAAGACTCGATCCACGGCATGCCACTCGACCATATGAAAATTAATCAATGACACGTTTTTCACGAACAAAACTTGCTACTCGTGAACCCATGATGGTATGAGTGGCGTAAATTCTTGGTCCGAATACAGCATCCATAGAAACTACACAGTATTGTATTTGGAGAAAAAAGGTCTATTCAATTATTTTACCTTATCCCTAGAGTGAATTTCTATCATCTGGCAGTATACTGTCACGATGTATGATCGTCCAATTCCTGGTAACGTCGTCCATCTGAAATACATGTTCATATTTTTATTATTTTTTATGCAAAAAGTACTATACTATATAATTAAAAAAATAAAAGATATAGGGAATGATAAATCACCTATTTACGAATGGCCAGGACAATGGTTGGTGGCTCATTAATGCCAATTGCATCCGGTATAAGGCCCACGACTGCAGTAGAAGGTAGCAACCACCCATGGTCTTTGTGGATAGCTTTGTCGCTCGAAAAAGCTCACAGTATAAGCACACCAGTACTGTAGAGCCCCAACTATAGTTACGGGCTTGGGCTAGGTCTTCTAGTAATGGGAGGTACATGATGTGGACTTTATTCTGATTTACATCCATCATCAATACCAGACCTATGAGTTGTAGAATAAATGTCTAGTAGCGTAGATAATGTCCATCTGCATTGGACTGCTCGGTAGATGCTCGAAGTTATTTTTTAACCACATGAATTTCAACTCAGCTAATTTTCCTTCTTCATCTTCGATGGTCACTCTTCTTAATAATCGTTGGCAAGTTCCCCACGAACTGAGCACTTTTTTCGTCCCAATCACTGCTTCTCCATTAATAGGCAGCCCCAGCTAGATTGCTAGTCTTACAGTGTGATTGTTGCCTCCCCACACGGGAGGTGGAACGTGTGTGTCTCTGAGCGCCATCATTCAACTAGGGTTGATATTAAACCGGCCTGTAGGTCAGCAATCTGAATGTACACGGCTTCCCCAAACCCGGTATCGTTCTTGCGGAAAGAGTAAAAATAATGTGTTTTATTTATCGTTAAAAAAAATTATTATAAGTTTTGTTTAAAGGTCAATTAGTGAATATTTTACTGTATCCTGAACAAATTTAGCAATGTGGTTGTCATGCTTTAGAAGAGAATTATCATCATTCTGATATCTACGTAAAAATCGAAAAAATTATCATGAACGCTACAAAAAATTAAGAAATTGTTGGAAAACCTTTAATTTTGAAATAATGTTTTAGTTACTTACATATTTTAAATACTAGAAAAAATTTCCATGACCGACGATGGTTAGTGGTGGTCGACAGTAGAACTTGTAGTGGTCGGCTATGGAGCTTGCGGTGGTGGAACAGTTGGGGTTCAAATGGGGGATTTATAGTAGGGGACAATTGGGGTAAGGGAAAAATTTAGGAAAATAAAAAAAATTTACCTGAAAGCATTGTGACTCGTGCCAGTCAAGTTACGTCGGTGTAGGCCTGAAGCTAACCATCACAAGACCAAGGCTTGACACACTGGCCCTGCATGCTGAGCCTGACCATTTAGCGGCATGTAGCCTGCTGACCTAACTTTGGCCTTACACCATAGTAGTCTGAAACTGAATAATTTTTTAATTAAAATCGATCTATTCGATTATTTTTTATTTTTTTCATAAAAATATATCTATTCAATTATTTTTATTTATACTTTAAATAGTTTTTTATTTTTTTAATTAAAATCTATCTATTCGTTTATTTTTAATTTATACTTTAATTGATTTTTTATTTTTTTAATTTAAATCTATCTATTTGATTATTTTTAATTTATACTTTAATTATTTTTTTCTTTTTTAATTAAAATATATTCGATTTTTTATTTATACTTTAATTAATTTTTTATTCCTTTTTAATTAAAATCTATCTATTCAATTATTTTTAATTTGTACTTTAATTAATTTTTTTATTCTTTTTTAATTAAAATCTATCTATTCCATTATTTTTTAATTTATGCTTTAAATAATTCTTTTCTTTTTAATTAAAATATATTCAATTATTTTTTTATACTTTAATTAATTTTTTCTTTTTTAATTAAATCTATTTATTCAATTATTTTTTATCTAAATTCGTTGCTTTAAATATTTGTTTAATCCGATTGTTTAGATTAAGAATCGTGGGAAAACAATTTAGAAAATATCATGGAAACATAATTTATATAATTTGTATAATTTGAGAACTTTTTTAATGACACGTTTTTTACAAGAAATATGGAAATATAAGAAACCACTCGTTATCTTTCAATTTGGCATTACGAGAAGATTAATCGAGAACATAGACACGATGTGGGCAAGTTGATCAGTTGTGGCCTGATGTTCGGCATACCATGCATTGTTTAGGTTCGCGCATCTCCTTAACATCCATGTCATTTTGAATCCTCATTAAATGTCGTCGACCTTTAGGATGTCTACAGAAACTGCGGTCCAAAAACATCTCGAAAGCAAGTGACGGAACTTCCCAGTTGGAGACATCCGGCATTACGGGAAATTCATTACCCCGAATACCCAATGTGTCTTGCAGCGTGTAAACCTTGTCTATGAATTATACGACGTCTAGATTTACATGCGCACGCACTGCATGACCATGCACACACGAATATAGAAGAGTCTAGAACCTCTCACTGTCGCGTGTGAATGTGTAATACGAATGTGCAAGTAAACACGTTGGATCAAGTAATAAAGTGATGAGTAAGTATCGTCTCCATCGGGATTGAAATTGGCTAAAATAATTAGTTATGCTATTACTATGAAACTAACTAATTAAATTGAACAAAAGGGATAGGTGAATAATTGATAAAGTGATGTAATGAAGGATTAAGAAAATCAATTATGACTAAAAATATGCTATGAAAATTAAAATGTTATGGCAATTATCAAAGATTAAGTGGGAAAGAGTTTGTACTATTGAATGATAAATGTTGGAATTACTTGGGTTTATTTCTATAACATAACAATGCCATAGAAAAATCTTGACCATTCTACTACTCAAGGAATCATTATTGTAGCCTGCTTCTTTCAAAAGCCAGACTTTGATATATCATAGAAAAATTCCATAGCTATTTTATCCTTTTAGCTATTAGAACTCAACTTTTGCATCATGTGCAATTTGGTCCTTTATCAAAATTAAATATGTAATCGGTAAAATTTCTTTATAAAATTTTTATATGACATTACTATCATACTCTAGACCATAAAATAATATAAAAATAATTTTTCTTCCAAAATCAAATTTGTGGTCCCGAAACTACTATTTCGATTTACCGAGAACGGGTTGTTACATAAGGCATCCCTTTTTTTGACATACCAAGTTGCGTACTTGCACGATGGAATGAACCCTATCTCCAAGACAAACAAAGGGTGCCGCCTATCATGACGGGTATTCCACAAAACAATGTATAGCATGTTAGTTCACCCAATTTGTGTGGTCCCTATCCTTTTTGTCAATCCTCTATATTTCTTTAAATTCCTGTGGAGGGTCTGGGATAGGTTGCATGCAACTGAACTGTCTGAAGACTCGATCCACGGTATGCCACTCGACCATATGAAAATTAATCAATGACACGTTTTTCACGAACAAAACTTGCTACTCGTGAACCCATGATGGTATGAGTGGCGTAAATTCTTGGTCCGAATACAGCATCCATAGAAACTACACAGTATTGTATTTGGAGAAAAAAGGTCTATTCAATTATTTTACCTTATCCCTAGAGTGAATTTCTATCATCTGGCAGTATACTGTCACGACGTATGATCGTCCAATTCCTGGTAACGTCGTCCATCTGAAATACACGTTCATATTTTTATTATTTTTTATGCAAAAAGTACTATACTATATAATTAAAAAAATAAAAGATATAGGGAATGATAAATCACCTATTTACGAATGGCCAGGACAATGGTTGGTGGCTCATTAATGCCAAAAATTGCATCCGGTATAAGGCCTACGACTGCAGTAGAAGGTAGCAACCACCCATGGTCTTTGTGGATAGCTTTGTCGCTCGACAAAGCTCACAGTATAAGCACACCAGTACTGTAGAGCCCAACTATAGTTACCGGCTTGGGCTAGGTCTTCTAGTAATGGGAGGTACATGATGTGGACTTTATTCTGATTTACATCCATCATCAATACCAGACCTATGAGTTGTAGAATAAATGTCTAGTAGCGTAGATAATGTCCATCTACATTGGACTGCTCGATAGATGCTCGAAGTTATTTTTTAACCACATGAATTTCAACTCAGCTAATTTTCCTTCTTCATCTTCGATGGTCACTCTTCTTAATAATCGTTGGTAAGTTCCCCACGAACTGAGCACTTTTTTCATCCTAATCACTGCTTCTCCATTAATAGGCAGCCCCAGCTAGATTGCTAGTCTTACAGTGTGATTGTTGCCTCCCCACACGGGAGGTGGAACGTGTGTGTCTCTGAGCGCTATCATTCAACTAGGGTTGATATTAAACCGGCCTGTAGGTCAGCAATCTGAATGCACACGGCTTCCCCAAACCCGGTATCGTTCTTGCGGAAAGAGTAAAAATAATGTGTTTTATTTACCGTTAAAAAAAATTATTATAAGTTTTGTTTAAAGGTCAATTAGTGAATATTTTACTGTATCCTGAACAAATTTAGCAATGTGGTTGTCATGCTTTAGAAGAGAATTATCATCATTCTGATATCTACGTAAAAATCGAAAAAATTATCATGAACGCTACAAAAAATTAAGAAATTGTTGGAAAACCTTTAATTTTGAAATAATGTTTTAGTTACTTACATATTTTAAATACTAGAAAAAATTTCCATGACCGACGATGGTCAGTGGTGGTCGACAGTAGAACTTGTAGTGGTCGGCTATGGAGCTTGCGGTGGTGGAACAGTTGGGGTTCAAATGGGGGATTTATAGTAGGGGACAATTGGGGTAAGGGAAAAATTTAGGAAAAAAAAAAATTTACCTGAAAGCATTGTGACTCGTGCCAGTCAAGTTACGTCGGTGTAGGCCTGAAGCTGACCATCACATGACCAAGGCTTGACACACTGGCCCTGCATGCTGAGCCTGACCATTTAGTGGCATGTAGCCTGCTGACCTAACTTGGGCCTTACACCATAGTAGTCTGAAACTGAATAATTTTTTAATTAAAATCGATCTATTCGATTATTTTTTTTTTCATAAAAATATATCTATTCAATTATTTTTATTTATACTCAAATTATTTTTTTCATTCCTTTTTAATTAAAATCTATCTATTCAATTGTTTTTTTATTTATACTTTAAATAATTTTTTATTTTTTTAATTAAAATCTATCTATTCGTTTATTTTTAATTTATACTTTAATTGATTTTTTATTTTTTTAATTTAAATCTATCTATTTGATTATTTTTAATTTATACTTTAATTATTTTTTTCTTTTTTAATTAAAATATATTCGATTTTTTATTTATACTTTAATTAATTTTTTATTCCTTTTTAATTAAAATCTATCTATTCAATTATTTTTAATTTATACTTTAATTAATTTTTTTATTCTTTTTTAATTAAAATCTATCTATTCCATTATTTTTTAATTTATACTTTAAATAATTCTTTTCTTTTTAATTAAAATATATTCAATTATTTTTTTATACTTTAATTAATTTTTTCTTTTTTAATTAAATCTATTTATTCAATTATTTTTTATCTAAATTCGTTGCTTTAAATATTTGTTTAATCCGATTGTTTAGATTAAGAATCGTGGGAAAACAATTTAGAAAATATCATGGAAACACAATTTATATAATTTGTATAATTTGAGAACTTTTTTAATGACACGTTTTTTACAAGAAATATGGAAATATAAGAAACCACTCGTTATCTTTCAATTTGGCATTACGAGAAGATTAATCGAGAACATAGACACGATGTGGGCAAGTTGATCAGTTGTGGCCTGATGTTCGGCATACCATGCATTGTTTAGGTTCGCGCATCTCCTTAACATCCATGTCATTTTGAATCCTCATTGAATGTCGTCGACCTTTAGGATGTCTACAGAAACTGCAGTCCAAAAACATCTCGAAAGCAAGTGACAGAACTTCCTAGTTGGAGACATCCGGCATTACGGGAAATTCATTACCCCGAATACCCAATGTGTCTTGCAGCGTGTAAACCTCGTCTATGAATTATACGACGTCTAGATTTACATGCGCACGCACTGCATAACCATGCACACACGAATATAGAAGAGTCTAGAGCCTCTCGCTGTCGCGTGTGAATGTGTAATACGAATGTGCAAGTATACACGTCGGATCAAGTAATAAAGTGATGAGTGAGTATCGTCTCCATCGGGATTGAAATTGGCTAAAATAATTAGTTATGCTATTACTATGAAACTAACTAATTAAATTGAACAAAAGGGATAGGTGAATAATTGATAAAGTGATGTAATGAAGGATTAAGAAAATCAATTATGACTAAAAATATGCTATGAAAATTAAAATGTTATGGCAATTATCAAAGATTAAGTGGGAAAGAGTTTGTACTATTGAATGATAAATGTTGGAATTACTTGGGTTTATTTCTATAAAATAACAATGCCATAGAAAAATCTTGACCATTCTACTACTCAAGGAATCATTATTGTAGCCTGCTTCTTTCAAAAGCCAGACTTTGATATATCATTCTAAGTTTTTGTATGTCTACAAACTAAAGAATGATATCCAGATTTTTCTCCCTTTCCCTGTACAGATTGCAACTCCTATGTCTCGAGTGTTATAACTATTCTTTCGAATACTTGCCTGTATCAACCGATTATAATCCAATACAATTAATTTTTTCAGAATTAAATCAAATCTAATAACATGCTACACAGTCATCTATGTCTAGAGCTTACATGCATGTATTAAAAATAATCACAAATTGAATGAAACAGTATTCAACTCAAAATCAAACCATGGGCATTAAAAGTTAATAAAAAATTCACCCAGAGTAATTCCAACCCAAAGAAAATTAGTTCATGGGTTGAACATTAGAATTCATAACAGAACCATTCGATGTCATTGTTTAAATTCAAGAATCACAAATTCAAATCAGAAAATAAAGGTAGAACTGTAGTAAGCTTCCGTTACTCCATCTTTCACTTTGATAATGAGACTTGATGCAAAACCCAGGGCATATTTCTCTTCCCCTTCCTTGCGTCTGTAATTCTTCTGCTCTGTAAGCTGCTACCCTTTTCACTCTTCCTCTGAGAATGCATGAGAATCTAATGCAGAGAGATGGAAACCATTATTCTCTCTTTTTCTCTCACCCTCTGATCCTCATTTTTCTCTTTTCTCCTTTCTTATTTATAGGGTAAGTCCCTCCTTCTCAGCACATACCTTTTGC
The DNA here is from genome assembly GCA_020496765.1 of Gossypium stocksii. Taxonomy (NCBI): domain Eukaryota; kingdom Viridiplantae; phylum Streptophyta; class Magnoliopsida; order Malvales; family Malvaceae; genus Gossypium; species Gossypium stocksii. Next base: position 104,122,638 of record CM035621.1, read on the forward strand.
TTCCTTTTTTTCAAGGTGATTTATCTGGTACAAGTATAGCTGGTTAAGAGTGACGTGGATTGTGTGCTATGTCATCTTCTTAAAATTACCATGGCATTTATGCTGGCAATCTAACCAACATTTTATAATGGCAATATTTCACTTCTTTCATTTTCCTATCCTTTTTCTCTTCTCTTCTTCATCCTGCACCTGCTACCAACCACAAACAACACCTTTCTTCCCTAATAATAGAAGTAACAAATAATAACATGTATAGCACAATCCAAGCTTTGTTATGTAATGTTCTAAAAATATCTACAAATGCAAACATATTCACTTAATTACAAACAATTAGTTCAATTTAAAGGCTTGAAATATAATTCTTTTCAAGAGTTATCAACCGTACTCGCAACGCCTATTTCACAAATCAACTACGTACGGCTTGGGTAGCAGACTCGAGCGATGACCAACGTACTCTTGAACCTTGAAAGTTTCCAAGCCATGTGAATACAGTTCTACGTTCATCTGCAGCGCCCTCTCCGTGTTTACTATCATGGCCTTTCGGAAAGCCTCAATGTACACGTGCCTAACCTCTATCTATTTTACTTATTTCAGCCTTATCCTTGGCATCAACGTGGCCGGTTTATAGAATGTTGCTAAGAAAACAACAGAAATTGGTAGATGTCATGTACGCCTCAAGACTGAATTCACTGCCTCTACGAGGTTGGTCATCATCTAACCATACCGAAACCTATCATTGTAACTTTGACTCCATTGTCAATTTTACATTCTACCCAACCATTGCCGGAGACGATGATTTTCAGGTAACGAGTTCATCTGAGCTTCAATTCTCACAAACTTTAGCCTGAATCTTCACAGTTCTAACTCATATCATGTGTATGTAATCTTGAAAGAATATAAATTTAGAAAAATAAATTTAAAAATACAAACTGATAAATCTTGAAAAAAAATACAAACAGATCATAAAAATAAAATATGAACAAATCAATTTTGGAACAGTGTTTTTTTACTCATGTTCACGATTTCTCCGCACTATTCTTTATTCTTATAATTTCTGTGAAAGTTGATGCAATAAATGAATCTCCACAGAACCCACGAACGCCTTATCGCAACAAGTAGTCCCTTCGATTTGTCCAAGATGAAACAAATGTTGTCTTGCTTGATAACGTGTCTCCATAGATTTGACAAGAAAAATTCCTAAGACTCGAAATTCTCACTCTCCACAATGGAAAAAACAATAGGAAATACATTCCAGTTGTCATTTTGTACAACTACAATCATGAGTATTTACATTTGCTGTAAAGTCAGGTTTCGTCCACCTGCACCAACAGCTTGCAGTGAGGGAACACCCTAACACACGGCTCGAACGTCTAAAAAAATCGGTGGAAAACTTGTTTCCTCGTATCTATCTCGTCGTTTGGGCCTCTGTGCAGCAATGTTTACAAATCAATCACTGTTCTCGACACATACTTCTGCATCACGGATATCCACCTTTGAAGTTTGTTGTATGACGCATCCCAATAACCATACAACTACTTCATCGTCACTTGCTTCGCCCACCATACCTTCCTGTAGGAAACCCTGTATTTGAACTGAGCTTGCATGTCCATAATAAGAGTCGATACAAGGATGGTGGGACTGTCTTTCACCAACGAGATGATGCAGTTGCATATGGTTTTTGCATCCAATTTTTTATGGTCTTAGGATATACGAGCGACCGTGCATGTATGAGGACCTTCTATATTCCTAATTGTCTACATCTGATTCTGCTGCATTAATACAACTCGAACACGCTACTTACAGCCACTTGAGGCTTTCCAACATTCTCAAACATATAATGACTACGTTAACTTTGTGACTTTGCCGTCGACAAAAAGCTTTAAGCTGAATTACTTTATTGCATGTAAGCAGTCTTTCTTATTATCAAATTGTTGTCTTACGAACAATGCTTCGACTTCAGATTCTTCATCCAGTAGGTGAGCCGGTAGTATATTTGGATATTTGGAGAACGCACACGCAAGCGTCACATCAGGATCTACACCAACCATGAAGGCATCTAGATTATTATGGATTACTACATCGGATCTCATGTTCCCGACTGAATTGGGGTGTACATCTTCATCCTCTATCAGGCCTTCATTACCTATGTCTTCAGGGATGGCATCCAAATCAAGATCACTCAAATCTTTACTATTATGGTGGGACTGCTCTTCATTATTGGACCCTTCATCACTATCTTCTATGGTAGCCAACACCTCTAGATGAATCTCTAGACGAGGACACGGGATTAGGATGTTATACAAACATTCACTGTAGTTTGAATTTTCGGGAGTTTGCAGTGACCCTCCACAACCCGATTAATCTTCCCAGTAGACATTAAATCAAAATCAATTCCAGAACGCTGACTTTCTAGAATTACAACTTGAACATGTTTCGATTCAATTACAACTTGAACATGTTTTGATTCAACTATCTCCGCGAGCAACTCAACTGGGATGAGATTATCCATTTCAAGGGAATAATAAATTGCTATCATTGTCCCTATATCATCATCATCTTCAAGCTCCATTTTTGTAAACTTGAGCGAATATGTTGAAATCGAAAATTTGTAAAATAGTCTCAACATTTGCTTCCCGCAACGAGTAACTATCTTTGTACTGAACTTATGTTTCAAATCTGCCAGCAAAACACACTTGTTGAATCTCATTCCAATTTTTTGTCAACTTTGAAAACCACAACCTTTTTCATCTGTAGTAATCATTTCTCCATTAAAATGAACATAAACAAACAAAATTTGGGAACTCATTTTCAACAAATTTCTGCTTCCTACTCAACAAACAAAACACTGATATTTTTAATATTTTTTTTCAACTAATAAATGAAACAAAAAGTTCAAATGGAAGACAAAGCAACTCTATCTAGTACTGGGGTGTCGGCCATCAGTGTCCCAGCACCCAAAAAATTTTTGGTTCTCGAAAAAATTGATGTTGGCAATCTACTTCCCCCAATCTAATTTTTTTTTCTAATAAAGTGGATGCTGGCCATCAGTGTGTTAGAACCCAAAAAAAATTATTTTTGTATGCAAAAAAGTGGTGCCGACCAGTCCCCCAGCCCAAATCTTTTTTTTCAAATACTGGTATAAAAATATACCAATATACTATGGTTTGAAAAAAAATACATGAACGTTGGCTATCTAATATCCAGCACTCCAAAAAAATAATTTTTTAACCCCAATGGTTGTTTTAGAATCTTTGGTGGTGCAGGCCATCCCCAACCTCATTTTATTATTTATTTTAAGTCATTTGAGTGATTATTTTTGAGCCTAGTCATTTTTATAATTATTTATTTTTTGGGTCATTTGATAAAATAGCCTCCACTACTAGACGAATGTTTTCAATCCACTGCTTTGGTGAAACACACGCTCCAACCTTGAACGTAAAATATACCACTTCATTTTCATTACAATCAACTCTCCCACTTCGAAATTACAAACCATAAAAAAATGAACTCTCTTGCCATTTCCTGAAATTTCCTCAACATTTATCATCCATAAAAAAAAAAAAAAAAATCCTTTTTATGTCATTATTTGATTCATCATGGATAGTTCCATGATTAAAGATCAAAATAAAAATGCAGAAGCTAAGGTTACTCTTGATCACCCTTCAATAAACTCTCATTCACCAACTTTTCTCTTACACGACATCGGTTTCAATTCATCTGATCAGGTTTCAGACATAGAGTTGATATCAATACAGTCAGTTTCTTACACAAGTTTAAAAGACTTGTTCTCTTCTCCAACACTGCAGCCAAGGATCAGTTCAGCAAGTAATAATAATTCGAGTTGTAATGAAATTTCCATAAAGAATCCGCTTGTGAAGCATGCTGCGTTGGCCTATTTGAAGCCCGTGTTGAGTCCAACGGAGATGGTGGAAAGGGGTTCGTTTGGAAAGATCAAGGAGATGTGTAGCGGTGAAAGTGGGTGCCTTTTTTGGTCATACGATGTCCTTTGGAGACAGGTCAAGGATGCCTTTTGGGAGAGCAAAGAAGAGGTTGATGATGATGATTACTATGAAGATGAAGAATACAAAGTTGACTGAAACTCGAATGGCAGCTCGGTTTTTTTTCAGGGAAGTTTGCTGTTTGACGGGTAGACAATGGTTTCATTTGTAAATATATATTTTTATTTTTGGGTTTTCCCAATTTTTTCTAGAGAATTATTTTTCGGCTCTTTGCACGACACTTGGAATCTAATGGTTAGAATAAATATTAATTTAGTTTACATTTTCAATTGTGTGACACGTACTTATATAAAATTTTGATTTTGATTAAATTTATATAAATTTAAAGAAAATGAATAACTTATATTAAAATTATTGTAAAAAGTATAGTTTTAAACCATCAATAAAATAGCGTCACACCATTAAATTTTAAAAATGATAAATATCTATATCTATTATATTCTTCAACTTAATTTAACTTTAATTAAATTATTTAAACTAATTAATTTTTTAAATTATAAACTTTTCTTCTTTTACAATTTTAATTTTTTTTCAAAAATTAATACTTTTTATTTTTGTGTAATAATTTTTTTTAAAAAATAGTTTTTAGGTAGTGGATTTTTTCTTTTTTCCATTTTAAATTGTTTTCTATTTTATATTATATATTTTTTAAAAATAAAAATTATAATATTTAGTAACAAGAATTGTGTAAAATTTAGAGCTTCTATATTATTTGATTTTTTTATGTTAATTACTTATTTTTAAAAAAATTAGAGTTGGAGAATATAGTAGATATAATTAAGTGTATAATAATATTTTGTTATATTTAAAATTTGATAATGTGACACTAATTTATTAGTGCCTAAAAACTATATTTTTTAGGATGATCCTCATATAAGTTATTCATTTTCTTTAAATGTGTACAAATTTGAATAAAAACCAAAGTTTCATGTAAACATATGAACCACAATTTAAAATATCATGTGTATAATTGCACCAAATCAAAGTTCTTGTATCAAGTTGCACATTAGACCAAATTTCACTAATAAATTTGATATTTATCCTTTTTTTTATTTTGTGAAAAAAGTAATTAATTATTAAAATAGATGTGTTAAAAGTTATTTTCTAGAATATGTTTTTAAGAGTACCTTGACATTCATAATTGTAGAGATCTATTGTTAGTGTTGAATAATTTATATAGAACTATTGTCTAATCATTCACTAACGATGAAATAGCATTACTGTGGCCTCGTCAAATTCTTTTTGACCACTTTTTAAGATCTCTCTTTAAGAATTTTATACTTTACTATTATATATACGAATTTAGCTTGATGAAACAAGGCTTTGATCAACTCTTATGGACGTAGAATTCAAACTATTTTATGACACTTTAAACTCAACACCTATTACTATTGATATCATGCTCTTTTAATTTGCCCAATCCCCTTCTCTCCTATAAGTTTCAAACATCTATAAACCTTAAACCATACTCCTTGGACTTTTTCTTAGTTACATGTATAAATAAACAACCCTTTCATTAATTTATTTTTTCCTTCCGAATTTAAATGTAAAAAATTACTTATTTTAAGCTGTAATTGTTAATGAAATATATGTGTATATATATGTGTGTGTGCAAATTGTTGAAGAATGAAGTGTGAAGCCAGTCAAGTGGAAAAAGAACCGAGTGGTCACTGCTTCAAATTGAGGAGGTTGGGTTGTTGCTTTGGTATCAGCAGTTTGCTAAACATTGAGAGGAGGCCTAATTGTCCAAATCATCAATTAATGTTTTTCTTTCGAGACCATACTGAGTTTTAGGATGACATAAGGATGTTAGACAGGATTGGTTCAATTTGACGAGTCTATCTTACAAGTTACAACATTATGAATCTCAATTTGTATAATATTGTGTGCTCTAAAGGAAATTTACATATAACCAGCTAGCAATGATTTCTTTTATAGATATCTTCTTTTTCTATAAATCCTTAAATTTATATATATTTTAATATATATATATATATATATATATATAATTTTTTATACTTTTTGAGTTTTTATTTGTTTGGTTTTTTGAACTTGTTTGATGGCTTGACACTATTTCTCAACAATTAGTCAAACTTGGAATGTGATTATAATAATGGCCGAATTCATTATAATTAATAGCCATGTCAATATTATAATGGTAAAAGATTGTTTATATTAGTTAAATGGTTTAATTAATACAAATTTTAAATTTGAGGTGTTATCTGATTGAAATTTTTGAAAACCTTTAGTCCTATTTTGGTATTTCTCTCGGAAAAAAAACCCTTAATCTTATTATTTAATGGTTTTGTTTGGAGAATCTAAAAGAAAAAAGAAGAAGAAGTTTAATTTGATTAAATGCTATCCAAATTACGGTCAAGTCGATGCCATTAATATTCATTAATGCCTAATGATTATGTCAATTTTTTTTTTTTTGGTGAAGAAGAAATAACAAATCAAACGTAAGAAATTAAACTAATCCATGGGATAATACCTATGTCATTTTTATAACCACAAAAATGACAGATTTTTCATGGCAAAAGGAACACAATTCTACACGCCTGTTTGGGTCACAGTAAAAAAGCTCTTGCTTTTAATTTGGTGCTTTTATTAGCATTTAATTCTCTGTTTTTTTTTTTTTTAGATTTTTCAAAATATCCATTGAAACGTGATTAATCCTTTGCATTTTTATAACTCGTGTTTTTTTAACTAAAATCTTGCACATCATGCACCGGCAAAGCTAAAGATGTTGGCCCTAACATGAAAAAAAAAAATATTTAAGGCTTTTATAATTTATAAAATTTTAAATTAATAATAGTAAAATTATACTTTAGTCCTTAAAAATGATAAAAATTTAATTTAATCTTTTAAAAATTATAAAAATTTTAAAATAGTAAAATTTTATTTTTTATTTTCATAAAAATATATAATTTAATTTCGATCCCAAAATTTTCTTGTTTTACCCTAACGTCCTAGAAGGAAAAGTGAAGTTGATCAAAACTTGGTGGAGCTTAGGTGTGTACGTGAACTAAATTCTTCTCTTTAATGCATCTTTATCTGTTGCTTTCAAATGTGAGTGACAGTAGGTGGAATATGCATCTTTCCCTGCGTAATGAAACACTCTTCATTTGAAAGGTTAAAAAATTATCAAATACCAACATTTTATTTATTAATAACTGTTCCTGTTTGGAATTTGTAAGTGTAAAACCTAATCAACACGAGACAATGACGAGAAAATTATTGAACATGGTCTCGCCCCGGTTGTCTATAGAGAAAAATACACTATAAACATAGAGATACAAAGAGTTCAAAAACACCCATAAATACAAACACTAAATCTGAGCCCCGAAATAAACCTCGTTTCCGTGCTCCTTTGTGTTTAAATACATGGAATGCCTTTTTATCCCATTAACCTGGTGTTTTACCAAACTACTCCTCACTTCTCTTCATATCCTACAGCAAAACCATATAGTTTTCATGGCTATATTGGCGTAGAACAGCAGCTATCACCAATAATCTCCACAAAAGCAATTTCCATCTTGAAAGTGATGAAACACCTTGGAGTCACCTACTATAATCTCTCTTTTAGTAATCTTTGAGATCTTCTTTGCAACATTGTGGCAATCCTCGCAAATTCTAATGTTTTTTCTAACAAGAACAGGAGATCCCAACTCTGTTGAGATCAATCCGAAAGAGATGGCCCATCTCACACTATGATTCTCTGGTAAATTAGGTCGTTTTCTTGCCAAATCTGTTCTTTTCAACTTGGTAATACGGTGAGCATAAGCATCTTCCTTGTCTGCTGTCATTTTCGATATGATATCCATCACATCATTGACCATGTTCATCTGAGCATTTGACCTGTCTTGATCAACAAACCTGTGAATTTTATAGTCTGTCTCAACTGTACTACATCCCATTGTTTTCGCTAGGCCTTCTTGAATCATAAGAGTTTTGATCTTCTCTACATCTTCCCACCTCCCAGCTTCAGCATACATGTTAGAGAGCAAGATGTAACACCCTGTGTTATCATGTTCCAATGATAAAGCATGCTTGGCTGCAACTTCTGCTAATTCTATGTCATTGGCCTTTCTACTTGCAGCTAGTAGAGAACCCCAAATCCGAGCAGTTGGTACTAGTGGCATTTCTTCAATAAAACGCTTAGCTAGAACAAGATTCCCAGTTCGACCAATAAGATCCAGCATACAACCGAAGTGTTCTATTCCTGGGTCAATACCATAATCTCTGTTCATTGAATTAAAGTATTCCCACCCTTCATTAACCATACCAGAAATGCTGCAAGATGATAATAGAGAAACGAAAGTGCTCTTGTTCGGCTTGATACCATGTTCTATCATTTCATAGAACAACTGGATGGAAATTCTCCCAAACCCATGAATGGCATAAGCCATAATGATTGTGTTCCATGACACAACATCTTTACGAAACATGCCATCGAAGCATCTCCTTGCAGTCTGGAGATCTCCACACTTGGCGTACAAGTAAATAATCGTATTTGAGATGATGGTATTAGAAGAAGTAAGCCCCAGTTTTGTAATAACAGCATGTATTTGCCTACCCTCACTCAAGGAGGTTAATTCAGCATATGCTGGTAAAATACTTGCAAATGTTATTGCATCAGGTTTAACAGATTTGTACCAAATGTCTTGAAACATATCCAAGGCTTCTGAGTACTGTCCATTCTGTACATAAGCAGCAATCATTGCATTCCACGACGCCAAGTTCTTTTCATTGATTCGAGTAAAGACATGTTTAGCCAGTTTCAACTTCCCACACCTTCCATAAAAGTCAACCAGAGCAGTCTCCAACACTATATGGGGGAGAAACCCTTTTCTGATTGCACTAGCATGAATAGACTTGCCCATCAAGAGGGCTCCCATTTGTGCGCAAGCTGGAAGTAAGTTTATCATTGTAATACCATCTGGGCTCAACTTACCAACCTCTTGCATCTTTTTAACACAAGAGAATGACTCAGAGAAACAAGCAGTAGAAACATACCCAGCAAGCATAGCATTCCAAGCAACAATATTTTTGTTAACGATCATGTCAAACACCCTCTCTGCATAAACCGCATTACCGCACTTCCCATACATATCTATAAGCGACGTTTCAACCATAAAATCCATTTCAAATCCATTTTTAATAACCTGACAATGAATCTCTTTCCCATTTCTTTGACAACCCTCAATAGAACAGGCCCCAAGACCACTAATAAAACTGAACTTATCTGGCCTTATTCCTATCAAAACCATTTCCCTTAAGCAAACCAACGAACTCAAACCATCACCAACAAATTGGTAGCCAGAAATAATAGAATTCCAAGAAACCAAATCTCTCACAGGCATCTCCTTAAACACATTCTCTCCCAATTCAACGCACCCAAGTTTCATATACATAGAAATGAGAGAGTTGCAAACATAAATATCCAAGTCTAATCCAACCTTAATCAATTTGGCATGAACCTTTTCCCCTTCTTTCAAAGACAATAACCCAGCACAGGCTTTGAGCACAAATGGGTAAGTAAATTTATCCGGTCTAGCTCCTTCAGATTCCATCCTACGGAAATAACTAACTGCCTCCTTGAACAACCCTGTATGGACTAAACCCTTAATGATGATATTCCAGGTGAAGGTGTCCGAGTGGTTCATTTCTTCAAACAAGTAGAGTGCATTTTCTATGGACCCGGAATCAATAAAGGAACAAAGAGCATCTATGAGTGTGAAATGGGTGGGTTCGGCTAAGATGTTTGAAGCTTTGGAATGGGTTGTTTGGAGTTGATTTGGTTTTGAGAATCTTGGTCGGGATACAGCGAAAGGGTTTGTCTTGGGGGGGTCGAAGTGGTTGAGTGAAACAATTCTAGGTGCGTTGAAATTGTGAAGAAGTAGAGTTGCAGCCATTTTGAGGTTGGTTTCAAGATTCAGCAGTTGAAGATATTGCCATTAGAAATCAAATGTTTTTCTCTTTAGATTTCTCTAGATTGTAAATTGTACTAGTGTAACCGTTAATTCTGTTTCAGTAGCGGCTTCTTTTCAAACCAGATATTATTTTATTTTAGTAAATATTAATTAAGACGGCCGCCAAAATAAAATTCGACAATATATATATTAATTTATTTTTTCAACATGTAACTTCTATTTATGAAATATATATATATATATAGGTAAGTACACAAAAAAGCTTAGAAAAATATAGGTTTAATGACATTTGCATGTTTTGTCCAAATGGCCTTAATTGTATTTTTAAGTTTTTTTGGCCATTAATTTTTGTTCTTTTTTTCAATCTGCTTTTTCTGACAGATATAATGAATAAATTCAAGATTTCAAATTTTCTTTTCTTTAAAAAGGTTTTCATCTTTCATACGTTATTTACTAAAAAAATTTTCTATTGAGTTAATTTTTTTAGATAATTACATCTATTTTCTTTAAATTAAGATTTTTTTAAATTTAATGTATTATCTTAATGGGTTATGTAAGTAATAAGTTACATCTCATTAAAAATATTTCACATATGAAATTCCGCATCATCTCCATTAGTTTTTTTAATGGTACTTTCATTAAATTTGTTAGAAAAAAGCAGATTGAAAAAAAAATAAAAGTGGATGACAAAAAAAAACTCAAAATTACAATTAGGGCCATTTTGACAAAATATGTAAATATTAGTGACCAAATTTGTTATTAAGCCAAAAATATAATACAAAATCCCACGAGCTTACAGCGGCCAGAGTCTTAACCTCAACAAAGACGAATAAAAAAACTTTAGCAACTAACCATCCATCGGAAGAGGTCACTTGGGTAGAAATTCGAAGCCAAAGGAGGATGCACCTTTCGATGGTATGTAACTCCTTTTTATTTTATTTTTTTAATTTTGTTTTTGGCATCACAAGTTTTTCTAACACTTCTCTGGGATAGAGCCGAAGACGGAAGAGGAGGAATCGAAGTGGTGCTTGAGATTGAAACCTCCCTGGGATCGATATTCTATTCTCATTATTATTTATTGAGGTTTTTTTTTCATTTTTGATTTATATTTTTTTTTACTTCAATTGATTGTCTCAATATTTAATAAAAATGAATATTTTGGATTTGAACTTTCTTGCAAATATTTTTTATTTATATTGATTATGTTTATATTTGATTTAAATGAGTGTTTTTGGTTTGATCTTTGATAATGAAAAATTGAAGAAAAATGAGCTTAAAACTTATTTTTAACAAGTTTTTACTGTTTGAATTTTTAATATAATGTAATTTCAATATTTTGACCTTAACTTGAGCTACGACCTTTATTTTGGGCTCCTAATATATCATTTTGAATGCAATTGAAACATCTAGTCAAAGTTATTGAATGATTAAAGCCCAAAAAAATTTAGGAGATACCCAATAAAGCATGAAAGTTTAATGCGAAAATTATTAAAAAATCTAAAAAAATTCTGCCGTATTCAAGGGCACTTTTGTATTTTTTTTCATTGTATTATTTTTCCCTATAAATAGACATTATTAGGTCAAGAGAAAGACATAACCGCTCTTAGTTTTATTTTGATTTTGAGTTTTATTTTTTTGTGGGTTTCTAAATTGCTTTTCTATTTGAAGTAATATTCGGAATTTGATTCTACAAATTTGTGAGATCGAATTGCTTGTAATTTTTCTTTACTCTTTAGTATTTGCATGTCTTCTAGTTTGATTACAATTGTTCTAGTTTGTTAAATATTCGACTGGTATTTGATAGCTTAGAATGATTGATTTGTCAATTTAATAATTAGTCATGTCAAAACCATTTTTCAAGGGGGTTTTGAATAAACGGGATCGACTTAAAAAAATAAAAATGAGAGTCGCCACCAACCTTTTTAGGTGTGATTGGATCACCTTATAAAAACGTTTTGGTCTACGAATTTTAGAAAACAGGTTAGAGAGTCGGTTACGTACGAGGAAGGATTAGCACCCTCGTAACGCCCAAAATTGGTACCAATTGATTAGTTTTCTGTCCTAATGTCGAAACTTTGAAAAGATTTAAAAGTATGATCCCTTTTTAAAATATGAGCAATTTGAATTAAAACTTGAGATTCTTTTGTTCCGAAAGAATACAAACATCACATCCAGCATATTAGGACACGATGTTTTTAAATCCTCGTAACTAAAATCATCTCGTAATTTATAAAATTTATTTAAAAGGATATTTTAGGTATTTAGACAAACGAAAAATCGCAACCCAGCATGTTAGGGCACTATTTTCCAAATTTCTAAACACCAAAACATTGCCTTATTTAAGAAAACTTTTGGATTTAGATGTGATAATTAATGGAGATAAATCTTTTTAAAACAATGCTTTCGAGTAAAATGCAGCATTTATACATTATAAAATACAAACATCAAAACAATATATATGTGAATTATATGATATACCAACATTTCATATGAATATATATATATAAAATAACATGAGATAAGGGATTATAAATAATTAGTTATACTAAAGCAAAGATAAACAAATAAACATTTTGAATAAACAAATGAAAGAATATAGAATAAGCCATAACAGATTAAAAGAAAACACACGAGGTAAAACTTAGAAATAAATTCAACACTTTAATATATATATATATATATATATATAAGAAAAGTAAAATATTGACAGAAAATAAATAGGATTCTTTAAAACAATAAATAAATATTATGATTTTTAAAAAAAAAAATCATGACAATTTTTAAAAGGATTAATATATATATTATATACATAAAATAATGAATGCATATTATATACATAAAATAATGAAAACATCTTAAATAATCAACACTAAGATAGATAATATATAAATGATAATAATATATTTCTAAAATAAGTAAAATATATAAAACTCTTCTAAAAAATAAAGGAAGATATATATATACATAATAATATAATATGATAAAAAATCTTTAAAAAAAAAACCATCTAAATACTACATAAAATATAGATAAAGTATAATATAACAAATCAATATATATACATTTATAAAAAAACATATTTAAAAAGTAATTAATGAAAGGAAAAAAAAAAAACTCTATATTTAAAAAAAACTTTAAGATATCATATAATATATAGAATGTACATAATATTTAATAATAATATACAATTTTAAAATTATACGTGATACAATAGATATTGTATAAAAATAAAATAATATAATATATAAAAATAATATATAATAAAATAATATAATGAGTAATATATAATGAAAATAATATAATATATAATAAAAATTTACATAATATAATGATACCTAATATAATAAATAATATAAAATAAAAAAATATAATAAATAATATAGTAAAATATAATAATAAATCATATATAAAAATATAAATAATATAATATAAAACTAATATAAATATATAATAATAATATAAATAAATTTTTGAAAATAAATAGCAAAAATAATGGAAAAGGACCGAATTAGAACCAAAACAGAACCCTTGGGGCAAATTTTAAACAAAGAACAAGAAAAAGGGATTGAATTGCGTGGCACGCTAATAAATAGGGATAAAAAATGCAAATATTCCAAGTGCTTAAACTTAATACCTGCATATGGGTTAAATTGAAGTGGCACGTAAAATTTAGGGCAAAATTATAATTTAAAACCTATGGTGCAATTGAATAGTGACGTAAGGAGGGAGGACCAAACGCGAATTTACCTATCTAAGGTAAAAATGTGCAGTTCAGCCCACGAATTGGGTAAAACGGCTCTGCTTCTTCTGGGTTATAGAACCCCCTCTATGGCCCCACCTTTCCTTTTAAAATTAAAAAAAAAAAAAAAAAAAAAAAACCCTAGAACTAAGTCCTCCCTTCTCACCCTTTCCCTCAAATGTTCGGCCTCCACACAGCAGCTCACCACACCTCCATGGATGGAGGCTGACGTTGCGCCAAACGAGCCCTTTCCACGACGAGAAGACCACGGTGAGTATCCGATCTCCCTTTCTTTATTTGTTTTCGCCTTTTTATTTAAAATAAACTGGCAATAACTTATAAAATAACGAAAATAAAATAAAAACTAAAACAAAATTTAGACCAAGAAATCAAAAAACCTTCGAAATCTGCTTTTTATTGCTTGTATTTTCACTTGTTTTCTCTGGTTGTATTCGTGTAAATCCTGTATCCCTTATTTACATTGCTTGATGTTGTTTTTATAGTCTAAATACAAGAATAGAAACAAATATCTTTTTGCCCTCTTGTTTCTGTCGATTTTCCTTCCTTCTTGCTGGTCTAAATGGCGAAAATCCAGCCGATGGAGGCTTGACTACAACGGTGAAGGTGGCGTGACACGAGCGGTGATGGGGCTGCTGATTGGAGGCTGAAAAGAGAGTGCGGCGCAAGGGTGCCTTCGGGAACCCTTAGGGTTTCTGAAAACAAATTAGGGGATTGGGCCTCGCGGGCCTGGTTGATTTGGGTCTTGATGTAATGTTTGGGTAGTGTTTTAGGAATTTGGGCTAGGGGTATTTGGGTCTGGTATGGGTATTTTGTAAAAATGTTTAATTTAGTTAAGATTTAAGGTGTATTTGGGCTGAGTATTTGGGCAGTGTAAAAATGACTAAAAAGTGGACTTTTATTTATTTATTTTGGTTTTCTGCTTTTATTTTGTTTTGGGCCTTTAGTTGCCCAGGCAAAATTAGGTGCTTACAAGTCAATTAATTGATTTCTAATATTTGTGACACTGCATGATTATTTGCGTAGTGTGGATATGAGATCTAACTTAAATAAACCCTCATTGTGCTTTTGTTGGCTTGGTTAAAATTGAGTCTCTTTTGTTTTTAAGGCTACTTATAAATTAAATTCCTAAGCAATCAATATAACGTTGTTTGATAATAAGGGGCTAATTGTTCCTTTGGTCTTTTGGTTATTTAAAAATTCATAGCGATTAATTTTTACCATTTTTACAATTTAGTTCTTATACTTTAATTAGTCACTAATTCGGTAAAATTACCCATCTAAAATTCAATTCACCTATACAATAACTCCGTAAATATTTAATAAAATATTTTACGGGTTAGGTATACGGAAACGAGGTCCCAATATCTCATTTTCCAACACCACTGTCTTTAGGATCAAAACACTTATACATTAACTAACTATTTAATTAACATATTCGTTAAACCAAAATTTAATAATACTATAATAGACTCCTAAATATTAATTAATAATATTGACGAACTCGATCATCAAAGAACGGGGTCCTGAAACCACCGTTTTTTGCACCACTGAAAATCGGATTGTTACATAATCAAACCTAAACAGTCTTTGAATTTACTCATACCTACATCAGTGGAGTATACTAGGAAACACCGAACCTTTTGAAATGAAGGTAAATGATAGCGGTTGAAACCATTTTTTTCAATTTTGAAATACAGGAATCGACTTTAAAAATCAAAAATAGAAATGGAGTCGCCACCGACCTTTTTTGAGGTGTGATCAGATCACCATAAAACTTTGATCTATTAAAACAAATTTTTGGTCTACAAAACTCGAGAAAGTGGGTTCGGGAATCGGTTACATACGAGGAAGGGTTAGCACCCTCGTAATGCCCAAAATTGGTACCTAATTAATTACTTAATGTTCTAACATCGAACGTTGGAAAATATTTTAAAATACGATCCTTTTATTTAAAAGAAAAACTTGAACAAATCAAAGTGAATACCGAGACCCGCTCATCTCAAAGGAATGAAAATGTCGTACCCGGTAAGTTAGGATGCGACATTTCAACCCTTCGAAATTAGGCTTGTCCCCTTTTTTTTTTATTTAAAAACTCATGCATTTAAATTCAAAAAGGATATTTAATTATTTGGGTCAAATGAAAAACCGGAACCTAGTGAGTTAGGGCTCGATTTCTCAAATTTCCAAATATAGAATATTGCCTTTTTTTTTAAATCCTTATCTCAGAACGATGAGACGTCACATCCAGTGAGTTAGGACGCAACATCTCAACTTCTCGAGAATAAGCTTTTATTTGAAAATTTATGCGTTTTGATTTTAAAAGGGATACTCGATGGCTTAGGTTTAACGAGAAAAATCAGAACCTAGTGAGTTAAGGCACGATTTTCTCAAAGTTCCCAAACATGAGTGTTGCTTTATTTTTGAAAACCTTTGAATGAAAATGATGAAACTTTTAACTTAAAAGATATTAAAATACAACCTATTAAGCGAGTGAGATACCATGGAATGATAATGTACAACGTAACACGATAATGCGTAAACAAAACATGCACTAATGAATTACAAATAATCAATGGATATAAGTCGGGAAGTACAACGTATTTGGTAGTAATAACCGCATAACACAACTACAATATTTCCAATTGACAAAAACAACACAAAAAGATATACACAAAATAAAATATAAGAATAAAAGTAAATGGCATGAAAATATCATTAATGAATGATGTCGAAACCATTTTTAATGGGTTTTGAAAAAACGGGGTTCGACTTTAAAATGAAAACAGGAGTCGCCACCAATCTTTTTAGGTGTGATTGGATCACCTTTAAAACATTTTGTTTTAAAATCATTAGTTTTGGTCTACTAAATCAGAAAACGGGTTCGGGAACCGGTTACGTACCAGGAAGGATTAGCACCCTCGTGACGCCCAAAAATTGGTACCAAATTGATTATCAAATGTCTTTAATGTCGGAAATTTAAAACTTTTAAGATGCAATCCTCTTTAAAAATATTTTGATTTTGAAAAATTAGGGTTCACTTTGCATCAAATGAATCAAAATATTACATCCAATAAGTTAGGACGCAATATTTTTAAGACATTTGACACTAAGTTAGCCTTTTTGGAAATACTTATCTCGAAACGACAAAACGCCATATCCAGTAAGTTAGGACATAACGCTTTGAAATTTCAAGACAGTTGCTCGTATTTTGAAAACTTTAAAACTTAGAAGGGTGCTTGGCTATTCGAACTCAACGAAAAAAAAAGTTGCAACCCAGTAAGTTAGGGCACTACTTTTCTCAAAGCTTTCAAACATCTAGCATTGCCTTTCATTTTTGAAAACTTTGGAATCTCGTTTTTAAATTGATGCATGAAGGAGTATATTTGTATTATAAAACATAATATATGAGATAACATGCTATAACAGTAGGTAAATAAAAGCATAATAGCAATAACATAAATGTCATACATCAATAAACATATATAAAAACATAGCAAATTTTAAATAGGTAAAACATAATAGCATGTAATTCAACATATATACATTAATAAACAAGAAATTGATGCATGATGTACAATAATATACATAAACATAAAAGAAAATAATGATATAGTATTAGCATACAACAATCATGAATGAAGTTTATAAAAAAGGAATTAATACATAAAAAATAATCACAAGAGAGAATTAATTATGAAATAAAAAAACATGATCCCATAGTATAATATTTTAACAACTTTATAGAATAAATAACATAGATAATAAATAAAGTAATTATAGTACATAATATAAAAGTAAATGGGTTTTAAAACTACCAAAATACATAGTTTAGAATAGAGTATATAATAGAATAATAGTTTTATAGCATAGGATATGAAAATATTTAGGTTTGTTTTTAAATAATATAAATATAATTAATGAAATATTTAATACCAATTAAATATAAAAATAATAATGTAAATAGTAATGTGAAATTGTATATGTTAAAATATAAAATAATATGATAATATAAAAATATAAACATTATATGACAATAATATAATATAATAAATAATTAGTAATATAACATATATTAAAATACATATTAATATGATAATAAAGAAATATAAAGTAATGTAATCAATATTAAAATATAAATATAAATGATAATAAAGAAATATAATATAAAATAAAATGTGGATTTTAAATAAATTAAAAAGGATTTAAAAAAGAAGAAGAAAAAAGATTTTGGGATAATTTAAAAGAAACAAATGAGGAATTTGGACTTTCTGGAATACGTATTCAAAAGTCCAGGGACTCATGGGGCAATTTAGCCCTAATCCCTAAAACGGCACCGTTTTAAGGTGCCCATTTCAATGGTCTTGGGACTAAATTGAAACAGAAATTAAATAACTGGGCCAATAAAATAACAGTTGAATTAAACGAAATTGAATAAACTAAAAATGCGGAAGGGCCGAGGGAATAAATATCCCTCTTTGTTGGTAAACACGCGGACTTTCGGGTCGGATCGGGTCAGACTTTGGGTCCTATATAAACCCTTTTTAACCCCAAAAATTCATTCTTAACCCTCTCTTTAAAAAAAAACTCTGAAGAGCCTTCTGAGCTCCGGCCAAGGGCCACCACAGCTATGGTCATCGGGCTTTCACGCACGCCTCACGCGCCAGGTAAAACCTTCCCCTTCCCTCCTTGTATATTTTTCGTAAAAAAGGGGTAAAAAAACAAGAAAACATTATGTTTTATTTTGACTTTAACACACTGTTATTTAGAAACTAATTATAATCTGCTTCCTGGTTGTTTCGTTATTGTATATGCTTTAACAGAATATAGAAAAGCGAAAAAAAAAAATCACCTTTGATCTCAAGAAAACGCTGTTGTGCTTTCTCTGTTTTTTGTTTTCCTCTCTTAATATTTGTATGTAAAAAAAAAAAGGATCCCCTTTCACGGGTTACAGAAGATGGCTTTATAGCCAGTGTTCTATTACATGTTCTGGGAAAGAAATAATTTTTGTTCGCTATATCTTTGACCGTGATCTGCTAAGATTTCTTTTGCTTTAGTTTTCTTTTTCTGTTTTTCTTTTGTATCTGCTCGTGTTTCCTTTTCCATTTTGCAGGCACTAGAAGATCTTGGTGATGGTCGTGCTGTTTGACGCGATTTGAGGCCGGATGGAGGGACGACCGGTGACCGAGGCACTAGTGGGCATTGAAAGCCCTTGAGATAGCACATTAATGGCGGCCCCGGTTTCGGGGACCGAATAGACACTCCCCGAGTCTTCTAGAATCTGTTGCAGCGCCTTAGTGCTTAGGAAACCCTAGGGTTTCCTGTTTCTCTTAAGTCCCTTGGGCCTTTTGGGCCATTTTAAATTTAGGCTACGATGGATTTTGGGTAGTTATCTAAGAATGATTATTTATGTACCATGAATGAAAGAATAAAGATTGCAAAAGTTTAACGAAATATTGGTTGATAAAATGGGACAATACTCATTCAAATTGATAATAGCATTATGTTTTATTAAAATAATAATAGATGATCATAAGCCTATTTCACAAATGTAATCTCATTATTCCTAGGCTCTAGAATAACAGATATGTTTCGAGAATTACTCTGAAAAATTCCTAAAAACTACAGGAAGTTCCTCCGCAGTCCAATTGTTCAAAGAGCTTCCCAGTTCGTAAGGGCGAATACCCTCGAGGTTTTCTTGCTCCAATCCTTCTTCATGTACAACATTGATCTGATGACTTCCTTTCACAAGTAACCCTCCCGATCTGAAGGTTTTGGATATTGGAGGGAATGTCATCGGCTTCCACTCCACTTCTCTTCCGTCTAAACGTGCCTTTCTTCTCTCTTAGCGCTTCTCAATTTCCTTCATCCTTTGCTTATGGTCTGGCTTGAAACCCAAACCAAAGTGGTCTTTCTTTTCAATCACCTTTGGGATTTGAGCCCCTCCTTGCAACTGTCTCCCTAGTCCTCTTCCTGGCAATGCTCTATTTCCCATCATCACCTACAGGGCTATCCTTGTGGCTCTAGACATTTTGGGCAACGGCATCTCACTTCTTTCCATAATGAAGGTTGCATTGATGATCTCTAAAGAGCGGAAAGAACACTCAATAGCTTCTTCATTTGCCTCAACATAAGGGGCTTGCTAGTAACTACCGCTATAATGTCTTCCTCGGCGTTGATGGTTATTAATCGTCCATCCTTTACTAACTTTAATTTTTGGTGCAATGAAGAAGGCACCGCCCTTGCCGAGTGTATCCATGGTCTCCCCAACAAACAGTTGTAGGAAGGCTTGATATCCATCACCAAGAAATCAACCTCGTATGTATTTGGCCCAATCTCCAAAGGGATATCAATTCGTCCCATAACCTTCCTTTCGGTTCCATCGAAGGCTCTCACCACATTGTGACATGTTTTCATGTGCGAACTGTCAATAGGCAATCTGTTCAACGTGGTCAATGGAAGGACGTTTAAAGCCGACCTGTTATCCACAAGTACACTTGGAAGTGTATATCTCTTGCACCGAGTAGTGATGTGCAAGGCCCTAGTCGATCCCATGCCTTCTTGCGGTATTTCATCATCATTGAAGTAGATAAAATTGTCCGCACTGATGCTATTTACCAACCGGTCCAGCTTATTGATGGATATGTCATGGGTGACATGTCTCGTTGAGCACCTTTAATAGTACATTTCGATGTACCTCGGAACTTAAAAGTAAGGCCAACACTGATATACGGGCTGGCTGCCTACGCAACTGCTCAACCACACTATACTCGCTATGCTTGAGGAATTTGAGAAATTCCTTAACTTCCTCCTCCTTTACCGGCTCCTTGACGGGCCCTTCAACCTCTTTCTTCTTCTCAACATCGACATCTTTTGTTTTTGTGGGCTCCACACTGACGCCCCCGCATCATAACGTCTCCCACTCTGTGTATGGGAACTTTCATTTTGCACGCCCTTAGACGTACTGGCTATACTCTCATCCTCGGGTACTGTCACATTGCAATCGTAGCTCCATGGCACCCTCTTGTCATCCTTGTAAGAGAAAGGAGTAGGTTTACGGATGACAACTTTAGGCACCGTTTGCGCCCCTACTTCATTATTCCCTGGCAAGGAAACAATAATTCTTGGTCGGCTGGTTCCTTGTCGTTCATTTTCCAGCACACATATTTGTTTTTCACTAGAACTACCTTCAGAAATCTGTAATTCTTTGTTATCCATAAAGCCTTGCACCAAGGCCTTGAATTCTTCGCAATTTTAGATCACATGACCCACCTTACCATGGAACTCACAACAGTTCCCCATTCTTTCTCTATTGTTTTCAGAGGTCAATATACCTTTCTTCACCATATCCTCCCATATCGTCTTCATGGGCACCCTCACCTCAGTAACAACTTCTTTGATTTCTTCCTCCCTAGCTTCACCAATAGCATTCACTCCTTAATTGCCATGATCTGGTAACGGATTTTCAGCATTAGGGGTACTGTCGAATTTCACAACCCAAATCTTGATAATCCTCTCAACAACTTTCTTAAATCCAGTGCAGTTTTCAATCGAGTGCCTCGGTATCCCCGCGTGGTATTCACATTTAGCGTTGGCATCATACCATTTGGGGTATGGTGGCTGTAGCGATTTCAAGTGAAATGGAGCTATAGCATGTGCATCGTATAAACTTTGGAAAAGCTCACGATACATCACAGGAATAGGTGTGAACTGCATCCTCTCCGAATTTTATCTCGAGCCTGATTCTTGTCTCTGAGTACTTTGTTGCTCAACCGCGGCTGCTTTGGGTTGACCAACTGTGATTGCCCTCGAGTTGAAACTATTTGTGTTATTCACCTCGTTATCTTTTCTGTTTCTCCCTCAATTTTGCCATCCTTTATGGCGTTCTCAATCATCTCTCCCGCCATAATTATATCCGCAAAGCTTTTTGTGGTAATTCCAATCATGTGAGTGATGAACGGTGCCTTCAAAGTGTTGATAAACAATATGGTGGTCTCCTTCTCTAACAGTGGTGGTTGTACTTGCATGGCCACCTCTCTCCATCATTGCGCGTATTGCCTAAAACTTTCATTAGGCTTTCTCCATGTTTTGAAGTGTGATCCTATCTGGCGTCATATCAGTCACATGGTTGTACTTTTGCATGAAGGCTTGTGCAAGGTCTCTCCATGAACTGATTCTTGCACGGCTCAACTGATTATACCACCTGGCCGCTGCTCCCACTAAGCTGTCCTGAAAATAATGGACCAATAACTGATCATTGTTTACATACCCGGTCATTCTCCTATAGAACATCGTAATGTGTGCCTCTGGGCAAGTAGTCCCGTTGTACTTCTCGAATTCTAGCATCTTAAATTTGTGAGGAAGCACAAAGTCTGGGACCAAACTTAAGTCTTTGGCATCAATCCGATGATGATTGCCAGCTCCTTTTAAAACCCTAAACTTCTCCTCTAACCACTTGCAACGATCCTCCAATTGTTTTGAGGATTCGGTTACCATTCTTTCTTTCTCAACCATATTTAGATCAGGAGTGATAGGGTTCATTGGGCTATCGCCCAAATTGAATCCCGACCCAGATGGGAAATTCACAGGGATTCCAGCATCGATCGGCCCATTTTGAGGCCTTACAGTGACAGATGGCCTTCTAGGAGGTGCCTCGGCTTGCGGTGGCACATGAGGTGGAGTAAAACCTGGAGGATATTCTTCACCCTCCTCACCATTGATAGCCATGGGGGCATTCCCTTTATCAGTGGCCCTTAGCAGCTGAGCCATTTCAACCATCATATTCCTCTGAGCCTCTAGCATTTACTCCCTCATATCATTCTGCATCTTGGCCAACTACTCTTGCAATTGGTCTTGCATATCCTTTTGCAACTGCTCAAATCTTTGATCCATACTCCTAGTTTTAGTGCGGGTATCGTAAGAATGTGTGATTTCCAGATTTCTTTTCTACCTTTCGAAGTAAACTTTAACTAATTAGGGTCTTTCTATAACTTTGAATGCATATGATGCGATGTGATGTAATGCAAATGCATGAATGCAAAAAGGCATCGGTCTCGATTCAATTTCATTTAGAAAACTTTATTTAGAAAAAGAATATCTTTACATATAAATGGATTACATATACGCCTTTGCCCTAAGGCCCAGAGTTCTAACTCTATCTAACAAAAGGGCCAACTCTCGTCCTTTATCAGACGCTGACTCATACATCATACTCAACACATCAGCTCGTATTGCTAAGTCTCGAACATATTCAGCAACCTATCGGATCTGGGCTATAGCCTCCCCAATAACGCAATCCCTATCTCTAACTTGACCTTTAACTTGATGGAGCTTTCCCTTTAAGCAATCTTCTTGTGCCTCGAGCTGCTCAATCCTAAGTTCACCATCATGCAATGCTACTTCCAAATCTTCAACCTTACTTTTCAGCTCCTTTAACTCAACTGTAGGATCATGATTTCGGTGCCAACGAAGTGATCTTCCAAGCTCGGTTACTTTTGTCTTCAATCCTTGATTCTCTTTCTCTAATGCCAAATTCTACGACTGCATCTCTTGGAACTTCCTCTCCCAATACTCGACTCTAGATTTTTCCTCTTGAACTTCTTTCTGCCATTGTTCCGTAGACCTTCCTAACCCAACTCGTTTCAAAGTTACTTGTGCCTTCTTGTACTCCTCTTTCAAGTTATCTCGGTCTTCTTCTACCTTCCTTTTTTCTTTTCTCACCCTTTCAACCTCCTTCTTTTGCTCATCGACATTTAGACTCAAGTACATCTTCTCTTCCTCAAGCTTTTCTATCTTCTTTTCAAGTTCCAAATTCATTCTCTTAAATTCTTGCTTCATAATCTCAAGCTCCGAGGGCCTCTCTTGCAAATACTCCTCCATTGGTCGAGCTTCCTCCATCTTTGACTTAGGGACATTATCGTTAATCCTTTTACTCATCCACTCAACATACTCCGGGGTCGTGGTAGAGTTGATGGCCACTCCCTTCAACTGACAAGTCTTGTTCTAAACACTAGAAATCTCACTAACCTTCCTTTTATAATCAGCTTCTCTGCATACAAACTCGCTCTGAACTAACCCATAAGCCGCTGGTACGAACTGCTTCAATCCATGCTGTCTCAGTACGAGCAGAGGAGCATAACCAATGGTACCCCAAATTCCCAACAAGGGAACCCAATCAAAACTACCACAACGATAAAGTATCTCACCAGGAGCCATCCATGGAGCCCTCCACTCAATATCCTTTGACTGAAGATTCCGAAGCAGTGCTATCTAATTCTCTTCTGGTACGTTCACTCTCTTAGCCGAGGCTACTATATCTTTCAACGGGGAGTAGTTCTCGAAGAAAACCCAACAAACAATCCCATCAATCAATCAGAAGTGACTGTAAAACCAAGCCAAAGTAACTGAGCGCAACCTATAAATCTACATGCACCAGACCTTCTACATACACCTAAAGATCTGAACGTCTTTGCCAAAATCGCAGGAACAGAAGTAACCCTTTTGCTGAGTCTATGAAAAAGATCCGTGGTCGCCTCATCCACATATCCCAAGGCTCTAGGAAAAACCATCAACCCATACAAACTTAAGGCAAAAATATCCACTTTCTTCGTCTCATCAGGGTGCGTCAAAATCAAATCCTTCAAAGTGTCCTACGAAATGCACTTGCACTCACCTTTCTCTTTAATTCTGGTAGTGATCCACTGCTCGCTCATCCCCGTGATAGTCATTAATTTCTTCCAAAAAGTAGTGACACAAGCAGCTCGAGAATAAATCCTATCATCCTAGAACCTAGGACAACGAAGTAAGGCAGTGTACTCCTCTACAGTAGGTACCAAGTCTACCTCTCCAAAAGTGAAACAACTATACGTCAGGTTCCAAAACTGAGTCAAGGCTCGGAACAAGTGCTCATCTACCTGAATATCGAGTAAGTAAGGTAAATCTCCGTAATTATCGTAGAATAACCGCTTAGTCTCATTGCCCCACTGATCCCAAATCTCCTTAAGCTCTTGAAGATTATTCTGTGTGACACTAATACGAGTGTAATCTGACAATTCCGACGTATATCCCTCAGCCACACTATCTTCCTTTTCTAGTTGAGTTTGCTCTGACCATCTATGAACATCGGCATTGTTCTCCACTCTATCAAGAAGTCCGTTCTCCATAATAATGCTTCCTAACTTAGAAACCGACCATGAATCGATACCTTTTAAATGCAAAATGACATGCAAACAGAAAGAAAAGAAACGGTCAGTAATCACATAATATCAACAAAAGAAAAATCTATAAGGGTGGTATCTAAAGTATAGACCTGACTAAGTTGGGCTCTTACGGTTTGTCTATATGAGGTTGGATATAAAGTTTGAGGTACCCAAACCAGCAGATTCCTCGATTCTCACCCATTATAGGTTCATTTAAATCGAGTTCGGTTCAGGGGAATACATTTCCCTATGGCTACACGGAGATGAAAATCTCACGAAACCATAGGTACGGATGTATCCCGAAAGTGATCCACTATCCTACACGGAGGCAAAAACCTCACGAAGGCATAGTTTCTCACTCCTACTTAAGGGTGTGACCACAACGGTCATGCAAAATGCAATGCGCATCATAATATAGCAACATATGTAATAATACAAACACATGCAATGCAAAAGGATTGAATTTTAAAATTTTCTAAATTTCTGACATTAAGACAAAGGCAATTAATTATATGGCCTGACTCACTTATGGTCCCCAGTGGAGTCGCCAAGCTGTCGAAACCATTTTTAACGGGTTTTGAAAAAACGGGGTTCGACTTTAAAACGAAAACGGGAGTCGCCACCAATCTTTTTAGGTGTGATTGGATCACCTTTAAAAAATTTTGTTTAAAATCATTAGTTTTGGTCTACTAAATCAGAAAATGGGTTCGGGAGCCGGTTATGTACGAGGAAGGATTAGCACCCTCGTAACGCCCAAAAATTGGTACCAAATTGATTATCAAATGTCTTTAATGTCGGAAATTTAAAACTTTTAAGATGCAATCCTCTTTAAAAATATTTTGATTTTGAAAAATTAGGGTTCACTTTGCATCAAATGAATCAAAATATTACATCTAATAAGTTAGGACGCAATATTTTTAAGGCATTTGACACTAAGTTAACCTTTTTGGAAATACCTATCTCGAAACGACAAAACGCCATATCCAGTAAGTTAGGACATAACGCTTTGAAATTTCAAGACAGTTGCTCGTATTTTGAAAACTTTAAAACTTAGAAGGGTGCTTGGCTATTCGAACTCAACGAAAAAAAAAGTTGCAACCTAGTAAGTTAGGGCACTACTTTTCTCGAAGCTTTCAAACATCTAGCATTGCCTTTCATTTTTGAAAACTTTGGAATCTCGTTTTTAAATTGATGCATGAAGGAGTATATTTGTATTATAAAACATAATATATGAGATAACATGCTATAACAGTAGGTAAATAAAAGCATAATAGCAATAACATAAATGTCATACATCAATAAACATATATAAAAACATAACAAATTTTAAATAGGTAAATGTACATAAAAACACAATATATAGTGAAGAAGAATAGGTAAAACATAATAGCATGTAATTCAACATATATACATTAATAAACAAGAAATTGGTGCATGATATACAATTATATACATAAACATAAAAGAAAATAATGATATAGTATTAGCATACAACAATCATGAATGGAGTTTATAAAAAAGGAATTAATACATAAAAAATAATCACAAGAGAGAATTAATTATGAAATAAAAAAACATGATCCCATAATATAATATTTTAACAACTTTATAGAATAAATAACATAGATAATAAATAAAGTAATTATAGTACATAATATAAAAGTAAATGGGTTTTAAAACTACCAAAATACATAGTTTATAATAGAGTATATAATAGAATAATAGTTTTATAGCATAGGACATGAAAATATTTAGGTTTGTTTTTAAATAATATAAATATAATTAATGAAATATTTAATACCAATTAAATATAAAAATAATAATGTAAATAGTAATGTGCAATTGTATATGTTAAAATATAAAATAATATGATAATATAAAAATATAAACATTATATGACAATAATATAATATAATAAATAATTAGTAATATAACATATATTAAAATACATATTAATATGATAATAAAGAAATATAAAGTAATGTAATCAATATTAAAATAAAAATATAAATGATAATAAAGAAATATAATATAAAATAAAATGTGGATTTTAAATAAATTAAAAAGGATTTAAAAAAGAAGAAGAAAAAAGATTTTGGGATAATTTAAAAGAAGCAAATGAGGAATTTGGACTTTCTGGAATACGTATTCAAAAGTCCAGGGACTCATGGGGCAATTTAGCCCTAATCCCTAAAACGGCACCGTTTTAAGGTGCCCGTTTCAATGGTCTTGGGACCAAATTGAAACAGAAATTAAATAACTGGGCCAATAAAATAACAGTTGAATTAAACGAAATTGAATAAACTAAAAATGCGGAAGGGCCGAGGGAATAAATATCCCTCT
The DNA here is from genome assembly GCA_020496765.1 of Gossypium stocksii. Taxonomy (NCBI): domain Eukaryota; kingdom Viridiplantae; phylum Streptophyta; class Magnoliopsida; order Malvales; family Malvaceae; genus Gossypium; species Gossypium stocksii. The sequence continues at coordinate 104,149,888 of CM035621.1, forward strand.
TTGTCGATAAAACACGCGGACTTTCGGGTCGGATCGGGTCGGACTTTGGGTCCTATATAAACCCTTTGTAACCCCGAAAATTCATTCTTAACCCTCTCTTTAAAAAAAACTCTGAAGAGCCCTCTGAGCTCCGGCCAAGGGCAGCCACAGCTCCGGTCATCGGGCCTTCACGCGAGCCTCACGCGCCACCATATACGGTGGCCAGAGGTCTAAAAATGCCTCCTTTTGCAGGTAAAACCTTCCCCTTCCCTCCCTGTATATTTTTCGTAAAAAAGGGGTAAAAAAACAAGAAAACAGTATGTTTTATTTTGACTTTAACAAACTGTTATTTAGAAACTAATTATAATCTGCTTCCTGGTTGTTTCGTTATTGTATATGCTTTAACAGAATATAGAAAAGCGAAAAAAAATCACCTTTGATCTCAAGAAAATGCTGCTGTGCTTTCTCTGTTTTTTGTATTCCTCTCTTAATATTTGTATGTAAAAACAAAGGATCCCTTTTCACGGGTTACAGAAAATGGCTTTATAGCCAATGTTCTATTACATGTTCTGGGAAAGAAATCATTTTTGTTCGCTATATCTTTGGCCGTGATCTGCTGAGATTTCTTTTGCTTTAGTTTCCTTTTTCTGTTTTTTTTTTGTATCTGCTCGTGTTTCCTTTTCCATTTTGCAGGCACCCGAAGATCTTGGTGATGGTCGTGCTGTTCGACGCGATTTGAGGCCGGATGGAGGGACGACCAGTGACCGGGGCACTAGTGGGCATTGAAAGCCCTTGAGACAGCGCATTAATGGCGGCCCCGGTTTCAGGGACCGAATAGACACTCCCCGAGTCTTTTAGAATTTGTTGCGACGCCTTAGTGCTTAGGAAACCCTAGGGTTTCCTGTTTCTCTTAAGTCCCTTGGGCCTTTTGGGCCATTTTAAATTTGGGCTACGAGGGATTTTGGGTAGTTATCTGCTTGGGTCATCTGATGTATGGGCTACGGGTGGACATGGGTCTGTCGGGTAGCGAATTAAAATTTAGGCCAAGGTTTGGGTAATCGGGTGTACCCGGGTACACGGGTAGCGCTTCTGTATTGGGCCACCAACGCTTGGGCCTTGTAATCTGGACTGTTTAAATGGACTTTTAAATGAATATTTATTTACTTAATCCACTTTCTTTTTTTCAAATTTAGCCCGGTCAAATTTGGGCTGCTATAAATGAAACAATTAAAAGGGTTTAAAACAAATAATGTAACAACAAACAATATAAGTACGAAAAATATAACTATAGTAAGTATACTTTTAAACAAATAATTCATAAAACCAAACTTCAATCAAATATTATAAATAGCAATAATGATAAAGTAATTTTAAAAACGATTTTTAAGATAAAATAATATATAAAATGTTTCAAAACAATTAATTTAAAAAAACAACTTAAATTAACATGAACAGAATTTAAATTTGCTAACATATAAAAAGGAAGTTTGAAATAAACCATATAGGAAAGATGAAATAATTTAATAAAAATAAAATACAAGAGTTTAAAATAGATAATCATAAAACAATTTTTTTTTAAAACCAACAATACAAAAATTTTGAGTAAACAATATACGTAAATAATTTGAACTAATATGTATATATATATTTAAAAATAAGTAACACATAAAAGTTTTTTTAGTGAATAATATAAAAAGGGTGTTTAAAACAAATAATATGTATATATAATATAAATGATACATATATAAAGTTTAAATAAGTAGAAAATAAAAGGTTAGAATAGATAAAACAAGAAAAAGGTTAACAATAATTATAATAATAATAGATAAACAGAAAAGTAAGTAAATAAATAAACTAAAACAAGTTGAGGACGAAATTGAAATTAAAACAGAATTTGGGATCTAAAGAACTAAACATAGCATCAATAAAAGGACCCAGATGGATTGCGCGAGCAAAGAATGGGGATTAAAAGGGTAATTATCCCTAACCCCCAAAGTGCGCCGTTTCAACACAGACCAAACTGAATCAAAAGCGAACATCTTGGGGCGAAATTAAAAAGAAGAAAAAAAAAGTAGGATCGCATTGCATCACGCCACAAAAGCGGAGGGCCTTATGGCGCAAATAGACCGATAATAAAAAACGCGTGGATCCTCCCCGACTCGGGTCACTCGTGCGGATCTTGGCCATGAAACAACGCCGTTTTGGTCATTAAGAGACCATACCAAAACGACACCGTATCCTTGGCCTATATATATCAAAAAAGTAAAAAAAAAAAAAATCATTTAGACATGTCTTTAAAACAAAAAAAAAAACCCAAAAAACCTCTCGACAGGCTCTCGGAGTACTAGCCTGAGTTCAGCCTTGCTCCGTCATTGAGCCACCGCCCTCCGTTGAGCCCGCCGCCGTATACGGTGGTCGGAGTTTACGAAAGGCACTCTATCGACCTTTTAAAATCCCCTAAGCCCGAATCTAAACCTTAAAACACTCAAATCTCTCCCTAAAATCGAAAACTGAACCAAGACTCCTCGGATTCGGGACTCCAATCGTCCTACGAAGGTAAAGTTTTTATTTTTATTACTGTGCTAAATATATGCAGTAGATTAGAAGCAAAAAATAGATTGAACAATTCGAAAATACCTCTGCTTTTTATCTTTTTTTTGTATTTGAAGTCGTAAGAACCTTACAATGGTTTTCTGGCTTATTTTTATAGCCGAAAAGAAAAATACAACATATTGATGTTTTTTTTATTTCATTTCTGTCAGTCTTTACGTGTTACTGTTTCTGTCGTTCCCTTTTTTGGTCTGTTTGCAGGTGAGGAGGGAGGTCAACGAGCGGGGCTTCCGTTTTGGTGCTAAGGGGCAGGTAGAGCCGACCCTCGAGCGTTAAGCTTGCTACAGAAGCACATGGGAAGGGTACGGCGCTAGGCAACTCTAGGGTTTTGGCTTGGCTGAGATGGTTTAGGCATTGGGCCTATCGGGCCACCAAGGTTTAGGGCTAAAATTTGGGCTAGGATAGGTTTAGGTTGGGTTTAAAATTCAGGCTTGAATTGGATAGTTGGTATAGGTATTTGGGTCCGATTGGGCTTGTAATATGGATTTGGGATTGTATTTTAGGTTTTTGGGTTTGGTTTTGATTCGGCCCCCCCTTTTAATGTGTAAATAGACTGTTAATTTTGGACTCTTTTACTTAATTGGTTTTAATATTTTGTTTGATTTGGCTTGTTGGGCCCGGGCGAAAATAGGCCTCTACAATAGCCAAGCACTTACTCCCCATTACTCAGTCGGGTCACTATTTTTTTTTAAGCTTAGATAGCGAAGTAATCAGTTCTCATGCTTACTATCAAGATTATCCAATTAAGCACATTCATCAATGTTCAACCCAATACTCAAGCTTGAACATATCAAAAGTTCACCTAGATCATTCTTTGGAAGCATGCTTCAAACAAAATTATTCTCTCGAAAATTCTAAAATCAATTATAGAAAGCATATCAATAAAAAAGAACCGTGAATTTAGATAATATGAAGTATCTATTGTTCTAGCAAACATCGTAACATCAATCAATGTTACAAATTCTATACAAATTCACCATTTAGGTTTTGAAAATATTCAGTATGGCAAATTTATTAATCTCAAATACATAAAAATATTTCAAAATCTCTTTGAATTGATATTTCATGCAAACTACATACATTATGCAAAAATCGAAGACATAAAATATGCAAAAAATAAAAAATAGCTAAAAATTCATGCAAATTAAATAGACTCGACTCCATTCCCTCATACTCAAATCTAACATTATCCTCAATGTTTTAAAAATAAGTGAAGAATTAGGAAACTTCCCTGTTAAAGTACTCAAAAAATATATTTAAGTAGACCCATCCTTTGCCCTTTTTAAAGCATCAATGACTTTTTTTTTGTTAAAGTGTGCACTACAACCAAACAGGTATATAGCAACGCAAGTTGCAGCTAAAAAAATTAACTGGTAGTACAAGAATTAATGTCATAGTTGCATTTATCTCTCTTGTTCTTGTGTTCAACAAATAAGTCAAACAACAACTAGAATTTAATGAGAAAAAAAAAAATCAAATAACAAATTGAAACGGTCTTACCAAATTTCTAAAGTTACTCGATCTCTTGATCTATTGTAGAAACGTGTCTTTTATTACGCTTGATTTTGAAGAAAAATAGAAAAATGACCAAAGCGAGTAAAACGACTTTTAAGAGGTCAAATATAGGGTATAATATCAAATATAAAATTTTAAAATACCAATATACCCTTAAAACATGAGTTCGTGCCGTCCACTCCACCAAACATTAAAAAATTTGAGTTGGGAGGGTCTCCATCAGTACAGGAGCACGGAAGGACTTCAGGGAGCGAGTAAACATAGAATGAGGGTGCTATCAAGGTGATGGGGCGTTGTATCTTGCGCCGGAACATTGGGGATCACAAGCGACTGTGCCATGGCTCCAGATCTGGGATTATGGCTCCATAGTTTTGAGCCACAACCCACTTGTCTTTCTTTTAGTTCTTCATGTTTTGCTCTTTTTTATTATTCATTTCACCTTCATTGATCCTCAAACTTGCATCCCAAGTTCATATGCACCGAATTAGAATCATGAAACACCAAATAAATTAATAATATTAATAATACAAAATAAAAATAAAAATGCTAATATATGCAAATGTGAAACTAAACATGCAAATAAAGCTAAAACATGATATTTTACTTGAAGAGAAATAAAAAATAAAACAATAAGGTTCTAAAATATATAAATTATGAGTACTTATCAATCCTTCTAATGATTTTGTTATTTACATTGTTTTTTATGAATTGGATCTTATAACAATGAAATTAAAATTACTTATGAGCATCTATTTCTATAAAAAAGACAACTTTGTGTAAGTACTTTTAAGGGTTATATATATATATATATAAAATAATTATTTAATATATTGAAAGTGAATTTTTTATTCCACAAGCGAGGTTGAAATTTTATCATTATTCTTAAATTGTATTTAAAAATTAAAAAAAAAAAACATGTGGCAAAATCTTGTTGAATAAAACATTCCTTTACATGTGTACTAAATAATTATCCAAATAAATATTAACTTTTTTGAAACAAAGACTATAATTAAATAAATAAATTAGAAAGACAACCAAAGAGAGAACAGGAACAAGAGAGAACTAAACTCGAAGCCAACATGTTTACTTCGTACATTCGTTCCTAACCTCTCCATGTGAGAATGCAAATTTGGACATTAGAGACTGACATTATTTAAAATTACTGTCAAAAACTCTAAACATAAACCGTAAAATGAATATGAAGAATAAAAAAATTAATAATTTTTAAAAAAATTATATAAATCAAACATAAACACAATCAATTTAAATAAAGATAAATGAAATTTAAAAAAAAACACACACACACGAAAACGAGTGCATCTTAAACTAGAACACGCCCACAATGACCTAAACTCATAAATACATATTTCTGAAATATTTGAAAATAAAATAAAAAACTGACAAATAATGTCACGTAAACAAAAAATATGCCTAGTCATTTGTGCTTTCCAAAAGTAATGATGATGAGGCACGCTTTTCGTTGACGTGGGGTATCTCTTCATCAAAACTTGGCTATTTTACCAAATTAAATAAATAAATAAATAAAAACAATACCATTTCACTAATTCTTTTTAAAGTTGGGATAATTTAGTGAAACATAATAGAACGAACAATTATTTAAAAGTCAAATTCTCTTATTACTAATTCTACTGTGCATATATTATATATTTAATTTTTATATTTTAATTTGGTAAATTTTAAATTATATATTTTTTAAATTGGTTAATTTTAGTTCATGTACTTCTTAAATTTTGAAAGATTAGTATTAATTTAAACGATAATAGTTAAAATCTATTTGACTAAATTCTACTATTAATCCTGTGCTACACGAAAAGTTGTAGATTTAATCTATATTCTTCAATTAGATTATTATTAGTATTTATACTTTTCATAATTTCAATAGTGACACAAACAACAGTAGTTAAATTTATTAATTGACATTTTTCAAATAATATTTTGAAATAATTAATTGATATGATATTGTATTTGTGATAATATGTTTGTTATATTAAAATTTGAAAATAACATGACTTAACGTAATGAATTTAACAACTATCATTTGGTGAAAACTAAAATTTAAAAATTCAAATGATAAAAAACTAAAAATTATCAAATTTAAATATAAAAACTAAATTTACTACTCACAAATAGAGTATTAACAAAATTTATGAGTAAGGCTTATAAACTAGCGTCTACGAGCATTTACATAATTCATCCCTACATATTTATTTTGGAAGGCACTCTTAAAATGATCTCAAGTAATTTGATTCAGTTAAGTTCCCTTCTCAATTGTCAATCACCACTGATACGCTTTATCGCAAAGTAAAGACACTACACCCTTCAATTTATGCTCGGGAGTGCGGTCAATGTTATTCATCAATCGTCTTATTTAAATATTAGATGAGCCGAATTTTACGATTTGAAATGTTTACTCTTAATACTTAAAGGATTTATTTTTTAATATATGTAAATATTTTATTTTCGAATATATTTAGGATTAGAGTTAAAAATAATTGGTAACTGAAAGATAAGCTTGGGCTTTGTTCTTTAAGGATAAAATACTCTATATGGCTGAAGTATATCTATATTGAAGTCTACCTTTGTCAAATTGCAGAAAAAGGAACACCCAATGCAGTGTTATTGCTAAATTCCAAAGAAATAAAAGTATTAGAATGTCGTGTACATAAAAAAGCAGAGAATATTACAGTCGGAGTGACACAAATATTGTTTAAATGGATCCAGTGTCACTCTTCCCCTTCCCCAAATGATGAAGAAAATGTACATGAAAAAGTTACACAATGATTAGATATGACTTACAAAATGTTAAAACTTTTTAGTACACGTTAAACAAGTTTTATGTACCATACCAAACTTGTTCATTCTTCAGGAATGCTTTGAAGTTGAGGACTCCAACAATGGAACCTCTTTTTAACTGCATTACCGGCTTTCATAGCGTGCTTTTTTCGAAGAAGGTTTAACCGTTGTTCAACAGATAGAGATGGTGATAGTGATGATGGACAATTCGTATTAATTTCACCGTCACCGCCATTAATCCTTCCCAACATTTGCTTCAAATCTTGCTTCCGTACAACAATCTTCACCCTCAATACACCATCCTCGTTGATGTGATGAGTCACAACAGTAGTGCCACCTCCATTGTTAGCCTTTGCAATGGCTTCTAACAAATTGCTTCGCAGTGCTTTATGGTTTCGGTTTTTGCACTGTTTGAATTCTCTCTTTGGTGATGCCTTTCCCTCCATTTTTATGCTTTTCTTTTTCTATGGGTTAATATTGATTATCGTCCTGTACCTCAAGGCCTTTATATAACATTGAAACTTCCCATCAATGCAAGGTTGGCTAATTAAATATTAAAAAAGGGGTTTGAGTTACAACTGAAATAACTGGCTACTAGTCTTGTTGGTAGAGTACCTAAAATGGTTGTTAACCTAGCTCAGTATATAACCCTCAAAAGTTTGATGTCTAAATTTAAATTTTATAAATAAAAAAATTAATATTAAAAGGATTTAAGAGTTAAATCGAATTCAACTTCGAATTTAATAAAAACTTAATATAATTATCGAAAACTCTGACACCAAGAAAATCACATGACATATGTCCTATAAAAGTCAAAAGGGCCAAGAATGGATTAGCATTGAGAGCCTTAGCTTACCTCATTTGTCAAGCAGACTCGTTTTCTTGTAAATTGAAACAATCCCTATAAGTAATTTTTAATTTTTTGCACCATTATTTATTATTTATTTATTCGAGTTTCTTATCCCAAAAGATAGATTAAAGCCAACTTCTCATGCAAAAAAAAAAAAAACCTTGTTGTTGAGCTGAATTTAGCAACTGGTTTACGTCAAGGGAGGGTCCTGAGAATTCTGTAGAATTAATATATCAGCAAGTGTATGATTATTATGTGTATATATATATATAATATTATATTAAGGACATGGCATTGTTAGGGTGAGCACATATGAAAGCAATTCAGAAACATTGGTGTAAATGAAAATTGTCAAATAGTTGAGCTGTGAAATAGCTGTGTTTTGTCATCAATCATTCTAATAATCTCAGCTAACTTTAATTCTGATATCCTACCTGAGTGTTTAATCAACATATTTTTTATACTAATACGATGCACCAACCTCTATTTATGCCTTTAAAAATTATGTGAACTACTGCCTTCTTTCTTTCTTTCTTTCTTTAAATATATAATAGAGATTATCAATGATTAAGAACAATTATCATTTTCCCCTCAAGTCCCCAAATACCTTCTCATGATCTCACAAGTTTGGGATTTTATGTAAGGGCTTGAAGAAAAATAAAATAAAATTGTGTAATATTGGCAAGTCTTCTATCTATCAGGTAGATTAATAATGGGAGTCTGAGCTGTCGTTGTGTCTCATAACCATTAATCATTGGAGAAATTATTGGAATAGAATTGCTCAAGTTCTTTGGGGTTGGATTCAGAATTTTTGTATTTTTATATTTTAAAAAAATCATTCGATTTTTTTAAATATTTACATTTGCCATTTGTAATACATAAGAGGAAGAGATATTATCTTTCAAAAATATATGAATTCCTAAACATATTAATAATATTTATAATATACTCACTTTGAAATTCGGAGTATTAAGTAATAATTGTTTTGTATTAAATTTCTCGTTATATATATATATATATATTGAGTTTCTTATTGTGTTAAAAAAAAAAAAACTAAAAAGAACTAACAAGTGTCCAATATAATAGTAAAACATATTACACTCTCAAATAGAGAATATTATTGAGCTTTCATGTATCATTGAGCATCTCCAAACTTATTTAATTTCTTTATTTTTATTACACAAATTATGATGAATCTTGATATTATTGCTATTGAGGGTTTAAATTCCATGGATAGCTAAGTTTTTTACTTGGCTAATGATAGGGGTGAATCTAGAAATTTTTTTAGTGGGGTTAAAATTGAATTATAAAATTTTAAGAGGTCAAAATATAATTTTATCGTTTATTAATTTTTTATTTCATCATTTTTGAAGGGACTAAACAAAAAAAAATTATATTTTGAAGGTCAGTGCCTGCCCCTTTAAATTCACCCCTTACATTTAGAATCCGTTACGGCTATGTGTCTTATTGATTTTTAGGTCCAGGTTTTTCCACACGACATCAGTCTACTACACACAGCCTGGAGACACAGTCATGCGACCCTATTATGAGTCGCATACGGTCTGCGACATAGCTGTGTGACCCTAATTTCCAGTTGTACATGATTTGGCCATACAGCTTGGGCTTTATCACACGGCCTGGCCATACAACTGTGTGACCCCTATTTTCAGTTTTCCCACATTTTTTTGTTTTATTTTAGATTAGTCACTGACTGTTTTCAAACTGTTTTTAAGGTCCCATAGGCTCGATTTAAGGTCATTTTTGTATGAATGCTATGATTAATGATTGACTATTGACTTATGATGATTAAATTGAGCTCTGAATTGTTGTGATTTATAATTGAACTGAAATTTTGAAAATATTACAAATTAGTCCTAATTAAATTCTGGATCGTATTGGAGCATGCATAAACCAATATATGATCTGAGAAATGACGTAATTGTTAATCATAAATTGAATTGACTATGTTTGGATGATTTTTGTTAAATTTGAGTAATAATTATGCATTTATGAAGTATTCTATGTTTATTTAAGATAATTAAGGTGAATTGAATTTGTTCTATTCCTGCTATGACTATAGCATTTTTTAACTCAGGTCTGCCGATCAAATCGAGTTATGGGTGTTACATTTAGTGGTATCAGAACTACGATTTAGTTGATTTTAAGATTGAACATAACATGTATTAAGTCTAGAAATACATGCCACTTTATAACTTGTGATAGTGTGATGACTCCTAATCAGTTTGACTTATTTTATAGATTAGAGATGCCAATTGAATCCAATCGAGCGGATTCTGACGGAGTACAGAGTTATGTTCTAGCCACTGATTAAGGGGCTGCTCATAATGTGCCCGAGTTTTAAGGGCCTAGAGAAGAGGTTCATAGTATCTTTTTTAGTATGATGAATGACATGTTTAATGTGTATTTGAGAGTCAATCCCGTGGCTCAACAATCTCCACCTCCTCGTTCTCAAAACCCTATACGACATAATATTCATCGAATTTTTATTAATAAAATTCAAAAATGTAGGGCCAAAGAGTTTAGAGGTAGAGTGAGTGATGATTTAACCAGAGCTGATACTGGTTAGCAAACATAGAGAGTTCTAGCTGAAATATTATGTCTTTTCGAAGACTTTCTAAGATGTGTTGTGTCTCTGTTAAGAGAAGAGGCTTCTCACTAGTAGTCGACTTTAACTACTATGGTATCGAAAGAACATATTAACTGGGATTTCTTCCAAATTAAATTCTGAAAGAAATATGTCAGCAAACAATATTTAGATAAGAAGAAAAATGAATTCCTTGAGTTGAAGCAAGGAAACAGACTAGTTCCAAAATGTGTGCAAGAGTTTGTTCAGCTTAATAAATATGCTCATAAAATTGTACTGACTAAAGAGGAATTGTGTATTTGTTTCAAGGATGGATTGAATAATGTTATTAAAATGCTTGTGAATGCAACGGAATTTCGTGAGTTCGTAGTTTTATTTGATCGGGCTCAAAAAATAGAAGAAATTTGTTATCATGAAAGATAAAGCGAGACAAGAGTTTGAGACTTCAATAAATGAAATGTATCCAGAACGTTTTCTACTTTTTTGCCAAAGAAAAATGAAAGAACCGAATAGTCATTTTCAGTGCCATTAGGGTTTTATAGCAGAGATAGAATGAAATAGAGTCATGTGAGACCATCGATGACTTTAGTAACTAGTATAAGTAGCGTCAGAAATGTTTATAAACCATAATGTAGTCATTGTGGCCAAAATTACTTTGGAGTGTATAGATTGAAAGATGGATCCTACTTTAATGGTGGATCTCTTGATCACTTTAAGAAAATTATCAAATCGAATTGAGTTAAATAGGGATCAAAATGCAAAACCTGTTGTTACTTCTATGAGAGGCAGACGACTAGAAATTTGAGGCACAACTAGAGTTAATAGAAGTGAAATAAAAGACATAGCGATTCGATCTAAAGCTTGAGCTCTCGCTAGAGTTTGTGATCTGAGCGTGCGTGGAGGTTTCAACTTTTGATGTTATTGCTGGTACCTTTCCTACCTTTGATGTTATAGTATATGCATTAATTGACTTTGGGTTGAGACACATTTATATATGCACTAAGTTAGTAACAGAAAAGAGTTTACCGGTTGGGCCACTTGAATATGTTGTTAAAGTAACAAACTCTTTAGGCTAAAGTGTTATAGTTATTTGGTTTGCAAATAGTGTTCATTGAGAATTCATGGTTACAACTTTCCTATTGATTTGATGTTACTGCTTTTTTTAATGAATTTAACGTTATATTGGGAATGGATTAGCTGATTGTTCATGCAGTAATAGTGAATTGTTGTTAGAAACAAATTGATTTAAGATGTCAGAACAAAGAATTGGTTTCTGTTGAATCGACTAAAACTGATTATGCTTCGAAAATGATTTCAATGATATCTGCATAGAAATTGATCTAAAAAGGCTATAATGTATTTTAGCTCATATTTTTGGATTTTAGAGTGTCTGAAATGAAAGTAGAGTAGTTATCGATAGTTTACAAGTTTACAAATGTTTTTCTTGAGAATTTGTCGAGTTTACCGCCAGAATGAGAAGTCGAGTTGCTATAGAATTAGTGTTTGGTATTGATCAATTTTTATTGCTCTGTACAGAATGGTTTCAATTGAATTAAAAGCTCAGTTGCAAGAATTAATTGACAGAGGTTTTACTCGACCGAGTATATCACATTGAGGTGCACCTGCTCTCTTGTGAAAAAGAAAGATGGGTCAAAGAGATTGTACATAGATTGTCGGTAGTTGAATATGTAACGACCCAAAATTTTCGGGCACCGGAAAAACGAGTCGTAGGGCCTTCGTCTTAGGAAAATAAGTCCGTAAGTATTTATTAAAAATATTTATAAGGTTAGTTATAAGTTGAATTAAATTTTGATGGAAGTGAATTTAGTTTAATTAGAAATAATTAGTAAAAAGGACTAAATTGAATAGAAGGTAAAAGTTTAATTATAGAATATAAAATTGTTAAGGGATTGAATTAGTAATTAAATTAAAGAATTGACATGTGTGAATGATGGATAAATACATGTGTATTAATTTTATTGGTACAATTGTGTGTTATGTGTATTTACTTAATTATTAAGTAAATATTATTAATTATTTATTTGTTATAATTATTATTAAATTGTGTAAATGATTTTTATTAAATTGTTGTGATAAATACAAGTGTATGGCAAGGATTTGTGCATGTGTCATAATATATATGTATACAAATGTAATTTATATATTGGTTATTATATTAGATATTTATAATAATTAATTAAAGAAAACAAATAAAAGAAATAAAGAATAAAACAAAAGAAAAAGAACATAGAAAAGTTACAGAGAAGAAACGTGAAAGGGAAAGAAAGAAAGAAAGAAAGAAGAAAAAAGGGAAATTGAAGGATTAAAGCTTGGGAATTAATTTGGTAAGTCAATTAAGTCCATTTCTTTGTAATTTTGATGTTTTTAAAGCTCTAGAGAAAGATTCTCTTAAATTTATGTGAAAATATTAGAAAATAATGGAAGTTTGATTTGGGTTTATGTTAAGGAAATGGTGGAATTAGGGATTAATTTGATAGAATTGTGAATTTGAATTGAATTAGGGACTTAATTGTAAACTAGGCTATAAGTTTTGAGTTTTAGGGACTAATTTGAAAGAAATTCGAAATTATGGAAAAATAATGAGAATTTGATAGTTATATGAAAGTTTTAATGGAAATTGAATGAGAAAATGAGATAAATTGCTAAAGAAGAGAAGATAACAAAGTTTAGGACATAAGTGGGAATATGATAAAAGTTATATGGAAAATTTGGAAATTGTATAAATTATGTATATTATTAATTAATTGTAAATTTGCTAATTTTCGTAGCAAACAAGGAAACCGAGCCATCGAATACGAAAGGAAAGGAAAAAGTGGTCGAGGAATAGCTCGGAAAATATCGGTTTGTATTATCATAATTTGAATTATTTCTTATTATGTGCTTAATTTATTTGATATATGTGCATGGGAATGGAATTGAATTTAGTAGTGCTATATAAATTGAATGTGATTGAATATGGTTGATGAATACATAAGTGTATGTGAGATTGGATTATATGATTGTATTGAATTTGAATGATTTTGATTTATTGGAAATGGAAATGAAATGAAAATATGTGAAAATGTGAAATTGAAGCAAGTTATGCTTGAATTGCAAAATATGTGAGAAAATGTGGTCAAAGAGCAAATGATGTGAATTTGATTGAAATTACGAGAAAGTAATTGAAATTGATATGTGTTTCCGAGACCCTATTAACTAGTCGGGCTTAGTGGATATAGTTGGCATGCCATAGGATTGGAAGTATTCAGGGTTACTTCGACCTCGAGTCGATGAGACACTTGGAGTGTCATATTGCTTCAGGTAGATTCGATAAGGTACTGGGTACCACTTTACTTCGGCTAGGCCGATGAGACACTGGGTGTCAAATTTGCTTCGAACTATCCGATGAGGCACTGGGTGCCAATATGGTGTGTTTGGTTGGATCCGTGTATCCGCCAAAGTCCGAGTCATGTTAATAGGGGTAATTAAGTGAAATGAGAAAATCGATTGAAATTGTTTGTTTAAATTATTGAATGAAAGTGAAAATGATGATATGATATGAAATAAGAAATGAAATTGTGCTATGAGATTTAATACTTGAACCAAAGTTCTTGAATGGTCATTATTGAATATGTATATGTGTAAGTGGAAAGTGGACTAAAGATTCATGAAGTGTTCATGTTTAAAATGTGAATTGAATGTTTCTATGTGATTGAAGAAATGGTGAACCAAATATGGAAATATGGTAGCTTGGTGTACAACTATGTGCATGATTGTGTATGATTTGATATATTGTTATTGTTTAATTCGAATTATGATAATACCACTGAGTATTTTCAATACTCAGCGTACGGTTGTTTTCCGTGCGCAGGTTAGGTAAAGTCGAGGTTCCGTCAAGCATCCAAGTCAATCCCGATCTCAGCTTAAATTAGTGGTGATGTATCCATCTTTCGATATTGTGGCATGTACTAGGATAATATTTGTCACTTGTGTATATATTTAATATTTTGGGTATAAATATGGTGTATAAACTTTGAGAAGTTTTAGAAATGAATGAATGAGTTTTTACTAAGTTTGAAATTGATTTGAATGATTTTTTATTGTCATTTATAGGCCAATTAATTGGGTATGTATTTGGTATGTTTAGTGGGTAAAAATAGCTTTAAATTAGTGAAACATGCAGTTTTCACACGACCAAAACACATGGGCGTGTGCCTTGGCCGTGTAGGGGAAGTCAGTAGCTTCCACGGGCAAGTCACACGGCCGTGTGTGGCAAGTTAGTCTGCCCACGGCCTGGCCCCACGGCCATGTGATTTCACACGGGCTGTCCACACGGGCATGTCCCAATCCACACGGGCATGTGCCCCTGTTTTCTATGAAAAATGTTTAAAGTTCTTGGTTTGATCCCGATTCAATTTCTAAACTTATTTTGGGCCCCGTAGGCCTATATTAAGGTTTAATTGATGGAAATTAGAGGGTTTTTAATTGAAACTCAAATTTATACCTCGTTTTATTTCGTAAGTTAGTGTATGGTTCCGGTAATACCTCGTGACCCTGTTCCGGCGACGGTGTGGGGTTAGGGGGTGTTACAATTTGTTGGTATCAAAGCTATAGGTTTAGCCGATTCTCGGACTAAAATGAGTTTGTAAGTGAGTCTAGAAGTACATGCCACATTCAAGTAAAAGTTGAGTCGGGATTTTTGGATGCTGACCTATTTAATTGTTTTTGTTTTATAGATTAAAGATGTCGGATGATCAATCAATCGATTTGAATGAAAGTGTATCAGCTACACCTAGTGTGAACCCGTTTATAGATCAACCTCCCGATGTAGAAAGAGAAGACATTAGGGAGAGAGATGAAAAAGGTAGAATTGATTCTGACTTATTAAGAGTTTTAGTTGATGCTCTTCAGCGAGTAGCGGGAACTGTACCTGCTACCACATCTGTAACTATTCCTAGACGGGCCCCTATTAGAGAATTAAGAAAGTACGGTGCCACGAAATTTTCGGGTCTGAAAGGAGTTGATCCGTCCATAGCTGAAAACTGGATCGAAGCAACAAAAAGAGTTTTACAACAGTTAGAGTGTACTCCACATGAAAGCTTGTTGTGTACTGTATCTTTATTACAGGGTGAAGCATACCTATGGTGGGAATCTGTTATCTGGCACCTGCCTGCTAATCAGGTAACGTGGGAGTTATTTCAGAAGGAATTCCAAAAGAAGTATATCGGGGAAATATATATTGAGGACAAGAAACAAGAATTTTTTACTTTGAAACAAGGTGAGATGTCTGTAATGGATTATGAACGGGAATTTTTGAGACTGGGCAAATATGCATCAGAGTTTATACCGACTGAAGCTGATAGTTGTAAGAGATTCTTGCGGGGGTTGAGAGATGAAATAAAAGTGTTGTTGGTATCTCAACGGATTACTGAACTAGTGGATCTGATTGAACGAGCCAAGATGATAGAACAAGTCTTGGGACTTGATAAAAAGTCTGAACCATCTAAGTCAGTTGGTAAGCGTATGGGAACTACAAGCTTGAATCCGTTATCGAAAAGATTCAGAGAATCTCGAGGTGGTTGGAGATCTAGTTTCAGATCGGATAGAGGAGGAAAGAGCCAAGGAAAGCAAACCACAGTGTCCACCGGCAGTGTAAGAGGTCCATCCCGAGATGTGGTCATTCCAGATTGTGAGCATTGCGGAAAGAAACACAGAGGTGAATGCTGGAAATTAGTTGGGGGCTGTTTCCGATGTGGATCTAAAGACCATTTTATCAGAGATTGTCCTAAAGCCGATAGTACCACACCCGTTACATCACAGAGATCAGGCTCTACTAAGAGAGGTAGAAGATCGGGTAGAGGTAGTTCCGTATCTCGAGGAAGTGGTGTTAGGAGAAATAGTGACATTGTTACTCAACAATCTGAAGCTCGAGTACCAGCTAGAGCATATGTGGTCCGAACCCGAGAAGAGAGAGATGCGCATGATGTTGTAACAGGTATATTTTTATTACATTCTGAGCCCGTTTATGCTTTAATTGATCCTGGATCTTCGCATTCATATGTTAGCTCGAAACTAGTTGAATTGGGAAAATTGAAACATGAAACGTCTAGAATGTCAATAGAGGTGTCAAGTCTGTTAGGACAAACGGTGTTAGTGAATCAAATATGTCTGAGATGCCCATTAGAAATTCAGGATAGAATTTTTCCGGTTAATTTATTGATTATGCCATTTGGAGACTTTGATGTAATATTGGGTATGGATTGGTTATCCGAACATGGTGTGATTTTGGACTGTTATAAAAAGAAGTTCAGTATTCAGACTAGTAGCGGAGACAGTATTGAGGTGAAAGGTATTCGAAATAGTGGGCCAACACGTGTTATTTCAGCAATAAATGCTAACAAGTTGTTACAGTAGGGTTGTACAGCGTATTTGGCCTATGTTATTAATTCAGATTCAGTTGGAAGTCAATGTAGTAAAATCCGAACAGTTTGCAAGTTTTCTGATGTATTTCCTGAAGAATTACCGGGTTTGCCACCAGACAGAGAAGTTGAGTTTGCTATAGAGGTTTATCCGAGTACTACTCCAATTTCTATTCCTCCATACCGTATATCACTTACAGAACTGAAAGAGTTAAAGATACAGTTGCAAGATTTGCTAGATCGTGGTTTTATTCGGTCGAGTATTTCACCGTGGGGAGCTCCAGTATTATTTGTTAAGAAGAAAGATGGTTCGATGCGACTTTGTATTGATTATAGAAAGTTGAATAAAGTGACAATCAAGAATAAATATCCCCTTCCTCGCATTGATGATTTATTTGATCAACTAAAAGGAGCTTCGGTGTTTTCAAAGATTGATTTAAGATCCGGCTACTATCAGTTGAAAGTAAAAGAATGTGATGTGCTGAAGACAGCTTTTCGTACAAGGTATGGCCATTATGAATTTTTAGTAATGCCATTCGGATTGACTAATGCCCCAGCTGCTTTCATGGATCTGATGAACCGCATATTTCAGCCATATTTAGATCAGTTTGTTGTGGTCTTTATTGATGATATATTGGTATATTCTAAGTCAGAAACAGAACATGATCATCATCTCAGAATAGTGCTACAGATTTTGCGAGAAAAGCGATTGTATGGGAAATTGAGTAAATGTGAATTCTGGTTATCAGAAGTTGTATTTTTGGGACATGTGGTATTGGCAGATGGAATTAGAGTTGATCCGAAAAAGATAGAGGCCATAATTCAGTGGAAAGCTCCGAAGAATGTATCTGAGGTACGTAGTTTCCTTGGTTTGGCTGGGTATTATAGAAGATTTGTGAATGGATTTTCAAAAATAGCCTTGCCTATGACTAAATTGCTACAGAAGAATGTTTCTTTTGTTTGGGATGATCAATGTCAGAAAAGTTTTGAGATGTTGAAACAGATGTTGACAGAAGCACCAGTTCTGACTTTACCAGAATCGGGAAAGGATTTTACTGTATACAGTGATGCTTCTCTAAGTGGTTTAGGTTGTGTACTTATGCAAGATGGAAAGGTTATTGCCTATGCTTCTCGACAGTTGAAGCCACATGAGCGTAACTATCCGACTCACGATTTGGAGCTTGCGGCTGTGATTTTCGCATTGAAGATTTGGAGGCACTATCTTTATGGTGAGAAATGCTACATTTACACAGATCATAAAAGTTTAAAATACCTCCTCTCCCAAAAAGAATTGAATTTGAGACAGAGACGGTGGATCGAGCTTCTGAAAGATTATGATTGTGTTATAGATTACCATCCGGGAAAAGCTAATGTAGTAGCCGATGCATTGAGTAGAAAAGCAGCAATTGAGTTGAGAGCAATGTTTGCACAGCTCAGTATCACTGATGATGGAAGTCTATTGGCCGAGTTAAAAATAAAGCCGATAATGTTTGATCAGATCAGAGTAGCTCAGTTGGAAGATGAAAAGTTGATGAAGAAAAGAGAGATGATACAGAGTGGAACGGTAGAAAATTTCAGCATTGATACTCATGGATGTTTGAGGTACCGAGATCGAGTTTGTGTTCCAGCTACTTCCGAACTAAAAGAGTTGATTCTTCGAGAAGCACATGATGGTACTTTTGCATTGCATCCTGGTGGGACAAAAATGTATCGTAATCTACGAGATTTGTATTGGTGGCCTGGGATGAAAAGAGACATAGTTGAATATGTTGGGTAAATGTCTTGTATGTCAGCGAGTAAAGGCAGAACATCAGGTACCGATAGGTTTACTTCAGCCTATCAGTATTCCTGAATGGAAATGGGATCGCATCACGATGGATTTTGTTACGGGATTACCGTTGTCACCGAGTAAAAAGAATGCTATTTGGGTGATAGTAGATAGACTTACCAAGTCAGCTCATTTTATAGCAGTCTGAACAGATTGGTCGCTGCAAAAACTTGCTGAGGTATACATTCGAGAAATTGTTAGATTGCATGGTATTCCGTCATCGATAATTTCAGATCGAGATCCTTGGTTCACATCAAGATTTTGGAGACAGTTACATGAGTCGTTGGGTACACAACTTAATTTCAGTACAGCCTTCCATCCACAAACTGACGGACAATCTGAACGGGTAATTCAAATTTTAGAAGATATGCTTCGAGCTTGTATCATTGAATTTGAATCAGGTTGGGAACGTTATTTGCCTTTAGCTGAATTTGTGTATAATAATAGTTTCCAATCAAGTATTCAGATGGCTCCGTATGAAGTATTGTATGGTCGACGATGTAGATCACCTGTGTGTTGGACAGAATTGAATGAAAGAAAAGTGATTGGGCCGGAATTGATTCAAGAAACTGAAGAAACAGTCAAGAAGATTCGAGGAAGATTAAAAGCAGCTTTTGATAGACAGAAATCTTATGCTGATTTGAAACGACGGGATATTGAGTATTCAATTGGGGACAAAGTATTTCTTAAAGTTTCGCCATGGAAGAAAGTGTTGAGATTTGGCCGGAAAGGTAAATTAAGTCCTCGTTATATTGGGCCATATGAAATAGTGGAAAGAATTGGACCGGTAGCTTATCGGTTGGTTTTACCTCCGGAATTGCAAAAGATACACAACGTATTTCATGTTTCGATGCTTCGAAGGTATAGATCGGATCCTTCTCATGTTATTCCTGTTGAAGATATTGAGATTCGATCTGATTTGACTTATGAAGAAGAACCAGTTAAGATTTTAGCCCGAGAGGTAAAAGAATTGAGAAATAAACGAATTTCCTTAGTGAAAGTGCTTTGGAGAAGCCATAAAGTAGAAGAAGTAACATGGGAACCGGAAGAAACTATGAGAGCTCAATACCTCCATCTATTCTCAGGTAAATTTCGAGGACAAAATTTTTTTAAGGGGGAAGAAAGGTAACGACCCAAAATTTCCGGGCACCAGAAAAACGAGTCGTAGGGCCTTCGTCTTAGGAAAATAAGTCCGTAAGTATTTATTAAAAATATTTATAAGGTTAGTTATAAGTTGAATTAAATTTTGATGGAAGTGAATTTAGTTTAATTAGAAATAATTAGTAAAAAGGACTAAATTGAATAGAAAGTAAAAGTTTAATTATAGAATATAAAATTGTTAAGGGATTGAATTAGTAATTAAATTAAAGAATTGACATGTGTGAATGATGGATAAATAAATGTGTATTAATTTTATTGGTACAATTGTGTGTTATGTGTATTTACTTAATTATTAAGTAAATATTATTAATTATTTATTTGTTATAATTATTATTAAATTGTGTAAATGATTTTTATTAAATTGTTGTGATAAATACAAGTGTATGGCAAGGATTTGTGCATGTGTCATAATATATATGTATACAAATGTAATTTATATATTGGTTATTATATTAGATATTTATAATAATTAATTAAAGAAAACAAATAAAAGAAATAAAGAATAAAACAAAAGAAAAAGAACATAGAAAAGTTACAGAGAAGAAACGTGAAAGGGAAAGAAAGAAAGAAAGAAAGAAGAAAAAAGGGAAATTGAAGGATTAAAGCTTGGGAATTAATTTGGTAAGTCAATTAAGTCCATTTCTTTGTAATTTTGATGTTTTTGAAGCTCTAGAGAAAGATTCTCTTGAATTTATGTGAAAATATTAGAAAATAATGGAAGTTTGATTTGGGTTTATGTTAAGGAAATGGTGGAATTAGGGATTAATTTGATAGAATTGTGAATTTGAATTGAATTAGGGACTTAATTGTAAACTAGGCTATAAGTTTTGAGTTTTAGGGACTAATTTGAAAGAAATTCGAAATTATGGAAAAATAATGAGAATTTGATAGTTATATGAAAGTTTTAATGGAAATTGAATGAGAAAATGAGATAAATTGCTAAAGAAGAGAAGATAACAAAGTTTAGGACATAAGTGGGAATATGATAAAAGTTATATGGAAAATTTGGAAATTGTATAAATTATGTATATTATTAATTAATTGTAAATTTGCTAATTTTCGTAGCAAACAAGGAAACCGAGCCATCGAATACGAAAGGAAAAGAAAAAGTGGTCGAGGAGTAGCTCGGGAAAATATCGGTTTGTATTATCATAATTTGAATTATTTCTTATTATGTGCTTAATTTATTTGATATATGTGCATGGGAATGGAATTGAATTTAGTAGTGCTATATAAATTGAATGTGATTGAATATGGTTGATGAATACATAAGTGTATGTGAGATTGGATTATATGATTGTATTGAATTTGAATGATTTTGATTTATTGGAAATGGAAATGAAATGAAAATATGTGAAAATGTGAAATTGAAGCAAGTTATGCTTGAATTGCAAAATATGTGAGAAAATGTGGTCAAAGAGCAAATGATGTGAATTTGATTGAAATTACGAGAAAGTAATTGAAATTGATATGTGTTTCCGAGACCCTATTAACTAGTCGGGCTTAGTGGATATAGTTGGCATGCCATAGGATTGGAAGTGTTTAGGGTTACTTCGACCTCGAGTCGATGAGACACTTGGAGTGTCATATTGCTTCGGGTAGATTCGATGAGGTACTGGGTACCATTTTACTTCGGCTAGGCCGATGAGACACTGGGTGTCAAATTTGCTTCGAACTATCCGATGAGGCACTGGGTGCCAATATGGTGTGTTTGGTTGGATCCGTGTATCCGCCAAAGTCCGAGTCATGTTAATAGGGGTAATTAAGTGAAATGAGAAAATCGATTGAAATTGTTCGTTTAAATTATTGAATGAAAGTGAAAATGATGATATGATATGAAATAAGAAATGAAATTGTGCTATGAGATTTAATACTTGAACCAAAGTTCTTGAATGGTCATTATTGAATATGTATATGTGTAAGTGGAAAGTGGACTAAAGATTCATGAAGTGTTCATGTTTAAAATGTGAATTGATTGTTTCTATGTGATTGAAGAAATGGTGAACCAAATATGGAAATATGGTAGCTTGGTGTACAACTATGTGCATGATTGTGTATGATTTGATATATTGTTATTGTTTAATTCGAATTATGATAATACCACTGAGTATTTTCAATACTCAGCGTACGGTTGTTTTCCGTGCGCAGGTTAGGTAAAGTCGAGGTTCCGTCAAGCATCCAAGTCAATCCCGATCTCAGCTCAAATTAGTGGTAATGTATCCATCTTTCGATATTGTGGCATGTACTGGGTTAATATTTGTCACTTGTGTATATATTTAATATTTTGGGTATAAATATGGTGTATAAACTTTGAGAAGTTTTAGAAATGAATGAATGAGTTTTTACTAAGTTTGAAATTGATTTGAATGATTTTTTATTGTCATTTATAGGCCAATTAATTGGGTATGTATTTGGTATGTTTAGTGGGTAAAAATAGCTTTAAATTAGTGAAACATGCAGTTTTCACACGGCCAAAACACATGGGCGTGTGCCTTGGCCGTGTGGGGGAAGTCAGTAGCTTCCACGGGCAAGTCACACGGTCGTGTGTGGCAAGTTAGTCTGCCCACGGCCTGGCCCCACGGTCATGTGATTTCACACGGGCTGTCCACACGGGCATGTCCCAATCCACACGGGCATGTGCCCCTGTTTTCTATGAAAAATGTTTAAAGTTCTCGGTTTGATCCCGATTCAATTTCTAAACTTATTTTGGGCCCCGTAGGCCTATATTAAGGTCTAATTGATGGAAATTAGAGGGTTTTTAATTGAAACTCAAATTTATACCTCGTTTTATTTCGTAAGTTAGTGTATGGTTCCGGTAATACCTCGTGACCCTGTTCCGGCGACGGTGTGGGGTTAGGGGGTGTTACAGAATAAGTCATGATAAAGAGTAAATATCCATTGCCTTGTATTGAAGATTTATTCGATCAGCTGAAAGGTATTCCAATGTTCTTGAAGATAGAACTCTGACCTGGTTACTAACAATTGTGAGTTAAAGTCGTAAATGTACAGAAAACAACATTTAGAATCCATTACAGATGTTACGGACATTCAGAATCCGTTACGGTCGCGTGTCTTATTGATTTTTAGGTGCAGGTTTTTCCACACAGCATCAATCTATTGCACGGCTTGGTGACACGATCGTGCGACCTTATTATGAGTCGCACACGGTCTGCGACATGGCTGTGTGACCCTAATTTCAAGCTGTACACGGTTTGGCCACATAACCATGTTCATAAGCCACATGGCCTGGACTTTGTCACAGGCCTGACTATATGGCTGTGTGACCATGTTTTCAGTTTTCCCACATTTTTCTGTTTTGTTTCGGATTAGTTCCTGACTATTTCCAAACTGTTTTTAAGATCTCATAGGCTCGATTTAAGGTTGTTTTTGTATGAATGCTATGATTAATGATTAACTATTGATTTATGATGATTAAATTGAGCTCTGAATTGTTGTGATTTATAATTGAACTAAAATTTTGAGAATGTTGCAAATTAGTCCTAGTTAAATTTTGGATGGTATTGGAGCATACATAAACCAATATATGATCTGAGAAATGACGTAATTGTTAATTATAAATTGAATTGATTATGCGTAATTGTTAATTATAAATTGAATTGAGTATGTTTGGGTGATTTTTTGTTAAATTTGAGTAATAATTATGCATTTAGGAAGTATTCTGTGTTTATTTGAGATAATCAAGGTGAATTGAATGTGTTCTATTCCAACAAAGACTATAACATTTCGTAACTCAGGTCTGACGATTGGATCGGGTTATTGGTGTTACATATCCAATTGGTCACTCCACTAGTTCACTACAACTCTACATGAATTGCATGTAAAACTTTAACTAATAAATAGATCAATTGGAGAAATAGATTACGTGAATTTCTAATTACAGTAATACATTTTCTCATGGTAGCAAGAGATGACCTAGTGTTACTTTAATTTCTCTAGATTATTACTTAATTGTATGAATAAATTAAATAATTAAGTCAAAAGTAAGAATTAGATTAAATTAAATCATCATCATAATTAATTTTATTTAGAATTGAAAATTTTATAATTAAAAAAAGTTTGCACATAAATTTTAATATGGTAAGATTGATATGATTTTAACGGAATTAAAATTAATTTATGAAAAATATTTAATTATATAAATAAAATTTAATTTAATTTAATAATTAAAATTATATGAACATTTTATTTAATTCATTACTTAAATAAATATTTGGCTAAGTTAATTATTGGGCTGTTTGTTTTACCCAATTTAAGATAAGGTAGCCCAATACAATGGGCATTTTACTTGCCATCCAAGGCCTAGGGGTTTCTTAACCCTAAGAAAGCTGCTGGCAATGGGGGTGTCCGTATTACTCCAAATTAATATTAAATTACTGAAAAATTTTTCTCTATAAATCAAAACCATGGCCAGTTGACTTGAGAACTTGAATACCTTGGAATACCCTGCTAAAGTTTTGAAAAAAATGTTATTTGAATAAAATTTTTCACTCAAATAAATTTTATTTTTTTCAGTTTTTATTTTAGATTTGAGATAGATTATAATTATACATAAGAGATTTAATTGCCCTTATTGAAATTGAAAAAAATCTCAATTAATTGAGTGATAAAATTTAAAAAAAAAGTGATAGTGAGATGAAAAAAGAAAAGGAAAATAGTTGGGTGATCAAATGAAAAAAATTAATAGTTGAGTGACCAAAAACGAAAAGGGGCAATAATTGGGTGATCTATGGTGTAGTTTACCCTAAAAATTAAAATTCAAAAACTACTAAATAACTCATTTAAAATAATCTTCAACTATCTTATATTTATACCAACAAGTGTTGGGTGCATTGGTAAGACATGTTACACTTTCAATGAGAGAATATGATTTGAACCTTAAAGACGATGTTGTTAAGAGTAACAACTACAAATCCTGAACATGAACTTAAAATAAATGCGAAAAATACCAAAAAAATTATCTTATATTTATATCTATACTCATAAGGAACTATTGAAGTAGTAAAAGATTTGTGTTTAATCTTCGATCAACATTGATTTTAAGTTCGATTTCGAGATAACTATTACCTCTACTTCTTAATTAGAAAAATCAACATTTGTTGAACATAAAAATGTGCTCCCTTTAGGTAAAGGTAGGAAGATAAACATTTTCATGCAAAAAATTAAAATATTCATTTGAGACAACATTATATTTTTTCTATTTATTTTTATATAATATTTTTAACCATAAATCAAAGGCATTATTTATAAGTGCCAAATGCTAGGGAAAAAAATAGAAAATAACTTACAGGTGGGAGAGACAGGGGCAAACAAGAAGAAGACTAGAAGAGAAGAGAAAGTAAAACGTTTATTCTTTAAACCCTAGTTAATATTATATGATGCATAACCCTAGATCAAACAATACATTTGGAGTAAATTCAGTTTGACTTAATTGAAGAAATTAAAAAAAAAAAAGTTTAATGAATAACTAAGTAAAATAAAGTGTATAAAAAATGGAATTAAATTGATGATGAAAGATGGAAGTTAATGATGGATTTATTGTTGTGGGGAGTAAAAATATCAACTATTCATAAGATGATTCATGATTTATGAGAGAAACTTGTAAACTAAACTGATCTTGTGCTTCAAAGCTCAAGAAGGCATGTTGTGCATCCATTGGTGAAGCTCCCAAGACCCCCAATAGGAAGTATAACACTTGGCTCTCAGCTCAAAGTCTACAAACTCTCTTCACTGCTCACTTTCGAGAAATCTAAGAATCCACTATGAAAAAGAAGAGATTTTAATAATCAAATTTCACAACGAGCTTTTATGTCTCTCTTATACTTTCAATGCATGTGGAAACTCTTTTTAAAATCGACTTTTTATTTTAAAACTAAAATAGAGTCGCTATCAATTATTTTCGTGAGGTGTGATCGGATTATCTCGTAATTTGATCGTTTTAATAAGAGGTTTGGTTAACTAAAAATGATCTACAAAATCAAAAAAAATAGACTCGGAGTCGGTTACGCGTGAGGAAGAATGAGCACCCTCGTTACACCTAAAATTGGTACCTAATGGATTGCTTGATGTCTTAATGTTGAAAATTGAAAATTTGAAGAGAATTTAAAATGTAATCCCTTTGTATTAAGATATTTTAATAGAAAAGGCTTTATTCTGAATTAATCGAGAAGAAGGATCATGTCCCGTGAGTTAGGACATGACTCCTTTAGTTTTCGAAAACTAGAATAATTGTCGTTTTAATCGGTATGAACAAAATAAAATAATAAGAACAAAAAATAAAAATAAAATAAGAACAACCATAAAAAATGCGCAAATAAAAGAGTATGAACAATCTAATTTTTAAGCGTAAAAAAATAAATAAGTAATAAATAAATAAATGAATAAATAAATAAATAATAAAATAAAATAATTTGTAGAAAGGTTGAAATTAAATAAACAAATGATTTAATTGAAATTTAAATGAAATTAGGGGATATGAATGGTAAATAATAAAAAAATAGACTAATAAGGATTAAAATGTAACGCGCTAAAAAGTACAGGGACCGAATAGGAAAATATCCTTTGTCCTTATGCGCACCGTTTCTCAGAAGGACTAAAATATAATGCGCGTAAAAGGGCGAGGATCAATTGGGAAATTATTCCCGGACCCACCAAACGCACGTTCCATGGGGGACCAAAATAAAACAAAATTAAAATTATATGGTAAAAATTTTAAATATATAAAAAAAGGACTGGGTTGAAAAATAAATAAAAAGCGAAAGGATTAGGATCGCAATTAACCCCTTTGTCGCGAAAACACACAGATCTTACCCGCTTTCAGGTCGGGTCTCGGGTTTGAGTCTAAAATGACGCCGTTTTAGCGTTTTAAAATGAAGCCCAAAACGACGCCATTTTATAGGGCTATAAAAGTGAAAATATTAAGAAAAAAAATTCATTTTGCTTCGGTTTAAAAAAAAACTTTTGAACTCTTTTTTTTTCTTTCGGGTCTGTCCCCTATCCGGCCAAGGTCCACCGCCCATTTGCAGCGGCCACGGTCGTTGGCGATGCCGACCGTCGCCTCTAGTGGCCGAAAAATCCCCAACAAACCTTTTAGACCCCCCTTTTCGAATAGACCACAAATCTGGGGTTTAAATCCCTAGAAACCTAACCGACACTTGGCCAAAGGAAAAGAAACTGAAAGGTTTTGCCCTTTTCAGACGAGGCCTTTGACAGAACCTTAAAGGCTTCCTAGGTTTCTCAAGTTAGAGGAAAAGGGTCTACGACAGTGGCGATAACGGTGATTTTCAAGTAAGTATTTTCCTCTTTTTTTTAGGGTTTCAAAAATAAAAATAAAATTCTACCTTTTTGAAACTTGATGTTTTTTTTTTTTTTTATATTTCTCCATGTAAAAAAGATTACATTTTGAATCCAGCCTTTATAGCCGATTTACATATTATTTTTCTTTTTCTTTTTTGTTTCGCTACTGTTTATCTACTGTTCATGTGCTGTTCTTGCATTGCTGCTCTTGTCTTTTCCCATTCTTTTTTTGCAAGTATCGGCATGGTCAACGGAGGGTGATGGGACGTGCACCTTTGCCATTTTGATGCAATGGCGGTAGGGGTGTCAGGCCTTGGGCGGCGAGCACGCTGACGCAGCATGAGGAGCGATACTAACGGGGGTTAGGTTTTCTGTTTTGCTGAAAAAATGTTTAGCCTATTGGGCCACTGAGCTATTAGGTTTTTGGGGGGGGCTAATTAGGCCTAATGTAAATGGACTGTTATATTTTAGACTTTTTATTTATTTTTGTTTTATTATTTGTAATCTGGGCTCAGGTAAAATTGGGCCATTACAGCCTGCATCCCTCAAATACTAGGAGAATTAACATTTCTCTCATTAAGAATTACGCAAACCCACAAAGTCGTCTCTCATCATTTTTCTTAGACTGTTATAATTTTATGATACAAATAAATAAAAATGGATGCATTAAAGTTATAAAATCTAATAACAGAGAAGCACTTTGATTAAATACATAAGAGAAGTATGAAGTTAGCCTTCTGCTAAATTATCGAGAAACAAAATTAACAAAACAAAAAAAAGAATGCTTATGTCACAAATTTAATTACCTTAAAAAATATATTACCTTATAGAAATAAATATAGGGGTAATGTGGTCCATATATTTTACGGTAGTTGTCTGATTGCTGGTCCCTCTATCTTTGTGGTTAAACTATTTAAGAGATAAGTGTTTAACACAATAGTTGCTTCCTAAGGAGTTGGAGAGAAAGAGAAAAAGAGAGAGATGGAGAAGAAGCTAACAGCGTTGAGCCATCTTTTCGTCACGGTATTCCTGTCAGGGTTTTCAACTATAATAGTGGCTCCGGCCATCATCGATGTTACTATGTTCGCCCTTTGCCCCGGCACTGATGAATGCTCCCTCGCCATTTACCTCTCTGGTTTCCAACAAGCTGTAGTTTCTTCTTCTTCTGTCGCTTTGCTATGTCTTATCATTTCTCTTCTTTTCTACAGTTTAGTTTATTTCATAAAATACCTTTCTTCTGAGATCGATTTGGATTTAATATGTTTTTTCTTCAAGCTGTAGTTTTTTTTTCTTAAACCAAAGTTTTACCTCAGTTGCTTAAGTAAAATAATTATGGGTAATTTACACCAACAGTGACTCAATTTTGATGTCTGCTTTCAATTCAGTCACTCTACTTTCAATTATGAGTGACTGTTGGTGCAATTTACCCATTAATTAATGATACAGGTAATAAATGTGGAAAAGTATACACCAAGCAAGTTTCTTTGGTTGAGTTGTCATTTCTTACCTATTTTTCATATTGGCCGACTTTCAGTTTTGAATAGTTTTCATGGAGTTGATACTTAAGATCCTTCCAATGTCATTTTGGACATTTGAAGCCTTTTCTTTTTCTTTTTGATGATATACATATGTGGTTCATATTGCAGACAACAAGACATCATTAATCCAAGACATTAGCTTTTATGATGAACAAAAAGAAAACATATAAGCTTTTATGGTCCCCCTTTGTTGCGTAAACTGTAATAGAAATAAGGCGACGTCCTAATTTAGACAAAAGGGTGGTCATTCGATCTTAACATGTCGCCTTCTTGTACCAATTCAACTTCTTTTTTTTTTTTTGATAAAATTCCACTACTTACTCCCATTTTTCTTAGGATATGACTTGGACAGTGTACAATAATTTGTGTCTAAAAATGCGTTTGAAAATTTCAAAATTTGTTTCAATTAAGTCACGGGTATAGTAGCAAAAGACTCATTAATTTTGATATCTGATTTTTGAGTCCAAATATTTCCCTCTATCGAAAGAAAGCTTTCTAAAATCATGAACCGATTTGATTCCAAGTATTTTGATGTTGGTAATGGAGTTGAGATTGATGCAGATCATAGGACTGGGGACGGCCTTGATGATGCCAATTATTGGGAATCTATCGGATCAGTATGGAAGAAAAGCTCTACTTACATTGCCTATGACGTTATCCATTATTCCCCTTGGTATGTATGTACATATAATATATATGATATGAACATAGATTTCACAGCTTTCATTGTCTCAACACTGCTCTCATGGGGTCACTATCTATGTGCCAAAGTTCCTGACGCATGCGTGTGTTGTGTGGCTTTGATGGGTCACCTTTTCATGTCTTTGTTTACATCTTTGAATTGGCTTATAGGGTGTCATTGTCCGACTTTGGGTCCTTGCTTTTAACTTGACATTCAAAAATTTAATTTGGTTGTATCTGTTGGATCGAGTGGTCTATTAAATAAAGTCTGAGTTGGAGTCTTATAGATAAAAATAACAATGTTAGGAAAGCTTTGTACTTATGAAAGGGTCTGAATCAACTTGACTCCACATCAAACAAAAAAATTGAGTTTGGGTCCTTTACACTTCTCATGTACGTATAAACCAACTCAATAGCAATAAGTGGTTCATATCATGATGCTAGTGTTGTGAGTTCTGCTTTTCTTTTGATTTTTTCATTAATAACATTGCAAAGGTTAATATGTTTATCAACTTATATGACTATCTTCTTATACAGCTATATTGGCATGCAACAGAACGGCCAATTATTTTTACGCCTACTTTGCCTTCAAGACCCTCACTGACATGGTCTGTCAAGGCAGCATTAACTGCCTTGCTCTTGCTTATTTGGTAATAACCCTTAAATCAATCCATTCTTATCTTAAACAAGATGATGAGATTTTAGGATGAATTTGCTATATGCATATTTGCAGGCAGACAATATTTCATATAGGCAACGAGCATCTGCTTTTGGAATTCTAGCAGGAGTAACCTCAGCTGCATATGTCTGTGGAACCTTAGCAGCTCGTTTTCTCTCCACTGGCTTAGCATTTCAGGTTTCCCTATACCCTTCTTTAGAACCTTTAGCCTGTACCTTGCTCATTGTTGTGTCTCAAACATTTTTTTTTTCTTTTAAATCCTTTCAGGTTGCTACATTTGTATCCTTGTTTGCTGTAGTGTACATGAGAATATTTCTTGAAGAAAGCATACCTGCAGATCAGGGTGAAGGGATCACCCAACCAATCTTGAAAGAAGGGGAAGAAGATAATATCATCCAAAATGATGATAATGCACCTACAAAGGTGCCTCCATTCAAGAAAATTCCATCCCTGGGGGATGTTATTTACTTGATGAAGAACAGGTAACAAAGGGTTGCTAAAAACCTTTTTCACTGAAAATTTAAGCTATAATTGAGGTACTTGTATGTTATTTCAGTCCATCATTTGCTCAAGCAGCAATTGTTGCTTTCTTCAATAATCTTGGAGAAGGTGGGATGGAATCTTCATCAATGGTATGACTTCTTCTCTAACAGTGATATTATGACCTTATCCATATGATCCAATCATACGTAGTATGATATGGGAAGTTTTTGTTTAATAAATGTGATCAAATATCTGTTCAATTGTATGCATGCATCTGCATTTCTTATCCATCAAGCATAAAACTGTCATCAAGCATCTTAAAGTCTCTTACAAAACTTTCTACCATGCATGTCGTAACGTGCCTGACAAAACCGGGTGTCAACAATGCAGTACTATTTAAAGGCTCGTTTCCACTTTAACAAGGATCAGTTTGCTGATTTGATGCTAATTGGTGGAATTGTAGCAACCATTTCACAGGTCTAAATATTGTTGCTGGTTCATTTATCATATTATTCGATTCTTTCGTCGTCTTGTATTTTGAATATCCAATGATCTATCTTGAATTTACATGCTATTCTTATATGCATCTTAATTCTGCAGTTGTTTATCATGCCCTTACTAGTATCTCCCATAGGAGATGGAAGGTTGCTTTCAATAGGACTCTTTGCCTCCTGTGTATATGTAAGAATCGGATTCTCACCTTGCTAAGCTTTTTCTATTAATTAATCTGTCCCGTAATTTGTCGTCGGAAGCTGATGACATTGTATCAATGTGAAGACAAGCCATTGATGAATATGCACCTGGTATTATGCAGGCCATTCTTTACAGTATAGCCTGGTCAGCTTGGGTAAGTAATGACACAGATAACCTTCAAATGATTTGATATTTGATTCTAAGTAAGCCCTTATTTGTTTATGTAACATTGGGTGGAAAGACATTCTCATGCAGGTCCCATACGCAGCCGCTGCAGTTTCTACTGTGATGGTCTTTGCACCACCATCAGTAAGTTTTTTACTTCCATTTTGTTATGAGTTTTGCTATGTTATCGGAAAAAGCTTACATCGAAATCTTTCGAATTACACAGTTACGCAGTATTGCATCAAAACAAGCTGGCCCCAGAGAACAGGTAAATCCTAAAGGATTGGTTCTTCAATGTTTTGTTCATGGTTTTAACTAGTATAAACACATTATATCAGGGGAAGGCTCAAGGATGCATCTCCGGAATAATTTCTTTGGCCAATATCATGGCTCCACTAATTTTTAGTCCTTTAACATGTGAGTAAAGATATTGGCGTTTTGTTCCCTTGTTCCTCAGAATTTAGATTTTATTGTCAGAACCAATGACCATTATTTCTCCTTTGTGTTAATGCAGCATTGTTTCTGTCTGAAGGGGCACCATTTCATTTCCCTGGCTTTAGTATCATTTGCATTGCAATCACTTTGGTATGAACATGTACCTGATAGAGTGCTATTTGTCAATATACTTGTAACAATATTTCAACTTCAAGCAGTGAATGGTTATCAATGATAGTTTCTTTCACATTCTTTTTTTATCCTGGTGGGTGGTTTTTTTTTTTTTTCATTTGCAGCTTCATTCCTCATGACTAATACGATTTCTTTTTGTTTTTGTTTGACAGATGATTGCCTTCATTCAGAGTTTGATGATAGGGAGAGCTCCTTCAACTAGCAATGCCGAAAACAGTATGGAGGTTTAGTTAGGAGGGATCCAAGGAATGAAATATATATATACACAGACAAATCATTGGTGGTCAGAAAGCCTCTGCACTTAGTTAACAATGGAGAATGTCATCAAAGTGTCATTTATGCAAACATAGAACACAACTATTTAAAGAGGTTGGAATTGACTATAATTCATATGATGGCCGAAAGGTCAGGGTATACTGTTAGGACGAAGGACCTAGTACTCTTAATAAGGATACCCGTCTTATAGAGTAAGACTTTAATGTAACGTTTCGCTCTTGGTAGCTATATCTTAATGAGCGTACCTCAATAGTATTGCTATTAGAGGCTAGGTGACAAGAAGGCAATTGGTTGTAACTATAATTTGAACCCCTATTTGAACGCCCTAAAAGCTCGTAGGGGAGGGTAGGTCGACCTACCCGGTTATAGTTGCATGTCCCCCTCAAAAAGGGGCACGGTAAATACATAGCAATATAGATGCTTTTCAATTCAAACTAGTTTAATAATGAATTTCATCTCACTTTTTTAATAAGTTCAGTTATGGATTTCATCCCTCTAAACCATTTAAAAGTAGGTAATTCTACTATAATTTGTTTGATTTTAATCCTCATATTTTACTAAAACTAAGAAACTGTTCCAACCGTCATGTGAACTTAAACCACGAACTTTTACTAATTTAACGACAAAATTTTAAACTATTATCCAATTGTATTAACAGCAGTACAAAAACCAAATTCTAACAAATTATAGAACCAACCTCTCAACCGTCGTAACTTTGCAATCAAATTCATTTTCATTCATATTTAGAGTTTAATAAGAAGAAGCCAAAAGAGTTGCAAAGCAACGCTAACGTGCAGTTTGGTCAATCAGAATGTTAAATAAAGCAGACTAGTGAAGATCATGTTCTACTGTTCTCCTCCCTCAAAGAAATGAAATAAACAGAATAAAAAAAGCCACATAAATAAATAAGTTCTATATATTATAAAAGCAGTGAACATTAAAACTTGTAAAACAACACTCACTTAAAGCCCTATGTTATGTACAATCTCTGAACATAGTTGCCACGGCATATCAACATTCAACAAAACGGGTCCTCTGGACCATTCCCTCCATCATCTGAAGAAGCGCCACTGTTGGCATTGAATGTCAATATAAATTCTAGAAGTTCTCGGCCTACTGCCGATGCATTTTCTTCATTCTGTTCTGGACTAGTCCCTTGCCTTTGCAATGAAAATAACTGCAGCATCAGGTCCTGCGGTGTCGTTACTCTGTACATCCAGCCCCTAGGTTTTGGTTTAAACTGGACACAGAAAGTGCAAAATTACAATCATTAATTATCAGGCATCGCCATAATTGCCAAGAAAATTTTTAGCATTCATTGCTACCATCATCGTTATCACCATCATCATTACAATCACCATCATCACCACTCTCAACATCTTCACTGTCATAATCACCATCATCATTGTCACTGTCATCGTTATCATCACCATCACCATCACCATCATCAATGTCATCATAAACATCAAGATATTCATCATCAGAGTCATCTTCCTCATCATCAGTATCCTCAACACCACCACCAAGAAAAAAATTATAATCATCATCATCTTCATTGAAGGCAGCAAAGGACAACAAACGAAAGAGGCCGCGTTTTGGGACCTTTTGAAAAGAAGTAATGGCAGAGAGATCAGCTCCTCTACTTCTCATACATCTTTAGAATGGATATTGTCATTTCCATCCAATCCGTGTGAATTTACACAATCAAGAATAGCAAGCCAATGTTGGCATGAAACAAACAGTCCTGTGCTATGGTAAGCTACCTTGGCATCTAGTATACATATCAGATTTCTTACGTTTCGCAGAATTCCTAGGAGTATATGAAGATCTAACGAAGAGTGAATGGAAAAGGAATGAAAGAGATTACACACCAATTTATCTCAAAGAAAAATTACACAAAGACAGCCATTGGACCTTAGCTAAGGTCTCTAGTCCAAATCCAAAACTTTCTTCCATTCTCTTATGATAGATTATGTTAAATAGCTATAGTACCAAAATAACATTCTAACAGATACTTTTATCTTTCTACGTCTTGAACCAAATCATATATGCTTGTCCCTAGTAAAGAAGATATAAACAATAAGGAACAAGGATGTGGGATGTTTCCACTGTTTTATCCCGTGTCAAGAAGCATGTTGACGAAGCAGAATGCAGTTCATGTCTTAACCTACCTTATTAATAACCCAAAAAGTATAATATTTTTTTACCACAAGAGATTAGGATAAGACATACCCGTTCAATGTTAGTTGGAAGAGTAGCTTTATCAATAGCCTTTGGAGTCCATATCTTGATGTCCCTCTCAATTCCACTGCTAGCCAGAACCGTGGTATGAGGATGAGACTCAATACAGTTGACCACATGTTTATCTGCTTCCATAACACGAACAAGCTGTCCACCTTTCTTCTTCCAAATAAATATTCGGCCACAGTCGGATCCACTAACCACATACTCAGACTTGGGCCCAAAGAAGGTCACACCCTTCACCGTCTCACAATTTCTATGTCCCTTATAAACTTGTGGAATTGCTTTTTCGTCAGCTTCCATAGCAGATGCAGACATAGCTGAGTGGTCCAGTCCCATTTCACTTGCTTCACTACATGCAGACAATGGAGAAGATGGAACTGGATTTGGCCCCAGTCCCATATCCTGTGTAAAGAGATAAATGAACTCATCATTGTAGGAGACAAGAAGCTCACTCTGATCTGAAAAGGCTAAGCCTGTTATTCCAACTTGATCATCACCAACCAAATGAGAAGGGCAAAAACAATCTTTAGGTTGACCAAAATCAGTTGAGCCATCCCACTTATATTTGCGAACATCATAAAGGCGAGTATACTCATCCGATCCTGCGACTGCAAAGAGATTTGGGTTCCTTGGATCGATTGCAATAGCATTGAGAGCAATAACCGGCATGTAAGCCCTGCTTTCATCAATTGAACGGCATGTAAAAAGTTCTGTAGCTGCTGCAGTTCTAAGATCAATCTGAAAAGCAAGTGACATACAAAAGGGCTCTATAAGTCAGCAATGCTAAAGTACAGACAAAAATCAAGTTATCATGGGAAGGTCATCATAGAACAAAAACACAAGAGCTAACATAACTCACATGCTGCACTAGTCCATCTTCACCACAAGTGTAAAATATATGAGGGCTTCCAGGTTCAACAGCCAATTTATGAGCTCGCCCCTGATGTTTGGCCACCAGCCTAGTTTCAACACCACCCTCCAAGATTTGAGCATGTCGAACCTATGATTAGGGAACGGTTTTTAGTTAGAATAATAATTCATCCATTCACCATATCAAGGTATGCTTAAGCAATGCTACATATTAGATTCTTAGCACAGTTCTTTTTTGGGTTATCTAACCTCATTTTCCTTCAAAAATTAAGCAACAGAAAGTCATGGATGCTATAATGCTTGCCCTTGAGGCAAATAAAAGTTTTACAGTTCAACAGAAAATTTAGGACTCTGCTACTAATCACCGCATGCAATACAAATTTCATTGGAAGAATTATAACTATTGAGATTAACAATTACAGTCCGTTTTCATAAAGAGAAAAGAGGGAAAAAGAATTATGAACTTAACTTTTTAACTTTACATTACATTCAAAGAAAGCGAAAGGCTTTCACCTTATTGTGAGCCACTCATTCAAATTCGAGAACCTAGTAAACCAACTCAAAAGTTTCCATAATTTAGTATATAAATAAATACAAATCCTAGAATTTTTATGCTTACAAAGTAATATGACAGTTTTATCATACTTCATAATGAGGTCTTGAAATGGAATTACTTTTACTTCCTGGCTCCAGAAAACTTGTTTACTCAGTTACCAACTGATGAACCCTTATGATATGTTAAACCATTAACACTTGAAGTTGAAGGACAATTCACCTATAAAAATGTTGATCACTAGACCAGAAGAACCCCCAATTGGTCCTACCATTTAAAAGATTGCTGCATGCCTAAATAAGATATTCACCTGCCCATCAGCAGCACAGGTAATCAAGCTGCGATCATCTGTGTAAGGCATTATTTTTGCTTGGAACACATTGCTGACATGACCTGATTGGAAAGAAAGTTTGGCAACCCCAGTTTCCCAGTCCCATAGTATAATCCGCTTGTCATCAGAGCCAGAGACTAAAATGTTACTATCAGCATTGAAACTCACAGTGTTCACACAACCTCGATGCTTATCAAGTTTCCTGAGAATTTCAAGTCGGAGAACAAGATCCTGGATCACAAAACAATTTAATCAATCAAAACCTAATGTAACATGGGACCTTGTAAAGGGTATAGTAAATTTGTGAATTCCACATTTTACAAATTTGTTCACAGTTCTCTTGCACTTGTGTTATATGCTCACATTTACAAGCTAAGACAATTCGAATTTCTCAGTGACAGTATATAAGATTAACAACAATTACAGTTATTATAAAAAATTCTGGCATTTGATTTTCTCAGTTGAATATTAGTTCCCAAAATATATATTTATTCATTCAGTTTCAAGAAAACACGGAAACCAAGCAAAATATCAGAAGGTGTTGATACAATCCTTGTAAAAGAAGGCATATTTATCGTTACTACTTCTTACGATTTGTCACCCATCACTTTGTTTTTGGAATCCCAGAGAAATGGCAGTTACAATTTAACAAATCAACTAGAAGCCACATTCCATCGATCAAAGTTTAATTAAATCACAACAATATATGTCGTTACCCAGTTTCAATTTCAAAATCAAATAAATTCTAATCATTCACCCATTGAAAAAATCGGAAGTCACCATGAAAATACACACACACACACATACATATATAAAGATCAATTTTAAGGAATAAGATCGATTATACAAGATAAAATGAAGAATTAGACCTCGGAAGCAGCAAGCCGGTGGACGAAATTCCTGGTTGAGAGTTCCCCGACTTCCCGTTGCCAAACATCAACCACCGCCTTGTCCACACTCGCCCTTGCCCTTTTATTCCTCATCGTCGATTATTAAAAGAAAAGGAGAAATGTTTATCTAAAGAAAAACAAAAAATTAAATCCAATCAACGGCAAAACAAGTTAACAAAAGGGGGGGGGGTTTCTATGTTGCTCATTACTCACTGAGTCGATAGATAAATCAGAATTGAGGTGTTGGCTTTACAATTTCTTTTCCCAATGTATGTCGATGAAAATAAAGAATGAAACCTGCAGAAGCTTCTCTCCTTCTCTGCGGTTTTTGTGTTCTTGCGTAGATTTATGGGCTATAATCACAGTGTTCGCGTTTCCTCTTTCATCCATTCTTCTATATTCTTCTCAATCGCATGGCTTTAGGCAATTTGACTTTCGAGAAGTTTAGAAAAAAATAAAATAATACACAAATTTGTTTGAGAAAATGCCATAATTCGGATTCGGCGCGGCTCCTGACATTTTTGTTGGAAAAAGTTTGATTCGAAAATAGTTTTTTTAAGAAATAAATTCTTTTCGGGTAAAATAATAATAGTTGTGTATAAGTTTTTAACTTTACTACACGGAAAATAAATAAACATAAATAAAATAATTTAAATAAATAAAATTCTCAATTAAATAATTTTCTAAATCTAATTCTAATTTCCTTAAAATCATAACAATTTTAAGTTAACAGAATATATGAGAAATATATTTAATTTTTTTACATTCAAAGGATTCACAATGAACAATTACAGTGTATTTGGTTCACTGTAATGAAATAGGGCTGTAATTGAATAAAGTTGTAATTGAATAGAGTTGTAATAAGTAATTCAGCTGTTTGGTTTAATGAAATGAAATAGAATTGTAATAGTATTCTTGTGTTTGGTTGAATGGAATGATGTTGTAATAGCATAAGGAATAAAACTAAAATGACCAAAATACCCTTAGTAAATTTTTTTTAAGGGAGATGATTATTGTTATTATTATTAAATTTTAATAAGATTATTATTGAAAATAATTTAATAAAAATAATAAATAGTTTAACCATATTTTAACATAATTATTATTAAATATAATTTAATAAAAAATATAATTTAATAACATTCTTAATATAATTATTATATGAATTAAAAAATCAAAATATATAATACTATAAAAAATATATAATCTACTTTATTATTTTTAAACTGCAATACATATTTAATGTGCTAAAATATCATTACTGAAACAAATAATTTAATTATTCCACAATAAAAAATAATTAAATATTAGAAGTAATAAATAACTCATTGTTAAAAAAGTAATAAATAACTTGAGAATTATATTTCACATCCAACCATAATATTCATATATTAACAAAAAGTTACATGATTTCATTTATTTATATGTCATAATCCATATGTTTTAAAATTTTACAACATCAAAAAGTTATAACATTGTAATGACATTCTATCATGTCATTATACCATTCAAATATTACAAACACAAAAAGTTACCAAAATATCAACACAACCATGATTTTTAATGGTCAGCAAGAAATCTTCTGACCCATTCCAATCGCACAGCAAAAGGTAAACTAAAAAAAATGAGCATTTGCGTTGGATGATCTAGAATTTTGCTTGATGCTCGATAGCGCTCATCCTCAGTTAAACCTTCCACTTCACATAATGTTGGACATAATTTCAAAGCACTTTCTTGAATGGTCATTTCTGACTTTTGTTGAATTAGCACTTCGGAGGCAATACTCTTGATACTATTTATGAAAATGTAACATTGTTTTAAGCAATGATCACAAAAACCAAACTGGTCAAAATTTAATCAAACAGAAGTAATGATATTCTCACAACAACCTGGTCCACATATATATGTAGCTTCCTTCTAGTAGAGAATTTTAGAAGACTCGTGTGTCATAATTTAATCCAACCAAAAAGTAACACTACAATAGTGTTTACTGTTTAGTCCAAGAAATTAAAGCAGCCATGCTGCACTTTCACATGCTTTTTCCATATTATGCCACAGATGATAAATTTTGAAGCAAAAGATTGCCCTCAGCACTTGGAACAATTAGCTAAAGATCCTTGATCAAGATCAATAAATAAAATCACAATCCACACTTCAGAATCCCCTGACCAAAATCTACCACTAAGGAATCAGTTGAATCATAGCAAAACTCAGAATATACAACACCCTCAGCAACCAGAATAACTACCTAAACCCATGTTCTTCATACACATCTTCCTGCCATCAGAAACATTTAGCTACACCCAAGTCCCACAATAGAGATCTTCATCAAGATGGCAAGTTAACCCACAAACAATTCCTACATACAAATTCTGCCTAAGGATTGAAACACAAGTGAAATCTTGAAAGTAAGCAAGTCATAACCTAATCTTTGTGTCTTGAAACAAATAACTCCCTCAAATGAATTTCAGATATTTATAGCTAACAACATTGCCAAACCTAATCTCTGTTGGGTAGAGATTAGCAAGCAAAATTTTCATGCACCTTAGTTGAATATCAGAATAGTCAGTGACATGACACATAAAAAGGATACAGCGTAGGTTTGAGACCAGGTCCTTTGGTGCCAATATCCTCCCAGTTGATTGTAGAGCATGGTTAACATGTTTTTGGATAGCGCATAAGGCACAAAACCCAACAATACTGCCTTCATAAACCAATTGGAACATGGACATCATCAGAAATAAAATACATAAACATGACATATAAAACTAGACTAGCATTAAGGCCGGAACACCAAAACCATATGCATAAACATTAATGCACATAAATAAAAACACTAGTCTATATTGTACAGCATAACAGGAAGAAAAGAACAATAGAGAGAAAAGATCATTGTTTTGCTCACAAGAACTTTGATGCGTGCCACTTCGTAGATAAGCTACCAAAGGCTCTGTGTATGTCAAACATTTGTAATACCGAATTAAGAAAACATGTATTTCCAAGGTTCTCCAAACAAGCACCCTGTCAATTTTGAAACCCTGTTAATGGCTTCATTAATTAAAAAAAAAACACATATATTAGAATTTTCCAATAATAACAATAACAAAATCCAACACTGAAGACTAAGTTTACTAATTTGATTGAAGAACTTCATATTATTTTCAGAAGACTAAGAAAGCTCAAATGATATAAAAGAGCTATAAAAATAACCAAAAACTGTATTCTATATATAAGCAAGAACACCCCCACGCCCGAGACCGTCGTCGGAGTCGAGCTTGAGGTGTTACCGAACATAATTTATCATTTAAACAACTTTACATCATTTATTTTGACTTTCGGAATAAGCAGTTTTTCTGCATCATGGTCGCTAAAAAAATCATATCTCGAGTTACGAAACTCGAAATAAAGATCCGTAAATTTTCCCTGAATCTAGACTCACATATCTATCTACTAATTTTTTTCTAAAATTTTTGGTTGGGCCAATTAGTACAGTTTATTAGTTAAACTTACCCCTGTTTCAGGACTTGACTGCACTGACCTCTACTTACTACGAACCACTTTTCTCCATTTACAAAATTTATATAACTATACCATTTATTTATATTAAAATTAGATTCAATAAGGATTCTGAGCATATAAATTACACCTCCTAATTATTTTTCTACAATTTATAGTGAATTTTCAAAGTTAGAACAGGGGATCCAGAAATCGCTCTGGACCTGTTTCACTAAAACTCAAATATCTTATAACATATAACTCCTTTACCTATTTCGATTTTTCCATTTGAAAGTAGACACAATAAGCTTCAATTGCATAGTTAATTCTTCACCTAATTCGTTTTCTACTATTTTTGGTGATTTTTCAAACTCACGTCGTTGTTGCTATAGTGTTCTGTTTTATGGCAAGTTTCATCTTTTTATGAATTCTCATGAACTATATAACATATTAAACTCACAAGGCATCCAACATTATCTAGGCTAGCCATACCAATCACTAAGCATTATCAAGCATTTTCTCAACCAAACCACAACCATATCACAAGATTATTTACACAAAACAAGTATATTGCTATACATGCCATACATCAAAACATACAAACCAATATACCAATTCTTCCTCGGATAGTGTGAGCGTTTCTTCGACCTTCCCGATATCCAAGTTGGCTCACTAAAAACTACAATGAATGAAAAGGAGGGAGTAAGCATAAATGCTTAGTAAGTTCACATGCAAATAACAAGTAACATAACAAAGCAATTATATCAACAACAATAGCATGATATCACCAAGATACAAACCACATTTCTAGCTATCGTGTATCATCTTACCACCTTATTTCTGTTATATCAAGTTTCAACCCGAGGGTTAAGTACATACCTGTCCAAATTGTCCATTTCACAACACTTACCAAAATATCATTTTTATCTTGAGTGTTCTTCCATTCCGCTAGAATTTTACCCGTTGAACACATCGGAATATAACTCGGATACACGGATCATTTGCACATAAGTGCCACATATGTAATCAATCAATCATGTAACCCGCCCATAAGCGAACTCGGACTCAACTCAACGAGCTCGGGCGTTCGCATCCATAAGTGAACTCGGACTCAACTCAACAAGCTCGGATGCCTAGTTACATCTCACGAACTCGGACTCAACTCAACGAGTTTGGACATTTGCATCCATAAGTGAACTCGGACTCAACTCAACGAGTTCGGATGCCCAACCATCCTAATGACATGTCACTTGTATCCTAATCTATTCCTAAGGTTCAAACGGGATTTTCCTCAATCACATATCCTTGCTGTCTTCCACAGAATACCGAAACCAATACTCGGTAGCAATTTATATTTAACAAGTAGCACACATAATTTGCATATTATTCGATAATAACCACAAAGCATATATTTCATGATAAAAATCAGCATATCATATAAATAACATCAATTAACTTAAAAATAACAATTATGTTACATTATTTACACATGAACTTACCTCGGTACAAAATATAGCAATTTTGCAATTTAGTCCAAAATCTTTTCTTTTCCTCGATCAAGGTTGATTCCACGTCTTTCTTGATCTAAAATAACACATTTAGCTTATTTAATACTCTCATTATCAAAATAGTCCTAAATTCAAATTTTGACAAAATTACAATTTTGCCCCTAAACTTTTGCATATTTACACTTTTGCCCCAAAGTTCGGAAATTAAATTTTATCACAAATTCTTATGTTTTTGGACATGCTGATCATTTATTTACCATTAGCAAGCTCAAATTCCCACTAAAACACATACTTATGAACAATATGTACTTTTACCGATTAAGCCGTTTTACTCGTTTTTACTTAAAACCGAGTAGCACAAGTTGTCTAACATAATTTAAAACCTCATATTCTATCATAAAACATCAAAATACACAAATTTCACCTATGGGTATTTTTCCAAATATGAACCCTAACTTAAATTATTGCTAACATAAGCTTTATGAGTTATCGGGACTACGAAAACGTAAAGAACATTAAAAGCGGGGCTTGGAATCACTTACTATGAAGCTTGGAAGCTTGAAACAAACCCTAGCTATGGATAACCCTTGAAATTTCGTGGTAATGAAGAAGATGACCAATTTTGTGTTATTTTTCCCTTTTTATTTCATGTTAATATCCAAAAGACCAAAATGCCCCTCCTTACTAAACTTTCAAAAATTCCATCCATGTCCAAATTTTGTCCATGAACTTAAAATTGGTCAAATTGCTATTTAAGACCTCCTAATTAATATTCCAAAGCAATTTCATACTAGAAACTTCTAGAATGCAAGTTTTGCAACTTATTCGATTTAGTCCCTAATTTCAAATTAAGCACTTTACGCTTAGAATTTCTTCACGAAATTTTCACACCATCATAAAATCATATCATAAACATCAAAATAATTATAAAATAATTATTTCTACCTCGGATTTGTGGTCACGAAACCACTATTCCGTTTAGGCCCTAATTCGGGATATTACAACTCTCCCCTCTTTTAAGGATTTTCGTCCTCGAAAATCTTACCGGTAAACAGGTGTGGGTATTGTTTCCTTATAGTTTCCTCGGGTTCCCATGTAGCCTCTTCTATTCCATGCTTTTGCCACAACACTTTCACAAGAGCAATACTTTTGTTTCTTAGTTGTTTGACCTCTCGAGCTAAAACTTTAATCGGTTCTTCTTCGTGGGTCATATCTTGTTGTAATTCAATTTCTGTCGGTGAAACCACATGTGAAGGATCCGAGTGATACCGACGTAGCATAGATACATGGAACACATCATGAATTTTCTCCAACTCAGATGGTAATGCTAACCGATAAGCTACCGGTCCAACTCTTTCAATTATTTCATACGGCCCGATAAAACGCGGACTTAATTTACCTTTCCGTCCAAATCTGAGGACTTTCTTCCACGGAGACACCTTTAAAAATACCTTATCACCAACTTGAAATTCAATTTCTTCTCGTTTCAAATCTGCATAAGATTTCTGTCTATCCGAAGCAGCTTTCAAACAATCTCGAATTACCTTCACTTTTTCTTCGGTTTCTTTTATTAGATCAACTCCATAGATCTGATTTTCCTTGAGTTCGGTCCAATACAAAGGCGTCCGACACTTACTACCATACAATGCTTCATAAGGTGCCATTTTCAAACTCGTCTGATAACTGTTATTGTAAGCAAATTCCACCAACGGTAAATATCTTTCCCAACTTCCTTGAAATTCTAATACACAACATCGAAGCATGTCTTCAAGAATCTGAATTACCCTTTCTGATTGCCCATCAGTTTGTGGATGAAAAGCAGTACTGAAATTTAACCTTGTACCTAACGCTTCTTGCAACTTTTGCCAAAACCGCGAAGTAAATCTCAGATCTCTGTCTGAAATGATTGACAATGGTATTCCATGTAGTCTAACAATTTCTCTAACATACAATTTAGCTAACTTGTTAAGAGAATAATTTGTACGTACTGGAATGAAATGAGCCGATTTAGTCAATCTGTCAACTATTACCCAGATGGCATCTTTCTTTCCTGGAGTCAACGGCAACCCGGAAACAAAATCCATAGTAATCTGATCCCATTTCCATTCTGGAACCATAATAGGCTGAAG
Source organism: Gossypium stocksii (assembly GCA_020496765.1). Classification (NCBI taxonomy): domain Eukaryota; kingdom Viridiplantae; phylum Streptophyta; class Magnoliopsida; order Malvales; family Malvaceae; genus Gossypium; species Gossypium stocksii. The sequence goes on from CM035621.1 coordinate 104,194,145, forward strand.
TAATCCTGAAGGCACTTGGTGTTCAGCTTTCACCTGTTGACAAATTAAGCATTTCGATACAAATTCCGATATATCCCTTTTCATTCCATTCCACCAGTACATTTTCTTCAAATCATTATACATTTTCGTACTGCCTGGATGAATCGAGAAATAACCACCATGTGCTTCCTGCAAAATCTTTTCAATTAACTCCTCATTCTTCGGTACACAAATTCGATCTTTAAACATCAAGCAACCATCAGGACCGATTATGAAATCTGACTCTGTATCAACCTCACATTGCTTTCTTTTGGCTTGCAAGTCTTCATCGCTTTTTTGAGCTTCACAAATCTCTTGTAAAAACATCGGTCTTACTTTTAGCTCGGCCAGAATGGAACCATCATCTGACATTTCCAATTGAGTGTTCATAACTCTCAAAGCAAACAACAGTTTTCTACTCAAAGCATCAGCAACTACATTTGCTTTTCCTGGATGATAGTCAATCACAAGCTCGTAATCTTTTAATAACTCCAACCATCTTTGCTGTCTCAAATTCAAGTCCTTTTGTAACATCAAGTATTTAAGACTCTTGTGGTCGGTATATACTCGACACTTTTCACCATATAGATAATGTCGCCAAATCTTCAAAGCAAACACCACTGCAGCCAATTCCAAATCATGAGTCGGATAATTCCTCTCGTGAGGTTTTAACTGCCTCGAAGCATAAGCCACAACCTTTCCTTCTTGCATCAGTACACATCCCAAACCATTTAGAGAAGCATCGCTATATACCACAAATTCTTTACCTGACTCGGGCTGTACTAACACTAGTGCCTCTGTTAATAACTTTTTCAATTCTTCAAAACTTTGTTGACATTCTTCCGTCCACTCAAATTTAACATCCTTGCGAAGTAATCTAGTCATAGGAGCAGCAATTATAGAAAATCCATTTACAAACCGTCGATAATATCCAGCTAGTCCCAAGAAACTCCTAACCTCGGTTACATTCTTCGGTGGCTTCCAATCAACAATAGTTGAAATTTTACTGGGATCAACCCGTATACCATCACCCGAAACAAAATGACCCAAAAATCCAACTTCCCGAAGCCAAAATTCACTTTTACTAAACTTGGCATATAACTGCTTGTCTCGCAAAGTTTGCAAAACTATCCTCAAGTGCTCAGCATGCTCTGTCTCATCTTTCGAATAAATCAAGATATCATCTATAAATACCACAACAAACTTGTCCAAGTATGGTCGAAATATTCGATTCATCAAATCCATAAACACGGCAGGAGCATTTGTTAATCCAAACGGCATAACTAAAAATTCATAATGACCATACCTTGTCCTAAAAGCAGTTTTAGGCACATCTGACTCTTTTACCCGCAGCTGATAGTACCCAGATCTCAAATCAATCTTTGAAAACCATGTTGCTCCTTTCAGCTGATCAAACAAATCATCAATTCTCGGCAACGGATAATTGTTCTTAATTGTCACTTTGTTTAATTGCCGATAGTCTACACACAATCTCATCGAACCATCCTTCTTTTTCACAAACAATACCGGAGCAACCCAAGGCGAAAAACTCGGTCTCACAAAGCCTTTGTCGGTCAACTCTTGCAACTGCGACTTTAATTCTTTCAACTCTGTTGGTGCCATTCTGTACGGAGCAATCGAGATCGGAGCTGTTCCCGGTATCAAATCAATACCAAACTCTACTTCTCTAACTAGAGGCAAACCCGGTAATTCTTCTGGAAATACATCCGTAAACTCACATACAATCGGCACTGATTCCACTTTCTTTTCAATTTCCTTTGTATTCAACACATACGCTAAATAAGCTTCATAACCCTTTCTCAAATATCTCTGAGCCGACATTGAAGAAATCACACTAGACAATGCCTCTGATTTATCTGATTCGACCCGCAGAGTTTCACCATTTTCACACTTTAATTCAATAACTTTCTGTTTACAATTTACTATAGCATCATGCAATGTCAACCAATCCATGCCCAAAATAACATCAAACTCATCAAACGGCAACAACATCAAGTCGGCCGGAAAGTAATAACCTCGAATCATTAAAGGACAGTTCTTGTATACTTTATCAACTATAACACATTGGCCTAACGGGTTTGACACTTTAATCATAAATTCTGTATTCTCAACAGGTATATTCATGCTAGATACTAATTTCATGCACACATATGAATGAGTAGAACCGGGGTCAATCAAAGCAGTAACATTAACATCATAGAGAGAAAATATACCAGTAATCACATCGGGTGAGGAAGCATCTTCACGAGCTTTAATAGCATAAGTTCTAGCCGAAGCCCTTCCTTCAGGTCTAACTGTTGCATCTCTGGCTACATTCTTGCTGCTTGCTTCACTCTCAGCTTTTCTTGGATACCTTCTTCTCGAATCTGCACCACCTGCTTTTGTACTCTGAAATTTTTCTTTTTCAATCCTCTCTGGGCAGTCTCTAATAAAATGATCCAGAGAACCACATCGGAAACATTCATTTGCTCTGCACGGACCAAAATGATTTCTACCACACCGCTGGCACTCGGGTGTAACAAATCTCGAATTCCCTACACTGGCTGCCGAAGTAGTCTGGGACTTAGGACCCATATTTTGCTTCTTAAAATTCCAATATGACTGTCCAGCTGAAACTTGGGAACGAGGATTCATATTTCTTGATTTTTCAGGTTGCTGTGAGGGTGCATTACTCATTGGTCTTTTCTTCCAATTTCGTGTCTCAGATTCTACCTTTTTCTTCTCTTTAAGTAGTTCTTCAGCCTTGCAAGCTCGATCGACAAGTACCACCATTTCTTTTAATTCAAGAATCCCAGCAAATACCTTAATTTCTTCATTGAGCCCATCTTCAAATCGTCGGCACATCTTGGCCTCTGTAGGAACATATTCTCTGGCATACTTACTCAATCGAACAAACTCTCTTTCGTATTCAGTGACTGTCATATTACCTTGCTTTAGCTCAAGAAATTCCTTGCGCTTCTGATCAATAAATCTTTCACTGATGTATTTCTTCCGAAACTCTTCTTGAAAGAATTCCCAAGTTATCCTCTCTTTCGGTACCACCGAAATCAATGTCTTCCACCAATTATAAGCTGAATCTCTCAACAAAGATATAGCACATTTCAAGCATTCCTCAGGTGTGCAAGACAGTTCATCAAATACCCGGATAGAATTCTCAAGCCAGAACTCTGCTTTCTCGGCATCATCATCTACATTAGCTCTGAATTCTTCGGCCCCTAGCTTACGGATTTTATCAACTGGAGTTCTTTGGAATTTCATCATACCCATATCTTGAGGCATCGGAGGTACAGGTTGAGGAATTGGGGGAGGTGGGGGAGGTTGTACATTCGGGTTCGTACGAACGAACTCAGTATACCAAGCACTCATCATCTGGAGAAAGGCTTCTTGACCCCTTTCTCCTCCTCCTTGACTAATAGTGGGAGGTGGATTTTCAGTCGGCACCGCCCCTTCAGCCGGAGCTGGTGCATTACTTTCTACATCATCGGCCACAGTTGGATCGGGATCCATTTACTATAAAAAAATCATTTAAAAGGTCAGAAGTCGTCACACTATCATAATATACACATATGGCATGTATAGCAAAATCCGTACATAAAACACGTTAGCCCGAGAACCGACTAAACCTACTCTGATACCACCAAATGTAACACCCCTATGCCCGAGACCGTCGTCGGAGTCGAGCTTGAGGTGTTACCGAACATAATTTATCATTTAAACAACTTTACATCATTTATTTTGACTTTCGGAATAAGCAGTTTTTCTGCATCATGGTCGCTAAAAAAATCATATCTCGAGTTACAAAACTCGAAATAAAGATCTGTAAATTTTCCCTGAATCTAGACTTACATATCTATCTACTAATTTTTTTCTAAAATTTTTGGTTAGGCCAATTAGTACAGTTTATTAGTTAAAGTTACCCCTGTTTTAGGACTTGACTGCACTGACCTCTACTTACTACGAACCACTTTTCTCCATGTAAAAAATTCATATAACTATACCGTTTATTTATATTAAAATTAGATTCAATAAGTATTCTGAGAATATAAATTACACCTCCTAATTATTTTTCTACAATTTATAGTGAATTTTCAAATTTAGAACAGGGGATCCAGAAATCGCTCTGGCCCTATTTCACTAAAACTCAAATATCTTATAACATATAACTCCTTTACCTATTTCGCTGTTTCCATTTGAAAATAGACACAACAAGCTTCAATTTCATAATTAATTCTTCACCTAATTCATTTTCTACTATTTTTGGTGATATTTCAAACTCACGTCGTTGTTGCTGTAGTGTTCTGTTTTATGGCAAGTTTCATCTTTTTATGAATTCTCATGAACTATATAACATATTAAACTCACAAGGCATCCAACATTATCTAGGCTAGCCATACCAATTACTAAGCATTATCAAGCATTTTCTCAACCAAACCACAACCATATCACAAGATTATTTACACAAAACAAGTATATTGCTATACATGCCATACATCAAAACATACAAACCAATATACCAATTCTTCCTCGGATAGTGTGAGCGTTTCTTCGACCTTCCCGATATCCAAGTTGGCTCACTAAAAACTACAATGAATGAAAAGGAGGGAGTAAGCATAAATGCTTAGTAAGTTCACATGCAAATAACAAGTAACATAACAAAGCAATTATATCAACAACAATAGCATGATATCACCAAGATACAAACCACATTTCTAGCTATCGTGTATCATCTTACCACCTTATTTCTGTTATATAAAGTTTCAACCCGAGGGTTAAGTACATACCTGTCCAAATTGTCCATTTCACAACATTTACCAAAATATCATTTTCATCTTGAGTATTCTTCCATTCCGCTAGAATTTTACCCGTTGAACACATCGGAATATAACTCGGATACACGGATCATTTGCACATAAGTGCCACATATGTAATCAATCAATCATGTAACCCGCCCATAAGCGAACTCGGACTCAACTCAACAAGCTCGGGCGTTCGCATCCATAAGTGAACTCGGACTCAACTCAACGAGCTCGGATGCCTAGTTACATCTCACGAACTCGGACTCAACTCAACGAGTTCGGACATTTGCATCCATAAGTGAACTCGGACTCAACTCAACGAGTTCGGATGCCCAACCATCCTAGTGACATGTCACTTGTATCCTAATCTATTCCTAAGGTTCAAACGGGATTTTCCTCAATCACATATCCTTGCTGTCTTCCACAGAATACCGAAACCAATACTCGGTAGCAATTTATATTTAACAAGTAGCACACATAATTTGCATATTATTCGATAATAACCACAAAGCATATATTTCATGATAAAAATCAGCATATCATATAAATAACATCAATTAACTTAAAAATAACAATTATGTTACATTATTTACACATGAACTTACCTCGGTACAAAATATAGCAATTTTGCAATTTAGTCCAAAATCTTTTCTTTTCCTCGATCAAGGTGATTCCACGTCTTTCTTGATCTAAAATAACACATTTAGCTTATTTAATACTCTCATTATCAAAATAGTCCTAAATTCAAATTTTGACAAAATTACAATTTTGCCCCTAAACTTTTGCATATTTACACTTTTGCCCCAATGTTCGGAAATTAAATTTTATCACAAATTCTTATGTTTTAGGACATGCTGATCATTTATTTACCATTAGCAAGCTCAAAGTCCCACTAAAACACATACTTATGAACAATATGTACTTTTACCGATTAAGCCGTTTTACTCGTTTTTACTTAAAACCGAGTAGCACAAGTTGTCTAACATAATTTAAAACCTCATATTCTATCATAAAACATCAAAATACACAAATTTCACCTATGGGTATTTTTCCAAATATGAACCCTAACTTAAATTATTGCTAACATAAGCTTTATCGAGTTACCGGGACTACGAAAACGTAAAGAACATTAAAAGCGGGGCTTGGAATCACTTACTATGAAGCTTGGAAGCTTGAAACAAACCCTAGCTATGGAGAACCCTTGAAATTTCGTGGTAATGAAGAAGATGACCAATTTTGTGTTATTTTTCCCTTTTTATTTCATGTTAATATCCAAAAGACCAAAATGCCCCTCCTTACTAAACTTTCAAAAATTCCATCCATGTCCAAATTTTGTCCATGAACTTAAAATTGGTCAAATTGCTATTTAAGACCTCCTAATTAATATTCCAAAGCAATTTCATACTAGAAACTTCTAGAATGCAAGTTTTGCAACTTATTCGATTTAGTCCCTAATTTCAAATTAAGCACTTTACGCTTAGAATTTCTTCACGAAATTTTCACACCATCATAAAATCATATCATAAACATCAAAATAATTATAAAATAATTATTTCTACCTCAAATTTATGGTCACGAAACCACTATTCCGATTAGGCCCTAATTCGGGATATTACATCACGGAAGTAACCCAGTTTAACCATTCATGAAAATATCCAAAATAAGACAAGAAAAAGTATGGAATTTCAATAAATTCATAAAATTAAGCAAATACTAAATGCCACCAAGATAATAGAACTTGAAATAAAAGCTTACAATTTTATGAAAACTAATCTTCAAACCGAGAATTGGATCCAAACCAGTCTCCCACATATCCGTCTCATCAGCCTTCCTTCCTTTAGCACTCAATAGATCAAATCTCACCCACTTTACATGCTTCGTATCTGACCCAGTGTTCAGTGTCTCGATTCTAAAATCCTCATCGTTGCAACTTTTAAACGCATTAAAGGGCTTCCTTGCTGGATAAAACTCAATCTTTTTCTTAGAAATGTCAAAACTGATAGAAGCAGAATCTAATGACCCATTTCCAGGATCCAAACGCTCCTTCATTTCAGCTTCGATTCTTAATTCAGAGTTACTAATCATCGTTGCTTCCATGTTAATAAAAAGATTGTTAGCATATAAATTCCGTCCCCGTTTTCAATTCCAATGAAGAGAATTTTTTAGTGGAAAAAATGCAAAAAGAAAAAAATGATAATAAAGCAGAAGCATTTTCGGCTTCTGCGAAAGAGAAAGAGAAAGAGAGAGACGAACCTCACTATTAAACCCTACAGCAAAGACCCCAAAATTAAATGATGGTTTTAGAGTTTAGAAAAGGAAGAATAACAAGAACGCTGGAAGGAAATGGGAAAAAGAAAGAAAAAAAAGAAAGGCTTCAGACGTGAGGAAGGGAGAAGGGTAAAGTTGAAACTGAGAGACTCTGAATGGCTATTCTGGGGTAAGGGTGCCGAATGCTATTCAGCGTTTTAGTAGGAATAGAGGCTGGATTGAATGAGGCTGTAATAGGCATTACAGCCAACCAAACATTGGTTTGGTGGTGGGCCCATTGAATTGGGTTGTAATCTATTCCTATTGCACCCAACCAAACATAATGTTAGGGTACGTTTAGTTCACTGTAATAGAATAGGGTTGTAATGGAATAATATTGTAATGGAACAGAGTTATAATCAGTAATTTAATTTTTTGGTTGAATGGAATGGAATAGAGTTGTAATAGTATTCTTATGTTTGGTTGAATGGAATAGATATTGTAATAGTATAAGGAAAAATACTTAAATGACCAAAATACCCTTAAAAAATTTTTTGTAGGTAGTTGATTATTGTTATTAAATTTTAATAAAAATAATAATAAATAATTTAATCACATCTTAACATAATTATTATTAAATACAATTTAATAAAATAATATATAATTTAATAACATTATTAACATAATTATTAATAATATTTAATAATAATTTTAGTATAATATTATTATTAAAAATATTTCAATACCTAATATATTTGCTTCAATCTAGCCTCTCACCTCTTCTCTTACAAAGAGGTCACAATCGCCAATATAAAAATGAGTTTAACATATAATAGGAGGCATTTTTCACATTCCCTTTTCACTCAAACCCTAACATTTCTCACCCAAACTTCTCCCTGAGCCACCACAGACGCCGCCACAGTCCTCCAAACGCCACCATATACGATTTCATCCTTCCCACGCCCGTGTAACAGCCCCCACGACCGTGCAAACTCATAATTGGTTCTATTTTCTCATTTTTCTCATTTATTTTTTTGTTCTATTTCATTTATTTAATTTTTATTTCATTTTATTTATTTTGGTCTAATTGTTGATACAAGCATGGAACTAGGAAATATAGGATGAATAATCTAGACTAATATAGAATCAATTAGGATTACATGCCACTTAATTTTATTTTTGCTTGCCACTTGGACACATATTTGCATGCCATTTTTCTCATAAGTTAATATATACATGCCTATAGTTCTTAGTTTTTGTTATAAGTTTTTAATATGATTAGATTTTACTATTCAGGTTACTCCTCATTTGTTATTTTAGGAAAAATATCAATTTACATTTTAAATCATTTTTAATCTCAATATTTAGGACTAATACTTTTGTTTTTTTTTTCAGATACCATGTCATCATTGCCCCAGAAAAGTTGTTGTCCTCGCCTCCAAGAAACGAAAGGGACCGGGAAGTTCTTCATCGAGGCCCACCTTTGAGACACGCCACCCGTTCCTCACATTTTCGCAGGACTCCCAGGAGGAACGCTACCAATTACTCCGAGCACGCACTATCTCGATGGGCCGATATATTGACTGGGAGGCCCTCGCGCAAGTAAACCTGGTAGACGATGTCCGAGCCCTGCTAGCTACCGACCCATGGGACCAGTTCTTTAGGATTGTGGAGCCCACCTACCTAGAACTCACTCTTGAGTTCTGCTCCACATTTCACCTCCAGATCGTCATGAACAGATTCGACGATCCCGGCACGGTCCAATTTCGATTAGGAGGTCTTGTGTGACAGCTGAGTGTCCCAGAGTTCGGCACGGCTCTCGGTCTCTATACCGAGCAGTTCATGGCAGAAGAAGACTTCTTACTCTTTCCAGACGCATCCACATCCGACCCCTCGACTGCTGAAACGAGATTGCTCCAGGGCGACAGATCTATAATCCCAGCGTCAGCAAGGCATCCGCCTTCCCTCCTTCTCTCAGGTATATTCACGCCCTCCTTGCTCACACCTTAACAGGTAGACGGGAGAGTACAGGCATCGTCAACACTCACAACATCTATTTCCTCTGGTGCATGGCCAATGGCCACCCCATCGACCTTGCCTACTTCATAGCGTTGGCCATGCAGCACCAGACTGAGAGGCACCGCAAGGGAGTCGTATCCATGGGTCCGTTCATCACACGACTAAGCCACTACTTTGGCCTACTCAACACCGCAGCCCAGACATCCTCGTACACCCTACTTGGCCAGATGTCCTCCCAGGGCATCCAGAGCATGCTCTCCATGAGTATGGTAGAGCGACGGCTAGGTGGCGACCACTTTCACTTCCGCCTTGTCCGGAAAGGTGAGAACCCAGAGGACGTTACTGATGATGTCCCACCGCCACCACCTGAGGAGGATGCACCTGCCGAGCCATCATGCCCCAGACGATCGACCCAGACAGCAGCCCCACATGCTGACATACATGAGCGCCTGGATCGATTTGAGCAGCGCCTCGATTACATCGACGCCACTTTAGCGCACATATGTCAGCACCTCGGCATTTCCCCACCACCACGAGATCCATCAGAGGACTAGATCCTCTTTTATATTTATTTTTATATTTATTTTGTTTTACTTTTATTTTATCTTTTATCTTTTATTGTTACTTTATTCTAACTCTTAGACACTGATCCTTATTTTCACCTTTCCTTCTAACTTTATTTTCCTTTTTAGGTTTATTTTTCATTTTTTTTTCTTTATTTGAATTTTCATTTTTTATTTATTCTGTTTATTTTATTTTCTTCGACCATCTCCTAATGAAGTAACCCCTCTTCATCTTAACCTCCCATGACTAATAAATCCATTCGCAGTTTCAAATGAGCCTTACAGCTCAAATCTCTACGGAAATGGAAACACCGTGCCACATATGCCAACTCTTCCCATATCTGTCTCATAAAGCCATCCACATTTCAGGGAGTTTCATATCTCTCCCTCTCTTATGATATTATGCTTTTATTGCTAATATTATCCTTGTACATTGAGGGCAATGTACATCTTAAGTGTGGGGGGAAACGTACCTTAAATTTTATTTTATTCTCTTTGAAATCCCTGAAATTGTTCTAACTAATTGCACTGTCCTCAATAGCATGATCTTCAGTCTACTATTAGGAATTAATTCTGATTGATTTATAATTTTTATTGATATATTGAGAATTAAGATATAGGTGCTTGTACTTTGATTATTCAAACTTTAAAACATTAAGGAATCAAGCATGATAAGTTGAAATTTTTGAGAACTCCAATTTTTGCATAAATTATCTTCCCTAATTTTAAGTACTATCTTGATATTTGAAATTCGCAGGATTGACATCAAAAACCATAATTCTGGTGAGATCTTGAGCCTTTTTTAGCATACATTCTTTCGTGCTCACTGTTATTATTGCTTTGAGTGAGTCAACACTGAATTGTTATTCTAGAACTTGCTTTGATTATACATGTCAAGACCACATCATTGATTTGATATACCGAGATGATAAAGGCACCTAGGACTTAACCCACTCACTCCACCAAAGCCTACTTCCATAATCTAACCCCTAGTGAACCCCATTGAGCCTAACAACCTTTTCTTTGACTCACCCTCTAATTATTAACCAATAACCCATTTTTGTTGAATTTTCCATTCAATTACTTTTTGATCCCTATTTTTGTCGAGATTTGAGTTGAATTTATTATCTAAGCTTTATTCTCTTTTCCAGTATGTAAATCTTTACTCAATTCATTGTACTTCTTGAATTTTTCTTCAAAAAAAAATGTGTACATACAGTCAAATTCAGTTGTAATATGTAATAGTTCAAATTAAGTTTTTACATATTTCTCTCTTAAGGCTACCAAATTGATGTTATTAAAGCTTTGAAAATATGTTCCAGTGATAGAGATTTTTCTAGCTAGATAATTTGTGACAGCCCTATTTTTGACCCTAGTCGAGAAGTGGTTTCGTGACCACTAAACTGCGTCCTTGAATTAGTTGATTTTTCCTTATTTTATTATTTTTTAGGTCTAATTTATGTGTTAAATGTGTGTGTGAAATTTATTGGTTTGAATGTGACAAAATCAGTGTGAATTTATTAATAAGGGCTTGGTTGAACAACTTGGAAACTTAGCTAGTCAAATTAGAATGACTAAAATAAGAAAGGCTAAAGAAAAATGGGTTTGCATGTCAATTTCCTCCTTAGTGGAAAGTGGCCGGCCATGCATTTGTTTCCATTGGATGTGCTATTATTTATTATTTTTTTTGTTGGTGGAGTGTTTCATAATGGGGATAAAATAATAAAAATAAAAGAAGAAAAGGAATTTGTGGTTGAATTGTTGTCTTCTTTGCCGTGAACTAAGAAGAGAGGAGAGACTAAGCATTCGGTTTTCACTCTTCTTGAATTGAGGTAAGATTTAGGTTTATTCTTTAAGATTTTATGAAAATGTAGTTGGGGGTTAAGTATTTGATCAAACCCATGTGTAAATTTTGATCCTTGAAGTGTTTTGGGCATTCGGCTAAGAGGAGAGTTATGGAGTCTTGACTTATTTCATATGTTTTGTGAAATGGGAGCTTTATGTAAGTTGTTTTAGAGATATATGTGTTTTGGGAATTAAGGGATATGGAAATTGTGATAAGATGAATGTGTGTGGTTAATTGCCGAGTTTGATAATTTAGGTTATTAAATTAGTGTAATTCATGTGTTAAAAGTCTATTTGAGCAATTTGATGAATTTTGAATTTGTTGAATTAATGCAAATAGAAGCTCATGAACTTGTTGTGAATTTATCTTAAGTGAATGTAGTTAAACGTTTTTTTTTTTTTAAAAAAACCCATTCGGCCATGGGGGTTAAGTATTTAGACAAATTTAATATAGGAAATTGATAAATTGTTGGGTATATGTTTTGATTGATAAGAAATATTTGGCCATTGGAATGACTTACATTTGAGAATGTATAGTTAATAGCTTTGGTATGTTTTGAATCGGTTTTTGCGATGGCCAAAAGTGAACTTAAGTAATTATTTGATGAAATTGTGGAATTTGATCACTTATTTAAAGATTAAGCTTTCGGCCATAGTTAGTTATTATTTTATGAAGGGTGAATTGATTCAAACAAATAATATATTGAACTATTTAAAGTTTAGGCTTGACTGGTAATATAGTGGTAAGGCAGAATGTACATGTGGACTATAGAGAGGATAGTTTGTGTTTTCTGCTTTGATTCAGAAATGTATATGAAAGTTGATACGCTCTAATTGGTTGATTTAAGCTCAAGAGCTTAGAGGTGAGGCATTGGACAAAGGAAAAGCAAAGGCTACGGAATAGCCAAGTCGAGACCTTTCAGAAAGATACAATGTAAGTTCTTGAGTAATGGAGGTTAGCTCATAATTGTAATGAAATTATAGTACATATGTAAATGTATAAATTAAGACTTAAAAAGGCCATAATCGAATGTAGTGGTGGAGAAGATAGATTGAGCAAATGTGAGAAAACCGAATGTTAATCTTTGTTTTTGTTATATTTTGAAGTAAATCCGTACCCTTTTGTTTATGACTAGTGATTCAGAATTTGGTAATGACTCTTAAACATACTGTGATTATAATTGAATGTTGGTGATGAGTTCCAAAATGATATGATATAAATGTACATGCATGGTAAATGATTTGGGAATTTACGATCCGAACTTAGACTCGAAGGGCTTTTGAGCCAATGATACGATCCGAGCTTAGACTTGAAGGGTTTTTGAGCCAGTGATACGATTCGAGCCTAGTCTCAAAGGGCTTTCAAGCCAGTGACATATCCGGACTTAGTTCTGAAGGGCTTTGAGCCAATGTTGAAACCAGACTTGGTTCCGATGGACATCCGTGCTGGCGTTATAAAATAAACGCTGATATAGTCTTATTAAATATGTTACCTTCCGTAAGATAGCCAGGTATGCATCTTACACTTGTTCGGAAATTTTGTTACTTATAAATTACGAGTTTAGGGTTCAATGGAGATGTTTTGATTATTATTAAAGGTCATTCAAGCGCCAATGACTTGATTATAATGTGTCTGTTTTGAATTAAAAGAATCTAGTTGTCCGGATATGGAATGTAGGTCATAGGCATGAGTTAAATTTGATACTTGAGAAGAATGGGTTCGGTTATAAGTTATGGTAGTCGAATACCCTGAAAATTTCCTTGTGATTTGAGTGAAATAAATGTTATCATAGAAATTCCCCTATTCGGCTCAAGTAAGAAATAAGAACGTTTAGTTGTTACTATGTTACTTTTTCATATGATTTTTGTTACTCAAAACTTACTAAGCATGTAATTGCTTACTCCGTTTCTCTTAAATTTTCTATTTTTTTTAGATCTCGATCGTTAGCTACGGGTCTCGGGAATCTTGCTTTTGAAGTCATCTCTATTATCAAAGCCCTGTTTGGTACTAAATTAGCTAAACTTTTGTAAATGGCATGTATAGGATGCATTTTGTGTTGTTAATCGAGAACTTTATTTTGGTGATTGTATTAAGCTCAACCAGGCGAAAATGGCTTTTCAAGATGCTTTACTTACATGTAGTCTTTAAGTTGTTAATATGTATTTTGAGTTATATGCCTTGCTTGAATGAGAATGTGTATTTCTAAATGAGGTAAATTTAGGGTTAGACATGTTATTTTTAGGCATACGTATATCTATGTATAAGCGAATCGGATGTTTATTCCAAGTGGTAGCTAGATATGAAATTGCAACTTGAATCTAAAATACAAATAGATTCGGTTTAAGCTTTTGATTTGCATGAGTAACTTTTATCCATGAAGCTAGGTTCTATGAAATAGATGTTGCGCGCGTTGTTCTAACCTTATTCGTTTAGCTTAGTTATGAAATTTTCGGGTAATGCTTCATGACTCTGCGGCGATGTGTACGAGTCTTGGGGTGTTACATAATTTTTTCAGTTTAATCTTGATTCTAACCCTCTTTTTGTAGCCTGTGACAATACCCCTAACCAAGCCCCGTTACAACCATAAAAAGACCTTTTGATCGATATATCATATCAAACTATAGTGGTGGAGATTTGATTTTCGTACAAGCTTATGGTAATAACTTTTTAGGTTGACTAAAGAGTGTTTTAAATTTTGAACCCTAAACACTTCGAGTGAATAGAGTGAACCTCTAGTGAGGATGTCAACTCCTGTTAATTAAGATGGAGAGATAACTACTTAGAAAGAAGGAAGAGACTTATGTTTTCAATGACAAAATTCTTAACTTAAATTGATTGAATCTTTAATGTTCTTCTGATTGAATTTTTCGTTGTATAATTACCTATGGATTAGTTTCAAACATTATTGATAAAGATTATAGGTTGAGAAGAATGATTCTTTTTAGGGATTGAGATTTTGCTTGAGGACAAGCAAAGGCTTAAGTGTGGGGGTATTTGATAAACGCTAAATTATACATATTTTTACCTCATGTTTAGCCTATATTTTGGAAAGATTCTTATCAATTTTGTGAGAATTGGTGCTCTTAATCCTTCCTTTTTATATCTTATACTCAAGAGAGCATAGGGAAGAAGAAAGAACGAAAAACGGGCCAAAAACGATGAAAAATGGGCCAAAATGTGCGAACAACACGGGCAAAGAAATGCCACACGGCTGTGCCACACGGTCGTGCCACATTAAGATCACACGGTCAAGCCCCCGACAAGCACGACCAGGTCACACGGTCGTACCTCCACCGATAAAAGCACACGACCTCTGTCGAAGTCACACGGGCGTGGCACACGGGCGTGTTCTAGTCGTGAAGAAGGGGAATTTCACTCGAATTGGGATGCTTAGAGGCTAAGAAAGGCCCCCATAAGCTCTCTATATAAAGATCTCATGAGGCAGAAGCACCAAATGTTTTTAGATATCTTTCTTCTCGTTTTTCTGCCACACTGATGGTAGAAGCAAGGGATTACTCCAAGGGAGAAAGCCGATTAATTCATCTCAGAAGCCGGAATTCTGCAGCAACATAGATGATCTCCCTAAATTCCTTTAGGGGTTTTTGGTTTCTTTTATGTTTTGTTATTTTATATCTTCTGAGATGTTTTCTTTTTTTATTATGAACTAAACCCCTCAAATACTTGAGGGGGATGAAACCTAAGACAGATCTTGTTATTTATTCTTGATTTATTTGATAAATACTTGAATTGTTCTTAATTATGCGTTCTTCATTCTTGATTTAATAATCCTAGGTATTATTTCAAGAATTAGATGTGCTTAGAGCAGAGGAGCAAAAGTCCATGTGATAAGAGTAGATCTACCATAATTAAGCGGGGTTGCATGCAACCCTAGACATAGGGCGACATAAATCTGCCGGATTAGGGTCAAACCTAATATGGGGAACTATAGATCGAATTAATGCAACCTAGAGAGTTAATTAATAAAGGAACTTTAATTAACAACTTAGGCCTAGTTGCTCTACGCCTCGACGGAGGGTTTAGCATAAATTAGGGATATCTACAGATCAAGTCAAGTAAAGAAATCATATACTTCAAGAAAATAGTAACAAGTGAAGTCTAGGTGGATTCCCCCTTGAGTATTGTCCATATAAATCAACTTTTCCCTAAAAATTTTCCCAATTTACTTTTACACTTTCTTAGTTAGTTTTAAATTAGTTTAAACAATCCTCTTTTATTTTTAGGCTAGATAATAGGAAAGAAGTGAGTACTAGTACTTTTGGTTCCCTTGGGTACGATAACTCGGTCTTGCCACTAAGCTATACTACTGTTCGACAGGTGCGCTTGCCTCAATGTCATGATATTAGTTGGTTTTGGTGTGAACAAGTTCTTTATAAATTTTATTACTTCATATCACGCGATATCAGTAGCCCTAGTGACATGTCACTTGTATCCTACAACTTTCTACGGTTCGAATGAGACTTGGTAATCGATAAAAATTATGTAACCAAAAGGCATTTGGATCCATTATTTTATATATATATTCATAAATGATGTAATTCAATTATTTCAATTATAAACATAATTCAATTCTAATTATATGAACTTACCTCGATTTAGCTCGTAAACTCGATATCTACTCGTTTACCTTCCGTTTCCCCCGATCAAGTTCCGAGATTTATTTATCTTGATCTATATTAATTCAAAGTTAACTATATTATTCACTAACACATTCAATTTAGTCCAAATACATGTATTTTAGCCATTTTGCAAAATAGCCCTTGTATTTCACATTTTGTCAATTTAGTCCCTAATTCCTAAATATACAAAATACATCAAATTTTCATATACTCATCATAGCCGAATATTCATGTATACCTTACAAGCATATAACTTTCATTTATTCACATTTCTAACCCCCAAAATTTCTATCTTTTTCAATTTAATCCTTTTTCGAAATTTTTGTCAAAAATCACTTTATAAAACTTGTATGTCACTAAATAACAATCAATAATCCACCATTATTCATCAAAACAACCAAGCATTCAACAATGTCGTCTTTCAAAAACATAACTAATTTCAAAAATTGAGGTACATGTTAGCTAGAACACATAGCAACGATCTCAAAAATGTAAAAATTATCAAGAACCGAGTTTAATACATACCTTAATCAAGAAAAATAGTGGCCGAAAGTTTCAAAGCTCAAAAACCCCAAATTTTCTCTTCAATTTCAGAAAAATAAGAACACCAACACTTAATGCATGTTTTGTTTTATTAATATTAACATTTTAATCAATTTACTAATTTAACCATAGTTTAAAACATATAAAACATATCAATTAAAGTCCATTGACTAAAAAAATGGTTTTATAAACATTTAAGGCCACTAAAATCAAAAGCCAAAGCAATTTAATACCTTTAACAAATAGTATGTCACTTTTATCTTTTGTGCGATTTAGTCCATTTTACCGAATTAACTATTTAAACAGTAAAATTTCTATACGAAATTTTACACAATAACTCTATCACGCTATAAAATATAATAAAATAATCAAAATAATATTTTGACTCGATTAAGTGGTCCCGAAACCACTCGTTCTGATTAGGGTCTAAACCGGGCTGTTACATGAACCCAGCAAGAATTGGACTTAATCATGGACAGCAATGTATATCGGTATTTGTATGAGTAACATAAGAGCAATCAAAGATCATGTTACACAAACGAAGCCTTAATGAACCAGGAAAGTTATGATCGAATGTGTGGAAACTATGAATATTCATCCATATTTCCTCTTAAGTCGAAGGAATTCCGAACTAACGTAGAAAGAATTCAAAAATGGGTAAACCAGTTAGAGGAATTACTCTAAAAGCAAACAGAAGTAGAGACTCCAATGGAATAAGTTGTGCATGATGTTTCCAACTCGGATCTTGAGAACCACTGCATCACCATTGACCATTGGGAATTAGATTATGCAAGTCAACAAGATTTTGGAACCGCAAACCATGAGGACGAGATAAAAATGGTCCAGGATTACTCTGATCCAATTGACTTAGTAGTAGATGTAGCAGTAGATGTAGATATATCATTGACAATTAAAATTGAGCTTCAACCGTTTCTAAATGAAAGTGTAGATGATCCAATACATTTTTGGCTAAAATCGAGGATATGCTAACCAAAGAGTTGGAAGAGTTTGTTTTGTTCTCATTTGATAGCAGAGGTAAAGTTTGAGTAACCAAAGCTTCTCGCAACATGGAGGTAAAGAGGCTCAAGGTAATAATACCCCGAAAATCAATTTGGGGTTGGATCTGGTTTGGCACAAAATGGCTCATAATATGGATGTTGCAACAATAGAAAATAAGGCAATATCATTGGAATCGACCAAAATTTTTGGTTCAGATACATCGACAATGGAACAAATGATAGATCAAAGTGTTAAGGACCAGTTAGAAGTTCTTCTTTAGTGGCGATACAGATTGCCCCGAGCCTGAAAAAGGGTTTCTCAGTTAAATTTATTTTAATTTCAAATTTTAACTATAGTTTGATTATTTTTAATTCTTTTATTTAAATTTTTAATTTAGATATTTTTACGTATTTTACACAATGCTTGCTAAGCTCATGAAGCGGGAAAACTAAAGATTTGAGAAGTTGGAATTTCGCACATAGGGAAAGTGGAAATAGATGGTAACATTGTGAAGAGGAAAATCATGTTGTCACAACGAGCTCCCACATCACAAAGAGTCAAGCTCACAATGTCATGACGAGTAGCCCAACAAGGTGCCAAATAATGGGCGACATTAAAACGAGATACATCACGTTGTTGCAATGACCATCCCACCTCACAACACCAATTATATGCATGTTGTGACAAGCTGAAGTGTAACAACCTGGGCATTTGAATGAATAAAGGACGTCGTGACGAGCTGTAAACTGACATCTTAATGAGCTGAAGTGCAACAACCTTGGAACTTGAACAAGCAGGCAACATTATGACAAGTCGAACTCCCACATCACGAAAAGGCAATGAAAATAAAAAGGCCTCGTCACGATAAACCTTAGTCAAGACGCCCTATAGTTTTCTCTTCTCTTCTCCGCCGTTCTCCTTCCTTCAATGCCTCAAACACCTATAGCTCTTTAATTTTTCTTGTTTATAGACATTCATCCTTCAATTTTGATTAGTTTCTTACTATGAATCCATTTTTTTACACTAAAAAAATCCTCTCCCAAGTACAACAACCAATCTCCTATAAGAATCGACGGTGTACAACGAGAAGCACCATGACGCGGATGTTTCGACAATACAAAAGCCCAATGCTATTCAATTTTTTTCTAATCTTTGAATATTCGTGCTAGATTTTGACAATTATATTAGAAAACCGTATTTTTTTAATCGATTATATTGTGTTTATTGGTTGTTAAAATCATATTGTGAATTTGGTTAACATGTTGTCTCGAAAGCAAATGACATTCTGAAGGATCGCGGAACAAGATGTTCCCAATTACTCGAGGAGATGATTTGTCTTAAACGAAGTGACCAACGATTTTTATGAAATTTTACTTGAGGGGGAAGTGGCTTATGATGAAATTATTAAATTCTTAACTAGTGGTCGAGGCAGTTGGGTCTGAAAATTTGTTACTAGGGAACCCCTACGATTTCAACAATTAATAATGACTCTAGAGGCCAAAATGTGGATGTGTTTTATCTATGCCAATTTTTTTCATGCACAGTACATCACGAAAGTTACCCGTGATCATGCTCTTCTCTTGTATGTTATTTTGCATGTCAGAGGGCACACACGAAGGCTTTTATACCCGCATTTGATTACGAAGATGTGTAAGAGGATCGGCCCGAGATAAACCAAGAGGAACCAACTTTCCCACTGAAGAGAATCTTAAATAATGTTATTTTTTTAATAGTTTTACTATCAACGCGAAAGTCAGGTGGATGAGAGGAATGAACAGGTGGTGGCACATAGGGAATACACTCGAAACTGTGGGCTCCCGAAACCAATGGAGGAGCCACAACCTGTACCACCAAGGGTACGCTGAAAAAAAGGCAACCTTAGTAGTTCTGATGGGTAATGACCTAATCATGTGAGCCCACTTTGAGTATATTACACAAGGCATGAAATTATTTAAGCCGACCGCAACTCATTATGCTGATAGGCATGGCCTATAGCCACTACTATGGACTGCCTCACAACCACCCCTATTCCAAACCGCTCCCGTGGATGATTATCCCTTGATTCCACCATAAGGTGGTGGTGTACGTTCAAGATCAAAAGAAACAAGGATTCCTTTCCATGACCCATCTGAAACAACTCGGTTTGCACAAAATGTACCATCCATTGCGAGAGAAAATGAGAAGATGGTCATGTCAAACGAAGACAAAAAAATTTTGTTTTAATTTGTTGTTTTAATTGTTTATTTTAATTTTTTTTCTTTCTTTAAAAAGATGTGCATTGCTTTCTATGTAGGAACCTCACCTTACACGACACTACAATTTCAAGCTAAACCTAAAAAGGGAGAACAACTCGACTAACCTAGTAGCACATTCATGAAAAATCGGATAGTCTCTTCTCTTTATTTGTTTTAGAGCACATTAGGGACAATGTGCCAAATTAAGTATAAGGGTAACATTGAAAATTTTTAAAATTTTGTTATTATTTTTGCTTGGTTTTCTTAATATTAAAAATATATATAATAAAAGTAATAAAAAATTTCTTTGATTGTGTGTTTTGTTTGTGCTTGTGCATGTAGAAATACAAGTGATTGGTTAGGAGTATGTAAATAGGTTTTTTTTTTGTTTAAACTGTAAATTTAGCTTCAGAATAAATGATTTTAGGTTGTTTACATTTAGACTAGTTAGTTCAATTTGTTAAACTGTGAATAGGAAAAATGGTTACATGCACCAAATGATAAAGGTATATACGAGTAGGCATCTATGTTTTTTTAATTCTAGGTTGTTTAAATCCAAATACTCAACTATTGAATCCATGGTTATTGAAATGATATAGTATAATAAGTATAAAATCCTTACAAGTATGTGCTTAAAAATAAAAATTGTTGAGCAACCAAAAGCATTGTGAGGGTTAAAAGCAAAGGGAGTGCGATAAAAGTATAGAACGGTTAAAAGCCAAGAGAGTGAAAAGTGAACATAGTAAAATAAATCTAAAAATATAAGTAATTGAGAAAATCTCACTCATATTGGCACAAATACTTGTGAATTCCTTATACTTGTAAATATTATATTAGAGTTCAAAGCATGGATAAAAGAAATTGAGTAATTAGAATTTGAACTACTTGTATTCTCCAACAGTAAATGCTATACTCGTGTATACATTTTGATGGAGTCATATGTTTAACTTTATTTGACTTGTTTTCATTGTAACATATTGAACTAGCATGTTTGAGTGTGAAGATTGTAAATCACTTAAACATCTATTTAGAATTACTGTTTGAGTAAATCTCCATATTTTAAGCATTCTAACCCAATCTCGTATGTGAAGCATGCTCAAGTACTTTATTCGTAATGCGAGTTTTTCTTTTCTTTGTTTTTTTATTTTTGTCTTGTTTGCTTGAAGACAAGCAACGAGTTATGTGTGAGGGAGTTTGATTTGCCATAGTTCTTTGTGGCAAATTAAAGACTTTTTGGTACTTAATAAGCTTGATTTCAAGTCATTTTATGTCATTTTTGTTTGTTTTCCAATTTAGTAGCTTAGAAGTAATTGTTAGCAAAATAAGCATTTTTATGCATTTTTTTAGTACTTTGACGACCCATTAGGCCAACTCGGGCCTCAAGAATGACTAACGGCTACTTGAGTGTGTAGGGTGTCATTTTAGGTCAAAGAACACAAAGGCCGACGCCAGTGTCACGACACCTAACATCGAAGCATCTAGAGCCAAAACAGGGACAACATCGTGACGTCACGACAAAAACCTAGGTGCGCACAGTCGTCTAATGCATATTTGTCCCGTTAAAACCTTAATTAATTCAAGGACATTTTAATCACTTAAATCCGTCAATTGTAGCCTATATAAACCTTATTATAACATTATTAGAGGGGAGTCGACCTAGGGAATCGCCCTAGGGAGCCGTCAAACAATCTTCCATATTTTTATTTGTCAGTTTTTTTTAGTTTATCTTTACTTTTTATTTTATTTTTTCTTATGTTCGCTTAATCGAAATCTTTCTGTTCCGATGTAAAGACGATTGAGAGTAGAGATTGTTCTGGAACCACACTTCAATTTAATTATTAATGAGCATTCTTTTTCCTTTACTCTTTTATTCTGTGATTTATATTTTGTTAACTTGATCAACTAACGATTGTATGAATATTGGGATAAATTCTTGTATGTATTTTATATCTTGCATGATTCAATTACGGAACTAATTTATTGATTAAGTAATTATTTATCTAAAATTGGGTGTTTATCTAGACAGGTGAGCCCGAGAAGGTATCCTGTCGAGTATAACTTGAGTTAAGTGGTGAGACCAAGAAGGTATTCGTATGCCTAGGTGAGGTCGAAGGGTATCTTAAGTAGCAATCTTTAGTGAAGATGAGATCGAAATAGTATTCTTAACGAAGGGTGAGAAATAACTCAATTGAGGGTAATTAGCAATTTAATTGATAATTGGGGATTTAATTGATCATAGGCCGGAAACTCGCATCGTCGACACTAGGAATAGGAAATTTCATTATATTATTGTAGGTTAATTAATTTAATTAGTTTAATTAATATTTTAATTTTGTATCAACACTACTAATTCGTGAATCAACTAGATTAGTAATTATTTTTTTTTTGTAATTAATTTAATAATAAAATTCTCCCATTTGCAATCCCTTGGGTATGATCCTCGAAATACTTCCCGATGTGTTTTGTTGTAACAATTTACTATATTGCAATTTGACTTGTATACTTGCGGAAACTGCTACTTTATTATTTATCTTTTTACTACAGTATTTCTAGACCAGACATTCGCACATATCACTTGCCATATGAATACTTCTTAGATTATTATGTAATAGTTACAGCAATTCTCATAGTGATAATGGCGTGTATAATCATTAAACTTGAGGTCATTATAGTTCCCAACATCGCCTAGTCTATTTCCATCCCATTATTGCCTATTTAGAAGACTATTGTGCTCTTTAAGTGACTAACCATGATGAAACATTTACCATACACATGTCAAAGCCCAGCTATGAGAGACAAAATGCTTGTCCTACTAGTTTTTCTCTTTCATTGAATTGTATAACCTAAGAAACCTTAACTTTGCCTCCCACATTTTTTTACACTCTCCGTTATGTGAACTACAACCTCTTCCTCCTCTCTATTTTGTCCCTCAACAATACTCAATCAAATTCGAACTTATCACTATTTAAATTCAATTTGAATCGATTATAACCTTACTCGAGCCTTTGGTTCAATAAAAAATGGTGTTTGAATTAAACTTTATAAAATAGTTATTAATATACGGTGAAAGTATTTATCGGGTTCTCTATTATAGGGACATGTTCCAAGTAGCTTATTTATTATTAAATGGATTAATTATGTAAATTATTTTTTCTTTTACAATTTAATTCTAAATAAAAAATTATTTATAAAATTATAAAAACTTTTAAAAAATCAACTTATTAACAAATAGACGATATACTTTAAAACAACAAAAATTAACTTTATAAAAATTCCACCTTATTTAAAATTTTTTAATAATACCTAAACTAAATTATTTCGAAAGAAATATAGTTTAAGTAGAGCATATAATAGGGCAAATTGGTGAGTACTTTCACTGTTAATAAACTTTCATTTCATTGAAGACAATTTTAATCCTTTTGCTATTCATACTTTATTGTCAAAGTACATTCAAATCCAAACAAATATTTAACTATTCATTTTCTTCTTTACAATATTCAACCTCTGCATCGACTAATCTCCCCGTGCTTGCTATAATAATCTCACTGAATCTTATGTCACCGTAGCTTTCTACTCGGTCGAAGTTTCTGCGGTATTCCATGTGGAAGGAAAACGAGTGGAGTGGACGGGAGGCAAGGTGCAGACATTGATGTCAATGGGCAGCAAACGGTATTGCAGGTCAAGTTCTTTGAAGATGTTCACGATCTCTTCAGCCAATCGAGACCTCCTTTCCCACCTCTCTCCAATGTCTTGGTAGTTCATTTTATGAGTGACCCAAACCGCCATTTTTATTTGGTTAAATTGTTCAAATTCTTTTAACACAATCATCGGATCAGAACACCAGTGTTCCTTCCGGTTCACGATGTAACTGCAATAAAACAAAACCGATGAATATCGATGAAGAAAACTTTCAAGATGGAAATGGTGGTTTTCATCCATGTATACCTTACTATTCGTTGCTTCATGAGAGCAATCTTCTCAACTGGTGTACCAATATGGATTAAGAAATCAATTGCATCACCCATATCTGGACTACGATAAAAGTTGCCGATCGGTATCGTTGAAAGAACACTGTTGGGAAACACCAGTTTCAAGTTGTCGAATCTCAAGAAAACTGTAGTAAGAATGTTCATCTCTTCCACCACTAACTAAACCAAAATCATGTTTTTCATTTTATTAGTTGACATGCAATGTTTTAAGTACACAAGGATGATTGAATGATGGGATATAGTACCTGCACTCCATTGATCTCGCAGCGGTCTCCGACATCGAAAGGGTGAATGATGAACAAGAAGACAATAGATTCGAAGATGGTTTTACAGGTGTTGCCGAAGATGAAGGCGGCAACGACCAGCTGGGAGCTGAAGAGTACGATAATCCTTGAGGAAGCAATCTCCAGAATGACAAGCCAGATGACAACTATGATGATTATGGTAATCACGTTTACCATGTGGTGAAGCTGTTTTACTGCCGTCTTTGTGTCGTTTAGGGTCAAGGCCAGAGCTTTTCTTTCTCTATACGCGTTCAGCTGTAACAAAATAGCTATTGTATGAATGGATAGAGTTCCCCCAATGACGCTGTAGTTAACCAATGATGAACTATTAATATTGTAGATTCATTTTTAGCTCAGCTTTCTTTTAGGTTTTAGGACTCAAAAGTCATTATACTCATGTACAAATATATCGAATATAAGTACTTTAATAAAAATAAAGAGTGGGGAAATATAAATACTTACCATCCAATTCTTCAAGGATGATTTGCTAATCCTCCTCATCTCATAAGCACCTTCAAAGGTAGCCATTGTTCTAAAAGCCTCGTCTTCTCGCATAAACCGCATTAAATCCTCCACGTAGATAAATCTATCAACCAAAAATACCAAGTAACAACAAGAGTGGATATCATGTTTCATATACAAGTTTTGATCTTTTAATTTTAAAAAAAATTCATTTGTAAACGGAGTGGTTAAGGACTTGTGTTCAAAATACTCACTTGGAACCACGGCGAGCCACATTTTCGAAAATCTTCTTAGCAGCAAGGTTTGCTTCGTATTCACTTCTGATCTGTTTCACAGAATCATCCTGCATTATCTGCTCATCCAATGTAGTCAATGTCCCATATCGGACCATCTTCATCAATCTCTTCATGTTCCAAGCCGAAATGTTCCTATGGTTGAGCTTATGTAAGTGTTCTAACGCAATCCCATTACCCCCCTTCTTCGGCGAAGGTGCCGACGAAAACGTTTTTAGCCTCGTGAATGTTTTTCTCAACTTCTCACTAGTCCTTTGTGTGGGAAAGGCATCTTCGTGAAGATCCGAAGGCACTTTTGCACCCGCTGTCTGCAACCGACTGATCTCGGCCGCAATCCTTTCCTGTTCTTCTTCCATCCTTTGGTTTTCAATTATTGGAGGACCAGAGAGTAATTCGATCACATATTGGTTGAATAATGTGTGTAGTATCCTATCGAAATAAGTACTCACATGAAATAATGAAGCCATTACTTTGACTAGTAATGTCTTGAGTAACCATAGACACGTACTCACCAAGAAACAAACTAGGATTTTGGTCACGTAAATTAGAAAATCGTTTTCCCTCTCAACTTTCTTGTCAAACAAGAAATGCCACGTCAATAGCACTAAAGCTAACCATAGGCAATTCTGGACTGGTTTTCTTACACCATAAACGAAATACAGCATCCTTTTCCTTAAAAAGAAGTTCATTTCAATGAAGAAGACAATCAATCTGATACCCCATCCAGACACCAATCTCCCACATATCAAAACCAGCAAGAACACTAGCCATTTCCAGAGCCTAAGCTCCCATAGGTCCATGGTTTTCAGAGAAGGAATCCATAAACTACAAACCAAAGCAGCTACAATCAAGACGAGGCTCAACCATTGAAGCAAAGTGAGTGCATTGAGATTAGCTCTCCTAAACTCATCAGGCACATCTTCATCTGCAAATGGGTCATCTTCTTCTTCACCTTCCGAACCTTTGCCTACCAATCCGGACATAATCGGACCCGATTTGGATAACAAATCCGACATCATTTGTACCTCTTCTGGTGGCCTATCTATAAGCCTTGACTTGGTGCAACTCACTTTTGATAGCAAACCCGACAGAGCCGATGCGTTCGACATTCCTCTCGAGAGTTCGTAGGCTCGATCATTTATTCCTTCTTGTTTCTGCGATTGGTACTGAAAACTCGGGACCGCTGCTTCGAAAGAAACCCTTCTAGAGTCTCGAGACATAACTGAGGGATCCCGTTTAATATCATCAATATCTAACCCCATCTCTAATGCAATCTCGTTAGTGTTGCTTGTTTTTTTCAAGAGATGATCATTCATTATCTTCCAAGACGATGATTCTTCGCCCGGTTGCCATCGTTGCTTGTAATCGAAATTATCTTCACCACCATCTTTGATCTCTTCTCTATCGCTCCAAAACTCATAGTTGGAGTGCCTAAAACTGTCGGTTTCAAGGTTCGAGTCTTTGCCTGTCCTGGATTCTGCAGTTTCGACGGGATTTACAGGGGATTTTCTAGGATCACCATCCATGGCGCTTATTATCAGCTCTTCTTCGTGACAATCGAAATCGTATAGAATCGGAAGCTCTTCGTTGTCGTCGTTAGGGTTGTTATTGTTAGCCGATGCGAAGATTTTCAATTTCCATTTCGACATTGATTTTTCATCTCAACCATGGCCATGAACGCTTCGCCGTATATTGCAGCCAAAATTTAGATTATTGAATCTTTGGCTGCTGAGATATTAATGTTCTGGCTGATTTTTTTTTTCAATTGGATTTTTGGTGTTTCTGTTTTGAAAATTGGGAGAAATTTGTTAGTTGTAACATACTAACAATGGAAACTGGCGGAGAAGAGAGAGAATCAATATGAAGAAGAGTAAAAGGTGGCGTTGAAGACGAAAGAGACAAACAAAATGCATGGTTACGCCCTCACTGCTAATTATGAAAATAGAGTATTAGGTTAATCTAATTTTACCTCTAATCCCTCTACTCTTTACATTTTTCAAATTTAGTCTTCCGTTTTTTTTAAATATAAAAAATGCTTTTAATTTATGAGGACTCGCAACCTACCTCGAGGTTCCAAATCCAATTTCTACCTTGCATCAATAACATCTATTTTCTCTTTCTCTTTTGCTTTCAATATATTCCAATTTTAATTAAGTTATTCGTAAATACTATTGTGATTTTGCTTCTATTTTAAAATAATTCGAAATAAAATAATTTGATTTCATCTTCTTTGCTATCTTATTATTTATATTTAGTTTTAATTTTGAAATAAATCATTAAAATATACTTTAACCATCTTTGATTTATTTCGTGTAGACTTGATAAATAGTAAGTTAAGACAACTGTTTCACTACATAAAATTGATTTTCCAGTGGGTTTTTAACTTATTTTTGTTTTAATCAACTCTAACTTATTTTTGTTTTAATTTCATCCCCACACAACAAACAGATTTGAATAAAAACAGGGGAGAAGTCAAAAAAAATTTTTGGGGAATTAAATTGTATATTTTAACAATAGTAAAATTGTAATTTCACCATTTTAATAATTTATACATTTATAGTTTCTAAAGGATTAGATCAATATTTTTATATTTTTTAGAGGAGACAAATTGTAATTTTTTTATTACTAATTTAAAATTTTATAAATTATCAAAAATCTAATTGTAAAATTTTTCATTTTAAAGTGTGACTGCGCTCGCGTCGAGCAAAAAACCTAAATTTTATCTCATTATCAAATTCAAAAGTTGAATAAAAACAACCAATAATGTAATAATCTCTATATTTTATCCATCAGTTTAAAAGTTAAATAATATTTAATACAATATTCCTTTTTTTTAATACATTAAACATACAAAACATAACCTTAAAACATATTTTATCAAAGTAAATAAGTAAAATACAGTAGTTACAAAAATAAATCATCTCAAACCTCTTCTCACGTCGATGGCAACTCATTGTAGGTACGAAAAGCTAAACAAACAATGAAAAGTTAAAATTTTCACATGTGAAAACTGAAAATCGTGAACATTGTTGCCCAATAAAGTTTTCACGTGGTTGATGAGGCGGTCAAACCCAACTATGTGATACATGTCAACAAATTGTACTTAAATGATGTTTGAAATTTATCTCCAGTAGTTACAAACATTTATTTTTGAACTTTTAGATAAAAATTTTAATATATTAGTCCATTTTATTCCTAATGTATTCTCATAAAACAAATTATTATTAATTTAATAATCATACTTCATAATTAAGGATGATAAAAAATTCAAACGTGACAAGTTCCGACTCAAGTTGACTCTATAGGAGTGGATTAAAAAAAAAAAATCAGATTTTAGGTTAGATTTTTTAATTAAGATTTTCTAGGTGAGCTTCAGATTGAATTTAGGTGAAATCTACCCCTCTTCAATATATTTACTAAAATACCCTTATATTAATTTTAAAAATATTTTTATATTTTTAATTATATTTTCTTACTTTATATTTGATTTAATTTTGTAAATTTTAATATATTTAAAATATTATTTAAAATTTTGAGGTGGGGCCAAGTGGGATCAAATAAATTATTTTTGTAACACTTCCTAGCCGACTAATCACTGGGTCCAAGGTACAGGATACTACATTTTGTGCCAGAGCTATTACGATCAATTAGCTTTAATTTATACCATTAAACGCTTATTTACGAGTAATGCATACATATAATGCAATATACAATCATTTCTAGCTCTTTTATGAGCTTACGAAAGCTCTATTGCTAACCTAAAGTCAAGTTAGGACCAAACAGTAAAGATTTCAAAATCTTGGGTTGATGTCGTGACTTTGGGAGTTCCACATCGTGACACTATTCACTGACTAGGTCTCGTCGCTACATTGAGAACACGTCATCGAGGCGTAACTCTCTAGATGATCTTGTTGCGACGTTAAAAGTACGTTGTCGCGACGTGACTGACTATTTCTAAATGAACCAAATTCATATCAGCCTACAAATGCATAAACAACCAATTGACATTTTTCATACCACATTTCTAACCAAATAAACATCCCTAACAAGTTCAATTCTAAACAAAACTACTTTGTTCATAATTGAATAAATACCATACAACTAATAGGATTATTACCATTTAATATATAGAGGCTCATTTCATAACACAACCATTCACCACATTTAGCATGATTACATACTCAAATAAACCTTAAGTTAGCAACAATTTTAATCAATCTAAACCTTACAACATACGCATTCTAAAATACCAATTCACAAGCTTCGACTATGGACATAATCACACATTTTACAAAAATCAACTCAACATAGGTATATGCCCTACAAAATAGGACTACAAATTTTGACAAGTTGAGGATCTCTGGCTAGATCCTGGATCACAATTCAGAGATTTGAAATTTACCTAAACTTGCACATAAAGAAAACAAACCGTACGCTAAGTAATAAAGCTCAGTGGTATTTCCATGATTCAAGTCAATATAAAACAAGCTTAAACAATTGCTTACATTCAATTCAAGTTAAATTCATAATCTATTCTCATTCCATTTATGCCAAAATGCTTTCATTTCAAATAAACATATATATGACCATCTTTACACACCAATCACTAGGTATGCACCCAAGCTTACCATTTCTCAATAATGCACACCATTTGATCAATTCCAACTATCATATTAAGTTACATACATTTATTTAATTATCATCATTACATTAACTCATTAATACCAAATCGGCCTCCAAGGCTCATTTTCAAATCGTTTTTCAAAACTTTTCACATATTGACGTTTAATATATATCAAATGCATTTCATTTCATATAACATGTAGCCAAATTATGTTTTACAACCCTATTAAGCAAACATGGACTTAGAATGGATACACGGATTTGTCACCTCGGGTTGCCCAACAATGGTGACACTAAACATGTACATATTACAATTTCGGGTTGCCCAACAATGATAGTTGTCACAATCGAAATATCTTGTCACCCCAGATTGCCCAGT
Source organism: Gossypium stocksii (assembly GCA_020496765.1). Lineage (NCBI taxonomy): Eukaryota > Viridiplantae > Streptophyta > Magnoliopsida > Malvales > Malvaceae > Gossypium > Gossypium stocksii. Next base: position 104,224,098 of record CM035621.1, read on the forward strand.
AACGGTGACTCTATATGTACAATCTACCACCACAGGTTGCCCAAAAATGATAGTTTTTTGTAACATCCCTTGCCCGACCCAAACCAGGTTCGAGTTACGGACTGCTACATTTGTTACCGGAACAACAATAGATAATTAGGCAACATTTAATCATTCACACAATCAATTAAGCATCAATCACATTCAATTTATGTTAAATAATCATTATCGGGTTTTATACGAGCTTACAAAAACTCTTGTATTAACCCGAGCATGACATAGGACCAAATTGTAAAGTTTTAAAAATTTAGGATCGATGTCGCACATTTAACATTTCCACGTCATGATGTTACCTACACAGTAATTCACATCACGACTTCATGCAATTTGAAATCATGACGTCACTAACTGTCAGTCGACATTGCGACGAGAGATGTTGGTCTTTGAGACGTGGCCCCTGTTTTTTGGCAAAATACATATTTTGGTACCTATTCCATAGCTTCCAACCAAAATCTATCAACATGCTCACCCAACTACCACATCCACTTGATTCAAACATATCCAAAACACACCAAACAAGCTCAAACATTCACATTCAATCGTTTATCAAGACATCCAATACCTATTCATCAATCGAACTTAGACAATTCAAATGTCATTAAAACACAACAACTAAGCCATTCAAGTTTACCACCAATTTACCTATATTCTTTTATACCTTATGAAACTAAATAACCTTATTATGAAACAACACAAAGCATACATTAAACATACATCTAAGCTTCACTTTCAATTTTGCCAACACCAAACATGATCTCAGTTTAATCAAAACCAACTCATTACATCTCATACATTCAAATACCAAGCTACCATTTCTACCTCAATCTATGTCATTCGACATACCAAACATATGATTTGATTATAGGCCATCACATCTTCTAGCATAAAATATTTATAGCTAACACGATATATGGATCAAAACACGAAATTAACATATTATATGAAATGGTTATAACAAACTTGCCAAGTAGTAAACACTTTCACATACTAAGGTACGCACCAAGACACTTATATACATGTCACAACCCTAGACTCAAATGGTCGCATAACTACCAATTTAATGGCAGTGTGAGCTTCGAGATAATTCGGCTTGACAAGTTCCACATGGTGACGATCTACAAGGAAAGGAAGACATATAAGGTAAACATATAGGATGCTTAGTAAGTTCATATGTATAGTACAAGACTTACCTTAACATAATAAGCTACCTTAGCTTGGCATAACTTTTAGCTAGACATGTCAAAATCAAAACACCAATAAGGTGAGCATTAACTTATAATCAAGATCACTTAATCTTATAATCATTTAACTTTCCAATTCATATTACTTCTGCATAACTTGTCTCATAAACATATTCAATCAAGGAAAAATACAATTACATACATATCAAAGGTATTACTTCAATCAATTTCTCATAATCAATTCATTCAATGATTTTCAATTTGGATATCAAGTTTATTTCATCCCATTTCAATTTCTCAATTTCATATAAATTGTTTCGCCTGATGAACCCTAATAAACGAACTTGGATACACATGTAACTATACCACACCAATTGCTCGTCCAAGCTATGTAGATTTATACATATGGTTCCCTGTTCGAGCTAAACCATTAACACGACGCATCAAGTTACTTGTCCAAGCTAAACTTGGGTCACATAAATATTGAAAATCTGCAACAAATGTTGGATCTCGCTAACATCTTAAATAAATCTCGTACAAGCGTGCACCATACCCTATTGACATGTCAATCATACCTAACCATTTACTAAGTTCACACGAGCATCTTTTACACATATAACATCACTTTTCAATTCAGTCCAATTCTAACCTTGCATATCAATCCACAAATAATAAATCTATATTCAAAAAAATATATATCAAATCAAACACATAACATCTTAAAATAATATATACCATATAAACCTGTAACATCCTATTTTTCAGAAGGATCGAAAATAGTGGATTCAGGACCACAAATTCCGAATAGTAAGTCAGTCTTTTATTTTTACTTAATATTTATAGAGTTTCTATAAAGTTGTATTAAATTTTGGTTAAGAAATTTTAACGTTTAGATAGTTAATTAAGTAAAAAGAACTAATTCATAAAAGCTACAAAGGTTAGTTTCTATTAACTAAAAGTGTTAAATGGTTAAAGTAATTTGAATTTATGGCCTTAAATGGTAATTATACCATGAGGATAGATAATGGACGGTTATGGGCTTGAAATTTTTAAAGTTTGATGTTAATTAATAAGGGTAAATAAGTAAATAAATAATAAAACATTAACAAATGAAAAAAAAACAAGTGATCATCATCTTTGTTGATGCTTTGTCAAAATTAAGAGAAAGAAATAGCCATGGAGAAAGCTTGAATTTTCGTTCAACTTGAGTGCTTGCATGTAAGCCAATTTTTATCCATTTTTTTAGTAATTTTGATATTTTTGTAATCGTTTTAGCTTAATCTAGCTAACTCGGGTGTTAATTCATTAATTTGTTAAATGTTTTGAATTATGCCAGTGTTGAAATTGTGAGATTCTTGAAGTTCTATGATAGTTTTGTAAGTTTGATAGTTAAATAGGATTATTTTGTAAAGTGATTTTTAGTGATTTTTATGTTTAAACACTTATTTGTTAAAGTTATAAAATATCATGAAAATATTATGAAATATAAAAGATATGGGTTGTTCATGGGAGATATGAAAATCGGCTAGCTTAATTTAAGCTTTGTGCTCAATTTGATATTTTTGGGTTTAGAGACTAAAATGTTTAAAGGGTAAAGTTTAGGGGTAAATTTGTAAATGTGACTACAAGGACTCAAATGTATATATTGATTACTTATTTGATTTGAATTGATTTAATTAAACTAAATTGTGCTTACATATCAAGAAACTCAAAGAGTAGATGACGTAAAAGGAAACGAGAAAATCACCAATTAGTCCCTGTTAGTCGAATCACTTGACAGGTAAGTACATAAGGTTTTTTTGGTTATAATTCATTATTAAATGTTGTTATGATAATTATATATTTTTGAAACTATTGAAACGAAATTGGTCTATGTGAAACATACTGAATTTCTAAAATGATTTTGATGGATTGAGTAAAAGTTTCATTTATGAGATTTTTTATTGAATTTTTTTCTGGACTGAGCTCTTGCATGTGTTGCGGACTTGAATATACATGTGACTCAGATTTAGTCTAAACTGGTAATTCGTTGTCGTTTTAAAGGTTTAGCCTTGACTGGTAACTTTACGTGTATGTATATATAGCCCTAGCCAAGCTAGTTTTTCTGTGTTGTCATTGGTTTAACCCGGACGGGTAACCTGACACATTTATTCTATATTTGATTAGCTCTCATGACCATTTTCTGTTTCTGGACTTATGTATTGAATACTTTTACAAAGATTCATCGGAACAATAAAGATTAATTGACACGGAACTGTTTCAATGAAATAAATGAATTATGAATTCTAAATATCTGTACGTTTAAATGTTACTGACATGAAATTGTTGGATTATGTTGTAATAAGGTTGAGGTATGATTTACTATGTACAAATAGCTAGTAAATGAGTTGGTAAGTTAATTTATTAATTTGTTGAAGCATACTAAGTAATTCACATACTTACTTTTGTTATTATTTCTCTATAGATTTTGAGCTTTTGGATTGTGTTGATCGGATCATCGTAGCTCACACATATTATCAACTATCATCAACAGATTTTAAAGTCTATGTTGGTGGTTATATGTGGCATGTAAATAGGATGCTTATTTTGTGAATGTTTGGACATGTTTTGTACTTAGGTTACAAATGCTTGTTTATGTAAAGTTGTTACATGTATTGTAAGTTTGGTTGTTTTGGCAATATGTGATAAAGGTCAAATTGAATTGGTATTTAGTTTAATATATGGTATCAAATTGTGATTATAATGCTATTGGTTCTTGATGTTTGAATGAATGAAGTGTATGAATTTGTTGTGATTGAATGCAAATTACTTAATAATTGAATTGTGGTGTCAACGAAGGCACATTGGTTAGGCACTTAGGTTGTATGTTTTTGACATGTTTTAAACTTGTTTGAAGGTGTTTTAATAGTATTTAAGGGTTGGTTTTAGGCTTGGCTTGGTACCTAAGTGATTTCTAAAATTTTCCTTGTTTTAGAAGCAATTTTTGGTGCATATGGCCTGGGACACGAGCTATCACACGGCCGTGTACCACACACAGCCTCTTCATACGATCGCATGTCACTTTAATTTTTAGTGTAGAATTGTTCACATGGTCACAGAGAGTTACATGGCCAAGCGACACGACCGTGTAACCCTATTTCGATTACCCACACGGATGGTCACATGAGATGGGACACGATCATGTGTCCCATACTTCAAATTGTACACGGTTGGCCACACAGCCATGTCTTCGAGCCACACAGCCGTGTGACCCCTGTTTCCAAAATTTTCTAATTTTTCTAAAATTTTTTATTTTGTTTCAAATTAATCCCGGAATGTTCCCAAACCATTTTTAGGGCCCCATAGGCTCGATTTAAAGCCCGTAAGTGCATTTATGCTATAAATGATATGTGTATTTAAATATTAGTACTTAATTTGAATAATTGTTTTTGTTTAAACATAAATGTTTGAAATTGTATTGTAATACTCTGTAACCCTAATTCAGCAATAGAGATGGGTTAGGGGTGTTACAGAACAACTCGCTCTTGTATTTCTACTAGGTTTGCTGCCTTTTCATGTTATATGATTGGTTTTGGGCTTCTCTCTAATTACGAGTTCTTCTTAAGCCTTTTTGACCCAGTACTCTATAATGTGATCCACTCCGATTTAGTTTTTCTATTTCCAAAAATAAACTTTAATATTTACATATTAAATAATTTTCTTATCACAATTTTACTCTAGTAAAATTTTGACGATTTTCCCTTGGTACAAATTTCGAGAAAATTCATTCAATATGTCACAACTCAACATGTCCACTATGATTGAATGGTTTATTTTCATTTTCAGGCTTTAAAATAGTCCAAAAACATAAACTCATTCTTCCATCATATTTTAAGTAATCCTATATAAGACTACAAATTTCCATTTTCAATTTCATTTCCATTTTCCATTTTTGGAAACCTACATTCATTTCCAAATGATTCCATTTCTCCATTTCGGAAAAAAACCATAATCATTCTCGAATGTTTCCCATTTCTCTTTTTCTATTCATTCCAATCATTTCTATTCAAATACGCAATTCAATTCTAGTTTCAACGTGCTAGCAGAGGGACCAATTGGACATATGTAGTTGAGGCTCAAATGATTTATAATTAAGTTCTGGATTTTCACTTATTAATTATAACATCATTTAGCCACGAAGTCATTCCACTATAATATCGTGACTGAGCTCTCCTTAACGACATACCATACAAAAGCAACTACCTAATGCTCATCCAATGACCTTGTCATAAATGTGTTACCCTCATAGGATATCCTTGATCTCTTTATGATAATGTTTGTTCTCCAAAATATGATCCTATTTTATCTCATGATAACCATTAAATCTTCCTTCATGAAATATTGATGTAACACCCCTAATCCGTATCCGTCGCCAGAATAAGGTTACAAAGCATTACCAGACTTTTCACATAAATAATCATATAATTCAAATTCAATTCACATATATAAATATAAATCATTCACATACACTCATATAGTCCCTAACACGAGCCCTCAAGTTGCAAAACAAACCTTAAAATCAATTTGGGACTAAATCGATAACTCATGGAAACTTTAATAAAATATTGAAAATTTTTACATACAGTGGACACAAACCCGTGTGGCCAGGCCGTGTGTCTCACAGGACCAAAAGACACTCCCATATAACAGGCCGTGTGGATATTCGAAATGGGATTACACAGCTGTGTCCCAGACCGTGTCCAACCCCGTATAACTTTCTGACTTGTGTCACACAGCCAACCACATGCCCGTATGACTAGCCCGTGTAACTCATTGACTTACTTTCATTAAAAACTACAGGGGACACATGGATGTGTCACCTGACCGTGTATCACATATGGCTGAGACACACGCCCGTGTCTCTGCCCGTATGGACGAAAATAGGCTATTTTCTAAGCCACATTTCTCACCCAATTTTTAGTGCCAACCTACACATTTTAAAAGCAGACAATCACAACCAAAACTAGGCATTCAACCAACCAAAACCAAGCCTAAAACATACCATTTCAATACCAACAATCACATTACTCTTAAGCATCATAATTAGACATTCAAAAGTATACCAATTACTTCCAAAGTTTACATATATGGTCAAGTGTATACGATCACTTCTAAGCCTAATACATATCATGTAAACCAATTCACTAATTCATCCAATAGATATCAAATTACCAGTTCTCAAATAAGGCATTTCCATGACAACCATTAGGCATACTCAAGACAATTAAACTTCATACAAAATGAGGCTAACTACTCATATATATATATATATATATATATATACACATACCGACATATATATCAAGTTAAGCCAAATCACATGGCTAAACATATACCAAAACACATAGGCTTCATTAGCCAATAGACCTATAGGCTTTATTAGCCAATAGACCTATACATGCCATATAACCAAAATACATAAGTTCAAAAGTATCAAAACGATAGCTAGATAGTGTGATGAGATCTCCTATGACTTCCAATCCGAGCGAGCTTCCGAATCACTATAAAACATGGAAAATAAAACAAAGTAAGTTATGAAGCTTAGTAAGCTCGTATGGCTAATAAATACGGATTACCAATTTATTCACAACTTAAAGAAGCATAAGTAAATATAGATAAGTTCCATAAAATCCAACAATTAGCACATTGTTAAAACCATATAAGTCATGTATGAATTCATCATCTAACACTTGTCATATGAATTTATCAAATATCACTTACTTGTCGAACTTATCACGAGTACTTGAACTGATCCATATCATCTCTTATATCTCATATAGATGTTCACTCTCGAGCCATCACTAGGTCTACTCACACAAGCTGTCGGCCAAGACGTAGCTACATGGTGCTGCTCACACAAGCGGTCGAGTAACCGCAACACATGCCAGTAAACTCGGCCACTGGTAGGACGTACAAGGCTAGCACCCAAATTACATAAATCACGGTAACCCCTAATGACATGTCATTTGTATCCCATCTATTCCTAAGGTTCAACCGGGATCTAAACTCTGTCGATGCCTCGTCGAAAGATTCCACAGTGTCGCATTATCACAATTACATAATTTAAGCATTTAAACACATATAACATAAAGCTTATTAAACATACCAACTTACCTTGATACAATACAAATGAAAACGATCATTTACTAGATAAATTTGTCTTTTCCCTAATCTAGATCCGTACTTCGTTTTTCTTGATCTATATAATCAAATTTAACTATTTTAAACATCACTCTATTCAATTTAATCCAAATTTCACATTTTGGTAAAATTATTATTTTACCCCTAAACTTTTATCTTTTTTACAATTTAGTCCTTATCTAATAAAAATGCAAATTCATGCAATTTGACCTTAACCCATGCTATCCAAATTTCACTTAAGCCTATAACAGCCCATATTTTTCATTTATTTATACATTTAACCACACAATTTTCACATTTCTCAATTTAATCCTTAATTGACATTTTCACTAAAAATCACTTTACAAGTTAACTAACAAGTATTCATTTTCTATCATCAAACATCAAAATACTTACACATTCATCAATAGTAAAACCCTAACTCTTTAACAGTTTTCAAATTAGTCCCTAGGGTAGCTAGATTAAGCTAAAACGACCTGAAAAACATAAAAATCATTAAAAATCGAATCAAAATGCACTTACATGCAAGTTTAATACATAACTGAATGCACAAGCTCCTTCCATGGAGTTTTTCACCCTAATATTTGGTTGGAGATGATAGGCAAAGATGATAACCATATTTTATGTTATTTAATTTATCATTATATACTTATTTACCAATTTAACCTTTAAAATTAATTCAATTTACAAAATTATCAAGCCATTATCATCCACTAACACATTAATGGGTTGTATACCATATAAGGACCTCCATTTTAAAGTTCTATATCCATTAGACACTTTTAGCTAATAGAACATAAGTTTTACACTTTACGCGATTTAGTCCTTTTTCACAAATTAAACACTTAAACGATAAAATTTCTTAACGAAACTTTCATGCAATCCTACTATCATACTGTAGACCTAAAAATAATATTAAAAAAATATTTTAACCTCAAATTTGTGGTTTCGAAACCACTATTCTGATTTCACTAAAAACGGACTATTATAATTGATCAAGCCATCTATCACAAAGACGGACAACTCGTGGCCACATTTACTGTTCATCAACCATGTAATTCAAATGAGAGGATATCATTTAACCATGTTTTGGGCTATGAATTCCACTATTATGAATGACGCTACATATTACAAGAGTCATACACCCAACGCACCAGCTTTCGGTTCCTTATCTATTTGAACTCAGGCTTTTACTTACATAAAAATGTATGAGTCAAGCATACATAGTCCGCGATCTAGTCAGGATTTAGGTATATCACAGTATGAACGTCACAAGTGAATAAATCCATAAACGTATTTAGGATATATTCTGCTTGGTTCATTTTTGATGTACTATCAGTCTAGTTAATCACATCTATGTCTCTATTTTCTAGAAGTCATCTACTTCGATGCCCAAGACAAGGCACCTCCCTAATTGGACTTGATAGATGACATATTAGTCTTTCAATCGGTTTGCTCATTTCCAATTAGACTAAGGACATGTTTAGGTTTGTCTACCAATACAAGTTATCTTTTTGTACTAAGATCCAACTACGTAATACCACATAGTATTAGTTAAACAATTAAACAACTAATGAGCAACATGTGCTTCTATTTTGCTTTGCGTGCAAAAACCATTTGAAGACAATAATACAAAGTATATTAATCGTAATAAATGAATTTGTTTTATTAAACAACCTGTTCAAAAAATCACAAGTGTATATTGATGAAAATACTACACTTAGGACTTTAGATCCAATAGAATGAACCTATATAATCTCATTTTTTATACCCCTAAAATTTTATATTTTATTCAATTTAGTCCCTAAATTCGAAATAACCATAACTTCAAAATTTTAACATTTGTTTAAAATCCAACTTCACATACATTCATTAGGGACCCTCTACTTTCTATTTCTACTAATATTTCACAATAGTTTTAAATTTTATTCACTTTAGTCCCTATGTACAAAACTAACAATTAATTGTTACAATCTAGTCCTTTTTCCTATCTAAGCTTAAAATCTATCAATTTCAAGCTTAATTCTTCAATAAATCAACAATGGTAACTTTCAAAAACTTTAAAATTTTTATAAATTGGTACATTGGCTATCTAAATCAAGCTTCCATGACCTCAAGTGCTTAAAAATTTCAAAGAAAGGATTTGAAATTTTACCTTTTATTGATGGTCAAATACTTGAAACCTTTGGATAATTTTTCTCTTTTCTTAACTATGGAGAATCAGTTTTGGAAGGAAGGAGAAGAACACATTCTCTTTCTTTCCACTCATTTTTTTTATTTATAATGGATTAATGGCTAATTAATTTAATAATTTCATTATTAATTAACATAATAAAATCTTAACATTACTTAATGAAGATAGCCATCATCTCCCACTAAAATTTACCTCATAATAGTTTAATTACCATTTTAGACCTTTTTCTAATTACAATTTAAGTCCCCAAATCTTTGACCAAAAAAACCTATAGCGATTGGACTTTTACAATTTAGTCCTTGCACTTAAATTAAGTATTTGATTGACAAAATGATGGACCAAATATTAATATTCTTTTATATAAACACCATAAATATTCATATTAATATTTACGAACTCGATTTTTAGATATGAGGTTTCGAAACTGCATTTTTTTGGTACCACTTAAAATTGGGTTGTTACAATTTTCAATCAATATCCTTATCCTATGGTATGCCAACTATATCCAACCATGTCTGAACAACTAATAGGGTAACCAAATTTTTAATTTCATTATATGATTCAGTTTATACTTTATGATACTTAATTCATCATTTCATCATATAATATAACATATTTCAACACAATTTAATACCAAATATCATATATCAATCAAATCATACTACTTTCTATTCTATTCAATTTAGTCATCATCTCGATATTCAATCTCAACCATCGAAATTCAATTTAAATAACCATTAAAAACTCACCTCAACATTATATAATGCAAAATGTCATGAATATGTAGTAATTAAATTGATCCAAATCAAAGAAATACAAATCGAAAGTTCACATCACTCGTCGTTGGCTCTCGCTTTTCCTTTCCCTCTTGATGGCTCGACGTCATCTTTAGGTATGAATAATAATTCAATAATTACACAATATCAAATTCCATCCAAATCACATTTAATAATAAAGCCAAACATGTCACACCCAATTTTTTGTTAAGTCCAAAATTTAGAAATAATTAAGAGTTAAATTGGAAGAAACCAAAAATTGGTGGGTTCTATTGAAAAATTAGGAAAAAATTAGTAGTTGTTTTAGATGTAGTTAAGTTCCAATTCTAGTTCAGTCAGATGAGATCCAACTGGTTCATTAATGGGAGACAAAATGATTACCAATGATTGGTTTTTATAAGGTTGAAGACCGTGCCTGAAGTGCTATAAATAGCTGAGAAGTGGATTCCCAAGGTGAATTTTTCTCAACTCAGTTTAATTTTCCTCTTTTCTTCATCTTCTTCTTGGTTGCCCCAAAGCAGAGATAGTTACAAGAAGCTCTAGAAACTGAGTTTTTGAGCTAGAATGCTAAGTTTAATTCATGACTTTGGTTGTCATGCTCAGCTGCCAAGAGAATGGAAGCTGTAACATTCGAAAAAGTTAAGCTGAAGAGGTAAAGAAGCATTTGATGAGTTTTTATACTCCATACATGATTGTGTTTTGAATGCTATGTATGCATAGGGATAAGTAGGTATATGAGTATTCACAAATGTATCGGTATGCATAAAATGGTTACAGTACCATATATAAATTCAATGTACTCCACATTACTATGTTATGTGATTATATGTTTGTTTTTGTGTATTTATGAACTGTGGAGTATGGAGGGAAGTTATCAATAGGATAGTTGGATAGAAAAAGGAAATTTTCTGTTAGATTTCGCAATCTGGTGTTACTAAGTGTAAACCATGATATGCGAAGCTCCGAGCCTTGCGGAAGGGACACTGCGATGTTTGAGCATCAAGGTTAAATTTGGTGAAATGGAGGAATGGGTGGATGGATAAGGAAATGGAGTTTTCATTAAGATTCTGCAATCTAGTGTTGTTGGGTATAAACCTTGATATACGAAGCTTCGAGCCTTGCGGAGGGGAAATTGAAGTGTCTGAGCATCAAGGTTAGATATAAAATGAGATGTTATCAGCTGGCTCGCTAGAGTGAAACTGTGACAACTGTCTATCGACTCTATGGAGTGATACTGTGATGATGGTAAGGTCCTTTGGAGCGACACCTCAAAGAGGTTTAAGGTGTAATACCATAGCTCGACTATGGTAACCAATGGAGTCCACTGGGACATTAAACACGGGGAAGTTCGTTAGGAAATTAAACATGAAGATTATAGGTGTAATACCATAGCTCGGCTATGGCAATCAATAGAGTCCATCAGGACATTAAACATGAGAATATTATGTAAGACCATAGCTCGATTATGACAACATAGAAAGTTCATCAAGACGGTAAACATGGGATAGTCTGCCGAGAAAATAAACACGGAGAAGTCCATTAGGATAATAAACACAGGGCATGAAGAGTAAGACCATAGCTCGACTATGGTAACATATAGAGTACATCGGGATGATTAACGCAGGTAGTCTACCAAAACAGTAGTCATGGCAAATCACGCAAAAGAGGAAAAATGCAAGTGATGATAGGTGATAACTAGCTAGCGGATTTGAAGAATCTGCCAAAAGGGGCGTAAGTAATAGAAATGAAAAAAGTTCGCCAAAGCGGTAAATAAGGAAATTGGTAACGCATAGGGTGGTAACCCTGCTAAATTAGTTATGGGAATGACATGCCAATAAGGCCTTGTATTAAGGCAAATGAAAGAGGATTTATCTGTGGACTGCAAGTGAGCAACTACCATTAAGAATCACCAAAAAGTGCTCAAAGAAACTTTGTATGTTAGAGGAAGGTCTTGGAAAGAATAACGAGAAGATAACTTCCAGTATAATGTTTCGTTGAAATCGAAGTTTATACGGGGAGGACTAAATGTTTAAATTTCGGATAGTCTACAAGGATTATTGGAACCTAAGAATAAAATGAGGTACTAATAGAGACAATTCAAGTGACAGTTATGTCTATCAAGACTATTCCTCTTTAAGGGGCAACTATTTTGGGTACATCTGCCATGGAGTTAGTTCTGTAGAGAACCATCATATAAGAAAAATCGTAAACTTGAATGGTCGTTCAGGTAACAGTTTGTTGGAAACTATAGGCTAAAACAATCCACCACAGACATGGTACATCTTATAAGAAATGTATTGCAAATAGGGTGGATTATGAGGAAATAATCCAAACAACTTTTCAACCTGAGTGTAGGGTGAAATGAGATTTAATCCATCAGCATGGTGTGGGTCCTTATTAGATAACCTGGCTGATGGGATATCAACAAGTCCTTCCGGACGATAGTAAGAAAAAAAATGAAGTCTACCAGAGACTAGTCAGATTTAGAATGTACGCCAAGGAAGACATAACCAAGGGGGTTTTTAGGATGGAAGGTTAGGAGGACAACCTTATAAATATATAGGGAAAGAGATAATGTAGGCGAAGAAAGGAAGATTCCGCAGTTATTGCGAGACATTTGAAAAAATTACCAAATCCAATTAGATGGCTATAGGATCTACCTGGAGAAGATTGCTTATCGATCTATCTGCCAATAGACGAGCTCAGGAAATGAATCAGAGTCTACCATCCTAGATTGAGAGAAACTGTCCCAAATGATCAAGGAGTTAAACGTGTTTGGTTTCTTTTCATTTTACTACCCCTGCATGATGGGGTCTATTTTTAAGCAATGTAGTGGAGAAATTCACTAAGTTCTTTTGAACTTACAGAATTTTGGCCTATGCTGCAAGATTCGATGGGAGATTAAGGATCTTAAGGAGGGACCAAGCCAGACCGTGATAGATCGAGGATTATCGTTAGTATAATATCATGCACATAGGAAGGGGTAATTTCAGAGGCTTCACCTTGGGGTTAGATATTATGTAATTAAGTAGTTTTTCTTAGAATTTAGAATTCTAGGATAGTCAAATTATATTTGGCGTAAGGTTCCTATTGTAAAAACCATTCAAAGTAAAGTAATAGCTGTTTGGCGAATTTTCTAGTTAAAGTATTAGATCAAACCAGTTCAATTGTAACACTCCATATTTGAACTCGGCGATCAGGTCAGGTAAGGGCATTACAAAATATATTTTGTAATTTATTTAATTTAGTCCCTAAATCTAGAACAAGCATAACTTTCTGTCTAAAGCTTCGGACTAAAATTCGATCTCACATATATTCCTTAGGGATCTCCTACTTTCTATTCATACCAAATTTTCATAATAGTTTTGCATTTATTCAATTTGGTTCGTAATATACGAAACTAACAATTAAACTTTACAATTTAGTTCTTTTTATAATTTGAGCTTAATTTCTATCAATTTCACACTAAATTCATCTATATTCCAACAATGGAAACTTTCAAAAACTTTAAAAGTTTTACAATTTGGTACATATGCTAGCAAAATCAAGCTTCAATGATTCAATTTCCTTTAAAATCAAAGAAAAATGGCTAGGGACTTACTTGAAATTAAGGGTCAAATGTTAAAATAAGGTTGAAGCTTTCTTCTGTTCCTCTAGGCTATGGTGGACAGTTAATGTGGAGAAGATGAAAGCTTCTCTCCACTTAATTTGGTTCATATGCTATGGTTTAATTGTAATTAGTAGTTTAATTATCTTAATCTTAATTAATTAAACTTTAATAACTAATTATCTTAATTTAATAGACATCTTCCATCATTATCCACTAACAAGTTTTCTAATTTGGTTTATTAGCCATTTTAGTCATTTGGATAATTGCTATTTAAGCCTCCAACATTTATCCAAATTAAAAATCTATAGCAATTAATTTTTTACAATTTAGTTTCTAGACTTTAATTAACCACATTTTCAACCAAATTGTCTAACCAAATTTCGATTCATCAATATACAAACTCCATAAATATCTCTAATTAATCAAATTTTTATTTTTAATATATTAATGACATAATAGAATTTAATTTAGGCCTTTGAAATATTAAATCAAATAAAATTAATATTTTAGTGAACTAATTTTTAACCACATTTGGGTAATCTATAATTAAAGAAAATTAATGAAATATATTTTCTATAAAAAAAAATTAAGAAATGATAAGTTTGTAAAGATCTATATATCACTTAATATAGATTTTTTTAATTATTATCTTCTATATTTATTAAACAATATTAATATATAAAACACATTTTATAATTTAAATTCAACACTTAATTATTCAATTTTATAAAACACTCTTAATGTAATATAGCATGGAATAGTGTTCTATTTTCCATATTTAAAGAAAATCCCACCATTAGTTATGTTTATTACTTTTCTCATGCAATACTTTATGCTCTTAAATATACCAAATTCATGTTGTCTAAATTATTACAATAACAATAACCCCAACCCAACAACAAAGCTTAAATACATATACAAAATATTCCCCAAAACATATATTTAACAAAATAAATAAAAGCAATTGTATGGAAAAAAAATACATCCTTCGAGTGGAGCAAATTGCAAATCGAGTAATTGCAAATCGAGTCTACGTTTTACAATGATCTAATGCCGATTTAGCAGCTCCAGAACAAGGTCAATTTTTCAATAAAGAGAATCACATTGAACCCAAATTTATCCTAATTAGATCATGCAATTACTTTTAAACAGGATTCAACGAATTCAAATCTACAAAATGCAATTCTTTCTTTTTATCTTCGAATAGGAATGGCGGCAGGCAGAAGAATGGACATTGTTTTAGACGACCATAAATCATGGGGGAAATAAGGAAAAAAAAAAAAAAGAATTACTGTACAGTGTTGATGAAAATGGTGGGAATGGCCCGGCTGACATATATCACTGTATAAACATATCTTGGTCTTTTACTTTAATGGTGGCCTCTTCTAAGGGCAGACAAAAATCCTCCTGAAGATTTCTCCTTACGTCGATCTTCACCGTCATCTCCTACCTGTTTTGCAAATTTATCCACTGTAAAAAGCTGATATAGATGTTCATATTAAAGGCTTTTAAAACAATATTAGCACAAAATGGCCAAAAACTGAGCAAACAACCATGTGTATGTTGTCGAGCCATTGGACGCAGGTGAATAATTTGTGAAAATAAAATAAGTCGAATGGAGAGAATGAAAACAAACCTCCTTGGCAATTTGCTGTAAAATCTCTATAATTTCAGAAAAATCAGGTCTTAGTGCAGGATCTTGTTGCCAGCATCTCTCAAGCAGTTCAGCCAGCTTGGGGTTAGTGTGCTTTGGAATTGTAGGACGTAGATTCTAGAATCAATATGAATAAATAGAGTGATTACTATTTGTCTAAGCACTGTCAAAATAATCCTCTAATGACTTCCCTTGTCGATGATAGAGACAGTAGGCATACCTTTTGAACCACTCCAACAGCAGCTTGTAATGGGGTTAAGTACTCGTATGGAAGCTGCAAATGCAAACAAAAACAAACCATCAGACATCTTCATGTATATGTAACCTGAAAATGTTAAACAAAAGACAGTGACTGAGAAATACCTTTCCCGTTAACAACTCCCATAACACGATTCCAAAACTAAAAACATCAGCCTTGTGATCATATGGCTTGTGTTCAATAACCTTCAAAGCAAAAGAACTGTGGTAAGAAAATGAGGAGATGAAAAATCAATTAGGGGATGAAAGATAATCTCAACTCAAACGGATTAATGCAATTACCAATTTATTTTTAAAGAGGAAAATAAAGCAACAATGAGTGAAGAGAGCAAACTGATCAAGATTAAACCCTTTTTCCTTTCTAATCATGGTAAAGAAACACAAATGAAGGCAATAAAGAGGCAAATAAAACAGTCAATACACTTTAACTTACTGGAATAAAAAAAAAGGCTAAACTCTTTGCATTTAAACTTGGGTTTAAAAAAAGCAAATAAAGAATACAACTTACATCATGGTTCATCAAGTACTTAAGTTCTCTAATTTTAATTTTAATGGAAATTAACTGAGTGAATCAGCTAGCTTCCTTAAACCAAACCACATTTCTAGAAAGTTATACACTGCTTAATGCTTATAATGCTATATCTTCCTTTCTTTTTTTATATTCCACGAGACACCCGAAGGAAAGTTTAGGGATATTCATGTAACAGTTTCTAACAGCTTTTGTGATAGGAGCTCACCTCAGGAGCCATCCATCTGTATGTTCCAGTTTCAGCTGTCATAACTCCAGATTGAGATTTCACTCTAGCAACCCCAAAATCAGCAACCTTAACCACCTGTAAGGCAAACCTGTATTAGAATTTTTATCAAGCTAGCATTTAATTTGACCACAATAAATTATAGAAAGGGCATGTTTATAGGAGAGATTGTTCTCAAGCAAGATTTCAGGAAAGGAATAATTAGAGACAAGCTTAAGTCAACTCAATGTATAAACTTTAGCAACTATAAGAATCTTACTTCATTTTCATCCATTAGAAGATTAGCAGCCTTCAAATCCCTATGGATTATATTATTTTGGTGCAAGTAGTTCATTCCTTTAGAAACATCTATTGCAACTTTAAGCAACGATGGAAGCCTGAAAACACCCTTCTGTTTGTGAAGGTAGTCGTATACACTTCCGCCAGACATAAATTCTGTAAAGAGAAAAGAAAGGAAAAGGCAGAAAGAAAACTGGCATTAGCATTTTCTTTCAATTACAAAAGAATAACAAAGAGAGAGAGAGAGAAATATTCATAAATCTCACTTTCATCAAGTTAATAAAAGACAATAGAGAATCAGTAGGACACCTGTAATAATACACAAGTTTGGAGGCTGGGTACATGCACCAAGAAATTGTACAACATTCTTATGCCTAACTTTCCTGCAAATTTGAAATAAAATTGTTGATTAACAGAATAGATTATTCCTGGAAAAAAGTAGCACTCTATTTGATAAAATATAAATTACGTGGATTTCATGATGGAAGAATTAAAAGTGAGAAAACCGATCAAAGACATTAAAACCCAAAGTGGCTACTTGCTACTGTAAATTAGTATGAGTTTCACTGGTTTTCTTTCTATAAGAATACATGAAGTATTAAAAATAAATAAGAAACACGCAGCAACTGGAGAAGCCTAACATTATCAGTTGATCACCGATCTGAGTCAATATGGCATTCAAACAACAAACAAAGATACCTCTTGACTTCAGATTATAATATTCAACAAACTGAGGATAACTTGGGGAAAACTACCACTTCAGACTTTACTTTTCTTTTTTGTTGAGGAGGTGGGAGGGTAGGGAGCACAATTTAGAATTCATCAAGACATTTCAGCACAAACCTCATGATAAAAACTTCCTGGGCAAACTCTTTCTGCAAATCAGTATTTAAACGCTCTGGCTTGAGGACCTTAATAGCCACTTCCTGACTACAGTAAGTACCTTTATACCTGAAACAGATAAAAAAAAGGTGATTATATTGAAGCTTCAAAAAGAAACCTGCATCAGAAAGTAATTATTTCACTTACAGATCCCCATATGACCCAGATGCAACTTTGTTTTCAAACTTCAAGTATCTAGGATCAATTTCCCAAACATCGGTCCCATCATTAGGAATTGCCACATAATTCTGATAAGCATTGGTCCCCATTTTCTCATAGTCCCTCTTAGGAGAAAAGGAATGTTGCTTCATCCAAGATTGCTTCTGCAGAAAACCCATTGAAAGAAAGTCTGTTTGAGTTGCTCATAATATACGCCAACCTTTTAGCAGATAAATTATAACTTTCACATTAAAAATGTTCATTTCTCTATACACATTAAGCATTTCAGCATTTACACTGTACCAATCACATGTCAGCGGAAAGCATTGAACACATCCAAAATGCTTATTCAGATTAGAAGACAAATATTTACCAATTAGGATTTGAAGCCAACTAACGTAAACAAAGGAAGAGGGCACAGGGGACAGAGCTCAATAGGGGCTTAGTTTCAAAATATTAAGACTGTACTATTATTTTCAACCACCAAGGATGCCATTATTAACCTACATAGAATTAGTTGATCATTCAACAGGCATAAATCTCCGGTGAAGGGCAACAGAAGGTTGTTATGATCCATGAAAATAAAAATTTTATAATTTTATCATTTTATCATAAAATTAGAAACATTTGAAGTAATAGAAAGGCCTAGGCCTATTTACAGCCGAGTAACTTTTGCAAGTATTATCCTGCAGTGCTCCACTCTAAAAGCTAGAGAAAGCAATCAAAGCCAAATAGCTCAGACAATTTATTATGTTAACATAATAGGGTAGCATAAAAATGATAAGCACACTCATGCAAGCGAATATAAACTTTCCTGATAGGACTAACACCACAACATTTCATATTAATCACTAGTGTTGTGGGAATGAAAACACCTCGACAAAGAAAAAATGAAAGGAGAGATATTTTCAAGAAAATATTAGATAACATTCAAAAACATCCTAAGTCATTACCTCAACTTTTAAGACTTCCTTTTCCAAAACAACTTTAAGCTGCTCTGTTTCCTGGCAATGTCATATCACAAGTCTGTTAAGCAAGTTCTACAAATAATTTTATTTAGATCAACAGTTAAAGCATTTAAGCACAGCAATAAGAACTAATGCCGTTCACTAAATGGAAGTTCAACATGAGTTTCAAGGAAAAAATAATGACTACCCTCTAAATTAACAGATGAAAGAATTCAAAAATTGAGGAAACAGCAGCTTATATAATATTTTTGAGAAATAATAAGAGTAGATACATTGACAGATAAACACAAAATAATGCAATACCAATCATGAGAGCTGTTATTTTCTTTTTTTTTTCGAACATAAAAATGATGTCCATAATTAAGATATTATAATGAAAATTACCTCATAAGGCCAACCATCAACTACAAAAACATCTAAGGAGTAACCATCAACAGTGGAAAATGCATGTGCTTCCTGAATGTTTAGCCCAATCTCAGCAAGCAATGCAGTCAACTGCAAGTATTGCACGAGTGTGACCCAATGGGATGAGAAACAATATCAAATCATAAATATTTAAAGGATGTGTGCCTCACATATAAGGTCAAGAACTCACATTGAAGTAAATTGAACGTAAAACAATAACAGTCAATCTTACAAGAAAAATGACTACCATGAGAATAATATAAAATGTCAGTTGATTGAACCAAGAGCTTAAATGGAACCTAGGATGCATTCTTTATCTATAATTTTATTAGAAAATAATTTGAGTGTGACCATCAGCTTTCTTAAAGCAAAAAACTTCAAGATAACAAAGATTGTAACAAAAATGTACACTTCTAGTTTGACAAACAAAACTATATATACCTGACTGAGAAGTTTCGGTTTGTCTTCTGTTGAAAACGTAATTTCGTGCATCGGCCTGCACCGGCAAGTGCAACAGTTGGAAAACAATGTAAATTTCACTATCCAAATGGACAGAAAGTATTTAAAAATGAAAGAAGTGCCAATCAATTAACAGCAACAAAGATGAACAAAATCTTAATATGACTATAGATATCATCATCACAAAAAGGTGCAAAAGCACACCTAAAACTTAAGTCAACAAAAGATAGCAGGTTAGGAAGCATGAATCTGAGGCAAGAAAGTTGAACTTTTGCAAGAGTGTACCAATGAACTACTAAATATTTTTTAAAAAAAACATAATAATTTTTTTAAAAAAACATAGTATAACACAAACTTGACCAAAGTCTTGGTAGGAATAGTCGGTTCTTAACAAAGAATTTTAAGACTAATAAATACCGGGAAAAATGTGAATTGGCATGTACAGAGCTATCTCCATCTTGATCTTCAGATTTATCTGCTTCAAGTGCAAGTGCTTCAAGATTAGGGGATGAGCCAAAGGCAGGAGGCGGATGTATGCTGACAATAAAAAAGTAAGCTAAAATTGTCAGCATCGATAACAACAGTCAAGATGAAAAATGAACAACAAATATTGTAAAGGAAAAAGTCAAAAGGTATATCTAAGTCCTGTAAACAAATTCTGCCCTTTTCATGAAACTAATGCATACACATTATAGATGGCAAAAGTTCTTCAAATCAAACCTCCGTCTTATAACGTGCTTTGGATCACTTTGAGCAGAATCCCCACACGAGGGATTTGAAAGAGCAGGATCAACTAAACTCCCATCAGAAATAGATTGGACCTACAAAAGCAGGAAGCACCATAATGTGTTTGATTATAAACAAAGTTTACGACCAAGTACCAGAACATTTAAAAACAAATAAAGAGCCAGGACCCATAGGTTATGGCATTTAAAAGACACATTCAAACCTTTTATGCTTAACCTCAAGATGCATGCATGCATTTGCAAATAATGCCAAACTGCATAAGAAACTACACATGATTCAAGTTTACAAAGTCACAAAAAGGAATGATAATATGTGTGCAGAATCATTTAAATTGAACTGCTACTGTCAAATAGAATAGTTTTACAATTAGTTAGCCTCATAACCTCACTGATAGTTAATGGCCCAAATAAGGAAACATTTACAATAGGATGATAGCAGTAACAACTGCAATCCTCAACTAATATAATGTGTTATTGACAGCAACAAGTTAATGCTATGCACTAAACTTTAGAACGTTCTAGAAGGGAAAATGTACAATAGGGATAGATGTCGAAATGAGTCTTAGCAGTGTCAATATGCTATTGAAAATTATTATGTTGAAGAACATTTTAAATTTTACAAGAATCTCTCTTTCTTTCTACTATGACCAGTACTACCATGAAAAGAAGATACAACACAATATTTGAGCTCCATGATGTGAAAATGCGGCACAGAGAGAAAGAACAAGTCAGATTCAGCCAACTAAGTTTGAGACAGAGATCATCCTGACTAGGGTGACCGGTACAGGCCAAGGCACTATAGCTATAGCTATGGGTCAAACTTAAAAGTAAAAAAACCATAAACTTACTTATTAATGAAAAATTAAGCATCCACTTTACAAACATCATAGGAAAGGTAACCTAACCAACTGAATACAGTAGCTTGATTACACTATGCAAAGGACAACTTTTATACTGCAACATATATACCATGCTACTGGAACCCCAAAGAGAGAAATCTGATTTGAACTTCCAAAATTTCTCAAAGATATACGTACATTTGTTTGCTTATTATCGTAGAATACAATAATATTATTTTAATAATCTAAAAAAGCTAGGTACTTAGAAGTGGGACCTGACGACTTTCAATTACCAATGTCTGACGAGGCAAGGTGAACCGCATCACACGATTCATGACATTAACCATAATCACTCATGCTAAATTGACAAAAAAAAAAAAAAAAAGATATAACAAATTTTCGCTTTTACTGAAAAAGTAGAGCAAATCACAGTGCCTTGTTATAAATTAAAACCTAACAAGAAAGAGAAAGTTACCTGCACGAGACGCACTTCCATTGCCGGTCTGTTGGCAGGATCATGGGCCAAATGCAGTAATCTCTGGTGCATAAGAACATCTTCTGCCCTTTCCACATTCACATCTAACGCATAGCTGCAATGAGTAAACTCGCGCTTGTTTAAACAACTATTGATTAATTCAAAACAAAAATGAAAAGTGGATCAAACAGATCTGTTTCACTCTACTTGTTTCCGATCTTATAGGCAACAAACCAAGCATCAAAACGAACCATAAAGAATTAAAATGACAAAAAAAAAAAAATCTTAAGCAAGAAAATTTCATATTAAGCCTTACTGACTTAGATAAAATATTAAGGCAAACAGCTCCTTAACTCCAAAAATTAAATGCGAAAAACAAAATTCAAACAGAAAAAATTGATAAAAAGAAACTCTTATCTAAGATTGAGCATCTCGATTAAAAAAATTGTTATAACAGATACAGATATGGGGGGGGGGAATGTAGAAATTTTAGTAGTATTTGTTTTTGTATTTTATGCATGCAATAAATTTTGTAGAAGGAAAAAAACATAATAAAGGATATACCGACTAGGTAGACGATTGAAGTGAGCCCAAAGTTCGTCATCAAAGCCAGGCCGATTAGCCTCTTCTATGTCGGAATCACGTAGCCGCCGGAGCACCTCATTGTAGACCTCGAGCTTTTGCCGCTGTTGCCGGCTCTGCAACGGCGAAAAATCGTTCGCTTTGCTTACGCAGCTCTCGTTATCGTCCATCACCATTGAAAGAAGAAAAAAGAAAATACAAACGCAATGAAAGGGGAAACTAAAGATATAAGGCAAAAACCGAAAAGGTAAAGCAAGGAAAGGAAAGGCGTGAATGTGATGATCCTTTTGCTTTTCGCTTACGTTGAGTTTATATCGAAAACGCAGATTTAAGAAAAAAAAAATGTTTTATTTCCCAAACACCTAAACAACGTATTATTTATCTCTCACTAAACTGTAGTATATATATTTGACCCAAATAAAAAACTAGAGCATATATAAAATATTGGACTCTATCTAGATTTGTAAACCACTTGAAAGAAAATGTAGCTTTTTTATTTACGGTGTTGTGAAATTCTTATTTTTATAATTTAATTAAGGAGTTGTTTTTATATATTCTGGAAACTAATTGATAACATTTTTTATATAGATATTTTAGCAAAAATTTTAATGATTTATTATCTTAAAATAAACGTGATAATCAAGAAAATGATAAAAGTAGCGCAAACCGTTCATATTGTGGATCTGTTGCTGAAGGAGTGGACTTCTTTAAGGGATTTGGGTTCGGTCAAAGCAAGTGAAGTGTAAAGTGTGAGGCCACATCAGACATGATAAGGCCGCGCAACTCAGTAGCATAAAACTATTGACAAACCCACCTATAAATGATGTATAATGCCAAGAAGCCCCCACTTACTCCTCTTGCCGAATAAAATTTCGCCAAAAGGCATATGCCGAGTGCCGCCAGTCCCCACTGATGTGGATAAGATCTTGATTCCCAAAAGACAATTCCAACCCTTTTTAACTTTTTTGTCTTTCTTAATAAATAAATAAATATTTTACACTTAATCAAAATTACCTTAGGGTATACTGCCAGGGGTTTACTCTCAGATTTTGCTTTTTGGTTCAATTTATTATTAATCTATGTAAATTATAATTTAGTTACATTCTTTTAATGATAAACAAAAAACCTATTCAACCCTTCTAAAGAAACCCAAAACAATTTTATCCTTAATAATGTTAAATTTCTAAATTTCACAACTAATATACACCTAATAAAAATATCCCCCACCTGTAATCATATTGAGAAGGTGGGTTCTTTTTAATACTTAGAGAATTTTGTTATGTTAAAAGAGACAAATAATGAGATGATTGTGACTGAGGGAGACCAAGAAGGAAAAGAAGCTATGGCCATGGTGCCAGAAATTGGAGACTTAATCAACTCCTCACATTTCCATCAGTTTCCTACTTTAATTTTCCTTCTTGCTCATCAAGTAAAATCATAATTTTTATATAATTTATACAAGTTAATTTATTTTTAAAAAAATATCTGGGGCTAATCCAATTGATAATTTTGTAAAGTATTTAATTGGAAAAAAAAAAGCACAACTGTTGTAAATAGAAATGGAGCTCTGCATGGTAGGTGTTTAATGGTCGGTGAGAAGAGATAAGGTTTAAGCTTAGGCTATCTGGGGGAGGTTAGCAAATTTTATTGAATTTTGTTTTTTTTTTAAATGTTTTCCTTGTGTATTGTTAGTTTTTTTTTTTTCCTTTAATGGACCAATAAGAATTTAATATTGTGTTCCTTATCCATATAACATAAATTGACACTATTAATGTTATTTACTTTCAAAATTAGGAATAAAATTATTTTTTAAAAATAGATTTAATATTGAAATTGAAAAGGAGTAGAGAGATTTTTTTTTACTATTTCTTTTAATTTTGAAATTATAGTTTGGACCCAAAATTTAGTTTGAAATTTTATTTTAGTTTCATATTATATATATTTAATAATTATTTTTTAATTTAAAATTTTAATCTTGATTAAAATAATAGCCTGTAATTTTTCTTTAAATATAATTTAACAAATTTAAATACTATAATTTGAGTAGTGATTAAATTTTAAAATTTAACAAATATAAAAATTAAAGTAAAAAAAATAGATGATGTTTTTAATATTGTGATAGTGAAAAATGTTGGGTTTTAATAAAACTGAATCACATGGGATTGTGTTTCCACTAAAACTCCAAATGAACCAAAAATGGTCCCGATTCATAGAAGATGGAATCACTTTTTCTCGCATATGGAATCTTTTTTATTATCATAAATAGAAAGGAAAAACGACAATGTGAGCCTCCCCTCCTTCCTCACTGCTTGGAAGCCAGCGTTAATTTGTAGGGTCGCCTTTGATTTTTGCTGCCATAACAAGTATCATCTTTATTACAACAAAACCAAACACAAATTGTTATTATCATTATTTGTACAATAACAATTCAAATAATGACAGGTTAAATATTACTAACTTATTTACAATCGATCAACGTATAGTAAATTTTCTTACTTAAATTCAGTAAATCATATGTTTTGGCAAATATATCAAATCCAATATAAACTTTGTTCAGTTTCATGAATCATAGTACACCCACCGGCAAGTTGAGAAAATGTGCGGATACTAATGATTCACGTCGAGTGTGAACAATTCCAATTTCAGCATAGAAGAGACACCGAGGAAAGGTTTTGTTCCTACTAGGTACTTGGTACACCTGTTTTGCTTATTAATGCAATTCAGAAAATAAATTAATTAATTTATGTACGTGGAGTAAATTAATTTTTGTGTTAAAATTTTATTTATTTTTATCGTTAAAAACGTCAACATTAGATAAATGTTTTTGTTTAATTATTTTATTAATCATATTAATTTTTAACATTATAAAGGGATAAAATTTTAATAAATTAAATTAATTTATTTTTTAATTTAACATATAAAAATTAATATATAATTTTTTAAGTAGATAAAATAAAGTCCCTTCACCCTTTATTTGATTTTTTTTTTTTTTATGTTAAACAAAAGATTTTATTTATTTTACCATGGTACTCGTCACAATTGATGTGTTGGGGGTGGGTAACGTGTGGGGTTGAGAAAGAACGTGATGATAGGGACATAAGTGATAGGTTGGGTTAAAAACGTAGATGGTGACGTGTCTGCAATAAGAGTGGATAGCATCAAATGTAATCCAAACCTTCTCCGTTGAGGATCAGAGTCGCCGTCATTGGTTTCGGTTCTTTACTAATCAACCTGATACCTGTTTGAACCTACTTCGTCTGATTCATTTGCTTCCACTTTTTCAATTTCGTATCATATATGGACCACTACGATGTAATAAAAGTTTTCGCCATTCGATATTTTAATCTTAGTAATGTGGCAAATTTAAGTTTCTAATATTATACTTAGATCTTGTATAATCGATATGAAGTTTCTAAACATGCAAATCGTGGATCGTACTAATGACAAAAATAATTTTGAATAATATTTCAAACATTCCTATCTTTATAGTTTAATAAATATTACTTGAAATTTTATTATATGTATATTATGTACTTAAAATATAAATGTATGTTTAAAAATAATATATAATAAATAATAAAATATATGATTTGAAACTAATTAATAATAATATATGTAACATATAAAATATTAAAACAAAAAAAAAATAGTTAAGATTGTGAGTAAAACAAAATTTAAATATGTAAATACATCAAATTAATAATATTAAATACACTACAATTGTTTATCATAGTCTTGTCATTGATCTTAAGTTGATGTCGAGCTAACTTATGACATCAACTCAATCAATAACATTAGCAAGATATAGAATTGATAAAGGTAATAAAGTGTGATATTTAAATGTGATACAAAATATTTTTGAAGAAAATTTTAGTTGAGTGATAAAGTTAAAGTTTTATTCGTTCAAATGTTATTTGTTCAAGTCCACCATATGCAAATTATTTATTTTTAAACAAAAAGACTAAAATATCTTAAAATAATATAACTTAATTTAAATACAAAAAGATATTTTTTGTAATTTCTTTAACCGTGTTGGTATCCCGATGGCTTGTTCCATCAATTTAGTTAGAAGTTTAAATAATAGCAAGTATTAATATATAATTGATAAATGTAATAAAACGTGCATAATAAAATTAAAATCAATTATATATATCAAGATAAAACTTTGATTGAGTGATAAAATTAAAGTTTTCATTGACTCAAATGCCATAGTTTAAATTCCATTAAATGCAAATTATTTATTTAAAAAAATAAAAAATTAAAATACCTTAAAATTATACAACTTATTTTAAATAAGAATAAATATTTTTTATAATTTTCTTGATTGATTGACTTATAACATTAATTCAATTAATATTTAAATAATAGTATAAATAATGTAGAATTTTTGAAAAAGATTTTTTATCATTAATGCAAATCGTGGATCATGTTTGAATTAATTTATTTTAAAGAATAAAATACAAATAAGTCAATTAACATATTCCTGGACAAGTTGATCAACATAATTCGACAAGGTGGGCCTAACAAACGTCTAAATCCATGTTGTTGTGTAGGTTTCTGACAAATGTTCTTAACGAGTGTCTATAAAATATTTTTAAATTTAATTAATATTAGTCATATGACACATTTATTATGTGATAAATAAAATAAAATAATTTTTATTATTAATAATAATTATTTAAAAACTTGTTTGAATGTCATTAAAGAAAAAAAATTCTATTAAGTTGTTGGTTGTGTAAAAGTGAGTGCTTTCTTTTTCACTTTTGTAAATTTTACCTTAAGAAGTGGGGTAATTAAAATTCTAAAAGTGGGTGTCTTGTGCATTTAGTTTTATTAAGAATATTTAAAAATTATTAAATTATCTTTTTATCCTATCACCTATTGTTTTTCAAGATATTTTAATTTATTAGCTTTGTCAGTTAAAATTTTAAATAATAGTAAATATAAATTTAATTTAATTAAAATATTATTTTAATATGAATGTATCAAAATTATAATTAATATTAAATTATAGCACGCTTAAGATATGGGTGATAAAAACATATTTATAAAAATTTATATTAAAATCAAGTGGGTAAAAGTATTATAGAAATCTCTATACTAAGAATCAGATTACATTTTGCACCATTCACTTAAAAAAATGAGCAATTTAATTCATATATGATAGATCAAAGAGTAAATTAGTCATTTTTATTAAAATTGATTAATTTCATTTGTTAAAATTTGACGTGGTTGACATAATAACCAGACAAGTACATGTGTCATGTTATTTTGAGCTTATGCTAACATATAATGACCAATTTTATAAGTATAGGTAAAATTATTTTCTAAATCAAATGTTGACAAATAAAAAAGGCTTTATGATATTAGTCCTTATACTTATCCAAAATTTGAATTTAATCTATGTATTTTAAAATTTTAAAATTTAATCTTTTTACGTTTTCAATTTTAAAAATTTAGTTTAATCATCATTGTTGTTTTTAATTTTTTTTTTAGATTTTGTCAACTTAACATGTTTATTTTTTGTCAATCATATGCAATATCATATGAAAGCAATTCAACATGCTAAATTAACATGTTTTAATGGAAAATACTAATCATATTAAAAATCAGAAGAAACTCTTAAATAAAAACTTGATTTTTAATTTTTTTTAGGTAAATAAATTAAATTTCAAATTTTATATTAGTACAAAAGTCGGAAATAATTTATATTAAGAGGAAGAGATAAGTTGATTAATAAGATTAATCAGCAGTTAGCAAATAGATGATGAAGTGGTATGGGAAAAGTACTTTACCTTTAATTAATTTCATTATAGTTGTGTAATTATTCGTTTATAACAAAGATTATTGTTTCTTCATCTAAAGCATGAATCTCGTTTTGGTTGGTTTAAAAGGGTAAGATGGGTAGTTGTTGTTTTAATGCCACGACTTACCAAGCAAAATGGTTGACGTGGCAAAAGTGGCTTCTGGGCTTCACCAAAGGTCAGGTGGAGTCAAGTTCCTTCATGTAACTCCAACACGTGGGACCCAACCAAATGATGATCTGGCCGATTAATGGAAGGCTATTTGTTTTAAAATAAACACCAATTAATTAAACATCAGTTTAATTTAATTTTTGTAGTTTATCTAAAATATTTAAAATAAAATTAGAAAAAAATAAAATCTTTTTTCTTTCACACATATTATAGGGTCATATAATCTAATTGAAATTAGAAATTGTGACACTCACTTTGTAAGCAAAACCTAATTAAAACTTTTAAAATTATGAAAAGATAAATAATGAAATTTTATTAAAGATATAAGAAAGTGAAAATTGCAAAAAATAATATTATGTCTGAGAAATTGAAAATGAAGAAAAAATAAAAGTTTTACTCACAATTTGTGTGAAGTGAAAATGAAAAAAATGCTAAATGTGAGGTGGGCAGATATTTTCTAATATAGTAGTTTTTTTTTTTTAAATAAATGGTTTTTCTTTTACATTTCGAAGACAATATATAAAATAATTACTTTTATAATAATGTTTATTGTTTTTTAATTTATCTATTTTATCCAAAATATTTAAGCACTTTAAGAGTTTACCAACTAGTCATGAAAATTTAAATTATAATTAATAATATTATGATAGAACTTTTATGTCATCTTTAAATAAAATATTTTTAACAAATAATATTTTTTAATTAAATTGATGTGATAATAATGTTATTAGAAGTTAATTTATTAATACTAAAAATCTTATTATAAGTATATGTGTATGGAAATCATAAATATAAAATAATATATACAAAAGAAGAAAGTAATAAAATGTATATAATAAATTTTAAATATATCAAAATATCAAAATAAAATTTTAGCTAAGTTTAAATCCTATTATATGTAAATTTTTATTGATTTTTTAAATTAAAAATTAAAATACTTTTAAATAATATAATTAATTTTAATTATGAAAAGATATATCTGTAATTTTTTAATTGAGTTCAATAAAACATTTAAATAATAGTATAGGTAACAGAAATAATGAATGAAAAAGGTGACCTAACTCTTACGTGTAAGATAAGCATAGGCAGTGGGGATTAAGGAAAAGGAAGCCAAGTTGATGGGTTTGACAGCCTGACATAACATCATAAGATGAACTCCCCACTTCAACTACTTCATCAAAGAGAAAAATGCCGTGGGTAAAAATGTGGTTTTAACTAGTTGAATTTAGCTCAATTCTACCCTTTCAGTAAAGGATCTAAAATCGTGGATTTACAAAGTATTAATTGATTAAAAATATTATAAATTGCTCCAAAATTTAAGATTAAAAACACATACAGTTTACATGGGCTGTGTTGTTTTGAACGACAAACAAGAATGGCAGCACCATTTTTTCTTTTTGCATCATTGAGTTTGCCATCTTATCTATGTCTGATTTCTCATTTGCCTGCTTTGATTGTTTTATATAAAAAGTTATCGGCCGATCAGATGCATTTTTGATTCATTGAACCAGGACAAGTCATCTAATCACAAATTGAATAAAAAAGTTTCATCATCACGTTATCCTAATGCGTATTTAAATTATTTTCTCATTATTTTTTTACTGTAGTTCATAAGTAATCATGATTTTGAAAAAGAAACAAAACTTGGAAATCTCTGGATGTATAGCTTGTAATGAATTTATAATTAGTATAGGATAACTTAATTACATTGTTAATTCTCTTTATTAATATACATTCGATATATAATTTTTTTATATAAATTTGACAGTCAAGAGTAAATTTAAATACTTTATCATGATAATAAATTAGATTATCGCCTAATTATGTGGTTTCAACTCTACAATAATAATAAAGAGAAGGCATTAACTCTCTTAAATGAGATCTACACTCGATGCAATTTCAGTTTATTCGAAATTAAAGTAATCAAATAAAATGAGAAGGAAAACATAAAAAAAATGTTTGTTTAGTTGCGCGTGTTGAATAATTTTGCATTGTGTCTTATTAATAGGAGTATTCAGATATTTATATATATTATTATAGCTCACGATATGACTCCACTATTGCCTTAACTCTGCTGTTCTTAGTACTGACATTCCGTGCATACTTCCTGTTCTTAGTACTGACATTCCGTGTATACTTCAGGTCTACCGGACATGTATTTCATTTTGGGTTACCTGCGGAGCACGCTATCCTTTTTGTTCATAGTACTGATATTCTGTGTGGAATTCAGGCCTACTGGACATGTGTTTCACTCTGGGTTGCCTGCGAAGCACGCGGTCCCTCTTTTGCGAGCTTCTTGGACGTATACGAGTTGAAACCGTAGCCTTCCCTTGGTTCGTGCGAGCTAGATCTGCGGGCCTGCCTTGCGAGCTAGGTCTACGAACTCCCCTTGCTGTCCTCTTTCAGTTTGCCTCTCACTCAATCATCTAGTTTGCCTCTTTTATTTCCGAGGTAGTTGGGAGGAGTTCTTGCCTCTAGCAGAGTTTGCTTACAACAACAGTTACCAATCTAGTATTTAGATGGCACCTTACGAGGCACTGTATGGTCATAAGTGTCACACACATTTGTGCTGGACTAAGTTGGGTGAGCGACGTGTATTGGGTCCAGAGTTGATATCAGTGTAACACCCCTAACCCGTATCCGTCGCCGGAATAGGGTTACAAGGCATTACTTAACTAAACAGGTCTTACAGAGGTTTATAGATACTTACCAAACATAAATTGCATATAATCATCATTACCAAAAATAACTACTTTAATTCAACTACAACCAAATATGTTCCAATTCAATAATATGATTCAATCCATGCCATTTTATCTCTATAGTTTACCAAATACGCACTATCAAATTTTATAAAGTGATTATGCATCAATGAGTATTGTCGAATTTACTTAGTAGTAAATCACTCATTGATAAGTTAATTTTCTCATTCATCAACATCGAATACTTATGCTATTTCATTCAAACTTATAAGAATAGCATATCCTATTTGCTCTTCCCACTACTTGACATCAGTACAAAGTAACCATTCACATAACTTCATCAAGCATCTCATTCATAATTAAGAACTAACAAGCCATTTTCGCATGGCTAGAATATTTACAAATCAAAATGAAATTCGATTCCAAAAGAGAGAGCTTAGCCTATACATTCCATCGTTTCAAAATAACTATCGAAAGTACCAAAATAACGACGATAAGATGGGTGACTTAAGCTTGAATCCCCGAGCCCGTAGCTTTAAAACGAGATCTATAAAACAGAAAGAAACATAACAAATGAAGTAAGCTTTCAAAAGCTTAGTAAGTCTTAAGCAATGCTCAAAATTTAAACACAACTAGAATCAACCATTTAAATTTACAAATAACCATTTTCTAGGAATGTTACCATTTGGCCGAATATTCTAAAACACCTTATGTACATTTAACATATTACTATCACTTGAATTCGTACTCATAAAACATAAGAAAATCACTTTCTTCATATAACTTCACTCATTGGTCGAATGAATTTCTTACCATCTAGATAATTTCAATGATTATTCATATATGTATGTCACATTACAAACTTATGATTCAATCCACATCAAGCTCATATTTAAGTACAGAATTCATACCTGGCCAATTTAAGGTGTTGAAAATTCAATTGTCGTTTTATCACGATATATCAAAATCACAGACCTTTATTAAATCACTGGCAATTAGTCTTCTAGGTTCTCAACTCAAATTCATCACCGGCATTTCGCCTGCTAGGCTCGAAGCCCGATATTGACTCACCAGCATTATAGCCTGCTAGGCTCGATGGCCCGATATTAACTCACCAGCATTATAGCCTGCTAGGCTCGATGGCCCGATATTAACTCAAATATTTAGATTGTACCATAAATCATTAACCGTAATACTAATAATATCTTTGACTTATCTCTTCTCAATCCAACTTACACTAGGCAAATTTTCAATATATCATAATTAGATCAATTCACAAATTCATATCACAATCAGCAATCACAAGAATACCATGGCTATTACAATTTAACCTTCCAATGTCACATTCGGTATATTTAAATACCATTGCTAAAACTCATCAAATAATTCCATTTCCATTCGGCAGTAGTTTGTATAGAATCAATCAATCATTTTAATACCATAGTTTCACATGCATAACTTTCTATATCATGCTTATCATTCGAAGATATACACATATCAACTACTTTCTTCTATATCATATATATATATATATATATTTACATCTCATTCGGCAATATACATATAGGCATATATATATAGTACAAAATAGTTAACTAATATGACATAGCATGACTCATTCACAAACTCTTATGTTTAAGTACTTAAGACTTACCTCGTTCGTCGTCTCAAACAAAATTTAAACTAGTTTAATCATTTTATCATCTCATTACTTTCAATCAATAACTTATAAATTAAATAGCATCCACATACACAAATGTGACATTGTGTATTACACAATATGGCCGAACACATTGTCCTTTATTAACGACATAGTGCACTCATGAATATAGTCAAATAATAACAACCATAACATCAAATTCATCACTACTTCCATATGCGGCATTATTTTCCTTTAGTCTATCATAGTTCAAGACTAAATATTCATCTTCCTAGTTACAAATCATGCTTATGTAGCCTTGATACCCTTTTCATTTTTAGCACATATAATCATTATAAGCACACACATTATTCACATACTAGTTTCATACTGTTGAATTCATGCCAAAATTAAATTCACAAAATCAAACTTAATTGTTTCACATTCGGTCATTTCATATAAAAATTCAATTTGCATTATAAGTCTATATAGATATGCCATGACCCAAACCTCATGCTTATTCTTCATGTTCACATTAAGCAATTGTACATACATATATTAAGAATTTAAAACTAAATCTTTATACTTAATTTACTCAAGGCCGAATGTCACAAAAATATCTAAACATTTTCTTCTCAACACCATCCCTTACTTTATCATTTAATTTATTATCTTTGAAACTCACATTCACCAATGACTCACTCTATGGCCGAATGCTACTTAGCCGAATGTCAATGCCCATTTAACCACATATATCAATGTTTAAATTTGTTTTTAGGCCACACATATTCATCACTCTATACACAACATAGACTTATAAATTAATTGGCACATATACGGTAAATTTTATTTGTACTCACTAAACAAAATTTCAACTTAATCATTTCTCAACAATTCCCTCATTCGGCCATTAATAAATCAAATATTAGCAATTCAAATTAACAAAATCCCAAGACCAATATAAATTCTTCATTTAGCCGAATACTAAAAACATTAAAACCACACACACACACACACACATATATATATATCAATTAGTAAATTCAACCTCAAAACAACAACTTATCAATCATTAATCAAATTCCATTATCAATTATCCAAATTAACACATAAAACATATCAAAACCGAATACTTATTTCCATCTTCCTAAATCTATATATATACGGCAAATACACACATGTACTAAATCTTTAGCATACAATTCTAATAATTTGCAGCTCAATATCATCTTTTCACTTAAGTTATCAACATGGCCGAATGCACCAACATCAACCGAATTCAAAATTTAAACATGGGCTAGGTAAGGGACTTAGTAACTAACTCCATTTCACCAAAAATTTGAAGAAACACATAAAAACATACCTTAAAATTAAGCTATGCAATTGACCAAATGCTTGAGTTTTTCTCTTTTTTTTTTTCTCTTTAGTTTCGGCTAACAAGAACAAAAGATGAACAAGCTTTGTTCTTTTCACCATTTCCTTATTTTATTAATCTTTATTTTATAATATAAGGCCATTTAAAATTAAAATGCTAATTTAAAAAGCATAAATTGACTATCATCATCATTATGGCCGGCCACTACCTTAGAAAATAGGGTATTTGACATGTAAGTCCCCATTTTGTAATCCATGTATTATTTAACCCTCTAAATTTATCCTATCAAATTTTCAAAGTTTCTCACTTTAGTTCTATTTAATAAAATTCACATTCAAATGACAAAATTAAGACATGATATTTTCACACATAATACTTCACATATAATTGGCATAGAATATAACATTTAATTATCATCGTGACTCGGTTTTATAGTCCCGAAACCACTTCCCGACTAGGGTCAAATTAGGGCTGTCATAATCAGAGACTGAGGATAATGTTTGATTGATTCGAGAGCGTCTAAAAGTAGTTTTTGATAGGCAAAAATCTTATGCTGATCTGAAGAAGAAAGACATTGAGTATTCTGTGGGGACATCATTTTTCTTAAGGTCTCACAATAGAAAAAGGTTTTAAGGTTCGGTCGCAAGGGTAAGTTGAGCCCTTGGTTTATTGGGCCATACCGAATTCTGGGACGAGTGGGGCCAGTCGCATATCAGTTGGAACTACCTCCAGAATTAGATCGTATACATGATGTATTCCATGTCTCGATGCTGATACATTACCGCTATGATCCCATGCACATTGTGCCTATGGAGGATATTGAGATTAGACCAGATTTGACGTTCGAGGAGGAGCCAGTGCAGATTTTAGATCGCGACGTGAAGGTTCTACGAATGAAGTCTATTCCATTAGTGAAGGTGTTGTGGTGGAATCAGAACACTGAGGAGGCTACTTGGGAGTTAGAGGACGCGCTGCAGCAGCAGTATCCTCACCTCTTTTGATCAGGTAAATTTCGAGGACGAAATTTCTTTAAGGGGGTAGAGATGTAACGCCCAAAATTTTTTTATTTTCAGCTTTTGTGAAAATTGTAGCATGGAAATTTTTTGAATTTTGTTTTGCAATATTTTGGCATAACTAATTGTCTGCTTGAATGGATTTGGGTTTTAGGTGTGTTGGGGAGGTCCCAAGTTCAAGCCAAGACTTGGGCTAAATTTTGAGTTTTATTTGAATAATGCCCAATCCCCGGTAATTAGGCTTTTAAGTAAATGTTGGTAAAAACATAACAGAATGGGTCTGTTGGTCTAGTGGTTAAGTGATGTGTTATAAAGAGAGGTCTTGGGTTCAAGTCAGTTTATGAGCATTATTTTTGTGATGATGCCGTGTGAGTATTTAAATCTTAGTGAAACACTTAAGTGGCTGAATAGTTGAGTGTTAATAGGAGCAAATTGGAGGATTAGGGGGTTATCGAATTTTTGAAGGTGATTCTTTTTCTACAACTGAAATTTTGTTTATCTTCTTTCTAAAAGGTTCTGCCATATTTCCCTTCTTTTCATCTCCTTTTTACTGCCATTGGTTATTGAATTTCAGCCTTTCTTCACTTATTTTGTTCCTCCAAATCTTTTTGTCCTCTCTAATTTCGTGTCGTGGTTGCAGTTGTGTTTTTGATAAGTGTGTTGTTAAGGTTTTGTTATGGAAACTGTAGCATCATTGTTTACTGAAATTTAATCATGTTTAGGAGAAAGCTGTGGGGCTGGGAGTAACGCTTCTCGAGTCTGATTTGGAATTGAGTTCGACTGATTTCAGTAAGCCGTTTGTGCTTTTTTATGATTCTTGGTTCCAAGTCGATTTTAATATGTATCAAGTGTTTAATCTAGCAATTATCGGTCTATTATAGGTGCTGGTGATCTCGGAATAGCGTTAACATTAAAAACGAACCAGATGTGTACCCCTAGCACACTAAAAACGCGATTTATAGAAAACTGAAAACGAGATTATCGATGCCACACGGGTGTGTGAACTGCCCGTATGGAGGCCGTGTGGCGATACATGGTCATATGGTCGACGAGTGAGGCTGTACTCGCGCCATACGGGTGTAACGGGCATGGGGGTGTTAAGCTGGCTAGGCTGTGTGCAAGGCACATGCTAGGCTAATTGGGCCGTGTGGGACACACGGGCGTGTGGACCCACATAGGTGAAACCACACGGGCGTGTGGGCCACATGAGTGAAACCACACAAGCGTGTAGGGTTTGGGCCAGGCCGTGTGATCCACACGGGCAAGGCCAAGTTGGGTCGTGTGGGCCCACACAGGTGAAACCACACTGGCTTGTGGGGTTTGGGCCAGGTCGTGTGATCCACACGAACAATGCCAAGTTGGGCCGTATGGGCCCACACGGGCAAGCCACATGGGAGTGTGAGCCTATTAATCTAAACTATTTTGAAAGGTTGTACGGGTTGTCCTAGTGGACCGTGACCTGTTAAAGGGGTCGGTAAGCGTTACTTAAGCCCTGTTCTGTGATATGATACTGAAATGTATGCTAGCATGTTATATTTAGCATGTGATAATACTATACTGGACTGATCTAAGCATGACACATATTGTTTTGTTTACTGTGTGATAGTATGCCATGTCATCATTTATGTTGCATTGCATTGGTTTGGGCTTGATATTAGAGAGACGAAAGACTGAAAGGCTTTTAGCCGTATGTTAGGCAACTTTGCTGTATTGACTTGATATATGCCGTTTACAGTACCTCATGGTGTGTAGGGTTGGATGGGTCGATTATATCCCCATACATGGTGTGTAGGGCTGGGTGGATCGATTTTATCCCTACGTGGTGTGTAGGGTAGACAAAGATGGTGTGCAAGGTTGGTGGGCATTTACTGTACTGATGTGATATGCATACGATTTCTGTATGAGTTAAGGCCCAATTTTATCTGATCTGATTTTGTACTGAGTGGGCTAGGGTCTACTGTAATATCCGGAAAATTTCTATCATTGATACAGTAAAATAAAGAAATAAAAAGAGAAATTTTGAGCTCTATCAACAAAATCTATGTAGGAAGTGATTATGATGTATTAATCCAAGAAAGGACTAAATCGTAAAAGTGAGAAAAGTTTTGTGGCCCAAGAGTAAATACTTAAAATTTAAGGGGTTAAAGTATAAATATGAAAAAGTTAAAGGACCAATAGTGCAAATATTTTAAGGATGGAATAATCTAGAAACTAAGGAAAATGGATGAATTAGGACCAAATTGAATAGGAGAAAGAATTATGAGGGACTAAATCGCAATTTTACCAAATTAGGATCATGAAGGGCAAAATGGTCAATTAGAAGGAGAGAGAAATCTAGAAGGTAATGATGGTGTGATGATATTTTATAATTATTTAATAAGATAAATATTACTTTATTAATATTTTAATAAGATATTTTATTATTTTATTTAGTATATATATGTGTGTGTGTGTGTGTGGAAAAAAAAGAGGAGAAGAAACCCACCATTTCCATGCACCAACGTGAGAAGAAGAGAGAAAGAAAGAAAGTTTTACTTTCTTTACAATTTGGTCCTTCCACAAAAAAATTCACCATTTTCACCTAGAAATCAGAAGAATTTCCATAGCTACCGAAGGAGAAAAATGTTAAGGAGGCTATGAGGAGTTAGAATATCAAGTTGGATTCAAGAAATAGAAGCTGGAGGAAAGAGAAAATGAAGTTAAAGTTTGGAAACATTAAAACAAGGTAAGAACATCAAGATTTCCATGTATTTTTAAGTTTAATATTATTGAAAAAGCATGTAAATGATGTTAATGTAGAGTTTTCTTATATATGATTCTATGTTCTTGATATGGTAGTGAAGAGAAAATAAGATAAAGTGATGGGAAATGGTGTAGAGAAAGAAAATAAGGGTGATATAAACACAGTTTTGGACAGTAGCAGTAAGCTAAATTTGAAAAATCACCAAAAATGGTAGAAACTGAATTAGGAGTTGAGTAAGATATGGAATTAAAGCTTGTTGAGTCTATTTTCATATAAAAGAAACAAAACAAGAAAATGAATTCTGTATTCTGAGATATTTATATTTTTGTGAGACTGGTTCAGAATGATTTCGGGATCCTCTATTCTGACTTGGAAAAATCATTAAAGATTGTATAAAAATAATTATGGGACATAAGTTATATGGTTAGAATCCTTAATGAGTCTATTTTCAATAGAAATAAGTGGGAACATCATTTAAGTCTCGTACGAGGAGATAATTAAATTTTAATGAAGAAAGGTCGGAACAGTTATACAGCAGAACAGGGGTAAGTTTAAAGAATAAACTGTACTTATTGGCTAAGCCAAAAATTCTAAAAATTTTATGGTAAGAAGATATGTGAGTCTAGTTTCAGGGAAAATTAACTGATCTTAATTTTGATTTTTTTAGCTCAAGATATAAATAATTTAGTGACTATGACGTAGGTGGACAGCTTGAATGTTCACATACAAGTAAATAGTGAAATTATTGATAATGTTACTTATAAGCATATTATATAAATTAAGGATGTGGAATGGAGAGGAGGAGGAGGAGGAGGAAAATATGTATGAATAATCAGTTAGCATGACTAATTTGTATGTTTTAAGCCCAAGGACTAAATCGAATAAAAGTAAAACTTTATGGGTAATTTTGTAAAAATGTTAGAAATGATCAAATTACATGAAATGGATTATTTTATTATTTAAATTGAAAATTTTAAATGAAAATTTTTAATTTAGTTCAAGATCGGGGGAAAACATGTTTTAAGGATTAAATTGAAAAGTGTTGAAATTATGGAAAATTTTGATATTTTATAGAATTTATGGAATGTTATTAATATGTATGATGATAACAGCTGGAAATAAGGATTAAATTGCAAGAATTTATTTTTCTGAGCCTAAGGGTAAAATTATCATTAATTAAAAGTTTGGAGGCCAAATGGTAATTTTGCCTAGAGCATTAATTGAATGTATTAGAATATGGAATGAATGAAAACAATGGTCAAATTTATTTATAAAGATCCCAACGACTCAAATGCAAGACTTGAACGTGAAAAAGAAAAGATATTGGATTAATGAATTTATAAACACGGACAAGCAACGAGGTAAGTTCGTGTAACTTAAATTGTATTTTTAAATACTTGAAATATGTGGTTATGTGATGAAAAAATGATTTATCAATGCATAATAATTGATGAAATATTGATAATACCCGATATAAAAAGAAAGTAAATCCCGGTTGAATGGAATGGATTTCGATGGATCTCTGAAAAGGAATTGACGGTAAAAGGGGATCTAGCCCAGGCGGGTGATCCCATCCTGATATAGCTCTCCCGAAGAATACAGGAAAAAGGATTAAGCCTGAAAGGGTAATCCTAATATCAGCCCTCCCGAAGAATATATGGGAAATGAGGTTCGCGGGAGTGTGCTGGTGGCTCTCCCGAAGAATACATGTGTATAGGCCCTTCCGAAGAATACATGGGAGCTGAGGTTCGCGGAAGTGTGCCAAGAATTGAGGTTCGCGGGAGAGTGAGGTTCGCGGGGGTGTGCTTACTGAAATGAAATGTGTAAGACCATGGTTGAAAGATACCATGGCAACAAATTGAGAAAATGAATAAGACCATGGTTGAAAGATACCATGGCAATGAATAAGACCATGGTTGAAAGATACCATGGCAACACATGTATATGAATTGACGGACCCGGAATTGTACACTAAAAGTGTACTCTTGTATGAATTGACGGTTAATGAGATTGTACACCAGGAGTGTACTATTGGATATCCATCGAAATTCCAAGAAATTCAACGGGATAAATATAGAAGATGGTAAACACATAGCTAAAAAGGGTAAATGTGAATTGATGGATTACGGATTTGCATATTTTAAGTATACTATATGATTTTAACTATCGATATTCCGATAAATTCAGTAAGTAAGAATCCTGACCAGAAAAAGAAATATGTATATAAAAAGATTTGAACATATATTCCTGAAGTACATGAAAAAAAAAATGACAGTGACACTGGATATATGGAAATATAAGATGATGATATTTGTACATGGAATTTATTGATGAATATATGCATCCATGATTATAGATTCGTATACTTTAATAATATTAATTGTATGACGATGAAATTTCGAATGACTTAATGAATAAAGCCCTGACATGGAAATAATTTGAGCACGAAACGAGAATCACGAAATTGAACTTGAAATACACGAAAACGATAGTTATTCGATATTTTAAAAATATGACATGGAAAATACATGTATATGAAACTTACCTGATAATTATGCATGTTCAAGATTATAAATTGTCCTGAAATAAATACATACAAAATCCATGAAAACAATGATACATGAAATTTTGGTATAATGAATGATTTATGTTTTTGAAGAAATGGCAAGAGAGTAATATGTATCATATTATATGAATATGTGGCTATCTTTAATATGCTGATACATGGAAATTGGGTAAGCCGTAATAAGTAATAATCTCAAGTCTGATATGTTGATACAATGAGTTTATCGATTCTAAAATTTTATGAAATATATTCAAGTATACCAATGACTGTTGTTGTTGACGCTTAGACAAGTGCCAAGCTGTTGATTGTATGGTAATATATTTATTTGATGCATTGAATCGGTAAGTATTTAAAAAAAAAAGTTCTATAAACTCCGGTAATACCTCGTGACCCTATTCCAATGATGGATACGGGTTGGGGTGTTACATCTACACTGATACTGTTAAGAGCTCAAGCTCGATTTATGATTGATTGACTAATGTCTATATTATGCACGTTTTACTATGAGGATGTACACACTAAGTTTGCGAAAACTCACCCCTTTCATTTTATTTGTATGTCAGGTAATCCTCAACAGTAGATGGATTGGTGCTGCGAAGGGCTCGAGGGTGACCATTGATGGACACTTTACTGGACTCATTGCTTTAATTACTGGTATTCATTATTTTATTATTTTGGGAGTTTTTATGTATTGTGGACCTTTGAACTGTTTGATTTTTACTTGGGTTTCCAAATTGAATGATTACTATTATTATTATTGTTAACTTTTAAATTACAACACCTCAAATGCATTTGAAAAATTAACTAAAGGTTTTTCATATAGATGAACGATTTCCTAGCTTCCGCGATAAAGAAATATTTTCAAAGTAAATATCTTGAATAGTGTTTTTCTGACTTAAGTAAAGATAATAACTGGAATGGTTTTCAACTTGCCAAAGCACTCTCATGTGCTGCAGCTAAATTCGGCCATAACGTCTAGGCCGGGTTTGGGGTGTTACACTGACAGTATTTCTCATGAAATCAATGAGGCTATGGATATCTATTCTTTGATAAGGGGTGCAACAAGAAGTGCAAGACCGCTACGAGGGCTATGAATGTTTCTTTTACCAGTGAGGAAGAGGGGAACAGTGAGCATTTGAAGCAGCATTGTAAGATGCAAATGGATCCTACTGTTCCCACAACTACAGCAATTGGTATCCCTGTTTCTTTTTCGACAAGCCCGCCAATAGTGCCCTTTGTTAGCTTGCCGATTCTTGTTGATGAGGACTCCCCTCTTATTGCTCCTTACATTTCTCCATTCATGCCTACAAATGAAGAAGCATAAGTTGAAGTTAATAGAGATTTGTTTCCGTGGCATGGTGGAAACACGAAAATTTACACATTTTTACA
This sequence comes from Gossypium stocksii, assembly GCA_020496765.1. Taxonomy (NCBI): domain Eukaryota; kingdom Viridiplantae; phylum Streptophyta; class Magnoliopsida; order Malvales; family Malvaceae; genus Gossypium; species Gossypium stocksii. The sequence goes on from CM035621.1 coordinate 104,265,941, forward strand.
CGCCATTTGTAACTTAAAATCATGCAGTTTCGATAAAATTCTTGTTGAATAATAATTAATTTTTATAAAATAATTAAATGGTACTTAAAATATGAATATGTTGAATTTTAGTTAATTTTATAATTATTTTTATTAATTTTGACTATTTTCAATAGAATTACACAAAGGGCGAAAAATGGCTCAACAGACACTACTAGAAGCACAAAACCGAGAAGCAATTTAAAGTATCAAGGCGAATTAATTTTCAGCCTAAGACGGTCCAAAATTATGTGTATTAATTCATAATATAATTAATTTTAACTTATATCCAATTTAATTTGGGTTAATAAATTATTATTAATTAATTATAAAAAAGTGATCCAGTTGAACCGAACCGACCAAGAAATGGATAGCCCAAAACCGTCCATATGCTGACCCAAATAAGCTTATTAGCTAATTAATTAAGCTTGCAAATAGGCCCTTGAAGACTTGTTCAAGTTGCAAACAAATCCCTCCAAAATTTGTGGCTTTATAGATTTGCCCCAAGTCAAATTTAGCAAAGTTGAAGCCATCAACCTTACCACATGGGTAGCCGACTAAGGGGTGGCTCTTTGGCTATTATTTTTAGCTAATTTTAGCTACCATCTTTAGCTATAAAAACCCCCTTGGCTGATCATTCAACACATCTCACTCATAACTATTCTCTCTTCTCTCACTTTCTCTTCTCATTTTCCATTCCGAATTCCCTTGCTCTCTAGCCGATTTCTCCTCTTGGAAAAGAGGCTTTTCTCAGCCATTTGGAGTAGCAATTAAGTGTTCATAGCAGCCTTGGTCGACGAAGGCAATAAAGAAGGAAGAACAGAGCACACTCGTTAAGCCACGAAAAATCACTGGATTTGATTCTTGTCCCCTATCTCTTTAATTTTTGTTGTTGTTATGATGAACATGTCTATGAATATTTATGTTGTTGAAATGGTTAATTTAATTGATTTAGCTTGAATTTAATTCGTGTTAGGTTGATTACATTTCGTCCTCTTAAATTATTAAAATTGTGTTTATATTGTTATAGGCCTCGGTAAGATGCTTGATTAAGTAAAATCATAACTAAGTTATTCTTGCATTACAATTGTTAGGTAACTAGTGAATTAATTATTTAAACGGATTGAAATTATAATTAATGGACAGAGTACTTAATTAGTGCAAGTTTAATCATCTTAGGTAGCTGAGGGTTAAATTAGCAACGGTATTTGACGATACAATTGCCTTGCATAACTTGCAAGATTATTGTGATTAAACTGTTTCAAGGTAATGATACTTTATTACCTCACATAGTCTTTTATGTGCTTATTAGATTGAGTTAATTGTTTGAATTGACATAGGAATATGTTTAAGAGATTATTTCAATTTAATAAGTATGTATGCGCAATAACATGTTCGCTTATTAATATCTGTTTACTCGATTGAATTGACATAGGGATATGTACAAGAGATGAATGGATTTCTGTAGGTGAGTATGTTCATAAGTTAGCAAATTACTGAGTTGCCGTGAATTTCTTCATAACAACATAAACATGAGTTTAATAATTCTAAGTTAAAGAAATGTAATTAATCTAACACAATTATGGCATCTTGATTAAATCATATTTTGAAATCGTGTTTTAGAATTTTTATTTCATATTTTATTTATTTTACTTAGTTTTAAAATCCTAGTTTTTAATCATCTTCTTAAATCAAATTATTTTCCTTCACCAAAATATTTTAAATTAATTTCATAAATAATTCTTTTTACAGTCCCCGTGGGTATGATAACTCGATGATGTATGCGTTCGCGATACTAAGTAATAAAATTTATAAAGAACTTGATCACACCAAAACTAACTAATATCGCGACGCTTTAAGGCAAGCGCACCTATCGAACAGTAGTATAGCTTAGTGGCAAGACCGAGTTATCGTACCCAAGGGAACCAAAAGTACTATTAGTTACTTTCTTTCTATTATCTAGCCTAAGAATAAAAGAGGGGTTTGTTTAAACTAATTCTAAAACTAAACTAAGAAGACACAAAGAGTAAATTGAGAAAACTTTTAGGGGAAAAGTTGATTGATATGGACAATACTTAAGGGAGAATCCACCTAGACTTCACTTGTACTGGTTCTTAAGCTAGACGATTTATTCACTTGACTTGATCCGTAGAGATCCCTAATTTATGCTAAACCCTCCGTCGAGGTGAAGAGCAACTAGCCCTAAGTTGTTAATTAAAGTTCCTTTATCAATTAACTTCTTAGGTTGCATTAATTCGATCAATGGTTCCCCATATTAGGTTTGACCCTAATCCGGCAGATTTATGTCGCCCTATGTCTAGGGTTGCATGCAACTCCGCTTAATTATGGTAGATCTACTCTTATCACAGGGACTTTTGCTCCTCTGCTCTAAGCACATCTAATTCTTGAAGTAATACCTAGGTTTATTAAATCAAGAATGAAGAACACATAATTAAGAACAACTCAAGTATTTATCATATAACTCAAGAATAAATAATAACAAGATCTGTCTTAGGTTTCATCCCCCTCAAGTATTTGAGGGGTTTAGTTCATAATAAAGAAAGAAAACATCTCAGAAGAAATAAAATAACAAAACATAAAAGAACCCGAAAACCCCTGAAGGAATTTAGGGAGATCCTCTATATTGCTGCAGAATTTCGGCTTCTGGGATGAATCAATCAGCTTCCCTGCGAGTAATCCCTACTTCCACTCTCTGTGTTGGCAGCAAAGAATACTTCCCTTTGTGGGGAAATAAGCACACCCTAAGAGTTGCCTCCTAGGGTCTTTATATAGAGCTTTGGGGAGCCTTTCTTAGCCTCCAAGTATCCCAATTCGAGTGAAATTCCTCTTCCTCACGACTAGAACACGCCCGTGTGACTTCGACAAAGGCCGTGTGGCCTGCCCGTGCTTGTCGAGAGCTGGACCGTGTGATCTTCATGTGGCACGCCCGTGTGGCACGGCCGTGTGGTAATTCCTTGGGCCGTGTGTTATGTCATTTTTGGCCCATTTTCCTCATTTTCAGTCCATTTCCTATTCTTTTCTCTTCCCATATGCTCTCCTGAGTATAAGATATGAAAAATAAGGATTAAGAGCACCAATTCTCACTAAATTGATAATAATTCATCCAAAATATAGGTTAAACATGAGGTAAAAATATGTATAAATTAGCGTTTATCACTCGACATTTACTTGTTGTGATTGTGTACACTTGCACATTTCCGTTGTTTCAAGTTTTTGGCGCCATTGTCAGGGATTGTTTTAAAAAGTCATTATTTGTGAATTTGTTAGTTTTACATTTTGGTTTAATTTCTTGTTTAATTTTTATCTTAATTAATTTTTTTGTGTTTATTTTAGGTGTTTATGAGTATTTACCGAATTATTGATTTACTCCCTGTAGACCCTGAGATAGAAAGAACCTTTCGACAGCGAAGAAGGCAACCAAATCAGAGAATGACTGAAGAGATGAATTTTGAAAATCTGAATCAAGGAAATGGAGCAAACCCTGCTCAAAATCCTATCCTTATTGCTGATGATAGGGATAGAGCATTAAAATAATATGTCGTGCCAGTGTTTCATGATCTTAATCTAGGTATTAGGAGACCCGAAATTGAGGCACAACAATTCAAGCTGAAGCCAGTCATGTTCTAGATACTTCAGATAATGGAGCAATTCAGTGGAATGCCTACTGAAGATCCTCATCTACACTTGAGATTGTTTATGGAGGTGAGCGACTCTTTCAAGTTAGCTGGAGTACCTAAAGATGCATTACGATTGAAGTTGTTCTCGTATTCGCTAAGGGATAGAGCTTGAGCCTGGTTGAACTCATTGCCACTGAACTTAATTTCCATATGGCAAGAGTTAGCAAAAAGATTCCTCATAAAATATTTCCCGCCTAGCAAGAATGCTAAGTTGAGGAATGAGATCACTGCTTTCCAACAAATGGATGATGAGTCCTTGTATGAGGCGAGAAAGGTATAAAGAATTATTACGGAAGTGCCCTTATCATGGAATCCCACATTGCATCCAACTTGAGACATTTTATAATGGTCTCAATGCTCACACGAGGATGGTAGTGGACGCTTCTGCTAATGATGCTCTCCTTTCTAAGTCTTATAATGAGGCTTATGAAATCATTGAGAGGATTGCTAGCAACAATTATCAATGGCCAACCAATCAAGCAGCATCAGGAAGACGAGTTGCTGAAATACATAAAGTAGACGCTTTTACGTCACTCGCATCTTAGGTATCATCAATATCCATAATGCTTAAAAATTTTACCACTAATGGGTCTAATAGTTTTACAGCACAGCCACCAAATCAATTTGAAAATATAGCCTGTGTCTATTTTTGGGAAGGACATTTGTTTGAAGAATGTCCATCAAACTCATGATCCGTATATTATATGGGTAACCAGAACCAAAATCGAGGAAGACAAGGACTGTAATTCAATTTCTATAACCCATCATGGCGAAAGCACCCGAATCTCTCTTGGAGTAACCAATGGGCCAGAACCAGTAACACTTACGCCTAACCTAGACTGACCTAACCACTTAGTTTTCCCTAACAAGTTCAGAAACCAACCCAAGCTAAACCATCCAATGGCTTAGAAAATTTGTTGAAGGCATACATGGTGAAGAATGATGCCTTAATTCAAAGCCAAACATCTAGATTGAAAAACTTGGAAAACCAAATGGACCAGCTTGCAACTGAACTCAGGAACAAACCACAAGGTGCTTTACCTAGTGATATAGAGAATTGAGGAATCCAAGGAAGGAGCATTGTAAAGCATTGACATTGAGGAGCAGAAAAATAGTAAAGCCCAACACTGTCGAAGTTGAAAAGGAGCCAGCTGATGCTCAAGACTCTAAAGAAGTTCAACCGAGTGTTGAAACTCCAGTTTCACAAAAACCAGAATCTGTAAAATCTGATAAGGTAACTTTAGAACCAGCTAATTCTGATCAACTAACAACTTCATTAGATGCAAAATTGCTACAGAAGATGAATCAACCAGTTCTAGTAAATAAACCTCCACCAAAGACTTCAGAGGCAGAAATAATAATTTAATTCAAGAAGTTCCTAGACGTACTCAAACAACTTCATATCAACATCCCATTGGTTGAAGCACTTGAACAAATACTGAACTACGCCAAATTCATGAAGGATATCCTGTCTAAAAAATGAAGACTTGGAGAATTTGAGACGGTAGCCCTGATGAAGGAATGCAGTGCATATCTTCAAGACAAACTACCCCCAAAATTGAAGGATCCTAGATGTTTTACCATACCTTGCAACATTGGAGCAACATATTGTGGTAAGGCACTATGTGACTTAGGTGCGAGTATCAACTTGATGCTTATGTCAATATTTAGGACATTGGGGATAGGTGAAGTTAGACCTACCACGGTTACACTTCAATTAACAGATCGATCCTTAGCACATCTAGGAGGAAAAATCGAGGATGTATTGGTACGTGTAGACAAATTTATTTTTCCTGCTCACTTTGTGGTTCTAGACTTTGAAGTTGACAAAGAAGTGCCAATTATCCTAGGAACACCGATCCTAGCAACCGAAAGAACCTTTATTGATGTGCAGAAGGGCGAGCTCACTATACGTGTTCAGGATGATCAGGTGACCCTTTGAAAGCTACAGGGGACACACGGCCGTGTCGCCAAGCCGTGTGTCACACACGACTGAGACACATGCCCGTGTCTCTGCCCGTGTGGATGAAAAATAAGCTATTTCCAAGCCATTTTTCTCACCTATTCATGCATATAACTACAACTATTTTTTCACAAATAAACAAGCCATAAAAATAAACCAAAACCATGCATAATCAAGCTATTCAAATATGGTACATTTGCATACCACCAAAATGCCCAAAGGGCACCTTAATCTCAGCACCTAAAACACGTATAACCATATACTCAAATTGGTTAAAATGTTCACTAACTTCTAACTAAGTTTATGTTAGAACCTACCATTTGATTTACTTATCAATTACATACCAGAGGATACCAAATGTGCCATTCGACAATTAGCACCAATAGCCATATATGTCATTTATAACAAATGTACCAAATCACCACATTCAAATAAATCACAAGACATTTGTAACATGCATTTTAACTAACATTCCATCTTAAATCATTTAAGTATCATGACCCAAGATATCAACCACTTTAAGGCCAAATATTTACATACCAAAACTAATTCCATATCATTACCAAAAACCCATAAACACAAGCAAAAAAAAAAATGCTACTTCAACAACCAAAATACCTATACATGACATTATAACCAAACTTAGAAACATCCAAAAGTATCGATATAGTCGATGGATAATGTGATATACTTCGACTAGCTTCTAACCCGAACGAGTTTCCAACACTATAAACACGAAAAATAACATAGAGTAAGTATAAATGCTTAGTAAGTTCATATAATGTAAAACTTAACTTACCATTTCATCATATTATAAGTAAGTTATACATGGCATAATCCAACCACAACTTGGCCATAGCCTAAGCATTTTCACCAAACATATTAACCATATAAGTTTAGAACATAAGTAATATAATCATGGATGACCACAATGTTTAAACATGTATCATATGCATGTATCATTCATATCAACTTTCAATATATCATGTATCACCAATTCAATGAAATTCACATTTGTTCATACCTTATATCGTATCGAACTCTTACCATTTCCTTTCCAAATAGTACCCGTTGAACTGTTTAGAACATTGTTGGATACTCAGGATAGCTCACACATAGTGTGCTAACTCATATAATTGTAATTCATCAATTTTACTGTACATGTATGCTCACATGAGCTATGAATTAGAATGCTCATAGGAGCTGTGGGTCGGAACGTAGCTACATGATGCTGCTCGCATAAGCTGTCGAGTATTCACAACACATGTCAAACCTCAGCCATCGGTAGGATGCTCAAGAACAACACCTGAATAATGTAAACCCTAATAACATGTCATTTGTATCCTACGAATTCTTAAGGTTCAAATGGGGCTCGGTAGTCGACGTAACATCGTTGGATATGCAATCGGTATATATATATATATATCACAATACATGTATAATTAAACTAAAAACAAATAAGCATAATTTGATTACATGAACTTACCTCGACGATTAAACGTAGATACGGAGGTGACTATTCCAAAACTTTATCTTTGCCCCGATCTAAAGCCGTGCGAGGTTTGTCTTGATCTATATGGATAACTTCAGCTCAATTCAATAATTATTCTATTCAATTTACACAAAATCAAATTTTAGAAAAATTATAATTTTGCCCCTATCTTTTGATTTTTTTCAATTTAGTCCCTAGCTCATAAAATGAAAATTCATGAAATTTTCCTAAAAACCATCATAGTCAAATTTCATATAGGTCCCTAGCAAGCCCTATATTTAATTTATTTCACAATTTCACCATGTAAAATTTTCTGTTTTTCAATTTAATCCCTATCTGACAATTTCATCAAAAATCACTTAACAAAAGCTATTTATCTGTTAACAACTAACCATTTTCTTCTATAAAACATCAAAACACATACACATTCATTCATGTAAAACTCTAGTAGTTTAACAGTTTCACAAATTAGTCCCCAGGCAATGATCTTGAAAACATAGAAATTATTAAAAACGGGAGAAAAACTACTTACATGCAATTGGAAATAAGTTGGCTGAACCCTAGCTACTTCAATGGTGAATTTCGGTCATGGAAATGAAGAAACAAAATGATGAAATCTTTCTTTTGTCTTTAATTACTTAACAAATTAACTTAATTATTCATTTACCAAACTATCCTTTAAAATATTAAAAATCTCATTTATACCAAGCCATGAACATACACTAAGTTCATTAATGGTCAAATTACCATATAAGGTCTCATAATTTAAGGTTTTATAGCTATTTAATACCTTTAGCTACTAGAACTCAACTTTTATTGTACTCTATGCAATTTAGTCCTTTTTATTAAATTAAGCATGCAAACGGTAAAATTTCTTAATAAAATTTTTAGACGATAATACTATCATGTTGTAGAAAATAAAATAATAATAAAATAAATATTTCTATGTTATATTTATGGTCTTGAAACCACTGTTCTGATTTCAATGAAAACAGGATGTTACAAGGTAGGTTATGAGCTATGTTGCATAACGATCGTTTTGCCACATGCGCAAGCGGGTTTCAAATGTATGTATTTAACCATTGAAAGTTGAATCGTTTCCATTTGATCGCATGTAGATCGTTGATTTTCCTTGATTATACGAATCGTCAAAGAACGAGAAGAGAAATACTTCTTTAAAAAGAGGAACCTTCAGAGCCCTAAATCTTTCATACTTAACATTTTCAGCAATCTGAAACAAATGTAATTTCAAAAACATTTGTGCTTTTTAATTTTTGCTTTCTTCTTTTACCAATACTTGAAAAAGATGATAGGGATCGGTAACCAAATAGTTCAAGCCTATTCACTGCAAGAACGATCATCTTAGGCTCTAGTGACTACAAAACTCTATCCCTGTACCACTAAGAGGGAGGAACTACCATGGGTTCTGGTCGTGTGAGGGATAAAGCTCCCTAATTTCGCTTAAGAGCTCTCCATCACAGAGGGATCACATTGGTTGTGTGAAACCACCAAGGACAGCTTCCTTCTACTAATTCACGCGTTCAAGGCTGGGTTTCACTTGCCGCTGTACCTCTTCTTTTGTAGTTTACTCAACGATTATGACATTTCCCCCGCTTAATGCTTGAGTTTTTCTCGGTGGATTGCCATGGCGTACTTCATCGATTGTTCTCAGCGTGACGAGGTCCCTTTACTCACTGTTTTCCAGCACCTGTATCAGCGGAAAGGTCACAACTAGGAGAACTCAATAGGGTTTTATATCATCATCGTAAATCATTACTCAAATTTTCTTCTGAATAAAAGGAAGTATGTCTGATTTCACAGCAAACTTGGTAATGATTTTGGATTTCCCATAAAGTTGTCCTCACCGAGCTGAGACATGTGTTTGTTTTAACGGACCTTTTCCACAAAAGAAACCAAAACCTTATTTATAACACCCTATAACTCTCAACCGTCGCTGAAATAGGGTCACAAAGTATTACTTAACAGAAGACAGATCAGGCCAATCAATCATAATCAAACATGCGTAAAATATAGTTTCTTTGATCTTTCAAACATGAACGAATTTTAAAATCAAAGTCACTTTACCGAATATAACATTTCATGGTTGTAGCCGAATGCATGTATGCATTGTCTAGGATAGGTATTACATCTAGTCAAAATTTAAATTTCTACGTTAAACACAACAAAGCCTAATCAATATACCATATACTTACACCTGATTGAATTTATAAGCTAAATGCCGATTGCATATCATGCAAAAATCAATACTATTTATTTATTTAATTCTTAAACCATAGTCGAATATAAGATCAGCCTAGACTTATGAACTCATATGATAATTCATGTAAACATAACTGATTTATCAACAATGAACGATTACAAAATGATCAGCCACAAGATTTTATCAAACCAACACTCATGCTAGTTATTAAATATGCCATTTTCGCATGGCTAGATTATATACAAAATTCAAAATATCATTTGTTTCAAAAAGAGAGTTAAGCCTATACATGCCATCTTTCAGAACTTAGACTTTTAAAAGTACCAAAAAGAGACGATAGTGTAGATGACTTTCAACTTGAATCCCCGAGCTCGTAGCTTTCGATCAAGACCTATAAAAATAGAAGAGAACACAACTATTCACAGTAAGCAATTAAGCTTAGTAAGTCTTAAGTAATTAAACAACTCCATCAACTAATCATATCAATTCTTTTAGGATCAAAATAATACCATTTCATTCACTTTACCAAGCATAATTTAACTCAGCCGAATATTCAAGGTTAAATACTTTATCACATCTACATGATTTTCACATTAAATAAATCTCTCTTATGACCGAAAATACATTTTCAAAACAATCTCACATATCATTTCATATTTGATCATATAGATGCAAATTTCAAAATAAACTTACATTCAACCGAATACATTGGTATTATTTAACATGTATATTCTCTTATGCCATGTTTGGCCAAAAGTTGCATCATGAGTGTATATATATATATATATATATATACACACACATATATACATCAATTCATAATCTAATTTTAATAAAGTACTTCTTGCACAATCATATTCGAACATACAACCTTAATTCAAACACATTTTATTATGCTTCAAAGTCTCATGGAAAAAGAAACACTTACGTACCTTGTTATGAGCTAACAAGATTATAGCTCATACTTAGATTTTCCACTCGTATTAACTTAGGTTATAATATATCAACTCGAAATCTCGAGATAACATCTCGGCATATTATTCGCTAAGTATCAATCGATTTGATTTCGTCAGCATAATGCCTGCTAGGCTTAAAGCCCGAGATTCATCACCGGCACATGGCCTGCTGGACTATAAGTCTGATTCCAAGTCACTGGCATTATACCTGCTAGGCTTGTAGGCAAGGTTGCCCGAACACATTTATAAATCGTAATTCAAGCTTTCGCTTACTTTTAAATACTTACTTTCGAATTTCCATGTCACTCGAACATATATATATTTATACATATACATCAATGGCTTAACATCATTCCATCATAGTACTTAAACATTCTTATACATCTCAAGCAATGCCATTTGACCTTAACAGATAATAACATTTCAACTCACATTTCATAAATTCTATGGTCTATAGAACACATCATCTTCCTTTGATCACTATCACATTCAGCAATGTACACATTTACATATAAAATAAAAATTTCTTCCTTTCCTTAATATACCATGTTAATATATGATTATAGTCCATGTTAAATCACTTAAAACTTACATCGGATGTTATCGAATTATCATGAATTGGCTATTCAGCAACTTTATCTTTCCTCCTATCCGAAATTGGTGCTCTTTGCTCTTGAGCTTAATTGAACCCTTGGCTAGCCGAATGCTTCTAGTTCTTTTTATTTTCTTTTCTTTTGATGGTTTCAGCAAGACTAGAGAGAATGAGCATGAATTTTTCCATGTTACTATTACATGCATGGCTTTTATTTATTAAATTACCTAACTAACCTTTTTTAACATTATTACTCCTCCACTAAGTCATGGCCGATTATGTCCATGCATAATCTCTTGGCTTATTTGCTTTATAACCCCTCCACATTAACTTTAAATCACAATTCGGCACTTACACTATAGCCCTCAAATTTTTCTTTCTTGAAATCAAGTCCTTAAAAATAAATTAACATTCAAATGACAAAATTAAAACACCAAATTTTCACACATGGTAATTCACATAATAAAAACACATAGAATAATCTTTTAAAAATTTTTTGACTCGATTTCGTGGTTCCAAAACCACTTTTCTGATTAGGGCCTAAATAGGGCTGTCATATTATTTCAAAGGCTTCACGCTTGGTGTTTGTTGGTTTTGGAGGATTTGATCACGGTGAAGAATTTTTTCAATATTGTTTGGAGGGTTTACACCCTAATGGGTGGAGACTTAGTGACACTAGAGAGGTTGCCCAATTTGTCGGTGTGTTTCTTAAAAAAAGTACATGGCATCGTGATGCTATAAATGAGTTAGATCTGATATTGTGGGGCTTCAATGAGGGACTAATAAATTTCTTTTATCAATTCTGCGATATAAGTCTTCACCTATTTGCTATTGATACGTTTTTGCAAGGGGAAAGAGGTAAGGGTAACGTTAATGAGGCTATGGACATCGATTCGATGATAAGTGAGGCACACAAGAAGTGCAAGACTAGTGCGAAGGCTGTGCGCATTGCTTCTACCAGCGAGGATGAGGGGAATAGTTCATAATTGGAGCGATGTAGTAAGAGAAGGACAAACCCCATTGGTCCTAGTGCTACTGTGACTAGAACTCCAAGTTCTCCAGTAACGAGCTTGCCGATTATTCCCCTTGTTAGCTCATCAATTGCCATTGATAAGGATACTCCCCCACCTGTCCTTCATGTATCTCCTTCTGTACCAGTTGTTGGAGAAGCTCCATTTTGAGGTAATAGAGGTTCATTTCTGTGGCACAAAGATTTGAGTGGGCAAGAGTATCCATATAATCCTATCGATGTGTCCCTCATATGGTAAGCTCTTATGCTAGAAGCTACGAGTTTAAGCAAGGCACAAATACCTCTTGCATCTAGCCTGTCCTCATCCTTGCAATTCTTGCTTTCTGAAGCTAACATGGTGGGGTTCAAATATGAAGACACCTGTAAGAGTGAGATTATAGAGACTAAGGCAGAGTTGGCCAAAGTTTGCGAGCTGTATCTTAAAATGATAGAGGAAAATGAGGTTACCAATAAATAGGATGGGGATCTTATAGAATCCTGACTGTTGCTGAGAATAATATGGATGGGCTAGCTTGTGAGGTGGCCACTAAGAGGCAGAGCAAAGAGGTTGTAAAAATTGAGCTAGATAGGGTTGTTGCCAAGCATGCCGCTCAGACGGAGAAGGTCATCAATGAGTGCCATTCTTAGGTAACGAGGGCAAGGCAAGATTAGCTTGAGGCTCTAGAGAAATTTAAGAAAAAAATGGCTAAGAATGTGTGTAAGTCTATCTCCAAGCTAAAAATGAACATACTATTGCATGCTCAGGTCATTGGTGGCCCTTTCGATGCATGTAAAGTAGATCTTGATGCTCTCGATGGGTGGATATGAGCGAGGTGAGTTTTGATGTGCTCTATCCTTTAGGTTCTGCATGGGACTCATTTGTGTCCACTTGGAAGAATTCTCTAGACTTCTATTTAGAGAGGACAAAAACGGGGCCCCCTTCACTGATAACAACAATGTTGCACCTATTACTCGTGTCAAAAATATAGGCCAAGGTACTGATGAAGAATAGGGGGATAATGCATCATAGTTACCTTGTATTTGTTATTGTTCTTTTTATGAAAGAAAAATTTGCTTTTGAAGAAATTTGCTTTTAATAGTCATTGTCATTGTGTCTTTTGCGAGTTTATCACATTTATCATATAATTATATCATTATTATGAAAGCTTCAGATAGAACCTCTGAAATTTTAAGACTTTACAGAAGTTTTCCATAATCACCAATTCGGATCATTAATCCATGAGCCGTTTTAGGCTTGGGAAATTTTCTAAAATAATAGGCTGGAAATATCAATCTGCAAAGTATTTCAGATTTGGAAAATTTTCTAAAATAATCAGTTGGGAGTATTAATTCATGATTTGTTTTATACTTGAGAAAATTTTCAAAAATAATTGACTGGGGATGTGAGATTACGAGTTGTTTTAAGGGTTGTGGTTTTGATCCTGCGAGCCAAAATTTGACACCTAGGAGTTTGTAACTCTCGCTAACTGTATTGGAGGCTGTGGTTTTAATCTCGCAAACCTTATTATGTCAAATAGGAGCTTTACTTTCGCTAACTATGTTGGAGTCTACAGTTTTAATCCTACGAGCCTTAGTATGACAGCTAAGAGCTTTGCTCTCGCTAACTGTATTGGAGGCTACAATTTTAATCCTGCAAGCCTTAGTTTGATAGCTAGAGTGTTGCTCTCGCTAACTGTGTTGGAGGTTATGGTTTTAATCTTACAAGCCTTAATATGACAGTTAGGAGCTTTGCTTTTACTAATCGTGTTGAAGGCTATATTTTTAATCTTACGAGTCTTATTATGATAGTTGGAAGCTTTGCTCTCGCTAACTGTATTAGAGGCTGCTGTTTTAATCCCGTGAGCCTTGGTATGATAGTTGGGAGCTTTGATTTTGCTGACTATGTTGGAGGCTACAATTTTAATCCTGCGAGCCTTAATATGACAGCTGGGAACTTTGCTATCTCTAACTGTGTTGAAGGCTGCGATTTTAATCCTGCGAGCCTTAGTATGATAATTGGGAACTTTACTCTTGCTAACTGTGTTAGAGGTTGTGGTTTTTTATCCTACGATCTTTATTATGACAACTTGGAGCTTTACTCTTGCTAACTCTTTTGGAGGCTACAATTTTAATCCTATAAGCCTTAGTATGATAGCTGGGAGCTTTGCTCTTGCTAACTGTGTTGGAAGCTGTGGATTTTAATCCTGCGAGCCTCTATAAGATAATTGGGAGTTTTGCTCTCGCTAACTGTATTGGAGGCAACGATTTTTATCCTACGAGCCTTATTATGATAGCTGGGAACTTTTCTCTTACTAACTGTGTTGGAGGTTGCAATTTTTTACCCTACGAGCCTTATTATGATAGATAGGAGCTTTGCTATTGCTAATTGTATTAGAGGCTACGGTCTTAATCCTGCCCCGCCAACTTTTTTCTTGAGGGCTATTAGTATTTTCTTTGTTCATTACTTCTACTTGCCCATTAGTTTGTGGCATTTTCATTGAGCTTTGAGCTACTGCTATCTAGGGGTCAGTGAAATTTTTTTTAAGCATTCCCTTGAACTGCTATCTAGAGGTATCCCAAACCTGCAGACAATCGATTTCCACAGGAACGACTCCATCTATTTCTCTGTGATAGTTGCCAAAGCTTTAGCTTCAATCCATTTAGTGAAGTAGTCCACATCCACTACTATAAACTTCTTTTTTTCCGTGGCTATAGGAAACGGGCCAAGGATATCAACCTCCTAAGCTGCGGATGGCCAATGACCTGACATGACTTGAAGAGGCTCCGCTAGTTGTTGCTGAATTTTGGCATTTCTTTGGCAGAAATCACACATGCGAACAAACTAGTGTGCGTCTTTTGGATTGTAGGCCAGTAATACACTTACCTAAAGATTTTTTGCGTGAGTAATCTACTCTCTAAGTGATCGTCGCAAATCCTCTCTGGATTTCTCGCATAACACATTTAGCCTCAGGTGGAGCTAGGCACCGCAACAGTAGGTGTGAAACTCCTTTTGTATATAGTACACCCTCGAAAAGGGTATGCCTATCAATTGTAGGATTAAATATATTGTTCTAATTCATCATGTAATCAGATGTGTTTGCGACATTCAAATATTTGAATCATATATTGGGAATGTTGCAAATATTTTAATTTGTAATGATGACATACCTCGCAGCTTTGCGTTGTAGTTTTACTATCTCCTTTTTGTCTCAATCGTCTGGTTCGCCCTAAAGGGTGCAAATTACTTGTGTCATCCAAGTCTCGTCCTGATCCATGCATAATACTTGTGGTGCGTCATAGCTCGAGGTCTCCCTATGCTCGAGTAGGATTTTTCCTTTTTGGTCAACGATAACAGAGGATGCTAATTTAGACAAAGCATCAGCACGTGTGTTGTCACTTCTCGAGAGCTTCTTAATTTAAGCTTTGTCGAACCCTGCAAGCAACTTGTAACAGCCTGTTTTTGAGTCAGATTGAAACAGTGGTTTCGGGACCACAGAACCGAGTCAAAAAATTTATTTTATTATTTTAATGAGTTTTACAGCATGATAGAATAATTATGTGAAAATTTCATAAAGAAATTTTACCGTTTGATTGATTAATTCGGTAAAAAGGACTAAATCACATAACACGTGAATTATGAGATCTATTAGTTATATGCACTAAATCACTATGAAATTGATGAGTGGAGGTCCTATAGTTGTAATTAGACCATAGTTATTAATAGTGGACATTAATGGACATCCATTATGTGAATTTTAATGTTTAATAATAAGGTTATTATGGTAAATTACAAATTAAAGCTAAATTAAATAAAACCAAACATTTTATCATCTTCATCCATCCTCCACTATCGAAATTAAGAGAACAAAACCACCATTTTCATGCTTCAAGGTTCAGCCAAGCTATCTATGCTCATTTAGGTACAATTTTGTCCCATTTTTAATTATTTTTACGTTTTTAAGCTCATTGCAGTTCAATCTAGCTAGCTCGTACCTTCGTTTTTGAAGCTGTTATAGATTTTGAGTGATGCCATTGTTGAATGCTTGGTTGTTTTGATGATTAATGGTAGATTATGAAGGTTTAATGCGAGATATATAAGTTTTGTTAAGTGATTTTCGACAAAAATGAAAATTAAGGATTAAATTATGAAATGTAGAATATTATGGTTAAAAGTGTGAATAAATAGAAGATATGCGCTGCTAGTATCAGGTAAAAAATTTGGCTATGCATGGGTCAAGGTTTAACTGTGCAAATTTGTCATTTTATGTGTTATAGACTAATTTGCAAAGTAGTTAAAAGTATAAGGGCAAATGTGTAATTTTCCAAATACCTGAATTATAGACTAAAGTGAATTGGATAATTACTGAAACTATTGAATTTGATATTATATAGATCAAAATAAACAAATACCAGAACTAGATCGGGGGAAACAAAAAGTAGACGAGTAATCGAAAGTTTATCTGAGCTATACGTGATAAGTTCGTATAATTAGAATCGAGCTTTTATGTATTTGTAATTGTTGAGTTGTATATATATATATATATATATAATTGTATAAATGAGATATTTGAATTGAAATGCCTAATTGGTTATATGTTGGATAAATACCGAGTCCCGTTTGAACTGTAGAAAGTCGTAGGATACGAGTGACATATCACTAAGGTTACCGTTTTGGTTGAGCTCCTACATTTGTTGCGAACTCACCACAGCTCATATGAGCTTACTGATCCAGCTCTTATAAGCTTACCGATTCAGCTCTTCGGAGCTTACTGTTTTAGCTCTTCAGAGTTTACTGTACAGCTCGATAGAGCTTACTGTTTACCAACTTAGGAGGACTTGCAGATTATGGCTCGAATGAGCGGGAATGATGATGAATTGACGGATTACTGATTTATACATTTAGTATGTATCACCCTAGCATCCCTCGATATTTCATTAGGTTCAATAGGCATTATACTGATACTGATTATAGAAATGAAATATGATGTGAGTTACATGAATTATAGAGATGAAATGTGACATGATTTATATGGAATGTATAGATGAGAAGTAAGATGACTTAGGTGTTATATGAACATTTCATGCTTGGTTTCATCCTTTTGAACGGATGATTATATTGTAGTTAAGTGATTAACTTGTGAATGGATGCTTGTGAATAGGCATTTTTGCAAATGATTCGGATTTAAATTGTTTAATTGCTTGATGTTATATTGGTAAGTTTAATTCTACATTATACGGGCTTACTAAGCTATATTGCTTACTTCGTTTATTTTTCTATGCTTTATAGATTTCGATAGCTTGCTCGATTCATATGAAGTCAAAGATTTGCATCACACTATCCAGTCAACTTTTTGGTACTTTTGAACTCAAGGAAAAATATGTAAATATGGCATGTATAAGCTAGTTAATAGGATGATGTTTTGGTCACTTTATCTTATAAAGCACATATGGTTTTGATGTGTTTAAGCCATGAGATTTGGCT
This sequence comes from Gossypium stocksii, assembly GCA_020496765.1. NCBI lineage: Eukaryota > Viridiplantae > Streptophyta > Magnoliopsida > Malvales > Malvaceae > Gossypium > Gossypium stocksii. The sequence goes on from CM035621.1 coordinate 104,283,372, forward strand.
TAGCTAATATCATGGTTGAATGTTTAAAAGTTGTTATGTATTGGCAAGTTTATGTATGAAAGACTTGATGCATATGTTATAGTGATATGAATGAGTAAGTGAATTGAAAGGCTTGAATGATAGTTGATATTTGATTAGTTATAAGGTTGAATTATTGGATAGGTTATATGTGTACATTGGCTTATGAATCATTTTGGCTTGGTATATGTTTGATTGCATAGTGGTGTGTATTATGTATAGGAAATGGATGTTTGGTTGTCTTTGTGATTGTGATTATGGAATTGGTACCATTTGAATGCTTGTAGGTACATGAGTAATGGGTGAGAAAAGTGGCTTAAACCAAGCCTATTTTCGTGCCACACGGCTGAGCACACGGGTGTAACACCCTCTAACCCCAAACCGTCACTGGAACAGGGTTACAAGGTATTACCAGACTTATACACTAATAAACAAACAAAATTGAGTCATAAATCAGTGTTTTAATTCAAAACTTTTCAATTTCTATCAAAAAGTCCTTAATATGGACCTACGAGGCCCAAAATAGACTTAGGAAGTGATTTGAGACTAAACCGGAAACTTTGAAAACTTTTCTTTGAAAACAGAGGCACACGCCCGTGCGGCCTGGGACATGCCCGTGTGGCCTGCCCGTGGGGCTCCCATGGTCGTGGGGCCAGCCCGTGGGTAGATCTGACTTGCCACACACGCTCGTGGAAGTAGCCTGTGGGCAAGCTTGACTTTACCACACGGCCTAGGCACACGCCCATGTGTCTTGGCCGTGTGAAAACATGATTTTTCACTATTTTTAAGCTACTTTCACCTACTACATATACCTAATTCATACCCAATTCATTTACATATAAAACTTGATCAAATAACATTATCATACCTTTCAAAACTTAACAAATATTCATTCATACCCAAAAGTTCTTAAAGGTATATAAACCACATTTACATTCAAAATATTAAACATTTACAAGTGACTAAAACCAAACCTAGTACGTGCCACATTTCAAAAGATAGATTCATCACCAAAATTTGAGTTGAAGCCGGGATTGATTCGGATGCTGAGCCGGACTTTAACTTTACCTAACCTGCGCACGGAAAACAACCATACACTGAGTATTGGAAATACTCAGTGGTATTACCATAATTCAAATTATATCAATAACACAATATTATAACATACATAAATGATTAATAAATCACACATGCAAATTCATATCAAGTTGTCACAATTCAAATAATTGATTCAATATAACATCAGTTTTTTTCATCTACTCATGAATTTTTGATTCATTTCTCAACCACATACAATTACCCACTTCACATTTCAATATGAACAATTCTTGAACCTTTGGTTCATATCTTCAATCTCATACCAGAAATTTCAATTCACATTTCAAATCACAAAATCTCTTTCACTTTTCATCCAATGATACAAATAATTAATTCAGATAATTTACTCATTTCACTTAAACCCCCTATTAACCTGACTCGGACTTTGGCGGATACACGGATCCAATTAAACATATTAGAATAGCGACCAACGCTTCATCGGCTTAGCCAAAGTAAAGTGGTGACCAACACCTCATTGGATAGTTCGAAGCAAATAAGTGACGACTAACGTCTCATCGGCTGAGCCGAAGTAAAATAGCGACCAACGCCTCATCAAAACTATCCAAAGCAATATGACACACCAAGTGTCTTATCGACTCAAGGTCGAAGAATTCCTGAACTTTTTCAATCCTATGGCATGCCAAATATATCCACTAAGCCCGACTAGTTAATAGGGTATCAGAATCACTTATTCATTCACTTATTCATTTCACTTCCACATTCAGTTGATCATAATCATTCAAATTCAATTTAATCATAATAGCAATTCAATCTCAATTTGCTTCAAATTCATATAAATATACACAATGATCACATTTTCTCACATAATTTTCCATATCAACCATAATCACACATTTACCAATCAATTCCAAATCATATTTAATTCAAATATCACTACTTTCCTTAATTTCATTCTCCATACACATATATTGAATTTAAACACATAACAAATAATAACTTGAATTAAGGTAATACAACCGATATTTCTCGAGCTACTCCTCGATCACTTTTTCCTTCCCTTTCGTATTAGACGTCTCGGTTTCCTTGTTTGCTATGAAAATTAACATAATTACAATTAATTAATAACACACCTATTTTACACAAAATAATAACTTTCCATACAACTTTTGCCAAAATACCAAATTTGTCCTAACCAATTCCATCTTCTTCCTTTTTACAATTCCTTTCATTTCCTTATTCAATTTCCATCAAAACTTCAATATAACTATCACATTTTCATCATTTTTCCATAATTTCTAATTTCTTTCAATTTAGCCCCTAAAACTCAAAACTTATAACCTAGTTTACAAATTAGTCCTCTAATTAATTCTAATCAATGATTTTATCAATTTAATCCTTAATTTCATCATTTGTTCAACATGAACCTCACTCAAATATCTATCAACTTTCAATATTTCCACACAAATTCAAGAGTGCTTTACTCTAGAACTCTAGAGCTCCAAAAACATCAAAATCACAAAGAAAGAGACTTAATTAACTTACCAATTTAACTTCCAAGCTTCTAAACCACAATTTCTCCTTTTTCTTTTCTTTTCTTCTTTCTTTCTCCCAAATTTCGTGACTTCCTCCTCTCTTTTCTATTCTTTTTCTTTTATGATTTGTTTTATTACCTTATTTACTTAATTAATAATTACTAATAAAATATCTAATTAATAACAAATAAAAATATTACATGCGTATTCATACACACATGTACACATGTATTAATCCACACCATACATTTATCATTATTTCAATTAATTAATAAAACATAATAATACATAATTATAAATAATAAACAAATAATAAATAAATAAGCAAATATCTTTTACTTAATTTATAAGTATATATATATCATACATTTCTACTAATAATATAGATACACATGTATTTATTTTCTAACATACAAATGTCACTAATTTGGTTTAACTACTAATTTAGTCCCTTATCCTTTCTTCATTCTATAATTAAACTTTTATGCTTTATTCAATTTAGTCTTTTCTACTAATTATTTCTAATTAAACTAAATTCACTTAATCACAATCTAATTCAACTCATAACTAACTTCATAAATATTTTTAATAAATATTCACGGACTCATTTGTTTCTAAGACGGAGGTCCTAAGACTCGTTTTTTCAGTGCCCGTGAAATTTGGGTCGTTACAACGGGCATATGACTCGACCGTGCGACCCTTGCACCTTAGTAAAACAAGTCAATGAGTTACACAGCATAGACACACAGGCATGTCTATTAGACCGTGTACGGCACACGGGCTGGTACACGGGCGTATGGTCGGCTATGTGGCCAAGTCAGTATACCACCTAATTTTCACACGGCCAGACACACGGGCGTGTCTAGTGGCCATGTGGTGCAAGTCAGAATGTATGGGGCTGAAGAATGGATAAGACACAAAAGGTACGGATCTTTTGAGATTACCTAGACCCTCAGTTGATAAGATACGGAAGTATGGGGCTGAAGGATTTAGAGCCACAGCTAGTGATGATGCTGAGAGAGCTAAATTTTGGCTTTAAAATACAATTAGAGTATTCGATGAGTTATCTTGCACACCTGAAGAAAGTTTAAAATGTGCTATTTCATTGTTGAGAGACGCAGCGTACCAGTGGTGGAATACCTTAACATCTGTCGTTCCATGAGAAAGAGTTACATGGGATTTCTTCCAAACTAAATTTCAAAAGAAATATATCAGTCAACGGTTCGTCGACCAAAAATGAATAGAATTTCTTGAATTGAAACAGGGTCGTAGACGGTAACTAAATACGAGATAGAGTTTGTCAGACTCAGCAAATATGCTTGTGAATGTGTTTCCACTGAAGCTATAATGTGTAAAATATTCGAGGACGAATTGAATGAAGATATCTGAATGTTAGTCGGAACTCTTGAGTTGAAAGAGTTTGTTGTTTTGGTTCATAGGGCTTGTAAAGCTGAAGAACTTGACAAAGATAAAAAAAAAAGCTAATTTTGAAGCTAGAGATTCTAGAAAGAGATTCGCGAGTAAATCGCATCAGTCTGGATTGAAAAAATATAAAGATTATCACCCTCATACAACTGCTTCTACGGGAATATCTATCAGAGATAGAGATGCTAGCCAGTTCAGCCCGAGACCCCAAACAACGTCAGTTTCCTGTATGGGTAGCATAAAAAATATGGGATCTAAATGTAAACATTGTAATAGGAAGCATTATGGTGAATGCCGAGTGAAAAGTGAGGCATGTTTCAGATACAGATCATTGGATTATTATCTACGAGACTATCTAGAGAAACCTACAGTTGAAAAAGAACAATCCGTAGAAGTGAGCAATATAGTTACTAGAGGGAGACCACCACAAAATACTGGAAATTCAAGCGGTAACAGCAGTACTGCAAGAGACTCGAATGTGAGATCGGAGACACGAGCACCTGCTCGAGCCTATGCTATCCGTGCACGAAAGGAAGCATCGTCACCTGATATTATTACCATTACTTTTTCCCTTTATAACACTAATATTGTTGTGTTGATAGATCCTGGATCAACCCATTCATATATCTGTATGGAACTAGTGTTTAAAAAGAGTTTACATGTTGAGTCTACAGAATTTGTAGTGAAAGTATTGAACCCCCTAGGCAAGTCTATTCTAGTTGATAAAATTTGTAAGTAATGTCCATTGATGACTCGGGGTTACTGTTTTTCGGCTGATTTGATGCTCCTATCATTTGATGAGTTTGATGTGATACTACGAATAGATTGGCTGACTATGCATGATGTAGTTTTGACTTGCAGACGAAAGATTATAGAATTGAAATGTCAGAATGGTGAAATTCTTTAGATTGAGTCTAATGATTCGAATGATTTACCAGTTGTGATATCAATCATGCAAGCTTAGAAATGTGTGAAAAAGGGCTGTGATGCATATCGTGCGTACGTACTGGATACTAAAGTGTCAGAATCGAAGATTGAATCTGTGCCAGTTGTTTGTTAGTTTTCAGATGTATTTCCAAAAGAATTACTGGGATTACCGCCGATCAGAGAGGTTGAATTTGACATTGAATTGTTACTCGACACTACACTGATATCGATAGCTCCATACAGAATGGCATAAACCAAATTAAAAGAATTGAAAACTCAGTTGCAAGAGTTAACAGATAGAGGTTTCGCACAACTGAGTTTTTCACCTTGGGGTGCTCCGGTGTTATTCATGAAAAAGAAAGACGGTACAATGAGAATGTGTATTGATTACAGACAGCTAAATAAAGTAACGATAGAGAACAAATATCCTCAACCGCGGATTGATGACTTATTTGATCAGTTGAAAAGGGCTACAGTGTTTTCAAAGATCGACTTGAGATCAGGCTACTATCAGTTGCGAGTTAAAGACTCAGATATACAGAAGACTACATTTAGAACACGATACGATCACCATGAATTTTTAGTTACGCCATTTTGTTTGACTAATGCTCCTGCGGTGTTTATGGAGTTGATGAATCGTATATTTAGACCGTATTTAGACATATTTGTTGTTGTGTTTATTGACGACATTCTGATCTATTCTCGTGATGAGAAGAAGCATACCGAACATTTGAGAATCGTGTTACAAACTTTGAGAGAAAAATAGTTATATGCTAAATTCAACAAATGTTAGTTTTCGCTTCGGGAAGTTGGATTTCTGGGTCATATTGTTTTAGCGGAAGGTATCAGAGTTGATCCGAGAAAAATATCCACAATTATAGATTGGAAACCACCTAGAAATGTATCTGATATCATAAGTTTTCTAGGATTAGCGGGATATTACCGGAGATTTGTGACTGGATTTTCAATGATTGCAGTACCGTTAACTCAATTACTTCAAAAGGATGTGAAATTTGAGTTGTTAGAAAAGTGTCAACAGAGATTTGAATAGTTGAAAGCACTGCTAACTTAAGCACTGGTTTTAGTTCAACCTAAATCGGGTAAAGAGTTTGTGATTTACAGCAACGCGTCATTAAATGGACTGGGTTGTGTATTGATGCAAAACGGAAAAGTTATAGCTTATGCTTCTCGACAGTTAAAATCACATGAGAAGAATTATCCGACATACGACCTTGAATTAGCTACAATTGTATTCGCATTGAAGATTTGGCGACACTATCTATACAGTGAGAAATGTCGAATATTTACAGATCACAAAAGCCTGTCACAAAGAGATTTAAATCTGTGACAACGAAGATAGCTTGAGCTATTGAAAAATTATGAGTTTGTGATTAATTATCATCCGGGAAAAGCTAACCTTGTAGCTGATGCTTTGAGCTGGAAGTCCTTATTTACTCTACGGGAAATGAATACTCAAATGAGTGATGACGGGTCAATTTTAGCTGAATTGCAAGCTAAACCGATTTTTCTTCAATAAATCAGCGAAGCTCAGAAAGATGATAGTGAGTTGCAAGCTAAACGAATTCAATGTAAGTTTAATTTTGATTTAGAATTTCACATTGGAACGGATGATTTTTTAATGTTCCGGAGAATTTGTGTACCTAATGATACCGAACTTATTCAGAAAGTTTTGCACAAGGCACACAATAGTCGCTTTTCTATTCACCCAGGTAGCACCAAAATGTATAACGATTTGAAATAATTGTATTGGTGGTCGGGAATTAAATGAGATATATCAGAGTTTGTATTGAAATGTTTTCTCTGTCAACAAGTAAAAGCCGAACATCAAATACCGTCAGGTTTATTACAATCGGTGATGATTTCAAAATAGAAATGGGATAGAGTTACAATGGATTTCGTATCGGGATTGCCCCCTAACTCCCAAAAAGAAAGATGAAATCTGGGTTATCATTGATCGACTAACGAAATCTGTACCACCCCTTACCAGTGTTCGACGTTGGGATAGGGTTCGAGGCGTTACTGGACTTAAACACACGTAAAAGTACCATACTGAGTCATAAATTTTGCGTCAAATTTAAAACTTTTCAAACATATTCATAATGTCCCTATTATGGGCTTACGAGGCCTTAAACATACATTGGAGATGGTTAGGGACTAAACTGAGAACTTTGGAACACTTCAAAAATTTTTCACCAAAACAGGGTCACAAGCCCGTGTGGGCAGGCTGTGTGGTCACACACGCCTGTGTCCCAGCCCATGCAAAAAAACATTGAGTATTCTATTTTTGACGTCATCAACCATTTAGGGTTACACGCCCTTGTGCTACGCTGTGTGGCAAATTTAATTTTCGCATTTATGGTACAGACTTCACATGGCCTAGGCACACGCCCATGTCCTAAGGCCATGTCCTTCACACGGCTGAGACACATGGTCGTGTCTCTGCCCGTGTGTTTACTAGTAGGCATTTTTTTGCCTAATTAGGGTGCAGGGGACACACGGCCTATTCACACGTCCATGGGGCTGACCGTGTGTCACACACGGTCTAGACACACGCCCTGTGCCTACCCGTGTGGAAAAAATTTAGGCTCTTTTCCAAGCCATTTGCCACCCTGAAATACAATAGCACATATGCCCATTCAACAACATTTATCATAACACAATTGAGCAACCAAACTTTCACAATCAAGGTATCCACTCATCATTCACATACCACAATCACCATGTATGGACATTACACAATTATCAACTCATTCATGCATTCAACCACATTCATGAAAGATATCTTTAATTGATTATACCAATAAACCACCTTTGCTAATTAGGGGTAAGCTATGTAGCTTAGTAAGTTTATATGCAAATAAATAGCATCCTAACCATGCAAATTCACATAAGGAGAGTTAATACATTTACCCTTGAGCTCATATATGTTAAGCTTACTCAAGCACAACTTACCACGATATCACCACATATAACATTCATACTAACGAATTTCTCGTGCACACTTGTACCACATCATCATACAAACACACACATTTTTTTATATCTTTTATTATTCCCGTTGAACACTTATCACATTTCACATATATGCTTATTCTCGAGCTAGTTACGGGTCTACTCACACAAGCTGACGGTTGGGATGTAGCTACTCAATGCTGCACACACAAGCTGACAGGTATTCACAACACAAGTAGGATTACCTAGCCACTGGTAGTCATACAAGACCAACACCCAGATGTCACATAATCAGAAAATCACACTTAATGTCCTAGTGACATGTCACTTGTATCCTATTTTATTTCTAAGGTTCAACCGGGATATCAATTTCACACTTATTGCTTATCGAAACTTTCTTAATTATGTCACTAATCATCATTAACACATTTTATACAACATTAGAACATCAAAACATAATAAAATGATGTGTTATTTACATACAAACTTACCTCGGTACAAAAATGACAAATTTTGCGATTTAGTACACGACTTTTTTTTCCCCGATCAAGGTCGATTCCACGTCTTTCTTGCTCTATAATAACACATTTAGCTTGTTTATTACTCACATTATCCAATTTGACCCAAAAATCATATTAAGGAAAATTTACATTTTTGCCCCTAATTCACTTATTTACACTTTAGTCCCTAGGCTCGTAAAATGAAATGTATTCATTTTTCTCAAAACCTAAGCCTACCCGAACCTATCTTATGCTTATAACAGCCCACATTTTCTTTCAATTTAGATTTTTATCACCTATTTTACAACTTTTACAAATAGGTCCTTATGGACGTTTTCACTGAAAATCACTTAGTAAAAGTCGTCTATTACACAACTAACATTCATTTTATAGCATTAGACATCAAAATACATGCATGTCATATATGGGTCAATTCTTGAACATAAACCTCAATTCAAATTAATGGTAGAAATAGGTAAATTGAGTGATAACGCTTCAAAAATGTAAAAAGCATTAAAAACGGGGCTAGGATGCACTTACTATCAAGCTTGGAAGTTGAAGAAACCCTAGCTATGGTCCCTTGTGATTTTTGGCCAAGGTAGGAGAAGATGGACACAATTTTTGACTTATTTTTCCTTTTTATTCTTTTATTAACCAAATGACCAAAATGCCCTTCACTTAAAACTTTGATGTTTTGTCCCTTCCATGTCCATTTTTGTCCAAACTAACTATATTGGTCTAATTACCATATAAGGATTTCTAATTTAAGAACTCATCACAATCAAATCCCTTTAGTAATTAAAACACATTAAATCTTTTCAATTTGGTCCTAAAAATCAAATTGGACACTTTATCACTAAAATTTATTAACTAAATTCTCACACATGCATTCAATCATATTATAAACCTCAAAAATTTATAACAATAAATCTTTCTACTTCGGATTCGTGATTCTGATCCGTTTAGGCCCTGATTTTGGCTGTTGACAAAATCTGTTCCTTTTATACCGGTACGTACAGACTACTCCCTGGATAGACTAGCTGAATTATATTTGTCTGAGATTGTACGATTGCATGGTGTACAACTGTCTATAATTTCTGTTAGAGACCCGAGATTTATGTTGTGATTCTAGAAGAAACTGCAAGAAGCTCTTGGAGCAAAATTGTATTTCAGTACTGCTTTTCATCCCCAGACTGATGCTCAGTCTGAGAGAGTCGTATAGATACTTGAAGATATGTTGCGCTGTTGTATTCTCAAGTTTGAAGGTAGGTGGGAGAAATATTTTCCTCTAATTGAATTTGCGTATAATAACAGTTTTCAGATGAGCTTGAAAATGGCACCGTACGAAGCTCTATACGGTCGTAAATGTCGAACACCGTTATATTAGACTGAATTGAGTGAGAAAAAGATTCACGGGGTTGAGTTGATCAGAGAAACAAAGGAAAAAGTGAAAGTAATTCATGACAGTTTAAAAGCAGCTTCAGATCGACAAAAATCTTATGTGGATTTGAAACATAAAGAAATAGAGTTTCAGGTTGAAGATCGAGCATTCTTGAAAGTGTTATTGTCAAAAATTCTCCTTTTCGGTCGTAAAAAAAAGTTAAGTCTGTGATATGTTGGGCCGTATAAAATTGTTGAAAGAATAGGGCCTGTAGCATATCAGATATCGTTACCATCTGAGCTTGAAAAGATACATAATGTCTTCCACATTTCAATGCAACATCAATACTGATCCGATCCATCACATGTGATCTCTCTGATTGATGTGGAATTACAGTCTGATTTGTCGTATAGCGAAGAACCGATTAGAATTCTGACTTGAAAAATTAAAGAATTGAGAAATAAACGTATAGCGTTTGTGAAGGCTCTTTGGCATAAACACGGGATAGAGGAAGCTATGTGGGAATCCAAGGAAGCTATACGAAAATAGTACCCTAACCTTTTTCTCGGTATGATTTTCGGGGACGAAAATCCCTAAAGGGGGGAGAGTTGTAACAGCCCATTTTTGAGTCAGATCGAACAGTGGTTTTAGGACCACAAAACCAAGTCAAAATATGTATTTTATTATTTTAATTTGTTTTACAGCATGATAGGATAATTATGGGAAAATTTCGTAAAGAAATTTTATCGTTTGGTTGATTAATTCGGTAAAAAAGGACTAAATTGCATAACACATAAATTATGAGATCTATTAGTTATATGCACTAAATCACTATGAAATTGATGAGTAGAGGTCCTATAGTTGTAATTAGAGCATAATTATTAATAGTGGACATTAATGGACATCCATTATGTGAATTTTAATGTTTAAGAATAAAGTTATTATGGTAAATTACAAATTAAAGTTAAATTAACTAAAACCAAACATTTTATCATCTTCATCCATCCTCCACCACTGAAATTAAGAGAAAAAAACATCCATTTTCATGCTTCAAGGTTTAGCCATGCTATCTATGCTCATTTAGGTACAGTTTTTTCCCGTTTTTAATGATTTTTATGTTTTTGAGCTCGTTGCAACTTAATCTAGCTAGCCCGTACCTTCGTTTTTAAAGCTGTTATAGATTGTGAATGATGCCATTGTTGAATACTTGGTTTTTTATCGTAGATTATGAAGGTTTAATGCTAGATATATAAATTTTGTTAAGTGATTTTTGACAAAAATGAGAATTAAGGATTAAATTGTGAAATGTAGAAATACTATGGTTAAAAGTGTGAATAAATAGAAGATATGGGCTGCTAGTATCAAGTAAAAAAATCAGCTATGCGTGGGTCAAGGTTTAATTGTGCAAATTTTCCATTTTATGTGTTGTGGACTAATTTGCAAAGTAGTCAAAAGTATAGTGGAAAATGTGTAATTTGCCAATTACATGAATTATAGACTAAAGTGAATTGAATAATTATTGAAAGTATTGAATTTGATATTATATGGATCAAAATAAACAAATACCGAAACTAGATCGGGGGAAACGAAAATTAGATGAGTAATCGAAAGTTTATTCGAGCTATACGAGGTAAGTTCGTATAATTAGAATCGAACTTTTATATATTTGTAATTGTTGAGTTGTATATATAATTGTATAGATGAGATATTTGAATTGAAATGACTAATTGGTTATATGTTGGATAAATACCGAGTCCCGTTCGAACCGTAGAAAGTCATTGGATACGAGTGACATGTCACTAAGGTTACCGTTTTGGTTGAGGTCCTGCATTTGTTGCAGACTCACCACATCTCGTATGAGCTTACCGATTCAGCACTTATGAGCTTACCGATTAAGCTCTTCGGAGCTTAATATTTCAGCTCTTCAGAGCTTACTATTCAGCTCAATAGAGCTTACTGTTTACCAGCTCAGGAGGAGCTTACTGATCATGGCTCACAAGAGCAGAAATGATGATGAATTGACGGATTACTGATTTATACATTAGTATGAATCACCCGAGTATCCCTCCATATTTCATTAGGTTCAACGGGCATTATATTGATACTAATTATAGAAATGAAATGTGATATGAGTTATATGAATTATAGAGATGAAATGTGACATGATTTATATGGAATGTATAGATGTGATGTAAGATGAATTGGGTGTTATATGAACATTTCATGCTTGGTTTCATCCTTTTGAATGGATGACTATATTGTATTTAAGTGACTAACTTGTGAATAGATGCTTGTGATTAGGCCTTTTTGCAAATGATTCGGATTTAAATTTTTTAATTGGTTGATGTTATATTGGTAAGTTTAATTCTACATTATATGAGCTTACTAAGCTATATTGCTTACTCCATTTATTTTTCTATGCTTTATAGATTTTGATAGCTTGCTCGATTTAGACAAAGTTGGAGATTTGCATCACACTATCCAGTCAACTTTTCAGTACTTTTGAACTCAAAGAAAAATATGTAAATATGGCATGTATAGGCTAGCTAATAGGATGATGTTTTAGTCACTTTATCTTATAAAGCATTGATAAACTGTAAATTATACAAATTTCTCTCCTACATTTAGCACATTTATGGATAAATTATCATTGAATTTGTGGAATTTGATGCTCCTAATCCTTTGATTTCATGTTTTATACTTAGGAGAGCATAGGAGAGTGAAAAGAACAAGAAACGGGCCAAAAACAGAGAAAATGGACCAAAGCAAGAAAACAACACAGCCTAGAGTTCACCACACGGGCAAACCACACGGCCGTGCCACTTTGATAGGCTCGAGCATGACCTAGGCTCAACTCACACGGGCGTGTTACACGGGCTTGTCCTTGTCGTAATAAAGTTCAATTTCACGCAGAAAAGGCTACTTAGGGGTTAAGAATGCCATTCTAAACTCTATATAAAGACCTTAAGAGGCCACCACAAGGACACACAGTATCCCCGCCAAGATGGAGAGTAGAAGGTAGGGAATTACTTGAAGGAAAGCCGATTGATCCATCTCAGAAGCCAGGCTCTATATCAAGACAGAGGATTTCCCTTCAATCTTTTCAGGAGTTTTGGGTTTTCTTATGTTTTGTTATTTTATTTATTCTGAGATGCTTCTTTTTATAAACATGAACTAAACCCCCAAATACCTGAGAGGGATGAAACCTAAGACGAATCTTGTTATTGTTATCTGAACTATATGATAAATATTCGATTTGTTCTTAATTGTGTTTTTAATTCTTGAATTGATATTTTCGGGATATTAATTTAAGTCGAATGTGCTTAGACAGAGGGGCAAAAGTCCTTGTTTAAGAGTAGATCCAACACAGTTAAGCGGAGTTGATCGCAATCCTAAACATAGGACGACAAAAATCTACCGGATTAGAGTCAAATCTAATATGGGGATCCATAGATCGAGTTAATGCAAGACTAGGGGTTTTAATTAGAAAGAGATTTCAATTAATCAACCTAGGATTAGTTGTTCTTATTCTCGACGGAGGTATTAACATAATTTAGAGATCTTTATGGATCAAGTCGAATGAAGAAATCGTCTAGTTCAGAGTTATATAACAAGTAAAGTCTAGGTGGATTCTTCCTTAGGTATTGTCTTTATCATTCAGTTTTCCCAACGTAATTTCCCAATTTACTCTTCGTCGCGTCTTTAGTTTAGTTTAGATTTAATTATTTTAAACAAAACCTCCCTTTTATTTTTAGGCTAGATAATAGGAAGAAAGTCATTAGTAGTACTTTTGGTTTCTTGGATTCAATATTCCGGTCTTGCCACTAGCTATACTACTACTCGATAGGTGTGCTTGCCTTTTATCGTGATAATAGTTAGTTTTCAGGTACGATCAATTTTATTACTTAATCAAAATCACGATTGAGTTTTTGGCGCCATTGCCGGGGAACTGAAATATTAGGAACACTCTATTTCTATTACTTTAGCCATTACTATTTTTTATTTATTTTTAGTTTTTATATTAAGTTTTATTTTCTAAATTTTTTTTTTTCACTGGCAGGTATCTCTAGTTTATGACTAGAAGAAACCCATCAGGACCTTTGCTTTTTGACGACGACTTAGAATCCATAGTTCATAGAAATCGCAGAGATATAAGAAGAAGCCTACGGTACCCAGAACAAGGACAAGAAGAAGAACCCAAATCTACTGAAGAGATGGACGCAAACCAGGATAATTAGCTACTCCCTGTAGTAGCCGCAAATCCTGTTGAGCAAAATCATGTTCCTCGTACTATGTATGATTATGCTAAACCTAATTTGGCTGGTACTGAATCTAGTATTGTTAGTCCTACTATTGCTGCAAATAATTTTGAACTAAAACCTAACACGATTCAAATGATACAACAATTTGTTTAGTTTGATGGTTTGTAGTATGAAGATCCTAACACTCATTTAGCCAACTTTTTAGAATTTTGCAACACATTCAAAATAAATGGTGTTTCTGATGACGCCATTCGTATTCGGTTATTCCTTTTTTCCTTAAGAAATAAAGCCAAACAGTGGTTAAACTCTCTACTCCGAGGGTCTATCACTACATGGGAACAAATGACCAAAAAATTTTTACTCAAATATTTTCCACCGGCTAAAATGACAAAATTAAGGAATGATATCCCTTCTTTTGTGCAAATGGATTTAGACACACTTTATGATGCTTGGGAGAGGTAAAATGATATATTGAGAATGTGCCCTCATCATGGGTTACCTCTTTGGTTACAAGTTCAAACTTTCCACAATGGTTTGAACCCTTCGACGAGGCAGATGATTGATGCAACCGCCAGTGGAACAATCAATAACAAAACACCAGAAGCAACTTATGAGTTTATAGAGGAGATGTCACCGAATAACTATCAGTGGCAAGTCATGAGAACAAAGCCGCAAAAAGCTACCGGAGTTTTTAATATTGATGCGGTCACTATGCTTTCTAATCAGGTAGAACTTCTTAATAAAAAGATTGATAATTTCGCTAGTTCTACGTAGGTACATCCAGTGATGCAATGTGACATGGGCAATTCTGAGTACCCCACTTATGGATATGGCATGGAAAACGAGCAAGCCAACTACATGGGTAATAATTTTAGATCCCAAAATAACCCTTATAGTAACACTTACAATGCAGGTTGGAGGAACCACACCAATTTTTCATGGGGAGGACAAGGTAACCAAGGAAATCAGAGACCACCACCTCCTCCGGGATTTTAGCAACCACCTTACCAGTAAGAGAAAAAGCCAAACCTTGAGGAGATGCTCACGAAATTTATCACCGTGTCAGATACCCGTTTTTAGAACACTGGGATGACACTTAAAAACCAGCAAGCATCCATCCAAGGACTTGAAACTCAAATAGGCCAGCTCGCTAAGCTAATCTCTGAAAGACCACAAGATGGTTTACCAAGCAACATTGAGACTAACCCTAAGGAGCAACTCCATGCCATCGACACGATTGACGAAGAAGGGTTAGATAAAACCAAATCAGAGCCAAGTCAGAACACTGTGGTAAATAAATGTAAGGGTGAGGTAAGTCACAAAGAACCATTAGTCAAAGAGTATAAACCTTGTGTCCAATATCCTATTGCGATGAGGAAAGACCACACAGATGAGCAATTCGGTAAATTCCTTAAACTGTTAAAGAAATTACACGTTAACTTACCATTTATTGAAGCTCTTTTGCAGATGCCAAACGCCTTTAAGTTTCTAAGAGAGCTTCTGACAAACAAACGGAAGCTGGATGAGTCATCTCATGTGGAGCTGAATGCAGTTTGCTCGGCCATTTTGCAAAACAAGTTGACAAATAAACTAAAAGATCCAGGGAGTTTTACAATTCCTTGCTTACTTGATAGCTTAGATGTTAAAAATGCTTTAGTTGATTTAGGAGCCAGTATTAATGTAATGCCATACAAATTGTTTAAACAACTAGGTCTTGGGAAACCTAAACAAACTAGGATGAGCATTCAATTGGTTGATAAAACCATTAGATTTCCTAGGGACATAATTGAAGATGTGCTAGTTAAAATTAATAAATTTATATTCCCAGTGGACTTTGTTATTTTAGACATAGATAGCAATGTGCCATTAATTCTAGGGAGACCTTTCTTAGCAACTGCAAAAACTATAATTGATGTAGGGACAGGTGAGCTCACACTTCGTATAGGTGATGATACAATTACCTTGCAAGCTCATAATTCTAACAAGACTGTTAATGATAAAGATATTATTACGACTCCTTGTCCCAAAAATGATCTCACCGACCAACCTTCCCTGCAGGTAACCCTCATAGACGTGCAACAGAGCCACATTCAATTCCATATGATGACAAAGGAACCAACCATGAAAAACGAATACTACAGATTGAAGAACTAGACGAGTGGCTGAACTACCGCCAAGAGAAACTAAAAATATGCCACGCCGAAACCAAAGCATCACCATGACGACCCTAAGGTAAAAACGAATCAATTTAAGGTGGGGATAAGGTATCTTTAGAGGAGGAAGATCCTCAAGTCTTGAATTCAAGATTCCATACAGGTGACATACTTCCCTTCACGGTAATGAAAATTTTTCCCTATGGTACAGTCGAGATAACTCATAAGACATTTGGCACTTTCAAGGTAAATTATACTCGACTTAAGCTTTATTTTATATTGAAACTGATAACAGAGAAGAGGAGTTTGAACTCCTCAAACCACCGTGACTGAACAAGCTTGAGAAATGTCAAGCTTAGACTATAAACAAGTGCTTCTCGGGAGGCAACCCGAGCACTAACATAGTAAATTTCTTTTATTTAAGCTCTCAACCTCTAATTCATCAAATAACTTCCTGAATGCAGGTTTTTCAAGCTACACGGCCAGGCCCACAAGTGTACCTAAGGCTGTGGGAACACCATGGGCAAAGATACGGCCGTACGATATGGCCATGTACAAGCAAGACAAAATTTTTCCACCACACGGGCTGTGACAAATAGCCACAGTTGTGCGATGTGGCCGTGGCCAAATCTGGCAAATCGACACGGGCGTACGACACGCCCGTGTCCCCAGAGCATGGTCGATCCTGTTTATTTAACACGGGCATACGACACGCTCGTGCCCTAACTCCGTGGTCGAACCTGCCAATTCAGACACGGGTGTGTGTCCCCATACATGGGCGTGGGAGAAGTAAACATCAAAGAACACAACCGTTCGATACGGCCGTGTGCCTAAACACGCCCAAAGAACACGGGCGTGTGCCCCGACTCAGGCGTGCCAAAACCCTTAAAATTCAAACCAAACGGGCTAAAAACAATTCACATGGGCGTGTGACAGCCTGTGTACCCCAATTCCTATATAAACCCCTCACTATTCATCATCTCCCTCACTCAAAACCCTAACTCCTCTTCCACCATAGCTCATACCAGCCCTCCTAGTGCTGCCGTAGACCTATCCCAAGCCACCATATCCGTGTACCGTCAACCCGATTGTGCTCTACCCCTACAACTGTCCATTTGGTTCCCCTTTCTCTATTTTCTCTCTGTTATTACCTCTTATTTTTCTATTTTATTTAGTTTCTATTTACTTTCATTGTTATATTCATTCATATTTTATTCTTTTAAATTATTTTCAATATTTATTTGATACCCATGTAATACCCATGATCTATTGACTTAGAAGAATGCCATTTTAAACAATCCTTTGGCTGCCACCTTTAGTTATCTTAGGCAATTGACTGTTAGTATATTTTGCTATTTTAAAACTCATAGCAACCATTATTCTATTCAGTCCTATGCTTAGAATGAGTTGAATAACGAATTGCTTTCCTAGAATTAATTTTTGCATTAAAATAGGTACTAATCCCTGATTGAACAATTTAGTCTTGATTACCATTAGTCATCACTTAGTTATTAACTCATGAATAATAATAATGCATGCCCATTTTATTGTCTTTCTTTTTGTTTTTATTTCAGGAACAATGTCGTTATCAAGAGGAAAGAAAGCCGCTGTCCCCGCATCTAAAAAGCGAAAGGGGCCCGGTGGTTCCTCTTCCAGGCCACAGCCGAAATTAGACACCCCTTCCTTCAGTTCCGCAAAGTTGCCAAGAAGAACTATTTCAAATTCTCAGAGCAAGACCCCTTGGAGTAAGGAGGTGTATTGATTGGGCCGCATTAGAGCAGGTCCAATTAGCAGACTCAGTTCAGAGCTTGTAAACAACGGACCCGTAGGACCAATTCTTTCAGATCATCGAGCCCACATATCTCGAGCTTACCTTAGAGCTCTGCTCCACTTTCCACCTCTAGACGGTCATGTCCAGATATGATGATCCAGGGACGGACCAGTTCTGCCTCGGGGGCATTGTTCAACAGCTTAGTGTATCGGAGTTTGGTACAGCACTGGGTTTATATACTGAACAGTTTTTGGAGGAGGAAGACCTTTTTAAGCTTCACCGTCATATCCACTTTTCTCCAGCCAAGTGTTGTAAGCTCTCGTTCCTGTTTCGGCTACATACGATCCTAGCCACTCTAAGGCGACAGCTCTCGCCCCTTCGCTGAGGTTCTTTCATCCCCTACTCGCACATACACTGATGGGTAGACAAGAGAGCACCGGCGTCGTTAACACCCACGACACATACTTCTTATAAAGCATGTCACACGGGCACGTGCTCGACCTCGCCTACTTCATCGCCCACGCCATTCAGCACCAGACGGAATGGATCATAGGGGTGAGATCTCGATCGACCCATATGTAATTCGCCTGGCTCGTTATTTTGGCCTTCTCAACACAACGACCTAAACATCTTCCTACATTCTCATCGGCCAGATGTCCCCGCAGGGCATCCGAAGCATGCTTCATATGAGGATGATTGAGCGCCGACGCGGGACCAACCCTCCTCAATACCTCTTATCTTAGTCCACCGAGCAGGAGGACCCAGAGGATATTTCTGATGATGTCCCTCCATCCCACGAGGAGCCACCACCCACTTGCTGTCCAGCTCATGCGGCAGCTTCAGATTCTGTCACATCTGAGCGCTTTACACAATTTGAGCAGTAGTGTTTTCAGCGCCTTGATCACATTGATGCTACTTTATATCAGATTTGTTAGCATCTCCAAATCACACCGCCGCCCCCACCTCACTAACCATCTGAAGATTAGGACTCAAGAGTCCTCTTATCTTCTTCTTTATTTTCCTTTTTATTTTTATTTTTCCTTTTATTTTAATTAAACTTTATCTTTTTCATTATTTGAATTTCATCCCTTTAAGAACTTAATTAAGTTTATTTTGAATATCTCATATCAGCTATTCCCTAACGAATAAATTATGCTAATCTAAATTCCCTAAAGTTTTATTTATGCTATCGCAGTTTCAAAAGAGCTTGATAGCTCAAATCCATCTATAATGGGAAAACCCTGCCACGACTATCAGTACCTACATGACCACAACTCTAGCCACCATGACACCGATCATCATATTCCTTTGGCATAGAAATTGTGAATCAGCACCCTTCCTTACAAATCTTTACACCTCCAACTTAAGGAATTCATCCAATATTCAGGGAGTTTCACTTCTCCCCCTATCTTATGATTTTATGCTTTTATTTTCACTAACTTTATCTTTGTACATTGAGGGCAATGTACATTTTAAGTGTGGTAGGAATTCACTCTCACTTTTTGCATTATCCTCGAACCTCTGAAAATTTTTGCCACTAACTTTTTACATTATTCTCAAATCCCTAAATCTTGGCCTTAACAATTAAAATAAATTCTGATTGATTTATGATTTTTATTGATATGTTGAGGATTAAGACATAGGTACTTATGCTTTGATTATTCAATCTTTAAGACATTGGAGAATCAAGCATGATAAGTTAAAATTTTGAGAATTTAAATTTTTCTAGGTTGTTTTCCCCAATTTTAAGTTTCACATTGAAATTTGAAATTCGCAGGATTGACTTCAAAAGCCATACTTCTGGTGAGATTTTTGAGCCTTTTGAGCATACATCCTTTCGTGCTCACTTTTATTGTTGCTTTGAGTGAGTCAATATTGATCTGTTATTCTAGAACTTGCTTCGATTATACATGTCGAGACCACATCATTGATTTGATATACCGAAATGGTAAAAGCACCTAGGTTTTAACCCACTTATTCCATAAAAGCCTACATTCATAATTAACCCCTAGTGAACCCTATTGAACCTAACAAACCATTCATTAACTTACCCTCAATATTAACTTATAACCCATTTTTTTGTTGAAATCCCTTCAATTATTTTGATCCCTATTTTTGTCGAGATTTGAGTTGAATGATTATCTAGCTATGTTCTCCTTCTTAGCTTGTAAAGTTTGTAAATTTTTGATTTGTTCGTAAAAAAAAGTATGTATATTTCAGCTGTAATTCAATGTCTCGCTTATTTCCATGTAATTTTTGAGCTTCTGTTCTTAAACGATGTTATCCAAAAGAAAAAGGCTTTACTCTAGGAATATGTTTCAGTGATAGAGATGTTTCTAGTTGGATGATTTTTCAGTTCAATCTCGATTCTAACCTTCTTTTTCAGCTTGTGACAACACCCTTAACTAAAGCCCCATTACGATCATTGAAAAACCTTTTAATCGATGTGTCATATCAATCTATAGTGGTGGAGATGTGATGCTCATACAAGCTTATGGTAATAACTTTTCATGTTGACTAATGAGTACTTAATTTCTAAACCCTAAACACTTCGAGTGGATAGAGTGAATCTTTAGTGAGGATGTCAACTCTTGTTGGTTTTGAGTTCAAGGTAATTACTTAGAAGAGGGGAGGGAACCTATGTTTCTGTGATAAAATTCTCAACTTAGATTTTTTGAGACCATAATTTTCTTTATGGTTGAATTCGCATAATTACTTGTGGATTAGTTTGAAACATTATTGATAAGGATTATAAGTTGAGAAGAATGATTTTTAATTGTGAGTTGAGATTTTGCTTGAGGACAAGGAATAGCTTAAGTGTGGGGGTATTTGAAAAATTATAAATTAGACATATTTCTATCCCACATTTAGTACATTTATGGATGAATTATCGTTGAATTTGTGGAATTTGATGCTCCTAATCCTTTGATTTCATGTTTTATACTTAGGAGAGCATAGGAGAGTGAAAAGAACAAGAAACGGGCCAAAAACGGAGAAAATGGACCAAAGTAAGAAAATAACATGGCCTAGGGTTCACCATACGGGCAAACCACACGGCCTAGGCTCGACTCACACGGGCATGTTACACGGGCGTGTCCCTGTCGTAATAAAGTTCAATTTCACGTGAAAAATGCTACTTAGGGGCTAATAAAGACGTTCTAAACTCTATATAAAGGCCCTAAGAGGCCACCACAAGGACACACAGTATCCCCACCAAGACGAAGAGTAGAAGGCAGGGAATTACTCGAAGGAAAGCCGATTGATCCATCTCAGAAGCCAGGCTCTACATCAAGATAAAGGATCTCACTTCAATCCTTTCAGGAGTTTTGGGTTTTCTTATGTTTTGTTATTTTATTTATTCTGATATGCTTCTTTTTATAAACATGAACTAAACCCCCAAATACCTGAGGGGGATGAAATCTAAGACGAATCTTATTATTGTTATCTGAACTATATGATAAATATTCGATTTATTCGTAATTGTGTTTTTAATTCTTGAATTGATATTTTTGGGATATTAATTTAAGTCGAATGTGCTTAGGAAAAGGAGCAAAAGTCCCTGTTTAAGAGCAGGTCCAACACAGTTAAGTGGAGTTGATTGCAATCCTAGACATAGGACGATGAAAATCTGTCAGATTAGAGTCAAATCTAATATGGGGATCCATAGATCGAGTTAATGCAAGACTAGGGGTTTTAATTAAAAAGAGATTTCAATTAATCAACCTACGATTAGTTGTTCTTATTCTCGATGGAGATATTAACATAATTTAGGGATCTCTACGGATCAAGTCGAATGAAGAAATCCTCTAGTTCAGAGTTAGACAACAAATAAAGTCTAGGTGGATTCTTCCTTAGGTATTGTCTTTATCATTCAGTTTTCCTAAAGTAATTTCCCAATTTACTCTTCATCGTGTCTTTAGTTTAGTTTAGATTTAATTAGTTTAAACAAAACTTTCCTTTATTTTTAGGCTAGATAATAGGAAGAAAGTCATTACTAGTACTTTTGGTTCCTTAGATTCGATATTTCGATCTTGCCACTAGCTATACTACTATTCGATAGGTGCACTTGCCTTTTATCGTGATAATAGTTAGTTTTCAGGTACGATCAATTTTATTACTTAATCAAAATCATGATCAGGCCTATATGGTTTTGATGTGTTTAAGCCATGAGATTTGACTTAGTTAATATCATGGTTGAATGTATAAAAGTTGTTATGTATTGGCAAGTTTATGTATGAAAAACGTGATGCATATGTTATAGTGATATGAATGAGTAAGTGAATTGAATAGCTTGAATGATAGTTGATATTTGATTGGTTATAAGGTTGAATTATTGGATAGGTTATATGTGTACATTGGCTTATGAATCATATTGGCTTGGTATGTGTTTGATTGCATAATGGTATGTAATATGCATAGGAAATGGATGTTTGGTTGTCTTTGTGATTGTGGAATTGGTACCATTTGAATGCTTGTAGGTATATGAGTAATGGTTTAGAAAAGTGGCTTAAACCAAGCCTATTTTCGTGCTACACAGCTGAGCACACGGGCGTGCGACTCGACCGTGTGACCTCTGCACCTTAATAAAACAAGGCAGTGAGTTGAACGGCATAGACACACGGACGTGTCTATTAGACCGTGTATGGCACACAGGCTGGCAGACGGGCTTGTGGTTGACTATGTGGCTAAGTCAGTATACCCCCTAATTTTACACGGCCAGTCACACGAGCGTGTGTAACACCCCTTACCCGAGTCCGACGTCGGGACGGGGTACAAGGCATTACCGTACTTAATCATGCTTGAATATGTAATTTCGGGCTATAAAATTTCTTTCCTTATTAAAACTTTTCATTCATTCTCTTAATAACCTTATCATGGCCTTACGAGGCACAAAACATACACCAAGTGTGTTTCAGAACCAGTCCAAGAACTTCCGGGCACCTGGAAAAATTTTGCCTAAAACAGGGCTACACGCCCGTGTTGGCAAGCCGTGTGGTCACACACGCCCATGTTCTTAGCTCGTGCTAACTTTATTTTTATTTTGAACTTACAGGGGTTTTGACACGGCTTAGGCACACGCCCGTGACTATGGCCCGTGCCCCTTACACGGCCTAGACATGCCTGTGTCATTTTCCCGTGAAGGGCTCTAACTTAGAACACTATAACGTCTTGGGTTCACACGGCCAAGACACATGCCCATGTGCTTATCCTGTGTGCAATACTGACTTAACCCCAAAAATAACTTGGGTTTAACACGGCCAAAGCACACGCCTTGTGCTCTGCCCGTGCTCAGCACTGACTTAATTAATCTTGATACAGGGGACACACGACCTACAAACATGCCCATGGAGGCTGACTATGTGTCACACACGGCCTAGGTACACGCCCGTGTGCCTATCCGTGTGGACAATTATAGGTTATTTTCCAAGCCTTATTACCACCCTGAAAGACATCAAACTCATACCAGCTTCAACTCACAATTCAAGGTAATACATACATTAAAAACATTCATCATTGAGGCACTCACATGCCATCATGCATATCATAAATTTCATCCTCATTGCATAAAATATAACTTAGACAATATTAGCCAATTACAAAGGCCATTACAACTTGATTTAGGTGATAACAATAGCCAACATATTTGGCTACTCAAAATAACACATACCAGAGTAACTAAACTTCCTATACATGCCATACAACAAAAAGACTAACTTTACTATACCAAAATGAATTCCTTGATAGTATGACTTCGAGCTCTAACTTCGAGTGATCTCTGAGCTAATTCGAAAAATGTACATGGAAGGGAAATAAATGAGTAAGCATAAAAATGCTTAATAAGTTGCATGAAATAAAATAGCAACATAGATCATGTAATATCATTCAAATTGAATATCATAAATTGCCATAAACTTTCTTACTCATTTTCAAAATGTACTAAATCTCGTGAATTTCTCATTCTCATAACTTACTAATTCTCGTGGCTTACTCGTTCTCATAGCTTAAAGACTCGTAACTTACTCATGCCTTTCTTGTTGTATTACTTATAGCATTATACTTTCAAATTTCTCGTAACTTACTCATGCACACCTGTATCAGTCATCACAAATCTTTAATCTTTTTCAATAACTCATTAATTTACATATTTTTCTCATCAAACTTACTTATAATACCAAAGGATATCTGAATGTCACTCTCATGATAAGATGCCAAAGCCATATCCAGATATAGTCTTACATGGGATCTCAGGTAGATGTCGAAGCCATATCCCAGATATGGTCTTACATGGGATCTCATATCGATGTCGATGCCATGTCCCAAACATGGTCTTACACGAGATCGTAAACTGATGCCGTTGCCATGTCCCAGACATGGTCTTACACGGGATCTCTCTTAGATGCCCATGCCATGTCCCAGACAAGGTCTTACAGGGGATCTATATCCCATCTCGGTGTCGACGTATGTCCTAGACTTGGTCTTATACGGGACCTCATATCGATGCCAACGTCATGTCCTAGACATGGTCTTACATGGGATCGTACCTAGATGCCAATGCCATGTCCCAGACATGATCTTACATGGGATCTCAGTTTGGTGCCGATGTCATGTCCCAGACATGGTCTTATGTAGGACCTACTTAAATCATGCCATGACTTCGGTATCCCTCATATTACTTAACATTTTAATCGAGATTTCTCATCTACAATTCATCTTTTCATGATAAAAATCATGATAAATAATTTCATGGAATTCATATAATCACATAGAATATCATCATCATAAATTTAAATAATGCATAGGGCTAAATTACTACATACAACTTACCTCGAGTCTAAAATGTGAATGAGTGCTCAGTTTAGTCCACTACTTTACTTTTCCCTCGATTTCAATCCAGGCTTCGTGTTTCTTGATCTAAAATGAAAATTTTAGCTTATTTAGTACCCACATTGACTAAATGGCCCATAATTCACATTTTGGAAAAATTTAATGCACTTATTTTCTATGTTACCCAAACCTAGCCGAACCTTTCATGTGCTCATAGCAGCCCACATTTCTCATCAATTTGTACCTTTACTATACATTTTACAAACTTTTCAATTTAGCCCCTATTAGGACTTTCATGAAAAATTACCTAGAGAAAGGTGTTTACTACACTTTAAACTTTCATATTCTACCACTAGACATCAAAATATTTGTATGTCATGCATGGGTATATTTTTTAGCATAAATGCTAGCTCAAATTAGTAGTAGATATAGCTAGATTAAGCTACGAGAATTTCAAAAATACGAAGAACATGAAAAACGGGGCTTGGAGTCACTTACTTGGAGCTTGAAAATGAAGGAAACCCTAGCTATGGAGGGCTTATGATATTCAGCACTCAATGGGAAGAAGATGGACACTTTTTGCTTTCTTTTTGCCTTTTTATTTCATTTATTTACCAAATGACCAAAATAACTTTGCACCCTTTCTTTAAAATTTTACCCTTCCATGGGCATTTTTGTCCATAGTGCCAAAAATTGGTCTAATTACTAAATAAGGACTCCTAATAATTTTTCAAATGCTAGTCCATCCTTAAATCTTCTAGAAACTTAATTTTGTAACTTTTGCAATTTAGTCCTAAAGGACAAATTAGTCACATTTCTCAAAATTTCCTCCCTGAATTTTTATCACTATTATGAAATCATGTCAAAAATAAAAAAATCATAAATCATACTTTTCTACTTCAAATTTATGGTCTCGAAACCACTATTCCTACTAGGCCCTAATTCGGGCTGTTACAACTTATCTGGTGGCCGTGTGGTGCAAGTCAGAATGTATGCCCTATTTTCACATGGCCTGGACACACGGGTGTGTCTGGTGTCCACTGGGCACACGGCCATGTGACCCTTATTCAAAAATTTTTCTAAGTTTTCTCAAAACTTTTATATGTTACCGATTTAGTCCTGAATGTTTGAATTAAGCTTTGTATGATTGTTTTAAGCGTGTTGTGATTATGAATTAATGATAAGAACTGAAATGAGATGATATTTGCTAAATGTTTGATGAATTACTTCTCTGAATGGGTTGAAAGTCTGGTAATGCCTCTTAACCTATTCCGGCGACGGTTACGGGTTACGGGTGTTACACAATTGGCTTGCCATTACATGATATTTTTCAACACCGCTTCTTTTACATCATATTCTCCATTCATTTTTTTTTGCACAAACTGTGAATCTATATGGACAATCAGGTCATTTGCTCCTACCTAGCGTGCTAATTGCAATCCTGATACTAAGGCTTTATATTCAGCAATGTTATTGGATGTTTGAAACCTAAATAACAATCTGTACTGCCATTGGCTACCACTGGGGTCAATTATAAGTGCACCTGCTCTCGATCCTATTATATCTGCAGAACCATCGACATAAACTAGCCAACTTTTTGAATTATAAGTTTCATGTACACTTTTATGGATGTGGGTTAACTACGAAACGACGTACAACAAGCAAAAAGGCAGTTTTAGTATCAAATATGGAATACATGGTGTTTCATCATAAAGTAAAATATATGGAATTGTTAGCATGTTATGTCTCATAATAAAATATAACTAATCAATTTGTTAACTTCCATCAATGTTTATACAACATACAATTTTTATAAGATATTTACTATCCAACATTTCAAGTTTTCTCAAAGGAATACTCTACTTTGGAGTCGGCTAGCACTTATCTTTTTATTGTTGTTTACGAGATGAAGTCTATTCCTAAATTAGGAAGCTCAATACTCCACTTCATTACCCTTCTTAAAGTGTCTGCCTTGGACAACACTTCTTTTAACCACAACGATTGATGGGCTTAGAAGTACGGGCGTAACTTGTGAGCTGCAATTATCAAAGTATAGATACACTTTTCTATTTTTGAGTATCTCAATTCGCTATTTTGGAGTACCTTGTTGGTGTAGTATACCAAAAATTGGTAGACACGCTCTAACTTAACCAGTACTACTGCGACTGTCTCTTCTGAGGTAGCTAAATACAGGTAAAGGTTTTCTCCTACTTGAGGAGATTTCAAAAGTGAAGTGGAGGTAAGATATACTTTCAATTCCTCGAAGGCCACCTGACATTCTTTGGTCCATGAGAAGAAGGTTCTCAAAGCTTTGAAGAATGGGAGACACTTGTCCGCCATCTTGGAAATAAATATGTTGAGTGCCACCACTTTGCATGTGAGATATTGTATGTCTTCTATGGTTCGTAGATGAGGCATTTCCATGATGGCTTTGATCTTTTTTGGGTTCACCTCTATCCTCCTTTCTGAAATCATGAACCCCAAAAACCTACTGGCTCGCACACTAAAGGCACACTTCTTGAGATTCAGTTTCATATTGTGAGCCTTTAGGACTGCAAATGTCTCTAATTGGCTTCGTACATGTTCCCTCATCGACTCGATCTTCATTGTCGAACTCGAGACTTATATGGTTCTTGAATGTCCTGTTTACTAATCTTTGATAGGTTGCTCCTGCATTCTTGAGGCTGAATAGCATGACCCGATAGCAAAAAAGTCCTTCCTCGGTGATGAAGGCTATATTTTCTT
This sequence comes from Gossypium stocksii, assembly GCA_020496765.1. Classification (NCBI taxonomy): domain Eukaryota; kingdom Viridiplantae; phylum Streptophyta; class Magnoliopsida; order Malvales; family Malvaceae; genus Gossypium; species Gossypium stocksii. Next base: position 104,310,943 of record CM035621.1, read on the forward strand.
GGCCACCTCGATCCAATAGAATTTGATTGTATAATGAGAAAGCATTCATGAAGCTCATGAACTTGTAACCTGTAGAGGCATCCACTAATTGTTCAATTGAGGATAAGGGAAAACTGTACTTAGGGCACGCTTTGTTAAAGTTGGTGAAGTTAATACACATTCTCCCTTTATCGTTTGCCTTCATTCGAAACCTAATCCGAATATTCCACTTCTCTGATGAACCTTACCAATAACAGCTTAGCTACCTCCTGTTTCACCGCTTCCTCCACTTGTGGCACGAACTTTTTTCTCTTTTACTTTACTAGCTTCACCTCTAGGGGTACGTTCAACTTGTGCACAATTACTTGGGGCACACCAAATATGTCTGCTGCAGACCAAGCAAAAACATCTGAATTCTTCCTCAAGCATCGGATTAGTACACTCTTTTCTTCTTCTTCCAATGTTGAAGAAACTTTTACAGTCATTTCTTCGCTATCACAAAATAGTTGCAAAGACTCAATGTGTTAGTAGCGGCATCAGGTTTTTTGCTTCTATGCTCATTTCTCACGTCCAAACTATCTAAATCAAGAACTTGACTTGCCAATTCAGGTCCTTGTGAACTTTGCCCTTAGGCCACAGGCTCTCTCGCTTGCTTGACAAATAACATATGACACTACCTTGTAGTCCACTGATCCGATTGCAAGAATCTAACCCCAACATTTATCGAAAACTTGATTGTCATATAGAACATTGCGACCACCATCTTTTCCATCCTCATTATTGGCCTTCCGAAGTCTACCACGTAGAACTGAACATATTACGTGGTTGTGTGCTCGTCATCTCCTAAGGTCACTAGTAAGGTGATTGAGGCTCTAACCTCAACAAGGTCATTCTCAAAACCATACAACAGACTAGGCTTGGACAACGATTGTTCCTTTAGCCCCATCTTTCTATATGCATCCTAATACAACACTTCCACTGCACTCCTACTGCCTACTAGTATTCTTTTGACCTTAAAACTCACGACTGTTACCGAGACCACCATTGGAACGTTACCTTATTCATTGCGGACAAGTTCCTCATTGTCACTACCAAATTCCACACTCCACTTCTCTTACTGTCGTGGCCTCTTAGAAGCACTAACTGACATTACACTTCGCATGTGTGCCGTCTTGTTTGTATTGGAACCTGCCCAATCCTCGTTTGTACCTACGATTACATAGATGGTACCCCTAACTTTTTGCTTACCCTTAAGATTGTTGCACGAGCTCTAACCCTGCTAAAAACCACTTTGATTTACAAAATCGACGAGCTTACCGTTTCGAACCGCCTCTTCTATATATCTTTTAGCGTGAAACAATCCTCGGTCTTATGCCCCATACCGTTATAGAAAACACACCGGTCCCTCAAGCTCATCCTTTTCCTAATGCTCCTTATCAGGGGTGGCTTGGGTAGGATCCTAAAGCTCTTAACTTGAGTGAGAATGTAGGTTCAAATAGCATTTAACGGGGTGTAAGCTTCAAAACTTCCCTGAGGAACATATCTTCTGGTGTGATCTTGCTGAGGTCTTAGAGGAGCCCTGAATGTGTCACCTTAGACCTGACTCTTATGTGGCATGACATTTCTTACTCGCAGTGATTGGCTAGAGTGCCCTATCTATTGCGAGGTCCTTCCCTATTTTTAAATTGTATGTCTTACCTCTAAAAGGTGGTACATTATGCTCTTTTGATTTCCACTGCTTCTGTGAACTTGTGGGCTTGCTCGTAAAGGTTAACCAGACTCTATAGTCTATTATCTGTGAAGGAATATTGTACGTGGTCATTTTATAAAGGCATCTATGGCCCACTAGTTCTCCAAGTTTTTAGTGTTTAAGGTCGCCGCATGGAACCTCTTCACATAGTCCTGAAGGGACTCACCCTCTCTTTGTTTCATGGACATGAGCCCTATAGGCATATTCATGATCACTCTGTGGGCTTTGAATCTACCCAAGAATATATGTTTTAACTGCAAGAAGTTTTGAACCGAACCTTATGGAAAGGATAGGTACCAATCTTTGGCACTCCCTTTGAGTGTGTGGAAAAGGCTTTGCACTTTGCTGCATCTGATGCTCCCAACACATTCATGTAGTCATTGTGCTGCATTAGAAGAGCTTACAAGTCCCTTCTTCCCTCGAACATATCTTTCGAGACCTTGAAGTCACATGGTAAGTTCATCAACGTGATTTTAGAGGTCAGTAGGTTATTAGAACAGAACAACTAATCTATGTCTTGCAATTCAGGATGTAATGCCCATACGTCTCTATGCAACTCATCCATCTCATTTTTCCATTCTTTATTTTGCATGCCTAGAGCCTCGTCCTGCGTGTTTACATTATCCTGCAAACCGGAGTTATCAGAATGCACCTTTCTTCACAGCTCTTGTTGAAGTTGTTGCTCAAACCATGCCTCTTGAGCAACCATTTGTTCCCTGATAAACCTCATATGCTCCTAAAGGGCTAGAAACTACTACAATGGTACCTCTTTGTTAAGAGGGAGTGGCAACCCCTGATCGGTAGAGATATTCAAGTCCAAAGGGCTAGAAGCTCCTTAATAAACCGTATTGTCGAGATTTTCTGGTCTATCAATGAACCACTAGGAAAATAAGTTTGTTTCATTGTACTAGTCACCGGAACTTGACGCTCCAACCTATCATGATGAAGAGTTGAAGGGGAAATTTTCACTCAAGTGAGCCATTTGTTTCAAAAACTGAAGAACATTTAATCATATTCGAAAAAAATCTAAAGATCGCATGTTCGATCCACACTCACCACACCATTTGTTGAGTAATATTTTCTTGTATGTTATTGATAGGAGTGTTCGAGTATTTCTATATATTGGTACAAATGCTATTACAGCTCATGATAGGACCCCACTATTTTGTCTTGACTCTACTGCCTCTAGTACTGACATTCTCTGTCCATAGTATTAGCATTCTCTGCTAACTCCAAGTCTGCTGGGTACGTATCTACAGAGCACGCTGTCCTTTCTGTTCCTAAGACTAACATTCTGAATGGGCTCTGTGCTTGCTGGACATGTGTTTGGGTGGCCTGTGGAGCATGCGGTTCTTTCTGTAAGCTCCTTAGGTGTATATCAGCTGAGATCGTAGCCATCCCTGGGTTCCTGCGAGTTAGATCTGCGGCCTTGCCTTGCCAGCTGGATCCTTGGCTTTGCTTCACGAGCTAGGTCCGCGAGCTCGTTTTGATGTCCTCTCGTGGTTTGACTCGCACTCAATCTTTTGGTAGGACCTATTCGGGTCATGGATCGAGACAGATCCTTTCTAGGACTCGGGTCAGTGATTATTGATGTATAACAAATAAGACATGCTCAGTGCATTTACCTATTCTTAGAGGTGTTCATGAGTCAAGCTAGACCCATGCATGGTATTAATAATATCTATACTATTAATAGAACCCCCGATTGAGTTGATGTTACAGTTTAACTGCATTCCAACTCGGTTAGGAAATTATTACTATCCCTTTTATTCAATGATTATTATTATTTTGATGACATTTTTGCATTTTCATACTTTTATATATTTTTTAAATAAAAGAAGTAAAAATTAACATGTCTAGGGATTTAACTTGTGTTTAATAAAAGTTATAAACAATTTTTTTACTATTACACCAATAATAAATAAATTTTAATAAAAAGTTAACCAAATTTTTGTATTGATCCTTATATACTATTTATTAAACATTTTACTAAGTTGGTGTCTCCCATCAATTGAGTCCCAACTCAGTTAGGAAATAACCAAAAAACCGTTGTATTTGCGAAGTTATATGATAATGTGAGTGTTTTTGTCTTTTTATATTTTTATAAATCAATACAAAATTATCCTTAATAAGATTTGAACTAAGAACACAATGCATATAAAACATTTTTATTTACCATTTGAACTAAAGCAATTTTTAATTTTTATTTGAAACTTTAATAACTTATATTCGTGCTAAATTTTCATATATTTGTGTATCTATCTATATGCTTACTATTTATTAAGTGTATTGAGTTGTTGTTACCCTCAGCCAGGTCACCAACTCAATTAGGAAATTACAGAAATATTCTTTTATAATTAAAATAAGTTTATATTATTTGAAGGTAATTTAATCTTTTTAAGCAATCAACCCAAGCCCTTTTTAAGTTCATCTATATTATTTGTTCTATATATATTTCCATTAAATTTCTAAACATAAACAATTTAGCATATTATGAAATAGCAAAGTATTTAATACACCGCCAGTGAAAAAAAAATTTCACAAGCAGGTTAAAGATTTGACAAATGTAATTTTAGATGTAATAAAAAAATAAAAAAATTATAATATAAATAAATGTGACACTTATTACAACATGTAGAATCTAGAAAACTCTACCAACAATTTATCAAATAATTACCCTTATCAAATATCCTCCAAATAAACACAACACATTATAAAATAAAAGGATAAAATAACACATTATAAACATGACTTCAAATCTTAGAGCCCAATCCCTATCCATACTTCAAACCTGTCTTATTTTTTTATCAAGCTTCAAGCTTGGACCAGCAACCCTACAAAAGATCAAGTTGATACTGAAAGTCAACCCTATGCTTTTGTTTCTTTTTCCTTTTTATAAGAGGTTTTTAAGCTCTGTTAATGGCTTTTCCAGATAATAGCAAGGCCTAGAAGCAAATTCATCAGCCCATTTCAGACAAAGGAAGTTGACATGGATATTCTTGTACCTCTGCACATGATGTATTTTAGAAAATTTCATGAAACACACTGATGTTAACCGGGTCAATAACTAGCAATCGTCAATGTAAATTCACCAACATGAAAAAAAAGCACATCATTGACTCAAGTCACTAACATTGAAACCTCTATTAATAGCATAATCTATGAAGCTATAGAGTGGCGCCACACAGTCACCATACTTTTCAAAGCCATCCAATTCGTTCTTAGCCTTGCTTTGAAGCTCTTCTATAATCTCCATCGACTTCTCGATCCCATACAACCTCACATAACCTTTACCTTTCTTTTCCTGCCCCTCGGTTCCTTCTTTTTCTGTCGATTTTGACAGCAAAACATCATTCACCACTTCATACAATACACCCACAGCTCTCCCGTACCTCCTCAACCTTTCTATCTCGTCATCTTTGGCACCGGCCAACAATCCCCCACACACCGCAGAGCATTCACCCATTGCACCGTACTTTTTCTCTTGGATAAAATCAACAGTGTTGCCGCCTTTGAGGTCTAGGAACTGCCCAGCAGCCATGCCAGAAGACCCCACAGTGCGTGCTATCTCAGCAATCACATGCAAGAGCCGGGATTCAGGAACAAGTTCAGGAGGCGTATGCATGACAATATGGTGGAAGCCAAGAGGGAAGAGTGCATCACCAGCAAGGATTGCCATGTCATCACCAAAGACCTTATGGTTCGAAGGTTGGCCTCTGCGTTCTGGAGCATCATCCATGCAAGGAAGGTCATCATGAATTAGTGAAGCAGCATGAACCTGTAAAAATGAAAAAAGTTCAGTTCTAACCTGCACTTATGATCATCTGGTACCAATTTAAACTACATACAGACAACACAAAAGACAACTTCAGTTTAAATAGAACAACTTGCAGACATCTCTTTGATTACCGGGCTTTGATTTAGCAACAAAGAATACTACATATTCAAACAAACTTCCATGGCCAGTGAATCTTCAAGAGTGTTCAGAAAAGCAATGAATTGTTTTTCTTGAATTTCTGAATTAAGTTTCGTACTCAGTTTAGGCAAATGATATTGCGCAAACATAATCCCAGCAATCTTCAGAAAAAATATAACTCTTCCTACTTCAATGTCAAACAGTGATTCTGGTTATAGATATGATAAAATCCTGATCCATTTGTTTATCAATTATAACCAAGATTGAATTCAGTGGACCACAAATTCAAAAGTATACTGCACCAGGGTTATATTCTCATTCCATTTGAGATTTTATGTTAATTTGAACATTGATATCATCATTCAAAAACAATCCAAAAACCATTCGGGAAAAGGTTACCTTTTCTCATAATCAACACCAATTCTAGTTTTTGATTCTCTAAAAATTAAACCCTATGAAGAAAGTAACCAATACTTGATATTACATGCTTCAGCTACTAGAGCTTCATAAAGGGAAGATTCATAAAAATTTATAGAATTAAAACTAGAATAAAGTAATCCAACCAAAGTTTTATACCATATTCCTTAAAGCAGATACCTAAGCGTGGTTACTAAAGAAGAATCAGATCAAATCATGTGAATAGAGAGGAAATTGGATAAATGGGAAAAGAGGAGGCAACCATTTCAAGAGCACAAGCAGTAGGAAAAGCAGCGAGTCGATTATCCCCAAAGATTTCATAGGCAGCCACACACATAACAGGAGGGGCTCGCTTAGCACCCTTTGCAAGAACAGAGTACCTCATAGCTTCATAGATCTGATCTGGGTATTTCACTGGGATTGCTTCTTCAAGCTTTTGAGTGATTTCTGCATAAAGGGTAGCCCAGTAAGCCTTTAAATCGAATTGGGTCAAATTTGATTGACTTGAAATTGATACAGATGGTGACGATAGGCATCGAATTGGGATGTGAATATTCTTGGGTTTCCTGGTAAGGTAGAGATTTGGAACTGATGTTAACACCGTTGAGAAAACCATCCTTTCTCTCTCTCTTTTTTCCCTTTTCCCAGTACAAATTGATTGTAGAATTTTTGCCTTTATATGAACTAAACTTATTTTGTTAGGTCAGTCTCAGCTATGACATACGAAGCCATTTCCTCCATTAAAGCCAAAGGATAGTTTATGATCAAAGAAAAAGAAAAAAATAATAGGCACTCACAATGAGTACAGAAGTTGGAAGCATAGTCACATATTTCGAATATGTCCAATCTTCACATTATAATTTTAAGAGCCTTTTGCCATTTAATGGATCTTGTTGGTGCCCATTTACGCTACTTTAATAATGTTTTTGAAAAGTGAAAATGATTTTAAAAAATAAAATATTTATTTTAAACGTATTATTATCAAGTAATAAATATATATTTAAATAATATTTAAATTAGTTAATATTATTATATTTTAGTAAGAATATAAAAAAATTATTATAACTTATTGTTAATATCTTAATATATGAAATATAAATTTTAAATATTTTTAAATAATAAATATTAATTATTTATAAAATTTAATTAGAATATATAAACTATATTTTAAATATTTAAATATAACCTTAAATATTGTAATTAGATATTAATACAATTGTATTATTTTAAAAAATATTTTTTTAATTAATACTTTTAACACATTTGTAATTAAGCACACACAAAAAAAATGGCAAAGTAATATGTTATTGAAGAGGTGAAAAAGTAATTAAACACAAAAAGTACTTTTAAAGCTAAAAGTGTTTTTTTTTAAACACTACTAAACAAGTCCTTAATCTTTGACCCATAGGGGTGAGCGTTCGAGTGAATCAAATGAAAAAATTTCAAGTTAATCGAGTTGACAAATCTTATTTTATCATCCTAACTCGATTTGAAATTTTCTCGAATTGAGTCAAATGAGATAGAATTCGAATCAATTATTTAAATTTGTTACTAACTTTCATCTCCTCTTAATTTATATATTAATTTTTTATATATAAGTTAGACTTTCTGCTTGCTTAGTTGCTTCAATTATCTTCTAATTGTTGTCATTATGTATTTTGAAATTAAAAAATATATTAAATATAAAAAAATGTTATTTTTTAATAAAAGCTATCTTAAAGATAAAATGTGAAATTGATACTAACATAAAATTTTAACACGAATATTTTATGGCATCATCAATAATTCAATTTAACATAAATTTATAAAGATTTAATATGATTAAACAATTCAATAATATAAATCGTATAAAATGTGAAATTTAATTTAATAATATAAATAGTAGATATAAATTAAAAAAATAGATAGAGATAAATAAAAATTATTACTATTTAGATTTAGAGATTTTTTTTATGATTTTTTATTCAAGGGTAAAGGGTAAAAAGTAAAAATTTAAGGGAAAAATAAAAAGTGTTGAGGTTGAGGAGTAAAATGTTGGAGGTAAAGTAAACAGGGAAAATATTCAAACAAATTTGGGGGGGGGGGGAATGGGTTTGGGGTAGATGGGGGGTGAGATGGGAAATGAGTAAAAGTTTTTGGGAGAAAGTAAAAAGGTTTGAGGGTTTGGGATAAAAATATAAAATATTATAGTTCGGTATTTGATTTGTTTGAATTATTTGAATTTGAAAATTAAACTAGATTCGAAATTGAAATTCGAAAAAAATTCGAGTTAATTCGATTCGTTTAACTCGAAATTTGAAAAAAAATAATTTTTTCAAGTCGAATCAAGATTTGCGCACTCTTATTAACCCACACTATAGTTTTTTGGGGTTCATTATCAGCATAAATAGGATTATCTTATAATTGATATAATTTTTCATTAGATAAGTTAGTGTCTTTTGTTGATTTAGTAAGTTAAGTGAATTAATGGTTAAATTAGTTATATATGCCAAAAAAAATGTTTATTGGTCAAATAGGTTGATTTTTTGAAAATTTAAGGAAATCGGTCATTTTTAAAGAGAGTGTGTGACAGTGCGTCTAGCTGGGTGTGCTTTCTGTACAGCTGGCAGGAAAGCACGCCCAACTAGACATGTTTTTCCTTTAAGTAGTAATTTTTGACTTTTTTTAATATAATTAGTTTGTTTATTAGATAGTTAAATGTTAGTGATTTTATTTTTGAGTCTCAGGTTCAATTCATCTCCCACTCAAATTAATACTGTTTTATTTCATGTTTTTTAAGGTTTTTTTTTAATTTTTAATTAATATTTTTAACTTTCTTAGTTAAATGGTTAAATATTAATTTCATTCTTAAGACTTGTATGAATTTACCACACCAATTCGTTATGTATAGATGATGAGATTCCATTGATACAGAGCTAATTCCAATAGACTTATTGGAGGGTCCCATTGGCATGCATCCAGTAAGAATTGAATCTACGAATTCGCCAATTATGAGTTGCGAGCTTTAACCGTTCAGCCATGGAAGCTTAGCAGGGATTTTTGTACATGGTGAATAACCAAATTCCAATTGAAATAAAATCTAATGCAATTTAGGAGGAATCAATGAAAGGACATCAATTAAAATCCTATGAAAAGACATCAATTTAAATCTTGGATTTTCGAATTGAGAAAGATCAAGAATTCTCACTATTTCTTAGATTCATAAACCCAATTCAATTCAGTGGGATCTTTCACTCACATTTTTTCTACAAAAAAACGTTTTATAAAACTCTTGGACTCCCTAATTTGGAGTACCCTACTTTCATAAGGGTGAAATGGTTTTATTGATAATGGGTTTGATAAATATCAATGCAATGAATTGGTTCAAGGCCAATTGTAATTGGCTTATCAGAACAGAACAAAATTCATTTATTTGATTAATACATATACCTTAGCAATTCGACATAAATCTAATCTATTTTATCAAAACATGTGATGAAGGAATTTGTTTTGTCCACTGAACTCAATTATTAGAAAAAAAGACACACACACAAAAAAATTTTAGATAACTTCTTGCAGCCTCTTCCAAAAATTCCCGATTGATCAATTCCTATTTTCTAAACACATTTGTAATTTTTATTTTATGTTGTTTCAAGCTTTTCTTATTTTTAATTAATAAATATATTCTTTTCAATTTTTTTATTTTAATTCATCTTTTTAAATATTTTTAATTAATAACTCTTTTATTCATAAAATAATAAATATGTAATTATATAATAAAATATATATTTTACATATATCATTATGTTAAAAATATTTGAAATTAATAATTCATTTATATATAATATAAACATCAACTAATTTTTGATATATTTTTCTTTATATATAATATTTATATTCTCCACATGTATTGTGGGTATGGTGATTTATAATATTATAAAATAAAATAATTATTTTAAATATAATTATTATTTTTATATGTAAAATATTTAAAATATCATCGTTTTTCATCTACATTATGGGTATGATATTTCAAATATTTTTATAAGTGAAATACTTATTTCAAATATAATTATATTTATATGTGAAACATTTTAAATACACATACAAAAATATATTACACTAAAATTTACAAAAATAATGCAATATTTATTTTTGAAAAAAATTCATAACATTTTTTTTTTGTATTGCTTAACTTTGTCTTTTTACTTAGTTTGCCCGATAAGTGGCACGTTATTTCGTCTAGGAAAGTTTAGGGTTACGATTGTGTTTTTTCAGTTTGTGTTTATCGCTCTTTTCTTTGCCGACAAAAAAGTTTACGCTTTTGAGAAACTTTTTGTATAGTGCGATTACACAAAACTACTTCTATAAAGAATCTGAGATTCATCGATTACAACCCAAGATACATTAATTGGTTTTAGCGGGTTGAGATGGTGTTAGTGGACAATGATTTGGCAAACCTAAGTCTTGATTAGGAAGAAGATGAAGGGCTACAATTTGCAACAGAGGAAAAACTGCAACAACCACTATATGATTTATGCTTAGTCGGATGTGTTCTCATAGAAAGCGTGGTTAATTTTCTGGCTATGAAGAACACGATGGCTAATTTATGGCATCCGTTGGAGGGAATTCAAATCTCTGAACTTGGAGAAAAACTGTATCTATTCAGATTTTTTTATGAGGATGATTTAGAACGGGTGATAAGTGGAACACCTTAGAGTTTTAATAATCATCTTCTCATCCTTTATAAACTAAAATACGGTGAAGATCCGAGTTTTGTTCCATTAGCTTTCTTTTCTGATTATTGGGTGCAAATTTATGATCTTCCACTAAGTTTTTTTTTACTGATCATGTGGCGCAATTATTAGGAAATTTTATTGGCAAAATTTTGGAACATGATACAAAATAGCTTAGTCAAGGTTTTAGGAATTTCATGCATATTAAAGTTTAGACAGACATTAAAAAGCCGCTCAAGAGGAAAAAGAATATTTTGATTCCCCATTCAGATTCGATATTTGTGAGATTTCATTATGAAAAATTCTCTTCATTTTGCTTCTTTGTGGATGTTTGGGGCATGAAGATAAATTTTGTCAGAAAAAGATTAACCTAGGGTTGAAATAAGTGGAATATGGATGGGATGTTTCAATAAGGGCACAACCTAGGAGGGCGAGCATTACTCTAAGTGTTTGGTTATGGGAAGATAATATAGGGCAAACTTTTGGGGAAAGGGCTAGCAAGGAAGATGTTCGAAATAACGAAAGAGGAATTTATAGCTTTGGTTTGCGACAAGAATTGGGGGTTATTATCCATACTTTAGAACTTAACTTGAAAGGAGATAAACAGCAAGGAAAAGAAAAAGGGGTAATATGGCAAAGTGATGGGGAGAAGGAGGATATGGTTGAGGATATCAAAGAGATTCCATTAGAGAACAAAGAAGGGAATAATAGATTTAGGTCAGAAAGCCATATCTTAGATAGATTTTTAAATAGAGTAAAGGTTGGACAAGAGGAACAGAGAGGAACTTGTTATAAAAATCAGATATCGACAGCTGCCAATACGTAAGTCGACTAGACACAATGAAAATCTTAAGTTGGAACGTTTATGGATTGGAGAGTCCACAGGGTGTTAGAAGACTTCAGCATATGTTGAAAATTTATAATCCTCAAATTGTCTTCTTTATGAAGACAAAGTTAGATAATTCTTGGATGGGAGTTAATTCTTGGTTGGAAAAGTAAAGTAGCGATCAGTTTAAGAAGTTATTCTAAACATCATATTGAAGTCAATATAGAGGATAGTGAAGTAAGGGCAAATTGGAGATTGATTGGTTTCTATGGTGCACAGAGGCTCGTGGGAGAAGTGAGATTTAGGATATTCTAAGGGAGAGAACATGATTAGCATTGGTTGGTTTGTGGGGATTTCAATGAGATCTTATATGCTTTCAAAAAGAAAAGGGGTTTACTAAGGGATGAAGGTCGGATGGAAGAATTGCGGGCAGTTCTTAACTATTGTCGACTTGAAGATGTGGGTTATGTTAGAAGGTGGTTTACATGGGAACGTTGTAATCTCCCAGCAACAAATATAAAAGAACTATTTGAAAGGGGATTGCAAACAAATAACGGTTAAAGTTATTCCCTAAATTCACAATACGACATTTGTCTCACTCTTTCTCGAACCATTGCCCTCTATTTTACAAACCAAAATTGAAGGGATGCTCAAAAGAAAGGAAGGATTTAGATTTGAAGCATGATGGGCTATGGAAACCTCTTGTGAGGCAGAAGTAAAAATGATTTCGGCGATGTATAATGGAGGGGTGATGGAAAAATTAAAATTGGTAGGAAAAGGGTTGCAAAGATGGGTTATGGGAATCAAGAAGTTATGAAGAGGATTCATAAAGAAGTTACTAGCCCAGATTGAAGACTTGATGGAATGGAAAGGAAAGATGAAAACCTAGCTGAATTAATTGATGCTAAAATCAATTTGAATTTGGAAATTGATAAGAAAATAAAAACATTGGGAGCAATGAGCTAGGCTGAATTGGTTAAAAGAAAGAGATAGGAATAAAAAATTTTTCCACAAATTTGCTTCCCATAGAAGAAGAGCTAACAAGATCGAAGAACTTGAGAATGAACACAGTCAAATAATTCCTGAAAAAAGCACAATTGATGAGTTGGTCAAACAGTACTTTGAAAAATTTGTTTTCATTAGGAGGTTTCGATAATCTTGAATACATATTGTCAAGAATTGGTACACACATCTCAGATTCTATGAATATCATTCTAAGTAAAGATTTTACTAGTGATGAATTTTTCGGCTCTTTGAAGTATGGGGCCAACAAAAGCTTCCAGATGTGATGGTTTTCTGACTTTATTTTTCCAAAGGTTTTAGCATATTATTGGACAAGAAGTTGGTGATATCTATCTTGAGATTTTAAATAAGGGAAGCCGATTGATGGAGTTAATTTAACAACTATTGTGCTTATACCAAAAGTGGCAAGCCGTACCAATCTCAAGAATTTTTGACCTATTAGCCTATGCACAATTGTGTACAAGATCATTACTAAGACGGTGACAAATAGGCTTTAAAAAGTTCTTGATAGATGTATTAAAGAGGACCAAAGTGCGTTTGTTCCAGGAAGACTCATCAAAGATGATATTCTCTTGGCTTATGAATTAATGTATTCATTAAAACAAAGAAGTGTGTACAAGATCATTACTAAGACGGTGACAAAGAGGCTTTAAAAAGTTCTTGATAGATGTATTAAAGAGGACCAAAGTGCGTTTGTTCCAGGAAGACTCATCAAAGATGATATTCTCTTGGCTTATGAATGCATTCATTAAAACAAAGAAGAATGGGTCATAATGGAAGTCTAGCCTTAAAACTGGATATGAGTAAGGCATATGATAGGGTGGAGTGGTTTTTTTTGGAAAAAGTCATGAAAAAATAGGATTTACGGATTTTTTTGTGTCTTTAATCATGAGATGTGTACGAACAGTTAATTATTCAGTTTGTTTAAATGGGGTAATGGGCGAGCGCTTCATACCAATGAGGTGTTTACGTCAAAGTGACCCCTTAAGTCCCTATTTATTTTTAATTTGTAATGAAGGTTTGTCATTCTTGATGAGGTTTGCAACTAGGGAAGGTTCTTTTAAAGTGGTAAAGGTTTGTCATAAGGGTCCCTTAATCACACATTTATTGTTTGCAGACGACTGCATTCTTTTTTAAGACGCCACAGTTAGGGCAGCAAATAATCTTAAAGCGGTATTACGAGAATATGAAGTATGTTCAAGTCAATGCATTAATTTCAAAAAGTCAATGGCATATTTTAGCACAAATGTCTCTAAGCAAATAAGGGAATAAGTAGCTCGTATATTGGGAGTTCAAACGTCTAGAAACCTAAAGAAATATTTGGGGTTACCTAATATGGTTGGGAAGGATAAAGAAAGAACTTTTCAAACACTAAAGGACAAGATGATTAGTAAGGTTAGAGGGTAGAGCACTAGATTCTTGTCGGTAAGGGGAAAGGAAGTTTTCATAAAAGCAATATTGCAGGCTATTCCTACTTATTCTAGGGCATGTTTTTTATTACCAAAATCATTGTGCAAAGAGTAGGAAAATATTATGAGCCAGTTTTGGTGGCAAAAAAGTCATGAGAAACGTGGAATTCACTGGTGTGAATAGGGTAAGCTTAGTAAGCTGAAAGAGGATGGAGGAATGGGATTTCAATGCCTTTCAAAATTTAATGTGGCAATGCTAGATAAACAGAGTTAATGTTTAATTTGTTACCTAAATTCATTGTTATCCAAATCTTTAGAAGCCAAATATTATCCAAATTCAGATTTTATGCATGCAAGGTTAAGGAACTTATCATCATATACTTGGAGAAGCCTATGGTCGACAAAAGGAATTCTTGACAAGGGGATGGGATGGTGAGTTGGTTTGGGGACACAAATACAAATCTAGAATGACGCATGGGTCCCAGGCTCTAATGATTACAAGGTTCAATTTCCAAGTATTACCCAAAATCATATGTTAGTCTTTAATTTAATTGCACAAGACTCAAATCAATGGAAGAATAAGTTAATTTGACGTACCTTCCATCAAGATGACGCATCAAGGATTCTTTGAATCCCGCTCCCGCTTGAAAAAGAATTAGACAAAGTCATATAGTGAGGTGAGGCTTCAGAAGTTTACACAGTGCGAAGTGGGTACAAAAATTTAATACAGATAAAAAAGTCAACAAATTTACAGCAAAACCAAAATTATTACAAACCTATGTACAAGGAATTATGGAAGGTGGCCTTGCCTTCTAAAACAAAAATTCTGGTATAGAAGATCTTAAATAATTTCCTACCTACTTTTTCAAATCTATATCAATGTAGAACACGGAATTCAGCGATTTGCCCAAGATGCAGAAACAGTGATGAAACAAGAGAACATGTATTTCAAGATTTTTTTTTGTACAGTAGGTGTATGGACAAGGTTAGGAATTGGATGCCCCCTGGAACAAAATCAGGTACAATATAAGGACTAGACGTATTACTTATTAGAAAGAAATTCAAACAGTCAGATAAAATGTATTGTGTGTACTGTATAGGGTTTATGGTAAGCCAGAAATAAGCTACTTCATGAAAATGAGGTACTGTATAGACTACATGCAAGAAATTGAAGGGGAAAATAGAAATGTACCTGTCAACATAATAGCTAATGAGAATTGGAGGCCACCAAAGGACTTGAATGTCAAAATCAATTTTGACGCTACATTTGAAAGACAGAATAATAGATTGTGTACAGGGATTGTTATCAGAAATTCCTCAGGTCAAGTCTTAAAAGCAAAAATATACAGGAACGAACACATACTAACAGTGTTCATAGTAAAAGCTCTCGCATGCGTCCAGGCAATTAGATTTGGGGCAAAATCTGGATTCTTATGCGTTGAAGTCGAGGGTGATACGTTAGCTATCATTAGAAAATTACAAAGTGAGGAGGAAGATGGATATGAAATTAGAGCGTACATTGTTAACGCTAAAAGATTATGCAGTAACTTTATTACTTGTGATTTTCGACATACATGGAGACAAAAAAAATAAACTAGCACATCTATTAGAAAAGAAGGTTTAAAGGAAAATAAAAATACGTATCTCAGTTCTGGTCTCTCCAGAGTAGTTGTAAGGGCCGTTGAAGTCGATAGGCAAGGCGGTGGTTGAGCATATTGAAGGTTCTTCTGTGAAATCTTTCGGAGGACCTGAAAATGGAGAGGCTGGCTCTTTTTTTTTTTTAAGAGACTTAGGGATTGGGTTTTGGGTTTTTGAAGAAATATGGAAGAAAAAAATGGAAAGGTATTTCAAACCTGTATTGAGCCATTAAGGGAACAACCATAATAGTGAGTAAAATCGCTTATCATGGAAATACTTTTACCAAAGACAGAGGTGTTGAGAATGAGGAAGAAGTGAAGAGACCGTCTGAAATAGCGGCTAGCAGTGAGCTTTTTTTTTTAAGGTTTATTTTGAAATGATAGTTTTCTAGTTTTTTAGGGTTTGTTTTTTAGTTTGGATGGGTTTGGGCTCTTTGGCATGGGTAGTGATTTTGGTTTTTTTGAATTTTAATTGCACGCCTAGTCTTTATAAAAAAAAAAATTACTACACTTATAACATGGATCGAAAAATAAATATCACACATATAAAAATTATATTTACTAAAAATAATCATATTGTAGTAATTATTTGATTTTATAAATAAAAGAGTTATTAATTAAAAAGATTAATCAAAATAAAAAATAAAACAATATATTTATTAATTAAAAATAAAAATGTTTGAAACAATATGAAATAAAAATTACAAATGTGTTTAGAAAAAGAGAATTAAACCTGAGTCTTAAGGATAAAATTATTATGTAATAATTTAACTAAGGAAACGATGTATTAAAAATATTAATTAAAAATTAAAAAAAAGCTTAAAACATCATAAAATAAAAGGTACAAATGTGAGTGGGAGAAGAATCAAACCTAGGACTCAAAAACAAAACCACTAGATTTAACCATCTGACTAAAGAAACTAATTGTATTAAAAAAGTCAAAAATTGCAAGTTAAAGGGAAATTGCGTCTAGCTAGGCCGCGCTTTCCTACCAACTATGCTGAAAGTGCACCCAGCTAGACACGCTTGCACACTTTCTCTCAAAAAACGACATATTTCTCTAAATTTTTAAAAAAATCAGGCTATTTAGCTAACAAAAATTTTTCTTTTTGGCATATATGACCTAAATTAATTATAAGTAGATTTTGTATAAAAATATATCTTTTTGAAAGTAAAAAGTATATTATTTTTATTTATTTTAAATATGTTTATAATATAGAAATATAAAATATCTAATTTATATATATATATATATATATATATTATATAATAGTTCGTTAGCTAATTTAATTACTTGAACCAAATTAAACTTTTTTTGCCACTTGGCACATCTTTCGCTGCTCTTTGGCATGAACTCTGCTCTGTAGCCAAGGGCGAAGCCAAAAAAAAATTTTAGCTGGCCAAAATGAAATTTTAATTTTTAATAGTCTATATCTTTATAATTTTTATAATTTTAGGGGGCAAAGTGCAATTTTACCTTTACTAATTTAAAATTTTAAATTTTTCTAAAAGGCCAAAACAATAATTTTCCATTTTAAGAGAGGTTGGGGCCCCTGCCAGCCCCCTAGATTCACCTCTATGTGTAGCACAACTTTTTTCATTCTAGTTTTTTTGTTCTGATTTTAGTGAAGAGGGTTGTAGCAGATCTTTCTCTAGGAGAAGAGGAGGAGGATACGCTCCATCTGGGAGTGGATTAAGTGGAGAAGGATCTATCTTGTATGAATTATTTTGTGGGTCTTAACATCTAGCATGGTAAATTTTCAAGCAATGTAGACGACCCTCGCAAATATTTGGCATCTGAGTGAGGGTGTTTCTATTTTGGATCTGAGGGAAGGTAGGTTCATGTTTCAGTTCTATCTTAAGGTGGATGTGGATGGGATTGAAAAAGATGAACCTTGGAGTTTTAATTCTCAACTTTTGATTCTTTATTGGTTGTTGAAGGGGGAGAACCCACTAGGTGTCTAGTTAAATTGGGTGAATTTTGCATGGATTTATGTTCAAGATTGTTACAAAACAATTGGGTAATTTTATTAGGGATTTTTTATAGTACGATGTTACAACTTTTCAAGCAGGAAGTAAGAGGGTCATGCATATTCAGGTAAAAATAGATGTTCACAATGTATTACGAAAGAGAAAGAGGATTATGCTTCCAAATGATGTAAGTGCATATGCACGTTTTAAGTATGAGAAACTAACGTTATTTTGCTTCTTGTGTGGCAAATGGGTCATGAAGAGAGTTTATGTCTGTTACAGGCTACAATTCCGAAGCATAAGATTGTGTTCCAATGGGATCTTACCTTGCATGCTCCGTCACATAGGGTTGCTGCTTGGAAGAGTAAATGGTTGGTAGAGGATAGGAATGATGGAAGGCTGAATTTTGGAAATTTCCTAATTAGTGCGGGTGGGATTAGATTAGATTCTTCCAAATCTTACCCCATGAATTAAGGAGTAAAGGAATGAGAGAATTCTAGCGCATTTAAAATTCAAATGAATAAATCTGTGGGCATTAATTTAGCATGCCCGACGGGGGGTATGGGTTAAGGCTTAGTGTATATGGTCCAAATGTTAATTTTAATAAAGAAATGGCATCAGTGGAGAGGGAGAACATTCCAAGACATCAAATAGAGGGTTTCAAATGGCCCTATATGGATTTGAATAATTTTGAAGGAGGGTTTCAGATAGATTGAAGGAGGTTAAAGGGAATTTGCCACAAACCCATGAAAGTATTATAACTGTAGGCCTTGCTAAACAGGCCAATCTGACACAATGAAACTTTTAAGTTGGAATGTTCGAGGATTGGGGAGACCTTAGACTGTTCATCATCTCCAGCATATGCTGATAGAGATAAATCCATCTATGGTCTTTTTTATTGAGACAAAGTTGAGTGCGTCACGAATAGCTACAGTAAGACAGAAATGTGGTTTTAGTGAGGGTATAGATGTGGATTTTGATGGAAGAAGTAGGGGGCTGTCAATGGGATGGAAAAATAAGTGTAAATGTATCTTTATAGTCTTACTCGAGAAGACATATTGATGTAATAGTGTACGATGATGGGGAGGGACAAGCTTGGAGTTACATGTGATTTTATAGGGCTCCCGAAGAGAAACTTCGTGAGAATCATGAAATATATTGAGATAATTAAATGATTTACCTAATGTTTCTTGGATGGTTATTTGGGACTTCAACAAGATTGTTTATTTAATTGAAAAGAATATGGGCTTACCTCGTAGGGAATGACAGGAGAAAAGCTTTTGATCGGCTTTAGAATATTGCTCTATGTCTAATTTGGGTTATCAAGGATAATGGTTTACATGGGAAAGAGGGCATTTTAAAGGAATTAATATCATGGAAAGGATTGAGAGAGGTGTAGCTAATGATGAATGGAAGGTTTGATTTCCAAATTATGGTTTGGACCATTTGATTCACTCTTCTTTTGACTATTATCCATTGTTGGTCAACATGGATGTTAGAGGGAATAATCACTGAGCATCACATTTTAAGTTTGAGGCTGTCTAGATAATGGAAGATTCATGCGAAAGTGAAGTAAGACGGTTATGAGAATTCTCTAAGGTTTGGTACCGCAACGGTTAAGAGAGGTAGGTCGTGGACTTGAAGATGGTTTAACACGTTGAGGAAGACTAAATTTATGACAATGAATGAACTATGAAAAATGTTAATAAAGTTGAATAAGTCTTATCCTACAGTTGAGATTTTAGAGGAGACTATGGATGTGAAACTAGAGTTGAATTTAGAAGCGGACAAAGATGAGATTTATTGGTAAGAACGTGCAAAGGCTAATTGGTTGAGTAATAGGGACAGAAATACTACGCACTTCTATAATTATGCTTCGCAACGAAGACGGAGAAATCGAGTGTTAAATCTGAGAGACAAGAGTTGCATCTTGCATAAAAGTAATTTGGCCTTGTTGAATATCGCTAAAGAATATTTTACCTCTCTTTTTTCTTCAAATGGTACGAACGACGTTGATGAGGTATTACAAGGGGTTGACCCTTACATTTCATCAGATATGAATGAGAATATGCTATGGGATTTTTTTGTTTATAGAGGTCTACGATACGGTGAAATCGATAAGCTCGTTAAAGGAGTCGAGGGAGGATGGGATTGATACAGTAAGGAGATGGTTGAATATTGTATTAAGACTTTGGCTGGTTAACATGACGTGGCTGAGATAAATAGTACTTGTATTGTTTTAATTCCCAAAGTTAGTAACCTGAAAAATATGAATCAATTCAAACTAATAAGCTTATGCAACATTCTTTATAATATCATTTCAATGATGCTTGTGAACAGGTTACAGTTAGTTATTGTTGAAACAAAGAGGCAATTACCTATGATGGTAATTAGCCTTGTCTAAAACAATAGCATTGAAAACAATAAAACAAAGCTCTGAGAAGAATAATAGCAAGAGAAAACCGAAGCAAAATTTTGGAGAGGAGAAAAAGAAATACAAAGGAATTTGAATCTGAAAAATTACCACATTTCATTGATTAACATCAAAATATATGTGAGTTACAAAATGACTATGACAGTTACCTAATAATGTAACTGCTCCCACTAATTAGTCAAATATAAACTTGAATTACACACAAAAGAAAGAAAGCTGACATATCAGCTTTTACATCAAGTTCAAATCAAGATCAAATCCTAATGATTTCAAATACAAGTTACTAAGAAACTAGACTTAGTTACATGTCATCAAAATGATTCAAAATGAACAATTCATGCTGCTGCCCGTTGCTCTACTGTTTCAATGTTTTGCTGGTGTGTTACTGCTGTCTTGCCATTGGTTACATGTTGCATTGCAGGCCAATGCTCAACAGTTATTCATTATTGTATTGATGTGGCCCAAAGTCCCTTTGTACTTGGTCGATTAATATTGGATAATATTTTAGCGGCATATGAGATCTTACATTTCTTAAAGCATAAGAAGATGGGCAAAATGGGTCTTTTACACTAAAAATAGATATGAGCAAAATATATGATAGAGTTAAGTGGTCGTTCTTTATGGAGATGCTCGGGTAGATGGGTTTCTCAGATCTATGCATTCAAAAAGTAATGAGATGTGTGGAATCATCTCTATAGTGCTAAATGGAGAGGTGGGGGAGCAGTTTTACTGTCTCGTGGGCTAAGGCAAGGCAATCCCCTTAGCCCATACTTATTCCTTGTATGTAGTAAGGGACTTTCAGCATTGTTGCGAATGGCAACATTGTAAGGACGGCTACGAGGAGTATGTATTCATGGTGTGCCCTTACTGTCACTCATTTACTTTTTGTGGATCACTTACTTTTTGCGAATGATAGTATTATTTTTGGTGAGGCATCGTTAGAATAGGTGAATGCATTGAAAAGGGTGTTAGAAAACTATACAAATAGCTCAGGGCAAGTGGTTAATTTTGATAAATCTGGAATGCTTTTTAGTGTAAATATTTCTCAGGAGAAAAGAGTAGAGGCTTGTCAAGATTTAGAGGTTCACTCTATTGATAACCTTGAGAAGTATCTAGGTTTACCATCGGTTGTTGGTAGGAATAAAATGGGAGCTTTTGAGAGTTTGAAGTAGAAGTGTGTGAGTCGATCGAATAGTTGGAGCTCAAAAGTCTTGTCAATAGCCGGTCGCAAAGTTCTTATCAAGTCAATGTTACAGGCAATTCCAATGTTTGTCATGTCATTTTTCTATTGCCTAGTTCATTTTGTAGAGAGCTTGAAGCATTGATGGCTCGATTTTGGTGGCAGAAATCAGGAGGAACAAAGGGGATGCATTGGTGTTCTTGGGAGAAGCTTTGTTATCTAAAAGAGGATAGTGGTATGGGTTTTAGAGATTTGGAAAAGTTTAACCTTGCTTTATTGGAAAACCAATGATGAAGGTTTCTTAAAAATCTTGGCTCTTTATCGGCAAGACTGATTCTGGCGAATATTATGCAAATACTGGTTTTTTAGAGTTGAATCTAGGCTCAAATCCTTCTATAACTTAGAGAAGCATTTGGAGTGCAAAAGGTTTGCTAAAGTTGGGGCTAAAATGGAGGATTGGGATGGGATTAATGGTGTCTATTTAAGAAGATTATTGGATGCCTGGTAAGGAAATGGTGAAGGTAGTTACGAAACAAATCTTATGACTTGATCGGGTTTGTGATTTATTTGTGCAAGAATCAAACTATTGGAACAGTGGATTAATTAAATCAATTTTTATTTATGATAAGGCAATTGCAATTTTGAGTATACCTTTACCACAAACCAATCAAATGAATAAGCGAATTTGGTACGGGGAACATACCGGGGAATATTCAGTGTGCAATGGCTATAGAGCATTATTACAGCCTTGTATTATAAGTATGAATGAACGTATTATCTATAAGCAATTGTGGTTTTTGATGTGTGTCAAAGATCAAAATTTTAATCTGGAAATTTGTTCAAATTATGTACCAACGCTGAGAAATTTATATTGCAAAAGAATAGTAGTTGGGCAATTGTGCCCACGATGTCAATATTGTGATGAATCGACCATACATGATTGTCAAGACTGCCTTTTTACGAAGTAGGTTTGGCTAATATTGGGATTTCAGTGGCCTGAAGTGGTGGTCGATGTGAGTTTAATAGATTGGTTATGCTGGATTTTTTAGCATTCAAATAATGACAAAAAAGAACTTGCTGCTATTACAATTTGGGCATTACGGTATGCTTGAAATAAATTCATTCATATAGGAATTTCGTAAATTATTAATGATTTCGTTACCTTTTTTTAAGGTTATGGAAGAGAATATCGAGTGTTAAATTTAGTTTTAAGGCACCCTCCTCTAATTGTTTCAGCTCATTGGACTCCTCCACCATCATCGTGGGTCAAGGTAAATGTCGATACAGGATCTTCAGGACCAACACAAAAGGTGATTTCAGGGATTATTGTTAGAGATGAGTTAAGGAAAATATTGGGGTTATCAGTTTCATACCTAGGTCAATATGATTTTCATGGTCGAGGCGATGGTCGTTCTGCATGGGCTCTAATTTTCCTGAGAAATGTGTTTCCAACAAATCATCTTGGAGAGTGATTCGATGATTGTAATACTAAAGTTACAGACACACGCGGAACACTATTCAGTTATCCGACCAATTACCTAGGATACAAAAGCTTTGTTGAGAAGTTTTGAGGCATGTTGTTTTAAATTCGCTCCTAGAAGTTGTAATATGGCTGCACATGCAAAGACGATGATTGGTCGGCAAAGTGTGAGTAACCGGTTTTGAATAGAGTAAGTTCCTCCAGAGGTTCGTGAGATTGTAGCGGAGGATCGGAGGTGGATAGATCTGCGTGAAGTCATACTGGTATGGTCTATTCAAGATTGAGGTTTTCATGTTATGGGAAAAAGGTTCCCTAAATCTCCTTTCCTATTCCATTGTTCTTTGCTAAGTTTAGCGGGGAGGTTTTGGTTGTTTTGGTAGTGAAGAATGGTGATAGTAGATTATTTTTCACTGTTTATTTTAAGGTTCCATTTTTTTTTTTTTTTTACTTTCGATTTGGGGATTTTGCTCTGTTATGGTTTTTGTCTTGTCATTTCACTTTTAGTTTGCTCAACTAAGGTAGGATTTTTGGGCTTGTGTTTGTTTTTTTAGCTTCTATCTATGCTTTTGGATTTGTATTCGGTTCATTTTCCTTTTAATAAAACCAAAACGATCTATTTCAAAAAAATTTACTTGCATCAACTGACATTTTTTCGATTTGGTTAAGTTAATTATATTTAAATAAATTAATCAATTCAATTAGTATTAAAGTGGTTGATTAAATAAGTTAAAATTTTGAAAATTGACCCAACTAATCGAAAAAACCAAAATGCTTGTATCGCCTTAAAAATTTTAATTTTTGATTTGTTGGAATGTATAAAGTGATTAATTTGGTTTAGTGGTTAAATATTGTGTTTTTGGGCGTGCGGTTCTAGGTTCGAATCCTTTATCTTGAATTTTGTTAATTTTTGCCTAAACTTTGACTTTAGATATTAGAGTCATATATTATTTTCACTCAATTGATGACAAAATGAGTTCAATGGTAAGGTGTTAGTTTACCATTTGCTGTTGTGTTTGAATCCTTGCATGTGCAAGTGGGAATATTTTTACTAGTTTCCTACTTGTGCCATCCATGTGGTACTGTTTGGGTGGAATTTGAACTCTAAGGAAATTTGATAACGATAGGGTACCAAATTTTTAGGGAAGTGAATACTTTTAATTTTTTTTTTGAAAATTACTAAAAAATTTTCCCAAAATCTCCCCCACTCCCTCTTACATTTCTCGTTTCATTCCCCAAAACTGTCGTCACTTTTCTACTCCCTCAAGCTTCCCCCATTTTTTCTTCTTTCTCTTTCTTTTGCCAATTTTGCTTTATTTTCTTCCTTTCCATTTGCCATTTCTATTGCCAAATTTAATTCATTGGTGTGTTTTGAAGTTTCAAAATTTCAGTTAGTGTCATGTAAATTTGGTGTTTTGTTTTATTTAATTTTGCTCGTTAAAGGGTTGTTCGTGAGTAAGTTGTTCGAGAAATCTTTGGTTGGTTTTGATTGCATTTGTAACACTCTCTTTTGTGTGGGAATCGGTTAGGTGAGGTTGGTGAATCGCACGACTTACCTCCTGCGAATTAGGAGTTTTAGAGGACCGTTGTTTCTATTTGAGTAAGTAATTGAACGCCGGAAGGTTAATATTAGTGTTTCGTTACTAAAATTGGTCATTTAAATGTTGGTTTTAGGTTTTGAAATTCTTGTGATTGGATTTGCATCGAAAAATGACCAGGTGTGTAACGAAAAACCTGAAAAATAACGAACGGCGCGATGTAAAAAAATGGACTACCGACGCCGCACGGCCATGTGCCTAGCCACATGTCAGACCGTGTGGCCCACATGGCTGTGTGTTGGACCATGTGGACCACACAAGCTGGGCTAGTTGGGTCATGTAGGTCACACGAGCGTGTGGATCCATTTTCTGGAAAATTTACTTAGGCTCATTTTTTTGTGCGATTTGTATCTAGCCACTCCGTAAGGTCCATACTATATAAATAGAACTTGAAAACATTATTTCTGATAGGATGCTACTGTATGTAATGTGGATATGGTATGTGAAATATATATATATATGATCTGTACTCTGATAATCTTGATAACATGTCTTATGTGAAAAACATGCATGACATATGTGCATTTGTTATTTGTTAGTATCTGCATGAGCATTAGGGGTAGGAATGTGATTTGACGAAGGAAGTGTTGGTAGTTTAATAACCTGACTTATCTGGTGGTTTAAACCACATATATTTGTTCTGTTGGCTTGACCACATATATCTGTATTTGATAGCTTACCGTGTATCATTATCTAGTAGCTTGACTGAACTATTTCTGAAAAATGACATACGCTCACTTATTGGAGTGTGGGGTTGGATGGACATTTGATACCCTAATTGGTGTGTAGGGATGGACGAAGATGATGTGTAGCGGATGAAGGTAGGATCTAATTCTGTATTTGATATTGCATATGATTCTGTATCTAAGCTTATATTTGAACCTATATTTGAATTGCATCTGAAAACGTATCTGTTAATTTTTGTGTATCTGATATATTACATGGGATATGTTATGCACTGAGTCATAAGCTCACTCTTTGTTGTTTTCCTCTCAGGTAACCAACAAACTTAGGACAGGTTGGCGTAGTAGGAGCTCGGGTTAGAATTTTTGTTTTACAAATTGTTATTTTAGACTTTTTGGGAACTGTTAGTTGTTTTGGATTTTATTTAACATTTTTGAACCGTTTTATCTTGTTTAAATTATTTTAGTTCAATCTGTAATTTGTAGAATTTCAAATCAAACCATGATTTTCAAAACTTGATTTAACTTAAAGAATTCCGCTACAAAACTAAATGATCTTATATGTTTTTCTGCAATTTAAAATGAACTAACTTAAAAATTGTTTTTCCTTAAAAACTAGAAAATAACATTATCAAGTGTTGGGTATCGACCTCATTAAGCAACGAACAAGTAAAAATAGTGGAAGAAATTGAGAAATTAAACACACAAATTTAATGTGGAAAAATCCCTCTAAAGAGGAAAAAAACCATGGGCAAAGATATAGTACAAAAGATGGAGATAAAAACTAAACCCCAATAACTTGGAAACAAAGAACCCTCAAAAGGTAAATACAAAATTCTCTAAATGTGTTATAAGTTCTAATATCTAATAGGTGTGTTTTATAAGGTTGTAAAAGAGCCTAAATTCATAGGTCAAATAATAATAAAATAATCTAGACTAATTAGATTTTGATTGAAACAAATCAATAGAGTTTAACTAGAATATTATTTCTCAAATTTGACTGAAATAAGAGTCATACTTAACAATTCTCCACTTAACTCATATTTCCACAATGCCATCTCTACCAAAGCCCGCCACGGGCCTATCTTGAACTATGCAGAGAATCAACTAAGTCGAATCTATACTTAGAAACTAGAAGACTTCTAGCCTTCGACTTGTACACTGCCAAATCAAAACTAAACCGAGTCTAATTTTCACCAACACAGTGCTCCAACTTTTCAAAACCTGCATTCAAAGGAGAACCTCTCTTCAACGAAACAATCATTCCTTTTTTTCCTCCTATGACCAAGTTGTCTTCGCTCCAAACGAGTTGACTTCGACTCCGTTACGGACGAGGGACGTCCGATTTCACCAGTCACTATAGAACCTTCCAGAATATAAAAACTATTGGTTCTTTTACCTTTTAACAAAATGAGAGCTCTACTAGATACTTTAATGCCGATCGGCTCGATGTTGATGCTGCATCCTTTTAAATCTAAAATACTCAAGGAGATGAAATTTTTTCGTAAATTGGGTACATACCTAACATCTGAGAGTGTCCTAATCGTCCCATCGTGTATCCTAATTTTAACAGTACCAATACCAATTACCTTACTGGATGAATCGTTTCCTATACGTACAACTCCACCTTCAACTAAACTATATACAGAGAACCATTCTCTATTGAGACACATGTGGAAAGAATATCCTAAATCTAGGATCCATTTAGACGTAAGCTTGGAGCTATCACTCATTGACACTAAAAAGAAATCATCCCCGCTTTCATCGGCCAAATTAGCAAGCTACATCTTCCTCGTTACTCTCAGCAGCTCTTTTATTTTGCAATTTATAACAATTTGTTTGATGTGACCTAACTTTTTATAATAGTGACACCTTTTGTCTCGCTTCTTTGATGCTACCAAAATAGAAACTTGCCTATCTGCCTTGCTATCCGAACCAAACTCATTGTCGAGCTTGTCTTTACTCAACAAATGACCCTTCACATCTTCAAATAAGAGTTTGTCTCTACAATAAATCAGGGTCTCCCCGAAAGACTTGTATAAAGTGGGTAAAGAGCACAATAATAGCATAGCATGATCTTCATTGTCAATCTGAACCTCAACGTTCTTTAAATAATTTAAAAGAGTAATGAATTGACTGATGTGATCTCTAAGAAGCTCACCTTTGTTCATGCGAAACGTAAATAAACGTTGTTTCAACACTAATCGTTTAGCCAGAGACTTAGTCGCATTAAAAGTTTCTAACCTTTTCCACAAGGCGGATGAGGTTTTCTCCATCAATACCTTCTGCAATACCGTATTTATGAGGCACAATTGGATTGCAGACAATACCTTTTCATCAAGCTCTTCCCATTCTGTTTGATTTGGATTTTCAAGCTTTTCATAAACTTTTTTCAGGTCGGTTTGAACTAGAATTGCCATCATCCGAACTTGCCACGGATTGAAATTTGTGACACCATCAAACTTTTCAATTTCAAACCTTGTTGCTGCCATCTTTGAACGGGCTGATCTACAAAAATTAAACTAGCTCTGATACCACTTGTTAGAGATCGACCCAATTAAGCAATGAACAAGTAAAAATAGCAGAAGAAATTGAGAAATTGAACACACAAATTTAGGGTGGAAAAACCCCTCCAAAGAGTATAAAAAATCATGAGAAAAGATAATGTTACGTAAATACAAAATTATCTAAATGTGTATGAGTTATAATCTCTAATGGTGTGTTTTCTAAGGTTGTAAAAGAACCTAAATTCATAGGTCAAATAATAATAAAATAATCTAGATGAATCAGATTTTGATTGAAACAAATAAATGGAGTTTAACTAAAAGATTATTTTTCAAATTTGACTGATATAGGAGTCATACTTGACATCAAGTTTTGTTTTATGTTACATTTTCGATTTTAATTTTTGGTTTTAAAACGAACATATGTAATCTCTCAGGATTCTGCCATAACATCTAGGCAATTTTAAAATGTTACAATGCTCATCCCTAATCCCTACTTACCAAATTAATTTATTATTTGAATATTTGTTTTTTGAGTTTTAAATAAATTAAAACAATTCTTTTATTCGACATTTTCAAAACCAAATCGATAATTAAACCAATCAAAACATCAATTTTCAATATGATCAATCCAATCAATTTGTTCAATTTAATTAAATAAATTATAAAAAAAAACTCTTAAAAGTTGTAAAAAATTAAAATAAAAAAATATATTTAATCAATTTATACCAATTCACAAATTAATTGATCCAACTCCTTATTTTGAATCCTCTAAATCCTCTCAATCAATTATATCTTTATGAAAACAGCGGATTTTCTTTTTTTACGAAAACAAAAAGAACTCTTAGTTCAAAAGAGAACAGATTAAGAGATTTTTCCGACAAAAGAAAAAGACCAATAAATTATTACTTTTAATAGTAATGAATTTCCTCTGTCAAATCATCAATTGAAAAGTGAACTATACTCGTACACACACTTCTTATGTGACTGAAATAGATATTTCGTTTTTTCTTAAAGAAGGTTTATGTTTAACTGTGTTTTGTTCCAATATACAAATTGTGTAGGTCACAAGACAAACTATTGTTTCAGACAAGAAGATTTAAGTTTGTCAACAAGTGTGAGAAGAGAGGGATTTCCCTCGCAAGCTTCCTTCAGTCTTTCCAACCTTCCCTCTACATGGCTACTCTCCATTGTCAAACCTTCCTTTTTTTCGGCCTTTGTAACACTAGATGGCTTCATATATTCGATGAACTGCAGCATCATTCCCTGTAATCATATTCCAAAAGATTGAACACATGAATAGTTAAACTCAGTATACACTTTATATCCGACAATGAAACGACGCGGATATCCTTCTAGGTCATTAAAATAATACTCCATGCTACAATACACTGACTCACTAAACAATGGAGGTTTCCTTACAAAAACCTCCGTATACAGAATGTACTATTTTTACTATGGTTTTGGATCCTGTTTAGTGAGTTATAGCATAAATGCCACCACAATATGCTTGTCATGTTTTTTCATATTCCAAATGACTCTTGTTTAGGCAGTGCAAAGTTTTTTAGAACTTTACAAGAAAAGCTGCATACCTCGTGCTGCTTCTTCCTGGCATAGTCTCGCAGTAGAGACTTCACAAGCTTATTCCGTAGCAATGGCTTGTCACTTCTATGAGAGATGAAAACAAAATATGAAAGGTGATGCAGAACTAATGTGAATGCAACTGATCCTCGAGTTGCAGCTTTGTCAAGGGCACCAGACACCCATGACTTCACATAAGCTTCCAAAATCGCTTCATTCTCCTGGAAAAAAAATCAGACATTCTCACAATAGGTGATTTGCAAGTAATCCCCAGATGCTAAATCAGGTAGAAACAGGAATTTACAACTCTATTGAAGAAGTTGCAGAGAATATCTCTCTCTATAGGGAATAAATCAACAGTCCTCTAGGAATAGAAACCAGAAGTCTTGTTTTCTGCCAAATTTTAACATCAGAAACAAAAAATGTTGTTTGCTTCCAAGTTAACCACGGGTGTTTGAGTCAGATTTTACTTTATGCCAGTTCATTATTTCTCTCTCTCCACCTTATTTATGATTTTGAAATAAGCTAAGAAATTTAGCGTTCTCTTCTGAGTTCTGACACATTGAAGCCAATTTGGGGGTTTCGTTAAGACAATATCAGAAATCAAATGTCAAGCACATTCAATTACATTACCACACATAGCAAGCTGCCATGCATTTGAATAGAACACAAAAGCAGAAGATAGCAGTCAGTACCTCAACAGGTTCAAGGTATCCTCCAGCCTCACCCAGGCATTTCTGCAATGGTGGAAGAAGTTCAAGGACATGAGAATTAGATAACGCATTCCAGGCAGCAAGTCGAACAGGAGCTTCGACACAACGGTGTAAATATATTGCAACTTGTCGACCATAGGTCAAATCACCAAAAGATACAGAAGCATACTGCTCAACAAGAGTATCAATAAATGTTGAGTAACTTTCATGAATCTCTGATTGAAACCTCAGAAATTCCACATTAATTTTATTTTCTGTCTCTGGTGTTAAACCGGTAGACATATTTGAAATAGTTTGACTTCTTCCCTTAGACCTTATCTCATCAAGAAGCTGTCCATATAGCTCTTGTAAAGACTCATAAACATCCCTAGTCTTCTCATCTTCAAGCACAGACATTCCAATGAGTAATATGATGGATAATGAATGTAGTTTCCAGATTACCGGAACACTCTGAATGGGTGAAACAACATCTGCAGACAAGAAAGTGGACAAGGCTTCCAAACCTAAAAGGAAAAACATTCCAGCTTTAGAAACTTCAACTATATCACGAGGGTCCTGCACAATATTTTGTATATCAGAGACCCTTCCCAGCCCAGCATGTTTGCTGTCACATAAGGTTGATATTGGACTAAGAAACCAGTGCATGGGAAAAGGCAGTCTCTGGTGGGCCCATTCCATCATCAATGAAGTGCAGTTATGATCTCGACTCATCATTGATGTGTCCAGGTCCTCTGGTATGGTTTCTAGAGAAGCTTTACTCCTTGATGTTCTACCAACACTTGAGGCTTTCAATTTTTTCTTATTAGACAACCATCTATTTCTAAAGTGAGAAGCTAATATCTCACTGAAGAGCATATAGTCATCTTCTTTATATTCCCACCCATATAATTTTATCCTCCCATTACCCTGGATAAAATGCTGAATGCAAAGATCAAGGTACTTTAGCACAGGTACTTGAAGCATAACATCCAACGCTTTCTCCACAATAACCTTGTCTCTTGGTCCAGAAATTAAACATAATCCTAAAGCTGAAAGGATTATTTCTCTGGTAAAGGTCCTCTCATCATCTAAGGATAATACTTCTATAGAGACAGCTTGAAAGATGTCAAGCAATTGACTGAGCAACCATGCATCTGTTTGTGCCAATAAAACAGATTTTGACCAAAATCCTCCACCAGAGGCTCCCCATCCAAGCCCCACACCAGGAGCAGGGCCTCCTCTACCAAAAATCTCAACTGACTGCACAAGGTGCCACTCCGAAGCAACTAACTTTGAGAAAATATCAAACACGCATCTCAATTCAAACAAAGATTCCACCAGTATCCCCTTTGCAAGTATGTTCTCTTCTTGTGATAAACTGCATGCTTGAGAAGGATTACAGGCCACAGTCTTAGCCAACTGGATCAAATTGTTAATGTATATAAAAACCTGGAAGAAGCCATGAAGGCAACATAGAGAAGCAAATGATGTTTCAAATACACTTTGCTTCCTTAAAGAACAGAGTTGCTCAATAAAAGAACTACCTGCAGCCAGATTAGTTCCATATTCTGCAGTATTCACACGTGTAAAGCTCAAAAAACCATTTCTAATAATTTCAAGTCCAACCTTAGGAACAAAATTGGGCAACCATGGCACATGACCATCATCTTGCAGGCCCATGGCATTCTCAGGGATCACTTTTTCAAGCACTCTGGAAAGCATGTGCATAACAGCCGAGTACACCCACAATAGAGGAGAGGAAGATTTATCATGGAAAATAGAGATTCCAATTATTTCATCCTGAGAATCAATTAATCTAGACTTAAATGAAATCCACTTCAGAGCTAACTCAACCATTGGTCCGGCATGGCTCCAAGACCAGGTCTCCACATTGTCATCAGCTCCTTCAGCTATTCCATCACTTAGAATTTTGTGTGAATAAAAATTTGGAAGTGTTCTGGCCAAGGATTCTAGAATAAGGTATGCCTCCATAGAGATGGAAGCAAATTCACCTAAAACATTGTTCTCAACCAGTTTTCTAATTGTAGGCGGATTCAACCACAAGTACAAAGCAGGGAGAATGTTGGAGAAGTATGACACACAATACCCATACTGAATGCAGACCTTCCAAAAACGTAGTTGTTCAACCATTAACGCAGATGAAAGTTTACAATTTTCTCTTCCCAATTTCAACCATTGTTCCAAAGAGTAAGCATTTTTATATAATTGCCATGTCATAGCCTGGAAAATCCCATTCTCTACGAACTCTGCACAGTTCTTCCTGTCAGATTGTGCTAGCACCTTTATAACCAAAAAAAAAAAAGGCAATATAAATTCTTTAGGCTAAATGGTAAGAAAATAGACCATTTAATAAATAACTAGAAACATAATACATTTTTTCATTCTTTTTACTAACATAGAAGTGAGTCTGGAAGCCTCATAGCCCTCACTATTCCAAAAACAAATGAATAAAAGCTTACCTTCAAAAGGCAAACAGATTTGATCTTAGACGGATAAACATCCATATTGCTATTTGCAGTAAATCGGTGAACAACAGTTTGAACTAATCTTTGGCACTTCATTATAGCATTCACACCCATTGGGGAATGTCTTGCTATTGCAACTAGTACTGAAATCAAGCATTCTTCCAAAGGTGCAGTTGGTTCTATCTGAAAACATGAGTAACGTTACTAATGTATATATCAGAAATATTCCACAAAGTAAGCATTGAACTTCCAGGAGAGACACTATGACTGCTCTCCTCTTAGGAGTCGGAACAACTAAAATATAGACCCACCAAATTAGCATAGATATTATTGTGCTACATATTAGTTTCCAGGGTCATGCAAGTACGAAGAAAGGAAAAAGGTAAACACGAAAATCTGCAGTAGAAAAAAGAAGATGCTAGCACAAATTCTAAATCAGTACTAATTTCTCTTCACGCGACCCACAAAAAAGTCAATTGTTTAAACTAGATAACAAGTTTATTAAATTTGAATAAAACATAAGCGGAAACCTGATGGCAGGTATATCAAGAACTTAAGTAAACATAATGGATTTATTCTGCTCACCTCCAAAAGATATCGAATCCTCGGAAGGATTCCCATCCTAACCAAACCAGCGGCAAAATCTTGTCCAGCAACAACAATGTCATCCTGAATTGTATGCTTCCCTTCAGTTTCATCTTCCACGATATCATCTCCATAAAGAAGAACATTTGAAGGTTTAGCACTGTATTTCCAAAATCCACCATGAAGGAAACCAACATCAATCTCTGGTTTAGACCGAAATATAGGAGCAGTATAAGTACCCCTCATGTCAATTGCTGTTTTCTGCAATATAGAACATTGGTTAAACAAAACATTACATATGGACATACAAGGCATATAAAAGATAGAAATCTACCTCCAAAAGATCAAAGAAACTCTGATTTATATCACAGCTCAATACGCACTGAATAACTTCGGCGGTTGCAAAAACTACAGAATTGTGGTTATCATCAAGTGACATCCTACAGATTTCAAATATTCAAATTC
This sequence comes from Gossypium stocksii, assembly GCA_020496765.1. Lineage (NCBI taxonomy): Eukaryota > Viridiplantae > Streptophyta > Magnoliopsida > Malvales > Malvaceae > Gossypium > Gossypium stocksii. The sequence continues at coordinate 104,344,271 of CM035621.1, forward strand.
AAGGGTAAAGAATACAGAGTCAAAATCATTTTATGAATCAACATCTAAATTTTAACAGGAAAAAGAACAGTTTGACTTAACATTATTCGGCTTTTTGGGATAAAAATTCATTTAACCTTAATGATAAGATTAGCTCAGGTTCTGGGCCCAGTGCAAAAGCCCAAACAGCTTCCCAGTCAACAGTGCTGTCAACATTGTCCTTATCAGCCGGAGTAGAGCCAATTGGATTGAGATAAATATTATGTAATGCCTTATCAAGCACAGATGCAAGGAGATGCAATGCAAGGGCCCGTTGACCTGGAATCTAAAGTCAAGAATATCAGTAAATACAGGAGATCAGTATAGTCATATCAAAGATAAACTGCAACAATATTTAAGATTGACATGCACAATCTAGCTATATCATGACAACATGCGGCTGCATTTGCATTAAAGATCTACATGTCATCCAATAAAATAATAAATAAAATATAAACTGACCGTGCTTCTTGTGAGTGCAACTGCTTCTTTAATTGTATAACCTGAAGCGCCAGGATCTCCCTCTGTTCTTAAGAAGTCACGTTCAGCAACATTATCACCTCCTGCAATACGGTAATAGAAGGAAAAGGCAAAACAATATGTATTCAGTCATCTGGCGTTCCTTGTATGGCTGGAATTTATTTACAAACTGTTCTCTAGACAGTCAAAAGTATTCAGAATTTTGACGCCAAATATAGTTTTAGTGAGTTTATCAAGAAAGTGACAACAAGATCTAAAGTCTATCATTTACCTATTGATACATAATATTTAGCGAAAAATGCGTGCAGGTATGTATAAAAGCAACTAAGTAAAAATGTACCAAAAAAAAAAAAAAGAACAGAAGGATGGCTATGATTTTGCCTTACGTATCTCTGGTATCTGAACAAAATCATTTTCAACAACAGTCCCATCCAAGGAAAATCTTAATTCCCTAACAGCCTCAACTCTCTGGCTCCAAGCATCCCACAAACTGCCACTTGCGGAATCTACATTCTGCTTTACGCCATTGTCAAGGCCACTCTTTGTAATGTTTGAGCTTGTTGTGACCGTGGGACTATTGCTATCTATATTTGGAGCTTTCATAGCATTGTTTGACTGATTTTCACGTCTAATTCCAAGTTGACTCTCAGCAACCTGATTTGAGTGTGTGTCAATTTGCTTCTTTAATTTCTCTTGGCCTCGTTTTTTCAGTAAGTTTAGCAAAGCAGGATCCATCTTCAGCATAATCTCAGCCTGTGCTTCTTTTATTTCTTCAGGTAACATGTTCTCTAATCGGGCACGATTCTCAGCATCAATTTCACTCTCAAGAGACATGGACCCACATTCATTTCCTAAGTTGCGGAATTGCTCTGAAACCATGGTATCTATCTTCTCCATTCTCCTGAATTCCACATTGGCACTATCATTATGACACATTCTTTTCGCCATAACCTGACCATCAACAGCCATCGTTCCTGATTCTTTACTGAAAACTTCAGAATCATGATCTTTAACATGCTCTTCTTTTTGTAACTGAAGTGAGTCATCTAGGTCCATTCCAGTGACTGAACTAGCACTCAATTCACTCCTCATGGCTTCTTCAGCTTTAGCTAAAGGCTTATGGGCATTTAGATGTGATTCTACATCCACGGAGGCTACATCTGCATCTGCACCAAAGGAGTTACTCAACATGCTTTTATTGCCTAGATCTTTCATGGCTTTTCTATCCATCATTTGTCTTTCAGTTTTCCCTACGTCTGACTGGTTTGCTTCCCTTCTGTTTCTCTGGGAAAGATCATCACCCTGCATTGCCTCTTTCCAATGGCTAAGATCCAAATTCTTTTTCTCTTTCCTCTGTATAGGTTCAGCGAAAACCGATATAGGATCAAAGTTAGCAAATCCAGTTTCATCTTCATCTTCTTCTTCAACAATATTTCTGTTATCACTTCTTGGTGTCCAATGCTGTGAAAACAAATCCAAGTATCAGTTCAAGCAACTTCTTCTTTGAACAAATCAAACTCCACCAAAAATAAACCCAGTTAATTAAATAATAACAGATAGGGAGGTAAAACCAAAAAGGAACACCATTACTGCTAGTATTAGTTGATTGCCCCCATTCCAAAATCGAAACCCATGTTTGTTAGGTATTAAACTTATGGTTTTGCCTTACTCTTCCAAGCAACAACCTTACCCAAATTTGTAGTAATCAATAACAATGAATTACCTCCCCTTTACAGTCATAGGCATGGTAATTTATGTATCCCAAAAGAAACAATACAGAAAGGAAAACATAAAAAGTGTTCATATATCTTACAAATGTTCAATATTTGTTGAATTAAGTAACTTAAATGAATAGCAAACCAGTAAAGAAAATAAGATAGAGAACAAAGTCATTGCAGAAGAAGAAAAAAGAAGAGTATAATTTGTGGTGGCTTACAGGACCATGAGAGCGGTGGCGTGCAACAGGGAAAGGAAGCACTGAGAGGCGAGGGGGTTGAATGGGTTTACTAATATCATTGTTCGAAACAATTCCCTTTTCGATTATACTCCCAACTAAGCTGGAAGCATCGTCTCCATTGATTGAACTGCTACCAAATACCCTCAAAGAAGCAACTTTTCCTTCATTCCTTTTGGTTTTATGGCCGCTTCGTTGCTCCTGCTTCTTCTCCATAGGTTCCAGGGTTCAAGGGAGGTTCTCTTCTGGCTCTTCGATGTTTCAATTTTGAACGAAAATAACATTGTCTTGTTTTCAACCCAAAGGAAATAACTTTCTAACTGGACTTGGCCCAACCCAAAAGGTCATTTGAGAGGCTTCCTCGTATATGCCACCACACCCAACCCAAAGGAAACAACGTTGTTGCAGCTGCTGCGCATAAGTGCAAAAGCAAAACTTGTGATACCAAATGGCAGATTGGTCTCAACTCCCACCAGAGCTTCTATTTCTAATAGCCGAACGCCTTGAAGCCCGATTTGATGTTGTCAGATTTCGATCCATCAACTCTTGATGGCGTTATTCTGTTCGACCAAAATTTTACCCTTTACCCACCTTATCGAGTATCAACCTAATTAAACAAAGAATAAGTGAAAATAACAGAAGAAATTAAAAATTGAACAGATAAATTTAACATGAAAAAATTCTTCAAAGAGGATAAAAATTACAGACAAAAATAACTAAACCCCAAAAACTCAAAACAAAGAATCCCTCAAAACGTAAATAAAAATTTATCTATGCGCACAACTCCACCTTATTGGATGAATCGTTTTCCATGCGCACAACTCCACCTTCAACCGAACTGCATGTGGAGAACCATTCTCTATTGGGACACATGTGAAAAGAACATTTCGAATCTAGGATCCACTCGGACGTAAGTTTGGAGTTATCGCTCGTTGACACTAACAAGAAATCATCATCGCTTTCATCAGCCAAATTAGCACTATCTACGTCTTCCTCATTACTCTCAACAACTCTTTCATTTCGCAGTTTATAATAATATGTTTTGATGTGACCTAACTTTTTATAATAGTGACACTTTTGTCTCGCTTCTTTTATGCTACCAAAACAGAAGTTTGCCTATCTGCCTTGCTATCCGAACCAAACTCATTGTCGAGTATGTCTTTATTAAACAAATTATCTTTCACATCTTCGAATGGGAGTTTGTCTCTGCCATAAATTAGAGTCTCCCTAAAAGACTTGTATAAAGGGGTTAAAGAGCACAATAATAGCATAGTTTGATCTTCATCGTCAATCTGAACATCAACGTTCTTTAAATCATTTAAAAGAGTAATGAATTGACTGATGTGATCTCTAAGAAGTTCACATTTGTTCATGCGAAACGTAAATAGACGTTGTTTTAACACTAAACAATTAGCCAGAGACTTAGTCGCATAAAGATTTTAGGTCTTCTCCATCAATACCTCCTGTAATATTGTATTTGTGAGGCACAACTGGATTGCAGATAATGTTTTTTCATCAAGCTCTTCCCATTCTGTTTGATTTAGATTCTCAGGTTTTTTTTCCCAGTAATAACTTTTTTTAGGCCAGTTTGAACTAGAATTGTCATCATCCAAACTTGCCACAGGTTGAAATTTGTGATATAATTGAACTTCTCAATTTCAAATCTTATTATTGTCATCTCTAAACAAGCTGATCTACGAAAATTAAACTAGCTCTGATACCACTTGTTGGGTATTAACCTGATTAAAAAATGAACAAGTAAAAATAGCAGAAAAATTGAGAAATTGAATACACAAATTTAATGTGGAAAAACTTCTACAAAAAAGATAAAAAATCATAGGTAAAGATAATTATACTATAATGACAAAAGAACGAAGAATACAAAAGATGAAGATAAAAACTAAACCTCGAACACAAAGAACTTTAAAACGTAAACATAAAATTCTCTAAAAGTGTTATGAGTTCTAATATTTTGTGAGTGTATTTTCTAATGTTGTAAAATAGCCTATTTATAGGCTAAATTCATAGATCAAATAATAATAAAATAATATAGAGTAATCAAAGTTTAATTGAAACAAATAAATAAAGTTTAACTGCGAGATTATTTCTCAAATTTGATTAAAATAGGAGTCGTACTCAACACTCATACCTCTCTTCAAAAAAAAATTATGGTAGATTTGGAGAGTCAATGAGCCATATTACCAAAAACACATTTTACCTTTTAAAATCATCTCACGGAAACCAAACAAAAGCCCCTACTTGATGGTTGGTCAAAATCAAAGAAGGAAGTTACCTTGTCAAAATACAACTATTGAATCCTTTTTTCAGATTCTGAGCTGGAGCCTCTTCCAAGAAACTTCCCAAATGTATTGGATTTATCCAACTTTCAAATCATTAAATTAGGTCATGAATATATTGTTTGGTATAATGTGTATATTGGTCATCCTTTAGAGCCCCAATGCTACGACTACAAAAAGTAGTTTTGTTGCGGTCAAGTACCAATCATGATGATTTTATAATGTTTGTGTGTTTCGAATACCTGGCTTTTCTGAGGTTGGGAGAAAAGGAATGAAATGTGCTTGAACGTGTGCATGGCCTTCGGGATATTATTTCATTTAATAGGCAATTCTATGCCATTGACCTAAAAGGAAGAACTATAGTCATTGATCAATCTTTAAACGTTAATTTCCTAACATGTGGTCTCTTCCTATTGCGGAAAGTTGGTTAAGGCCCCTGATAATTTGTTGGTTGTTGAAATGCTTTAGAATCCTGAGAAGGGTGTTGGTTTTAGAGTTTTTAGACTAAGCGAAGAAGAGTAAAGGTGGGACAAAATGGAAAGCTTGGGGTATCGAATCTTGTTTCTGTGTTCTGATCAAGCCATATCTGCACCAGCTTCTGAATTTTGTTGTGGTAAAGGAAACCTCATCTTCTATCCTGAAAATCCCTTCAACTCTACAGCAACAAATCCCCTTAAAAAGAGTAACTTTTTTCGCAGGAAAAGGTTGGCAATGATTGTCCCTCTCCAAGCTCAAAGTGCAGCTTCAACTTTTGATGTTTATAATTCCTACTCTCAAGACTACCCATTTAATATTTCCTGAAAATGTGTATTGGTATGTACAAATTGAAAGTTTTCAAAAGAGCTTTTAATATAATTATTCTATATTTTATTAACTAAAGAATTAAACTTAAATAGAGAAAAGAGTCCTAATCCTAATTGGGAAAATAATTCCCTTATTCTAATAAACTACTAAAACACAAGGGAAAATAATTCTTTTATTCTAATAAACTACTAAAAGATAAAATAAAATATGAATAAAATATGAATAAAACTTGTCTACCTAAATAAATTTAAAATATATACATATTTCAACACCCTCTCTCAAGTTGGTCCATATATATCAATCATGCCCAACTTGCTTACAAGAAAATCAAAGCTTGTCTTAGAGAGCCATTTGGTGCATATGTCAGCAATTTGTTGTTTTGAAGGAACAAACGGCATGCATACTTGGCCTTCTTCAATCTTCTCATTGATAAAGTGTCTAACAATCTCAACATGTTTAGTTCTGTCACGCTGGACTAAGTTGTAAGTAATACTAATGGCGGCTTTGCTATCACAATACAATTTCATTGGTGAAGTTATTGGTTTCCTCAGCTCTTCTATAATTCTTTTTAACCATGTCATTTCACAAATTCCTCGAGCCATTGATCTAAACTCAACCTCTGCATTACTTCTTGCTACAACACTTTATTTTTTGCTTCGCCAAGTCACAAGATTTCCTCAAACAAATGTACAATATCCTAATGTAGATCTTCTATCTGTTATTGAGCCTGCCCAAACTGTATCTATATAAGCTTTAATTACTCTTTGTTCGGATTTCTTGAAGAATAAGCCATTTACAGGTGAACTCTTCAAGTATCTTAAAATTCGAAACACCGCTTCTTCATGTTCCTCTATTGGGGAGTGCATAAACTGACTCACTAAGCTCACTGCAAAAGCTATGTCTGGCCTTGTATGTGAAAAGTAAATTAACTTACCAATTAATCTTTGGTATTACCCTTTATCAACTAATCGACCTTCTTTATTTTCGAATTTTACATTTGGATCAATTGGTGTGTCAGCTGGACGACAACGACTCATCCCAGCCTCTTTCAAAAGATCAATCATATATTTTTTTCTAAGAGACCACAATACCCTTCTTTGATCGAGAAACTTCTATTCCAAGAAAGTATTTCAAAGGACCTAAGTCTTTGATCTCAAACTCCAATGCTAGATGCTCCTTGAAACACCTTATTTCATCTACATCATCTCCTGTAAGAATGATATCATCGACATAAACTATAATAACTGCTATTCTACCTTTTTGAGAATGTAGATAGAACATTGTGTGATCAGCTTGCCCTTGTGAGTAACATTGTTTTTTAACAACTTGAGTGAACTGTTCAAACCAAGCTCGCAGAGACTGCTTTAGACCATACAGAGATGTCTTGAGTTTACATACTCGAGTTCTAAATTTTTCTTCAAAACCTGGAGGAGGATCCATGTAAACTTCTTCTTCAAGTTTTCCATTTAGGAAAGCATTCTTCACATCTAGCTGCTGTAAAAACCAATCAAGATTAACAACAATTGATAAAAGAACTCTAACGGAGTTTAATTTGGCTACTAGAGCAAATGTTTGAAGATAATATATCCCATATGTGTGAGTGTACCCTTTAGCCACCAACTGGGCTTTGTATTTATCCAAAGATCTATCTGGTTTGAATTTGGTTGTGAATACCCATTTACAGCCCACTGTTTTTTTCCTACAGGTAATTCAATTGTTTCCTATGTGCCTTTTTTTTAAGAGCGCGCATCTCTTTTAAAATAGCCTCTTTCCACTCAAGAACCTATAAAGCATCTTTCACATTTTTTGGTGTTTTCACAATATCGAGACACGAAACAAAGGCTGAGAATGTCGAAGACAAGGCTTTATAAGATACAACGTTAGACATGGGATATTTGACAATATTTCGAACACATTTTCTTTTATAAATTAGAATATCTAAATTAGAAAATTCATTCGTTGGATTATGAGCTTTACGTGGACTTTTGACAAGATATTGTGGGTCAGATTCTTGGTGATGAATTTGATGGATTCCCTTTCTTGATTTCGGTTTCTTCTTGAGTAAACAACTAACTCCTTTGTTTGTTCTTTATTCTCATGATCTGACTTTACACCTTCATACTCCTTTTTATTAACAACATTAACATCATTAATGTCTATGTTAATCATAAATTCACCTTCCCCATATTAAAATCCCTATATTGTAAATTCGTAGTCTTTTCTTGATCAATTATAGAAGCTTCCTTACTATAATTTCCTCCCTAAAGATTAGAATTAAAATAAGATTGCGTTTCAACAAATATGACATACATGGTAACAATAATCTTCCTATCAATTGGATCATAACATTTGCAACCCTTTTTATTAGAAGTATAGCCAACAAAGACACATTTTTTTGCTTTAGGATCTAGTTTACCTTGGTTGTGAAGATGAACAAAAACATTAAACCTAAAAACTCAGAGGGATAAATCTGTGATCAATTTAGAGTTAGGAAAGTTATCTTTAAATAAGCGAAAAGGAGTTCTATAGTTTAAAGTTTTGTTAGACATTTTATTAATAAGATATGTAGCAGTTAACAAGGCTTCACCCCAAAGATAACATAGTGCTTGACTAGTGAACATCAAGGCTCTAGTTACTTCCAAAAGATGTCGATTTTTTCTTTTTGCAATCCTATTTTGTTGTGGTGTATTTGTACAAGAACTTTGGTGGACTATTTCATGTTTGATTAAGAAACCACCTAATTGGTCACTAAAAAATTCCCCACCATTGTCACTCCGAAATACTTATATTTTCACACTAAATTGTGTTTTCACCATAATATAAAAAGACTAAAACACATGTTTAACTTCAGACTTATCTTTTAATAAAAACACCCAACAAATACAAGTGTGATCATTAATAAATGTGACAAACCAACGTTTTCCTGAAAAAGTTAAGACTCTTGAAGGTCCCCAAATATCACTATGAATTAACAAAAAAGGTTTTGAGGTGGAAAGAATAACTAATGATGTTTAGCCAATTCACAAAATTCATAGCGATATGAAGAAGGACTTTTGTTTTTAAACATATTAGGTAACAAATATCTTAAATAGTAAAAATTAGGATGTCCAAGCCTATAATGCCAAATCATAACCTTTTCAAAATCGAAAACAGAATTTGAACATAAAGTAGTTGTTGGTAGACTTAGATGGTTGTTGTCAAGAAAGTAAATTCCACCAAATTCTTTAGCATTGCCAATCATTCTCCCTATGACCATGTCCTAAAATTTACACAGAGAGGAGTCAAATATAAAATGACAATTTGAGGACTGGGATAATTTACTAACCGATATGAGATTACAAGCTAGATTTGGCATATTTAAAACATCATGTAAAACCAAGGAAGACGAAATTTTAACAGTGCCTTTCCCAGCTATTGTTGAGAATGACCCATTTGCTACTTTGATCTTTTTGTCTCCTGCACAAGGTGTGTAAGTTGAAAAAAGAAAACGGCTACTAATCATGTGATCACTAACTCTAGAATCAAAGATCCACACGTTTGTTTTACAAGGTTTGACACTAAAAAAACAGAAAAATCAATACCTGATTTGGCAAAAGAGGAAGAAGGATTATTGGATGAGTTAGGAATATAAGAATTCATCCGAAACTGTGGTGATTGGCAAAACTTGTGTAGATGCTCTAATTGTTTCTTAGTGAATGGAGACCCTTCCAGAGAACTTTGGCCCTCATAATTTTCATTAGTTGTTTGGAAAGCTTTGCTATCCCCTAATTGTGAAACCACGACCATTTCCACTTTTTTTCTTCCATTTGTTGGTTTCTCATGGAGCTTCCAACACGTTTCTTGAGTGTGCCAATATTTTTTGCAGTGATCACACCAAGGTTTTTTCCTTTTTTCACTATCATCATTATTTTTAATAGTTACAAGAGCAGAATTATCATCATTAGCTTCAAACCCTGGCCTTAACATTACTTTTCTCCTTGTCTCCTCTCTCTTAACCTCAGAAAAAATCTCACGAAGTTTTGGAAGTAGTTTTTTCCCTAAGATCTGATATCTCACTTCATCAAATTCTTTATTTAAACCAGACAGAAACAAATAAGCTCGTTCATTCTCTTCTTTTTTCATAGCTTTTACACCATCTCCGGAACGACACTCATATTCATCATTATAATATTGATCCAGTTCTTGCCAAAGAGACATCATCTTATTATAATAAAAAGTAACTTCCTTTTCCCCTTGCCTAGCTTTCCAAAGTTTTATTTTTAACTTAAAGATCTGTGAAGCATTTTCTAAATCTGAATAGGTGTCTTTTACAGCATTTTAAACACATTTGGCAGTCGAGAGAAAAAGAAAAGGTTTACCTACGGATGCTTCCATGGAATTAATAAGCCACGCAATTATCATAGAATTTTCTAACCTCCACTTGCTCATCTTTGGATCGCCCACTTGTGGTTGTTTGACTTCTCCAGTTAAATGACCTAGCTTGCCGCGCCCATCAATTGCTAATTTTACGGACTGCGACCATTCTATATAATTCTTGCCATTCAGCTTATGAGATGTCAGTTGAAAAGAAAGGTGAGACGCCTCTGTCTCTTGAGTCATTGTACTTTCAGTAGTTGTTTCAATGGTAGAACTTTCATCCTCTGTTTGATTGCTAGATCTCTTATCTCCAGTGAAAGCTGTTTTAACCATGATGTTATTAGAGATTTAACCTAGCGCAGATGCCATGAAAGTTTTCAAGAGAGCTTTTAATAAAACTGTTCTATATTTTATTAACTAAAGAATTAAACTTAAATAGAGAAAAGAGTCCTAATCCTAATTAGGAAAATAATTCCCTTATTTAAAATCAACTACTGAAACATAAGGGAAAATGATTCCCTTATTCTAATAAACTATTAAAAGATAAAATAAAATATTCCTAAAATATAAATAAAACTTATCTACTCCCATCCATGGAAAATCTCAATTCCTTAACAGCCTCAGCTTTCTAGCAATTGTCAAGGCCACTGTTTGTAATGTTTGAGCTTGTTGTGACTGGGATTATTGCTCTCTATATTTGTAGTGCTTATAGCATTGTTGGACAGTTCTGTGCTTGTTTAGTTCCTTCTTCAGGTGACATGTTTGCTAATAGGGCACGATTCTCAGCATGAATTTCACTCTTAAGAGACATGGACTGGAACCATATTTATTTCCTAAGTTGTTGAATTGTATCTATCTTCTTCATTCTCCTAAGTTACGCATTAACATTATCATTACGAAACATTCTTTTTGGCATGACCTAACCATTAATGGTCATCAGTCTTCATTCTCTAGTGAAGTTTTCAAAGCCGGCATCTTCAATATGCTCTTGCTAGTGTACTTGAACTATTGAAGTGAGTGATTTGTGTCCATTTTAGTGAACCAACTAGCACTCAATTCACTCCTCATAGAGGCTAGCTACATCTACATGTTCACCTAAGGAGATATTCAATATGCTTCTCTTGCCTATATCTTTCATTGCTTCTCCATCCATTATTTGTCTTAGTTTTCTCAAGGTTTGACTCGTTTTGCTTCCCTTTTCTCTTGGAAAATCATCACTCTGCATTGCCTCCTTCCAATGGCTTAGCGAAAACTGATATGGGATAAAAGTCGACAAATCTACTTTCATCTTCATCATCCAATACAACATCTCTGTTATTGTTTCTTAGAGTCCAATGCCGCAAATTTTGGGTTCAACCAACTTCTGCTTAGAACAAATAAACCCATTTAATTACTTGAGCCAACAACTATAAGAGGAAGGAAGATAAAAACCAAAAGGGAGTGCTAGCATTAATTGATAACCATATTCCAAACTCATTTTCTAGGCTTCAATCTCATGGTTTTTGATATGGTTGTTTGAACTGGACCGATCAATTGGATCGGAATCAGTCAAAGTATCAGTTCAAAGAAAGGTATTGAACCGGTTACTTTGGAAATCTATACGAATTGATTGAACCAGTTAAATTATAAAAGGACTTTTAGCCTAAACAAAAATGTTGTTCACTTCCAAGTTAAGCGAAGGAGTTGGAATCAGCGATTCTACCATACGACAGTTCATTATTTCTATATCTTTGCAGCCTTACCATTTGGAAATAAGCTAATAAATTTCCAATGATCTTTTCTCTCAAATTGAATCCAATTTACTATTGGGATTGATTTGAAAAATTATTTAACTTGATTTTATTAACTCAATGGCATTCAATCAGATTACTATAAACAACAAACTGCTATGTACTAATAGAACACAAAAATAACACATAGCAGTCAGTACCTCAACAGGTTATACGTATCCTTCAGTCTTTCCCAGGCATTTCTGTAATGGTAGATTCAAAAATTAAATTATGCATTCCATGCGGCAGGATTTGTCAACCAATAGGACAAACCATCAAAAGATACAGTAGTATACTGCTCGATAAGAGTATCATTAAATGTCGAGTAACTTTCATGAATCTCTGATTGAAACCTAGAAATTTCGCGTTATTTTTTTTCATGTCTCCGCTATTAAACTAATAAGACATAATTGAAATAGTTTTGGGTCTTCCCTTAGATCTTTTCTCGTCAAGAAGCTGTCCATATAGCTCTTGCAAAACCTCATAAACATCCCAAATCTTCTCATCTTCAAAGCATAGCCATTCAGTATTCAAATAATAATAATAATAAAACACAGCCATTCTAGTGAGTCATATGATGGATAATGAGGGCAGTTTCCAGATTAGGGGAACACCCCCGTGTTAAACATAGCTAAAGAACTGAAGAGTATTACTCAAAGAGAACTTTCAAAACATTACAAAAAGACTTAACTTCACAGTACATGCATGAGGTTTTTATAACCACGTACACTAACTACCCTAGCTAACTATCTGCCAACTGTACTAACTACTTAGTAGCTAACTACTAACTGCTTTATTAACTACTCTAATATTCTCCTGGTTTTCCTTTGTTGAGGTAACCCTCCTAGGCAGAACACAAAATGCTCATTGAAAGAACTCAAATTGCTTGGGAGTGATAGGCTTTGTAAGGACATCAGCTACCTGTCGTTTAGAGGGAACATAATTCACCTGCAAGGTACCATCATGAACTCGTTCACGAATAAAACCTGAGCATGGTGTGTAGGATTTGCAGCCATCGAAACAGTAGATGTATTATCACACCAGATAACAGGACTTTGAGAGAATTGCACACCAACTTCATTAAGTAACTGGTTAAGCCACAATACTTCAGAAACACAGTTAGCAAGACTGCGGTACTCAGCCTCAGACGGAGATCGTGATACAACAGCTTGTTTTTTTTAGCACCAAGCAACAGGATTCAGACCAAGAAACACAACATAACCTGTGGTGGAGCATCTGTCTTCCATCGAAGAGGCCCAATCAGCATCTGAGTATCTGGTTAACTGAAGCTATCCTTTAGAAAAAAACAATCCATAGTCTAATGTGCCAGCAAGATAGCGCAACACTCTCTTAATTGCTTTCCAATGAGCTGTACGTGGAGCATTCATGAACTGGCTGAGCTTGTTGATAGAGTAAGACAGATTAAGACGAGTAATACAAACATACTGAAGCATTCTAATTGTGCTACGATACAACTTTCCATCAATGAAGTCTGAACTATCATCATCCGCAACCAGCTTCGGAAAACACACTATAGGAGTTGGTGTTAATGCTGCTGCAGACATCCCAATCTTTGTCAAGATGTCACAGATATACTATCGCTAACTAAGAAATAAGCCTTGAGGTGTATGATGAACTGCAATGCCCAAGAAAAAATTGAGCTGACCCATATCCTTGAGAGCAAACCTTTTATTCAACAATTGCACAACCTCATCAACTTCTCGACTAGAACTACCTGTGATGACTATATCATTAACATAGGCCATAAGAAGTAAATAGTTTCCAGATGCCTTGCGAATAAACAACAAAGGGTCAGCTTTGGAGGTTTGAAAACCAAGCTGACTAGTGAGATATTGCCTGAGAGTCTGAAACCATGCACGAGGCGCTTGCCTTAGCCTATACAAAGCTTTGTTAAGTTTGCATACAGGCTTTTGCCCATTAATGCCATATTGTTCAAACCCAAGGGGCTGCTCCATGAAAATTTCCTCTGACAACTCACCATTGAGAAAGGTATTATTGACATCAACTTGCCTCAATGTCCAGCCTTTCATAACAGACATAGCAAGAACAGTGCGAATAGTAGTAGCACGAACCATAGGACTGAAGGTGTCTCAAAAGTCCAATCCTGCATGCTGAGAGAAACCCTTGGCCACTAGACGAGCTTTATATCTTTCAACAGAACCATCAGCCTTGGTCTTAACTTTAAACAACCACTTGCAGCCCACAACTTGCCGATTCGCAGGCAAGGGACACAAAGACCATGTGTTGTTATGAAGCAAAGCCTTCAGCTCATTATGAACAGCTTCTTTCCAATAGTCATTAGTCATAGCCACATGAATGTCATGAGGAACATCTTCAAGAGTGAGAGACGCAATGCTCATGTAGACCTTCAGTTTAAACACACCAGCTTTACTGCGGGTCACCATGGCATGTGTATTACAAGGGATAGGAATATCAGATGAGGAATGAGAGGTAGGAGCTGACACAAAAGGAAGGGAACTGTGGGACGAATTTGAGGAAGACTCAGATACGGGTGAAAGAGCATTATTATGAGGTGAAAAAATAGGCTCACTTGGGTTCGGTGGTAAAGTAGAAGCTGTGTCATATGAGGAAGGCATCGACATGACAAGTAACTTAGAGCTGGAGCTCAAAGAGGGTGGTAAACAGCTAGGCTTGGAAGTGACTGACTTGAAAGGAAAAGCTGTCTCATGGAAAGTGACATCTCTTGAGATATAAACTCTACCAAAGGAGTCTTGACACTTGTACCCTTTATGTGAAGGTGAATATCCAAAAAAAAGTGCAAGGTGTTAACCGAAATTGCAACTTATGAGTATTGTAGGGCCGTAGGTTAGGGAAACAAAGACAGCCAAACATGCGAAGAGCACTATAGTTAGGCAACAACTTGAACAACTTTTCATAAGGTGACATGCCATGTAGAGGATAAGAAGGCAACCTGTTGAGCAGATAAACTGCACTTGAAAATGCATCATTCTAATAAGACAGAGACATAGAAGCATGGGCCAACATTGAGAGACCAGCTTCAACAATCTGTTTATGCTTTCTCTTAACCAAGCCATTTTGAGCAGAGGTACACGGACATGAAAAGCATGCATAATCCCTTGTTGTGAAAGATACGTCTTCAAGGCTAGAAACTCTCCTCCCCCATCTGACTGAAGAGTCTTAAGTTTGCATCCAAGAGTGCGCTCAACCTGTCTCTGAAACTGTGAGAACACTGTGAGCACTTCCGACTTTTACTTCATAAAGTACACCTAAGTATACCGTGAGTAGGCATCTGTGAAAGCAACATAAAATCGAAAGCCATTCGACATTACCGGTGCAGGGCCCCAAACATCAGCTACCACTAATTACAAAGGTGCATCATATTCAGTTAACTTTTTTGAAACGGCTGTTTATGCTCTTTGCCCAAATGACAAGTAACACACTGAAGAACATCTTTATTCAAATCAAAAGAAATATTACACTTAAGTAAAGCCTTAGAAAGAATGTCTTTACAAGGATGCGCAAGTCTACAATGCCATATGTCAAAAGGAACAACAGCACTAGTAGCAAAACAACGAGCAGCTTGAACACACGATAACTCAGGCTTAGGCAAGCCATGTAAGTGAAGCTTGTACAACCCATCTCGTTCTGTCCCTTTAAGAAGCACCTCCCCCGTACGCAAGTCCCGAACCTGAGACTGTGAAGGCATAAACTCAAAGATGACTTGATTATCTTTGGTAAATCTTGAGACAGATAAAAGGTTCTTTGTTATTCCAGGCACAAGCAACAAAGACCGCATAAAAAGAGGACGCGAACGAGTGAGTAAAGATGACTGACCCGATGACAGAACAGATAAAGCATCACCATTACCAACATACACCTTACCTGGCCCTTTATATGTGGTGCTATCCGCTAGAGATGTAGGTGAGTACGTGAGATGATGAGTGGCCCCAGAGTTTGGGTACCATGCATTATCCTCAACAGTCTCGGGTGTAGCAATGTAAGCTTGAGATTGAGCTACTGATTGAGCAAGTAAACTAGACGAGGGGCAAGAAGATGAAGCAAATGAATTTGTCTAGGAAGGTGTCAGCACAGGAGAAGGAAAGACCCAATTCAGTTGCACAGTAGAGGTAGATACGGACGTAGGCCAAGGCACCATAGGAGAGCCAGCCCCAAACATGCACATATTAGCTTGTGAGGATGGTGGTGGTCTATACCCTGTACTTTTATATGAGGCATCAAAACGGTAATAGCAACGATCAACAAGATGTCCTTGCTTACTACACAACTGACACTGAAACCGCGAGCTAGAGGCACAACCACGCCCTCGGCCTCGAGAGCCTGTGAAAGGTCAATACGCAGGCGAAGATTCAGACTTAACATCTTGCCCTGCAAGCTAATGTGTGACAATATTAGCAGAAGCAACAACCTCAGGAATGGAAGGCAATTGCCTTGTCTCAGCATCAAGCAACATTGTAGTGACTCCTTGAATAGAATAGGGCGTAGGGCTGGCTGTAATGATAGCAATGATCGACTCATACTCTGGAGGCAAACCATTAAGAATAGCTGTAACATGTTCATGATCAGTTATGACCTCACCACAACTAGCAAGATTAGCATAATAGCCCTTGATCTTTACCAAAAAATCTCTCATCGACAAATCACCTTTTCGCTGAGAATGCAAAGCCCGACGATAGAACATTAGACGAGATGTAGTTTTGCTGCCATACAAGCCAACAATAGTGTTCCAAATCTGAGCAGCAGTATCCATGCCAATAAGGTGAGGAAGAACTGCTTGACTAACAGACGACAACAGCCAAGAAGCAAGTGCACTATCTTGCTGTTCAAACCGAATAAAATCGGGATTCTCTTGAGGACTACCATTAACATCTGCCAAGAACTGAGGCGGAGCAACAGATTGAGGATCCAAGAAACTCTGAAGCTTGAACATCTTGATCACCAAAAGAATCTATTGATGCCACAACAGATAATTAGTGTCATCAAGAAGAACACTAACCTTTTTGGTAGAAAAGAATCGCCCATCAACACCATCAGCCAAATTGAAGGCCATCGGAGACGAACCGGAGTGAACCGCAGACGGACTTGTGGGATGAGACATGAACCACAGAAAAAAAAATGGATCAATGGCAATGTGATACCATGTTAAACATAGCTAAAGAACTGAAGAGTATTACTCAAAGAGAACTTTCAAAACATTACAAAAAGACTTAACTTCACAGTACATGCATGAGGTTTTTATAACCACGTACACTAACTACCCTAGCTAACTATCTGCCAACTGTACTAACTACTTAGTAGCTAACTACTAACTACTTTATTAACTACTCTAATACCCCGAACAAGTGAGCCTACATCTACAGACAAGAAAGTGGACCTGACTTTCAAACCTAAAAGGAAGAGCATTCCATTCCCAGCTCTACAAACTTCAGAGCTATATCACCAGGGTCTTGCATAATATGTTGTAAATCAGATAGCCTTCCTTTGCAGGTTTTCCTTTTTCCAGCTTCAAAGCTGAAGCCTTGATGTAAAACTTAATGGAGTATGGATTTATTGCCATTTTCTTTCAGGGAAACTTTTAATTGTACATATTTTGTGCCGGTTGTTTTTTTTGGTTCAACGTCAGTGGTGATTTATTTCTCAAGAATTCGAAGAATTGATCTCTTCTTAGTTGATAATTGTAAGCGTCCCTCAATGTGAAAATGAATAACATTTGACAGAAGTCAAGACAATTCTTCGCTCTGTAATTTGTAGGTACATTGTAGATGTTCCCATTATTTTCTAGAAAACCGAGTCCAAGGGTGTTTTCTTTTTTTCTTTTTTGAAACTACTTTAGAAAGAATAGGATAAAGTGATCAAGTTCCTCAAAAGCAGAATAGAAAACGAAAAACCAATTATTTTTATTTTATTTTATCGATTTACTTGAACTTTTTTTTTTTAATTCTATTCTGATTATGTTTAATAAGAAAAGTTGGCAGGCAGGCAGCTACTGTTGCCCATAGCAGATCTGAATGCAAAGCAAAACTTGTGATCTCAAATGGCAGATTGGTCTCAACTCCCACAAGAGCTTTTACTTCTAATAGCCGAACGCCTTGAAGCCCGATTTGATGTTGTCAGATTCCGATCTGTCTGCTGTTCATGGCGTTCCTCTGTTCCACCAAAACTTTACCCTTTTCGACCCACATATCTCCGAACCCGAGGTAGACTTGAGGAGTCTCTGAGCCATATCACCAGATATACCTTTTACCTTTTAAGATCGTCTCGCGGCAACGAAACAGAAGCCCCAGGTTGCTGGTTGGTCAAAATCGGAGAAGGAAGCCGCCGTGTCAAAATGCAACTGTTGAATCCTTTTTCAGATTCTAAGCTGGAATTTCTTCCTAGAAACTTTCCAAAGGTATTGGATTTAACCAACTTTCAAGTCATTGAGTTGGGTCATCAATATGTTGGTCTGTATAATGTGTATATTGACCATCCTTTAGAGCCCCAATGCTACGACTACAGAAAAAAAGTAGTTCTGCAGCAGTCAAGTACCAATTGTGATGATTTTATAATACTTGCGTCTTTCCGATGCCCAGCTTTTCTGAGGTCGGGAGAAAAGGAATGGACTGTGCTTGAACATGTGTATCACCTTCAGGATATTATTTCATTTAATGAGAAATTCTATGCCATTGACCTAAATGGCAAAACTAGAGTCATTGACCAATCTTTAAACGTTAGTTTCCTACCACATGTAGGCTCTCCCGGTAGCAGAAAGTTCTTGGTTAAGTCCCATGATAATTTGTTGGCTGTTGAAATGCTTTCGAATCCCGATAAGGGTGTTGGTTTTAGAGTGTTTAGGATGAGTGAAGAATATCACAAGTGGGATGAGATGGAAAGTTTAAGGGATCGGATTTTATTTCTGGATTTTTATGGAGCAGTTTCAGCACCAGCTTCTGAATTCTATTTGGGTAAAGGAAACCTCATCTTCTATCCCAGAGGTCTCTTCAATTCTCCACGTGATCCTGACCCTGGATTTAGACTTGTCTTTGTGTTTGATTTAGAAACTGGTACTGCCTGCCCTTTAGAGAATCGCCCTGCCTACCGTAACTTGTTTTGGCCACCTCCAGAATGGGTAACTTCTTCCACAGAAGTTATAAGCAACTCCACTCATTCCATAACTTCTGCTACATCAGAGAGTGAGTGCACGTATCTTGAACCCGATTTAGCCATCTCTCCAACAGTAAATACCTTGAAAACGGTAACTTCTTCTGCAAGTAAAGAAGTCGGCACAGAGCATCCATCTCCAAGCTCAAAGTGCAGCTTCAAATGTTGTTTTTTCTAACTCAAGTATCTCTAGTAGACATGATAATTTATGTATTCATGTTATTTTTCTGCATGTACTCTCAAGTTTCTCAACTTCTTTTGAATGCTACACTCGGTTAATGTATTCAAAATTGCCTCTTATGTCTTTTCTTAATTTCTTTCATGTTTATTGATATAAGTATAGAAAATATGGACAATCACATGTATAATAAGAGCAATTACATATTATTTTATAAAAAAAAGAGTAATTACATATTATTTATTTAGTATTATAAAAGATTAGTCCAAATTAAAAGTGATCTAATTTGGTTATGTTTTATTGGCTTTAGTTATTAATAAAATATGAGTCAAATATATATAGATAGTCTACTAATTAATTTCTAATTGATGATAGGCGAGTTAATGTACAAAAGTTATATATTAAAAATTAAGTTCTATTTTATGCTCGAATTCTATTTTTAATGATTATGAATTTGATTTATGCTTTGGTCAAACATGATAATTTTAATGGATATCATGATGGGAATATTTGGATTTTAGGAAAAAGGAGTTAATATAAAACTCGGGCATCCTTTTAATTGGATGAGTGTGAGTGTTGATTCCTTCAATTAAATATTAAATCAATCATTGTTTCAATATGGTGTTAGTAATGTATGGTTAATGGTTTTTATGCTATTATGCGTGAATGCTGGTATATATATTGGGGATTAATCATGTTTAATTATTATATTTTCAATCTTTTGATTTTCATAATTTTAGTTTTTAAGGATATATAAGTACAGATTGAATATATATCCAATTCAAAGAGGATTACAGTTTAAGATTGATGCAAATTTTAGGGGCATATAATTTCAAAATTTGTAAATAAGTCGACTATTTATTTTTGTAGAAACACATGACTCTTGGTAAAAAAAAAAAATCACATGCATTGTTTTAAAGAAAAAAAATTTTATAATCGCGGATGGAGATTTGAGGATGTTTATTGCATGGAGGTTTATAGTTTTTTAATCTCTTAATTGCTTTCTGTTATTAGAGTAATTATGTAAGAATGACTTATTTTGTTTAATGGCTAAATATGATTGAATAAATTTGGTTTAGTTATATGATTTTGCTGTGAGTATTTGGTTTTAGTATATTATGAATTTGAATATTTGATTAAATTATGATAATCTAGTCTATCGTATGAATTGTGGGATATGTCAATTATTATGAGGTTGATTTTGAGATATTTAATTTAATGGTTTTAAATTTTGACACAAACTCATGATAATTATGAGTATTAAGATCATACTTATAATATTTGATTTTGTATTTTATTATAAAATTTTAATGGCTGCTTGTAATTCATTAAAGATTAAGGTATTCGGTTTCTCATTTAGTAAGGAGACAATCTTATTTTGGGTTATTGTTATGAACATTTTAAATTTGAATATTTGGTATGTTTATATATTTTTTAAAATAATTTAATTGAAATAATAAGTTGCCAAAGTGACATCTATTATTGAAATTATTTGTTTTAAAATATAAAAGGTTCTTTGCATGTAACTTAAGCTATGTTAATATTGATTGGCCCAAAAGAAGGTTAATATTTAACAAAATTACATGTGCAACTGTAATAATGAACATGTGACGAATATTCAATTTTACATGTGAGCAATAAATCATCCCAAAGGAAGATTTATTGTTTGACATTTTCTTATTGTCAGTGTTTGATTACTACACTAAGATATCACTCACAAGTTAATATTTTGTCCAAAGATGAAATATTAATGGAGTGTCTAATATCTTGATATAGGGTTTACCTTTATTCAAATTATTTTGGTTTAAATATGAAATATTTTGAAACTAATAAATTCATATTTTGATCTTGGGATTTAAGTAAGGATGTCTAATATTTTAAATAGCTAAGTTGAAACAAAATGCCATTAAAGTGACCTCTTTTGTGTAGATTAGTTTATTTAAAATATCAAGATGATTATATGTTTTTGTTATTCATGCGTTTATCAATCGACTCAAAGGTAAATTAATATTTGGCAGAATTTCAATGACATTTATGGTGATAAATGTGTGATAATTATAAGGTACTTTATGTGAGCAATATTGTGACATCCCAAACCCGACCAGGACGGACCAACCTGAATTCGAAGCATTACATTAGTCACCTAAGTGACTCTCTAGCTAACGACCACCCAAGACATACCTCAACCTTATAACACCTCAATCGTATCTGATTATTAGTTATTTATTACCGCGGAAGAAAATTATGTGCCAATTTTAAACTTTTCCTAAGTAATTTAACCTAAAGGCATTTTCGTCATTTTACCACCTATGGTGAACTAACCCGATTTTAGATCTAAATGTTTACCGACATTCTTCTAGTCAAATTATACAAGCGTAAAAGTTTTATCTTAAATCGAGTTCATTTGTTATGTCTAATTCAATTTTTACTATTATGAACTAAATTGTAACAAATACAAACTATCAAGACCTATTTTGAGTTACAAATTAAGTGTGTTTCTATTGAAATTTACCCATTACAAGACTAATCCTAAATTATTACCAAGTTTCCTTATCATCTAAGGCTCTAATTAGACTAATCAATTTTCAGGACTAAGTCGTAACTTAAACAAATTAAAATACCAATTTAAAAAGACAAAAATTCAAACCCCCAAAAACCCACACGGCCATGTCCCCCCAGACAGTGTGTCATTAAATGCCTGTGTTCGTGTCGTGAAAAACTTTTTGGCAGATCGCACATTCTCGTGTAGAAATCCCACATGCCCGTGTGTGATTGCTCCAGTTTCCACACGCCTGTGTGCAACCCCTTACACGCCCATGTGGACAGGCACACGCACGTGTGAAAACCATTGCACCTATTTTTGCGAAAAACTCAATTTAAAACCCAATTTTATATATTTTAATGACCAATTAAACTTGATTTAACTACGATTAATTAACATATATATATATATATACACATGCCTAAGCCTTAATTAAATAGAATTAGGCAATTAATTTCATGCACATCAAACACTGAATAAATCAAACAAGTGGCATACTTAGTCGCTAATAAACCACTCCATGAAAGCTTCATTTAAACAATCATTAGTATAAATTTCATGCTTCACACATCGTGTTATCAACCACTGTGTTATCAAGCAACAATACACTATAATCAATCAATAATTAAACTCAAACATGCCTCAAAATTATTATAAAACCATTTAAAATAAATGTCCAATGTCCAATGTCCAAAGTCCAATTACAACAAAACATCAACCTAATTCCCGGGAGTTCCACAATGCCTAACTATAGTATCTAAGATGCGTAATAAAGTCTCTACCAAACCTAAATCTCTCGGAACCCTCTTGCTCGGCTCATCGGCTCTTCAATCCGGATGATTATCTGCACGAATGTGAGGGTGTGAGCTTTAAAAAGCTTAGTGAATGTTAATAAAAACAACAAGTAAATTAACATCCAATTCATGCTTAATTCACAACCAATCATTCACCAATTGTTAATTAAACATGTCAATTTAATTTCCATAAGCATTTTCAATACCAAAACTCAATTATTCATGACTTTCAATCATCAATTGATATAGCAACAATCATACATGAATACATTGGCATACATTTTTCATTGCTTAATCGGGTGATCATACATCTGATAAACAGATCTCTGAACTCCCACAAATATCAAATACAGTCCACCGAGTTGAGCGGGCCGAAGCATATGCTCCTTTATAGCACCACAAATAAATCATTGAATGGAGACTCATGCTCAACACTTCCTTATCTACTCCAAACAAATCATTCCACATAGAGCCTTATGCTCACAATGTCACAAATAAAGGTGAGTACCCACAAATCCTATGGTATGCCAACTATATCCAATGGATCCACCATGCATGTTGCCAATATACTCAGTCAAACATAGCATACAAATCAGTCATTATTTTGCTCAATTTAATATGACAAAATGATTATGTATAGCTTGTAACATAGTCATTTAGCATCCAAT
This sequence comes from Gossypium stocksii, assembly GCA_020496765.1. Classification (NCBI taxonomy): domain Eukaryota; kingdom Viridiplantae; phylum Streptophyta; class Magnoliopsida; order Malvales; family Malvaceae; genus Gossypium; species Gossypium stocksii. The sequence goes on from CM035621.1 coordinate 104,367,292, forward strand.
TAAATCAAGAAACTCATTCATCAATTACCTATATCCAGTTACCAATTGAAACATCAACATATCATGATAAAAAATGTCAGTATATATGCTTAAAATCATCCTTAAAATTAATTTAATTAAATAGCACAACACCACAAAAAAACTCACTTACCTTCTTTTTTCAATACAATTCAATTTTTGCATATTCAATACTAATCTTGCAAAATCAAACATTCATCCATAATTAATTAATTTTAATCAAATAATTAAAGTACTAATTAAACATAATTGAGGGTCAATTTACCAAATCGCCCGTAGAAACACTCACCACACAATTTTATTCTATCACAACAAGTGATCAACTAGGCAATTTCGAGCTTCAATTCCGGTTATCTCAGTCCTTTTCAAGATTCAGAGCTTCAACAGAGGTAAAGTAGACATTACCACCTTTTCAAAGCTATGTTAAACATGAATTTAAATTTACTATGCTAATCGAAATCATTTCTCAAAGATACCTTACCGAATTTGTAACATCAAGTCGAAAACTCAATTCCTCACAAAGTCGATCTCTCCAACCCTTCTCATCACTTCCAAACATCAATACTAAACCAGATACATATAAACTAAGCATCAATTTCACGTTTAAATCAATTTCATAAAAATTTGGAAAATTAATTCAAGAAGATAATGAAATTTGGATTTCTTCAAATTTCCTCACAAATCATGTTTAATCTTGATAATTATGACAAAAAAATATTTTAATAAATCCATTTTGAGTTGGAACATCCATTGATTTGTGGATTTCCTCTCAAAATTCAAAATCCACTATTAAAGCACATTAAGCTTTTGAAGAAGATGACATTAATAAAAAAAAAATCCTTTAATTGACTCTCTAATCATGTAAAAATGTTTCTAATTTTCATAAAAAGAAGTTGAGGATTGAAGATTACCTTTGATTCGCTCTACATTTGCTGATTGAAAATCTTGATTTAAGAAGCTTGAGAAATTTTAGAATATTTTTGGTTTCTTTTGAGAATAATTTCGGGTAAATTGAGAGAGTATTTTGAGAAAGAAAATGGTTGGATATATTCTCAGATGATAGATTTTTAAAACCATGCAAAGAAAACAAAATTTATAGCTCTCTAATATGATGTAAATGGTGTGAAAAATAGGTTAGATGCATTGTTTTTAAAATTGAAACAACCCACCATAATTTAAAAATTGGAGAATTGCCCTAATGGCCACTCTCACATTTCCCTTGTTTTACCATTTAATCATTTCCCTCCAAAATTTCAATTTTTAAGGTTTATTTGCCAAATAAATACTCTAAATTTTCCCTTGTTTTACAATTAAACCCAATTTAATTAATATTCAAATTTAACCCTAATTAACCCCCAATAAAAATTATTTTAAAATTCTTTTTTTGACCCAAATTAATTATTTTCACTTAAAATTATTTAATTACTTTAAAATTAATTTTCAAAAATATTTTTATTTTTTTGGATTATTGTTTAATCGATTTAGATGAAATTAACCTCCTAAGTTAAATTAAAAATGACTAGAAGGCCATAAATTCCTAGTTTCACACTCGGAACCCAAAAAATATACCCAAAACTACTAGGCTCGGTTTAAGGATATTACAAATAAGTTAGTCCAAAGATTAATTCATTGTTTGACATAATTTATTGTCAATGTTTGATTGCTACAGTAAGAGTATCATTTACTATTTATATAACTGTCCAAAAACTTGACATTAATGTTTTGTTTGGTATCTTGAGATATGATTATCCATTATCTTGAATTTAGGCTCGTTTGTTTGTAGGTAAAATGATTTCTGGAAAATGATTTTACTTTTCTGGTGTTTGGATGAATTGTGTAAAATATTTTCTGTTGTTCGGCAGATTTCCTAAAAATATTTTTCGGAAAAGCTGTTTTTACATATATTAATAAATATTTTCTGTTGTTAGGCTAGCTTTTGTTTTAAGGCAGTAATCCTAGTTAAAATAAGAAATAATCCAAGATTTAGGGAATATATGCTGGGCTGCTTTTATTTCAAACTGATTCTATGGGTTAATTTTTGGATCTATGTGTTCTTGGTTCATAATCACATCTAATTAACTTTTATTTAACTTGGATTAGATGCAGCAAAAACAAATAAAAATCATTAATTTAATTAAAACTTAAATAATTCATATTTAATAATTATTATATATAAACATATTAATGTAGTTACTCTTTTAAACATATAAAAAATAATTTTAAAAGATTAAATTACACATATCACATTTAACACATAACTTGATCTCTTACAAATTCCAACAAAAATGAAAGGACAACTTTATTTGGCTCTAATAACAAAGATAAAAATATGATTATAATCTAAACATGGTAAAAGGATCTGCGCCCTACTTACTAGCTACTCCTTCATGGTAAAATGACCCATCCTAAGAACAGAATCCAAACACAGACAGATTGCAGCAAACAAAACCTCAAAATCCCAAATTACACCTATTTGTTACAGAGGTAAGATTGATCCATGAATCTAGCCAGACAGAAAGAAAAATAATAACAACGAGCTGAATTGTTTTTCAATTATTTTCAGGTTCAAAGGATTTGAAAGACAAAAGGGAAAATAGAAAAGAACTTAGAGAACTCAAATGAAGTTAATTCAACAATGTATTACATTTAATAAACAGGGAAAAAGAAATTATCTTAGCAAAGAAAATTAGTGATCAAAAAAGAAATTAAATACATCGTATGTATTTAGCTAAGAGGAGAGGATGAAGGGGGTGAGGTTGGAGGTTGGAGGTAAAATCACTCAATTAATAGTAAAATCACTGCTAGCCATCCAAGATAATGAGTCAATTATTTGAATTCACAATGTTGGAAGGTACTACTTGCTAAAGTTAATAGCAGAACCACTGCCAACCTTTTAAGACACTTAGCCAATTATTTGAGAACACGCTTTTAAGGGTATTGCCCGCTAAGCTAATAGTAAAATCGCTGCTAGTCTCTTAAGATACTTTGCCAATTAGTTGGGCATGCACCCTTCGAGGATACTGCTTGCGAAGCTAATAGCAAAACCACTTAAGGAACTTAGTTATTTGAGCACATTCCGAGTATTGCTCGCTAAGCTAATAGTAGAACCATCGCTCGCCTTTTAAAATACTTAGCTAATTATTTGAGCATACACTTTTTAAAGGTACTACTTGCTAAATTCGAGCTTATACATTATTAGGTACAACTATTTAAGTCAAGTTTATACATTCTCAAGTATAAACCCCTAAATTCCAACTTACACATTCTCATAAGTAATTTAAAAAAAAAAAAACATTTTCAATGCAAAATCATTATGAGTGACAAACCTTAATTGATATTAGCTCACATTGGCAAAGACTTAGCCATTTTTATATAACAATTGGACAAAATGATTTTGCATATCCGAAGCACACTAGCCGAACCTACTAGCAACAAAAACCTAAACCACAAGCAGCAGTAGCAACAAACGAAAAAAGGAACAAGCTTAGAAAATACAAGCACAGCAGCTGTGAAGACAGTGGAAATAACAGCCAGCAACAACAGAAAAATAAATTACAGCAATCATGCTTATAAAAGTTTGAACATCAATTCATCAAATGACTCTAGCATTGAAGCTTCATATGTGGAGATTCGAGTTAGTATGGAGGCATCATTAACTCCTTTTAATAAGCCAATCAAACCCCGAAGAACCAAAAACAAGACCCCTTCACTTCAAAATTCACCAAGAAATCAGACCAAATGTGTTGCAGCACATAACATATCAAACTTTCTACCAATGCTTGCCTTAGCAAGGCATGTTAGTTTTCCATGTTGCGACTTCCATGCCAAATTATCTTGCTAGCCAATGCCATAAAAGTCCTAACAATAAGGTTCTTCTTTTTTTTTTTAATCTTTTGTTGATGATTTATGAAAAGCTTAAGAACATAACTGAAGCTGCAATTTTGTTATAAAAAGTATTTCAGACTCTTGTATAAAATCAAGTACTGTCAAATGACTGATAGACATTACCTCTGTTTATATAATGGCTAAGTCTTTGCCAATGTGAGCTAATATCAATTAAATCATATATTTAATTTACCCCCATTTTTATAATCTTACAAGACCAAGATCTTTGAGGGTAATCGGTACTAAGTCACCCTGTTTTGAAAGAAAGAAAAACAAGAAATTAACAAAATTTTAATCCAGAAAAGAAAAACCCAGAAGTGAAATTACTTGCAGAAAACTAATCGAATGAGACTCTTCTGTTTAAGTAGAACCCTTAGCTGAGCCTTTTGACATTCAAGCTTTACAAATAATCGCTCTGCAGACTTAGGCATAACCCATCAAAATCAAATGACTCAATTTCCCCATACATACATGCAAATCAACACATGAATAACTCATAGCTTCACATAAAAAGAAAAAACCCAAAAAAGCCGTCGAAACCATCTTTAAATTTTGAAAAAAAAGGGGTCGACTTTTAAAACGAAAATGGAGTTGCCACCAATCTTTTTAGGTGTGATTGGATCACCTTACAAAATGTTTTTTTTTTTTCAAAACATTGATTTTGGAGTACGAAAATTTAAAAAAGCAGGTTCGGGAGCCGGTTACGTGCGAGGAAGGATTAGCACCCTCGTAACACCCAAAATTGGTACCAATTAATTAGTTTTCTGTCCTAATATCGAAAATTTGAAAAGATTTAAAAGTATGATCCCCTTTTTAAAACCTGAACAATTCGAGTTGAAACTCGAGATTCTTTTGTTCCGAAAGAATACAAATATCGCATTCAGCGCGTTAGGACACGATGTTTTTAAATTCTCGTAAGTAAAATCATCTCGTGATTTACAAAATTTATTAAAAAGGATATTTTGTTATTTAGGCAAACGGGAGATCGCAACCCAGCACATTACGGCACTATTTCCCAAATTTCTAAACAGAAAATATTGCCTCATTTTTTTAAAAATACTTTTGGATTAAATGAAATATATTTAAAAAAAAAAAACAATGATGCAAGCAAAATATAACATTAATATATTGCAAGATATCAATACTAAACAATATAAATTAAATAATATATACATATTTTATGTTAATATAAGTAGCTAAAAAAGAAAAATGACATAAAAATAACAAATGATTCATGTGATGAAATTACTATGCTAACACAATAATAAGCAAACACAAAATATGAAAAAGATGCAAAAGTAAATTATAACAAAATTTAAAAAATACACAAAATATATGAAAACAAATAAATACAAAATTTTTACATACAAAGTAACATCATAAAATAAATGAGGTATTTTAAAAAAAAACAAAAATTAGACATTAAAACCGTATAAAAAAGGATAAATGAAAAGAGAAATTTTAAAATGATTAGTATATATAAAATAATTGATATGTTTTAAATAATAATATAAAAATTTAGATTTTTCTAAAAAAGGGGTAAATGTATAACAATGATATATATTTTATATGAAAGGGTAATATACATATTAAAAATAGACAAATAAAAAAACCTTCACTAATGAATCAAAAAAACAAAATATTATACAATATATAAACTTTCAAAGTAATATATAATATTTATTAGATAATATATTAAAATATTATTATACATATAAAATAGTATGTAATAATAATAAAAAGTAAATAATATATATAGTATAAATAAGTAATATATTTTTTAGAAACTAAGTCAGAAAAAGAAATAGAAAAAGGGATTAAATATAAATTAAAATGAAATTAGGAGTGAAAATTTAAAAGAAAATTGAGTTAGGGACTTAATTGAAATGCGCGCTATAGATAAGGGACTCACTGGGCAAATATGCCCTATTCCCAAAACGACGCCGTTCCTGTTCGTGTATTTAAATGGTCCAGGGACTAAATTAAAACCGGAGTAAATTTTTAAGGCTGAATTTTAAAAAATAAAAAAGAAATAATTGAACTAAATTGCATAAGACCGAAAATGCGGAAGGACTTAGAGGGTAAATAGCCCTTTTAACAGAAACACGCGGATCCTCCCCGAGTCGGGTCACACGCGCGCAGGTCATGCTTTAAACGACACCGTTTTGGAACTATTAAAATTAGCTCCAAATGGCGTCGTTTCGAGAGGGTATAAAAGATGAGTTTTTTTTTTTAATTCATTCTTCACTTCTCCTAAAAAAAAAAAAACAATCCGAAAACCCTCCCTTTCTTTCTCTCTGGCCAGGCGATTTCCGACACAACTCTGATGGTCGCGCCGCCGCACGCGCCACCATTCGCGGCGGTCGGAAGGTCAAAAACCTTCCTTTTTCAGGCGAAATCAAAGGTAACATTTTTTTACTTTATTTTAGTAATATGTTGTAAAAAAAACACTTTGTATATATATCAAATAAGAAAAAGAAAAGAAAGAAAAAAAAACAAAATCAACGATCGACAATCATCTTTTCTGATTTTCTGTTTTTGTTTGTATATATGCGTGTAAAAAACGTAGTCCCAATTACATCGTTTGGTTCTGTTTTTATAGCAAAAATGCATAGATAGAAAGTAAAATATTCCGATCTCTTGCTATATTTGCTGTGTATTTCTTTCCTTTTGCAGGTTGATAGCGCGAATCATGGCGACGATTGGGCGCTGATGGTGGCTCGACGAGGGAGTGCTGGTTGCTTGAGCGCGAGGGTTTCCCAGAAACCCTAGGTCTTCGAAACAATTTGGGCATTGGGCCGGATGCTACTATTGGGCCATGGGGTTTATTTGGGTTTGGGTTAAAGTTTATTTAAGTTGTGTTTAGTGTATGGGCTACGAGTGTAATGTTGGGTTACCGGTGTAATCGGGTTAGAGTAGCATTTGGGCCTTTCGGGCTTTAATGTGTAATTGGGTTTGTATTGGACTGTGAAAGAACCTTTTTTTTTATTTTTTTGGTTTTTGTTTATTCTGTTTTTGGGTTTTGTATAGCCCGGGCTAAATTAGGTTCTTACAGCTGCCCCTCTTTGCTCATTGTCATGAAACGAGAATAGAGCAAAAATTGTAAAAGGACCAATTTAGCCTGGTCTTATCGAGTCTTGACTTCTTGATCCTTGCTTTCTTCAAATAACTTCCAATCCATTTGTAATTTCAGAGGTATTGGACTATGAGTCTGACAGCTTCAATCTGCTTCACTGCAACTTTAGAAAGGCGATATTTGCTATCTTCAACCTGCTCCACTGCAACCTCAAGGATACCATGCTGATATCTTCGATCTGCTCCCTACCAACATAGGGATTGCCAAATCTGCTATCTTCGATCTGCTCTCTGCCAACTCAGAGATTGCCAGATCTTCAATCTTCAGTCTACTCCCTTGCTACATCAGGAAGATAAGACTACAATCTTCAGCCTGCTCCCTTGCTACCTTAGGAAGATAAGGCTAGTGGCAAAATCTGCTCCCCTGCTACTTCGGAAAGATAAAATCTACCAATCATTGATCTGTCTCGCTGCTATCTCGAGGAGACAAAATCTTCATTTTTCAGTTTACTTCCTTGCTACATCGGGAAGATAAGACTACAATTTCAGCCTGCTCCCTTGCTACCTTAGGAAGATAAGGCTAATGGCTAAAATCTGCTCCCCTACTACCTTGAGAAGATAAGATTTGCCAACATCGATCTGCCTCGCTGCTATCTCAAGCAGACAAGATCTTCATTTTTCAGTCTATTCCCTTGCTACATCAGGAAGATAAGACTACAATCTTCAGCCGACTCCCTTGCTACCTCAGGAAGATAAGGCTAATGGCTAAAATCTGCTCCCCTACTACCTCGAAAGGATAAAATTTGCCAACATCGATCTGCCTCGCTGCTATCTCGAGGAGACAATATCTTCATTTTTCAGTCTACTCCCTTGCTACATCAAGAAGATAAGACTACAATCTTTAGCCGACTCCCTTGCTACCTCAAGAAGATAAGGCTAATGGCTAGAATCTGCTCCCCTGCTACTTTGGAAAGATAAGATCTGCTAATATTGATCTGCCTCGCTGCTATCTCGAGGAGACAAAATCTTCATTTTTCAGTCTACTTCCTTACTACATCAGGAAGATAAGACTACAATCTTCAGCCGACTCCTTTGCTACCTCAGGAAGATAAGGCTAATGGTTAAAATCTGCTCTCCTGCTACTTCAGAAAGATAAGATTCGCCAACATCAATCTGTCTCACTACTATCTTGAGGAGACAAGATTTAAAATCACCGATGTTGCTACACCGCCCTCTGGGGACGTGTCTTGTAGAATTGGTTTTATATGCTTATGTTTATGATTAGGATGCTTGATCAGAATGAATCAAATGCTCCTACCCAAATGTGTTATGAATGTTATGCAAAAAATGTCATGAGAATGATTCATTTTTAAGGTGTCATCACTCTTTGCTCATCAAGAGTTTCATCTTTATTCCTCTCGAAGTGTGCTTTGAACCTTTTCTATCAATTTGGTCCGTCGTATCATTCCCCGAATGTTATGACCCACTGTAGATGTTTATGAAATGATCCTCTCTTAGGATTGATATCGCTCAACTCATTAACTTGGACAAATGAGATAGTCTCAATTTTCTCAAGTACCTCTAACCCTTACACATGAGAATTCTTTAAACAAATGTCTTGTTTCAGTTTCTTGCATTATCTAGGAATTTTTAGAGTAATATGCAAAACTTCTTTTATGAAAATATTATTAGTTCATCAATCATTGTTTCAATGCAACATACTTTGTAAATAATAGGCAACAAATAAATTGATCTTGAGGATAGTCAAATTTGAATAAATCATCAAAAATATAAAGGAAACTAATCTGGGAACATATCTTTGAGAAGAAAAAGAATCCATAGATAGTAAATAGGAAAAAAACTAGGTGCCCTAGATATCGTAGCTTGGGCTTCTGTATACAAGCTCTATGAAGACTGCTTTGAGCTTAACATGTGTTTAGAAGATCCAAAATACTTTGTTGATGCCCCGGCATGTAACACACTTTGCTTCTTGTCGAATCAGGTATAGCAAGATGCCTTTCCAAATTTGAGTCGCCATTTCGGGTTTTCAACTCAAAACCCCTTTGGTCTCAAAGCGCCCTTTGCGGGTTTTCACCTTAGCCTCTCTTTTTTTTTTGAAATCTCAAGGCACCTTTTGCAGGTTTTTACCTTGGCTTCTCCTTCCTTTCAGGTGAAATACTTCTTGACTGAGTCCGAATTCACAAGATTAGGTAAGCTCTTCCCATCCATTTTAGTTAAAATTAGTGCACCTCCAGAGAAAGCCTTTTTTTACCACATATGGCCCTTCCTAATTCGGCATCTATTTTCCTCTAAAATCTTTCTATATAAGAAGAATCTTTTTCAGTACAAGGTCCCCTTCGTGAAATTCCCTTGGACGAACTTTTTTGTCATAAGCTTGCATCATTCGCTTTTGATACATTTGACCATGACGAATAGCCCTTAACCTCTTTTTTTCAATCAAGTTCAATTGATCATATCGCGATTGAATCCATTCTGCTTCATCCAGCTTTATCTCTGACAAAATTCAAAGAGAAGGTATTTCCACTTCAATGGGTAGCACTGCCTCCATCCCAAAAACCAATGAAAAAGGAGTTGCCTCAATTAACCCCAAAACTATCATTCGATAATTAATCAATTTGGGGTATCTTGCCTCCCATTCTCCCTTGAGCTGGTAGATCACTAATGCGGAGTCTCCATATACTTCCAGTGTTCTAATTTTGCGCTCTATGGCTGCCCTAATTCCCATGAAGCACGCTTCATACTCGGCCATATTGTCTGTGTAATCAAAATCCAATTTGCACGTAAATGGATAATGATCTCCATTTGAGGATACCAAGACTGCCCCAATTCTATTTCTTACAGCATTTGACGCTCCATCGAAATTCAACTTTCACGGATACTCTTCAGTAGTTGCCACATACATTAGCTCTTCATTGGGAAAGTCAAAGCTTAATGGTTCATAATCCTCTAAAGCTCTGCTAGCCAGAAATTCTACTATTGCGCTTCCTTTTACAGCCTTTTGATTCACATAGACTATATCAAACTCAGAAAGCAGTATTTGCCACCTTACCATTCTTCCATTTAAGGCAGTTGACTCCATCATATACTTTAATGGGTCAAATTTTGAAATCAACCAAGTCGTATGATATAGCATATATTGCTTTAATCTTCGAGTCGTCCAAATCAAGGCACAACACAACTTCTCAATTGGCGAATATCTCATCTCACACTCAGTGAATTTCTTACTGAGGTAATATATCGCCTTCTCTTTCCTTCCTGACTCATCATGCTGACCCAGCACACATCCCATAAAGTTACTAAATACCGACAAGTACAGTATTAATGGTTTATCTGGACTGGGTGGAGATAGTACTGGAGCATTTGACAAATATTGCTTGACTTTATCAAAAGCATTCTGGCATTCCTCATCCCAAGTACCTTGGTTGTGTTTCTTAAGAAGGCGAACTATGGGATCACATTTCTCAGTTAATTGTGAAATAAATCGAGCAATATAATTTAACCTTCCAAGAAAACCTTGAACTTCTTTCTGATTACGCGGTGAAGGCAATTTTTGTATGGCTCTGACCTTGTCTGAGTCAACCTCTATTCCCTTTCCACTAACTACAAAGCCCAATAATTTTCCCAACCTAGCTTCAAAAGTACACTTTGCCAGATTGAGCTTTAACTGAAATTTCCTCAATCTCAGGAATAATTTCTTCAAGACTTCAATATGTTCCTTCTCTGTTTGAGATTTGGCAATCATGTCGTCAACGTACACCTCAATTTCTTTGTGCATCATATCGTGGAATAATGTTACCATAGCCATTTGGTATGTTGCCCCTGCATTCTTTAGCCCAAATGGCATTACCTTATAACAAAAGGTACCCCACAATGTTATGAAGGTGGTTTCATCCATGTTTTCGGGATGCATCTTTATTTGATTGTACCCTGAGAAGCCATCCATAAAGGAAAACAACGAGTAGCCTGTCGTATTGTCTACCAAAGTATCAATTTGCGGTAAGGGAAAATTGTCCTTTGGGCTAGCTTTATTCAGATCTCTATAATCAACACACATTCGTACCTTCCCGTCCTTCTTAGAGATAGACACAATGTTAGCTACCCATTCTGAATACTTAACCTCTTGTAGGAATCCAACATCAAACTGCTTCTTGACTTCATCTTTTATTTTTAACACAATATCAGGCCTCATCCTTCGCAGCTTTTGTTGGACTGACTTGCAGTCTTCTCTTATGAGAAGGCATGTACTACAATATCAGCATTCAGTCCAGGCATATCTTGGTACGACCATGCAAAAACATCTCTGAATTCCCGTAGTAACTTAACAAGATCTTACCTCGTTTCCTTGGCAATGTGCGTCCCAATTTTCACTTCTTTCCCTTCCTCTAAGGTTACATTTTCTACTGCCTCTTTCTCATGGGGTAAAATTTGCTTCTCTTCTTGTTTTATCATTCTTAACAGATCTGGAGACACGTCACAATCCTTGTCATCTTCAAAATCCTGAGGTTCCTCTAAACACATGTCTTGCTCAAAAGAGAATTCAGGATTTGTAGTATCATTACTCATGTCATTGATATCTAGGGACTTATAGGGACATGAAAGAATGTACAAAGAACGAATGAAATTAAGAATAACTATTTATATGTTATGAATGAAAATTTAGAAAGAAATTAAAAAGGTCAAAAGAATATTTATCGGTATAAAAGAATGAAAGAATATTTGCTTGAATTGATAACAAATCTGTATTTATTGAAACAAAAATGTCTAAACATGAGCCTATTTCACAAATGAAATCTTATTACTCCTAGGATTTAGAGTAACAAGAGTGTTCTGAAAATTACTCTGTATAATTTCTAAAGACTACAGGAAGTTCTTCTGCAGTCCAATTGTTTAAGGAGCTTCTCGGTTCATAAGGACGAATGCTGATATCTGCGTTCGCGATACTAAGTAATAAAATTTATAAAGAACTTGATCACACCAAAACTAACTAATATCGCGACGCTTTAAGGCAAGCGCACCTATCGAACAGTAGTATAGCTTAGTGGCAAGACCGAGTTATCGTACCCAAGGGAACCAAAAGTACTATTACTTACTTTCTTTCTATTATCTAGCCTAAGAATAAAAGAGGGGTTTGTTTAAACTAATTCTAAAACTAAACTAAGAAGACACAAAGAGTAAATTGAGAAAACTTTTAGGGGAAAAGCTGATTGATATGGACAATACTTAAGGGAGAATCCACCTAGACTTCACTTGTACTGGTTCTTGAGCTAGACGATTTATTCACTTGACTTGATCCGTAGAGATCCCTAATTCATGCTAAACCCTCCGTCGAGGTGAAGAGCAACTAGGCCTAAGTTGTTAATTAAAGTTCCTTTATCAATTAACTTCTTAGGTTGCATTAATTCGGTCAATGGTTCCCCATATTAGGTTTGACCCTAATCCGGCAGATTTATGTCGCCCTATGTCTAGGGTTGCATGCAACTCCGCTTAATTATGGTAGATCTACTCTTATCACAGGGACTTTTGCTCCTCTGCTCTAAGCACATCTAATTCTTGAAGTAATACCTAGGTTTATTAAATCAAGAATGAAGAACACATAATTAAGAACAACTCAAGTATTTATCATATAACTCAAGAATAAATAATAACAAGATCTGTCTTAGGTTTCATCCCCCTCAAGTATTTGAGGGGTTTAGTTCATAATAAAGAAAGAAAGCATCTCAGAAGAAATAAAATAACAAAACATAAAAGAACCCGGAAACCCCTGAAGGAATTTAGAGAGATCCTCTATATTGCTACAGAATTTTGGCTTCTGGGATGAATCAATCAGCTTCCCTGCGAGTAATCCCTACTTCCACTCTCTATGTTGGCAGCAAAGAATACTTCCCTTTGTGGGGAAATAAGCACACCCTAAGAGTTGCCTCCTAGGGTCTTTATATAGAGCTTTGGGGAGCCTTTCTTAGCCTCCAAGTATCCCAATTCGAGTGAAATTCCTCTTTCTCATGACTAGAACACGCCCGTGTGCCACGCCCGTGTGACTTCGAAAAAGGCCGTGTGATTTGGCACGGCCGTGTGGCCTGTCCGTGCTTGTTGAGAGCTGGACCGTGTGATCTTCATGTGGCACGGCCGTGTGGCACGGCCGTGTGGTAATTCCTTGGGCCGTGTGTTATGTCATTTTTGGCCCATTTTCCTCATTTTCAGTCCATTTCCTATTCTTTTCTCTTCCCTATGCCCTCCTGAGTATAAGATATGAAAAATAAGGATTAAGAGCACCAATTCTCACTAAATTGATAATAATTCATCCAAAATATAGGCTAAACATGAGGTAAAAATATGTATAAATTAGCGTTTATCAAATACCCCCACACTTAAACCTTTGCTTGTCCTCAAGCAAAATCTCAATCCCTAAATAAGAATTATTCCTCTCAACTTACAATCTTTATCAATAATGTTTCAAACTAGTCCACAGGTAATTATACAATGAGTAATTCAATCAGAAGAACATTAAAGACTCAATCACTCTAAGTTGAGAATTTTATCATTGAAAACATAAGTCTCTTCCTTCCTTCTGAGTAGTTATCTCTCCATCTTAATTAACAGGAGTTGACATCCTCACTAAAGGTTCACTCTATCCACTCGAAGTGTTTAGGGTTTAAAATTTAAGCACTCCTTAATCAACATGAAAAGTTATTACCATAAGCTTGCAAGAAAATCAAATCTCCACCACTATAGTTTGATATGATACATTGATCAAAAGGTCTTTTAATGGTTGTAACGGGGCTTGGTTAGAGGTGTTGTCACAGGCTGCAAAAAGAAGGTTAGAATCGAGATTGAACTGAAAAATTATCTAGCTAGAAAAAATCTCTATCAATGGAACATATTTCTCAGCTAATTCTTATGATACTATCATTTCTGCCTTGGTAGCCTTAAAATAGAAATATGCAAAAATTTATCAAACTATTTACAATTTACAATCGAATTTTACTGTATGTACTCATCATTTTTTTCTTTTTTCTCTTTTTTTTTTCTTTTTTTTTGGAACGATTAAATCAAATATGATAATTTGGAAATTTACAATTTTGCAACTAGAGAAGAGAGTAAAGCTAGATAATAATTCTATTCAAATCTCGACAAAAATAGGGGTTAAAGTAATTGAATGGGATTTAACAAGAAATGAGTTATTGGTTAATAATTAGAAGGTGAGTCAAAAAAATAGGTTGTCAAGCTCAACGGGGTTCACTAGGGGTTAATTTATGAAGCTAGGCTTTTTGTGGAGTAAGTGGGTTAAATCCTAGGTGCCTTTATCATTTCGGTATATCAAATCAATGATGTGGTCTCGACATGTATAATCAAAGCAAGTTCTAGAATAACAATTCAGTATTGACTCACTCAAAGCAATAATAAAAGTGAGCACGAAAAAAAAAATGTATGCTCAAAAAGGCTCAAAAATCTCACCAGAATTATGGCTTTTGATGTCAATCCTGTGAATTTTAAATCTTAAGATAATACTTAAAATTAGGAAAATAACTTATGCAAAAAATTGGGGTTCTCAAAAATTTCAACTTATCATGCTTGATTCCTTAATGTTTTAAAGTTTGAATAATCAAAGTACAAGCACCTATATCTTAATTCTCAACATATCGATAGAAATCATAAATCAATCAGAATAAATTCCTAATAGGAGTTGAGAATTAGTTAAGAACAATGCATGAAGTACAATTTCAGGGATTTTCACAGATAGTGTAAAGATTTCAAGTAAGCTTCCCCCCCACACTTAAGATGTACATTGCCCTCAATGTACAAAGATACATAAATAGCAAGAGAAGTATAATATCATAAGATAGGGAGAGAATTGAAACTTCCTGAATTTAGGATGAATTTATGAGGAAGAGTCGGCAATTGTGGCAGGGTGTTCCCATTTCCGTTTGAATATGAGCTGTAGAGCTCCTTTTTGAAACTGCGAAAATATTAATTAGTCATGGGAATTTTCGATTGATAGAGATTACTCGTTAGGGCTTGGCCAATATGAAAGATCGAAATTTAAATAACAGAAAAATAATAAACTAAGTTCTAGAAATACTAATACTGTAATGAATTAAAAGGATTAAGTATAATAAAAATAAAATTTGAAATAAAAAAGAGACTAAAAAAAAGAAAAAAAATGAGAAAAATAGAACCGTATGGGAGAATAGAGGCACACGCCCGTGTGGCTCGGGGTTAGCCCGTGTTGGCCATATTGCACGGCCGTGGAGAACTTGTTCGCTTTTTCGCACGATCGTGTAGGTAGTCACACGGCCGTGTCTGATTTGACAGTGTTGGCCACGGCTTGGGGACATGGGCGTGTGGCGTTGTGCGAGCCCGTGTTGATACTGCATGGTTGCCACGGTCATGTTGCACGACCATGGGGATTTGTCGACCTCCCGTGCTTTTGGGAAAAATTTACTCTGTTTGTACACGGTCTGAGTGCACGACCGTGTCTCTGTTTTAAGATGTCACACGGCCTTAGGCACGCCCATGTTCCAGGCCGTGTAGTCCTAATTTCCTGCATCAAAGGTGTTAGTTGCTGTATAAAAAGACTGAAAACAAAATAGAAGAAAAGTTACTATGTTAGTGCTCGGGTTGCCTCCCGAGAAGCGCTTATTTATAGTTTAAGCTCGACTTTGCTCGAGCTTGTATGTTCACGGTGGTTTGAAGAGTTGATACTCTTCTATCCTGCTTACAATTTCATTATCAACGTAAGATTTGAGTCGAGTGTGATTTACCTTAAAAGTGCCGAGTGACTCATGTTTTATCTCGACTGTACCATAGGGAAAGATTTTCATTACCGTGAAGTAAGGTGTGTCACTTGTATGCTCTTTTGAATTCAAGATTCGAGGATCGTCTTCCCCTAAGATTACCTTATCCCCTACCTTGAGTTGATTCGTTTGTACCTGGGGGTCGTCTTGGTGATGCTCTGGGTTGGTGTGACCTGTTTTGGGTTTTTCATGATAGTTCAGCCACTTATCTAGCTCCTCGATCTGAAGCGTTCGCTTTTCAGGTGCATCTCCCTTGGATGGACTTGTTTGTAATTGGGTTGCCTTTATGTAGAGTGTATCCTGCATAGAAGGTTGGGTGGTGAGATTATTCTTTTTACAAGGACTCGTAACTATATTATTATCAATAATCGTAATCGAGTTTCGAGCTTGTAAGGTAACTTGGTCATCACCCACACGTAGTTTAAGTTTACCTGTTCCTAAATCAATTATTGTTCTTGCAGTTGCTAAAAAGGGTCGCCCTAGAATTAAGGGTACATTGCTATCCGCAACAATGTCTAAAACAACAAAGTCAACTGGGAATATAAATTTATCAATTTTGACGAGCACATCTTCAACTATTCCTTTAAGAGACCTAATAGTTTTATCAGCCAGTTGAATGCTCATCTTAGTTTGCTTAGGTTTTCCAAGACCTAGTTGTTTAAACAGTGTATAAGGCATGACATTTATACTAGCCCCTAAATCAGCTAAAGCATTTTTTGTGTCTAGGCTACCAAATAAACAAGGAATAGTAAAACTCCCTGGATCTTTCAGTTTGGTTGGTAGTTTATTTTGAAGAATAGCTGAGCAGATTGCATTTAATTCCACATGAGATTTCTCCTCTAGCTTCCGCTTGTTTGTCAAGAGTTCTTTTAAGAATTTAACCGCGTCTAGCATCTGCAAAATTGCTTCAACAAATGGTAAGTTAATATGTAATTTTTTTAAGAGTTTAAGAAACTTACCGAATTGTTCATCTGTGCGGTCTTTCTGAAGCGCTCTTAGGTATGGGATACGAGGCTTGTGTTCGTTGATGTCTGGCTTGTTCCTGCTTACCTCTACTTTACCTTTATTCACCTCAAGCTCCTTGTTTGAGTTGTCTTTGATTAAAACCTCCTCATCTATTGTGCTCACGGCATGAATTTGTTCTTTTGGATTGGTCTCAATGTTACTTGGAAATCCACCTTGTGGTCTTTCCGAAATTAGCTTAGCAAGCTGGCCTATTTGAGTTTCAAGTCCTTGAATAGATGCTTGCTGGTTCCTTAGTGCCGTTTCGGTATTTTGGAAATGAGTTTCTGATATGGCAATAAATTTGGTGAACATCTCTTCCAAGTTCGGCTTTTTCTCCTGTTGTGGTGGTGGCTGCTGAAATACCGGAGGCTGTTGTCTTTGATTTCCTTGTCCTCCCCATGAAAAATTTGGGTGATTTCTCCAACCTGCATTATAAGTGTTACTATAAGGATTATTTTGAGGTCGAGAATTATTACCCATATAATTGGCATGTACGGCTTCTATGTTGTGTAGATGGTCTGAATTAAACGTATTTCCTGGAGCTGCATCACATTGCATCACTGGTTGAGCCTGCGTAGAACCAACAAAATTATCAAATTTCTTATTTAAAAGTTCTACTTGGTTAGTGAGCATAGTAACAGCATCAATATTATAAACTCCTGCGGCTTTCGTCGGCTTTGTCCTCATGACTTGCCACTGATAGTTATTCAATGATATCTCTTCAATAAATTCGTAAGCTGCGTCAGGTGTTTTATTATTGATGGTTCCGCCTGCGGC
This sequence comes from Gossypium stocksii, assembly GCA_020496765.1. Classification (NCBI taxonomy): domain Eukaryota; kingdom Viridiplantae; phylum Streptophyta; class Magnoliopsida; order Malvales; family Malvaceae; genus Gossypium; species Gossypium stocksii. The sequence continues at coordinate 104,384,865 of CM035621.1, forward strand.
TGCATCGATCATTTGTCTGGTTGACGGATTTAAACCGTTGTGGAAGGTTTGAACTTGTAGCCACAAAGGTAATCCATGATGAGGACACCTTCTCAAAAGATCTTTGTATCTCTCCCATGCATCGTAAAGTGTTTCTAAATCCATCTGCACAAAAGAATAAATATCGTTTCGTAATTTGGCGGTTTTAGCTGGAGGAAAATATTTGAGTAAAAATTTTTCGGTCATCTGCTCCCATGTGGTAATTGAGCCTCGTGGTAGAGAATTTAACCACTGTTTGGCTTTATTTCTCAAAGATAATGGAAATAGCCTCAATCGAATGGCATCATCAGAAACGCCATTTATTTTGAAGGTATCACAAAATTCTAAAAAATTGGCTATGTGTGAGTTTGGATCTTCATCCTGTAAACCATCAAACTGTACCAATTGCTGTATCATCTGAATGGTGTTAGGTTTTAACTCAAAATTATTAGCAGCAATAGTTGGTCTAAGAATGCTAGTTTGGGTACCAGCCAAACTAGGTTTAGCATAATCATACATAGTGCGCGGAGCTTCTTCTTGAATTGCTGGTGGCGCGACTATTGCGGGAGGTGGTAGAACATCTTGATTTGCTTCCATCTCTTCTGTAGGTTCTGGCTCTAGATCAGGTTCTTGTTCAGGATAATGTAGACTGCATCTAATTTCTCTGCGATTTCTGCGAACTGTTGCTTCTAGATCTTCGTCGAAAAGTAGTGGTCCTGTTGGATTGTTTCTAGTCATAAACTAAAAATACCTAAAAAGAAAAAGCAAAGAAAACTCAAAATTTTAAAAGAAAAGAAAAATAAAAATAAAAATAAATTAAATTGAAAATAAAAATAAAAGAAAAATAAATAAATATAAATATATGGCTAAAGTAATAGAAATCGAGCTTTCGTAATATTTTAGTTCCCTGGCAATGGCGCCAAAAACTTGATATCTACGTTCGCGATACTAAGTAATAAAATTTATAAAGAACTTGATCACACCAAAACTAACTAATATCGCGACGCTTTAAGGCAAGCGCACCTATCGAACAGTAGTATAGCTTAGTGGCAAGACCGAGTTATCGTACCCAAGGGAACCAAAAGTACTATTACTTACTTTCTTTCTATTATCTAGCCTAAGAATAAAAGAGGGGTTTGTTTAAACTAATTCTAAAACTAAAATAAGAAGACACAAAGAGTAAATTGAGAAAACTTTTAGGGGAAAAGCTGATTGATATGGACAATACTTAAGGGAGAATCCACCTAGACTTCACTTATACTGGTTCTTGAGCTAGACGATTTATTCACTTGACTTGATCCGTAGAGATCCCTAATTCATGCTAAACCCTCCGTCGAGGTGAAGAGCAACTAGGCCTAAGTTGTTAATTAAAGTTCCTTTATCAATTAACTTCTTAGGTTGCATTAATTCGATCAATGGTTCCCCATATTAGGTTTGACCCTAATCCGACAGATTTATGTCACCCTATGTCTAGGGTTGCATGCAACTCCGCTTAATTATGGTAGATCTACTCTTATCACAGGGACTTTTGCTCCTCTGCTCTAAGCACATCTAATTCTTGAAGTAATACCTAGGTTTATTAAATCAAGAATGAAGAACACATAATTAAGAACAACTCAAGTATTTATCATATAACTCAAGAATAAATAATAACAAGATCTGTCTTAGGTTTCATCCCCCTCAAGTATTTGAGGGGTTTAGTTCATAATAAAGAAAGAAAACATCTCAGAAGAAATAAAATAACAAAACATAAAAGAACCCGAAAATCCCTGAAGGAATTTAGGGAGATCCTCTATATTGCTGCAGAATTTCGGCTTCTGGGATGAATCAATCAGCTTCCCTGCGAGTAATCCCTACTTCCACTCTCTGTGTTGGCAGCAAAGAATACTTCCCTTTGTGGGGAAATAAGCACACCCTAAGAGTTGCCTCCTAGGGTCTTTATATAGAGCTTTGGGGAGCCTTTCTTAGCCTCCAAGTATCCCAATTCGAGTGAAATTCCTCTTCCTCATGACTAGAACACGCCCGTGTGCCACGCTCGTGTGACTTCGACAAAGGCCGTGTGATTTGGCACGGCCGTGTGGCCTGCTCGTGCTTGTCGAGAGCTGGACCGTGTGATCTTCATGTGGCACGGCCGTGTGGCACGGCCGTGTGGTAATTCCTTGGGCCGTGTGTTATGTCATTTTTGGCCCATTTTCCTCATTTTCAGTCCATTTCCTATTCTTTTCTCTTCCCTATGCTCTCCTGAGTATAAGATATAAAAAATAAGGATTAAGAGCACCAATTCTCACTAAATTGATAATAATTCATCCAAAATATAGGCTAAACATGAGGTAAAAATATGTATAAATTAGCGTTTATCAAATGCCCCCCAGATTTCTTTGTTTAGTCTCTTCATCATGTATGGCATTGATGTGATGACTTCTATTTTTAAGCAACCCTCTCTCAGGGTGAATAATCCCTCCTGATACAAAAGTCTGGGATATGTGAGGGAATGTCATCAATTCCCACTCGACTTCTTTTCCACTTAACCGTGCCCTTTTTCTTTCTCGCTTATTTTCCATTTCCTTTATCCTCTTTCTATGATCTAGCTTGAAACCTAAGCCAAAACGATCTTTTTTCTCCTTTAGTTCTAGAACTTGAATTCCTCCTTGAAGATATCTTCCTAAACCTTTACTTGATAAGGCTCATTTCCCCACCATCATTTGTAAACCCATCTTCGTGGTTTTGGATATCTTGGGCAACGGCACCTCATTTCCTTCCGAAATGAATGTCGCGTTGACAAATTCCAAAGATCAAAAAGAGCATTCAACTGCCTCCTCATTCGCCTTTACATAGGGCGTGTCACTGGAAACTGCCGCTATGATGTCCTCCTCCGCATTTATAGTAATTAGCCGTCCGTCCGTTACTAATTTCAATTTTTGGTGCAAAGATGAGGGCACCGCTCCCGCTGAATGTATCCAGGGCCTCCCCAACAAGCAATTATAGGAGGGTTTGATGTCCATTACCAAAAAATCCACCTCATATGTATTTGGCCCAATCATCAGCGGTATATCAATCCTTCCCATCACTTTCCTCTCTATGCCATCAAATGCTCTCACTATGTTATGGCATGTTTTCATGTGAGAACTATTTATAGGCAATCTGTTCAGCATGGATAGTGGTAAGACATTTAAAGCATACCCATTATCAACTAGCACACTGGGCAAAGTATATCCTTTACAGTGAGTCGTGATATGTAGAGCCTTCGTGGATCCCATGCCACCAGGTGAAATTTCATCATCATTGAAATAGATGAAGTTGTCAGCACTTTTGTTACTAACCAGACGATCCAACTTGTTGACGGATATGTCGTTAGTAACGTAGGTTTCGTTGAGCACTTTCATCAATGCTTCGCGATATAATTCTGAGCTCAAAAGTAAAGCTAGCACCGATATACGAGCTGATTGTTTGTGTAACTGCTCTACCACACTGTATTCGTTATACTTTAAGAATTTTAGGAATTCTTTAGCCTCTTCTTCTCTTACAGGCTCATTGATAAGTGTCTCAGCCCCTTGAGCGAGCCCTTTCTCTTGCTCAATTGCTAGGGTCTTTGTTTTCATCGGCTTAGCCTTGTCGTTTGCCAAGTCATACCGCCTTCCACTACACGTGTAAGATCCCTCACTTTGGACCTCCTTGGAAGTACTAGCTATGTTTCCTCCTCCCAGTATTGTCACATTGCAATCGTAACTGCAAGGAACCTTCTAGTTATCTTTATAAGCAAAGGAGACAGGTTTCTGAATGATGACTTTTGGCACTATTTGTGTTTCGACCTCATTATTCCTTGGTCGAGAAATGATAATCCTCGGATGGTTGACTCTTTGATTTGTCAGCTCTCATTCCGATGCGTATACGTTTCTTTCATCTAAGCCTTCAAAAAACTCTATTTCTTTGTTATCCATAAGGTCCTGCACTGAAACCCTAAACTTAACACAGTCCTGAATCTCATGCCCTTCTATACCGTGGAACTCACAGTAGTTCCTCATCTTTTCACAACCTCCTTCTGTTTCTGAAATAATTACCCCCTTTTTATCATCTCCTTTCATACCCATCTTAAAGGAGTTCTTACTTTTGCCAGGTCAGTTTTAACTCTTCTCATGTCTTCAACTACCACGTTTACCCTACTATCGATATGATTGGGTAGCGACTTCTCTGTATTAAGCTTATCATTGAACTTTACAATGCCCATCTTAATAAATCTTTCGACCAACTTCTTGAAGGCGGTACCATTTTCTATAGAATGTCCCATTATCCCTGTATGGTACTCACATCGAGTGTTTGCATCAAACCATTTGGGATATGGAGGTTGCATTGGTTTCAAGTAAAAGGAAATAAACTCTAATAAAGTTCCCTATATATCACCGGAATGGGCGTAAACTGGACATTTTCAGAGTTTTGTTTTGTACCAGATTCATGCCTTTGCGAAACCTGTTACCCAGCTATGTTTGGCTGACTGACAGTTATTGATTTTGAGTACCCTTTGCTGTAGGTATTGGCATTATTCACCTCATTCTCCTTCCTCCTTAGGGCTAACCTTTTGGTGTTCTCACCGTCAATCTTGCCACCTCTTATGGTATTTTCAATCATTTCACCCGCCATTACTATGTCTGCAAAACTCTTAGTGGTACTCCCTATCATATGGGTAATGAATGGGACCTTCAAAGTATTGATAAAGAGCATTGTAGTTTCTTTTTCCAAGAGCGATGTCTGAACTTGCATGGCAACTTCCCTCCATCTTTGCGCGTATTACCTGAAGCTTTCATTTGGCTTCTTTTCCTTTTTTTGCAGGGTGATTCTATTAGGCGTCATATTCATTACATGACTGTATTACTGCATGAAAGCCTGCGCTAGGTCTCTTCAGGAACTGATTCTAGCACGGCTTAGTTGGTTATACCACTTAGACGCTACCCCAACTAAACTATCTTGGAAACAATAAATCAGTAGCTGATCATTGTTAACATAGCCGGTCATTCTTCTATAGAACATGGTGATATGGGCTTCAGGGCAACTGATCCCATTGTACTTCTCAAATTCTGGCATCTTAAACTTATGAGGAAGTACCAAATCCGAGACCAAGCTCAAATCTTTAGCATCAATTCTATAATGCTTATCAGTACCTTCTAAAGCTTTGAATTTTTCCTCTAACCATCTGCAACAGTCCTCTAACTGCCTTGAGGATTCCATTCTTATTCCTTTCCTCTCGGCCATGTCTAGATTAAGGAGAATAGGATTAGCCGGGTTTTCCCCTGGGTTAGATCTAGATCCAACCTGGAAATTCATAGGCACCCCAGTATCAGCTTGCCTTTGTTGAGGCCTAATTGTAACAGACGGCCTTCGGGGATGCGCCTTAGATTGTGCTTGTGCATGTGGTGGGGTAAAGCCCAGAGGATAATCCTCATTATCCTCTCCAGTGGTAGCCATGAGACCATTCCTTTGTCCATTGCCCTAGTCAGCAGTTGGGATATCTGGGACATCATATTCTTCTGAGCTTCCATCATTTGCTCTCTCATATCTTGTTGCATTTTTGCCAACTGCTCTTGCAACTGATCTTGTATATCCTTTTGGAGCTGTTCAAATCTTTGATCCATATTCTTTGTCTTAGCACGTGTACCGTAATGAAGTGTAGTTTCCAGATTTTTCTTTCCTCTATCTCTTCTGTAATAACTTCCACTAATTAGGGTCTTTCTATGGATTTAAATGCATATGATGTAATGTAATGCAAATGCATGAATGCAAAAAGATATCGATTCTGATTCAGTTTCATTTAGAAAACTTTATTTAGAACATAAAAATCTTTACACAAAACAGATTTCAAATACGCTTTCGCCCTTAGGCCCAAAGTTTTAACCCTATTAAACAACGAAACTAACTCTTGACCCTTATCTGACTCTAGCTCATACATTACACTTAACATATCAGCCTGCACTGCTAAGGCTTGTAAATGATCAGCCACTTCCCGAATTTGGACTATGGCTTTACCCATAAAGTAGTCCCTATCCTTAACTTGATCCTAAGAATGATGGAGCTCCTCCTTCCAATACCCTTCTCTCGCTTCAAGATGCTTGATCCGAAGTTCACAGTTTTGTAACGCTGACTCCAACCATTCAATCTTGCCCTTCATTTTCTCGAACTTGTTCAGCCTTGTCCTTAACTCGACTGCAGAATTACGATTTCGAAGGTGATGAAGAGACCGTCTAAGTTCAGCTACTTTTGCCTTTAATCCTTGTTTCTCCTTCTGACTTTCTGCTAAAATCCTTTCTAGGGCCTGGTTTTATGCTTGAACTTCTTGAAACTTCCTCTCCCATTGATCAACTTTTGCTTTTTCTTCTTGAATCTCTTGTTACCACTGCTCCGAAGTCTTCCCTAATCCAACCTTTTTCTTTGACAGTTGTATCTTCTTATATTCTGTCTTCAAGTCATCACGATCTTTCTTAATCTTTCTCTTCTCTTTTCTTACTTTGTCAACCTCAAGTTTCTGAACATCCACATCTAAACTTAAGTACATCTTCTCTTCCTACAGCTTCTCTATCCTATTTCCGAGTTCCAAACTCTTTCTTTCGAACTCTTGCTTTATGATTTCTATTTCTAATGGAACCACTCGTAAACACTCTTTCATCGATCGAGCACCCTCCAAACTTGGCCTAGGGATGTTATCATTAATCCTTCGGCTAAACTACCCATTGTACTCTAGGGATGTCATCGGACCCTCAGTCAGAACCTTCACACAGCAAGTCCGCTTCAAGCCTCAAGAATCTCTCAAATCTTCTTCTTATAATTATCTCCCTTATACGAGAATTCACATTGAGCTAATCTTTGTGTTGCCGGTATACACTGTTTCATTTTATATTACCTTAATACGAGTAACAGTGCATATCCAACAGCTCCCCAAAAGGTACCCAATCAAAATTTCCACACCGATAAAGGACCTCATCGGGAACCATCCAAGAGACTTTCCATTCAACGTCTTCTTCTCGGAGATTTTGAAGAATTTCCATCCACCTTTCCTCTAATACATCGTCCCTCATTGGCGTAGCTGCTACATCCTGTAAAGGGGAATAATTTTCAAATAACACTAGCAAGGAACTCTGTCAACCTTCCAAAAGTGACTGTGGAACCAAACCATCAATAACTGCGCGCATCCAATGAATCTACCTTCACCTACCCTCCGGCATGCACTCAAGGATCTGAATGTCTCGGCTAAGATCGAAGGTACAAGCGTGACCTGTTTTCCAAGTCGGTCGAATAAATCAGTGACTGCCTCATCAATGTGCCTCAAAGCCTTGGGGAAGATTACCAAACCGTAAATATTTAGGGCCAAGACATCAACTTTCTTCTTCACATCCGGGTGTGCTAATATCAGATTCTTCAAACTGGCCTAAGAAATGCATTTACCATCACCCTTTTGTTGGATTCGAGCTATGACTCACTGTTCACTCATCCCTGTAATACTCATTAATTTCTTCACAAAGGTTGGGACGTTAGCGGGCCTAAAGTAAGCTTTGTTACCTTGAATCCTTGGACAACGAAGCAAAGTCGTATACTCTTCCAAAGTAGGTACTAAATCCGCCTCTCCAAAAGTAAAACAATTATAAGCAGGGTTCTAGAATTGTACCATGGCTCGAAACAGATGCTTATCCACCTTGACGTCAAGCAAGTAGGGTAGATCACCATAACTATGGTAGAACAACTACTTAGTCTCGTCATCCCAATGAGTCAAATATCTTTCAACTCTTGAAGCTCGTTCTGTGCTACATTGATGCGAGTGAAGTCCCACAACTCCGACGTATACCCCTCGGTGACACTATCTCCTCTCTCTAATTGGGTTTTCTCTGACCATGCACAAACGATAGCGTTGTCCTCCACTTTATCAAGAAATTCATTCTCCATAACAAAACTTTCTAATTTAGAAATCGAACCGTGAATCGACACCTTTAAATGTTTGAATGACATGCAATGATAACAAAATAAAATTAGTCAGCGTCATGTATATAAGACATAATTCAAAGAGAACAGAAAATAAACAAGCACCTATATGGGTAATTACTATGGGTCAACATAGTTCTACCTAAGGCGAGCTCTTAGGGTTCACTATATGTGTTTTTGGTTCTAAAGGAAAAGGGTACCTGAACCAGCAGATTCCTCGATCCTCACCCATTATATGCTCATATAGACCAAGTTCAATTCAGAGGGACACATTTCCCTATGGCCATGCGGAGATGAAAATCTCACGGAGACATAGGTACGGATGTATCCCAGAAGCGATCCACTAGCCCATGCGGAGGTGAAAACCTCACGAAGGCATAGCTTCTCACTCCCACTTAAGGGTGTGACCACAACAGTCATGAAATGAAATGTGTGCGAGAAAAATAACAATCATATGCAACAAACACATGCAAAAAGATCATAATTTTCAAATTGAATTTTTAAATTTCGACAAAAGGATAGAAAATAATCAATTTTACGGCTTGACTCTCTTATTGGTCCCCAGTGGAGTCGCCAAGTTGTCGAAACCATCTTTAAATTTTGAAAAAAATGGGGTCGACTTTTAAAACGAAAATGGAGTCGCCACCAACCTTTTTAGGTGTGATTGGATCACCTTACAAAATGTTTTTTTTCAAAACATTGATTTTGGCCTACAAAAATTCAAGAAAACAGGTTCGGGAGCCGGTTACGTGCGAGGAAGGATTAGCACCCTCGTAAGGCCCAAAATTGGTACCAATTGATTAGTTTCTTGTCCTAATATCGAAAATTCGAAAAGATTTAAAAGTATGATCCCCTTTTTAAAACCTGAACAATTCGAGTTGAAACTTGAGATTCTTTTGTTCTGAAAGAATACAAACATCGCATCCAGCACGTTAGGACATGATGTTTTTAAATTCTCGTAACTAAAATCATCTCGTGATTTACAAAATTTATTAAAAAGGATATTTTGTTATTTAGGCAAACAAGAGATCGCAACCCAGCACGTTAAGGCACTATTTCCCAAATTTCTAAACATAAAACATTGCCTCATTTTTTTTTAAATACTTTTGGATTAAATGAAATATATTTAAAAAAAATGATTCAAGCAAAATATAACATTAATATATTGCAAGATATCAATACTAAACAATGTAAATTACATAATATATACATATTTTATGTTAATATAAGTAGCTAAAAAAGAAAAATGACGTAAAAATAATAAATGATTCATGTGATGAAATTACTATGCTAACACAATAATAAGCAAACACAAAATATGAAAAAGATGCAAAAGTAAATTATAACAAAATTTAAAAAATACACAAAATATATGAAAACAAATAAATACAAGATTTTTACATACAAAGTAACATCATAAAATAAATGAGGTATTTTAAAAAAACAAAAATTAGACATTAAAACCGTATAAAAAAGGATAAATGAAAAAAGAAATTTTAAAATGATTAGTATATATAAAATAATTGATATGTTTTAAATAAATAATATAAAAATTTAAATTTTTCTAAAAAAGGGTAAATGTATAACAATGATATATATTTTATATGAAAGGGTAATATACATATTAAAAATAGACAAATAAAAAAAATTCACTAATGAATCGAAAAAACAAAATATTATACAATATATAAACTTTCAGAGTAATATATAATATTTATTAGATAATATACTAAAATAGTATTATACATATAAAATAGTATGTAATAATAATAAAAAGAGTAAATAATATATATAGTATAAATAAGTAATATATTTTTTAGAAACTAAGTCAGAAAAGGAAATAGAAAAAGGGATTAAATATAAATTAAAATGAAATTAGGAGTGAAAATTTAAAAGAAAATTGAGTTAGGGACTTAATTGAAACGCGCGCTATAGATAAGGGACTCACTGGGTAAATATGCCCTATTCCCAAAACGACGCCGTTCCTGTTCATGTATTTAAATGGTCCAGGGACTAAATTAAAATCGGAGCAAATTTTTAAGGCTGAATTTTAAAAAATAAAAAAGAAATAATTGAACTAAATTGCATAAGACCAAAAATGCGGAAGGACTTGGAGGGTAAATAGCCCTTTTAATAGAAACACGCGGATCCTCCCCGGGTCGGGTCACACGTGCGTGGGTCATGCTTTAAACAGCACCGTTTTGGAACTATTAAAATTAGCCCCAAACGGCGTCGTTTCGAGAGGGTATAAAAGATGAGTTTTTTTTAAAAAAATTCATTATTCACTTCTCCTCAAAAAAAAAAATCCGAAAACCCTCCCTTTCTTTCTCTCTGGCCAGGCGATTTCCGGCCCAACTCCGATGGTGGCGCCGTCGTACACGCCACAGCACGCGCCACCGTTCGCAGCGGTCGGAAGGTCAAAAACCTTCCTTTTTCAAGCGAAATCGAAGGTAACCTTTTTTTACTTTATTTTAGTAATATGTTGTAAAAAAAACACTTTGTATATATATCAAATAAGAAAAAGAAAAGAAAGAAAAAAAACGAAGTCAACGATCGACAATCATCTTTTCTGATTTTCTGTTTTTGTTTGTATATATGCGTGTAAAAAACGTAGTCCAGATTACATTGTTTGGTTCTGTTTTTATAGCAAACATGCATAGATAGAAAGTAAAATATTCTGATCTCTTGCTATATTTGCTGTGTATTTCTTTCCTTTTGTAGGTTGATAGCGCGAATCGCTGCGGCGATCGGGCGCTGATAGTGGCTCGACGAGGGCGTGCTGGTTGCTTGCGGCGCGAGGGTTTCCTAGAAACCCTAGGTCTCCCAAAACAATTTGGGCATTGGGCCGGATGCTACTATTGGGCCATGGGGTTTATTTGGGTTTGGGTTAAAGTTTATTTGGGTAGTGTTTAGTGTATGGGCTACGGGTGTAATGTTGGGTTACCGGTGTAATCGGGTTAGAGTAGCATTTGGGCCTTTCGGGCTTTAATGTGTAATTGGGTTTGTATTGGACTATGAAAGAACCTTTTTTTTTTATTTTTTTTGGTTTTTGTTTATTCTATTTTTGGGCTTTGTATAGCCCAGGCTGAAAAGAAAAACCCAAAAAAGCAATTAAGAAATAAAAAACTACCCATCTAACAAAAAGGCAAGAAAACTCAAAGAAGGGAAAGAAAGAGAGAGGAAAGTACCTGGATGAAGAACAGTGAAAAAGATTGGCGTGTTTTGGATGAAAAAGACTGCGTGTTTTGGAAAATGTCTTACAGGGCAAAGGAATTTTATTGTGTTTTTGAAAACATTTTCCTTAACTAAAATTTTTTTAGGCAAACGAACACCGTAAAATCAGGAAAACATTTTCCAAAAAATGTTTTCCATGTAAACAAATGCAGCCTTATTGTTTACTTAGGAATATTGATGTGAGCTTGTTTTTATTTATTTTTGTTCTATATTCAGTTAGTTCATCTTCTACTGCCACAATATCTACTAATATAAATTATATACCCATGCTTAATTGGACTAATTTTAAAGAATAGAAAATGCACTTACTTATAGTTCTTGGTTATATACACATGGACCTTGCACTAAGGGAAAAACAACCTACACCTTTCACTGCGGAAAGCACCCCTGATGTTAAATGGGATTTTGAGAGGTGCAATCGTTTAAATCGCATGAGTCTAATAATCATAAAGCACAACATTCCAGAAGCCTTTAGAGGCACAGAATCTGAAGAGATTATTTAGGCCAAGGGTTTCCTCGACAAAATTGAAAACATTTTGCTAAAAATGATAAAGTTGAGATGACATCGCTTCTAACTTCTTTGGTGTCTATGAAGTATAAGGGTCAAAGAAATGTGAAGGAGTACATTATGAAGATGTTCCATGTTGATTCAAGACTTAAGGCACTTAAGATCGATCTTTCTAAGGAATTACTTGTTCTTCTGGTTTGGGCATCAGTTCTTGCACAGTTTAACCAATTTAAAATTAGTTACAACTGTAAAAAAAAAAAAGAAAAAAAAAAGGAAAAATGGGCTTCTCATTGTGTGCAAGAGGAAGAAAGATTGAAACATGATAAGTTTGAAAGTGCTTATTTGGTCAGTACATTTAAAGACAGCGACTTACATTCTAAATAGAATATGCACTAAAGTAGCTGCAAAAACACCTTATGAGCTTTGGACAGGTCAAAATCCTAGTCTAAAGCGCATTTACATTTGGGGGTGTCTAGTTGAGGAAATGCCTTATAAGCCACATGAAAAGAAATTGGACCCCAAAATAGTAAACAACTACTTTATTGGTTATTCTAAGCGATCTAGGGGCTATGAGTTTTATGATCCCACAGTTAGGAATATTTTTTAGACGGGAACTACAACATTTTTTTTAGGATGTTGAGTTTGGAGGGAGAAATAAGGTTAGAGACATTGCTTTTAAGGAGGAATTGGATTCTTACTCAGTTCTTGCTATCACTTTTGACGATGTTCAATTTCTAATACCTATCATTGATCAAGAAGTGAATTCAGAACCTCAACAAGACAATGTTAAACAACTCCCTATTCAAGATGAGGTAATTGTTCTAGAAGAATAAATTCAACAACCTCAAGAATGAATATCATTAAGAAGGTCCACTAGAGAAAGGGTTACAATGGCTTTAGTGGAATATTTTGACCTTATGCTGCATCAGATGAATGTTCAGTTAATAATTTCACAATGGTAACATTGATCATACATTTTTATGGTGCAACTAGAAAACTTTGTGTCTGATGATGCAAAGTTAATGATTTGCAAATTAAAGAACTCCATCTATGGGTTTAAGTAGACCTCTCGTCAATAGTATTACAAATTTTACCAAATGATTATCTCATTCAGTTTCGAGATGAATTTGGTCGATAATTGTATATACCAAAAGTTCAATGGGAGTACGGTTCTATATTTGGTTTTATATGTTAATGACATAATGCTTGTCAATAATAAGTTAAGTCTCAAGCAATACCCCAAGAACAATTTTGAGTTTAAGGAAATGTATAAGATTCTCTACATCTCAAGAGTGGAGAGTCTAATGTATGCTCAAGTATGTACGCGTTCGGACATTGTGTACATTATTGGGATGTTAGGTAGATATTTAAGTAACCCTGGTATGGACCATTGGATAGTAGCTGATTATGAGGTATCTTTATTGAACAAAAGTTTACATGATCACATATCGCAGGTCTGGTAAGATAGAGATCATCAGGTATACAAACTTTGATTTTGATGGAATATTGATGCAAGATTTTGTCACTATGGTGTAAATTGTGATAATAATCGGTAGTCATTTATTCCAATAACAATAAGAACACATCAAAGTCAAAGCACATAGACTTTAAGTTCCTAATGGTTAAAGTAAAAATTCAGAGTGATTAGGTGCTTATAAAGCATATTGAGACAAACTCCATGCTTGATGACTCACTTACTAATGGATTACACCCAAGGTTTTTCATGAGCACACTGCTCATATAGGTGTAATGTCATTTAAGGATATTTGGTTTTAGTGGGAGTTTGTACTTTTAAATGCTTTTATATTATAGATATTTTTTCAATTATTTTAGTTTACGGATATTAGGTTTATTTTATGCAGAAATAAAGTTTATAATTTATTCACACAATGATTTTAGTAAAATTTGATCTCACTAAGGCTAAGGAGGACCAGTTGGAAATAGACATGTTTAGATCATATTGCATGTAATTTACATGCTACACATCCATATTTGATCTTTGTCATTTTGTTACATTAATATATGTGATCAGGGATGAATTTAGTTATGATATATATAATGAAAGTCGGCTTGGTTCTATGTTAACTAGAGGTGAGCATAGGCCGGGTCGGGATGGGTTCAGGTCGGGCCTGACCAAAATTTAGGCCCGTTTGCTTGGCCTGAGCCCAGCCCAAAAAATGGGCCTAAAATTTTATTCAAGCCCGACCCGGATAAAAATATTAAAACCCGGGCCCGACCTAGCCCACCCATATTAATTTTTATATTATTTTTTATATAATTTTAAAAAATATATAATACATCAAAAATATTAAAAAAATCAAAATAAATACTTCCCAATAAATTGAAAATAAATTTTAAAAAATATGTATAGTTAAATAAACTAAGATAAATGCAACTTAACAAGCAAATGTCTCTAAAATAATAAAAAAATTAACAAATGTCTTTAAAATAATAACAAAATTAATAATAAAATAAGTTTTTTACAATATCCAAACAACAACAAAATAGTAGCAACATAATAGTAAAATGGTAGCAAAATAGGGAGAAAATAACAAAAAAATCATATTAAAAAATTATATTTTTTTGTCATTTAGTGATTCAGGCCGAGCCGGGCCCAGGCCAAAAATGTCTTACCTGAGGCCCGGCCCATTTTTTAAATGGGCCCTATTTTTTTGTCCAAGCCCATTTTTGGGCTTATATTTTTGCCCAAATCCTCCCACATTTTGAGCGGGCCTTCAGGCCAGGTGGCCCGACCCATGCTCACCTCTAATGTTAACATAATTAATGGATGAGATTGTTCAGAATACCTTTTGGATATGATAGTAAAGTTTTGAGCTCATAAGGTTATATAATGGCATGTAATTATAAAGTAATTAGTATATATATGTGGTCCAAGTGGGAGATTGTTAGAAAATATGGACATCACATATATAATAAGAGTAATTGCATGTTATTATTTACTATCATAAAATGTTAGCCCAAATTAAAAGTGATATAATTTGGTTAAGTTTTATTGGGCTTTAGTTATTAATAAGGTATAGGTCAAATATGTGTAGATACCTAGTAACTAATTTCTAATTGATGACGGACTGATTAGAAATTAGGAATAATGTGCAAAAGTTATATATTTAGATTATGGTCCCCAAATTACACATAAGATAACTTTTCTAATATCTCTGTAACACCCCAACCCGTATCCATCATTGGAATAGGGTCACGAGGTATTACCGGAGTTTATAGAACTTTTTTTTTTGTTTATCACATGATAACTTATTTTATAAGAAATTGTACAACTTAAATTTTACCACTCTTCCATAAACACATGTATATTTTCATTTGATCATTTACCCTTTCGATGTATCAAATAATAAACATATTACCATTTAACCAATAGCTTGGCACTTGTCTAAGCGTCAACAACAACAGTCATTAGTATACTTGAATATATTTCATATAATTTTAGAATCGATAAACTCATTGTATCAACATATCAGACTTGAGATTATTACTTATTACGGCTTACCCAATTTCCATGTATCAGCATATTAAAGATAGCCACATATTCATATAATATGATACATATTATTCTCTTGCCATTTCTTCAAAAACATAAATCATTCATTATACCAAAATTTCATGTATCATTGTTTTTATGGATTTTGTATATATTTATTCCAGGACAATTCATAATCTTGAACATGCATAATTATCAGGTAAGTTTCATATACATGTATTTTCCATGTCATATTTTTAAAATATCGAATAAATATCGTTTTCGTGTATTTCAAGTTCAATTTCGTGATTATTGTTTCGTGCTCAAATTATTTCCATGTCAGGGCTTTATTCATTAAGTCATTCGAAATTTTATCGTCATACAATTAATATTATTATAATAGTATACGAATCTATAATCATAGATGCATATATTCATCAATAAATTCCATGTACAAATATCATCATCTTATATTTCCATATATCCAGTATCACTGTCATTTTTTTCATGTTCTTCAGGAATATATGTACAAATCTTTTTATATGCATATTTCCTTTTCTGGTCAGGATTCTTACCTACTGAATTTATCGGAATATCGATAGTTAAAATCATATAGTATACTTAAAATATGCAAATCCGTAATCCATCAATTCATATTTACCCTTTTTAGCTATGTGTTTACCATCTTCTATATTTATCCCGTTGAATTTCTCGGAATTTCGATGGATATCCAATAGCACACTCCTGGTGTACAATCTCATTAACCGTCAATTCATACAGGAGTACACTTTTAGTGTACAATTCCGGGTCCGTCAATTCATATGCATGTGTTGCCATGGTATCTTTCAACCATGGTCTTATTCATTGCCATGGTATCTTTCAACCATGGTCTTATTCATTTTCTCAATTTGTTGCCATGGTATCTTTCAACCATGGTCTTACACATTTCATTTCAGTAAGCACACTCCCGCGAACCTCACTCTCCCGCGAACCTCAATTCTTGGCACACTTCCACGAACCTCAGCTCCCATGTATTCTTCGGAAGGGCCTATACACATGTATTCTTCGGGAGAGCCACCAGCACACTCCCGCGAACCTCATTTCTCATATATTCTTCGAGAGGGCTGATATTAGGATTACCCTTTCGGGCTTAATCCTTTTTCCTGTATTCTTCGGGAGGGCTATATCAGGATGGGATCACCCGTCTGGGCTAGATCCCCTTTTACCGTCAATTCCTTTTCAGAGATCCATCGAAATCCATTCCATTCAACTGGGATTTACTTTCTTTTTATATCGGGTATTATCAATATTTCATCAATTATTATGCATTGATAAATCATTTTTTCATCACATAACCACATATTTCAAGTATTTAAAAATACAATTTAAGTTACACGAACTTACCTCGTTGCTTGTCCGTGTTTATAAATTCATTAATCCAATATCTTTTCTCTTTTCATGTTCAAGTCTCGCATTTGAGTCGTTGGGATCTTTATAAATAAATTTGACCATTGTTTTCATTCATTCCATATTCTAATACATTCAATTAATGCTCTAGGCAAAATTACCATTTGGCCCCCAAACTTTTAATTAATGATTATTTTACCCTTAGGCTCAGAAAAATAAATTCTTGCAATTTAATCCTTATTTCCAGCTGTTATCATCATAGATATTAATAACATTCCATAAATTCTATAAAATATCAAAATTTTCCATAATTTCAACACTTTTCAATTTAATCCTTAAAACATGTTTTCCCCCGATCTTGAACTAAATTAACAATTGTCATTTAAAATTTTCAATTTAAATAATAAAATAATCCATTTCATGTAATTTGATTATTTCTAACATTTTTACAAAATTACCCATAAAGTTTTACTTTTATTCGATTTAGTCCTTGGGCTTAAAACATGCAAATTAGTCATGCTAACTGATTATTCATACATATTTTCCTCCTCCTCCTCTCCATTCCACATCCTTAATTTATATAATATGCTTATAAGTAACATTATCAATAATTTCACTATTTACTTATATGTGAACATTCAAGCTGTCCACCTGCGTCATAGTCACTAAATTATTTATATCTTGAGCTACAGAAATCAAAATTAAGATCTGTTAATTTTCCCTGAAACTAGACTCACATATCTTCTTACCATAAAATTTTTAGAATTTTTGGCTTATCCAATAAGTACAGTTTATTCTTTAAATTTACCCCTGTTCTGCTGTATAACTGTTCCAACCTTTCTTCATTAAAATTTAATTATCTCCTCGTACGGGACTCAGATGATGTTCCCAATTAGTTCTCTTGAAAATATACTCATTAAAGATTCTAACCATATAACTTATGTCCCATAATTATTTTTATACAATTTTTAATGATTTTTCCAAGTCAGAACAGAGGATCCCGAAATCATTCTGAACCAGTCTCACAAAAATATAAATATCTCAGAATACAGAATTCATTTACTTGTTTTGTTTCTTTTATATGAAAATAGACTCAACAAGATTTAATTCCATATCTTACTCAACTCCTAATTCAGTTTCTACCATTTTTGGTGATTTTTCAAATTTAGCTTACTGCTGCTGTCCAAAACTGTTTTAGTGCAAGATATTAATTACTAAGTTTATATCACCCTTATTTTCTTTCTCTACACCATTTCCCATCACTTTATCTTATTTTCTCTTCACTACCATATCAAGAACATAGAATCATATATAAGAAAACTCTACATTAACATCATTTACATGCTTTTTCAATAATATTAAACTTAAAAATACATGGAAATCTTGATGTTCTTACCTTGTTTTAATGTTTCCAAACTTTAACTTCATTTTCTCTCTCCTCCAGCTTCTATTTCTTGAATCCAACTTGATATTCTAGCTCCTCATAGTCTCCTTAACATTTTTCTCCTTCGGTAGCTATGGAAATTCTTTTGATTTCTAGGTGAAAATGGTGAATTTTTGGTGGAAGGACCAAATTGTAAAGAAAGTAAAACTTTCTTTCTTTCTCTCTTCCTCTCACGTTGGTGCATGGAAATGGTGGGTTTCTTCTCTTCTTTTTTTTCCACACACACACACATATATATATATACTAAATAAAATAATAAAATAATAAAATATCTTATTAAAATATTAATAAAGTAATATTTATCTTATTAAATAATTATAAAATATCATCACACCATCATTACCTTCTAGATTTCTCTCTCCTTCTAATTGACCATTTTGCCCTTCATGATCTTTTAAAATTCCATCCTTGAGTCATCACCTAATTTGGTAAAATTGCGATTTAGTCCCTCATAATTCTTTCTCCTATTCAATTTGGTCCTAATTCATCCATTTTCCTTAGTTTCTAGATTATTCCATCCTTAAAATATTTTCACTATTGGTCCTTCAAATTTTCCATATCTACACTTTAACCCCTTAAATTTTAAGTATTTACTCTTGGGCCACAAAACTTTTCTCACTTTTACGATTTAGTCCTTTCTTGGATTAATACATCATAATCACTTCCTACATAGATTTTGTTGATAGAGCTCAAAATTTCTCTTTTTATTTCTTTATTTCTTTATTTTACTGTATCAATGATAGAAATTTTCGGGATATTACAATCTCATCTTTAGAAAAGAGAGAGACACATTCTCTAGATCACTTGTGTGCTAATTTGGTAGATCAAAACCGCAAGATCCGTATATTTCAAGAAATTGATGAATTTAGGTATGCTTCCGCATCTAGTTTTTTTCTTGTTTATTCTTGATGATTTAACATGGAAGATCTTAGTTTATTAAGCTTTATTTCAGATTTATTTTACGATTCTGTTGATGTAGACTTGAAATATTCAAAAACAGAAAAACAATGGCTTGTTTGACAGAGGATACGGGTGGCTTAGGGCTTATGCTTAGTATTCCCAACTCCAAGATTATAGAGCATTACCTATTTAAAAGAAGTGTCATGCTGATAATCAGAAATTTCACCACCTGAAATTCATATATACACATACACATTCTTTAACCGTGTTTTTGTTCTTATACACAAATGTTGTAGGTTACAACTCCCAAGACAAACTTCTTTTTCAAATAAATTGAAATTCTCAACTTGTGCTAGAAGAAATGGATTCCCTCATAGGGTTTTTCCAACCTCTCCCCTTGTGTTAGAGATGGCTTCGTATATACAATGAATTGCAGCACTATACCCTGTAATAATATTTTGACTTTATTACGTATATAATATAAAATAAATAATAAATATCTAAACTGATATACCACCTCAATTAATTAAGGGAATGGTATGGTAGAGGTGGTGGAGAGTGTCAAAAAGTTGACACCACCCTTCTTTTCTAACACATATTAGTCACCATTAAACAAAAAAAAATTATATTAGGTGAGGGCTTGTTGATTGGTAATATCAAAATGGGTCTTTTATACGGGTTAAATACAAGTCTAGGTCATATACGATTTGGTGGTACCCATGTCATTGGCGGCACCAGGAGTGCCTATGTTAGAGGTGGCACCAATGGCATGAAGCCCTTCTTATATACAGCACCAGTTAAGCCATACCAGTATTTAACCAGTGTTTTTGTGCAAAAAAAATTGAAGATTCAAGAATAGCAAAAAAAAAAATTCTGTAGAAGAAGAGTAAACAAACATAGGAGAATTCACAACGTTAGTATATATGAAATTCACTTTTTTTACAGTAATTTTTTTGCTTGAAATTGTATTGAGAACTTTTATTTCTTTTTTAATAGATTTAGTATTGAAGATGGATAATTATTTTTTTGTATGTGTTTAGTTTGATGGAGTAATTTTGACAACAACAATTGGATATGTATATTTGAATGTCGCCAACAAATAGCAATGAGATTTAATAGAAATATCTCAGATGATATGAAGGAAATGATTAGTGCAAAAATTATTAAACATTGTGGGAGAAGGATCTCAAAACTTTTCTACAAGTTTCCAATTTTGACAGATCCTATCAAATTCACCGAGATGGAACTTGTAGACGATGAAGACATGGGGACAATGGTCACTCTTTATTGTAGGAATCAGAGCTACCAAAATGCATCGATTCAGTTATTTGCTAAGGTAGGTGATGTGGATCCAACTAAAGATCCTATTACATTAGGTGAAGAACATGGAGTTCAAGATTCGCGTATGGTGGTTCTGATTGCGTACGTTGATAATCAATCGACTGTACGTGGGATCGGCATCAATCTTAATGATGCACTTGCGTCTGAGAACTAGAACCATGTCTCTCGTTTACAAATACATCCGGTGGTTTTTTAGACTAAAGCGGATGGTGATGATGGATATGATAATAGTGATCCTTCTGATCACCAGGTTGTAGATCATAGTGATCCTGACTTGGATTAGGTCCCGGATGATATCGACGAGGAAGGCACAAATGACGATGAAAATGTTAATGCGTCTTCATTTAGGAACTTGATTCGACACATTGTGATACGCAATTATCCTGGGGCACACATTTCGCTCATTGACCCCGATGCGATACATGCAACAGCGTTCTCGGAGTACCTTGATATACTACCTACTCACCAGCTGACCGTAAATTCCAAACTTGAAGAGTTGTTCGTAGGCCAGAAAATTGAAACCAAAGAAGTGTGTGTATTTGCCATTAAGCGGTATAGCATGAACGTGTTGGTGGACTACAAAGTCGTCGTGCTTAAATCGACATTGTATATTGGGGAGTCTTGGAGGACGATAGAAGGCTGCAATTGCCATGTACGAGCCGTATTTATCTAGAAGTTGCAAATGTAGGAGATCCAAAAATTTGTTAGGCCTCACACATACACTTCAACACGTATGACACAAGATCACCAGAAACTTGATTGCAAACCTATCTGCACATGCATCATACCAATGGTGAAGGACATATCGACCATTCCTATTTCGGTACCAATTATCGAAATGCAAGCACGATTCCAGTATTAAATATCACATTGAAAAGTATGGGTAGCTAAACAGATAACAATGAAGCAGTTGTATAAAGATTGAGATGCATTTTACAATGAGCTACAGGGTAGATAGCCGTTATGCCTGAGTACATGCCGAGGATTGTCATTGAGTTGGAAATACGACCTTATTATGGCCTGGATTACCAACTACAATCAGAAAGAAGAATTTCTTACTAAATGTTATGGACGTTTGATCCATGCGTATGGGCATTTCCCCACTACAAGCTACTTGTGTAAGTAGATGGGACCTAGATATACAAAAAGTATACATAAATCCTACTTATTCGATTGCTCAAGACAAGAACAAGAATGTGCTCCTGATAACATTTGCCATTGTAGATAAGGAGAACATAGAATCATGGGAATTCTTCCTTACAAACCTACGGATATATGTTTTTAGGGAAAATACTATGTCATCATATCCAATAGAGGAAAGGGAATAATTGCTACCATTAGGCATTCTAGTGTTACATGGAGATCCTTTTACTGCAGTCGGCACATTATCGCTAACTTTCACCAAGAGTACAAGAATAAAGGCTGGCCGAGACAAGTTGTGAAAATGGGTAAATTTTAGTTTCAATGTATGTTTTAATGTTATTAATACTAGAACAAATTAATTCGAGACTGTAACTTTTCTTTTCTTAATACATACACAGCGTACAAGCTAGAGTTATACCTTTTCTAGCAAAAGATGACCAGACTTGAGGGTGACATGAAAGGTGAAATGAACACTCTTTTACGGTGGTGGTTGGGTACCATGGAGCCGTGGTAATGGACTCAAAGTTTCGATAATGAATTTCGATGTGGTCATATGGCCGCCAACCTGGAAAAGGCAGTTAACTCATTGTTGAAGAAAACACATCTTTCGATTTCATCTATGTTCTCGGCTACATTCTATAAGCTGACTACCTTGATGCCAAGAATGAGGCTATAACAATTTAATTAAATGGAGACGGGACACATGTTTGTCGAAGAAGTTAGGAATGTAATGTATGTGAACCGTTAGAAGGAAAAGTCAAATGTAAAAATATATTCACGATAGTTTAAAATGTTTTAAGTTACTCCATCGATCGTCGACATGGTATCCCACTTAGGTCCTACAGAGTTGATCTTTGAAAAAGACGATACGATTGTGGGAGGTTTAAACACTTCGTTATCCTTGTGTGCATGTCATGGCAGCCTGTGCCCATGCCACAATCAATGCTAGATAGTTTATCGTTGAGGTATATATTCTCGAGTGCATGTTGCATGTCTGGGAAAATGAGTTCCCTGGCTTGTGTAATTTGTCTACATGCGAGATGCTTCAGACGACTTTCGCGCTTGTCCCAGACAAAGGGTTGCGAAAGGAATCTAAAAAGTCGTAGTGACCATAATCCATAATGAAATGAACATAGTAGAAAAATCTTATGCCCTAAACATTTACCTGGGAAGGGTGGAGTATTGCGATGGTAATAGGCTGAACATATCAAACATCATCGATGATTTCAAATCTAGATGATCAGAACTAGATCCGAGAAACTTTGAATAATATCTGTGGCCTGATGAACCCTTGAAATAGTTATTGACCCCCAAGTTCGGATAATAAGAACTACCCCCAAACTCGAGCATCAGCTTGGGTTCGGACAAGGGCTCCAGCTCTAGTTTAGGTGCAAAAGGGGATAGGAGGGTTGCCCAAGCCGTGGCATGTGGGGGGCACTACCATCGATTGCGCACCAAATAAATACAGTTTCTCCATTTTGAAGTACCACTGTATATACTCTAATGAGAGCTCCAAACTGAAACAAAGATCCATATGAGGTCTCCGCTCCATCTAGTTGTTCCACACTGCAATATATGTTGACGCGCTACCGTCTAATTCAATCCTTATTTCCCCCTCTTATTAATTAAGTGGATCTTCCCCAATTCCTCTAGCAGTTCCGAGATGTATTGTATGCACCCGAACTATCGTATTACTCGATCTCTGTGATACCACTCCACTATCTGAAAATTGATACTGGGTGCGTTAGTGCACCATAAGTGTGAGTGGATGAGCATACACAGGAATAACAGTTACAATGTCTAGGAAGGAATAGGGCATCCACATGAACTACACAATTAATAACATGGTTATAGTAACACCGGGTCAAATAAGATAAATAAAATAATTGCATGTTACGAATAACTTATGCCCTCCCCGGCATGTGGCTCAATCATCTGATGGTATATAAAAAACCGTGTATGACTGCCCAATACCCGGATTGGTACGTATCTATGAAAAAAAACTTATTAGAACAAATTTACACAAAAATGTCAAATAATTGTTATAATGCTTAAATGTTATCACCTATTTATGAGTGAAAATACCTATGCTTGGTGATAAATTGATGCCAAGAAAGGCATCCGATAAAGTGCCCAAGATTGCAGCAATATGAGACAATCGCTTATGTCATGGCACAAGGCTTTGTTGTCTGAAAAAGCTCGCGATACAACATAGTTAGTGTTGCTTAACCTTAACTATACGAATGGACATTATGCAAATCAGTTAACGGAGGTAAATACATCAAGTGGACCTTGTTGTTATTTGTATCTGGCATGAGCACACCCCCTATAATGTTCATAATGTACGCTCGAGCGGTGCAAATCACCTCTCACTCAGTGGCAGTACTCAGTAAATGCTCGAAATTGGCCTTCAACCATGAAAACCTCAAACTCGTAAATTTCGACTCGAAATCACCAGGCAAGACTCCTAGTAAGTTATAGCAAAAGCTAGTCGGCTCAAAGATCATACTTATGCCCGTAACCGCACTCCCATCAATTGGGAGTCTGAGTTGCAGTGCAACATCCTCCAGTGTGATAGTGCACTCCCCACACGGCAAATGAAATATGTAGGTTTTCAGGCTCCATCGCTCGATCAAAGCGGATATTAAGTCGTATAGCAAATCAAACATCCGAATCAATGCCCTAATCCGAATCTCGCTAATTCTAAGTATGGCATGAGACATTCATCAGACATATAGCTTACACTGTTCACACGACCCCTCAATTCATAGTACGGGCCCTGAAAATATTAAATTACCGAAATAGTTAATATAACCTAATTTAATTTCGTAAATGACGTGGAACTTTTTATTAGGTACCCGTGAGCAACAAATAACAATTTTATTACCATCACATTAACCTTTTTTATATGTGATTATCATCGTTAATTAAATAACCCATTTAGATATCTGTAATTTAAAAAAATTGAGTTCAATTAATTTGTTGCAAAAAAAAACACATTTTGGTAGGTAAATAATCTCTATTTGGCTCTTTTTATCCCAATACTAGGAGAAGCAATATTAAAATATAGAAATAGGACACCCTAACAATTTGTTCAGAATAACACATTCTGATAATTAATTTATAGGGGCCCATTTTCAATAATTATCAAAACACATTAATATTATACAATAAATATAGTACACTATAATATAATAACAAAAATATTAAACAGTTTGGTACAAATCACATTTTTTGCCATACTATTTTAGTATATAATAAACTTATTTATACTACTTAAGTTAATAAATACCAAAAAAATATCTCATAAATTCTATCTCAATGGTCCCATCTTTTACCTACATAAAAAATAAAAAAAATGTTAAAACAAAAATTATCTCAATATAATAAACCTAATGGGACTAATATTGTTATTTGAATATAAAAAAACTAAAAAAATACAAATAAAAAAACAAAACAAAAACATACCTGCACACTTTGTTTCAAACAAGCTTCATTTCTCGAAAAAATAATACAAATTTAAATAAATAAAAAATAACAAAAAATAATAACATTTATAACCTATAAATAAAAAACACTAGACTAAACTAAATACATCTTTTGATCTTTTCTGTTTAAACCCAAAACAAAATCCTCTTTTAATTTTTTTAAACCCTTTTTCCATTATAATCCTAAAGAAAACCCCTTAATCCCTCTTTTTTCAAACCCTAAACAGAACCCATAAATCTTTTTTTTGTTCAAACCCCAAACTAAACCTTAAACTAAATAGACCCCAAATGTTTTTTTTTCTTTTCTCCTTTCTTTCTATTCTATCTTCTTTACTATTTTCTTTTTTTTTTCCTTTCTCCTTCTCTTCTTTTCTCTATTCTGCTAGTCTCTTTTTCTTTCTTTTTTACCTTCTCGTTCTCTTCTCTAACTCTTCCTCTTTTTTCTTTTTCTTCTTTTTTTTTCACATTGGGGGACCATTGTTATAAGATCCCTAACAACCCAAATTCACAAGACCCTTAAGGGTCTCGTCCCATCACCCAGCAGCACCAGTAGCCTGCCAAGGGCTGACATCTGTGCCACCTGTCAGGAAGGTTTCACCAGCTTTCTCAAGTTCCGTTTCTATATTTTGGTTAGGGTTGTATTCAGGTCAGTGAATTGTATTCGGTGCTGGCTACTAGCTAGCCTCCTTCAATTAAAAATCAATTTTTTTTAACAGACCACTGACATGTGTCGAAAAAGTGTAATATTTATTAACTTTTTAAAATTATATAAAGAAAAAACCTTGTATTTCAAAAGATAAACAAAAATAATGAATTCAATCACTATAAAGTTGATAATGAAATGATGCCAAAAAAAAATCCAAAGTCAAGTGGTAACATATAGTATGTGGTGTGATAGCACACATAAATATAAAATAAGAGAATAAATACAAAAATAGTGTTAATGTAGTTTAAATTCAATCTATATTTGTGGTACCTTAGCCAAGTACATTTAATATAAACTCACCCTCGATTCATTTCAAACATATATGCACACTCCTTTAGTAAATCATAATCCCACCAACTAGCTATGTATAGGCTAACAAGCTTGGTTAATAGATCAAGATTGTGCTAAAGAGATAAGTGGGATATAATATTTTTATCGCCCAAGTGGCTTATCTTTTATATTTTACCATTATCAAAAGTAAATAAATCATACAACTTTAAGATCAACCTGTAATTCGAACTGAGGATGGATTTTTAGAGTTAGTTCATTCTTGCAGGAGCGTGACCCTTTATCCCGTCTATTATAACACGTGTGTCGCTCAAGGCATAAGGGCATGATGATTTGACGTCATTCTCACCTTCTTTCGACTTATTACCGACAGTCTACTCAGGGTTCTGAACTCAACAGTGGCAACTAAATACGAGGGTCGCACTCGTTACGGGACTTAACCCAACACCTTACGACATGAGCTGACGACAGCCATGCACCACTTATGTCCACATTCCCGAAGGTACCCCTCTCTTTTAAGAGGATTCGTGACATGTCAAGCCCTGATAAAGTTCTTCACATTACATCGAATTAAACCACGTGCTCTACCGCTTGTACAGGCCATCGTTAATTGCTTTGAGTTTTATTCTTGCGAACATACTCCTCAGACAAGATAAACTGAAAATTTCTGTTCTTATTCAACTAAAGAAGTCATTGAAGATTAGGACTCTTCTTCACGAAACTGATTAGCTTAATCGATTGAGTCCTTCGTTTTTGGTTAATTTATACTTACTTAAAAATAAATATCTTCTTCAGATGGCAAACAAAATATCATAATTTTTCTATTTAAACAATGCCAAAACTGTCAATTATCTATAAGACTAAAATGAGATGTGTCAAATCCTTAAACCACATTGTGAAACACACTGCTTGCTTTACATCAATAATATCTCATTTTAGCATTTTTTTTTTACTAAACGACTATAGCAGCAAAATCACTAGCCAGTTAAACCAAATATTGGTTGAACCAACTTCTGCTTTGAACAAATAAAACCAAAGGGAGTACTAGTATTAATTGATAACCACATTCCAAACTCATGTTTTTTAGGCTTCAAACTTATGGTTTTTCAATAACAAGGAATTACCGAGACAACTTAACTTCCCCAAGTATTAAGTTAAAAGGCTCCCCTTTCGAGTTATATGTAATGTATAACATAGTGTTCATATAATGCTCAAATTGTGTTGAATTTAAGTAAATTAAAAGGAACAGTAAATAAATAAACAAATTATTTAACATCTCTGATAGAAATAGAGAGACATATATTATAAATATATTACATATATGTTATTTTATATAAGTATTATATACAACAAAACATTCCAGCTCTAGAAACTTCGTCTCCATCACCAGGTTCCTGCACAATTTTTTGTTACGAGAGACCCCTGGAAGCCCAACATGTGGGCACTGTTTAAGTTCCTTTGAGCAGAAGCCTGGATATACTACATAAAGGAGTATGAATTTACTGTCATTTTCTTTTTCGACAACTTTTTAATAAATACATGTTTTGTGCAGTCTTCTTTTTTTTGGTTCTCAAGAAATTGAAGAATAGTTGTTATTGGGATCGATCCGATTAAGCAATAAGTAAAAAAATAGCAGAATATATTGAGAAATTGAACACATAAATTTAATGTGGAAAAACTCCTTCAAAGAGGATAAAAAATCACATGCAAAGATAATTTAATTATAATGACAAAAGAATGAATAGTACAAAAGATGAAGATGAAAACTAAATCCCGAAAACCCGAAAATAAAGAACCCTAAAAACGAAAATACAAAATTTTCTAAATGTGTTATGAGTTCTAATATCTAATGGGTGTATTTGCTAAGGTTGTAAAAGAGCCTATTTATAGGCTAAATTCATAGGTCAAATAATAATAAAATAATCTAGACTAATCAGAGTTTGATTGAAACAAATAAACAGAGTTTAACTGAAAGATTATTTCTCAAATTTGACTGAAATAAGAGTCATACTCAACAAATCTCTACCTTGACTCATATTTTTAC
This sequence comes from Gossypium stocksii, assembly GCA_020496765.1. Classification (NCBI taxonomy): domain Eukaryota; kingdom Viridiplantae; phylum Streptophyta; class Magnoliopsida; order Malvales; family Malvaceae; genus Gossypium; species Gossypium stocksii. The sequence goes on from CM035621.1 coordinate 104,412,838, forward strand.
AACGCCATCTTTGCCAAAACTAGCCACGAGCCTATCTTGAACTATACAAGGAATTAACTGAGTCGAATCTGTGTTTAGAAACTGAAAGACTTCTAGCCTTCGACTTATGCACTGCCAAATCAAAATTAACCCAGGTCTGATTTTCACAAACACAGTGCCCTAACTTTTCAAAACCTGCATCCAAAAGAGAACCTCTCTTCAACGAAACGATCATACATTTTTCCTTCCTATTACCAAGTTACGTCCGCTCCAAACGAGTTGACTTCGACTCCGTAATGGACGAGGGATGATAAACCGTAAATTATACATATTTTTACCTCATGCTTAGCCCAATTTCTGAATGAAATTGCCACTGACTATACTACTATTCGATAGGTGCACTTGCCTTTTTATCGTGATATTAGTTAGTTTCCAGGTACGATCAGATTTTATTACTTCATTACAATCAAGAGAGATCAAGTTTTTGGCGCCATTGTCGGGGAACTAAGATATTAGGAACACTCGATTTCTATTACTTTAGCCATTACTACTTTTATTTATTTCTAGCCTTTATTTTTATTTTTATTCATTGAAATTTTCTTTCCTTCCAGGTATCTCTAGTTTATGACTAGAAGAAACCCAGGAGGACCACTACTTTTTGACAATGATTTAGAAGCTACCATTCGTAGAAATCGCCCAAGAGATAAGAAAAAGTCTACAGTATCCAGAATAAGGACAAGAAGAAGAACCTGAACCTATTCCAGAGATGGAAGCAAATCAGGATAATCAGCTACCCCCTCTAGTAGCCGCAAATCCTGTCGAACAAAATCCTACTCCGCGTACTATGTATGATTATGCTAAACCTAATCTAGCAGGCACTGAATCTAGCATTGTAAGGCCTACTATTGCTGTAAATAATTTTGAACTAAAACCTAACACTATTCAGATGATACAGCAGTTTCTTCAGTTTGATGATTTGCAGGATGAGGATCCTAATTCCAATCTAGCCAACTTTTTGGAATTATGCGACACATTCAAAATAAATGGCGTTTCTGATGATGCCATTCGCCTTAGGCTATTCCCATTCTCCTTGAGAAACAAAGCCAAACAATGGTTGAACTCTCTACCACGAAGGTCTATCACTACATGGGAATAAATGACCGAGAAATTTTTGCTTAAATATTTTTTGCCAGCTAAAACGGCTAAATTACGGAATGGTACCTCTTCTTTTGTGCAGATGGATTTAGAAACACTTTACGATGCATGGGAAAGATACAAGGACTTGCTGAGAAGGTGTCATCACCATGGGTTACTGCTGTGGTTACAAGTTCAAACATTTCACAATGGTTTGAATCCTTCAACAAGATAAATGATCGACGCAGCCGCCGATGGAATAATCAAGAATAAAACACCAGAAACAGCTTACGAGTTTATAGAAAAAATGTCACTGAATAATAATTAGTGGCAAGTCATGAGAACAAAACCACAGAAAGCTGCAGGAGTTTTTAATATTGATGCAGTCACGATGCTTTCTAATCAGGTAGAACTTTTAAATAAAAATATTGATAATTTTGTTGGTTCTACGCAGGTACACCCAGTGATGCAGTGCGAAACGACCATGGACAACGCTGAGTACCCCGCCTATGGATACGGTATGGAAAATGAGCAAGCCAACTATATGGGTAATAATTCTAGATCTCAAAATAACCCTTATAGTAACACTTACAACGCAGGTTGGAGAAATCATCCCAATTTCTCATGAAGATGACAAGCAAATCAAAGGCAACCATCCCCTCTGGGATTTCAACAACCACCGTTCCAATAAGAGAAAAAGCCGAACCTTCAAGAGATGCTCACAAAAATTATCGTCGTGTGAGAAACCCGTTTCTAGAACACTGAGACGTCATTTAAAAACCAGCAAGCATCCATCCAAGGACTCGAAACTCAAATAGGCCAGCTCTCTAAGCTAATTTCTGAAAGACCACAAGGTGAGTTACCAAGCAACACTGAGACCAACCCTAAGGAACAACTTAATGCCGTGGATATAATAGATGAGGAAGGGTTAGCCAAAACCAACCCAAAGTCATGTAAGGAGACTGTGGTAAGTAAAGGTAAAGATGAGGTAAGTTCCAAAGAAGCAATTGTCAAAGAATATAAGCCTCGTATCCCATACCCAAATGCGCTAAGGAAAGACCGCACAGATGAACAATTCGGTACATTCCTTAAACTTTTAATGAAATTACATATTAACTTACCGTTTATTGAAGCTCTTTTGCAGATGCCAAACGCTGTTAAATTTTTAAGAGAGCTACTGACGAATAAACAAAAGCTAGACGAGACATCTCATGTGGAACTGAATGCAGTGTGCTCAGCTATTTTATAGAATAAGCTACCCAACAAACTGAAAGATCCAGGGAGTTTTACAATTCCTTGTTTACTTGGTAGTTTAGATGTTAAAAATGCTTTAGCTGATTTAAGGGCTAGTATTAATGTAATGCCTTATAAACTTTTTAAACAACTACGTCTTGGAAACCTAAACAAACTAATATGAGCATCCAATTGGCTGATAAAACCATCAGATTTTCAAAGGGAATAATTGAAGATGTGCTTGTCAAAATTGATAAATTTATATTCCCAGTTGACTTTGTTGTTTTAGACATTGATGAGGATAGCAATGTACCCTTAATTTTAAGGCGACCCTTTTTAGCAACTGCCAGAACCATAATTAATGTAGGAACAGGCGAGCTTACACTACGTGTAGGTGATGACAAAGTTACTTTACAAGCTCGAAACTCGATTAAGACTGTTGATGATAAGAATATAGTTACAACTCCTTGTAAAAAGACTGATCTCACCACCCAACCTTCTATGCAGGATACACTCCACATAAAGGCGACCCAACCACTGACAAGTCCATCCAAGGGAGACGTACATGAAAAACGAATGCTTCAGATTGAGGAATTAGATGAGTGGCTGAACTATCAAGAAAAGCCTAAAATATGCCACACCAACCCAAAGCATCACCAAGATGACCCTCAAGTAAAAACGAATCAAATCAAGGTAGGTGATAAGGTAATTTTAGGGGAAGACGATCCTCGAATCTTGAATTCAAAAGAATATACAACTGACACACCTTACTTCACGGTAATGAAAATTTTCCCCTATGGTACAGTCAAGATAAAACATGAGTCACTTGGCACTTTCAAGGTAAATCATACTCGACTCAAATCTTATGTTGTTGATGAAATTGAAAGCAGGATGAAGAGTTTCAACTCTTCAAACCACCATAACTGAACAAGCTTAAGAAAAGTCGAGCTTAGACTATAAACAAGCGCTTCTCGAGAGGCAACCCGAGCACTGACATAGTAAATTCTTTTATTTAGGCACTCTAATACATCAACTAACCCTTTGAATGTAGGTTTTTTGAGCCACACAGCCATGCCCACGGGCGTGCCTAAGGCCGTGTGGACACAATGAGCAAAGACACGACCGTGCAACATGGCCGTGTATGAGCAGGGTAAGACCTCCCTAACATACGGGCTTCGACAACTTGCCACGACCGTAAGATGTGGCAGTGGCCAAACCTGTTAGTTCAAAACGAGCGTGCCACATGCCCGTGCCCCAAGACCGTGGTCGAACCTGTCATTTTATACACGGGCGTGTGACCCCCTATACAGACGTGGGAGAAGTGAACATCGAAGGACACGGCCGTGCGACATGGCCATGTGCCCCAACACGCTCTAGGAACACGGGCGTGTAGCATGAATCCGGTGCGCCAAAATCCTCAAATTTCGAACTACACGGGCTAACCCCGAGTCACACGGGATTGTGTCATGCTCGTGTGCCTAAAATCCTATAAAAAATCCCACTATTTACCTTCTTTTTCACCAAAACCCTAAAAACCCCTCAACTCAAATCCCATATCAACCCTCTCTAGCACCGTCGCCGGCCTCAACCACGCCTCCACGCTCGTGCAACTCACACCAAGACCGTGCTTCGCACCTATAACCATTCATTTGGTTCTCATTTCTTACTCTTTCTCTTAGTTTCTAATGTCTTTTATCTATTTTTATGTTAATAATTTTATTTATTCCATTGTTTACATTATTATTGATATAATTTTCATTCATTTAGCATGATTAATCTAGAAACTTCATTATGCCACTTTGAATCATTCTTTGGCTGCCATTTTTACCTATCACATGTAATAGGCTTTAGGCATACATTGATTATAAAAATCCACAAAAACAAGCCATTGTTTTCTTGCTAGAAGTTCTATGCTTAGGATGAATCAAATATGGTATTTAGATTAGTAAAATTGACCCCCGTTTAGTAAGTTCTAATGAGCATGAAGTTGGCATTTTGTTTAAAGAACTTATGAATATTTTTAGGACTAATGCATGCCATTGTCCGTTCTTTTTTCTCTCTAGGAATCATGTCATCGTCACGCAGAAAGAAAGCTGCCGTCCCTACTTCAAAAAATCAAAAGGGACCCGGTGGTTCCTCTTCCAGACCCTCCGCTAAAATCCGACACCCCTTTCTCCAATTCGTGCAGAACTCCCAAGAAGAACTGTTTCAAATACTACGGGTGAGACCCCTCGGAGTAGGGAGATGCATTGATTGGGTCGTACTAGAGCAGGTCCAACTAGCAGACGAGATTCGGGCCTTGTTGACAACAGACCAATGGGACCAGTTTTTCCAAATAGTTGCAACCCACATACATCGAGCTCACCCTCGAGTTCTGCTCCACATTCCATCTCTAGACAGTGATGAACCAACACGATGATCCAGGAACGATTCAATTTCGCCTAGGAGGCCTCGTTCGTCAACTCAGTGTATCGGAGTTCGGTACAGCACTAGGCCTGTACATTCAGCAATTTGTGGAGGAAGAATACCTCTCAGAACTTCACCGCCACATACATACCTCTCCAGTCATTTGTTGGAGCACTTTAGTCCCTAACCAGCCCATATACGACCCCAGTCGCTCCAAAGCGATAGCTCTCGCCCTTTCACTGAGGTACATTCACACCCTACTCGCGCACACATTGACGGGCAAACACGAGAGCACCGGTGTCGTCAACACCCACGATGCCTACTTTTTATGGAGCATGGCACACGCACACGTGATCGACCTCGCCTATTTCATCGCTCATGTCATCCAGCATCAAACCGAGAGGCATCATAGAGGCGAAATCTCGATGGGCCCATACATCACGCGATTGGCCTGCTACTTCGGCTTACTTAACACCACAGCCCAGACATCCTCTTACACCTTGATCGGCCAGATGTCCCCACAAGGCATCCAAACTATGCTGTACATGAGGATAATTTAGCGCCGATATAGAAGTAACCCTCCTCAGTACCAGTTAGCCTAATCTGCCGAGCAGGAGGATCCCGAGGACATTACTGATGATGTCCCACTACCGGAGGAGCCACCGACCGAGCCACCACCCACTCGCCGCCCAGTTCATGCGACAGCTTTAGGTTATGTCACTTCTGAGCAGTTCGCCCAATTCCAGTAACAATGTTTTCAGCGATTTGATCACATGGATGCAACCTTAGCTCAGATTTGCCAGCATCTTCACCTCGCACCACCGTCCCCACCTTGCGGACCATCTGAGGATTAGAACTTTCTATTCCTCTTATTTTCTTTTTTATTTACTTTTTTTATCTTTATTTTTACCTTCTCTTGAACTTTATGTCTCTTTAGAATCCTTAGATTTTTCTTTATTTTTATTTTGATCTTTATGTTTATTAAATATTTTAGTTTATATTTCAATTTTATTTTCATATCGGTTATTCCCTAACGAGAAAATTATGCTTAACTTAAATCCCTAAACATTTATTTATGCTATCGCAGTTTCAAATGAGCTTTACAGCTCAAATTCATCTGTAATTGAAAAACCCTGCCACAACTGTCGGCTCTTACAATTCCAATATCAGTCTCTACAAATTCATCCAAAATTCAGGGAGTTTCACTTCTCTCCCTATCTTATGATTTTATGCTTCTATTGCTACTAATGTATCTTTGTACATTGAGGGCAATGTACATCTTAAGTGTGCGGGGAACTCACTTTCATTCTTTGTATTATCTTTGAAACCCTAGAAAATTTTTATCACTAACTTGTTGCATTGTTCTCAAATTTCGAATTCTCACTTTCACTCTCTACATTATTCTCAATCCCCTATTAAGATGAATTCTGATTGATTTATGATCTTTATTAATATGTTGAGAATTAAGACATAAGTACTTATGCTTTGATTATTCAAACTTTAAGACATTAGGGAATCAAGCACGATAAGTTGAAATTTTTGATATTTTAAATTTTTCTAGGTTGTTTTCCCCAATTTTAAGTGTTATTTTGAGATTTGAAATTCGCAGGATTGACATCAAAAGCCATAATTCTAGTGAGATTTTTGAGCCTTTTGAGCATACATCCTTTCGTGTTCACTTTTATTGTTGCTTTGAGTAAGTCAATACTGATTTGTTATTCTAGAACTTGCTTCGATTATACATGGCGAGACCACATCATTGATTTGATATACCGAAATGATAAAGGCACCTAGGTTTAACCCACTTACTCTATAAAAGCCTACCTCCATAAATTAACCCCTAGTGAACCCCATTGAGCCTAACAACCCATTCTTTGACTTACCTCTAATATTAACCTATAACACATTTTTTATCGAATTACCTTCAATTATTTTGATCTCTATTTTTGTCGAGATTTGAGTTGAATAATTATCTAGCTTTGCTCTCTTTTTTTTAGTCTGTAAAGTTCATAAATATTCAATTTTTTTGTATTTGATTTGTTCTTAAAAAATAAATAAATAAATAAAGACAATTAATCCAGTTGTAATTTATATTTCAGTTATAATTCAATATTTTTGCATATTTCTATTATAAGCTTCTGAATTCAAAACAATGTTATCCGAAAGAAAGGCTTAGTTCTAGGAATATGTTTCAGTGATAGAGATTTTTCTAGCTAGATGATTTTTCAGTTCAATCTCGATTTTAACCCTCTTTTTTAGCTTGTGACAACACCCCTAACCAAAGTCTCATTACAACCATTGAAAGACCTTTTGATCGATGTGTCATATCAATCTATAGTGGTGGAGATTTGATTTTCCTACAAGCTTATGGTAATAATTTTTCAGGTTGACTAATGAGTGCTTAATTTTTTAACCCTAAACACTTCGAATGGATAGAGTGAATCTTTAGTGAGGATGTCAACTCTTGTTGATTTTGAATCAAAAGGTAATTACTTAGGAGAAGGGAGAAAACCTATGTTTCTGTGATAAAATTCTCAACTTAGAGAGTTTGAGACTTTAATGTTCTTCTGGTTAAATTTTCATTGTATGATTACTTGTGGATTAGTTTGAAACATTATTGATAAGGATTATAAGTTGAGAAGAATAATTTTTATTTGTGAGTTGAAATTTTGCTTGAGGACAAGCAAAAGCTTAAGTGTGGGGGTATTTGATAAACCGTAAATTATACATATTTTTACCTCATGCTTAACCTAATTTCTGAATGAATTATCATTGAATTTGTGGAATTTGGTGCTCTTAATCCTTTTATTTCATGTTTTATACTTAGGCGAGCATAAAGAAGAGAAAAGAGCAAGGAACGGGCCAAAAACGGGCAAATTAGACCCAGTTCAATAATCAACACGGCCTGGAGGTTCGCCACATGGTCGTGTCACACAGCCGTGCCACTTTAACAGGCTCGAGCACGGTCTAGTAGTCGATCCACACTGGCGTGGCACACATGCGTGTCCTTTGTCGTAAGGAAGTTCAATTTTACTCGAAAAAGGCTACTTAGGGCCTAAGAAAGGCATTCCAAAACTCTATATAAAAACCCTAAGAGGCAACTACAAGGGTGTGTTTTATTCCCATTAAGACGGGGAGTTAAAGGCAGGAAATTATTCGAAGGGAAGCCGATTGATCCCTCTTAGAAGCCAGGATCTACATCAAGATAAATGATCTCCCTTCAATCGTTTCAGGAGTTTTGGGTTTTCTTATGTTTTGTTATTTTATTTCTTCTGAGATGTTTTCTTTTATAATTATGAACTAAAACCCCAAATATCTAAAGGGGATGAAACCTAAGACAGATCTTGTTATTGTTATCTGACCTGTGTGATAAATATTTGATTTGTTCTTAATTGTGTTTTTAACTCTTAAATTGATATTTTCGGGATATTGATTTAAGTCAAATGTGCTTATGTAGAGGAGAAAAAGTCTCTGTATTGGAGTAGATCCAACATAATTAAGTGGAGTTTATCACAATCTTAGACATAGGACGACGACAATCTACCGGATTAGAGTCAAATCTAATATGGGAAGCTATAAATCGAGTTAATGCAAGACTAGGGGTTTTAACTAGAAAGATATTTCAGTTAATCAACCTAGGATTAGTTGTTTTTATCCTCGACGGAGGTATTAACATAATTTAGGGATCTCTACGGATCAAATTAAATGAAGAAATCATCTGGTTCAGAGTTAGATAACAAGTGAAGTCTAGATGGATTCTTCCTTAGGTATTGCCTTAATCAATCAGTTTTCCCAAAAACATTCTCTCTCTTTACTCCTTACCGTTTCTTTTCAGTTTAGTTTAGATTAGTTAATTTAGAAACAAAACCCCATTTTATTTTTAGGCTAGATAATAGGAAGAAAGTCATTACTAGTACTCATAGTTCCTTGGATTTGATATTTCAGTCTTTCCACTGACTATACTACTATTCGATAGGTGCACTTGCCTTTTTATCGTGATATTAGTTAGTTTCCAGGTACGATCAGATTTTATTACTTCATCACAATCACAAGAGATCAAGGGACGTCTGATTTCACTGGTCACTATAGAACCTTCCAGAATATAAAGACTGTCGGTTCTTTTACCTTTTAACAAAATGAGAGCTCTACGAGATACTTTAATGTTGCTCGACTCGATGTTGATTCTGCATCCTTTCAAGTCTAAAATACTCAAGGAGATGAAATTCTTTCGTAAATCATGTACATACTTGACATCTGAGAGTGTCTTAATCGGTCCATCGTGTATCCTAATTTTAATAATACCAATACCAATTACCTTATTAGATAAATCGTTTCCCATGCGCACAACTCCACCTTCAACCGAACTGTATGTGGAAAATCATTCTTTATTGGGACACATGTGGAAACAATATTCTGAATCTAGGATCCACTCGAACGTGAGTTTGGAGTCATCATTCATTGACACTAACAAGAAATCATCACTGCTTTTATCGGCCAAATTAGCATCAACTACATCTTTCTCGTTACTCTCAGCAACTCTTTTATTTCGCAGTTTATAACAATTTACTTTGACGTGATCTAACTTTTTATAATAGCAATACCTTTTCTCTTGTTTCTTTGATGCTACCAAAACGGAAGCTTGCTTATCTGCCTATCCTAACCAACTCAGTGTCGAGTTTGTCTCTACTCAACAAATAACCCTTCACATCTTCGAACGAGAGTTTGTCTCTGCCATAAATCAGGGTCACCCTGAAAGACTTGTATGAAATAGGTAAAGAGCACAATAATAGCATAGCTTGATCTTCATCATCAATATAAACCTTAACATTCTTTAAATCATTTAAAAGAGTAATGAATTAACTGATGTGATCTCTAAGAAGCCCACCTTCATTCATGCGAAACGTAAATAGACGTTGTTTCAACACTAAATGGTTAGCTAAAGACTTAGTCGCATAAAGAGTTTCTAACCTTTTCCACAAGACAGATGAGGTTTTCTCCATCAATACCTCCTGCAATATTGTATTCGCGAGGCACAACTAGATTGCAGATAAGACCTTTTCATCAAACTCTTCTCATTCTGTTTGATTTAGATTTTCAACCTTTTTCCTGGTAACAACCTTTTTTAAGCCGGTTTGAACTAGAATTGCTATCATACCAACTTGCCACGGATTGAAATTTGTCTCACCATCGAATTTTTCAATTTCAAACCTTTTGTGGCTGATCTTTGAAAATTGAACTAACTCTGATACCATTTATTGGGATCGACCCGATTAAGCAATAAGTAAAAAGAATAGCGGAATAAATTGAGAAATTGAACACATAAATTTAACGTAGAAAAACCCCTCCAAAGAGGATAAAAAACCACAAGATAATTTTACTATAATGGCAAGAGAACTAAGAGTACGAAAGATGGAGATAAAAACTAAACCTCGAAAACCCGAAAATAAAGAACCCTTAAAACGTAAACACAAAATTCTCTAAATGTGTTATGGGTTCTAATCTCTAATGGGTGTAATTTCTAAGGTTGTAAAAGATCCTATTTATAGGCTAAATTCATAGGTCAAATAATAATAAAATAATCTAAACTAATCAAAATTTGATTGAAACAAATAAATAGAGTTTGACTGAAATATTATTTCTCAAATTTGACTGAAATAGGAGTAATACTCATTAGTTATCTTGGTTGACAATTGTAAGCCCTTCGATATGAAAATGCATAGCATTTGACCGAAGTCAAAAGAATCCTTCGGCCTCTATGTACATTGAAGATGTTCAACATATTTTTCCTAGGAATGTCTTTCTTTTTGTATCTACTTTACGCTAAGGTCATAAACTTCATCATCAAAGCCAGAATAATAAAACAAAAAAGCAAGTTTTTATTGTATGTTATTTAATTTGATCATATGTTTATATAAAAACAAAAGATGGCAGGGAGTCAGGCAGTTGTTGCCCCTTATTATAGCAGATACGAGTGCAACGCAAAACCTGTGAGCCCCAACTCCCACCGGAGCTTCTAGTTCTAATAGCCAAACTTCACCCTTTACCCATATACCTCCCTTCACGAAAACATGGTAGATTTGATTAGTATCTGAGCCATATTGCCAGAACCACCTTTTACCTTGTTAAATTGTCTCACCCTAACCAAACACAATCCCGTCTGCTGGTTGGTCAAAAACCAAGATGGAGCTCGCGCTGTCAAAACACAACGGTTGAATCCTTTTTCAGATTATGAGCAGGAACCTCTTCCGGAAAACTTCCCAAAGGTATTGGATTTAGCCAACTTTCAAGTCTTTGAATTGTGTCATCAATATTTGGTTCAATATGAATTATATATTGGTTATCTTTTGGATCCTCAATACCGAGACTACAGGATGAAATTAGTCTTCTTGCACTCAAATACCGATTGTGATGAGAATATAATGGTCGCCTTATTTGGCTACCTTGTAGAGGGTTTGACTATTATGATGTTTGGAGAAAACAAAAAGATTGTGCTTGAAAATGTGGGTGACCTGAGGATATTATCTCATCCAATGGGAAGCTCTATGCCATTGACCCAGAAGGAAGAACTATAGTGATTGACCCATGTTTAAACATTAGTTTCCTAACACATGTAGAATGTTTCCGCACTTTGTTAATCCATAAAACTGGCTATGTGGAGATGAAAATGCGACCCAAAATGGACCACCAAAAAGTTTAACAATTCGATTTAAGCATAATCCTTTTTTTTTCCTTGACTAACACGATTTGAAGTTAAAATAGACAAAAATGAAATCAAAACTTTGAGACTCATATTCCTAATGGTAAGAAATGTACATGATTACATCCAGCGAATCCTCTTTAACCTGTCAGCAACCAATGAAACTATGCAATTTTTTCTAGTATTCATAGAACTTACCTCACTCAGGGTCATGAATCTTCAACTTCAATCTCTCTCATGAGCATTTTCAGAAACTCTTCTCGCACTGAGGCTCCGTGTATATGAACACACCCTCTCAAATTCAGCTGCACATGGTTTTTCGAATTTCCAATCGGATTCCTCCTTAAGAATGTTTCTCTTCAAAGAGGAAGGTGCCCTTCCGGGGCTTCCAGTGAGCGGGGTTGAAGAACAGAAGGTTGGCGTTGCAAAAGGAGAGGCATAAGGAGTGTGTTGAATTGAGAAGGGGCTTGGGGACATTCGTTTTTGGATTGGAAGACCACCCAATCCTCTCCTGTTGAAAAGGGAAACTGTTTCTGCCTCAGCACAGCGCTTGATAACATCGTTAACATAAAGGACATCATCTATTCTTGCCATAATGTTGAAGGCCAAACTCTCCATCACCCTTGAGTAGCTTTCAATAATTGATTGCCCAACATCCTGCAATTAAAACACAATAATTGTTTTTGGGGGGGGGGGGGGTTTGCTTAGTATAACAAGAAGAAGAATGCAAGCCATGAATGTATAAACAATGTGAGACCCACTGCTACAGCATATGCCAACTAGTAGATGACTTTAAGGATAATTGTAAATTCACTCATTATAAGCTCCATCAGCCCTTTAAAAAGCTGTGGTCCAAGATGAATGATGGTAGTTACACAAATTGTATTTCTATCCTAACTAATTAACCAATGAGCTTCCAAAATCAAATTTATAAGGGCACATGGTTTGACAAACGCATGCTAGAATGATTCTTTATACTTTCTTTCCCCGTGAAGAATTATGCGAAATACCTTATTATATTGAATTTTGCTCATATCCAATGATGTCTGTGGAAGACCAGGAAAACGACGCCTCAAGCAATTTAAGAGGGTCTCAGCTCTTTGGGCCAGAAAATTATTCTTTTCACTGATGGAAACAAGACCTTTAACCTTTCCACCCCATGAGGAGCGCTTAACTTTGATGTCATTAATGCGTTTCCTTTGATCTTTGAGCTTGCAAACATGCACTGCTGCCTCAATCCTGTTAGTTACTTCCAGAGTGTGATGTTCGGTTGATAGATCAAGGCAATCAAGTAGACATTCTGGCGAGAATTGATCAGCTGTTATGTAGCGGTAGATGATATCTCCTAGACAAGCCTTTCCATTCTGATGGCAAAGAAAATTTGTTAACATTCAAATCAAGTGTAAGAAAAGTAATGCTTAAAAACAGTTACGTCACAATAGCTGTCCCAAAGAGCCGTCCATGCACCAGTTATTTTGACATTCAATGGGAGAAATGTAAGCACACATGTTTGTTCCCTTCCAAAGCTATTTTTTAACTTTCCAATCCTAATTTGAGCACCTTCCTTTACTAGCAGGTCTCTTGATAGAGATGCTCCATAGGAAACTATCAATCTGAAAGCTGGTAGATCAATGCTGAGTACCAGCCATTAATATTCAAGAATTATTACCTAATGCATGATAGCTAATGCAGTTTATTCAGAAATAAACACAGTCGAATACCTTTGGTAAGTTCTCCAAGTAAGCAGTAGGTATCTCCATCTCTGCAAGCACATTGCTATTAATTGCCATAGCTGCCTTAAGTACTTGGTTCGTGCAATCCCTGCATTGTTGCAACTTCTTCCTTGCATCCTCTGACAAGCCATTTGGTGGCACTTTTGGACAAGGCAACCACCACTTCTCTTCACAAGCTTCACAATCACCACCATCATCCACGACTATGCCCCCATCAACATACCAAAACTCTGTCTCACAAAACCCATCAAGTATGGTAATCAACATTACATCAAGCTTCTTAAGGGCGGGAAGGTTTACATACAAATCTAAGCGTGGCCTTGTCACCATGACTTCGTATGTGCGTCCACCAGGGAATTGTTGTATAGATGGCACAAGGTCAACAATCGAATCACTCACACACAAGAGCCAGTCCATTTCTCTCCTCCACATCGCCTTCTTCTGAGGAGCTAATGGCTCTAACCTCCACAGCTGACCAAAGACGGTCGCTGCCATTACAAACAAGAATACCACTTAGCTTAAAAGAAAATTTAATTTAAACAATACCTAAAAAAAAGTACACGAAACTATAAGCAAAATCAAACCAACCAGAGAGATTGGTGATGGCATTCGAAATGGCAAGTGCACTACACACTCCTTGCCCACCTCCAGACATGTCTTCTCCTAAAAGAAGCTTAGCAAATCTCTCCTTCATCATCTCAATTTCTGCGTAGCATTCAAAAATTAACAATAATCGAGTTGAAATGAAAAGGAAAAAGAAAAAGAAACGATAAATAATTATAAATCAAGCAGATTAATCTTCCTCTGTTGAAAGCTAAATTTTCCAAAAAATTCCGAAAACGAGATCGATTTACACTAACAGAAGAACAGGATATAATTAAAAATTACTAAAAAAAGGCTACAAATAGAAGCAAGCAAAACCATTTCGCTCATAAACTGACCAAGCATAAATCTATATCTCGCGCAAGCCTATAATTAACCAAAAATGTTGAAGAAAATCTCCAAATTAAACAAAAGAAAAAGGAAATACCAGACAAATTGGTGTCCCGTTTCTCAGGCTTCTTATCATCCCATATCACCACATCCTTCCCTCCAATCACCGGCAACATCAACGGCACCTGAAAACCGAACCTTCCAGCAGCCGGTAACCTTGGAGACGATGAGGTCATGGAACTGGAGCAACCTTCTCCATCGAACCACCGATATGAGAAGCTACTACAACTCTCTGATTCACTCACATCAGCACTCAAACTATAACTCCCGCACCGCTCGCTCTGCTCATCAAAGCCATCATCTGAAGATACACTTCCCATGATCTTTTTAATCACAAAATTCAATGGTTAAGAGAAACAAATCCCTAAGCACGCATTTGATAATAATGGGAATAAATTCTGCTCCTCTGGCTAAAATTGTGTTACTGTGCGTCTACATGCTTAGTACTGTTATGGATTTTGTGGTACTGATGATGTCTTTGTGTGGCGAAAGCAAAAGAGACGGCGTTTGACGGTACTTGTCTTTTCCGTTATGTTCTGGTCGTACCACCCGACACGGACCTTTTCCTTTGGGCCATCTCTGTTTCGGTGTTTCCTCTTTAATCTTTATAATATGGTAACGTTAAATTTTTTAAATCTAATTATTTTGACTGATTAATTTTATGATTGAGGTGATTGGAAGTATAGATATTTAATTTATTATTAACAATCATTTTTAGAGTATTTGAGGATTCGAGTATTACTATTTGAGGATTTCAGCAATTTAAAGCGCATTATTTTTTATTTAAAAGCTGGAAGGAATTATATGTAATTTTAAGTATTTTATAATAAAAATATATATAAATATATTTAAAAAATAGGATTAATATCAAAAAAAGAGTATTAATTTGGGTAAACTATCTAGTTGGTCACCTAACTTTTAAGGGCTTTTATTTTGGTCACCTAAAATGAAAATTTTGCAATTTTTAGGTCGTTTTCATAAGTATTGATTAGGATAAAAAAATTTAAGGATTAAAGTGAAACAATGGTAGAAACTAAAATAATTTATTAAAAATTACCAAATGATATTTCTTGATCACATTGCCGAAAATTCTAATTTTTTTAAATATTAAAATTTTAATTAAAAACATAAAAATAAATTAAATAAATTGTTGAAAAAAAATTATCCCTTGATAATGTTAATTAATTTATTACTGTAATATTGAAATTAATTAAATTAATCTCCTTTTAAATTTTAAAATTTAATTTTATGTTTCTATATCATTCTTAATAAAATCAACTCGGTAATTCATATTTAATAATTGCCTACGAAATTTATATTTCTTTTGATTATATAATCTCGAATCTTCCTAAGTAAATTAAAAGCAAAGAAAAATAATCACAATTAATTAAATTAATTGTTTGTTCTTCATTTGGATAAAGAAAGATGGAAAAAAATTGGGTCTTGTTTGGCATAGAACATAAAATTAATTAATTTAACTAATTATAAATGTTTTTCTTTACTTTTAGTTTAGTATGAAAGACTCGAGATTATATAATAAAAAAATGAGTTTCATGTATAATTATTAAATATGATTTATTTGAGTTGATTTTAATTTGGAAATATAAAATAAAATTTTAAAATTTAAAAGGAGACTAACTTAATTAATTTTAATATTATAATAACAAATTGACTGACACTATCAAGGGATAAAAAAATATAATTTAACCATTTTTAAAGCATTATTTTAGTTTCTATCTTTTTTTTTTCTTTTTAATCCTTAATGTTTTGTTTACTCCAATCAATATTATAAATAAAGATTTTTTTTTTTGTTTACCAAAATAAAAGTATGAACATGATGAGATGTGTATAAGTTAACTACCTTAGACATTTAACAATTGAATGACTAAAATGAAAGGGCTTTAAAAGTTGGGTGATGAAATTACAAAAATTTATTATTGGAATTTAATTTATTTTGAAATTTGAATTCAGATAATTAGATTTATTTTATTCTTTAAAGTTATAATTTTAGATTTGAATATCTACTTTACTTTATAAAGATTTTATTTATTATATTTACAGAAAATGCCGCTATTTAGCGTATTCAAATAATTTGATTGATTTATATTTTGATAGTTAGAATTAAATTTGTGAATTTAGAGTCAAAAGTTGTAGATATTATTCTTAAATTGGAAATATATGTATTTAATAATAATCTATGATGAGCTTGCCATGTTGGAATTTGCAGATGACGTGGCTAAATTTCTTGTTTTGCATGGTCCGAAACTTGCTTGCGTGGAGGGGGAGGGTGTGAGTTGGAAATGTTGATTAGGGAAGAAACAGCGGTTTAAGTAAAATTGCGCCGGGGGGGTTGGTAAGAATGCGGATGTTTACAGATAAAATAATGTGATTTCGCATCTCTAAGCCATTGGATTAGGAAATTAAACAAGTTTGAAGTGTAATTAATGCGGTTTTGACTTTTTAAAGAAAATTAGAACTTTGCTTTAACTCTACGTTTGACCTCAAATTTACACTTCCACTATCATCCTTGATTAAACCTCGTTTTGAAGATCAAAATTTGTAATGGTATGTGTACATTTTATATAGATAACTTGGATTAATCATGTTAAAAGATATCTTATATTTTGTTGACACATTACTCTTTTAACTACTTATATCCATACGTAAGTAAACACATATCAATAATTTGATTAGTGTTTTAAATATACACAATAATATTTGAAACTATATTTAATGTCTAAATTAATAGTTAAACTAATAAAAAATTAACAAATAAAATTTTAATATTTTAAAAATTATATAGTTTAATTTCAAAATTCAATTGAAAATCGATCAAGAAAACAATTGATTGGACTTATTGACGATTGAATCGATTTTTTTATTTTTAATATATTTTTTATTTTATAATTTTTAACAATTTGTTTAATTGAAATTTATTTAATTGAACCGGTCTAGTAAAAAATCAATAATTTATTTTATTTTATCTCCGATGATATTCTAAAAACCCAAAATTTAAATAAATACACAAAGAAAGGGATAAAATAAATAGGACGAGAATGAGGCTGAATTAGACGTATATGATGATTTAAAGTTTTAAACAGCCTTTTAGGCCTTTTTAAAAGAAAATTAGGGAAATAAACTGACTTTGGAGAGAAAGTGTGAAAGCGCAGCCAGTTGGTTAGGCATACTTTCCTACCAACTGTATCAAAAGCGCACCCAACTAAATGTGCTTTCACACACTCTCTCGTTGGCCCTTTTTTTGAAAATTTCTTTTAGGTTTAGTGTTAGGGTTTTTATTAAGAATTAGGGTTTAGTCTTTAGTCTTTAGTCTTTAGTGTTTTAGGAGTGAAACCGAAAAAGTTTATGAGTAGATTTGAGGGGCTGGAGATGCAATAACGTGTCTCAAAATACATACATTTCATATGTCATGCTAGGATAAGACCATTACCTTAGAAACTCATCCTATAAAAGTCATGTTTCAGGGTGACAGTGCTTGATACGATTATGGGTTGAAGCCTAAGTGGAGGTTCCAATCGGCGGCCGTGATGCAATCACGAATTCGAATATAATCGGAGGCCAATTGACGATCCTTATGTGGTCACGAGTTCAAGCTTTTTAGATACCCGCAAAGGAAGCCTTATATATACCATACATAAGATTGAAGCCATGATCACAGGGAAAACAAAGGGCTTTTTGGTGTAATCAACGTAATTTTTTCTTCTATTTCCAGATAGCCAGTATCTTTAAGCTTTTATTCTAATACGAAGGTTGACATCAAGTTGGACACAAGAGGGCTCTCAAGCGGAGAGCGAATGTTCTGGCACAATAGAGGTCAAACTTGGGTCGACATAACAACAGTTATAGTTATTAATTGGTTGTTTAATAATGACAACAGTTGCTTGGAGTCCTTTTACATCCATAACGGTGCCAACCTTCAGATCAAAAAGAAGGTTAAAGATACTGACTGTGTGGAAATAGAGAAAAAAATTACATCAATTATAGTAGGAAGCCCAACAGTTTTTCCCTATGATTATGCCCTCAATGTAACAACCCATTTTTAGTGCTGTCGGAAATAGTGATTTCAGGACTGCAATTCTGACAAGTGAATTATTATTTTATTATTTATTTAATGTCTATGGGATTAATTTAAGGTTGTATTAAAGTTTCATTAAGAAATTTTAAAGTTTAACTGGTTAATTAAGTAAAAATGACTAAATCGTAAAAGGTGTAAAAGTCGAATTCTATTAGCTAAAAGGGTTTAATGGCTATCGAAAGATAAATCAATGGACTTGAGTGGTAAATATACTATATTTAAAATTAGTGGATGTGTAACAGCCCGTTTTTAGTAAAATCAGAACAGTGGTTTCGGGACAACAAGTCCAATGCAAAAATATTTATTTTATTATTATTTTAGTGTCTACAGAGTACTTGCAATGTCGTATAAAAATTTTGTTACGAAATTTTAACGTTTGCATGCTTAATTTGATGAAAAGGACTAAATCATACAAAGTGAAAAAGTAGAGTTCTATTAGTTAAAGATATCTAATGGCTATAGAACTTTAATGTAAGAGGACTCATATGGTAATTAGACCATTTATGTATTAGTGGACATTCATAGATTGTTTTTATTGAAATTATTAAAGTTTTTAAATGTTATTTTGGTAATTAGGTAATTAAAGTTAAAATAAACAAAATAAATTCTATTTTTGTTTTTCATTCATCTTTTTCCTCCACCGAAATTGAAGAAGAAAGAATGTCATTTAGGGCTTTAAAGCTTTCGATCCATTCTCTAGCTTGCATGTAAGTGATTTTATCCCATTTTTAATATTTTTTATGTTTTTGGAATTGTTGTAACTTAATCTAGCTAGCCCAATGACTAATTTGCAAAACTGTTAAAGGGTTAGGGTTTTATCATGAATGCTATTGTATGGTTCTTGAAAATTTATGAAAGATTATAAGTCCTTGCTGTTAAATGAACAACTTTTGTAAAGTGATTTTTGATGAAATTATCATTTAGGGATTATTATGTAAAAGTAGTAAAATATCATCATGGAATTGTGAATTGATGATTTGTGTGGGTTGATATGAGTCCCTAGGTAAACTGGATAGCATGGTATGTGGATGAAATTGTATGAATTTCAATTTACGAGATTAAAGACTAAATTGTAAAGAAGTTAAAATAATAGGGGCAAAAGTATAATTTTGTAAAAGTATGAATCTTGGACCGAATTTAACAGAATGAATATTAAAAGGATTAAATTTGCTTATTTAGATCAACTTAAGCTTCTTACAAATCTAGATCGAGGGAAAGATAAAGTCTTGGACTAGTTGATTCTATTTCGTCGTCTTTGCGTTCGAGGTAAGTTCGTATGTTTAAATAGAGTTTTAATGTTATTTGAGTTAAAGGCTATTATGCTATCCATCTATGTTACGACAGAAATCTAACGATGTTTTGACGACAATCGAGCCCCGTTTGAACATTAGGAATATATAGGATACAAATGTCATTAAGGTTACCATGTTTCGGGTGCTGGTCCTGAATGTTCTACTGATGGCTGAGTTCTGGCATTTGTTATGGATACTCGTCAGTTTGTGTGAGCGGCATCATGTAGCTACATTCCGACCGTTAGCCTGTGTAAGTAGACCCATTTATGGCTCGAGTGAGCATTGATGTAAAGGAAAAGGAAAAGGAAAATGAATGGTTTCGAGCATATGTTAGCACACTTTGTGTGAGCTTCCTGCGTATCCGATATTATTCTAAGTAGTTCAACGGGCATAAAAAGGGAATAAACTATATGTGTTCCGATTGGTTGTTTTATGAACTTATGAAAATGTATGAAATGTTATAAATCAATGTATGAAAATTCATGATTATAGAAAGTATGAGATAAATGATGCTATGCTCATATCTTATACCTTACCATGTGATGACTTTGCTAAGTTATGTGTTTAATCACTAACTTTTGTTACTGATGATGCTTAGGCTTGCACCAAGCTATGTTGGATTGATTCATGTCTATTTTTAAGATTACGCATTAAAATGGTAAGCTATGTTCATGATTTACGAACTTACTAAGCATTATATGCTTACGTTATTTTTCTTTCCTATGTTTTATAGATTATTAGAAGCTTGATCGGTTTGAAAGTTCGTCAGAGACCTATCACACTATCTAGAGATTAAATCGGTAGATTTTGATGTTTTAGTCATGGTTATAATGGCATGTATAGGTGGACTTGTGTTTAATGTTTAGTTGTTATATTCGGCATGTATATATGGTATTATGTTTGGTGTGCTTTTGGCACTTTGATGCTTGGATGGTTAGTGTTGATATGGCTAATGAATGTATGTTTTGAATGACCAATTTGGTATGTTAGAATGTGAGGTGCCATAAGGTCAATTAGGTTATGTTTGTTATGGAATTTAGTTAAGTTTGTTTTGGTATGGGAATAAGTACTTATGTATGGTTGAGTTATAGATATACATGCTTATGCTGAGATATGTTTGATGGTTTTGATTGAGGTGCCTTTTGGCATATTGGTTGTATGGATATTTGGTATAAAGATTTGGTCATTTTATGCATGCTTTGAACATGATTTAGGGCCTTGGTTATATGTGCAAATGTGTTGTAGGTTCATGCTTGAATTGGGTGAAAGAAATGGCTTGATTTTGGCCTATTTCTTGTCCACATGTCTTAAAACATGGGCGGGTGTTTTAGCCATGTGTGATACACGGCTGTGTGCCCCCTGTAGGTTTGAAAGGGTTGCAAGTTAGGTAGTTACACGGCTTGACAAACAAGTGTATAAGGCCATTTTGATAGTTACATGGCCTGGCATACGGGTGTGTGGCTTAGCCGTGTGACCTAAGTCAGAAAGTTACAAGGGCACGGACATGGGCTGAGGCATGGCCGTGTGTCCCTATTTCAAATGTGACACAGCCTGAGACATAGGTGTATGTCTCAGCTGTGTGAGGCACATGGCCATGTGACCTCTGTAGTGTGAATTTTTGTAACTTTTTCATTAATGTTTCATATGTTTCTGATGTCATAACCCTATTCTGTTTAAAAATGAATGTTTTAAGTTATGATTTTACAGTAATGCTTCATAACCCTATTCTGGCAACGAATAAAGGTTAAGGGTGTTACATGATGTTTATGAAAAGTAATTAAAAGATAAAATAAGATGTCATCTTCTTCATCTTTGGTTCAGACCTAAAATAACCATTTGAGAATGAGAAGAGTTCGACCAAGGTTTATTTCACATGCATGGTATGTAATTTTTGTCTGCTTTTAATGATTTTTATGTTTTTGAGCTTGTTTTAACTTAGTCTAGCTAGCTCAGGGGTTAATGTGCAAAACTGCTAAAGGTTGAGGGACTTTCCATGGTTGTTTTTAAATAGATTTTGAATTTTTTTGATAGATTATTAATCTTGGTTGTTAAACAAACTTATTTTGTTAAGTGATTTTTGAAGAATTTTGAAATAGGGATTAAATTGTTGAAAGTGTAAATCCATGGGTTTTATTGTGAAATGTTGGTAATAATGGGTTGGTCCAAGGTTCCTTGTAACATTAGTTAACATGGATTTAGGTTAAAATGGTTAAATTTCAAGTTATAAGCTTAAAAACTAAATTATGAAAAGTTAAAATATTAGGGGTAATTTCATAATTTTATATAAATAAGAGTTATGGATTGAATTGAATAGTTGAAGTACTTAATTGAATGAAATTATCTATTTAAATCAAGATAAATAGAAACTAGACTTAAATCGAAGAAAGACTAAAGCTTTGGATTAGTTTTCAACTCTACTTCTACGACCATAGTTATTGAGGTAAGTTCGTATGAACTATAATCGTGATAATGTTAGGTAAATTGACTATCTATCATATTGTGTTAGTTATAATTGGATTTGAATATACATGTATGAATGTTATGAATAATTAACGGATAACGAATCTCGTTTGAACCTTAAGAATTCATAGGATACGAATGAAATGTCATTAAGGATTTCATATTTCAGGTGCTGGTCTTGAATGTCTTACCAATGGTTGAGGTCCTGCATTTGTTGTGGATTCTCCATAGCTTATATGAGCAGCATTGTGTAGCTAACATTTCGACCCACAACTCGTGTAAGCAGGCCCATTTCATAGCTCATGTGAGCACTGTTGAAAAGGAAAGGTTATAGTTATATAGAAATGCACACTATATGTGAGCATTCCTGAGTATTCGATGCAATCCTAGATAGTTCAACGAATAAGTAAAAGAATGGCATGGTACGTACATAATGAGATATTAAATCATGATCTATGAAAAGGCTAACGTAATAAATGATGTGCATATGAAAATCTACTTATATTATGGTTGTATTTATATGTATCATGGATAAGCCTACTAACTTGTGAGTTTGATGGTGTTTGTATAGACTTTTACAAAGCTTATGGTCTTGGTAATGGCATTATGCTTATTCTATAAATTGTGCTAACAAAATGGTAAGTTATGTTTGAGTTTATACAACCTTACTAAACACTAGTTGCTTACATAGTTACTTTCCTTTGTTTATAAGTTATCGGAAGCTCGATCGGTTGGAAGCTTGTCGGAGATCTATCATATTATCCATCAATCATTTTGGTAGTTTTTAAGTATTTTGGCCAAGGTTATAAATGGCATGTATAAGACCTTTTGTAATGGTAGTTCATGAATGTATTAATGGTTGATTTGGTATGTATATGTTTGTAACCGAAGCGGAGCTATAGAAGAGGAAGGAGGAGGAGCAAGCTGAGATGGTGAAGAAAGCGGAAGAGGCGAATAAGAGACAGAGTAGGACCATGGTCGAAGAAGAGTATGAGAGAATGATGTTAGTGACAAACACAAATAGGGATGATTCGTTGATTGAAGCAAGGAGTGTTGAGGAGGCGATTACGCAAATGTCTGTGGCAGACACCCTTCCCCCGGATTGCCATCCTGAGAGGTGGCTTAAGGCTTCCTTCAAGGTTCATTATATTGCTTTGCTCAACTATAAATTACTCACTTCTTTAGATCTAGAAGATAGTATACTTTAGTTCATTAGTCTTTATCTTACTGCACGATATTGAGTTATAGTACTGAATTATTTTAATGAATGAATATAGGCATTTGAAGAAGCTGAGCTTCCCAGGCTTAAAGAAGAGAAGCCAGGTCTTACTCACAATCAATATAAGGATATGATATGGAAACTATGGAAGAAATCTCCTGATAATCTTCTAAACCACGCAAGTCTATATCTAACTTTGAACCAATGTGGGGTCCTATGTTGAAATGATCTATGTGTTAATTTGGTTAGGTTTTGTTCATATTAATGAATAATTGTCAGTGTTTTCGGTGGCTTAAGTGATTTTTTTTCCATTTGCAGGTTGGTGAGTGAATGGTCTCTACATAATTTTTCTCAGGCTAGAATGGCAGACGAGTTTTGTTGTTTATAAACATATGGGGTTTCTGGCCTACTATATGAGCAGTGTTTGCTTGGTGCTTAGAACTGAATAAAACATTTTTGATCTAATAATACTTTCTATTTATTATTATTGTTCAGGATCATACATGATCTGTTTAGTTAGTTTAAATATGTTTTGTTGCCCAATTTTCTATTTACTTGAGGGTTAGAAAAGAATGACTGATGTACATGAAGAGAAATAGTACTTGACATGGATTGTGTAAATTACTGAATAAGTTGCAAACATGAGATAGAAGGCTGGGAAGGTTTTCCTTTCTCTCCTTGTAGATTAATAAAGATCATACATGATATGCATGTGTGACCCTGATAATCTAAATTTTCAGTCGCTATTGTGTCACTCAAGTGATTGTCATTGCTTGTTTACATGGAAGACTGCTAGCCCTAAAAAATTGGTAAAAGATAATGGCTTTTGTGGAGGAATGAATTATCAATGCAATGCCTCAATGAAATTGTTGCAATGACTGTAAAGGTCAGATGAATCCCTGTTCCACAAAACGCATAACTTCGAAATGGACTAAAATGAAACACTACAAAAATTACAGGGTAAAATTAAAAAGAAAAAAATAAAAAGGACTAAATTAAAACAACCAAAAAATGCGAAAAGACCAGAAGGGTAAATAACCCCTTTTAAACAAAAAATGCGGATCCTCAAGTATCGGTTCGGGTCGCGCGCGGGTCAAGTGAAACGACGTCGTTTTGGAGCATTTTAAGCTATACCAAAACGGCGCCATTTTGGTACTCTATTTAAGCCTAAAATTCCAAAAAAAAAAATCATTCCATCTTTTCTTCAAAAAAAATAAAAATAAAAAGCTCTCAAACACTCTCCCCCACCCGATTTTCGGTCAGGGATTAGGCCATCGGCCGCCGTGATGGCCGCCGGTTGCCGGCAATGACGCTGCATCCACGGTGGCCAAAAAATTGAACGGTCCCATTTTTTTGGGGTTTTTTCGACTTTTCAAGCTTAAAAATGTTGTTTTTCATCAAAAATGACGAATCTCGGCCTCCCACGGCCGCGCGAATGCAAGAAAGGGGTAAGATTCGACTCTCCTCTTTATTTTTTTGTTTTCTTTTCAATAAAATAAAATGAACAAAACAAAATAAAAACGAGAAAAAAGAAAAAAAACGAAATAAAAAACCACCTTTTCAGAAATTTTTCTTTTGATTCGATTGTTGTTTCCTATATTTCAATATCTGTGTGTGTAAAAAAAAGTCCCTATACATCGGTTGTTTGTGGCCTTTTTTATAGCCGAAAGTGTAATAGCCCAAATTTCAGCGAAGTATGAAAAAGTGGTTTGAAGATCACCAAATCCGACAAATGAATTTGTAGATTATATTATTTAATATTTATGAGCCAAATGTAGCTTTTAAAAGATTTTTGAAATAGTAAATTGTGATTTATTTGGTCAAGAAATTGAGAAAAAGAGGTATTGAGATCTCAGTGTTATAAAATGAGTCGTAAATATTTTTATAAATATTTACGGAGTGTTATTAGGGTGGTATTAAAGTTTTGTTAAGAAATTTTAACGTTGCATTCCCGGGACTTCGTTCCGGTAAATTGGACTTGTAAATATTTTTAATAAATATTTACAAAGTTGGTAGTGTAATTAATTAGGTTTTAATTAGGTAAATTTGGCTTAATCTAGAGTAATCAGTAAAAATGACTAAAATGAATAAGGTGTAAAAGTTTAATTATAAAGTAAAAGAAAATAAGAGAGGCTAAATAGGTAAATAAGCCAATGGCTTAAGATGAGGCGGCAATTCATGGAAGAATCTTAGATTTTTCTTGATTTATATTATAAAAGTATTATTTAATTAAAATATTATAAATTATATTAATTAAAGTTAAGATATTTTATTATAAGAAATAAATAAAATAAAAACAATTGTATGATAAATAAATTAAAATTTGTCAGATCGATGATGATTATATTGTACAAATGTACAAAAATATATGTGTACAATTGTAGTATTTATATTTGTTATTAAATAGGATTTATTATTATCATTAATTTATTAAATTATAATTTATATCAATTATATTATAAGATTTTTATAGGATAAATAATGTAAAACATGAAAAATATAGGATGATGATGAAATACATGTGTAATAATACGTATGTGTACAATTGTAATACATGTAATTGAGTGAATTACCAAAAAAAGCCCTTTTTTTTAAATTTACAGAAATGACCCGACTTTTCAATTAATTACAAGAATAGGCCAAAAACCCTAAAAACGCATCCACGTCAGCGCATTGTCAAGGTAAAAATTAGGAAAATGCTTCCTCAAGGAAGCGTTTTGTCCACGTCAGCATAAACGCTTCCTCAAGGAAGCATTTTGTCCACATCAGCATAAAACGCTTCCTTGGGGGCACGTTTTGCTGATGTGGACACCCGTGTTTAAATTTTCAAAAAAGGTCATTTTTTTAAATATTATAAAAATAGACCAATTTTTTTTGAAATTTTACAAGAATAAACCTTAAAAAAAAGGCTTAAAGTGACAACACTATTTTTTTTAAGGTGTCACAAATTAATATGGAAATAAAACTTACAAAGCAAACCTTTATATAGACTCAAAGTCTCATTTCCCTTGTTTTCTTAAGCAATGTGGGATATGAGATATTTGTATATATAGACTCATGAGTAGGCTTGTAGCTTGTTCCTAAACAATGTGGGATTCCTTCCTGTTTTAATTAACAACATGAGATTAAATGCTGTACTATATTTTATAATTTTTTACTTAGAGTTTAAATTTTTTTTTACAAAAAGTTAACATTTGTTACATTACAAATAAAACTTTTAAACTCTATAAGTAAAAAAATTATAATTCGATAGCTAAAAAATTACTAATAGTCGAGTGATCATTTTGTAAGTTTTTATAATTCGATAGCTAAAAAATCATAGTTAAGTGACATTTTACCCATGTAATTTAATCTAGATATAAAAATATGAAAAATAATTATTATATTTTATTTATATTATATATTTCTATAAAAAAAACTTATTTAACATAATTATATTCTATGTTTATCAATCTAGTCAAAATACATCTAAAATAAATTTATCAGCATTCATTAGGTGATGAAAATTAAATTAAAATTAGAATTAAAAATTAATGAGTATAGTAAAATATTTAAAATAAATAAATATTTAAAAAAGATATATCAATTTTTTAAAATTACAAAAAAATACTATTTGAATGCCAAATACTCACATTTATTTATTAATCAAACATTCATAATATAAAATAAAAAATAAAATTAAAAAATTAAAACTATAACTTCTAAATTTAAACAATGGAAAAATATTTTAAAAATTAGAATTGCATTGATATTAACTTCAAACATTTAAAATTGAATAGAAGATTATTGCATGTACAAGTTTCATATGTGCAATTTGTTCTCTTTTTTAATATTTCTTTTGTATATGTTAACAATTCTAAAATGCAACAAGATTAAATATCTCAAAAAATAATTTTATAATATGAGAAAATGTTAATAAAATATAAAAAATAGAAATTTTTTTGTAAAAAAATTATAAATTATAGTATAGCATTTAATTTTATGTTGTTAATTAAAAAAATGAAAGAATCCCACATTGTTTAGGAACAAGCTACAAGCCTACTCATGAGTCTATATATACACATATCTCATATCCCACATTGCTTAAGAAAACAAGGGAAATGAGACTTTGAGTCTATATAAAGGTTTGTTTTGTAAGTTTTATTTCCATATTAATTGGTGACACCTTAAAAAAGATAGTGTTATCACTTTAAGCCTTTTTTAAGGTTTATTCTTGTAAATTTTCAAAAAAAATTGGTCTATTTTTATAATATTTAAAAAAATAACTTTTTTTGAAAATTTAAACACGGGCTGTCCACATCAGCAAAATGCGCCCCCAAGGAAGCGTTTTGTGCTGACGTGGACAAAACGCTTCCTCAAGGAAGCGTTTTTCTGTTTTTTACCTTGACAACGCGCTGACGTGGACGCGTTTTTGGGGTTTTTGGCCTATTCCCGTAATTAATTGAAAAACCGGGCCATTTCCGTAATTTTTTTAAAAAAATGGCTTTTTTATGTAATTTAGTCCATGTAATTGATATTAAATAGATATTAATTTGTTATAATTATGATATATTATATGATAAAATAAAATGAAGACAAGTGGATGGAGATGATTTATTGCAAGTGTATAAATAAAAATATACATTTGTAATATTTATATTTAAATTAAAAAATAAATATTTATTAATTATTATTAAAAGATATTTATTAGATAAATAATTATTATATAATATTTTTATATGACAAACTAATTAAAAGTTGACAAATGGAATATAAATATTTGTTAATAAAAAATATTTATTATAATTATTATTATTATTAATTAGTGTATATATATATATATGTATATAAGAAATGAAAAAAAAAAAGAAAACAAGGAGAAAAGAAACAGAGAGCAAAACGGGTAAGAAGGAAAGAAAAAGGGAAATAAAAAGAAAAGGAGAAACTAAGGTTTAAGAGCTTTAAGCTTTAATAGGTAAGTCAATCAAGTCTTTTTCTTTTAATTTTGATGATTTAGAAGTTTTAAAACAAGGTTTTGATGAAATTAAGTTGATATTTTAAGAGTTTATAGATTTTCAAGAGTAGTTTATGTTGAATTAGTTGGTGAATTAGGGGTTAAATTGATAGAATTTCAAGTGAGAATTGGGTAAAGGATTTAATTGCAAAACAAGCTATAAAAAAACAGTTTTGGACAGCAGCAGTAGTCTAAATTTGAAAAATCACCAAAAATTGTAGAAATCAAATTAGAGGATGAAAAAACTATTAAATTAAAGCTTGTTGAGTCTAGTTTCTTATAAAAGAAACGGTGTAAGTAATGGAATTGTGAATCATGAGATATAATATGTTTTATGAGACAAGGTTAGAATGATTTTGGGTTCCCCTGTTCTGACTTTGGAAAATCATAAAAAATTGGAGAAAAATAATTAGTAGCTTAAATTTATATTTTTAAAATTCTGAATGAGTCTATTTTCAATAGAACCAAACGAGAACATCATCTGAATCTTGTACGAGGAGATAATTAATTTTTAGTGAAGAAAGGTTGAAACTGTCAGATAGCAGAATAGGGGTGAATTTAAAGAATAAACTACTTATTGGCTAAATAAAAATTATTAAAATTTTATTATAATAAGATACTTGAGTTTAGTTTCAGGGAAAATTAGCGGATCTTAATTTAGAATTTCGTATCTCAAGATATAAATAATTTAGTGACTATGACACGGATGGACAACTTCGAATATACATAAGTAAATAGTGAAACTATGGGTATGTCACTAATAAGTGTGCTATATACATTAAGGATGTGGGATGGAGTGGAGCAGGAGGAGAAATATATGAATGACTTGTGTATAAATTGATCACATGCTCGTTTATAATCGATAAATGTTGAATTAGAAATGAGATAATGTTTTATTTGGAATATTTATTATGAAATTATGATTATCGTTATAATACAAAAATCGAACTTGTAAGTTTATATGGCTAAATTTTATCAATATTGAAATTGGATTCAATAAGTGATTTGTCAATTTAGATTGTGATTGACAAGAAGAGTTAGTGAATTGCATGCTTATAAATTGTTACACATATTTGTCTGAAATACGAGAAAAAAGATAGTAATTGATACATGGAAATATGAGACTATGATATATAAACATGGAATATGTTTGATAAATGAGTTCATTTGTGATTATATATACATTTATACACCTTGAGTGTACTATCCGTATGAATTGATATTTCAAATGAATTAGTGAGAAAAGTTTTAATATAAAATAGTCTGAATTCAAAATAAAATATTATGAAACGTATTTGAAATACATTAATATGTCTTGTATATGTTATTTGAGTTCATGATGTGAGAAGTAAATTTGTATGTAACTAGTGTATCGTTTTTAATTACATTTTCATATTTTGATATAAATTATGAAATAATGCTGAATATTTGATTTAATTGATAAAGAATCAGAAAGTGAGATAATTTCCCGGTTAAACATTAGGAATAGAAAATGAATACGAGAGACCTGTGTGGAAATCTAAGTGATAAAAGTCCATGACATCTAAGTGAAATAAGTCCATGGCATTGTGTTAAATGTGATTAGCTCAAGAACGAGCCTATGTAATCTATGTGAAATGAAGTAGTTGTGGCTACAAGAGTGGCACTATGTGAAATGTCCCGATGTATCCATTATTATTCCGATGTGTTCAACGGGAATTGAATTAAAATGACTAAGTGGAAATAAATGTGATTATGATGATGATGATATTTCGAATGGTTTAATGAATAAAGTTCCGACATGGAATAATCTGAGTATAAGATAATAAATTATGACATTAAACTTGAAATACATGGAAATCATATTTAGTTGATATATTGAAATATGACATGGAAAATACATGTATGTGAAACTTACCAGATAATTATGCATATTCAGGATCATGAATTGTTACACGAAATTCATGAAAATGATGGTACATGAAATATCGGTACAATGAATTGAATGATTTATGTTTATGAAGAAACATCAAGGGAATGATATACACCATGATATGTAAATATGTGACTATCTCTAATATGTGCTATATGAAAATTATGCAAGTTGTGATGAGTAATAAGCTCAAGTGTGATATGTTGATAAAATAAGTTTATCAATATTGAATTTATATAAAATATGTTCAAGTATGTTAACAGGTGGTGTTGTTGTTGTTGTTGATGCTTAGACAAGTGCCAAATTACTGATTCAATGGTAAAATGTTTATAATATGATGCGTTGAAAGGGTAAGTGCTCAAATAAAAATATATTTGTGCTCGTGGAAAAGTGGTAAGTTTTAAGTTGTGCAATTTTTTTTTATAAAATGAATATTTTGTATTTGTTCTAAAATTTTGGAAATGTCTCATAACCCTATTTCAGTGACGGATTCGGGTTAAAGATGTTACAGAAAGAGAAAAGAAAAAAATACAAAGCTTTTGCTCTTTTTCGTGCTGTTAGCTTGTTTATCTTTTTGCAAGTACGGAGGTCGTACATGGCGCTGGCGTGGCAGTACGGGGTAGCGGCTGCGGCTAGCATGGGGTGTTAGGGTTGTTCATTTGCTGAAAATGTTGGTTTAATTTTGGGCTATAGGATTGGGCTTAGGGTTTGGTTTATTTGAGCTTGAGTTTTGGGTTGTAAAATGGGTTTGGTGTAATTTGGGCTATTTGATTTGGATTTTAATTGAGTAGTGGGCCTTATATTGTAAATGGACTGTTAAAAATTTTGGGCATTTTATTTATTGGTTTAAATTTATTTTGTTATTTCCAGTTTGGGCCTGGGCAAAATAGGCCCATTACAATCTTGCTACACTTGCTGTAGATTTTGTGCTATTTGTCCTTCGTTTTAAGCATGGATGTATGGATGCTTTAGCCCTCAAGCAAGCATGCATCGACATTGTTTCTCTTCCTGCTTATAAGTTTCATTGATATATATATTTGATAAAAACAATTACAAGAATACTCGAGTATACAATAAAAATCCACCCCCCTTATTCTGGAATAAGCAGATAAATTGCTCTCAGCTATTTAAGTAGGAGAATTTTATAGATTATACTAAAATTATAGGCACACTCTCATTTTTAAGCCTCTGCTAGTTGAGAAAAGTTTGTAGGAGTTGCGAATCTTGAATCACCAACGAAGAGGATAGAAGCTGCCAATCTGGAAGCAGCTTGTGTGGGGTGGAACTGGTCCCAGAACAAGTATTTATGGCGATTTGAGCAAAGGCTTACTAAGGGAGTGCAAGGCAGTGTACCATTTCCACAACAAGCATTTTTAACGTCTGTAAAACCTGAGATTTAAAAGAAAAAATGAAAATTGAAGATTTACAACATTTGGTTTGGGGAATGGAAATAGGATAATGCAAAAATGTTATTTGGGAGTGAAAGAAAAGGCTTACTGGAATTTTGAGGGTTATCAATAACAGGTTTTGTAATGTTAAATGCATTTCCAAGAGAATACTTAATGTCCTTGTTT
This sequence comes from Gossypium stocksii, assembly GCA_020496765.1. Classification (NCBI taxonomy): domain Eukaryota; kingdom Viridiplantae; phylum Streptophyta; class Magnoliopsida; order Malvales; family Malvaceae; genus Gossypium; species Gossypium stocksii. The sequence goes on from CM035621.1 coordinate 104,444,556, forward strand.
TCGTAGCTGAGGTTGCGCATTAGGGTGTCCATTGTTGAAAAGAAAGCTTCGGCTTGGTCGTTTAACTCCTTCAAACACTCACCGTTGGCCGAAACCCTTTGTGATGGGCAACACCCGACTGGTGGAACACTTATTATGCCAAACTTCCTTGCCCCGACACTAATTAGGTTCTGCATATTACCTTATCTTCAGTTTAATTGGACTGAGATTATCCTGACAGCTTGTATCAAGCATGGCTTATGCCCTCTTTATGATGGTGATGATGATTAAAAGAAGCGAAAAAAATGAATCGGGGGTTTAGCTTAGTTGATTTGTGCAGTTGATTGCATTCAATACGTTTGGGATTCGAATCCCAGTAACTGCAACCCCTTCTAAAAGAAGAAAGATGAGCTTCTCACCCTCAAGTGCTTTTCGTACACGACCGCTAAATTGGGTATGAACTGTTCTTTAGGTATTGGGTTCTTCGAATAGTGATTCCCCAGAATGTCATTGCTACCAACGCTGATGAAGATGAGAGATTTTGAGAGGAAGTTTTGTGCTTCTGATGTACCTTTGCTTGCCACGAGATCATTGTAGACCATAGAGAATTGGTATACCTGCTCCCCCATTGGGACAACATTCGCTTTCTGGGTCTATGAAATCAACCTTGTTAAAGTTAATTGAGAACAATGATCATCTAGCAAGCATGAACTAGATGTGACGAATAAACAAACCAAACTCTCATTTGCTATCGAGAAACTAACAAAGCCTTACCGATGTTTGTCCAGTAATGTCGAGAAGGCCAGATCCGGCTGACGCGAAGTTTACACCCCTAAATTTACGTTTCTTAATAGCAAGTGTCCCGTTTAGAGACAGGAAGCTCACTGGACTTCTCTTGAAACCAAAGAATTTAGCTGACAAGGAAACCAAAAAATCAGCAAAATTTGTGGAATACTATACACATACATATGCATATAGTATAATCCTAACCAAGAAAATCAGCAGTATTGAGGCCATTGCTGAATCTTCCAGTTGCTCTTTGGAAAGGAAAATCAACCCCGTTGTGCGGGAAATTAGCCGTTATATTACTATCAGGCAAGTAATTATTGGTCCCAACATCAACTGTAGAATCTCCTAGTATGAAGATGGCCGGCACCTCTGCATTTGCTGATTGAAGGACACCTATGATCAATGACAAGGCTAAAAAGGCCAACCCTTTTGCCATGGAAATCCAGGGAAGAAATTTTCCTATGTTTCTGTACTATAAGATTCATTTTACCGACTATTTATCTGTAAAGAAGTCATAAGCAAAACTATTGGAATTATCGGTGAGGTGGTGCAAGCTACAAGAGAAATTTATTGTCCTATATGCTATTAGCTGGAATATAATAATTCCAATGCTTGTTAACCGTTCGTTTTTTTACAGTTCTTACATTCTCTTCTATGCTCTAATTGGCTTTTTTCTGAGGTGTGATAGAAATAAGGAATCATATTTCATTGACCTAACTGGCTATTTTTCGCGTATCATATTCTTTATAGTTTCCTGATTGTGTTGCAATTATATTTTGTTAACAATGAAAATGAGAATGGGGCTGAAAGCTCAAGAGAGTTAAAGTTGGTCTTTCTTCGCAGAAGAATAAAATTGTATGAACTCCACGCACTTAGCAGGTTAAGGGATTGCCTTCAGAACGAATGCCTTCAAATGGAGTAAGGTTTACAGGATTTATTTATAACAGAGATTGAACTTTATAATATAATCTTTTACACAACAAAAGAATGCTTAATGTGATACATTCATTGACAAATGCTATGGTTACAAACCAAATACAAATTCTGAAGAAAAAAAAAGAATAAAAGTGCTTAAAGCTTTGGTTATTTTATACTTTTGTAATGGTGTTAAATAATCAAGAACAGTTCAGGTGCAAATGTTTCAGAGAGGTCTTGTACTTTTCCCTTGGGCTCTGCCACAGAGCAGGGCATTCTTTGGAATAGGATATTCATCCCTCGGTGAATTCACAGGTGAATAAACTCGCAAGTAAAACTGCTGTCCCAGATATTGCCGAGCCCAAAATTCAGTCCTCACATTCCACATTCCAACATTATCAAGTGCCATGTAAATAGCAGTCCATGATCTTGGATATACCTGCAATCACCAGCCATTGTTGTAGTTTCCCTTCTCTTGTTAAAAGCTCAGTGGAAAAAAATGGCGGAAGTTACTAACCTGTGTGGTAGATCGTGAAACTGCATCTCTTAAATTGTACTCTTTACGACTGTCCGGTGTCCACAATCCTCCATCCATGCTGCCATGGAAACGAAGTGTAAGTTTAGCCAATATATATATATATATATATTTGGATTGTGCATAAGAGAATAGTATTTTGAGTTGGTTTGTTACCCAACAACCCAAAAGGCATATCCATCAATGTGCCAGCTCTGGACAATGCTTTCATGGTTCTCAAACACAATTTCCACAAAGGCGCGGAAATCAGCACCCATGACTGATGTATCAAGGTACATGTTTTGACCTGTTGGCTTATCCGAGATGCTTCCAACTCGGAAAACACCTCCAATTTTGAAGTAGTCAGCTAGTTTCAAAGGTGTATCAGCTGGAATGAAGGAAACACTGTTAACTGCGTATCTTTGTTTCCCTTCGACTTGATCAGCTGAGCTCACTAGTTTGATTGTTCTGGTTATGTTAATAAGACCGTAGTGATATGATCCCTGTGGATTTGGCCTTGGTCCACTTGCTGTCAGGTTTGTCCTGAAATGCACCAAAATGAAATATTATGAATGGCACAAAAATGGGTTTACAAACATGACGAAAAACATTTGGAGCAAGATTTTTACCTGATGGATCGAGCTTGGTTAAGAGACCAGTCGATTTGGTCGGTTGGTCCACCGGGAATAGGGCCTGAAACTGCCTTGTTGGAGTTACTGTAATGAAGAGTGGCAGTGGTTGTAAGGATCTTGTCAGTGAAACGAGTTGAGGCCACAATATAGAAATCCTGGGCAGCTTGATCCATGGTAACAAGCACAGAATAGGATTGACCCACATGGACATCAAATGATCCATACATGGTTTGAACGGTGTGGGTTCCCTCTACTTCCACCAGCTTCATTTTATGACCCTGAATTCTGAAATTCAGTGAATTTTGAAGCCCCACATTTGAGATCCTAAACCTGTAAGTTTTGCCTGTAGGGGTACACACAAAAATAATACCAATTGTTAATCATCCGTACAAATGAGGTCAAATTTACACAAGAAATGGTTCAATTTAACCCCCAGTGTGTACCTTGTTCAACTGTGAAGAATGCACCATTAGGACCATGACCATTGATTAGAATACCATCAGGGAAGGGAAGTTTATGACCCCTATCTAGCTTGGCTTGCAGTTTCTGCACAAAAAAAAAAAAGAGAGGATGTTAAGACCATATAACGACCAATAAATGAATTTGTTGGTAACACTCGAACTCTAGTATTTGTCAATGTTGCACAATAAAATTGTTTTATTAGATGGTTATAAGTTGTTTGTTTTACCTTATGGTCAGTCTTGAACCAGTCTCCAATAAGAACAGTGAAATCGCCGGCAGGGTCGGGGAAAGGGACCGGGATTCTGGGCCTACTGAGGATCCTGATGCCTCCAAATCCACCAGCAGCCTTGTGGAAAGCAAGGGATGGAAAGTAGTAAAAGGTACCGATTTGGTCTTTCGCTTGTAAAATGTAAGTGAAGTTCTTGCCCGGTGGGATTGGGCATGTTGTGCCGTACACTCCATCCTCGTACGAGTTTCTCCTTTGCTGCATCCCATTCCTATTTTATAACCCAAATCAGCACACATACAAAATTTCTATAAACAAGTAGATTATAGGCTGACATTGGTTCAAAATTTATGTCCTCGTGTAAGAGTAGCCAACCAATGAGTTTTAATGTCGGAAAACAAACTAAAGTCAAAATGTTTGGTCTAAATGATCATTGTCACTTTCACAAATTTAATGAAACAATGATAATATATTATCAGCAACTAGCTGCCAAATTACAGGTGTTAAAGATTTTGTACATTCTTAATACCATGATATAAAATAGGCAATATCACTGTCAAAAGCTGGAATGATGTGGATATTCGAGACAATTTTAAGTATATCCCCATTTGAGTTTTTTACTGGTTTGTTCATTATATTTCACCAGTTAGATCTCCAGTTTCCGATTCGATTATAAACTCGATTTCAGAAAAGAAAAAAAAAAAGAGAGAAGAAAAAGAAGCACATTAGCTAGTATCATGGGAATTGCTCACCATGATAAAAGAAAAGGTTCATCCAAGTTGTTGTAAACATTGATGATGAGATTGTCATTAGTAACAGAATAGAGATCAGGCCCTGGAAATTCCCCATTAATAAGAATTCCCTGTAAAAAAAAAAAAAAAGAAACGATGGAGATCAGCTAAACCCGAAAATAATTTATATAACGCACATATTATGCTACATGCTATAATAATTTACAAACCTGCTGGCGAACACCAAGTGGGTAAATGTCACCATAAGTAACATTCCAGTTGAAGAATCTGTAAGGATCCTCAGCCTGAACAAGAGCAAAAACAGAAAGAACTAAAACGACGGCAAATGTTTGCCATAAGCTTGATCCTTTAAGCACCATTTCGTGATGAAATTGGATATGATATTAAGTGCAATGTGTGAAGATATAGGAGGTGTGTAGCAACAAAGGTTTTGGCAATTTACAACAACAACAACAAAAAGGTTACAACCTTTACAGAACAGGAGACTTCAATGTGGCTTTTAGTAACTGATACGTGACTTATTTAATGTGCATTGCCAATGCCATGAAAGAAGAGCAAAAAAATGGCAACCCCTTTTGTTTAAAAGCAAAAATGAAATTAATGAATGAAATAATAAAAATCCAACACCCCCTAAAAAAGAAAAGAGAAGAAGATGAAAGAAAATTTGAGTGATTTGGGTGTTGGTTGGACAAAGTGTCATCATGTTTTTATAGTGTGATTAGTGGGGGTGATTGAGCCTACAAAATCTTCCAAATTGTTGGTCTTTCATTTCATAAACTGTCCATTGAGAAATGGACACGTAGGAACATGTCAAATAAGTCGACGAAAATGCCCTTGACATGAGGAAGGATAGATAGGGGAACCGCGTGGGGGTAAGGCGGCTTTGAAGCATGAGCTGAGCTGAGCTGAACTGAGCGGAGGTGGGGTTTGAATTGCGAATGCATGGTGTATTGCCCGTGATTTCTGACGCTACACACGGCATCTGCATGTGGGCTAATTGCTTTACTGTGGACTTTGGACCTAACAACTCCAAGCTTGGGGGGGTTGATCAACGGCTGATGCTGGTGTTACGACTTTGGACCCACTTTAATGAAGGGTGGAGATAGGATCTTCGACAATGGAAATTTTGTACGCGGAGAAAATAATGAAAAATGGTTTCACAATGGCGGGCTGTGTGGGCAGTTTTGACAGAATGATGACAGTGAGCTTTCATATTTGTTAATTCCTTTGAATTGATTGCAAGTCAAATATCATGCTAATAAATAAATAAATCCATCGCCTCTTTCTTTCACAATAAAATGTAAATCTTTTCTAAAACTTACAAGTTACAACTATATGAATTAAATAATAAAATAATATTTTATATTTTTTAAATTCCACGAGTAAAGTTAAGAGATTGACAAATATCTTATAAATATATAGTAAAATATTAAAAAAATAAATATATTTTTAAAAAAGACACATGATAATTTCTTAAAATTACTTGTGAACAAAAAATACACTATCTACGCATCAAATACTTACTCTTGAATAATTAGTTTAACAAATTAATTCATTCGCACATGGTTATTACAAGCAGACTCAAATCTAGATGCTCAAAGTCCTGAGGTCCGTTCTTGACATTTTCGAACCCTAGGCAAAATAATAAAATGAGTTTTAAGTTCCTTAAAAGTTAGAGAATTTTTTTTAAGTCCCTTAAAAATTAGGCTTTAGGTGGCCGCACCTCCAAATAATTCTTTGTTGACATCATAATAATTAGGATTTAAACAATGTAATTTCTCTCTAATTTTTAACTTGACTATATATATAAAAAAAAAAACTTAAAATCTTAATTTTATCATCTTAATCAAAACAACAATTGTATATGTTTTTTTGGTTGTTGTAATATTATTAGAAAACACATATGATTTGGTTTTTTGTGGAAAAGTGTTTGTACAATTTAAGAAAGTCTATGATATAAATTTTTATTTTTTATTTCCATTTTATTCAAATATAAATAAGCATAAAATTGTAATTCTTTTATGGCATTATAAATTTTGTTACTTATTAAAGATGTGTTGGACGTTACAACATAAGCGTAAGAACTTTTAATTATTCAGACAATAGATACATCTTTCTGGTATTATTTCTGAACGTGTTTTTCTTTTAAATTGTAATTAATTTTAAAAAATATATTTTTCAAAAAAAGTTAATCCAAATCATTCTCCTAATTTATATTCCGTAAAATTAAAGTGATTCAATCAACATTGTGATTTATTTTTTAATGACTTATGATGGTCCTGTTTAAAATATCAAATATAAAACTTTTTATATGTTTCAAAATGTTGACAAGTGGAGAAATTTGTTGAAATCTACAAATAGGGTGGAATGGTTGCAAAAGTAAATGACATGAAATTGATATTATTTAATTAAAAAATTATTTCCAAATTATTCCTTCAAAGTAGTTGTCAAGCATTTAAATTAGAGCCCAATTGACAAGACAATTTTCTTATTATTAAATTTTTTTTAATAATTTCATAATTATATTTATTATTTTGTAATAGAAATATAATGCATTTCATCGCATTTAAATTCACGTCCATAATATTTATACCAATCGAGTTAAGACTCAATCGACAAATATTGATTAATTTTTTATGAGCAAAAAGATAACAGTAGTGGTAGTATTTTTTATTTTATATGGTTTAATACTATAACAAGATTGAACATAAAGTCTAAAAATATAAATAAAATTGTTTACATAAAACATATGATGCTCCAATAACCATTTTAAAAATCTTTAATATGTTTTTCAGATACGGAATTTTTTTATAATATTATATTCAATTTTTATTTTTAAAAATATTTTTATTTTACAATATTTTAAATAAACTTTTACACCACATATTTAAAAAAATAGTTATTTAATTTTAAAACCAAATTAATTAAAAAATCATTAGATACATGTCAAAATTAATAAAAGTTTATCTATTAACAAAATTAACATTCATTGTCGTAAAGTAAATCACTAATCTCATGTTTACAATTTTCAAATTTTACCTCTTCAATGACAAATGCAAATGAGTTTTTCAAAAATATATATATATATATAAAATATAAAAAAAACATAACTATATATATTAAGTTGACATAAAAAAAAAACAAATGGATGAAAAATATAATAAAATAAATTCTAATAAAAAAAACATTTTAAAACAAACATACAAAAGTAAAGTTTTTTATTCTACAACTATACATGGAGATAGAGGATAAATAACATAACTAAAATAAATTCTATCTTAATTTAAAAATAACAAAAAGGGTAGGTTTATAATTTTATTTTAATAAATATTTTTATATAATATTTTATAACTATTTTAAAGTATGAAAATATAATATAAAATATAATGAATACTTAAAACTTTAAAATAATAAATATTTTTAATAGATAATTCAATTAAAATGTTTTATCTTTCATTTAAAATATTGAAAAGGAAATATTTTATTAATCGTTTAATTTTACCTTAGTTTTTTTTTTTTTATCAATCTCATAAAATTTATTTAATTAAATAGAAAAAAATAGAGACATACCACTTGTCACAATATTATACTTTTATACTTTATTATATTATATGATTAGATTTTTTATGTTGCGATGCACAAGTTTTTTCCTATACAATAATTCCAAGTACTTTAGTTTTAAAACATGCTAATTTTTAAAAACCTTTCTAAGAATGATTTTTTTAAAAAAATATTTTTAAAAATGACATTAATTTTTTTAAAAAAAAGTATTTATATTTGTCGAAACCATTTTTAAGTTTGAAAAAATGGGGATCGACTTTAAAAACATGGATGGAGTCGCCACCAATCCTTTTTGAGGTGTAATTGGGCCACCTTATAAAGTATTTTGGTCTATGAATTTTAAGAAAACAGGTTCGGGAGTTAGTTACGTACGAGGAAGGATTAGCACCATAGTAACGCCCAAAATTAGTACCAAATTGATTAACAAATGTCCTTATTGTTGAGAATTTGAAGGGATTTTAAAATATGATTCTTTTAGAAAATATTTGAACGATCCGTTTTGGAATATTGAGGCTCATTTGTTCCAAAAGGACAAAACATTACACCCAGCATGTTAGGATGCAACATTTCAACCCTCAAAACCAAAATCGTCCCTTAATCTCCCAAAACCTAAAATTAAAAGGATATTTAGACATTTGGACGACTGAAAAACCACAACCCAGCACGTTAGGGCACAATTTTTCGAACTTCCAAATACAAAACATTGCCTTATTTTAAAAGACCTTTGAAAACGATCTTAAAATCAATCAAAAATGTGTTTATTTAATTTGTTTTGAAATAAGAAAACTAAGAATTGGTCTAAGTGAGCTCAAATTTGAATCGTCAAACCATAAAGGAAATAAGAGTACAATTGCAAAATATGTAACAATAATCCAATGCAATAATACGATAAGACTAAATAATAGTAAGACCAAAAAGATATGAATATAAAGTGAAAGGCATGATTTAAATAGAATGTATACATAAAAATAATATAAGAAAATATTTTGAAATAAGCAAAGTAAGGTTTAAAATGGGATTTTAGAAGATATAAATTATATGTAAAAATAAATAAATACACTATATATGAAAATAAAGAGGAAATATATACGTAAATAGAATAATAATACGAAAACAATATGTCTAGAAAACAATTAATAAGAATTATGTGTATATAAAGTAATAATGTACAAAAAGATATTTAAATTTAATATCATACTAATTTTTAAAACAAAGAAATATAAAAAAGGGAATTTTAAAATAAAATAAATATATGATAAAATAATGAGAAAAATATACATATGGAGGAAAAAACAAATTAACAATGTAGAATCAAATTAATAATGCAAAATGATTCATTTAAAACAATTTTTAAAAGAAGGACTAATAAAAAAATAAAAAATAAAAGGATTAAAAAAGAATTAAAAAAGAATTGAAAAGTAACCAAAAAAACTATAAAATGGAATAAATAAATAATAACAGTGATATAAAATAATAATAGTAATAATAATAAATAATAACACTAACTATTATGATAGTAGAATATAATAAATAATAAAAATAATAATGTTAACAATTAATGGTAAAATATAATAAAATAATAATAATAAAAATAATAATACAAAAAATAATTAATTTAATGATAAAATGTCAAAAATAATCAAAGTGGGGCTCAACTGAATTAAAAAAAGAAATTTTGGGGCAAAATCAAAAATAAAAGAGAAGAGAAGGGCCCTATTGAACGCGCGCGCAAGGTAGAGGGGCCAGAAAAGCAAATTTCCCCACTCCCAATGCGCTGCGTTTGGCATAGGACCAAAATGAGAGAACATTGAAACTTCCGGATCAAATTATAAATAATAGAAACCTGATTGCAAAACCTTAAAAAGGCAGAAGGACTGAAGGGGTAAATATATCCTTTTTCAAAAACATGCGGACCCTCCGGGTCGGGTCGGGCGCGCGCACGGGCTAGGCTGAAATGGCGTCGTTTTGGCCATGGGAGTTAAGGCTCAAAACGGCGCCGTTTTGGTCCCTTATAAAAACTATTTTTTTTTTGAAAAAATTCATTTTATCCCTTTTCCTTCAAAAAAACTTAAACTTTCTCTGCTCTTCTCTGTAGGTCATCAAGTCCGGTGGTATTCCAGCGCCGACCACCGCCGCCGTCCCCACCACGCACCGCCGCTGGCCGCAGTTCAAAAAGTGAGTTTTTTCTTTTTTTTTAAAAAGGTATGTATATATATTTTTTGGAAAAAAATAATAAATAATAAATAAATAAAAATAAAGAATAAAGAGGAGAAAACGAAAAAAATAATAAAATCTTAAGACTGCTTTTTCGACTGCTTGATGGATGTTGATATCAAATAGGGTGCTAGAATCGTTTTTTGTGTACTGATTTCGTGTATTTTCTAAAAAAAAAGTGTCATTTTTACATTTGATTTTTGGCTTTATATAGCCATTTTTACAACCGGTCTTCCCCTATTTGCAAGTCCGTGAGCGAGCATACCACTGACGTGGCATGGTGGAGTGGCGCAAGTCGCGGAGGAGAAGCGTGCGGCGCGCGAGGGAGGTTATTGGTGTGAACGGTGGCCAACTCCTAGGGTTTCTGCTTTGGGGGTGTTTGGGGTTTGGGTAGTTGGGCTAGGTTTTGATTTTGGGCCTGTTGTAATGGGTATGGTTACTTTGTAATTAGGTTGGTTTTAGTGGGTTTGGTTATTAGGCCCGGGGATAAATTAGGTCCAACAGCTGCCCCTCTTGCTCGTTGTTGTGTAACGGGAATAGAGCAAAGACTTTAAAAGGGCCAATTTTGCCTGGGCCTACCGAGTCTTGTCTTCTTGACACTCAACCTCCTCACGTAGCTTTATCCTAATCCACTGCATCTTCAGGAGTGTAGGAATAGGTACTTTGATATGTTTTATTATAATTAGTGGCTTAAATCTGCTTCGCTCCTGCTCAGCGAAGATAAAACCTGCCGAAATTTGATCTGTTCCACTCCTACTCAGCGAAGATAAGATCTGCTATATTTAGCCTGCTCCGCTCTTGCTCAGTGGAGATAAGGCGAGTGGCTTAAATCTGTTCCGCTCCTACTCAGCGAAGATAAGATCTGTTATATTTAGCCTGCTCCACTCCTGCTCAGTGGAGATAAGGCGAGTGGCTTAAATCTGCTCCGCTCCTACTTAGCGAAGATAAGATTTGCCAAGATTTGATCTGCTCCGCTCTTGCTCAGCGAAGATAAGATCTGCTATATTTAGCCTGCTCCACTCCTGCTCAGTGGAGATAAGGCTAATGGCTTAAATCTGCTCCGCTCCTGCTCAGTAAAGATAAGATTTGCCGAAATTTGTAGTTTCAATCTTGCTACACTGTCCACTGGGGAATCTATCTGTAGGATTGATTTCCTGGGATTTATGCTTATGCCAAATGATTAGGATGCCATGATCAGAATGAGTCAAATGCTCCTAACTAGATGTATTATGAGTGTTATCTGAATGAATGCAAAATGCCATGAGAATGAACCATTTTTAACATTTGGGTTGTCATTGCTTGCTGTTTGTTAAGGTAATATCCCTGACGTATGTCTTCTTGCTCAGCTGATAACAGAGAATCTGAAGATATGGTCAGACCCTTATCTCTCATATGTTTTCAGCCTTTTAAGCTTGGTGAGTTCTAAATAATTGTCCTGTTTCAGGTTCTTGTATTATTAGAGACCTTTTAGAGTAATATTCAAAACTTCTTTTGTGAAAGCATTATTAGTTCATTAATCATTATTTCAATATGAAATGCTTGAAAAAGATTATAGAGATGGATAAAACTGAAGTTTATTATGAACAAAAATCCGTAAAGAATGGATTGAGCAAAAAAATCAAATATTGCTAAAATACAAAGAATGGGAATGTGGAACTGGTGCTCCAGATATCATAGCCTAAGCTTCTCTGTACGACCTGCTTGAAGACCACTCTAAGTTCAACATGTGTCTAGGAGATCTGAAGTATTTTGTCGATGCCCCCAAGATGTAGCATATCTCGTTATTGTTAACTCAGGTATAGGATGGCTAGCACATGCCCTATTTCTCCAAAATTTGAATTGCCCTTTACGGGTTTTCAATTCAAAACCCCTTTGGTCTCAAAGCGCCCTTTGAGGGTTTTCGCCTTGGCCTTTCCCTTTTTTTTTTGGAACTCAATGCGCCCTTTGTGGGTTTTCACATTGGCCCATTTTCTCCTCAGGCGAAGTACTTCTTGACTGAGTCTGTATTAACTGGATTGGGCTGAATCTTGCCGTCCATCTCAGCTAATATCAATGCTCCTCCAGAAAAGGCCTTTTTCACTACATAAGGTCCCTCCCAATTAGGCATCCATTTTCTTCTGAAGTCCTTTTGTGTAGGTAAGATCTTCTTCAATATCAGGTCTCCTTCATGGAATACTCTAGGGTGAACCTTTTTGTTGTAAGCTCGCATCATTCACTTCTGGTAAATTTGACCTTGACAGATAGGTTTTAGCCTTTTCTCCTCAATCAAGTTCAGCTGATCATACCAGGATTGGATCCATTCCACTTCATCCAACTTTAACTCTGATAAAACCCAGAGTGAGGGAATTTCAACTTCATTGGGTAAAACTGCCTTCATCCCATAAACCAATGAGAAGGGTGTTGCCCCGGTAGAAGTTCTAACAGATGTTCGATATGCAAAGAGGGTAAACGGTAACTTTTCGTGCCAATCCTTGTAGGTCTCAATCATTTTCCCCACGATCTTCTTGATATTTTTATTAGCTGTCTCAACCGCACCATTCATCTTCGGGCGATATGGTGACAAGTTGTGGTGCTTAATTTTGAACTGACTGCAAACCTCTGCTATTGTGCTGTTGTTCAGATTTAACGCATTGTTCGATACAATCCTTTCCGGCATACCATAGCGACATATGATCTCCTTCTTTAAGAACTTGCTAACTGCCGAATTTGTGACATTGGCGTATGAAGCAGCCTCGACCCATTTGGTAAAGTAATCGATGACCACAAAAATGAATCGATGATCATTAGAAGCCTTTAACGAAATTGGCCCAATGATGTCTATGCCCCATATTGAGAAATGCCATGGAGAAGTCATAACATGAAGAGGTGAAGGAGGCACATGGATTTTGTCCCCATAAATTTGGCACTTATGGCATTTCTTGGCGTAACGGATGCAATCACTTTTCATCGTGGACCAGTAATACCCAAATCTCATGATTTGTCTGGCCATTGTGAATCCGTTGGCATACGTCCCGCAGACACCTTCATGGACTTCTTCCAAGATTTTCTTTGCTTCAACGGCATCAACACACCTTAGCAACACCTGATCCTTCCTCTTCTTATACAGGATCTCTCCGTTTAAGACATAATCATTGGCTAACCTTCACAATGTTCTCTTATCATTTTCAGTTGCTTGTTCTGGGTATTCACAGTTCCTCACATATTGTAGAATATCATGATACCAAGGACGATTATCTCTCTCGTCCTCCTCCTCAATGTTACAGCAATGAGTCGGAGCCTCACAAATACTCATCTGAATTGGCTTCATATCTTCCTGTTCATTTATTCTAATCATAGAAGCTAATGTAGCCAGTACGTCAGCTATCTAGTTTTCATCGCGCAGGAGATAAAAGAAGGTGATATCATCAAACTGCTCAATTAACTCCAGAACTAACTTTCGATAACTGATCAATTTGGGATCTCTCGTCTCCCATTCACCTTTGAGCTGATAGATCACCAATGCAGAGTCTCTATATACCTCTAGCACCCTGATTTTACGGTCTATGGCTGCATGAAATCCCACGATACATGCCTCGTACTCTGCCATATTGTTTGTGTAGTCAAAATTCAGCTTACAACTGAACGGATAATGATCTCCACTTGGGGATATTAGGATTGCCCCAACTCTGTTACTAACGACATTTGATACTCCATCGAAATTCAGTTTCCAAGAATGATTTTCGGGCGTGTCTTCTTCAGTAGTCGCCACATACATTAGATCTTCATTGGGGAAATCAAAGTTCAAAGGCTCATAGTCTTCTAGAGCTCTACTGGCCAGAAAATCTGCTATTGCGCTTCCCTTCACAGCCTTCTGGTTCACATAGACTATGTCAAATTCGAAGAACAGAATTTGCCATTGGGCCATTCTTCAATTCAATGCGGTTGATTCCATCATGTACTTAAGAGGGTCAAGCTTTGAGATTACCATGTCGTGTGGTATAACATGTACTGCCTCAACCTCCGAGTTGTCCAGACCAAGGCACAACATAATTTTTCAATTGGCGAGTATCTTATTTCACACTCAGTAAATTTCTTGCTGAGGTAATATATCGCCCTTTCCTTCTTCCCCATCTCGTCGTGTTGGCCCAGCACACATCTCTTTGAATTGTCAAATACTGTCAAATACAGAATCAATGGCTTATCAGGACTGGGTGGCACTAGCACCAGAGTATTAACCAAGTACTGTTTAATTCTGCCAAAAGCCTTCTGACACTCGTCGTCTCATACACCTGGATTGTGTTTCTTGAGAAGACGAAATACGGGATCACATTTTTCTGTCAGCTGTGAAATGAACTGGGCAATATAGTTTAACTTTCCTAGGAAACCTCAAACTTCTTTCTGAGTGCGGGGCGGAGGCAGCTCTTGTATAGCCTTGACTTTATCTGGGTCGACCTCAATTCCCTTTTCACTAACCACGAAACCAAGTAGTTTTCCTGACCTGGCCCCGAAAGTACACTTGGCTGGATTAAGCTTTAGCCGAAATTTTCTCAACCTGAAGAACAGTTTTCTTAAAACTTGTACATGCTCCTCTTCTGTTTGGGATTTTGCAATCATGTCATCAACATAGACCTCGATCTCCCTGTGCATCATATCGTGAAACAAGGTTACCATGTCACTTTGGTATGTTGCTCATGCATTCTTTAACCCGATAAGGTTATGAACGTGGTATTTTCCATGTCTTCAGGATGCATCTTAATCTGATTGTATCCAGAAAACCTATCCATAAAAGAGAATAACGAATAACCTGCCGTATTATCAACTAGGGTGTCAATGTGAGGCAATGGAAAATTGTCCTTTGGGCTAGCCTTGTTTAGATCTCTATAATCTACGCACATCTGCACTTTTCCATCCTTTTTAGGGACGGGGACAACGTTGGCTACCCATTCTGAGTAGTTAACCACTTGTAAGAACACAGCATCAAATTATTTCTTGATCTCTTCCCTAATCTTTACTGCCACATCGGGTCTCATCCTTCGAAGCTTCTGTTGGACTGGCTTGCACTCCTCCTTTATGGGGACGCGGTGCACCGCAATATCAGCACTTAATCCCGGCATGTCCTGATACGAACACGCGAAAACATCTCTAAATTCTTGCAATAGCATAATGAGATCCTACTTTCTTTCCTCATTTATACAAGTGCCAATTTTCACCTCTTTCCCCACTTCTAAGGTCACAATCTCGATTATCTTTTTGTGAGGCAAAATCTGTTTTTCCTCCCGCTCTACCATCCTCAAAAAATCCAAGGATAAACCACTATCTTCGTTATCTTCAAAATCCTGTGATCTCTGTGGGCACATGTCTTGCTCAAAAAGGAGTTCTGGGTCTATGACAGTGTTGCTCGTGATGCCGATATCCGAAGACCTATTGTAGGTACGAAATAATATTTAAGAATCCCTTATTTGCATTGTATGATTATGAATGGAATGAAAGAAATAAAATAAAAGAAATAATTGCTCGATTAGGTATAAAATGCATTTTTATTAAAATAAGAATGATTTAAACATGAGCCTATTTCACAGCAGATTCTTATTGTTCCTAGACGAGAAAACAATAAGTGTGTTTTAAACATTACTCTGTATTAGTTCTAAAAACTACAAAAAGCTCTTCTACAGTCCAGTTGTTCAGAACACTTCCAGGCTCATAGGGGCGAATATCTGCTAAGTTTTTTTTCCTTTGATTCTTCTCCCAATACGACGTTAATGCTCAAGGTTTTCATCATATCCTCAGCTGTTCCTTCACTTGTGAACTTTAGTTCAGGATGGATAACTCCTCCTGCCACGAATGTCTTGGATATATGGGGAAAGGTCATTGGTTCCTATTTGACCTCTGTCCCGTTTAATATTGCTCTTCTCTTCTCTTGTTTCCTCTCTAGCTCATTCTTCCTCTATTGTGCGTCTGGTTTATGCCCCAAGCCAAAACGATCCCATTTGTTCGCCAAGTTTGGCACTTTTAATCGTCCATGGAGGTATTTTCCAAGCTCTCTTCCTAGCAATGCCTCTTTTCCAACCGTCAGTTGTAGGCCCATCCTTGTTGTATCAGATATCTTGAGCATTGGGATCCTACCCCCTTCCGTGATGAATGTTGCATTCACGAATTCCAATGACCGGAAGGAACACTCCATCGCTTCACTATCGTTCTCTATGTACGGTGCATCACTGGCAACTGAGGCAATGATATCTTCTTTTGCATTTATCGTCACCAACCGACCCTCCGTCACCAACTTTAGTTTTTGGTGCAGGGATGATGGTACCGCCCCTGCCGAGTAGATCTAATGCCTCCCCAATAGGCAATTATAGGAAGGCTTGATGTCCATCACTAGGAAATCTACCTCGTATGTATTTAGCCTGATCAGAAGAGGTATCTCTATCTTGCCCATTACTTCTCTTTCGGTGCCATCAAATGTTCTCACCATGTTCTGGCACATCTTCATGTGAAAGCTGTCTATAGACAATCTGCTTAATGTAGACAGGGGGAAAACTTTCAGCACTGACCCATTATCAATTAGCACCCCTGGCACCATATATCCCTATATATGGGCAGTAATGTGTATAGCCTTGGTAGATCCCTTACCTCCCGGTGGTATTTCATCATCATTGAAAGAGATGAAATTGTCAGCACTTATATTATTGATAAGATGGTCCAGCTTATTTATTGAGATGTCATCTACGACATAGATCTTATTTAACACCTTCAATAGCGCGTTGCGGTGTGCCTCCGAGCTCAAAAGCAAGGTCAGCACCAATATGCGGGCCAGCTGCTTGTGTAGCTGCTCCACGACACTATATTCACTGTGTTTCAGGAATTTCAAGAATTCTTTAGCCTCGTTCTCTATTACTGGTTCATTAACCAGTGGTTCTGACCTCTCTTCCCTTGGTCTGGTCACAAAGGATTTTCTTTTTACGGATTTGGCTTTTGTGTTTGGCATGCTGACCGAACTCTCCTTTTCTGGAACTGTCACACTACAGTTATAATTCCAAGGCACCCTTTTGTTATCCTTATAAGGGAAAGCTACTGGCTTCTGAATTATAACTCTTGGTGTAACCCTTGCCCTAACTTCAATGATTCTGGGCCGCGAAATAATTACCACCGGGTGGTTAGCCCCACAGACTTCCTCGTTTGACCCTTTTTCTAAAGAGCACACATCATCTTCTTTGAAAAATTTAAAGAATTCCAACTCCTTATTATCTATTAAACCCTGCACTAGGGCCTTGAATTTGCTGCAGTTTTGAATCTCATGGTTCTTCTTATGGTGGAACTCACAGTAGTTCCGTGTATCTTGGGATTTACTCCTCAACTCCTGCGTGACTAACCCTCTTTTTTACATCTCTTTCCAAACCAACTTTAATGGGGTACTTACTTCAGCAACATTCAGCTTGATTCTCCTTCCTATATTCTCGACTATCACGTTTACCCCTTTACTGGTATGACTGGGTAATGGATTTCCCGCACCAGGTGCATCGTCGAATTTTACAACACCTGCTTTAATAAGCCTTTCAACGCATCTTTTGAATGAGGTGCAGTTTTCTATCAACTGTCCTGCGATCCCCACATGGTATTTGCAGTGAGCGTTTGCGTCATACCACTTAGGGTATGGGGGTTACAACAGTTCTAGGTAGAAAGGGGCCAAAACGTGTGCATCGAACACACTTTTGTACAACTCCCTATACGTCACTGGTATAGGAGTGAACTGGAACTTCTCTGCATTCTGCCTCGTGTTGGGCTTCCGTCTTGGTGAGGCCTATTGGCCCGTGACTACTATTCTTGATGGATTAATAGTGACAGGCTTTGAATAGCCTGAGCTCACATTACTTACTTCGTTTTCTTTCCTCTTTAGGACTGACTTTCTCATACTTTCTCCGATCTCTATCTTCTCGCACCTTATCACATTTTCTATCATTTCGCCAAACATCACTATGTCTGCGAAACTCTTAGTTGCACTCCCCAACATGTGATTGATAAAAGGTGCCTTTAAGGTATTAATAAATAGCATGGTTGTTTCTTTTTCTAGCAGTGGTGGTTGGACTTGTGTAGCAACCTCCCTCCACCTCTGGGCATACTTCTTGAAACTTTCGCCCGACTTCTTCTCTATATCCTGCAACGTGATCCTGTCAGGCGCTATATCTGTCACATGGCCATATTGCTTCATAAAGGCCTGCGCTAAGTCCTTCCAAGATTTGACTTGGGTACGGCTCAACTGATTGTACCATTTAGTCGCGGCTCTAGTCAAACTATCCTGAAAATAATGAATCAAAAATTGGTCGTTGTTGACATATCCCGTTATTCTCCGACAGAAATTGTAATATGGGCCTCAAGACAGCTGGTTCCATTATATCTTTCGAACTCTGGCATCTTAAAATTTGGAGGGAGTACCAGATCTGGGACCAGACTCAACTCCATTATATCTTTCGAACTCTGGCATCTTAAACTTTGGAGGGAGTACCAGATCTGGGACCAGACTCAACTCCTTAGTATCCACTCCGCATTGGTAATCAGCGCTTTCCAATGCTTTGAACTTTTCCTCCAACCATTTGCATTAATCTTCGATCTATTTTGGGAGCTCAGCCCTTACTTTTTCCTCTTTAGCTGCATCGTCGAAGTCGGGGACCGTTGGTTTTGCCAAATTATAACCGGGGTTGGAGCTTGAACCTGTTGGGAAGTTTACTGGTACCGAGGTACCAGATTGATACTGAGGTCTATATTAACAGACACATTTGGTGGTTGGATACTTGTTGGGGCAAACCTAGGAGGATATGCAGAGTCCTCATTGTCATCTCCAATATCACCCATAGGGCCTTCCCCTTTATCAGGCCCTCCAGTTAACAGCTGTGTTAACTGGCTCATCATGCTTCTCTAGGACTACAGCATTTGATCCCTCATGTTTTGTTGGATCTTAGCCAACTGTTCTTGCATCTGAATCTGTAGCTGATCTTGCATCTCCTTTTGCATCTATTCTAACTTTTCCAACATTTGATCCATTGCTTTCATTTTTCTTCGAATGTAGTAGTGATGTTCCAGGGTAACTAAAATACGATCTTTAATTAATAGGACTCTTTCGTGAAATTAAATGCACATGATGCGATGCGATTCAAATGCATGAGATGAATGCAAAACTAAGAAGGCGTCAATTCTGATTCAATTTCTTTTAGAAAAACTTTATTAGAAAACAGAAACCTTTACATAAAATAGATTATATATACGGCCTAGCCCTTATGCTCAAAGCTTTAACTTTCTCAAGAAGCCAAGCCAGCTCTCGACCTCGATCTGACTCTAATTCATACTTTACACTTAATATATCAGCTTGAACGGTTAGAGTTTGTAAATGATTAGCCACCTCTCGTGTCTGAACCACAGCTTCACCCATTATATGATCTCTGTCCCTGACTTGGCCTTGAGATTGATGAAACTGCTTCTTCCAATGCTCATTATCCGCCTCAAGTCGTTCACTTTGAAGTTCGTGGTTTTTAAGCAAAATCTCGAGTTCCTTCACCTGCCCTTTCAGGTCCTCGATTCTAATCAAGTTGGCATTTAGCTCGATTGCGAAGTTATGATCACGATGCTGCTGTAGTGCTTTTTCTAACTTCACTACCCGAGCTCTTAACATTTCTTTTTCATTTTGGCTTTCACCCAAACTCTTTTTTGAAACGCTCTTTCGTGCTCGAGCATCATGGAATCTCCTTTCCCACTGTCTGGCCTTAGATCTTTCCTCTTGGATCTCTTATCGCCACTGCTCTGACGTCTTTCTCAATCCAGCATTTCTCATCGACTTATGTAGCTGCTTGTAATCAGTCTTCAAACTGTCTAAGTCCTCTTCAGCTTTTCTTTTCCCTTTTCACAGTTTCTTAGCCTTGAGTTTTTGAACATCGACATCTAACCTTAAATGTATTCTCTCCTCCTCCAACTGTTCTATTTTCTTTGCTAACTTCGAATTTCTCCTTTCGAAATCTTGTTTTATGATTTCCAGTTCGGAAGGAATTACTCGCAAGTGTTCTTCCATCGATTGAACGTCCTCTAGACTCGGCCCAGGAATATTATCATTGATCCTCTTACTCAACCACCCATTGTATTCAGGAGTCATCATTGGACATCCAGTCAGCTTCTTCATTCGGTGTGTCTGTTTCTAAGCATCGGTAATCTCTCGAACCCTCTTCTTATAATTGTCCCCCTTATACAAAAATTCACACTGAGCTAGCCCATGTGTCGCAGGTATAAACTACCCTAATTCGTACTGCCTTAATACCAGCAAAGGGGCATACTCAGCGGCTCCCCAAATTCCAAGCAGAGGTACCCAGTCAAAATTTCCGCACCGATAAAGGACCTCATCAGGAACCATCCAAGGCGCCTTCCACTCCACATCTCATTCTTGGAGATTTTAGAGAATTGTCATCCACATTTCTTCTGATATGTCATCCCTTATGGGCGTAGCTGCTATCTCCTTTAAAGGGGAATAATCCTCAAAAAACGCTCGATATGAACCTTTGCGAACTTTCCAGAAGTGCCCATAGAACCAAACCAATAACAATTGCGCGCGTCCCACGAATCTTCCTTCTCCTGCCCTTTGACATGCTCTTAAAGATCTGAATGTCTCGGCTAGAATTGCCGGTATCAGTGTGACTCATTTGGCAAGCCGATCAAATAAATCAGTGACTGCTTCATCTATATGCCTTAATGCTTTAGGAAAGATCACCAACCCATAGATACTCAAGGCGAAGACGTCAACCCTCTTCTTTGCATCTGGATGTGCTAGGATCAAATCTCTCAAGTTCACCCAAGGAATGTATTTTCCCTCACCTTTTTGCTAAATCCAGGCTGTAACCCACTGCTCACTCATCCCAGTGATGTTCATTAGCTTCCTTACAAAAGCCGGAACATTAGCGGTGTAATCAGCCCATTTTGCCTGGGCCCATTTCAAACCAGAAAACAAATAAACCACAAACAAAATATAAAAACCTAAATAATAATCAAAGTCCATTTACATACCAAATTAAAACCTAAAGTTTAAAACGGGCATGGCCCAAATTGACCTAAATGCCAACCCTAACTAGGAGGACCATTTCCAATCGGCCCAATAGGCCCAATGCCTATACTAGTTTTGGCTAGCCGAAACCCTAGACAACCTTAAGCGTCGTGCCTCCTTCTGTCGCCCATGTGCTTCCGTAGCGAGCTCAGCGCTCGAGGATGGCTTTGTACAGTCCTTGCACCAAAATGGAAGCCCCGTTTGTTGACTTCCTTCTACACCTGCAAAATGCCCCAAAATGAGCAAAAACATAACAGAAACACGCAAGAGCAGACGACAGAAGTAAGGAATAATAATGAATACAGAAACAAACAAAAAGGAATAGTCTTTTTTCATTTTTATGTTCAAATCGGCTATATAAGAGCTGAGGAAACCACTGTATCGACTTACGTTTTTTTAAAATACAAAAGAACAAAAAAGAATGTATTTTTCACATATTCTAGTCTATTTTACTTTGAATCTACTACATATATACATAGAAAAGTGATAAAAATAAAAACTTTACCTTTGTGTGACGATCGAGTCCCGTATCTGAATCGTTTTGCTTAGATCTAGGCTTTGATAGTTCTTTTTTGGTAATTTTAGAGTCGGATTTGGGATTAAGGGTGTTTAAAGGCTGAAACCTGCTACTTTGGGTGCCTCCGGCCACCGTACGCGGCGGCTGAGGTGGCGGTCAACGGTGGCCTGATGACTGAAGCTTGACTGGACTTTGGCCGGTACTCGGAGGGCAATGCTTGGTTTTGAGAGAGTTTCAGGTTGTTTTTTGAAGAAAAGGTTTTTAAAAATGATTTTTCTTAAGTTTTTTAGTATTTATAGGCCCATCGGAACGACGCCGTTTTGGGGTCGATTACTAATGCCCGAAACGACGCTGTTCAAGGCTACAACCCGCGTGAGTGACCCGACCCAGGAAAGGATCCGCGTGTTTCTGACGTTTGGGATAATTACTGCATTGGTCCCTCCGCATTCTCTTGCTTTTAAATCTGATTCATTGTTGTTTTTAATATTAGCCCCACAATTTCATTTCGGTTCTATTTAGATCCATATTGAAACTGTGACGTTTTGGGGACTGGGGATAATTCCCTTGTTAGTCCTCATCCTCTTGGCGCGTGTTCATCTGGGTCCTATTTCTAAATTCATTAGTTCTTATTTTATGAACTATACCCCGAATTTAAATCTGTTTTCAACCTCGTCCCTGATTTGTTTAGTTCATTTATTTAACTTTAAATTTTTTATTATGTAGTACTAAAAAATATATTTTATATGCTTTTTATTGAAGATTATTTCCATACATTATTTAATCCAAACTATATTATATATTTTAAATTGGTTTTCTTTTGCCCTTCTATTTTTTTTAAATTCCGTTTTTACGTATTATATTAGACCTTTCATATATATATTTAATTTGTTTCATAAATCGTGTATTCAAGATTGTTTTATGTAATATTTTATTTTAAGTTGTATTAACATATTATATTATTTACCTTAGATTGCTTCGCGTCATTTAGCTGAAATTCGTTTTCTTGCATATCTATTTAAAATTGTGGTATCATTCTCTCAAAATTGCTTTATGTACTTTATTTTAAGCTCTATTTATTACTTTAAAACGTTTCAATATTATTTATATATTAAGTTTTTATGTTATTTATGTCATACATTTGTGTATATATATTTAAATATTTTATATATCATTTATTTTAAATTGCCATATATTATTATTTTTTAAACCGATTTTATACCGTTTGTTTCAAATTATTTTACATTATTTTTATGTATAGTACTTACTTTGAATTTGTTTTATTGTGTTATTTATTTTCGTCTTGCTATAATAATTATTTTCAAGCTCTTATTTGTTTTCATAATTTATACATATATTTCTTAGGGTAGTTAATCGTAAAGCCGTAGTTTTTGTTATTATTGTCATCATGTGGTTCGTAATCCTTCATTTGTGCTTATCGATTATTGGTGATTCATTAATGTAACGTTTCGTGTATGTATTTGCAATTTTGCCTCGTATACTATCATCTCATTGTATTTCATCTTGTTCAAAATCATAAGTTAACATCATCCAAACTTTGAAATTGTTTTTAAGAGTCTTTAAAATAAGCAACGCTCGCGTTTGGGAACTTTGAGAAAATCGTGCCTTAACTCACTAGGTTCTGATTTTTCTCATTAATTCCTAGCAATCGAGCCCCATTTCTTTTAAATTGAAACGTATAAAATCTTCATAAAAAGCTTATTCTCGAGGGTCCGAGACGTTACGTCCTAACTTATTGGATGTGATGTTTTATCATCTCGAGATAAGAATTTCAAAAATAAATGCAATATTCTATATTTGGAATTTTGAGGAATCGAGCCCTAACTCACTGGGTTCCATTCTTTATTCGACCCAAATAATCGAATATCCTTCTCCAATTTAATTACATAAAAGGGGACACGTTTAACTTTGAAGAATTTAAATGCCGCATACTAACTTACTGGGTACGGCATCTTACATCTTTGAGATAAGCGGGTCTCGGTATTCACTTTGATTTGTTCAAACGTTCTTTTAATTAAAAGAATCGTATTTTAAAATCTTTTCAAACGTTCGACTTTAGGACAATAAATAATCAATTAGATACCAATTTTGGGCGTTACGAGGGTGCTGATCCTTCCTCGTACGTAACCGATTCCCGAACCCATTCTTTTCGAGTTTCGTAGACCAAAATTTGTCTTAATAAACTAAAGTTTTATAGTGACCCAATCACACCTAAAAAAGGATCGGTGGCGACTCCCATATTTCATTTTAAAGTCGATCCTAACATTTTGAAATTAGAAAAATGGTTTCGACAATCGGCCTTAACATATATTCTATCGATTTGAAACTTTGGACAACGTAGCAGGGCTGCGTACTCTTCCACGGTTGGCACCAAGTCCACCTTCCCGAAGGTGAAACAACTATATGCAGGGTTCCAGAACTGAGTCATAGCTCGAAATAAGTACTTGTTTACCTTGATGTCGAGCAAGTAAGGTAGATCACCGTAATTATAATAGAACAATTTCTTGGTCTCATCATCCCAGCGAGCCCATATATCCCTCAATTCCTGGAGCTCATTCTATGTCACATTTATGCGGGTGAAGTCCCACAATTCTGACATATACCCCTCAGCTAGGCTATCCCCTTTCTCGAGTTGCGTATTCTCTGACCATACATGGACAACCGCGTTATCCTCCACTTTATCAAGAAGTCTATTCTCCATAACCAGAGCTCTAACTTAGTAATCAAACAGGAATCGACACCTTCTAAGATATGAAATGACATGCAATCATGGCCAAAATAAAACACAATAAGTTAGTATCGAATAACAAAAATCAAAGCAAACAGGAAATGATCAAACACCTATTTGGGTAACCGCTAGGGTTTGGCATGGCTCTACCTAGGGTGGGTTCCTAAGGTTCATTATATGCGGCTCAGTTCTTAAAGGAAGGGTACCTGAACCAGCAGATTCCTCAATCCTCACCCATTATAGGCTCATACGGATTGAGTTCAGTTCAGGGGAATACATTTCCCTATGGCCATGCGGAGGTGAAAACCTCACGAAGACATAGGTACGGATGTATCCCGGAAGCAATCCACTAGCCCATGCAGAAGTGAAAACCTCACGAAGGCATAGCTTCTCACTCCCACTTAAGGGTGCGACCACAACGGTCATGCAGTATGATGCAGGAATAACATATGAGACTCAAACTAAAATGACACAAACAAATGTGACGTAAAAAACATAATTTCCAAAACGAAATTTCATTTTTGACAAAAGGACATAAATTAATCAATTCCACGGCTTAACTCTCTTATTGTCCCCAGTGGAGTAGCCAGGCTGTCGAAACCATTTTTAAGTTTGAAAAAATGGGGATCGACTTTAAAAACATGGATGGAGTCGCCACCAATCCTTTTTGAGGTGTAATTGGGCCACCTTATAAAGCATTTTGGTCTACGAATTTTAAGAAAACAGGTTCGGGAGTCAGTTACGTACGAGGAAGGATTAGCACCCTCGTAACGCCCAAAATTGGTACCAAATTGATTAACAAATGTCCTTATTGTCGAAAATTTGAAGGGATTTTAAAATATGATTCTTTTAGAAAATATTTGAACGACCCGTTTTGGAATATTAAGGCTCATTTGTTCCAAAATGATAAAACATCACACCTAGCACGTTAGGATGCAACATTTCAACCCTTGAAACCAAAATCGTCCCTTAATCTCCCAAAACCTAAAATCAAAAGGATATTTAGACATTTGGACGACCGAAAAACCACAACCCAGTATGTTAGGGCACGATTTTTCGAACTTCTAAATACGAAATATTGCCTTATTTTAAAAGACCTTTGAAAACGATCTTAAAATCAATCAAAAATGTGTTTATTTAATTTATTTTGAAATAAGAAAACTAAAAATTGGTCTAAGTGAGCTCAAATTTGAATCGTCAAACCATAAAGGAAACAAGAGTACAATTGCAAAATATGTAACAATAATCCAATGCAACAATACGATAAGACTAAATAATAGTAAGACCAAAAAGATATGAATATAAAGTGAAAGGCATGATTTAAATAGAATGTATACATAAAAATAATATAAGAAAATATTTTGAAATAAGCAAAGTAAGGTTTAAAATGGGATTTTAGAAGAGATAAATTATATGTAAAAATAAATAAATATACTATATATGAAAATAAAGAGGAAATATATACGTAAATAAAATAATAATATAAAAATAATATGTCTAGAAAACAATTAATAAGAAGTATGTGTATATAAAGTAATAATGTACAAAAAGGTATTTAAATTTAATATCATACTAATTTTTAAAACAAAGAAATATAAAAAAGGGAATTTTAAAATAAAATAAATATATGATAAAATAATGAGAAAAATATACATATGGAGGAAAAAGCAAATTAACAATGTAGAATCAAATTAATAATGTAAAATGATTCATTTAAAACAATTTTTAAAAGAAGGACTAATAAAAAAATAAAAAATAAAAAGATTAAAAAAGAATTAAAAAAGAATTGAAAAGTAACCAAAAAAACTATAAAATAGAATAAATAAATAATAACAGTGATATAAAATAATAATAGTAATAATAATAAATAATAACACTAACTATTATAATAGTAGATATAATAAATAATAAAAATAATAATGCTAACAATTAATGGTAAAATATAATAAAATAATAATAATAAAAATAAAAATACTAAAAATAATTAATTTAATGATAAAATGTCAAAAATAATCAAAGTGGGGCTCAACTGAATTAAAAACAGAAATTTTGGGGCGAAATCAAAAATAGAAGAGAAGAGAAGGACCCTATTGAACGCGCGCGCAAGGTAAAGGGGCCAGAAAAGCAAATTTCCCCGCTCCCAATGCGCTGCGTTTGGCAGAGGACCAAAACGAGAGAACATTGAAACTTTCGGATCAAATTATAAATAATAGAAACCTGATTGCAGAACCTTAAAAAGGCGGAAGGACCAAAGGGGGAAATATACCTTTTTTCAAAAACACGCGGACCCTCTGGGTCGGGTCGGGCGCGCGCATGGGCTAGGTTGAAACGACGTTGTTTTGGCCGTGGGAGTTAAGGCTCAAAATGGCGCCGTTTTGATCCCTTATAAAAACTAAATTTTTTTTGAAAAAATTCATTTTATCCATTTTCCTTCAAAAAAACTTAAACTTTCTCTACTTTTCTCTGCAGGTCATCAAGTCCGGTGGTATTCCGGCATCGACCACTGCCGCCGTCCCTGCCACGCGCCGTCTTCTTTTTTAAAAAGTGAGTTTTTTTCCTTTTTTTAAAAAAAAAAGGTATGTATATATATATATTTTGGAAAAAAATAATAAATAAAAATAAAGAATAAAGAGGAGAAAATGAGAAAAATAATAAAACAATGACCGTAAGACTGCTTTTTCGACTGCTTGATGGATGTTGATATCAAATAGGGTGCTAGAATCGTTTTTTGTGTACTGGTTTCGTGTATTTTCTCAAAAAAAAAAAGTGTCATTTTTACATTTGATTTTTGGATTTATATAGCCATTTTTACAACCGGTCTTCCCCTATTTGCAGGTCCGTGAGCGAGCATGCCACTGGCGTGGCATGGTGGAGTGGCGCACGTCGCGGAGGAGAAGCGTGTGGCGCGCGAGGGAGGTTGTTGGTGTGAACGGCGGCCAACTTCTAGGGTTTCTGCTTTGGGATTGTTTGGGGTTTGGATAGTTGGGCTAGGTTTTGATTTTGGGCCTGTTGTAATGGGTATGGTTACTTTGTAATTGGGTTGGTTTTAGTGGGTTTGGTTATTAGGCCCGGGCATAAATTAGGTCCAACAATATTATTAAAACATTTATTTAATCTAATATGTGATTTTAAGGAAAAAAATCTTAAAAGATATTTTTTAACTAATGCAATTGAAATTATGTTTTAAATTTTAAAAAGTAATATAACCATATAATAAGAAAAAAATTAAAACATCAGAATAACGAAACACCTAACTTGTTTAACATCCTAATTTTTTTAAAGTATAAACACAAATGTTTATTACAACTTTGTAATAATATATGAAATATGAAGGGTGAATGAAACATGCTAGTATTAGGTGTTTAAAGACGAGTTTGGTAGTTGGGTGGGAAAGTGTCTCCCTTTTTTGCTGCTGAGCTGTGTGTTGTTGGTTGCGAGAAGGAATTGCTCTCAACTTTCAACCCATTAAAAGTCACCAAAGTTTTTTATTTTAATTAACTTCAAAAACTTGCGCTTTTGCTTGATTTTCTCATGTTTTCTTTTAAAAACTAAATATTAATGAATTATGGCATCACGTTATTTTCACTACTTAATGATTTTTTCAAAAAAAATAATATTATAAAATATATTTATAATTTTTTTAATACCATACTTAAAATATTCATAATTTTTCCTTAACACTTAAAATATGAGGATAAAGGAACTTTCAGCATTTTCAAACTTGTATCTTCTTACGCTAATAACAATTTGAGATATATAATAACTTTTAGTAGGGGTGTAATTAAGTTGAGCCAATTCATATCTTTTTTTATGATTAATCGTTTAACAATTTGACCATTATATTTGATATTCAAAAATAAAAAATGCATAAAAAAACAAAAAAAAAAAAGAAAAAACAACACAACCAACCTCTATTTACACAGTTCAGAGGCTATAATTTTATGTCTCCAAATCTTTATTTGGGATATATTTTTTATTTAATCATCAAAACAAATCAACAGTACACTTCATTCTCTAGCGACTAAGGCTGATAACTCTTCTACCAAGCAAATTCATGTAGCTCCAATAGACAACAATCGGTTTTTCAACACACAATGGTAACAAATCAACAATACTTTATCACCAACACTCAAACTAACCAAAACAGCATTCAATACAAGAAAATAACGCAAGCTGACAAGAGAAGTGCTCATGCTTCTGAAAGTAATTCAGCTTTATAAGCTGAAGTAGCATGCCTATTTATAGTTTGAATTAGTAACAAGGTAAACTCCTTAAATCAGCAAATAGATCTTTAAAAAAAATCCGATAATTATCTCTAAATTAATTCTTTAATCACCAAAGAGAGAGTTGAACACTAATCCAATACCACAAGCATATCAAGGAATCAGTCGAAGATTTTTACACTCTAACTAAATTATATTACTTATTTTGTCAAACATACCACACATTAATAGGCTGAAAACAACAAGCCACAACCTTTCCAAGGCCCATTTTGGTGGTCCGTGCAGAATATTAAATTTGTTTTAATAGGACACGGAACGAGCCCATACCAAATCGTTTTGAAATTTTACTTGCACAAGTGCAATTACGTTAATAAATTCAACCATCAAATTGTTGAAAAATTAATCGTCTAAAGGATTATGAAATTGTGTATATAAAATTTGGAAATATATATTTTTAAATTAATAATTGATGATTAATATATTTTTATTTTCTGGAATTTTAAACGTATATAACATATTTTTAATGTCTATATTATTATTATAAATTTAAATCTTATGTGTTATAAATTACATAATATAAATAATATAATATTTAATTAGAAAACAAATCAAATCTTGAGTATTGAAGTATTTATCGTTGGAGCCTAAACTCAACCCATATTTTAAAGATTAAATTTTTTTTTATCTCGATCCATTTTTCGAGTATATATACTTCCGTCCATACCTCTCAAATATCGAGACATATCTAACATGTTTAATGTAAATATAATTTGAATTTGCAAGCATAAATTATTATTACATTTAGCCAAAATTGACTACTTACCTTGATTAACTAAGCTTTTGTCCATAATTTTTAACCGCATGAGGTAAAGGAGCAGCTACAAACTTTCCAAAAGAGAGTCACACTTTCTTCACCTATTCAATTAAGGACCTTTTCTTGACTTTTTCTACAATTTCCCTCTCTTCTCTGTGACGATTGTAAGGGTGTGAATCCCTCATAGTAAATACTACATACCATCTTCAGTTGATGTATCCAAAGCGTTAATTTAATAATTTTTAAAATTACACAAATATATCAGACCAAAATTGAGTGACGAAACAGATTTTCTCATTTTCTTTTAAAAATTTGTCCTCCTTAAATAATATATGAAATGGTTTGCAATCCAAATCAAGCAATTTCTTTTCGAATTTCACACTAAAAGAGAAGCAACCAAAAAAATATGTGCCTGAAATCAAGGAAAATCAGCTGAAAAGAATTTTGGATATTGTATTTAGGCAATGTCCTAGTTTGCATTGGCCTTTTAAAAACACAAGAACGAAATCAGTAATAACAATCTCCATTTCATGCTCTAAATTATTAAAGGGAGTAAAAACAAGATTTGTAGCTACAATTATTCATCCAAGTCCCAAGGTTTGAGAGGATTTGAATAAAAATATTAGATTTGAAAAATAAACTTGAACAAAAAAATAGGCCTATTAAAAATATGTGTCGGGTTCAAGGCCCGAGCTTGGCCCAACCCATTGTAAGTTCATAGCCAAGGATGATACCAGTCTAGTTCAAGTTAGTTTTGAGAAAATTAAACCACTAGAGAGAGTAATTTTCAATTAAAATCGACTAAATTGACCCAATTGATTTAGTCTATTTTGATTTGAGCCATTTTTCGATTATAGGTTTAATCTTATTGATTATTTTGATTGTTTTTGATTTTTAAATTTTCAAACCGACTCAATAGAAAATGTTGATTTAATTTAATTTTTTAGATGATTTAAAATATGTGTACAATTTATAATATATAAAATAAATATATATTATTTAAACCAATAACTAAAGTCGATTAACCAGTCGACCTAAAATCAATTCGGTTATTTTGAATTTTGAACTTTAATTCGGTCTAATCGATTTATGTA
Organism: Gossypium stocksii; assembly: GCA_020496765.1. Taxonomy (NCBI): domain Eukaryota; kingdom Viridiplantae; phylum Streptophyta; class Magnoliopsida; order Malvales; family Malvaceae; genus Gossypium; species Gossypium stocksii. The sequence goes on from CM035621.1 coordinate 104,475,047, forward strand.
TTTTATAGTTAATTAAATCAATTTAATAAAAAAACGATCCAACTGATCAGAAAACATAATACTCCCCCTTAAAAGTACAATTATATTGCAATATTTTTATATTTTAAAAAATTCAACTGAATCGGAATTGAATATCATTAGTAAGCGAATGAATCAACTAAATTCAACATAAATGAAGTAGACAATTAGTTTAGTTCATCAATTTTATTAAAAATACTTCTTACCATATATTCTTAAAGTTACTTTCATTATTTTTCTTTATTATAAATAATTTTTTGTCCAATGATAAGAACATTATATTGTAAGTATGGAAGTTTGAATTCGATCCAAAGCAGTCTCCCTTCACTCTCCCAAATATTAAAAGAAAGTAATTATATTATAAAAATTAAACTATTTATAAATAAAATAAAATATAAAATTCAATATTGAATTGAAACCAAACTTACTTTAACAAAAGCAAACCGAAAGGGTTGGAATCGAGATAAAAGTACCACAAAACCCCTTGTACTATACCCTAGATTGCATTTTAGCCTCTAAAAAAAATGGGCAAATTAGCCCCTAATTGTTAGATGAGTGAGAAAAATAGTCCCATCCATTAAAATTTGGTGTTAATATAAATATAATAACAAATTTAGCCCTCAACCTTTACACATTTATTAAATTTGACCCTACTCTTTTATTGGAAGTAAATTAGAATTTTTTGAAACTAGTAAGGCTAAAGGGTCAAAAAGGCCTTAGTAACACATTTAAAAAAAAATCAATTAAACCCTTTTAATATATAAAAATTATTAAAAAATATAAAATTAATAAACAAAATTTATAAAAAATTTAAAATTATAAAATTTTATTAAAAAATAACAATGACCCAATAAAAGAGTAGGGGTCAAATTTTTTTAAAATCATATAACCATTAGATTTTAATAGGTCAGTATTGTTATTTTTAATAAAATAAATTTTTTATAATTTTTTATGATTTTTAAAATAATTTTTAAATTTAGAAAGGGCTTAGTTGGATTTTTAAAAAAACTATAAGACTTTTTTGACCCTTTAGCTTTATTGGTTTAAATTTTTTAATTACTTCCAATAAAAGAGTATGAGTCAAATTAAATAAACATGTACAGATTGAGGGCTAAATTTATCACCATATCTTATATATTAACACCAAAATTTAATTTTTTACTCACTTATCTAATTTATAGGGCTAATTACTTTTTTTAAATAAAAAATAAAATACAATTTAAAATATAATATAGGGTTTTATAGTACTTTTATCTTAGAAAATAGATAGTGGGGCTTCTATTTATTATTATTATTTTGTCAACCCTAGGGGACAGAATACGAAATTCCATGGGCCATGGCGAACAGCGGCTAACGACAAGCCTTATGTGTGTTAGTGCATGTAGGTTTAAGTCACCCAACCCCCAACTAAGTTCAATTTCAAACTCCAACAATGGGCTTATGTTTCTTACTTTTTAATGATTCTTTGTTTAAGCCCCATGTTTTCTTTTCCCTTAATCTGGCTGGCTTTTTGGGTTTCACTGTTTAGCTCTTGCCTTTTGTAATTAAAATTAAATTAATCGATTAAATTGATCTAATTTGATTAATCGGTTAGTGGTTAAACTTAATTCAGTCGGAGATCAATTAATAATTTTTTAAAATTTTAGTTATTAGTTAAATCAGATCAAAATCGAATAATTAACTGGATTAACTAAACTTATAAACTGTTTTTAATTATGGACGGTTTCAAGACTTAAAGTTCCAATTACTTTTTAAGAAAAATGAACATTATAAATGTACTTTTTATATGTTCTATACTTGTTTTAAACAAAACATAAAACATATAAATTTCGATTAATTCAGTTAACTGACTGAATTAACCAAAATATTTCGATTTAATTATTTTTTTAAAAAAAATTTCAATTCAAGTAACAATTAAAATATTATATAGTTCAATTAATTCAATTAACATTAATTCGGTTCAGTTAATAACTAAACCGACCGTTTGAATTTCTATTATAAATAAATGCAATTAATCAATATCCTCATTTATTCATTTATTTGTAATAATATAATATTTCACTAATCCAAACATCTTTTTAAATTAACGCCTGTTCAAAGCTCAGCAAAATTTGGCACTACCAACTCAAATTTTATATTTTACATTTGCTTATTGCTTGCTCTATTTTATAAATTCAATATTTAATAATATTTTATTTTATTTTTAACATTTATATTCATTAAAAAAATTATATATTTGATCAATATACAGCTAGCATATTTAAAAAATCTGAAGTTGGAAAAATTCTACATTATTATTTCCTTGTTTTTGGAAGGTACATTATTATTTTCTGTAATTTGCTTATTGGTCAACTCAATATACATTTATTTACTTCTTAAGAAAAAGGTTAAATTTGACTTTAAAAGGTCAATGAAATAGAAATAGACCATTTTCTTAAAACGAGGCAAAGGCTAATATTTATTCAAACTTTATGTGATGATTTAATAATAAACGGTATTTACTGTTTTAAATATAATCTGAATTCGAATTGTTCATGTTGATTATTTAAACTTTACCTGTTATTGTAATTAAAAACAAAATTAATGTTTATTCGTAAATTGAATTCCAGACCTATTTACTATTTTATTCGTGTTTCAGTAAAGTGGAGGATTGATGTAATCAATTACAAGCAATTACTTTTTAAAATATAAATTAACTAGACAGTCCATATCCTAGAGGAAGATAAGTAACGGTCCTTCTGATTTGATTAATGAGTGAAATGATGATTAATTAATGGCCGTTGATTCTATGTTCACATGGGCCAGGCCCCCACAGTAAGCCCAGCCTGCCATTATTTTATCTCTCCCATATTTATTCCAAGAAGAAGAACACAGACATGGGGAACCATTGGACAAAAATGGAACAATTTCCGTGTCTCGTGATACTCTAAAACCTTAGAAACTCCAAAAAGCTAAAGATCCTCCCTTTGACACAACAAACAACGCACCTTCCCCTTCTTCTTCCTCCTCTTCTAGCATTCCTTGTCTGTCACTTGACAAAAACCATAGCTTTTTTTTTTTTAATCTAAGAACAAAAAAAATGCATGCAAAAACGGATTCAGAAGGGACGAGTATCGATGCGTCATGGCCGCCAAGGTCGCCTCGAAGGCCTGTATACTATGTTCAGAGCCCTTCTAACCATGACGTTGAGAAGATGTCGTATGGGTCAAGCCCCACGGCTTCACCAACCCACCATTATTACCATTGTTCCCCCATTCACCATTCCAGAGAGTCATCTACGTCTAGGTTCTCGGCTTCTCTTAAGAATCCCAGGAGTCTTTCTGCTTGGAAGCATGTGCAGCTTGGTCGTGGCGATGCTGATGACGACGACGACGATGATGAAATGGACGGTCGTGATGGGAGTAAGGCTAATAAAATCAGGCTTTATCTTTGCCTTGTTTTCTTGTTTTTCGTGCTGTTTACCGTCTTCTCTTTGATCTTGTGGGGTGCTAGCAGGAGTTATAAGCCTAAAATCCTCGTTAAGGTTAGATTTTTACTTTGCAAAATTGATTCTTTTTTTGAGTTGACTCAGTTGTCACCCGATTGTTCTTTTATTTGACTGAGTAGACGCGGTGATTATATGTGTTTTTACGTTAAATGTGTAAAGCAATACCTTTTTAGCAAAACATCAGTTGGCACTCGGCACTTATAGCATTGAAAGTTCCTAGGAAAAGTTAAAAAGGAATTAACTTTCCATTGGTTGATGAAACTATAAACCCGCACTACATGAGTCAACTCAGTGACTCAGTTAACGAGTTTTCTCATGGAAATAGGGGCATGTACAGATATCTAGGGAGGCTTAGGAATATGGAATGGAACGCCAATGTAATAGCTTTATCCCGCAATTTGAGCCATGTTTTGCTATAAACTTTTAATTAATTTAATCAAATCACCACCAATAAAACATTCTCTAATCTATGTGTGTTGGTTTGTGGGCAGCACATAGTGTTTGAGAACTTCCATTATCAGGCAGGAAACGATCAATCAGGGTTGCCAACAGATATGTTTTCGCTAAATTCAACGGTCAAGATCTCATACAGAAATCCAGCTACATTCTTTGCCGTCCATGTCACTTCTACCCCATGGGAGCTTCACTATTTCCAGCTCAAAATTGCCTCTGGACAGGTAAATAGAAAAGGACCCATTTTTCTTCTAATCCTTCCTTATTTGTTATGATTTCAATCAATAGTTAAAAATGATAGCTTAGCTGTGGTTAGACTATTGGGAAAGGGGGCAATTTTGGGTCAAAAAGACTTTTTTGGGTTAGCAGTTGGCAACCTAGAGAAGTGGGAAACTCCAGCAGAGGGCTTTGAATGCTATTATATGTCTTTATTCGAGTGCCTTAAAAAGGCTGCAAAGACTGAACCTAACATAATCTCTATGGGTCCCCACATAGAAACCAAAATGTTATTCGTTTGTTCAAGTTTAGTTGTGAACATGGCCCTTTTGCTTTGAGTGTGCCTTTGAAACAGGACAAAAATATCTTTGCTCTGCTTAGCTGGCTTTCAGACATTGGAACAAAACATAGTTCACATTTCACCCCTAGGATAGGAAGGAATGTTCCATAGCTTTTAAACTGGGGCCTTAATGTTTATCACCTGTCAGGCTTCATTAAAACAATGGCTGGCTTTTGGTTTCGGCTACTGAATTGGGCTTTTATCCTACCAGTTTTGGTTTTGGCCATCATCCCCAACCATTGTATCGACAAAGAGATATGACAATATGTGCTTGCTGATTCATTAACATAATATTGTGAAAATGGTTTGATGTTTGTCATTAATGTATGATACAGATGAAGAAGTTTACTCAATCAAGAAAGAGTCAGCGGAAAGTGGTGACGATTGTGAAAGGGTCTCAAGTTCCGCTATATGGTGGGATACCAGTTCTTGTAGCCTCTAGGGAGCACCTGAACACCATAGTAGTACCTCTTAACTTGACATTTGTGATGAGGTCAAGGGCCTACATTCTGGGCAGACTGGTAAAGACAAAGTTCTATGGACGAATCCGATGTTCTGTCACTATGAGAGGAAACAAGCTTGGGAAGGCCCTTAATTTGACAGATTCGTGTATTTATCAATGACTGCTCCTCTCCTTTCTTACATGACCAAGCTGAGTTATCATATTTTTTGCTTTTTGAAATTCTTCATTTACCAAGAATTTTAGGAGCTTCAATTTGAGGTAAATGGTCAAACTCTGAATATATGGATGTTGTCAGAGGATTTTTTTGTTAAAATTGTTCACCTGTTTCTCCTTTTTTGCTGGGTAATTGCTGTTCATTTAATGCATGTTGTATTTATTGGTTAGCATAGGTGTTCTTGCGTATATGGTGGATAAACTTTAGTTATTTTTACCTAAATCTTTGTCTGCTACTTTGATCTTTCTACATATTGCAATGTAACTAAATTAAAGGATATTAAGGGTGATGGAATTGACAATCTTCAAATTGATGGAATAGTAATAATATCACTTAATCAATTCAATTCAATGCATGTAACTCTAAACTTTTAGGAATACTTTGTAGAGTTTAAAAACACAATGCAATGCAAATAAGTATAAAAATATTTTATAAATAAAATTTTTTAAAAAGTAAAACAAATAATATCCACAAAAGTAAAAAGAATTTGGATATCTATTATTCAAGTCCACATTTATTATCTATAAAAGTAAAGGTTAATATCCATATGTTGTGAATGGTAAATATTTGAATTCAAATATTAGAATCAACACTATTAATCTCTATTTTTTGTACGAATAATGTGGATTAATTTTTTGAATCATAACCATTCTCCTGTCAAAATGCATATTCAATCAACCGTTATGATTTTTTTGAATAGTTAAATCAAGGTAACAAATTCGGAACATCTGGCCAGGGCTTATTGATGAAAGAAACCCAAATGAGACACGATTATGCAAATGTCAATGATACAACAAATTCTACTAGTGATAGTCATCAATGTAAGAGATTGCAAGCTTTTGACTTTTGATAAAATAAAGTAGAAAAAGGTTTATACTGAGCTGTTCCTAATTCATTATCAAGTTTTATTGCTAAGCTTTAATCCCAACCTAGTAAATACCATGAAGTTTGTTTCTGTTCTTTTACCTTTTTCCTAAACTTTTAGCTATGTGAGATACAAAGGTTAGAGAATACATAGTGAATGGAACTCACATAGAAAGACAAGAATGAACCAGAAACTTTTAGCTTCAATGTTATTGAACTAGAGGGGGTTATTTATACAAATAGAATGAGAGAAATCTAGAGTTTAACCAACTAACAGAATCTAGAGTTTCTGGCTATTTCCCTGCTCACCTTTTTGCTTTCTCACACATATATTGTTACAGGCATGTTAATTAATTTGCCTCATAATAATAGCACTATGATTATGAGTGTTGGAGTTTTGCTAATTTTAGGTGAGAACTGATAATATCTATAATGATTGAGATTTGGACCGTCTTTCCCATACATTCAAGTGTAAATCCCTTGAGGCATCTCACCCATCACTAGCCACAAAATTCAGTCACCCCTGGTACACGCGTCTCCCGGCTTAAACCAAAGACTTAAAGAAAAAGATAGCCATTTTGCAAAAGAAAAGAAAAAGTGGATATGAGAAAAATCAGTGATGAACACTTGCCCTTTTTTTTGGCATGGTGGGAATAGTGGTTAATGTGTCAGTGTGACCTTTTTTGAAGCAGCGTGGATATGGAGATTTTTGGGTTAGTCAAAGTGGGCGCTCTGGACCTATACATGTTTTTCATGTTCAATAATGGCGATTACGTGTACCTATTTTGGCCTTACTGAATGTATATTGTATGAAGCTCGGCAACTAAATTGCTTCCAGGAGAAGAATTGGGGGGGCCTTATTCTTCTCTCTCCTTCAAATTTATTTCTAACTTGGTCCTTGGGATTCGTCTTGTCCACCCTCTTGATTTTGGTCCGTATCGCACTGTCTTCATCACTTACTGGTGTGGTCGAAAGTGTAGGAAACTAAAAAATCAAACAAATATTTTTGCTTTTTGTGTTTTTGAGAATGAAATACATTAAGAACAAAATTGGTTGAAGTTATTTTCATTAAAATTATTTTTTCAAAATTAAAAATTTTGAAAATTTATATTTTTTAATTTTGATGGATTGCCATTGGTTCAAATCATAGTAAACAAAAAAAATATATATCTATTTTTTCAATATTTTTAAATATCAAATCACAAGCGTTGAATCATATAAATGTAAAATTTATTTTAGTTCCGAAAAACGATTTAGTTTCTAGAAAAAAATTTCTATTTAGAAACCAAACGGATCTTCCTTTCTGATTATTTTTCAATTAATTCTTGGAATATATTGTTTTTTGTTTTTTTAGCTTACCAACACATTGAATCATGTTAATTTAAAAAGGAAAGAAATTTCAACTATCTTTTAGGATGTCACTGCATGAAGAGCATGAGGCTACAAATTTATGTTAGTGAAACGAAAGTAAATCCGATTTACAAACTAGTTAATTTCTTAGATTTCAATGATCATGCACACAAACAATGATTAATTGGCCAACAAGAATTAGATTAGGCCTGATTTAAAGTTTATAAATATACACATGACTTGTATATCTATCATTAAGGCCTGAAGAAGTTGGCATTCAGGCCTTTGTCATCTAATTTCCATACAGCAGCAACTATTAACAAAAGGCTGAGTAAAATGCCAATAGAACCCACTCCCAAGTTGAGACTCCACATTGCACCCTTTGGTCGTGGTTTTCTGATAGAAATCCACATGAAACATGGATATACAAACGTCAAAGGCACAGCTGCCATTCCTCCAATTAAAGGTGCCAATTTTCCCAAGAAGGGAAAAGCCACTGCTATGAAAAACGTGACCCCTCCGAAGAAAAGGCGTATACCGGCACGAACCCACCCTGGGCATCGCCTTTTTTTACTGCTGGCGTAAATAAACTCTAAGTTGTCGAAAGCAGGCATGGCATAGATTTGGTATGACGTTATGCAACTTATAGTTAACCATATGTAGATCAGGCCTATTACATACTTTGAAGTGTCTTGTCCGTGAAATTTTGTAAATGCAGTTAGAATCCCTTCTTCAGGTATCTGGAAGAAATGGAATTACCGTCAATAATGTTAACCAATGAAGTATAATATTAAATCGCAATGTTGCTTACCTTGTTTCCATAAGCCCAAAATCCGACAATTGCAAGTGGAAATAAACACATTGCTATTATCATGTACGATACCATTACTCCTCTCCACATAGATTTCCGTGATGGGTGCTTTGAATCTGATGGCAATGTCCCCTTCACTCAACAATTAAATATAATTAGTTTCCACATGTGATGAACTGAAGTAAAAGAGTTCATAGCGGTTAAGATTAATCACCTGAATCTCAAGAATAAGATTGTGACCTCTGAATGCAAGCATAATGAGGCCAATGGCATTCAAGATGTTACCAAATCCAGTCATACCAGTTTTGTCAGCAACCGGTATACCGTAAGAGACATCATTTGGCCTGCCTTTGCTGATGGATAGAGCCCATATCATAGTACAGTACCCAATGGAAGTTATGGCACCGGTTAGAGAAACTCGGGCTATTGAATTTAAATTGGGGAATAATTGAGCAATGATAAGGGCTATGCAAGTAAATATGAGGAACCACTGTGTACCACTCAGGGACATGGATCCGCACATGGTTCCTTCCTCACATATGATATTGAAAAGTTGTTCCATGGAACTTCCTGCTGTGATAATAAGCATAACACAAGAGCCTCCTGATAGATACATTACTGGGAACATTGCCAGCAACTTCCCAAGCTTTGGGCCTGCAATGGGATCAAATTAGGAAAGTTTTTAGTCCATTTGGGGGGCACAATCAAGATTGGTGAAAGTCGAAAGACCTTTGACTTGGGGGGGGGGGGGGTATTATTTTAATGAACTACTAACCAAAGGCAAGAATTGACATGCGGACGAATCTGCTGCAACGGAATCCAGGAAGAGGTTCATGAAGATTTACTAGAAGCCATGTGGTGTAGAGTTGCCACATGAATGCTATGGACAAACATATGATCCCCCATGCCCTACACAAATTCAAAATTGTATGAAAAAAATTTAAGCAATAGCACATGAAAAACAAAGAAAAAGAAAACCTTAGCTTCCAAATTTTTTTTCCAACTTTTTTTTTTGGGGTTCAAAAGGAAGACAAAAGAAGAAAAAATGGGCCATACCAACAATGGCTGTTGGAAATAAAGCTGGAGTTATTTGAAGTCTAGGTTCAAACGGAACGACAATTTTCTTTCTTTCAACATTTCTTTTGGGTCTTTGGATTAAGTTATTGTATTAATTAGTATTTAGTACATGGAAAAGAGACTCTTTCTTCTTTAGATAGTCCCCCCAAAAGAGCCCACACTGAAACTCGGAAATTTTGGAAGCAGATCAGCTTTGTGATCAACAAATATTGCCATGTTTGAGTTGAGCAAAACAAGACAGAGTGACAGACTATGACCATGTTTTTGTTGGTTTGTTTGAGAGTGGTGATTTGAAGAGGGTGGGATAAAAAGTAAAAACAAAATGAGTTGCAAAAACTCACCATCCAAGACTTGCAAAAGCGACAGGGAGGAAAAGGACCTGAAACCCAATCCCTGAACAAAGCAGATGTAAAATAGCAGAGAAAGTGCTGCCATTTCTGGACTCGGTTAGAGGCAGCCAAGATTCAAGTTCACTAAGGTTGACCACATCCTGTGGTGGCGGAGAAACTCCAGCCGCAGCTCCAGGCGTGTCCTTAATGGTGATAATTTGGAAAGGAACGGGCGTAGGGGGTAGATAAAGTGGAAGCACATGCTTCGAATTGTCTTCAATGGGTACTACTACTTCTCCCATAATACAAAAACTCGTTCCGATCTCAAAGCTAAGAATAATAGAAATGTAGGGGGGGGTAGAGTTTAATAATATAAGGAACCAAGAGCATTGGACATGTGAAACCTAACGCACTGCCCACCAGACCGGGAAATCAACAACCAGACCTAAGATTTCTGCTGTTTCATTTCAAAAATGAATTTCACGACAGTTTGTCTCACCAACGAGGGTGTGGCCAACTTTTAAAGGTATAATCAATAATGGCATACGTCACACCTATTACATCATCAATACTCTCATTTTTTCTAAAATAATAGTCGTATAGATTTATTGGGTTAATTATTAATCTGAAATTTTATTTAACCACCCAAAAATAGGCCATTGCACCATCACACTTTTCTATTTATGCATAAAATATATAATAACTTTGATAAAAGATAAAAAGTCGTTGACGGCTACGCTGTTTATTACTTTCTTTCTTTTTCTTTACCAATCGATTTAATTATAAATTTTATAAAAAATTTTTAATCCTTTTAATTTGTCAAAATTTTATACTCTTCATCTTATCATAATGGAGATATTAATCTAATTAAAATATTAAATTACTGATTTAGAAATCAATATTACATCATAAATTTATTGGTAGTGGAGTGAAATAACAAAAGTTCAAATTTTATTTTATTATAAATTTAGATCGATATAGCTCATATTAACGCACATCGATAGATTTCACCAAAGGCCAATACAAAAAAATTCTATTTTTTAGACCCAAAAATGATTTTTTTTCTACATAAAAATGAATTTATTTAATATATTCCTTCACCCCTTAAATTTTTTTTCCATCTTCACCCTTTACTAAGTGTAGCAATTTTACATTTAGGATATATATTATGTGTAGCATCTTTTATACAATTGGTTAGAGTAGTGATAAAGGCTAAAATGATGCATCGAAATAAATTAGTATTGTTAAATATTGATATTAGTAGAAAAATAATATGTTTATTGATACGATATTAATTATCTTTGTCTATTATCAATAGAATTAATTTTTTTAATTTTCATAAAATACGATAATTATATTATGAAAGATCATTAAGTTGTCAACTCATGAAGTGTTTTTATACGTTTGGGTAAAGAATTGAGTCCAATATCTTAAGAAATATTGTCGGCTGTTGAGGGGGGTCGATTCTTTCGGGAGAAGTCTTCTTGAAAAGACTAGTTATACCTTGATTGGTGGTTTGATCTACATCACACGTAACTTCATTGGTTAATTATCTACACATTCTTTAGGTACACACTGTCTCCACCAACTAAGGTGTTTCCACTTTGTAAACTTTCGTAGTCTTTATGACATTGGGAGACAAAACTTAGATCCCGAAATAATACCAACTATCGCTAAGGACTAAAAAAGTGAAGGAGTCATTCCCCTATTAGCATATAGCACAAGTATTTGCGTTAAAGATAACATAGGTCGATAGTGTCGAAAATACGGTGGGAATATGACAGTGAAATGCTGATAAAAGGTAATGACGTTTGGTGTTTTTATGCCAATGACATAATTAGATCAGGCAAGGGATTTTCCACACGAACCAGCCTTTTTTTTTAATATGTATAATACATATGTTAATGGGACAACTATACAAAAATGATTTTATTTAGGGGAAAATGATATTTTTCTTGATACTAATCATGTTAAGGATGGATTTACCACCAAAAAGAAAAAAATCATATTGCGGTTGGGATCCATATAAAATGGAATAAAATCATGTTCAAGATCCTACAAATATTTGATTAATTAATTAATGGTTTCTGTTCTCACTGGAGACTTTTTTTTTTTTAGGAAACAAAAATTGTTTCATATTCCGTCAGAAATATGAATTATATATTCTGTCACTAAGTTTATTATTTATATTATATTCAAAACAGTTAATGTGAAGAATGAACTCTTTAACTATTTATAAAATTTTAATTTATGATAATAAGTTGTTAATATTATTAAGCAAATCAGTTTATTTTCAAATTACTGCTAATATTACTAATAATTAATAATTTGTTGATTTTAATAGATATTAATGTTAAATAATCATGATTACCAAATCAATGATGATAATAAAATGTTATATTGTTTTATCTCGCATTATTGGTGGCTGTTTGCATGGAGCTAAGAGCTTAAATCATTGCTTAAGTTTTCAAATGTCAGGAGTTAGATTGTGAGAACGTCATGCGCATGTGCATGCGTTGGCTTGCAGTGGAAAGTTGGTGATGTTCCAAATTTCTTGTTCTTACCAAACTCAAAACTAAAGTAATAAAGAGACAAAGATGGAAATTAAACTTGGACACGTTGTTGACACGGCTAATTAAGAAATAGATGACTATAAAAATACAAATCCATACCTTCTTTCAAATTTCAATCCAATATATTATTATTTTTGGTCAATATTTTTTAAAAAGAAGTCGCTTCACAAAATGTAAATATTTAATTTGATGGTCAATTTTAATGTTGCCTTAAGTAGAATATTAAGGGGTAAATTTTGTTCACATCCATTCTTTCATACGTATTTAATTGTTTTTATTTTTGTATAATTAATTTAAGTAATTATTATTAAAAGATAAATAAAATATATAAAATATTCTAAACAATTGTATTTGTATAACGTTTGAAAGATTAACATCTTCTCAATAATAATAATAATAATAATAATAATAATAATAATAATGTTGCAAATTCCATATTCATTTTGATATCTAAAAAAATTTATTGATTCAAATAAATTAGTTATATTATGAATAAATTAAATAAAGGGTCGCTAAACTATTAATAAGTATACATTTTGGTCATTTAACTTAAAAAATTACAAAATAATTATTGAACCATTCAAAAATTTTCCTTTAAGTCACTGTGTTGTTAAAATCATTGTTGTATATAGCCTTCTTTATTCGCATCGCTTACATCAATCGAAAGTTCTTATTCCCTTCTTTTCCACAGTTTAGGTTTTTTTCTCCATGAAACAACTTTGAACATCACGAATTTATAAACAAAAATCCAAATAAATTTATTTTCCAGTCTTCAACACTAACTGTCATATCGACTTGGATCTAAGGTATGTTTTCCTACTCGTTAATAGGTACTGATCCACCATATCAATCGTCGAATTGTCACTTGGAACTCGCTAGCTGGACTTTAAAAAATAACTAACAACCCAGTGACTTAAATAAAAACTTTCATATAGTTTAACAACTATTTTGTAAATTTTTAAAGTTAAGTGACCAAAACATAAATTTAATAATAGTTTAATTACCATACTTATAGTTTACCCATTAAATAATAATGTTCTTTTGAGTTCTAAAATAAATAATAAGTATATTAAAACAATCATCCATCTCTCTTGAGTTGTAGACTCAGTTTAAACAACCTTTGACAAATCTATTAATAACATCATGCGTTACAATTTGGTGTATGGTTAAGGATATTCTTCAACCCTGAGATTGATGCATTAAAATGTTGTTGTGTTTATATATTTACATAATTGATTAAGAAACTCGAAGTTTAAGATAAATATTTCAGGAATATTACGTTTTTGAAATTATTTCAATTTTAATTATTAAGGTGATTAATCAATTGATTCATTTGCTTTTAAGTTAAATTAATTAATAATTGAAATTTTAAAAAAATTTAATCGATTAATTATATTAGTTTTGATGGGCCATCAAGTAATTAAATTAATTTAATTTTGGTAATGTAAGTACACCTTTAAGCTTTAATTATTATAGTGAAGGAAAGGATTTTAAAAGTGTTTACATTGTTTTGTGCACCGTTAAATATTTTGTAACATGAAATATATAAATAGGATGTGAAAAGAAGTGATTCGACAAGGGGTACGAATTTGGTGGAATTGCTTTGCATTTGTGCATTCTTCGTCAAAATAAAAACAAGTTGGGTGGCCACTCTCCACTCTTTCTGTTTCAATTTCCTCTTCTATTTATATATTTATTTATTTCATCTCATATCAGAATAATAATATTAGAATAAAGTTATTTTATAGTTTTTAAGGAAGGAAAAGTATTGCATGAAATAGTTACGCCATATCATTCATGTTTCTTCCTAATCTATTAATGACATGTAAGTTAATTTTTACATGTCATTTTCACATCATTTAATTAGATTTTTTAATCATTTAATGTCATGTCGGCTAATTTTTACATGTCATTTACAACTCATTTAATTAAAATTTTTAACCATAAATCCCTAAAATCTTAATTAAAAATTACTCAACCCTAATAAAAATTCTATCTTCATGTCTCTGCCCTGCTACTATTATTTTTTTTCTTGGTAACTGCTTTGTTGCCTCTTCACGTCTCTTTGCAACCCCTGCTGCTATTATTTTTTTCCGACAACTGCTTTGCTGTCTCTTCACATCTCTTTGCAACCCCTACTGCTAGTTTTTTTTGGCAACTGCTTTGCTACCTCTTCAGATCTCTCTACAACCCCTGCTGCTATTATTTTTTTCCGGCAACTACTTTGCTGCCTTTTCATGTCTCTCTGCAACCCCTGCTGATTTGCTTTGTTTTTTCGGCGTGGCTGCTGCAATTAATTTTATAGGTGAGTTTTTTTTTCCTATTATGCTAAAATTGTTAGGAGAGCAAGAAAGTCAATGCTAGTTCCTAACAATTAAATGAATAAGTTAAACTATTCTTGAGCAGAAAACAAAGATCTAATCTTTAGGCAGCTTTTCATGTAATACAATATAATTAAATAGTTTTAGATAAAATTAGTGAACTCTAGCATTATTCTCAACTGGATCAACATGTTCAAGACTGGTTAGGTGATTTAGTTTGGGATGTTAAGTATTTCTACTTTATTTTCACTTGTTTGAAATATAATTCTATTTAAAATCTTTGAAATAATTGTGATTTTTAATAATAATGACTTAGCGTACTGAAAAAAAAATTATATGATTTTCGAGCCGTGTTTTTATTAGATTTTAATTGTTCTTTTATCTTTGAAATAATTGTGATTTTTAATAATAATGACTTAGTGTACTAAAAAAAAGTTATATGATTTTCGAGTCCTGTTTTTATTAGATTTTATATGTTCTTTTAAATTTTTTAACAATTTTTTGTATTATCATTATTTTTTTATTATATATTAAAATTATCATAATCACCACTTAGCAACTTCAGAAGAAAGAATTAATTTAAGATCAAGAAGAAAAATTTTGGACGGACATGGAGATGTTATTCGTTCAATGATTGTTGCAGGAATTAAACAAACAAGTTCATATTCGTTTCTCAGGAAGGAGATTGGGTTTGAAAATATTACATTTACCAAACGAGATTGTCATAATTTATTGTGAATTGAAAGAGAGAAATTGATTGAAGTAGGGGATGCACAGAGTATTATTAATTTTTTTCAAATAAAAGCAAGCTGAAGACCCTATGTTTTTCTATTCAATGCAAGTGGACCAGAATAATCAACATGCTTTTTTTTTTGAAGAGATGGAAGATCAAAATTAGATTACGATTGTTTTGGAGATGTTCTTGTGTTTGATACCACGTATAGAACCAATAAGTATAATTTGGTTTGTACTCCATTTGTCGGAATCAACAATATAATTTGGTTTGTACTCCATTTGTCGGAATCAACAATCTCTAGAATACTGTTTTGTTTGGTTGTGCTTTTTTTATCAGATGAAACCACTGAGTCATTTACTTGGCTATTTGAAACATTTTTAGAAGCCATGGGCCATCGACAACCGAAGAGTATTTTTACTGATCAAGATCAAGCGATGATGAAAGCAGTAGAGATTGTCCTCCCAGAATCTTCTCATAGATTATGCATGTGGCACATTTCAAATAATGCTAAACATCTTGCTAGTCGTTTTGCCAATGCTGAGTTCAAAGCACAATTTAACAAATGCTTTTATGGATGTGAAAGTGAAATAGAGTTTGAATCAAGTTGGGCTACCGTGATTGAAAATTTTGAACTTCTAGATCATGCTTGGCTTAAGAGACTATATGAGCTTCGCATAAAATGGTGCCCTGCCTTTAGCATAGATATTTTTTCGGCTCAAATTAGATCCATTCAAAGAAGCGAGAGTATGAATAACATATTACATCAGATTATGAATTGCTCTTTATCTCTTTGATCTCGTGATTGATTAAGTAATAAAATTGATCGTCCCTAGAAACTAACTATTATCACGATAAAAGGCAAGCGCACTTATCGAATAGTAGTATAGTTAGTGGCAAGACCGGAATATCGAATCCAAGGAACTAAAAGTACTAGTAATGACTTTCTTCCTAGTATCCAGCCTAAAAATAAAGAGTGGTTTTGTGTAAACTAATTAACTCTAATCTAAACTAAGGATGAGACAAAAAGTAAATTAGGGAATTGCTTTGGGAAAACTGAATGATAAAGACAATACCTAAGGAAGAATCCACCTAGACTTCACTTGTTATCTAACTCTGAACCAGACGATTTCTTCATTCGACTTGATCCGTAGAGATCCCTAAATTATGTTAATATCTTCGTCGAGAATAAGAATAACTAATCCTAGGTTGATTAATTAAAATCTCTTTCTAATTAAAACCCCTAATGTTGCATTAACTCGATCTATGGATCCCCATACTAGATTTGACTCTAATCCGGTAGATTTTCGTCGTCCTATGTCTAGGATTGCGATCAACTCTGCTTAATTGTGTTGGATCTACTCTTAAACAGGGACTTTTGCTCCTCTGCCTAAGCACATTCGACTTAAATTAATATCCCAAAAATATCAATTCAAGAATTAAAAACACAATTAAGAACAAATTGAATATTTATCATATAGTTTAGATAACAATAACAAGATTCGTCTTAAGTTTCATCCCCCTCAGGTATTTGGGGGTTTAGTTCATGTTTATAAAAAGAAACATCTCAGAATAAAGAAAATAGCAAAACATAAGAAAATCCAAAACTCCTAAAAGGATTGAAGGGAGATCCTCTGTCTTGATGTGGATTCTGACTTCTGAGATGGATCAATCGGCTTTTCTTCGAGTAATTCCTTACCTTTTACTCTCCATCTTAGTGGAAACACTGTACCCCATTGTGGTGGCTTCTTAGGGTCTTTATATAGAGTTTGGAATGTCTTTCTTAGCCCCTAAGTAGCCTTTTCCGCGTGAAATTAAATTTCATTATAAC
Organism: Gossypium stocksii; assembly: GCA_020496765.1. NCBI lineage: Eukaryota > Viridiplantae > Streptophyta > Magnoliopsida > Malvales > Malvaceae > Gossypium > Gossypium stocksii. Next base: position 104,492,127 of record CM035621.1, read on the forward strand.
AGGGACACGCCCGTGTGGCACGCCCATGTGGCAAGCCCGTGTGAGTCGAGTCTAGGCCGTGCTCAAGCTTGTTAATGTGGCACGGCGTTGTGAGTTTCCCGTGTGCTGAACTCCAGGCCGTGTTGTTTCCTTGCTTTGGCCCATTTTCTTCGTTTTCGGCCTGTTTCTCATTTTTTTCACTCTCCTATGCTCTCCTAAGTATAAAACATGAAATTAAAGAATTAGGAGCATCAAATTCCATAAATTCAATTATAATTCATCCATAAATGTGCTAAATGTGGGCTAGAAATATGTATAATTTACAATTTATTAAATACCCCCACACTTAAGCCTTTGCTTATCCTCAAGCAAAATCTCAACTCACAATTAAAAATCATTCTTCTCAACTTATAATCCTTATCAATAATGTTTCAAACTAATCCACAAGTAATCATACATTGAGAATTCAACCAAAAGAAAATTAAAGTCTCAAACAACCTAAGTTGAGAATTTTATCACAGAAACATAGGTTTCTTCCCCTCTTCTAGGTAATTACCTTTGATTCAAAATATACAAAAGTTGGCATCCTCACTAAAGATTCACTCTACCCACTGGAAGTGTTTAGGGGTTCAAAAATTAAGCACTCATTAGCGAACACGAAAAGTTATTACCATAAGCTTGCAGGAAAATCAAATCTCCACCACTATGTATTGACATGATACATCGATCAAAAGGTCTTTCAAGGGTTGTAACGTGGCCTTCGTTAAGGGTGTGGTCACAAGCTGAAAAAGAGGGTTAGAATCGAGATCGAACTGAAAAATTATCTAACTAGAAAAATCTCTATCACTGAAACATATTCCTAGAATAAAACCTTTTTCTTTTGGATAACATCGTTTAAGAATAGAAGCTCAAAATTACATGGAAATATGCGAAACATTGAATTACAACTGAAATATACATTATTTTATTTTTTTAAAGAACAAATCGAATATATTACAAACTTAACTAACTAAAAAGGGAGAACATAGCTAGATAATTATTCAACTCAAATCTCGACAACAAATAGGGATCAAAATACTTGAAGGGATTTCAACAAAAAAACGGGTTATAGGTTAATATTGAGGGTAAATCAATTAATGGTTTGTTAGGCTCAATGGGGTTCACTAGGGGTTAATTATGAAGGTAGGCTTTTATGGAACAAGTGGGTTAAAACCTAGGTGCCTTTATCATTTCGGTATATCAAATCAATGATGTGGTCTCGACATGTATAATCGAAGCAAGTTCTAGAATAATAGATCAATATTGACTCACTCAAAGCAACAATAAAAGTGAGCATGAAAGGCTGTATGCTCAAAAGGCTCAAAAATCTCACCAGAATTATGACATTTGATATTAATCCTGCGAATTTCAAATTTCAAGATAACACTTAAAATTGGGGAAAACAACCTAGAAAAATTTAAATGCTCAAAAATTTCAACTTATCATGCTTGATTCTCTAATGTCTTAAAGTTTGAATAATCAAAGCATAAATACCTATGTCTTAATTCTCAACATATCAATAAAAATCATAAATCAATCAGAATTCATTTTAATAGTGACATGAGAAAGTGCATTGAGAGATAAAGCAAAATTTAGGGATTTTTCTGATAATAGACTAATAATCCCCCCACACTTAAGATGTACAGTGCCCTCAGTGTATAATGTTAAATTTACTGACAATATAAGCATAAATCTTAAGATAGGGAGAAAAGTGAAACTCCTTGAATTTTTGATGAATTTTTTGAGAATAGTGAAAGCTGAATTGGAGAGAAGACTACTTGAAGTTCACGATTTTAGGTGATTAAAGAGAATAAGCACAACTGTATGGGGAGTTCAAGTATTACTCAATAAGAAATGAGGTGTAAAATAAAAGGAAAAGGAAAAATATAAAGCAAAGAAAATGAAAATTAAAATTAAAATTAGGTAATAGGGGATTGGGCTCACGGCCGTGGTGCACGCCCGTGTGCCCTTAGATTGGCCCGTGTGTTTCGTGGACTATTGGTGTGGCCACGGGTGGTCGGCATGGGCATGTCAAACGCTCGTGTTGATTTCTCAGTTTCACCCGCTGCTTATTGGCAAGGGCGTGTTAGGGCACATGGCCATATAACACGGTCGTGTCTTTTGGTGTTCGCTTCTCCCACGGTCGTGTTTGGGGTCACATGCCCATGTATGAATTGATAGGTTTGGCTACGGCAGTATCGCACGGCTGTGGCAATTTGTCGGACCCTGTGTTTTGGGAAAAATTTGGCTCTATTTTTACACGACCGTATCGCATGGTCGTGTTTCTTATTGTGGTGTGTCCACGGCCTTAGGCACGCCCATGTGCCTGCTCGTGTGGTTCTGAAAAATCTGCGTTTCAAGGAGTTAATTATGAATTTAAGAAAATAAAAAATGTTAGTGCTCGGGTTACCTCCCGAGAAGCGCTTATTTTAGAGTCTGAGCTCGACTGACCTTACCTGCATCTTTATTAGGGTTTGTAGAGCTTAAGCTCCTCCCTATCATTCTTAAAGTCGTCACCATAGTATAGTTTGAGTCGATGACTGTTTATCTTGAAAGTGCCGTGAGTTGGATGTGTTACCTCAATTGTGTCGTAGGGAAGAACACTTTGAACTATGAATGGGCCTGACCATCTCGATTTTAGCTTTCCAGGGAATAATTTAAACCTTGAGTTGTAAAGCAAAATGAGATTGACAGTTTTAAACTGTTTATGTTGCTTTAGACGAGCATCATGGCGTCGCTTTGTGGTTTTCTTGTATAAGCGTGAGTTTTCATATGCATTATAACGCCATTCGTCCAACTCATTTAACTGTATGAGTCTCTTTTCACCTGCAAGATCAGGGTCGAGGTTTAGAAATTTGATGGCCCAAAATGCTTTATGTTCTAGTTCAAAGGGTAAATGACAACTTTTCCCATAAACGAGTCTATAGGGAGATGTTCTTCTGGGAGTTTTGAAAACGCTTTATGTTCTAGTTCAAAGGGTAAATGACAACTTTTCCCATAAACAAGTCTATAGGGAGATGTTCTTCTGGGAGTTTTGAAGGCAGTTCTATAAGCCCATAAAGCATCATCTACTTTTATTGCCCAATCTTTTCTATTTGCTTGTACGGGTTTCTCTAAGATGCGTTTTAGCTCTCTATTAGCTACTTCAACTTGTCTATTGGTTTGAGGGTGGTAAGGGGTAACTGTTTTATGGTACATTTCATATTTCTGTAAGACTTTCTCAAACTGAGTATTGCAGAAATAAGTTTTTTAAGGAATCTCACTACCATTCTAGCATCATTAGTAGGTAAGGCTTGGGCTTCTACCCATTTAGACACGTAATCAGCTGCTACTAAAATGTATTTATTTCCGAATGAACTAGGGAATGGACCCATGAAATCAATGCCCCATACATCAAATATTTCACATTCAAGCATATATGTCTGAGGCATCTTATCATGTTTAGAGATATTACCTGTTCGTTGGCATCTGTCACAAGAAGTAACATACCTGCTGGAGTCTTTAAATAATATGGGCTAATAAAAACTTGATTCGAGTATTTTATGGGCAGTCTTAGTTCCACTGTAATGTCCTCCTGTTGGTCTTGAATGGCAGTGTTCCAAGATCTTGTTTGCTTCTGTCATCGTAACAGATCTTCGAATGACTTGGTCTGCACAAATACTAAAAAGAAAAGGGTCTTCCCAAAAGTAGTTTTTCACATTAGTAAAAAATCGCTTCTTTTGCTGATGTGTCAACCCTTTTGGGGTTATGTTAGCAGCTAAGTAATTTGCAATGTCAGCAAACCAAGGTACTTCAGAATCAGATATGACTACAAGTTGTTCTTCAGGAAATGAGTTGATTATTTAAGCCTCATCAAGTTCTTTGAGATGTGGATTATCAAGCCTGGAAAGGTGATCTGCTGCCAAGTTTTCAGCTCCTTTTTTATCTTGTATTTCCAAATCAAATTCCTGCAACAATAAAATCCATCTTATTAGTCGAGGTTTTGCTTCGGACTTAGTTAAAAGGTAACGAAGAGTGGAATGATTAGTATAGACGATGACTTTAGATAATATTAGATATGGTCTAAATTTGTCGAACGCAAAAACCACAGCTAGCAATTCTTTTTCTGTGGTAGTGTAGTTCTCTTGTGCGGCTGTTAGAGTTTTACTAGCATAGTAGATTGGCTAAAAATGCTTGTCTCTTCGCTGTCCAAGAACTGCACCTACTACAAAATCACTCGCATCACACATTAACTCAAAAGGTAAATTCCAATCAGGTGCAATTATAATTGGAGCATTAGTGAGTTTCTTTTTGAGAGTATCAAATGCCTCTAAACATTCTTGATCAAAATTGAAGGGTACGTCTTTTCTAGTAATTTTGTTAATGGTTTAGCTATTTTAAAAAAGTCTTTAATGAATCTTCTATAAAAACCAGCATGTCCTAAAAAACTTCTGATCGCTTTAACTAAACTAGGGGGAGGTAATTTTTCAATGGTCTCAACTTTTGCTTTATCTATTTCTATCCCTTTACTAGAAATTTTGTGTCCTAGCACAATACTTTCTAGTACCATAAAATGGCATTTTTCCAAATTAACAACAAGATTTGTTTCCTCACATCTTATTAGGACTTGTTTTAAATTTTTACGGCAAAGATGGAAAGAGTTACTGAATACCGAGAAGTCATCCATGAATACCTCCATGATATCCTCCACGAGCTCGTTAAAGATTGCTAGCATATAATGCTGAAAAGTAGCAGGAGTATTACATAATCCAAAAGGTATTCTACGATAAGCAAACGTACCGTATGGACAAGTGAATGTCGTCTTCTCTTGATCTTCAAGAGCTATTGGGATTTGGAAATAGCCAGAAAGTCTATAAAAAAACAGTAGTACATATGACCTGATAGTCTTTCTAACATCTGATCGATGAAGGGTAAGGGGAAGTGATCCTTTCTAGTGGCGTCGTTTAATTTTCTATAATCAATACAAACTCTCCAACCTGTGACAGCTCTTGTAGGAATTAATTCATTCTTTTCATTGGCAACAATAGTCATGCCACCTTTCTTAGGAACAACCTGCACAGAACTCACCCAAGCACTATCAGAGATAGGATAAATAATTCCAGCATCTAAAAGTTTAATTACCTCAATTTTGACCACTTCCTTCATGTTGGGGTTCAGTCTTCTTTGGGCTTGCACACATGGTTTATATTTATCCTCCATCAAAATTTTGTGGGTGCAAAAAGAAGGACTGATTCCTTTGATGTTAGAAATTTTCCAAGCTATGGCTCTTCTATGTTTTCTTAACACTTGAATTAATTCCTCCTTCTCATTGGGTTGCAAGTTTGAAGCAATAATGACTGGTAGTGTAGAATTGTCTCCTAAAAATGCATATTCTAAGTGTTTGGGTAATTGTTTGAGATCTAGATTGGGAGGTTCTCAACAGAGGGTTTTGTCTTAATTCATCTTTAATCTCAATGCCCTCGTAATCTATTTGTCTTGAGGAAGGTTCGTTGGAGTTTAACTCAGTTATTACCTTTTTCACCTCAATGGTGACTTCGCCCTCTCCCCTACCTTGAATGAGACACAGTTCCAACGTGTCTTTAAGAGTGATTTCCTGAAAAGAATCTTGAATAGAATGATCAATGAAATCAATAAAATAACAGGAATCATCTTGCTCCCTAGAAAACTGCATGGCATCATAAATTTTAAACACAATTTCTTCATCACCTACCCTAAGCACAAGTTTACCATCTCCTACAGTAGCTAAAAATGGTCGTCTTAGGATTAAGGGTACCTCAACATCCTCATCTATGTCTAACACAACAAAATCAACATGGAATATAAATTTATGCACCTTAACTAATACATCTTCAATGATACCCCTAGGATATTTAACAGATCTATCAACTAATTGAATACTCATCCTAGTGGGTTTTGGTTCCGTTAAAGCTAGTTGCTTGAACATTTTATGGGGTATTAAATTAATGCTGGCACCTAAATCTGCTAATGCCTTTTCAATATTTAAATTACCAATCAAACAGAGAATAGTAAAAGTTCTTGGATCTTTTAATTTGGTTGGGAGTTTATTCTGGAGGATCGCTGAACACTCTTCGTTAAGTTCCACTGTAGACAGTTCTTCAACCTTCCTTTTGTTTGTTAGAAGTTTTTTCAAAAATTTTGCATATGCTGGCATCTGTGAAATAGCTTCAACAAAAGGTAAGTTAGTATGCAATTGTTTAAAAAGTTCAAGAAATTTACCGAATTGAGCGTCCATGCGGTCTTTCTTTAATTTTGCTGGGTATGGGATGGGTGTTTTGTATTCCTTCAATACTGGTGAAACGTTTTCTTTGGGTTCAGTTTCCTCAACGTTTTCCTTGTCAGGCTCTTGTAATACCCTCTTTTCAGGTTCGGCTAGTGTTTTCCCACTCCTTAATGTAACTGCTTTAATGTGCTCATTAGGATTAGTCTCAGTGCTGCTCAGTAAACTACCTTATGGTCTTTCAGAGATTAGCTTAGCAATCTGGCCTATTTGAGTTTTGAGTTCTTAGATGGATGCTAGCTAGTTCTTAAATGCCGTCTCAGTATTCTAGAAATGGGTTTCTGACACGGAGATAAATTTCGTGAGCGTCTTTTCAAGGTTTGGCTTTTTCTCTTGCTGGTAAGGTGGTTGATGAAATTCTGGAGGAGGTGATGGTATCTGATTTCCTTGATTACCTTGTCCTCTCCATGAGAAATTAGGGTGGTACGTCCAACCTGCATTGTAAGTGTTACTATAAGGGTTATTTTGAGATCTAGAATTATTACCCAAATAGTTGGCTTGCTCGTTTTCCATGCCATATCCATAGGTGGAGTACTCAGAATTGTTCATGTTTCCTTGAATTGAGTCATATTACATCACTGAATGTACCTACGTAGAACCAACGAAATTATCAATCTTTTTATTAAGAAGTTCTACCTGATTAGAAAGCATGGTGACCGCATCAACATTAAAAACTCCAGTAGCTTTTTGCGGTTTTGTTCTCATGACTTGCCACTGATAGTTATTCAATGACATCTCTTCTATAAACTCATAAGCTGCTTCTGGTGTTTTGTTATTGATTGTTCCACCGGCGGCTGCATCGATCATCTGCCTCGTTGAGGGGTTCAAACCATTGTGAAAAGTTCAAACTTGTAATCATAAAAGTAACCCATGGTGATGGCACCTTCTCAATAGGTCCTTGTATCTCTCCCAAGCATTGTAGAGTGTCTCTAAATCTATTAGCACAAAAGAAGAGATATCATTCCTTAGTTTAGCCGTTTTAGCCAGCGAAAAATATTTAGGTAAAAATTTTGTCGGTCATTTGTTTCCATGTAGTGATAGACCATCGTGGTAGAGAATTTAACCACTATTTAGCTTTGTTCCTCAAGGAAACTGGGAATAAATGAAGACGAATGGCATCATCAGAAAAGCCATTGATTTTGAATGTGTCGCAGAATTCTAAAAAATTGGCTAAATGTGAGTTAGGATCCTCATTCTGCAAACCATCAAACTGAACAAGCTGTTGTATCATTTGAATAGTGTTAGGTTTCAGTTCAAAATTATTTACAGTAATAGTAGGCCTAACAATACTAGATTCAGTGCCAGCTAAATTATGTTTAGCATAATCATACATAGTACGAGGAACAGGATTTTGCTCGACAGGATTTACGGCTACTACAGGAGGTAGTTGATTATCTTGATTTGCCTCCATCTCTTCAGTAGATTTGGGTTCTTTTTCTTGTCCCTGTTCTGGGTACTGTAGGCTTTTTCTTATCTCTCTGCAATTTCTGTTAATTGTGGCTACTAAATCGTCGTCAAAAAGCAAAGGTCCTGGTGGGTTTCTTCTAGTCATAAACTAGAGATATCTGTCAGGGAAAAGCAAAATAAGGAAGAAAAATTTAGTAAATAAAACCTAAGAAGAAAATAGTAAATAAATTGAAATAAAAGGAAAGATGGCTAAAGTAATAGAAATTGAGTGTTCCTAATATCTTAGTTTCCCGGGAACGGTGTCAAAAACTTGATCTCGTGATTGTGATTAACTAAGAAAATTGATTGTACCTAGAAACTAACTATTATTACAATAAAAGACTAGTACACCTATCGAATAGTAGTATAGTTAGTGGGAAGACCGGAATATCGAATCCAAGCAACTAAAAGTACTAGTAATGACTTTCTTCCTATTATCCAGCCTAAAAATAAAGGGTGGTTTTGAGTAAACTAATTAACTTTAATCTAAACTAAGGATGCGACAAAAAGTAAATTGAGAATTGCTTTGGGAAAACTGAATGATAAAGACAATACCTAAGGAAGAATCCACCTAGACTTCACTTGTTATCTAACTCTGAACCAGACGATTTCTTCATTCGACTTGATCCGTAGAGATCCCTAAATTATGTTAATATCTTCGTCGAGAATAAGAACAACTAATCCTAGGTTAATTAATTGAAATATCTTTCTAATTAAAACCCCTAGTCTTGCATTAACTCAATCTATGGATCCCCATTTAGATTTGACTCTAATCCGGGAGATTTTTGTCGTCCTATGTCTAGGATTGCGATCAACTCCACTTAATTGTGTTGGATCTACTCTTAAACATGGACTTTTGCTCCTCTGCCTAGGCACATTTGACTTAAATTAATATCCCAGAAATATCAATTCAAGAATTAAAAACACAATTAAGAACAAATCGAATATTTATCATATAGTTCAGATAACAATAACAAGATTCGTCTTAGGTTTATCCCCCTCAAGTATTTGGTGGTTTAGTTCATGTTTATAAAAAGAAACATTTTAAAATAAAGAAAGTAGCAAAACATAAGAAAACCCAAAACTCCTGAAAAGATTGAAGGGAGATCCTCTGTCTTGATGTAGATCCTGACTTCTGAGATGGATCAATCAGCTTTCCTTCAAGTAATTCCCTACATTTTACTCTCTGTCTTGGAGGAAACACTGTACCCCATTGTGGTGGCCTCTTAGGGTCTTTATATAGAGTTTGGAATGTCTTTCTTAGCCCCTAAGTAGCCTTTTTCGCTTGAAATTAAATTTTATCACGACAGGGACACGCCCATGTGGCACACCCGTGTCAGTCGAGTCTAGGTAGTGCTCAAGCCTGTTAATGTGGCACGACCGTGTGGGTTGCCCGTGTGCTAAACTCCAGGCCGTGTTGTTTCCTTGCTTTGGCTCATTTTCTCTGTTTTCGGCCCGTTTCTCGTTCTTTTCACACTCCTATGCTCTCCTAAGTATAAAACATGAAATTAAAGGATTAGGAGCATCAAATTCCACAAATTCAATGATAATTCATCCATAAATGTGCTAAATGTGGGCTAGAAATATGTACAATTTACAGTTTATCACTCTTATTCAAGTTATACAACATTATGAGGAAAAGGCAAAAGAATTTCGCCAGATATAGTTAAATCAAGATTTTCAATGTAAAAATAGAGCATCAAACAAAGTTAATGGATGTGGGATTTTGAAGCATGCATCCAATGTTTACATTTTTGCTTTGTTTAAAAGGTTTGAAGAGGAGTTGATGGATTGCATAGGCTTAAATTGTGTTGAATTTAGTAACATCGAAAATATTTCTTTATATCATGTGACTGAAGATGGACGTGAAAGAATTTACTGTGTGGAGTTTAACGTTCCAAATAGCATTGTCTCATGCAATTGTAATATGTTTGAAAGTCTTGGATTGTCGTCATGCTTTACGGGTTTTTCTTATGAATAACATTAAAGAAATACTCGAAAAATATATACTTAGGAGATGGGCAAAAAAAACAAAGTCATCGCTGGCAAGTGATTTTAGAGCCTCATCAACACATGAAGAAAAATCTAGTTGTTTATTGTGCCTCAGTGAGTTGAATCATATCGGTTACAACGTTTTTTTACAAAGGTTCATTGACTCCTAAGTGTACTCAAATTGTCAAAGAAAAACTATTTGAGGCATTGCACTTAGTTGCAAAGGAGATGACAACTATGCAATAAGCTATCAATGATGCTATCAATGATGGCAATAGGAGATCAAGTGAAAAATTAATGTTTGATCATGTATGTGTGAAAACAAAGGGTTCAAGAAATTCTTGAATGAAAAGCCAATTCGAGAAAAATCAAAAGAAAAAAACAAAGAAGGCAATGCTCTCTCAAGTTTCAAAAGATAAGGAGAAAGTATCAAGTGAGTATGGTTTCCTTTATTATTATATTTGCATCTATTTGTTATGTTATTTAATTAATTTATGTCTTGAATTTAACAAATAATTGTTATTTTGATCAAGGGGGACAAAACAAATCACTTATGCATTAAGGTTTTCCACTAGTGCTTCTCCCAATGGAGTCTCAAAACTCATGGTTATTCTTCCTATCATCAAATTCCAATGTTAATGACTCCAAACTACCATAATCACTTTTTTCATCCTCTACAGGTATTGATTTAATGCATTATTCTTTTTAAATGTCAAAAGTCATAAATATTTAAGTACATGTATTATAAAAATATTTTTCTGTAGGATTTTTCTTCAAATTGGAGGTTCAATTCTTCATCTAACATGAGTTTTACTAAATTGCTGAAAGAGAATGATCCATCGCTATTCAAGACTCAAGTAATATGTTTTTACTTATATTGTCACAAATTATTATATATATAATTCAAGGGTTTATCTAACAGTATAATACTTTTAATGTAGGAACATTTCTCAAATGGTTTGGAATCTCAAAAAGACTAATGATAATTGATGAGAAAGACTTCAATTTTATCATTATTTGTAACTCTTTTATAATGTTTAGAGAATAATACTATTATATGGTTTTTATAGTGTTATCTTGTATTTTGTTTTAGTTATTATTTAATATGGAATAACTTCAATCAATATTTTTATAAGTATATTGTTTTAGTAATTCAATGTTAGTTTTGGAAATGACACAACTAGAAGCTTTAATATTTTTTCATACTTTGCAAAAAAAAAATCTCAAAAAGAAATAAGCTCATATGTAATATGCATTTTTTTGGTGTAAATTCTCATAAAAAAAACTCATATATGGTAACTCTTTTCTGCTTATTAATTTTCACGCTTTTTTATTCTATCATTTGCTTTTTATGTTGGATTATCAAAGGCTCTTATAAATCATTGAAAATATTAATTTTAGATTATTTAACTATTCAACAGTCGCTCAAGTAATAAGTAAGTATAAAGAGTTATCGTCTCCACAGGGATTGTATTAGTGCAAAGTCAATTATTTATAAAATTATATTAACAATTCGATGAATAAAAACTCAATTTGATTGGTAGTGATGATTAAAAAGAATTAAAATAACTAGATGCAATGATCCCTGATGCAAATTATCCTAAGTATGCAACTATATGAATGAAATAGATCTTAGCAAATTTAACACGATATGCAACAATTCTAACATAAATAAACTAGGACAATTACTTTAATTAAACTTAATTTATTTTCAACATGCTTAATAATATTCGGAAAAACATTCCATGGCAACTCGACCTTTCATGAGTTTGAAAACCATTTTAGGATTTCTTAGTATTCATGTGAAGTAACATGGACGGATTAAGGTATGAAACAATTTAATCACACAAATCTAAAAACTATGCAGATAACAGAGCCGTACTAGGGATGTTATGCAACCTACAATTTAATCGGTTTAATGATCTAAATTGAGCATGCACATTTCAATTATGCGTCCATTAGCCGTCATCTGGTTAGGATCACTCAGCTAATTCAGGTGCATTTCAATCATGTATGAACGAAATACAGACTTGATTTTAATTGAAAACATGATCGATTGAGGCACAAAATATTTTAAGCATGAATCAAATAAATATTATTTAATTAAAATAATCATCCTAGCTTAAATAAAATTAAACTTTCATGGTTGAAAACAAGAACAAAGAACTCATAGCAAACATTCAAATTAAATTTAATAAAAGAAAGATTAAACCCTATTCAGACGGCTGTCACCTAAGACTCTGAATGGTGAGAACTCCTTTGATTCTTGCTTGTTCCTTTACTGATGGCTCTTTGAGGTGGCCAACCAAGGTTTCTTGATAGGCTAAATAGCTAAAACCTCTTAAGGAATGAAGATGGATGGCGTGGGGAGAAAAGAGAATTGAGAGAAAATGAGAGAAGAGAAGAGAATGGATGAATGAGGGATGATTTGAGAAGTGGGATGAAGGGTCTTATTTATAGGTGAGGTTAGGGTGTGAGTTTACTAAAAATGGAAGTGTTCATCCACTTCAAATCCTTCCAAGTGTGGCCGGCCATACATGTAGGTAAGGTGGCTGATTTTTAGCTTGATTCATGTGCCACATCACGCAGGAGCAAGACTCAGTCTCCGGTGAATCTTCAGGTAAATCTCTGATTTCTTTAAATCTTCAGGGACTTCATACAATTAACCCAAATGTTGACGTATTAACCTCTATCTGCAGTCAAAATTAGGGGCTAATTTAGTCCAATTGGGATGGCATTACAATTGAATTAAAGCTCTCCCACCTGTCTGAAAATAATAGAAAAATCAGGGGACCAAACAGTTCAAATTAACCACTTTAATTAATTAATTCTACTTAATTAATTAAGCCCAATTTTATTAATGAAACATTTAGAAATAATTTATTAAATATAACTTTATATTTTATTATAAAATTAAATCATGCATGGCCCATTTTATAACTTAAAAATATAATATGCTCAAATTAATATAAAATAGCCATTTTATGCATAAAAACCATATAATAAAACATAAAATTACATTTTAATAATTTCCATGTCCTAATTTCATTTTTCCACATATTTTATTAATTTAATAAACAATGACTAAGTTTTAGTAATAAATTTAAGCAAAAAGGTAATGAATTATATAGGAAAAATCCTATATATATTCCCGTTTACATTATCTAAACAAGGATCATGTTACTTCAGTAATAACCAATTATTTTCTTTATACAAGTGAATAAGTACATTGCAATGGGGAAAGGAGGAAAAGATTTACGAATATAGAGATTGAACCTTGAACCTCATTTTAATAAACTTAAAATCTGCGCAAATTTATCGCTGAACGAGTGGAACATCCATAATAACCAATTAGTTGCTATATTAAATCGATTGCTAAACAGAATAGCCAAAATCGAAGCTCAACTAAATATGCACAATATCAACACCTAATTTGTTTGTAAATTGAATCACAATGATAAACATTATTGCAGTTTGTTTTCGAAGGTGGCCTTTCTAGAACCTGCAATTTCATTGAAACATCACTAGAAATTGAAGAGAACAATGGCAGAGTAATAGTTATTATATGCACTTGCTTAGTTGTAGGGTTCTTGTTGTTCCTTATTGGAGTTTGGTGACTTTACTACATAAAAGAAGAAAAATAAAATGCAAGCAAGGATAACCTAACATGTTGATCCAGTCGAGCATAATGGCCAGAGTTCACTAATTTTGTCCAAAACTATTAATAAATCTCTACTTTTCCTATTTATTTTAGCATAATAGAAAAAAAACTCACTTGTAAAATCAATTGCAGTAGCCACGCCAAAAAAATAAAGTAAAGCAGTAGGGGTTACAAAGAGACGTGAAGAGGCAACAAAGCAGTTGCCGAAGAAAATAATAGCAGCAGGGGTTGTAGAGAGATGTGAAGAGATAAGAAAGCAGTTGCAGAAAAAAATAGCAGCAGGGCAGAGATGTGAAGATTCAATTTAATTAGGGTTGAATCATTTTTAATTGGGATTTTAGGGATTTATGATTAAAAATCTCTACTGTTCCTATTTATTTTTGCATAATAAAAAAAAACCTCACCTGTAAAATCAATTGCAGCAGTCATGCCGAAAAAATAAAGCAAATCAATAGGGGTTACAGAGAGACGTGAAGAGGCAGCAAAGCAGTTGCCCAAAAAAATAATTGTAGCAGCGGTAGCAGAGAGACGTGAAGAGGCAACAAACTAGTTGCCAGAAAAACTAATAGCAGTAGGGCAGAGACGTGAAGTAGCAAAACAGTTTCCGTAAAAAAATAGCAGTAGGGTAGAGACATGAATATTGAATTTTTAATAGGGTTGAGTAATTTTTAATTGGGATTTTAGGGATTTATAATTAAAAAATCTAATTAAATGAGGTGTAAATGACATGTAAAAATTAGTTGACATGTCATTAATTGATTGTGAAGGGACATGGATGACGTGGCGTAACTGTTTCAAACAATTTTTTTCCCTTTAAAGAAATTTATTTGTCTCATTCATTAAAATAGGAGAAAAATAATTGTGAATATAAAAGTTTATTTTTAGAATTTTTCATATATAACATCTTTAAAATCTTGTAAACTGTGGGTGTTGAGTAATTGTTGTCTCTTGGCTTATTAATGGGAGTATTCTAGTACTTATACATGCTATTACAACTCACGATATGACCCTATGATTTTGTCTTGACTTTGTCGTTCCTAGTACTGACATTTCGTGTGGGTATCAGACCTGTTGGACATGTGTTTCACTTGGGGTTGCCTGCGGAGAACGCAGTCCCCCTTTTGCGAGCTCCTTGGATGCATGCGAGTTGAAATTGTGACCTTCCCTTTGATTCGTGTGAGCTAGATCCTCGAGCCCGACTTGCAAGCTAGATTTGCGAACTCCCCTTGCTGTCTTCTTACGGTTCACTTCGCATTCAATCATCTTGTGGGATCGATTCGGGTCACGGTTAGGTGACCTAGATCCCATCTAAGACTCGATTTGGTGATCACTAATGTATAATAATAGTCCCCCCTTAGTGGGTCTAAGGAGGGTTACAAAGTGGCGCTTCTTAGATCCATGACATAGAGTTTAAATGTGGCTTGCTGGGTACATTCTGAGTTGTAATGCACAACGGTTGTTCTACCATGTGCACGAGTGGGTCTTAAGTGCATATATCTGATTGTTGAAAATTAAATCATTTCCATCTGCTCACATGTGGATCATTGATCTTCCTCAGTTATTTGAATCGTGAAAATATGGAAAGAGAGACCCTCTTTAAAAGAAGAATCTTCGGAGCCCTAAATCCTTCACACTTATCATTTTTGGAAATCAAAATAAATGTAATTTCAAAAAAAAAATTACTTTTTAAATGTTGTTTTCTTTTACCCAAATTATGATGAGAATGAAGGGAATAGGCAATCGAATAATCCAAGCCTGTCCACCGCAAGAATAATCACATAAGGCTCTAGTAGACGTTGACATCTACCCCTATACCACGAAAGAGAAGGAAATACAATGAATTTTGGTCCTGCGAGGGATAAAAACTGCTCACTTCGCGTACAAGTTCTCTATCCCGGAGGGGCCACACAGGCTGAGTGAAACTTCTGAAAACAACTTCCTACTCCCTTTTCATGCACTCGAGGCTAGGTTCCACCTACCATTACATCCTTTCTTCTGCAGCTTGCTCTGGACTACAAAATTGCCCTTAGTCAACTTTTGGGCTTTTCCTAGTAGCTAGCGATGGCCTATTTTATTGACTGCTACTATTGTAACAAGGTTTTATTACTCGTTGTTTT
The DNA here is from genome assembly GCA_020496765.1 of Gossypium stocksii. Classification (NCBI taxonomy): domain Eukaryota; kingdom Viridiplantae; phylum Streptophyta; class Magnoliopsida; order Malvales; family Malvaceae; genus Gossypium; species Gossypium stocksii. The sequence goes on from CM035621.1 coordinate 104,507,659, forward strand.
TCAGCACCTATATCAGTTGAAGAGCCACAACTGGGAGAACTCATCAGGGTTTTACTACTTCTCACGTGAAAAGGTGAAGACCATTATTTCGAATCAGTGCTCCAATCTTAATCTGAACCGGATGAAATAGATCTGAGTTTGAAGTAAACTCGGTGAGGGGTTTGAATTTCCCATCGAATGGTCTTTACTAAGTTCAGACATGTATTCCTTTTAACGAACTTTCCCAACAAAAAATGCCCTAACTCAATTTTAGATGTTTCGTACCGGGCGTTTGTTGATTTTGGAGGATCTTATAATGATGAAAAATATTTTTTAATACTATTTGGAGGGTTACAACCTTAAACGGGTGGAGGCGTGGTGACAATATTAAGGTCGCTCAGTCGATTGGTGTAGAGTCGAGAGTAATACGTGGCCTTACGATTCTACAGGTGAACTGGGTTTAATATTATCGGGCTATAGAGAGGAACCAATGAATTTATTTTATAGTTTTTATGAGACGAGACCTCTCTCGTAGATCTCTGTTGCTTCTTTGTGTAGGGAAAGTGGTAAGAAGAACGTTAATTTGCTAATTGATCCCACTAATCTTGAAACTGTTGCTGATGTAAGCATCCACCGCTGTTCTGAGAAGAACTTATCAGAGATTGACAGAATATCCCATGAAATAAACGAGGCTATGGACATAGATTCTTTGATAAGGAAAACGCGCAAAAGGCGTATGATGACCATAGGGGCCACGAATGTTGTTTGTACTAGCGAGGAGGAAAGAAACAGTGGCTGTTTGGAGCAGTGTCGCAAGATAAGAATGGATCCTGCTAGTCTTACCACTACAGTAATTGATGTCCTGGTCTCTCTCTCTATGAGCACACAATCAGTGCCCCTTGTCAGCTCGATGAATCCTATTGATGAGGACTGTCCTCCTGTTGCTTCTTATGTTCCTCCACATGTTCTTCTTAATGAAGAAGCACCAATTGAAGGCAATAATGACTCATTCTCTTTGTAATAGCCCATTTTCAGTGAAATAAGAACATTGGTTTCGGGACCACAAATCTGAGCCGGAAAGAAAATTTATTTTAATATTATTGCATCATCTGCATTATGATAGGAATGTTATATAAAAATTCTAATAAGATAATTAATTAAGAAAAGGACCAAATTGCATAAAATGCAAAACTTGGATTCTAGTAGTTATAAGTACCAAATAGCTATGGAATTCAAAAATTGAGGTCCTTATATGGTAATTATACCATTAAAGAAAAGTTAGTAGATATTTTTGATAAATCATCCATGGAAAATTAGAAAAAAGGCAAGGACTAAATTAAATAATAGAAAAATTAATGGATGATAAATAATTAAATAGAAATATCATATAATTATTATCATCTTCTTCCCCAAAATATAAATTGAAACCCTAGGAAAGAGAAAACAAACTCGGCTTAATTGGGTAAGTATTGTCCCATTTTTAGTAATTTTTATATTTTTGAGATTGAAATAGCTTAATCTATTTATTTCGGGGATTAATTTGAAAAGTTATCAAAGTATAGAAGGTTTTCCATGGATTAATATGCTTAAAATTTGACATTTATGGTAGAAAATGAAGGGTTGTTGATAAATAAACAACTTTTACAAAGTGAATTTTGATGAAATTATGATTTAGGGATTAAATTGTAAAGTTCTATGGAAAAATTTTGATTTTTGTAAAATTTATATATGAAAATCGGCTAGGCTTGGAATAAAGGATAAATTGCATGAATTTCATTTTCTGAGCCTAGGGACTAAATAATCATTTATGAAAAGTATAGTGGCAAAATGGTGATTTTGCCTAGGATGTAAATTAAATTAAATTGAGTATGAAATGGATTAAATTGATGTTCAAATTCATTTATATAGATCTGGAAAACTCAAATACGAAGTTAGATCGAGGAAAAGAAAAAGTACCGGATTAGAAGATTTCGTATACAAACAAGTAACAAGGTAAGTTCGTGTAACTTAATTGGGGAATTATATGTCTGAATTGATTTAAATGAATTGTGTATTGGTCATGAATATGAAATATGATTACATAACCGAAAAATACCCGATAAATGTTAAATCCTATTTAAATGAATGAAATTCGATTTGATATAAGGTTCTGTTTTCTCAAAATGGTAGTGGTCCAGCATTTGTTGCGGACATACCATAGGTCGAAAGAGCATCCTGATACAAGCCCTATCAAGCTTCCCGTTATAGTGTTCTTGTGAGCTTCCCGATAAATGCTCTTTGGAGTATCCTGAATGGTAGTGATTTGCATATGTTGTAGACACACCCACGCTTTATTGAGCGTTTTGTTTATAGGTTCTTTGTGAACCTCCCGTTAAAGGCTCACCGGAGCTTCCTGATAGTGCTTGCTTGAACTTCACATTATAAGCTATCCGATGTATTCTAATAAGTGCTCTCCAGAGCTTCCCGTTAAGTGCTCTCCGAAGCTTCCCGTTAAGTGCTCTTTGAAGCAACCTGATTTAAGCTCTTTGTGAGCTTCCTATTACCATGCCTGGATATGCTTTCTGTTATATGGCTCAATGAGCTTCCCGATATAGTGCTTGAGAGAGAGCTTTCTATTTAAGTGCTCTAATGAGTACTCCCAGACATGAATTGACGAATTACTGATTGTACACTTTATGTATACTACCCTCGTATCCATCGAGATTTTTAATGATTTAATGGGTGAAATTCTCACAAGTAGACAAGTGAAAATCAAACGGAATCAATATCTGAAAAATATATGATATGATTTTTGTTATTGATATTTATATGAGATGAATAACTAACATGTTTGATGAGATTGTGTGCTTAGGCTATGGCCAAATTGCTTGGATTGCATGTGTATGTTTGCTTATTGTATAAATACAGGGTAAGTTAAATTCTCGTCATGAAAACTTACTAAGCATTTGAAATGTTTACTCGGTTTGCTTTTCTCTATTTATAGTGCTCGGGAGCTCGTAAAGGTTGGAGTCGGTCGGAGCATCATCACACTATCCTCTAGCTCATTTTGGGTATAAATAGAAATCTTACTTTGGTATAATGACATGCATAGGCTAATTAGGCTAATGTTGATATGAAAATGGGTGTTTGTAAACTAGCTATGGAATGGCTAGAATGGTATATTTTGGTATATAACTATGAGACCATATTATGTTTGATATGTTTGAAATGGTTAAGTAGTATGTGAAATATGAATTAAATGGTAAATAAAATTGAATTAGTATAAATTATAGAAATTTACCTAACTACACAAATGAAAATTTGGTAAGCTTAACCATTTGAATATACATGTTAATATAACTTACTTAGTACTTGTATTAAGCTTGATTTATAAGATTTGAATTGGTTGGTATATGTATGTTAGTATTGGTGTAGGTTGTTGGCAAATTTGGGTGAGAAATAGGGCTAGGAAATGGCATTATTTAGTCCACACCGGTAGACACACGGGTGTGTGACACACGGCCTGGCATATGGGCATGTGGTTTGGCCATGTGTCCCCTGCATCTTAAAATTTAGAAATAGAACGCTCAAAATTAGGCATACCGGTAGAGACACGGGCGTGTGTCTCAGCGGTGTGTAACACATTACCTAGAACATGTGCGTGTGTCTTGGCCATGTGAAACCTGCAACTAATTTTTGAAAATTAAATCGACCACACAACCTAGCACATAGGCGTGTGGCTTGGCCGTGTGACCTATGCACTTAATTAAAGTGGAAGTCATAAAGTTACACAGGTTAGGGACACGGGCATTTGGCCTACCTTATATGCCACACAACCTAAGACATGGACATGTCACTTGGTCGTGTGAGTTATACAGCTTGACCAAACGAACGTGTGATCCCTGTATATAAGAAAATTTTTAAAATTTTACGGAAATATTTTTTGAAATTTTGCGAAAAATATTTTGAGATCCCGATTTGTTTCTAATGTGTGAATTGGGCCTCGAGGATCCAATCAAGGGATAATATGATTAGTTTCAGATATGAATAGTAAATGACATAAGTTATCTGTATTTGTTCTGTAAACCCTAGTAATGCTTCGTATCCCTATTTCGGCGACGGATACGGGTTAGGGGTGTTACACACATGGCGTGAACATCTGAGCCTGCGTGATTATCCTTATAATCCTGCTAATGTGGCAATAAAATGAAAGGCTTTTCTACCGAGGTTGTGAGGTCATCAAGTGATGCATAAAAACCCGCATTTTCAAATCTTACTTGATACCTGTAGTTTTTGCTTGTTGAAACTAGCATGCTTTGGTTGGATCTTGGCGAAGCCTACCAAAATGAGTTCGCAAAAACAAAGACAGAATTGGAAAGAGCTCATGAACTGTACCTCAAAATAGAGGAGGACAACGAAGTTATCAACAAGTAAAATGAGGATCTTTCGGAGCACTTAAGGGCTGCTGAGGTTAAAGTTGACAAGCTATTGTGCGAGGTGGCTACTAAGAGGGAGGGTAAAGAGGCCACGCAAGCTGATCTAGATAGGATTACTGTAGAGCATACAATTCAGCTGTATAAGATCATTAAGGAGTGCCATGCTAAAGTAGCAAGGACAAAGCACAAACAATTTAAGGCCCTAAAAAAAATTCAAGAATGAGACCAGCTAGAACATTTGTAATTTGAATTCTTAACTGAAGATAAATACATTTTTGCACACTCAGGTTGTAGGTGGGCCTTTTGATGCTCGCAGAGTTGACTTCGACGCTCTTTGCGATATAGATATGGGTGAACTGAGGTTTGATCTCTACTTTCTATTAGGTGCTGTATGGGATGAGTTTGTAGCAAAATAGAGGGGTTCACAGGATTTCTACCTTATAAAATGTCCTGTTAAGAAGAGTGTAGCGCCTGCTGATAATGTTGTTGCTGAGCCTACCATTGAGAACATCGAAGCTGTTAGTGACAAAAGGGTAGAGAAAGAGGATCGTGATGGTCGAGACTAAATTTGGTTTCTTGTAATCTTTGTATCTACTTCTTCTTAATGAAATAAGGTTTGGTTTTTGAGGAAATTTGTTTTTATTGATTATTGTTATAATGTTATGGTTTCTGTGAACTTATCATATTTATCGTATGAATGTATCACCATCGTCAAACCTTTAACTTAAATTTCTGAAAATTATCAATTATGAATCCGCAAGTTGTTTTAAGTTTAGGCTCATTTTCTAATATAATCAACAGGGCATATAAATCCTCGAGTTGTTTTAAAGTTAGGCATATTTTCTGAAACACTCAGTTAAGAAGGTGAATCCTCAAGATATTTTGAACTTAGGCATATTTTCTGAGATACTCAGCTAGGAATGTAAATTTTTGAGCTGTTTAGGGGCTACGATGTTAAACCTGTGAGCCTTAAACAAACAACTAGGAGCTTTTGACTCTCAGTAACTAGTTGGGTGGTGTGGTATTGAACCTGCGAACCTTATAGTAAGAGCTGGGAGCTTTTAACTCTTACTAACTATTTGATGGCTACAGTATTGAACCTACATGCCTTAGAATGCTAACTAGGAGCTTTTAACTCTCTCTAATTGCTTGGGGGTTGCGGTATTGAGCATGCGAGCCTTAGAATGATAGTTGGAAGCTTTTAAATCTTGCTAACTTTTTGGGGGCTACAATATTGAACCTACTAGCCTTAGAATGATAGCTGGGGGTTTTTAACTCTTATTAACTATTTGGGGATGCGGTATTAAACTTGCTAGCTGTAAAATGACAGCTGAGAGCTTTTAATTCTCTCTAACAGTTTGGGTTTTCGATGAGTGCAAGTGTCAGCAAGAAAACAACTTTTATTCAAGTAGTAAAGAACTATACATAGTTTTTTTTTTGTTTGGTGTCTAGTGTTCTATGTTCGTGGTATAGTTATGCCTTCCATCCTTGTTAACTTATATACTCCATAACTAATTTTTTCTACAACTTGATATGACTCCTCCTAGTTTAGAGCCATTTTCCCTGTTGTGAAGCTGGTAGACTGGCTTTGGTATTTCTTAAGACAAAGCAGCCCACTTGGAACTACTTGTTTTTAACCTTGGTGCCGTAGTAGCGGGCCACCTGCTGAGCTTATGCTATATTTTTTACTTCAGTTGTTTCCTTAAGCTTACCAATCGGATGAAGGTTAAGCCTGATAGCTTTCTGATTAACTTTTTCATTGAAGTGTTGGGTTCTGTGTGACCTCGTACCAATTTCTGCAGGTATTACAGCTTCTGCTCCATAAACAAAGGAGAAAGTTGTTTCTCCTATTGTAATATGGGGTGTAGTTCACAGGGCACATAAAATTCCTAGTAGCTCCTTTAACTATGCGCCATTAGTTTCTCCCACTTTCTTCTTTAGGGCTGTTAAAATTTTTTTATTCATAGCCTCCACTTGCTCATTTGTCTGTGATGTCTTAACAGAGCTTTGAGCAAGAGAGATATGTAGGTCAATACAAAAGCTGTTAAATTTCCTTTGGAACTACGTGCCATTTTTTGTGATAATCAAACGCGATAAGCGACATCTACATACGATAGAATTCCACATGAAAAACTCCATTTGCCTTTCAATGATGGTTACTAGGGAACCTCAATCCATTTAGTAAAATAGTCCACTACGACCACTCTGAATTTCTTTTGTGCTGTAGCTATAGAGAATGGGTCGAGTATGTCAACTCTCTATGTTGAACGACCAATGGCTTGACCTGACTTGAAGAGATTCTACTGGTTGTCTCTATACTTGGGCATTTCTCCAGCAGAAATCGCATGTGCAAACTAATTCATACGTGTCTTTTGGGATTGTTGGCCAATAATATCCTTACCTAAAGATTTTTTGTGCAAGCAATCTACCCCTCAAGTGATCACAGCAGATTCTCTCGTGAATTTCCCATATTATGTATTCAATCTTAGGTGGTGATAGACATCTCAGCAGTGGATGTGAAAACCTTTTTTTATATAATACACCCTCTAGAAGGGTGTATATATCAAACGTATGACAAAATATGTTGTTTTAATTTATTATGTGATTGTATGAGTTTGCAACATTCAAGTTCTCAATTAATGCATTAGGGGATATTTGTAATTTATGGTGATGACATACCTTACAATTTTGCGTTGTAGTCTCGCAAGCTCCTTCTTGTCTTGGTTATCTTGTTTGCCTCTGAGAGTTTGAACTATTGGAGTCATCTAAGTTTCCTCCTGATCTATACATAGTACCTATAGTGTGTCATAGCTCAGGGTCTCTCAATGTTTGAGTAGGATTTTTGCTCTTTGTTCGATGACAATAGAGGATAATAACTTGGACAAAATATCGACACGCTTGTTGTCGATTATCAAGAGTTGCTTAATCCGAACTTTTTCAAACCTTGCGAGCAAATGGAATACGATAGTTTGATTTTTTTTAGCACCTCCTCCCTTACGTCATATTCGTCGTTCATCTATTTCGCCACTAACTATGAATCTGTGTAGACAATTAGGTTCTTTGGTCCTAGTTGCCCTACTAACTGTAATCCTAATATTAGAGCTTCAAACTTAACACTGTTATTGGAAATTTGAAACCCAAATGATAATTCGAATTGCCATTCATTGCCACTAGGGTCAATTATGAATGCACCTACTCTTGAACCTGCTTTGGCTATAGAGCCATTGACATAAATTAGCCTACTTTTTGTATTACCAGTTGCATGTACACTTTTTAGAAGTGGGTTAGCTACTAAATGACACACAAGTGAAAAATGAAATCTTAGTATAAAGTGTTGAATTCATCGTGCCTTATCATAAAATATATAAAAGATTGAATTGTTAACAATGTTCACGTGACTTACAATTTTTATAGGATGTTTATTATCCGATATTTCAAATTGCAAACTATATTACCTACTGTGTCAACCGTTTTCTCAAAAGAACATTCCACCATGAAATCAGCTAGCACTTGCACTTTTATTATTGTTCGTGACATGAAATCTATTCCAAATTCAACTAGCTCGATATCCCACTTTGTTACTTGATACGGCTATCGCGATATTAAGTAATAAAATTTATAAAATTGATCACACCAAAACTAACTAATATCACGACCTTAAAGGCAAGCGCACCTGTCGAACAATAGTATAGTTTAGTGGCAAGACCGAGTTATCGTACCCAAGGGAACCAAAAGTACTAGTACTTACTTCCTTTCTATTATCTAGCCTAAAAATAAAGAGAGTTGATTTAAACTAATTCTAAAATTAACTAAAAGTGCACAAAAAGTAAATTGAGGAAAAACTTTTGGGAAAACTGATTGATATGAGCAATACTCAATGGAGAATCCACCTAGACTTCACTTGTTATTGACTTCTTGAACTATATAATTTATTTACTTGACTTGATCCGTAGGGATCCCTAATTTATGCTAAACCCTCTGTCGAGACATAGAGCAACTAGGCTTAAGTTGTTAATTAAAGTTCCTTTATTAATTAACTCCCTAGGTTGCATTCATTCGATCTATGGTTCCCCATATTAGGTTTGACCCTAATCTGGCAGATTTATGTCGCCCTATGTCTAGGGTTGCATGCAACTCCGCTTAATTATGGTAGATCTACTCTTATTACATGGACTTTTGCTCCTCTGCTCTAAGAATATCAATTTCTTGAAGTAACACCTAGGATTATTAAATCAAGAATGAAGAACACATAATTAAGAACAATTCAAGCAATTATCATATAACATCAATGAATAATAACAAGATCTGTCTTAAGTTTCATCCCCCTCAAGTATTTGGGGGGGTTTAGTTCATAATTAAGAAAAGAAACATCTCAGAAGATAATAAATAACAAAACATAAAGAAACCCAAAACCTCTGAAGGAATTTAGGGAGATCTTCTGTCTTGATGCATGATTCCGACTTCTGGGATGAATCAATCGGCTTCCCTTGGAGTAATTCCTTGCTTCCACTCCTTGTGTTGGCTGAAAGATGGCGCTCCTTTTTGGGAGAAAAGAGTACCCTTAGAGTTGCCTCCTAGGGTCTTTATATAGAGTTTAGAATGGCTTTCTTAGCCTCTAAGCATCCAAATCCGAGTGAAATTCCTCTTCCCCACGATGAGAACACGCCCGTGTGCCACGCCCGTGTTCTTCGATAAGAGGCCGTGTGAGATTTGTCGATTAGGGCACGGCTGTGTGGCCTGGCCGTGCTTGTCGGGGCTGGACCGTGTGGTCTTCGTGTGGCACTGCCGTGTGCCACGGCCGTGAGGTGACTTCTTGGCCCGTACGTTTTCACATTTCGGCCTATTTTCTCCGATTTTCGGTCTATTTTCCATTCTTTTCTCTTCCCTATGCTCTCTTGAGTATAAGACATGAAAAAGAAAGATTAAAAGCACCAATTCTCACTAAATTAATAATAATCCATCCAAAATATAGGCTAAACATGAGGTAAAAATATGTATAATTTAGCGTTTATCAAATACCCCCACACTTAAGCCTTTGTTTATCCTCAAGTAAAATCTCAATCCCTAGATAAGAATCATTCTTCTTAACTTACAATCTTTAACAATAATGCTTCAAATTAATCCACAAGTAGTTATACAATGAAAATTCAATCAAAAGGACAATAAAGACTCAATCACTTTAAGTTGAGAATTTTATCATTGAAACATAAGTTTTCTTCTTTCTCCTAAGTAGTTATCTCTCCATCTTAATTAACAGGAGTTGACATCCTCACTAAGGATTCACTCTATCCACTTGAAGTGTTTAGGGTTCACAAATTAAGCACTCTCTAGTCAACCTAAAAAGTTATTACCGTAGGCTTGCTAGAGAATCAAGTCTCCACCATTGTTGATTGATATGATACATCGATCAAAAGGTCTTTCAAGGGTTGTAATGGGGCTTGGTTAGAGTGTTGTCACAGGCTACAAAAAAGGGTTAGAATCGAGATCGAATTTGAAAAAATTATCGAGCTAGAAAAATCTCTATCACTGGAACATATTTCCCAAGCTAATCCTTAAGATAATATCAATTCTGCCTTAGTAGCCTTAAAATAGAAGTATGCAAAAACTATTTGAACTATTAAAGATTACAACTGAATACATTTGTTTTTTTTAAGAACAATTCAACTATGATACAGTACTTTGAACAAAACTTTACAATCTAAAAAGACAATAAAGCTAGATAAAATTTTCAACTCAAATATCAACATAAATAGGGGTTAAAATAATTGAATAGAATTCAACAAAAATTGGGTTATTGGTTAATAATTAGGGGTAAGTCAAAGAAAAGGTTGTTAGGCTCAATGGGGTTTACTAGGGGTTAATTTATGGAAGTAGGTTTTTGTGGAGTAAGTGGGTTAAATCCTAGGTGCCTTTATCATCTCGGTATTCCAAATTAATGATGTGGTCTTGACATGTATAATCAAAGCAAGTTCTAGAATAACAAATCAGTATTGACTCACTCAAAGCAATAATAAAAGTGAGCACAAAAGAATGTATGCTCAAAGAGGCTCAAAAAAAATCTCACCAAAATTATGGCTTTTGATGTCAATCCTGTGAATTTCAAATCTCAAGATAACACTTAGAATTAGGGAAAAGAACTTATGCAAAAAAATTAGAGTTCTCAAAAATTTCAACTTATCATGCTTAATTCTTTAATGTTTTTAAGTTTGAATATACGCAGTACAATCACCTATTTCTTAATTCTCACATATCAATAAAAATCATAAATCAATCAGAATTAATTCCTAATAGGAGACTGAAGATGATGCTATTGAGAACAATGCAATCAGTTAGAAAAATTGCAGGGATTTCCATAGTATAAGGATTTAAAGTACGTTCCCCCCCACACTTAAGATGTACATTGCCCTCAATGTACAAAGATAACATTACTAGCAATATAAGCATTAGATCATAAGGTTCCTACCCTAAATTTTAGAAGAATTGGAAGGACAGAGATTGGGGTTGGAAGAGTGGCTAGTTGTGGCATGGTGTTCCCCTTTTCGTAGAGAGTTGAGCTGTAGAGCTCCTTTGAAACTGCGAATGGAGTTATTAGTCATGGGGAATTTGGGGCAGTGGAATTTACTTGTTAGGGGTGAGGCCGTTAGGAAAAATAAATAAAACAAAACAAAATACGAAAATTACTAATATTCAATAAATGAAAAAGATGAAATATGCGATGAAGGGCCCATGGATATGACACCTCTCCGGTGCCTCTCAGTCTGGTGCTGCATGGCAAGCGCGATGAAGTATGCGAGGTCGATAGCGTGTCCATTGGCCATGCACCAGAGGAAGTAGACGTCGTGAGTATTGACGACACCTGTACTCTCCCGCCTACCTGTCAGAGTGTGAGCAAGGAGAGCATGAATGTACCTCAAAGAAGGAACGAGGACGGTCGCCTTGCTGATGCTAGGGTTATAAATTTGCCGCCCCAGAGCAATCTCGTGCCAACAATTGATGGGCCGGATATGGATGCGACGGGAAAGGGTGGGGAAGTCATCCTCTGCCATGAATTGCTCAATATAAAGTCCGAGGGCCGTGCCAAACTTTGGTACACTCAGCTGTCGCACGAGACCTCCTAAACGGAATTGGACCGTGCCTGGATCGTCGAATCTATTCATTACGGTCTGGAGGTGGAATGTGGAGTAGAACTCAAGGGTGAGTTCTAAGTAAGTGGGCTCCACAATCTGGAAGAACTGGTCCCATGGATCGGCAGTCAACAGGGCTCGGACGTCGTCCACCAGATTTATTTGCTTGAGGGCCTCCCAATCGATGCATCGGCCCATAGAAATAGTGCGGGCCCGGAGTAACTGATAGCATTCCTCCTGGGAGTCCTGCGGAAATGTGAGGAATGGGTGGCGAGCCTTAGAGGTGAGCCTCGATGATGAACTTCCTAATCCCTTTCGTTTCTTGGAGATGGGGACAACAGCCTTCTTAGCACGCTGTGATGACATGGTATCTAAAATAAAATAAAATAAAGAAACCATTAGCCCTAAATATTGAAATTAAACTAGATAGATAATAAGTAAAATATAGAGTAAAATGACAATGTTCTAAAAAATAAAAATGAGGATGAACTTAAATAGTAGAATTTAATCATATTGACTTGTAACAAAATGAAGAACTATGAGTATGTATATATACTAAAAATATGACAAAATGGCATGCAAATATGAGTCTAAATGGCAAGGAAAATGAAATCTAAATGGCAAGTAAAAATGAAATTAAGTGGCATCCAATCCTAATATATTCTATACTATTCTAGATTATTCATCCTATTTTTCCTAATTCCATGCTTGAATTATCATAAAGAAGAAAGCAAAATTAAAAATTTATATAATGAAAAGGAGATATAAACAAATAAATGAGAAAAATTGAGAGAATAGAACCAAAATTGAGGGTGCACGGTTGTGGGTTGAGTTTACACAGGCGTGGGTTGGCTGAGTTCGGGTATGGTGGTGTTTTGAGGGCTGTGGCGGCGCTAGTGGTGGTTTGGAGAGGAGTTTGGATGAGAGAATTTAGGGTTTGAGTGAAAGGGAAAGTGAATAGTGGCCCTTTATTTATAGTTTTTGGGTCACACGTGCATGTCGCACTCCCGTGTACGTCATGTTTTACCCGTGTCTTTCAAAAATTGGTGGTTATGGCACGCCTGGTGTCGATAAGCATGCTCGTGTGGTTGAGTCGAACGGCCGTGGGAGATCGAGTCTTCGTTACTTACACGGTCGTGTGATGGTTGCCACGGCCGTGGGAGATCGTGTTCGTGTTTCCCACGGTCGTGTGATATGTTCCACGGGCGTGTGAAATTTGATAGTGTCTTCCACGGGCTGAGGACACAGGCGTGTGCCGTTACGTGAGCCCGTGTGGATGCTGCAGGGTTGCCACGGCCATGTCGCACGGTCATGGGGTGTTGATGGTAGTCGTGTTGAAGTCGAAAGGTTGCCACGGCCATGTCACATGGCCGTGGGGCTTTATCGGTGGCCCGTGTGTTGGGAAAATATGTGCTCTATTTATACACGGCCTCAGTACACGACCGTGTCTCTGTTTGCAGGGTTCACACGGCCTGGGACACGCCCGTGGGGGAGGCCGTGTGGTCCTAAATATCTGCATAAAAAGGTTAGTTTATGCATAAAAATAGTACAAATAAAGGAAAAATTACTAAGTTAGTACTCGGGTTGCCTCCCGAGAAGTGCTTATTTAGAGTCTAAGCTCGACTCTACCTGGATGTATCATGAAGGGATTTCGTGCAGCCAAAGCCCCTCCTCGTTATCTTTGAAATTCTCACCTCTATAGTGTTTAAGCCTATGGCCATTTACCTTGAATGTACCATGGTTGAGGTGAGTTGCCTCAATCGTGCCGTATGGAAAGACAATTTGAACAGTGAATGGACCTGACCACCTTGACTTGAGTTTTCCAGGGAATAGTCTCAGCCTCGAGTTGTAGAGTAAGACAAGATCACCTGTTTTAAACTGCTTAGGTTGTTTCAGTCGTTTATCATGACATTGCTTCATGGCTTCCTTGCATAGTCGTGAGCTTTCGTAGGCATTGCAGCGCCATTCGTCTAGTTCATTTAACTAGATTAATCTTTTCTCACCTGCAAGCTAGAAATCAAGGTTTAAAAATTTTATAGCCCAGAATGCTTTGTGTTCAAGTTCAAATGGTAGATGACAACTTTTTCCATAGACGAGTTTATAGGGAGATTTACCTATGGGTGTTTTAAAAGCAGTTCTATAAGCCCATAATGCATCGTCTATTTTTCTGGACCAATCTTTTCTATTTGTTTCTATTGTTTTCTCTAGAATACGTTTTAATTCCCTATTTGTTACTTCGACTTGACCACTGGTTTGTGGGTGATAAGGGGTAGCTGTCCTATGGTGCACTCCATACCTTTTTAAAACTTTTTCAAACTGGGCATTGCAAAAATGAGTACCCATATCACTAATAATTATCCTAGGTGTTCCAAATCTAGAGAAAAGTTTCTTCAAAAATCGTACTACCATTCTAGCATCATTGGTAGGCAAGGCTTGGGCTTCCACCCATTTTGACATGTAATCAACTGCTACTAATATGTACTTATTCCCAAATGAAGTAGGGAATGGACCCATTAAATCAATACCCCATACATCGAATATTTCACATGAGAGTATATAGTTCTGAGGCATTTCATTATGTCGAGAGATGTTATCTATTCGTTGACATTTATCACAAGAGGTCACATACCTATTAGCATCTCTGAAAAGTGTAGGCCAGTAAAAACCGGATTCGAGTACCTTATGAGCATTCTAGCTCCACTGTGATGTCCTCCTGTGGGTCCTGAATGGCAGTGATTTAGAATTTGGTATGCTTTTATTTCAGTAACGCATCTCCGAATAACCTGGTCCGCACAAATTCGAAAAATAAAAGGATCCTCCCAAAAATAGTTTTTTACATTAGCGAAGAATCGCTTCTTCTGCTGATGTGTCAACCCTTTTGGGGTTATGTTAGCTGCTAAATAATTTGCAAAATCGGCAAACCAAGGCACTATTGTATCTGCTAAAGATAGGAGTTGTTCTTCAGGGAACAAGTCATTTATGTTATCAAGATACGTGGGCTGCATGTTTTCCAATCTTGAAAGGTGACCTGCTGCTAAGTTTTCAGCTCCTTTCTTGTCCTTTATCTCTAAATCGAATTCCTGTAGCAATAGAATCCATCTTATTAGTCGAGGTTTTGCATCTGTTTTAGCTAAAAGATAGCGAAGAGCAGAATGGTCAGTATAAACAATGACTTTTGACAAAATCAGATAAGATCTAAATTTATCAAATGCAAAAATAATAGCTAGTAACTCTTTTTCTGTGGTAGTATAATTTGCTTGGGTAGCTGTTAGAGTTCTACTAGCATAGTAGATTGGTTGAAAGTGCTTGTCTCTTCGCTGTCCCAAAATTGCACCTACTGCAAAATCACTAGCATTGCACATTAGCTCAAAAGGTAAGTTCCAATCGGGTGAAATCATGATTGGTGCATTGATTAATTTTTTCCTTAAGAGTATTGAAGGATTCTAAGCATTCTTGGTCAAAATTAAAAGGCACATCTTTTTCTAGTAATTTTTTTAAAGGCTTGACTATTTTAAAAAAATCTTTAATAAATCTGCGATAAAAACCGGCATGTCCTAAAAAAACTTCTAATAGCCTTTACTGAATTGGGGGGAGGGAATTTTTCAATGGTTTCCATTTTTGCTTTGTTTACCTCTATCCCTTTATTAGAAATTTTATATCCTAATACAATACCTTCTTGAACCATAAAGTGGCATTTTTCCCAGTTTAGTACTAAATTTGTCTCTTCACATCTTATCAAAACACGTTTTAGATTATTAAGAAAAAGTTGGAAAGAATTACCGAAAACTGAAAAATCATCCATAAATACCTCCATGATGTCTTCCACAAATTCATTGAAAATAGCTAACATGCATCGCTGAAAAGTAGCAAGAGCGTTACATAAACCAAAAGGCATTCTGCGATAAGCAAACGTATCATATGGGCATGTGAATGTTGTTTTCTCCTGATCTTCTGGAGCTATCGGTATTTGGAAGTAACTAGAGAAGCCATCTAGGAAACAATAATACATATGGTCGTGGCAACGTTTCGAATTCAACATGGACTACCGTCAATACACCACGGCCGTACGACATGGCCGTGGCAACCTTGCAGCACCCACATGGCCTCACATAACGCCAAACGCCCGTGTCCTCAGCCCGTAGAAGACACTGTCAAATTTTACACGCCCGTGGAACATATCACATGACCGTGGAAAACACGAACACGATCTCCCACGGCCGTGGCAACCATCACACGACCGTGTAAGTAACGAAAACCCGATCTCTCACAACCGTGTGACTCAACCACACGGGCGTGCTCATCGACACTAGGCGCATCATAACCACCGATTTTTGAAAGACACGGGCAAAATATGACTCACACGGGCGTGCGACATGCCCGTGTGACCCAAAAACTATAAATAAGTGGCAACTATTCACTTTCCCTTTCACTCAAACCCTAAATTCTCTCACCCAAACTCCTCTCCAAACCACCACTAGCACCGCCACAGCCCTCAAAACACCATCATACCCGAACTCAGCCAACCCACGCCCGTGTAAACTCAACCCACGACCGTGCACCCTCAATTTTGGTTCTATTCTCTCAATTTTTCTCATTAATTTGTTTATATCTCCTTTTCATTATATATATTTTTAATTTTGCTTTATTCTTTATGATCATTCAAGTATGGAATTAGGAAAAATAGGATGAATAATCTAGAATTGTATAGAATATATTAGGATTGCATGCCACTTAATTTCATTTTTACTTGCCATTTAGATTTCATTTTCCTTGCCATTTAAACTCATATTTGCATGCCATTTTGTCATATTTTTAGTATATATACATACCCATAGTTCTTCTTTTTGTTACAAGTTAATATGATTAAATTTTACTATTTAGGTTCATCCTCATTTTTATTTTTTAGAACATTGTCATTTTACACTATATTTTACTTATTATCTATCTAGTTTAATTTTAAAATTTAGGACTAATGCTTTTGTTATTTTATTTTATTTTATTTTAGATATCATGTCATCATCGCGTGCTAAGAAGGCTGCTGTCCCCGTCTCCAAGAAACGAAAGGAACCAGGAAGTTCATCATCGAGGCCCACCTTTGAGGCTCACCACCCATTCCTCACATTTTCGCAGGACTCCCAGGAGGAACGCTATAAGTTACTCCGGGCCTGCACTATTTCTATGGGTCGATGTATTGATTGGGAGGCCATCGAGCAAATAACTCTGGTGGACGATGTCCGAGCCCTGTTGACTGCCGACCCATGGGACCAGTTCTTTCGGATTGTGGAGCCCACTTACTTAGAACTCACCCTCGAGTTCTGCTCCACATTCCACCTCCAGACCGTAATGAATAGATTCGACGATCCAGGGAGGTCTCGTGCCACAGCTGAGTGCACCAGAGTTTGGCACGGCCCTCAGTCTTTATACCGAGCAATTCATAGCAGAGGATGACTTCCCCACCCTTTCTCGTAGCATCCATATCCAGCCCATCGACTGTTGGCACGAGATTGCTCCAGGGCGGCAAATTTATAACCCTAGCATCAGCAAGGCGACCGCCCTCGCTCCTTCTTTGAGGTACATTCATGCTCTCCTCGCTCACACTCTGACAGGTAGGCGGGAGAGTACAGGTGTCGTCAATACTCACGACGTCTACTTCCTCTGGTGCATGGCCAATGGACACGCTAACGACCTCGCATACTTTATCGCGCTTGCCATGCAGCACCAGACTGAGAGGCACCGGAGAGGAGTCATATCCATGGGCCCTTACATCACGAGACTAGGCCGCTACTTCAGCCTATTCAACACTGCAGCCCAAACATCCTCCTATACTTTACTCGGTCAGATGTCTTCGCAGGGCATCCAGAGCATGCTGCACACGAGGATGGTAGAGCGACGGCCAGGTGGTGGCCACTTCCACTTCCGCCTTGTATAGGAGGGCGAGGAGCCAGAGGACATTACTGATGATGTCCTACCACCACCACCGGAGGAGGATGAGTCCGCCGAGCCACCACGCCCCAGACGGCCCACCCAGACGGCAGCCCCACATGATGACATATCTGAGTGCCTAGATTAATTTGAGCAGCGATACTTCCGGCGCCTTGATTATATCGACGCCACATTAGCACAGATATGCCAGCACCTAGCCATCACACCACCGCCGCTTGATCCATCCGAGGACTAGATACTCTTATGTTTATTTTCTTTTTCTTACTGTTTTTATCATCATTGAGACTTACACACTAATCTTTATTTTTACCTTTTATACTAACTTTGTTTTTCTTTTTTTTTTCAGTCTATTTTTATTTTCTTTCATTTTATCTTTTTCATTTATTGAATATTAGTAATTTTCGTATTTTGTTTTATTTATTTTTCCTAACAGCCTCACCCCTAACAAGTAAATTCAATTGCCCTAAATTCCTCACGACTAATAACTCCATTCGCAGTTTTAAAGGAGCTCTGCAGCTCAAATCTCTACGAAAAGGGGAACACCGTGCCACAACTAGCCACTCTTCCAAGCCCAATCTCTGTCCTTCCAATTCATCCGAAATTTAGGGAGTTCCCTACCCTTCCCTACCTTATGATCTAATGCTTATATTGCTACTAATGTTATCTTTGTACATTGAGGGCAATGTACATCTTAAGTGTGGGGGCGAACGTACTTTAAATCCTTATACTATGGAAATCCTTGAAATTTTTCTAACTGATTGCATTGTTCTCAATAGCATCATCTTCAGTCTCCTATTAGGAATTAATTCTGATTTATTTATGATTTTTATTGATATGTGAGAATTAAGAAATAGGTGATTGTACTGTGCATATTCAAACTTAAAAACATTAAGGAATCAAGCATGATAAGTTGGAAACTTTTGAGAACTCTAATTTTTTGCATAAGTTCTTTTCCCTAATTCTAGGTGTTATCTTGAGATTTGAAATTCACAAGATTGACATCAAAAGCCATAATTTTGGTGAGATTTTTTTTGAGCCTTTTTTAGCATACATTCTTTCATGCTCACTTTTATTATTACTTTGAGTGAGTCAATACTGATTTGTTATTCTAGAACTTGCTTTGATTATACATGTCGAGACCACATCATTGATTTGAAATACCGAGATGATAAAGGCACCTAGGATTTAACCCACTTACTCCACAAAAACCTACTTCCATAAATTAACCCCTAGTAAACCCCATTGAGCCTAACAACCTTTTCTTTGACTTACCCCTAATTATTAACCAATAACCCAATTTTTGTTGAATTCCATTCAATTATTTTAACCCCTATTTTTGTCGAGATTTGAGTTGAAAATTTTATCTAGCTTTATTCTCTTTTCAGATTGTAAAGTTTTGTTCAAAGTATAGTATCATAGTTGAATTGTTCTAAAAAAAAAACATATGTATTCAGTTGTAAAATTTAATAGTTCAAATAGTTTTTGCATATTTCTATTTTAAGGCTACCAAGGCAGAATTGATATTATCTTCAGGATTAGCTTGGGAAATATGTTCCAGTGATAGAGATTTTTCTAGCTAGATAATTTTTTCAAATTCGATCTCGATTCTAACCCTCTTTTGTAGCCTGTGACAACACCCTAACCAAGCCCCATTACAACCCTTGAAAGACCTTTTGATGGATGTATCATATCAATCTACAGTGGTGGAGACTTGATTTTCTAGCAAGCCTATGGTAATAACTTTTCAAGTTGACTAGAGAGTGCTTAATTTGTGAACCCTAAACACTTCGAGTGGAAAGAGTGAATCCTTAGTGAGGATGTCAACTCCTGTTAATTAAGATGGAGAGATAACTACTTAGGAGAAAGAAGAAAACTTATGTTTCAATGATAAAATTCTCAACTTAAAGTGATTGAGTCTTTATGGTCCTTTTGATTGAATTATCATTATATGAATACTTGTGGATTAGTTTGAAACATTATTGATAAAGATTGTAAATTGAGAGGAATGTTTCTTATTTAGGGATTGAGATTTTGCTTGAGGACAAGCAAAGGCTTAAGTGTGGGGGTATTTGATAAACGATAAATTATACATATTTTTACCTCATGTTTAGCCTCTATTTTGGATGGATTATTATCAATTTAGTTAGAATTGGTGCTCTTAATCTTTCTTTTCATATTTTACACTCAGGAGAGCATAGCGAAGAGAAAAGAATGGAAAATGGACCAAAAACCGGAGAAAATGAGCCAAAATGTGAAAACGCACGGCCCAAGAAGTCACCACACGGCCGTGGCACACGGCCGTGCCACACGAAGACCACACGGTCCAGCCTCGACAAGCACGGCCAGGCCACACGATCGTGCCCCAATCGATAGAATCTCACACGGCCTCTTGTCGAAGTACGCGAGCATGGCACACGGGCATGTTCTAGTCATGAGGAAGAGGAATTTCACTCGAATTTGGATGCTTAGGGGCTAAGAAAGCCATCTAAACTTTATATAAAGACCCTAGAAGGCAACTCTAAGGGTACTCTTTTCTCCCAAAAAGGAGCGCCATCTTTCAGCCAACACAAGGAGTGAAAGCAATGAATTAGCCGATTGATTCATCCTAGAAGCCGGAATCATAAACGCTAAATTATACATATTTTTACCTCATGTTTAGCCTATATTTTGGATGGATTATTATCAATTTAGTGAGAATTGGTGCTTTTAATCTTTCTTTTTCATATCTTATACTCAGGAGAGTATAGGGAAGAGAAAAGAACGGAAAATAGACCAAAAACCAGAGAAAATGGGCCGAAATGTGAAAACACACGGCCCAAGAAATACGACCGTGCCACACAAAGATCACACAGTCCAGCCCCGACAAGCACGGCCAGGCCACATGGCTGTGCCCCAATCGACAGAATCTCACACGGCCTCTTGTCGAAGCACACACGTGTGTTCTAGTCGTGAGGAAGAGGAATTTCACTCAGATTTGGATGCTTAGGGGCTAAGAAAGCCATTCTAAACTTTATATAAAGACCTCAGGAGGTAACTCTAAAGGTACTCTTTTCTCCCAAAAAGGAGCGCCATCTTTCAGCCAACACAAGGAGTGGAAGCAAGGAATTACTCCAAGGGAAGCCGATTCATTCATCCTAGAAGCCTGAATCATACATCAAGACAGAAGATCTCCCTAAATTCTTTCAGGGGTTTTTGGTTTCTTTATGTTTTGTTATTTATTATCTTCTGAGATATTTCTTTTCTTAATTATGAACTAAACCTCCTAAATACTTGAGGGGGATGAAACCTAAGACAGATCTTGTTATTATTCATTGAAGTTATATGATAATTGCTTAAATTATTCTTAATTATGTGTTCTTCATTCTTGATTTAACAATCCTAGGTATTACTTCAAGGAATTGATATGCTTAGAGCAGAGGAGCAAAAGTCCCTGTGATAAGAGTAGATCTACCATAATTAAGCGGAGTTGCATGCAACCCTAGACATAGGGCGACATAAATCTGCCGGATTAGGTCAAACCTAATATGGGGAACCATAGATCGAATTAATGCAACCTAGGGACTTAATTAATGAAGGAACTTTAATTAACAACTTAGGCCTAGTTGTTCTATGCCTCGATGGAGGGTTTAGCATAAATTAGGGATCCCTACGGATCAATTCAAGTAAATAAATTATAGAGTTCAAGAAGCCAATAACAAGTGAAGTCTAGGTGGATTCTCCCTTAAGTATTGCTCATATCAATCAGTTTTCCCGAAAGTTTTTCCTTAATTTACTTTTTGTGCACTTTTAGTTAATTTTAGAATTAGTTTAAATCAACTCTCTTTATTTTTAGGCTAGATAATAGAAAGGAAGTAAGTACTAGTACTTTTGGTTCCCTTGGGTACGATAACTCGGTCTTGCCACTAAACTATACTATTGTTCGACAGGTGCGCTTGCCTTTAAGGTTGTGATATTAGTTAGTTTTGGTGTGATCAGTTTTATAAATTTTATTACTTAATATCACGATAGCCATATCAAGTTTTTGGCGCCGTTGCCGGGGAACTAAGATATTAGGAAAACTCGATTTCTATTACTTTAGCCATTACTATATTTATATATATTTATTTATTTTTCTTTTATTTTTAGTTTTAGATTTTATTTTTCTTAATTTTTAGATTTTCTTTGCTTTTTCCTTCTAGGTATTTCTAGTTTATGACTAGAAACAACCCAGCAGGACCATTACTTTTTAACGATGATTTAGAAGCAACAGTTCGCAGAAATCGCAGAGAGATCAGACGAAACCTACAATATCTAGAACAACATCAAGATCAGGAGCCCAAACCTATAGAAGAGATGGAAGCAAACCAAAACATTCCACCACCTCTAGCAATAGTCACGCCGCCAGCAAACCAAGATGTAGCTCCTCGCACTATGTATGATTATGCTAAACCTAGTTTGGTTGGTACCCAAACTAGCCTTATTAGACCTGCTCTTGCTGCTAATAATTTTGAATTAAAACCTAACACTATTCAGATGATTCAGCAATTTGTGCAGTTTGATGGTTTGCAGGACAAAGATCCAAATTCACATTTAGCAAATTTCTTGGAATTTTGTGATACTTTCAAAATAAATGGCATTTCTGACAATGCGATTCACTTGAGGCTATTTCCATTCTCTTTGAGAAATAAAGCCAAACAGTGGTTACATTCCTTACCACGAGGCTCAATCACTACATGGGAACAAATGACCGAAAAATTTTTACTCAAATATTTTCCTCCAGCTAAAACAGCCAAATTACGAAACAATATTTCTTCTTTTGTGCAGATGGATTTAGAAACACTTTACGATGCATGGGAGAGATACAAAGATCTTTTGAGAATGTGTCCTCATCATGGTCTACCTTTGTGGCTACAAGTTCAAACCTTCCACAATGGTTTAAACCCATCAACCAGACAAATGATCGATGCAGCCGCAGGAGGGACGATCAATAATAAAACACCTGAAGCAGCTTATGAATTCATTGAAAAGATGTCACTGAATAATTATCAGTGGCAAGTCATGAGGACAAAGCCAATGAAAGCTACAGGAGTCTATAATATTGATGCTGTTACTATGCTTACTAACTAAGTAGAACTCTTAAATAAAAAGTTTGATAATTTTTTTGGTTCTACGCAGGCACAGCCAGTGATGCAGTATGATGCAACTCCAGTAACCATGTTCAATCCAAATTTCTCCCCAAACGGACACAATGTGGAAACTGAACAAGCCAACTATATGGGTAACAATTCTAGATCTCAAAATAACCCTTATAGTAACACTTACAATGCAGGTTGGAGAAATCACCCAAACTTTTCATGGGGAGGATAAGGAAATCAAAGACAACAACCCCCTCCAGGATTTCAGCAACCACCACCGCAACAAGAGAAAAAGCTGAATCTTGAAGAGATGCTTACCAAATTTATGGCCGCATCAAAAACTCGTTCTCAAAACACTGAAACGGCACTGAAAAACCAACAAGCGTCACTTCAAAGACTGGAGAACCAAATCGGTCAACTTGCAAAATTGATTTCAGAAAGACCGCAAGGAGGATTACCAAGTGACACTGAGCCAAATCCCAGAGAACATGTCAAAGCAATTACTTTAAGAGATGGGAAAACACTAGCCGAGCCAGAAAAGAAGACTATACCAAAACCATCAGAAAATAGCCAGAGGAACTCAAGGAAAACACTCCACCACCACTCAAGGAATACAAACCGCGCATCCCATATCTGGTAAAATTGAAGAAAGACCATACAGACGCTTAATTCGGTAAGTTCCTCGAACTTTTTAAATAATTACACATTAACTTACCTTTTGTTGAAGCAATTTCACAGATGCCGAAGTATGCAAAGTTCCTTAAAGAAATTCTGACAAATAAAAGGAAGTTGGAAGAATTGGCCACAGTAGAACTCAACGAGGAATGCTCAGCTATTCTCCAAAATAAACTGCTGGCAAAACAAAAAGATCCAGGGAGTTTTACTATTCCTTGTCTGATTGGTAGTCTACTTATTAATAAAGTCTTAGCTGATTTAGGTGCTAGCATTAATCTCATGCCTTACAAAATGTTCAAACAACTAGGTCTAGGGGAACCCAAGCCCATTAGGATGAGTCTTCAATTAGCTGATAGATCTGTTAAATATCCTAGGGGAATCATTGAAGATGTGCTAGTAAAGGTAGATAAATTTATATTCCCTGTTAATTTTGTTGTACTCGACATGGATGAGGATATTGAAGTACCTTTAATTTTGAGACGTCCATTTTTAGCCACTGCTAGAGCTGTTATTGATGTAGGAGATGGCAAATTAGTACTTAGAGTTGGTGAGGAAGAAGTTGTTTTTAAAATCTATGATGCCATGAGATTCTCTAAGGAACAAGATGATTCTTGTTATTTTGTTGATATTATTGACTATTTTGTTCAAGATAATTTTCAGGAACTTTCTCTCAAAGACACGTTGGAACTGTGTCTTGTTCAAGGTGGGGGGGAAGATGAAACCACCACTGAAATGGATGAAGTAAGGAAGGAGTTGGATTCTAATGAAATAATCACTAGGCATATAAGTTATGAAAATATAAAGATGAGTGATGAATTGAGACAGAAACCTTCCATTACTGAACCCCCTAAATTAGAACTAAAACAACTGCCAGATCATTTAGAGTATGCCTTTTTAGGGGAAGAATCAACTTTACCAGTCATTATCGCATCAGATTTAAGCATTGCAGAAAAAGAAGAACTACTCCATGTGTTAGAGAACACAGACGTGCTATAGCTTGGAAAATTTTAGATATCAAGGGAATTAATCCTTCCTTCTGCACCCACAAAATTTTAATGGAAGATGAATTTAAACCAGCAGTACAAGTCCGGAGATGATTGAATCCCAACATGAAGGAAGTTGTAAAAGCTGAGGTAATTAACTTCTAGATGCAAGTATTATTTATCCTATTTCTGACAGTTCCTGGGTAAGCCCTGTGCAGGTTGTTCCTAAAAAAGGAGGATTGACCGTAGTGTCTAATGACAAACAAGAGTTAATACCCACAAGAACGGTCACTGGATGGAGAGTCTACATAGATTACAGGAAGCTGAATGACGCCACTCGGAAAGATCATTTCCTGTTACCTTTTGGTTTATGTAACGCTCCTGCTACTTTTCAGCGATGTATGTTAGCTATCTTCAATGAATTTGTGGAAGACATCATGGAGGTATTTATGGATGATTTTTCAGTTTTCGGTAATTCTTTCCAACTTTGCCTTAATAATCTAAAACGTGTTTTGATAAGATGTGAAGAGACAAATTTAGTACTAAACTGGGAAAAATGCCACTTTATGGTTCAAGAAGGTATTGTATTAGGACATAAAATTTCTAGTAAAGGGATGGAGATAGATAAAGCAAAAATTGAAACCATTAAAAAATTACATCCCCCTAATTCAGTAAAGGCTATTAGAATTTTTTTTAGGACATGCCGGTTTTTATCGCAGATTTATTAAAGATTTTTCTAAAATAGCCAAGCCTTTAACAAAATTATTAGAAAAAGACGTACCTTTCAATTTTGACCAAGAATGCTTAGAATCCTTCAATACTCTTAAGGAAAAATTAATCAATGCACCAATCATGATTTCACCGGATTGGAACTTACCTTTTGAGCTAATGTGCGATGTTAGTGATTTTGCAGTAGGTGTAGTTTTGGGACAGCGAAGAGACAAGCACTTTCAACCGATCTACTATGCTAGCAGAACTCTAATAGCTACCTAAGCAAATTATACTACCATAGAAAAAGAGTTGCTAGCTGTTATTTTTGCATTTGATAAATTTAGATCTTATCTGATTTTGTCAAAAGTCATTGTTTATACTGACCATTCTGCTCTCCGCTATCTTTTAGCTAAAACCAATGCAAAACCTCAACTAATAAGATGGATTCTATTGCTACAGGAATTCGATTTAGAGATAAAGGACAAGAAAGGAGCTAAAAACTTAGCAGCAGGTCACCTTTCAAGATTGGAAAATATGCAGCCCACGTATCTCGATAACATAAACGACTTGTTCCCTGAAGAACAACTCCTATCTTTAGCAGATACAACAGTGCCTTGGTTTGCCGATTTTGCAAATTATTAGCAGCTAACATAACCCCAAAAAGGTTGACACATCAGTAGAAGAAGCGATTCTTCGCTAATGTGAAAAACTACTTTTGGGAGGATCCTTTTCTTTTTCGAATTTGTGCAGACCAGGTTATTCGGAGATGCGTTACTGAAACAGAAGCATACCAGATTCTAAATCACTGCCATTCAGGACCCACAGGAGGACATCACAGTGGAACTAGAACTGCTCATAAGGTACTCGAATCTGGCTTTTACTGGCCTACACTTTTCAGAGATGCCAATAGGTATGTGACCTCTTATGATAAATATCAATGAACAGGTAACATCTCTCGACATAATGAAATGCCTCAGAACTATATACTCTCATGTGAAATATTCGATGTATGGGGTATTGATTTCATGGGTCCATTCCCTACTTCATTTGGGAATAAGTACATATTAGTAGCAGTTGATTACATGTCAAAATGGGTGGAAGCCCAAGCCTTGCCTACTAATGATGCTAGAATGGTAGTACAATTTTTGAAGAAACTTTTCTCTCGATTTGGAACACCTAGGATAATTATTAGTGATAGGGGTACTCATTTTTGCAATGCCCAATTTGAAAAAAGTTTTCAAAATGTATGGAGTGTACCATAGGACAGCTACCCCTTATCACCCACAAACCAGTGGTGAAGTCGAAGTAACAAATAGGGAATTAAAATGTATTCTAGAGAAAAAAATAGAAACAAATAGAAAAGATTGGTCCAGAAAAATAGACGATGCATTATGGGCTTATAGAACTACTTTTACAACACCCATAGGTACATCTCCCTATAAACTCGTCTATGGAAAAAGTTGTCATCTACCATTTGAACTTGAACACAAAGCATTCTGGGCTATAAAATTTTTAAACCTTGATTTCAAGCTTGTAGGTGAGAAAAGATTAATGCAATTAAATGAACTAGATGAATGGCGCTGTAATACCTACAAAAGCTCACGACTATACAAGGAAGCCATGAAGCAACGTCATGATAAACAACTGAAACCACCTAAGCAGTTTAAAATAGATGATCTTATCTTACTCTACAACTCGAGGCTAAGACTATTCCCTGGAAAACTCAAGTCAAGATGGTTAGGTCCAGTTACTGTTCAAACTGTCTTTCCATACGGCACGATTGAGGTAACTCCCCCACGGGCATGTCCTAGGCCGTGTGAACCCTGCAAAAAGAGACACGGTCGGGTACTGAGGCCATCTATAAACAGAGCTCATATTTTCCCAAAACACGGGCCACCGATAAAACCCCACGGCCGTGTGACATGGCCGTGGCAACCTTTCGGCTTCAACACGGACTACCATCAACACCCCACGGCAGTACGACATGGCCGTGGCAACCCTGCAGCATCCACACGAGCTTACATAACGCCACACGCCCGTGTCCTCAGCTCGTGGAAGACACTGTCAAATTTTACATGCCCGTGGAACATATCACACGACCGTGGGAAACACGAACACGATCTCCCATGGCTGTGGCAACCATCACACGACCGTGTAAGTAACGAAGACTCGATCTCCCACGGCCGTGCGACTCAACCACAGGGGCGTGCTCATCGACACCAGGCGCGCCATAACCACCGATTTTCGAAAGACACGGGCAAGAAGGCTGTTGTCCCCGTCTCCAAGAAACGAAAGGGACCAGGAAGTTCATCATCGAGGCCCACCTCTGAGGCTTGCCACCCATTCCTCACATTTTCGCAGGACTCCCAAGAGGAACGCTATCAGTTACCCTGGGCCCGCACTATTTTTATGGGCCGATACATCGATTGGGAGGCCTTCGAGGAAATAAATTTGGTGGACGACGTCCGAGCCCTGTTGACTACCGACCCATGAGACCAGTTCTTCCGGATTGTGGAGCCCATTTACTTAGAACTCACCCTCAAGTTCTGCTCCACATTCCACCTCCAAACTGCAATGAATAGATTCGACGATCTAGGCATGGTCCAATTCCGTTTAAGAGGTCTTGTGTGACAGCTGAGTCAGAGTTTGGCACGGCCCTCGGTCTTTATACCGAGCAATTCATGGTAGAGGATGACTTCCCCATCCTTTCCCGTCGAATCTATATTCGGCTCATCGACTGTTGGCACGAGATTGCTCCGAGGTGGTAAATTTATAACCCCAGCGTCAGCAAGGCGACCGCCCTCTCTCCTTCTTTGAGGTACATTCATGCTCTCCTCGCTCACACTCTGATAGGTAGGCAGGAGAGTACAGGTGTCGTCAATACTTACGATGTCTACTTCCTCTGGTGCATGGCCAATAGACACGCTATCGACCTCGCATACTTCATTGCGCTTGCCATGCAGCACCAGACTGAGAGGCACTGGAGAGGCGTCATATCTATGGGCCCTTAGATCACGAGACTATATAGAGTTTATTACTTAAATTTTATAAATTTATTTTTCCATTCTCTTAATATTAAGTAAACTTTGCTCACACTCTGACAGGTAGGCGGGAGAGTACAGGTGTCATCAATACTCACGACGTCTACTTCCTCTGGTGCATGGCCAATGGAGACGCTATCGATCTCGCATACTTCATCGCGCTTGCCATGCAGTACCAGACTGAGAGGCACCGGAGAGGCGTCATATCCATGGGCCCTTACATCACGAGACTATATAGAGTTTATTACTTAAACTTTATAAATTTATTATTCTCTTAAATTTTATAAATTTTATAAACTTGATACGACTATCGCGATATTAAGTAATAGAAATCAAGTTTTCTTAATATTTTAGTTCCTCGGATACGGCACCAAAACTTGATACGGCTTCGTTCTTTTTATTTTTCCAGTTGCTTTTCCTAAAGTGTCTGTTTTGGACAATACCTCCTTCATAGGGTAATTGGTCACAACTACGATCGGCTGAGCTTGAGAGTACGACCGTAACTTGCGAGCTACGATTATCAAAGCAAAAAATACACTTTTTTTTTTTTAATTTTCGAGTACTTTAGTTTGCCATTCTAGAGTACTTTGCTGATGTAATATACTGAAAATTGATGCACACCCTTTGATCTAGCTAGCAGTGTTGCAATCATCTCCTCCGAGGTAATTAAGTACAGATAAAGGGTTTCTCTTACCCAAAGGGATTTCAGAAATGGAGGGGAGGTAAGATACAACTTCAACTCTTCAAAGGCTATCTGAGATTCTTCAGTCCACGAGAAAAAGGTTCTCAAGGCTTTGAAGGAAGTGATGCACTTGTCTACCATCCTGGAAATGAATGTATTGAGTGCCACTACTCTGCCAATGAGGCGTGGTATGTCTTTTATGTTTCGCAGGGGAGACATTTTCATGATCGCTTGGATCTTTTTTGGGCTCACTTCTATCCCTCTCTCCTAAATCATGAAGCCTAAAAACTTGCATGCTCGCACGCCGAAGGCACATTTATTAGGACTTAGCTTCAAGTTATGAGCCCTTAGAACTGGAAAGGTTTCGAATAAGCTGTACACATGTTCCCCGATTGACTCACCTTTTACTAATATGTCATCCACATAGACTTCAAGCCTGCAACCTATCTATTTTCTGAATATTCTATTCACCAACCTCTGATAGGTTGCTATTGCATTCTTAAGGCCAAAAGGCATAACCCGATAGGAGAATAGCCTCTCTTTGATGATGAAAACCATCTTTTCCTGGTTTTCTTAATTCAAAAGATTCTGATTATAGCCCGAGAAAACATCCATGAAACTCAAGAACTTATGACCTGCAGAAGCATTAACTAAATGATCAATCAAGGTACGGGAAAACTGTCTTTAATGCATGCTTTATTGAGGTTAGTGAAGTCAATGCACATTTGATATCCTCGTGATAAGAAGTAATAAAATTTATAAAGAAATTGATCAAACCCAAACTAACTACTATCACGACGTTTAAAGGCAAGCGCACCTATCGATAGCAGTATAGTCTAGTGATAAGATCGAGTATCGTACCCAAGGAAACCGAAAGTACTATTACTCACTTCCTTTCTATTATTTAACCTAGAAATTAAATGGGGATTTATTTTAAAACTAAATTCTAAAATCTAAACTAAGAATAAAACAAAAGAAAAAGTAAATTGGGAAGACTTTTTAGGGAAAGCTGATTGACATGATTAATACTCAAAGGAGAATCCACCTAGACTTCACTTGTTATTATCTTCTTGAATTATACGAGTTATTTACTTGACTTGATCCGTAGAGATCCCTAATCTATGCTAAACCCTCCGTCGAGGTGAAGAGCAACTAGGCCTAAGTTGTTAATTAAAGTTCCTTTATTAATTAACTCCCTAGGTTGCATTAATTCGATCTATGGTTCCCTATATTAGGTTTGACCCTAATCTGGCAGATTTATGTCGCCCTATGTCTAGGGTTGCATGCAACTCTGCTTAATTATGGTAGATCTACTCTTATCACAGGGACTTTTGCTCCTCTGCTCTAAGCACATCCAATTCCTGAATTAATACCTAGGATTATTAATTCAAGGATTAAAACACATAATTAAGAACAATTCAAATAATTATCATATAAATCAAGAATAAATAACAAGATCTATCTTAGGTTTCATCCCCCTCAAGTATTTGAGGGGTTTAGTTTATAATGATAAAAGAAAACATCTCAGAAGTTATAAAATAACAAATCATAAAAGAGACCAAAAACCCCTGAAGGAATTTAGGAGAATCCTCTATGTTGATGCAGAATTCCGGCTTCTGAGATGAATCGATTGGCTTCTCCCTTCGAGTAATCCCTTGCTTCTACCTGTGGTGTGGTAGAAAGACGAGAGGAAACGAGTATAGAGGGTGTATAAAAGTGGGAAGAAGCTCCCTCTATGTTGCCTCATGGGATCTTTATATAGAGAAGTTTTGGGGACTCTTTCTTAGCCCCTAAGCATCCCAATTCGAGTGAAATTCGTCTTTCCCACGACTAGAGCACGCCTGTGTGCCACGCCCGTGTGGGTTTCGACAGAGGCCGTGTGATTTAGCACGCCCGTGTATATTAGCCGTGCTTGTCGAGATTTTGTCCGTGTGAGCTTTGTGAGGCACGCCCGTGTGGAACAGCCGTGTGGCACCTCTTGGCCCGTGTGATTCGTGCATTTTGGTTCATTTTTCACAGTTTTGGGCCCGTTTTCTATTCTTTTATCTTCCCTAGGCTCTCCTGAGTATAAGATATGAAAAAGAATGGTTAAGAGCACCAATTCTCACTAATTTGATACTAATTCATCCAAAATATAGGCTAAACATGAGGTAAAAATATGTATAAATTAATGCTTATCAAATACCCCCACACTTAAGCCTTTGCTTGTCCTCAAGCAAAACCTCAATCCCTAAAGGAAATCATTCTTCTTAATCTACAATCCTTATCAATAATATTTCAAATTAATCAACAGGTAGTCATATAATGAAAATTCAATCTAAAGAACATTTAGGACTCAATCACTTCTAAGTTGAGAATTTTATCATTGAAAACATAAGTCTTTTCCTTCCTTCCAAGTAATTATCTCTCCATCTTAATTAACAAGAATTGACATCCTCACTAAAGGTTCACTCTATCCACTCGAAGTGTTTAGGGTTCAAATTTAAGGCACTCCTTAGTCAACCTGAAAAGTTATTACCATAGGCTTGCAAGAAAATCAAATCTCCACCACTATAGTTTGATATGATACATTGATCAAAAGGTCTTTTCATGGTTGTAATGGGGCTTGGTTAGGGGTGTTGTCACAGGCTGCAAAAAGAGGGTTAGAATCGAGATTGAACTTGAAAAATTATCTAGCTAGAAAAATCTCTATCATTGGAACATATTTCTCAGCTAATTCTTATGATATTATCATTTCTGCCTTGGTAGCCTTAAAATAGAAACATGCAAAAACTTTGACGAACTATTTACAATCTATAATTTACAATCGAAGTTTACTGTATGTACTTTTTTTTTTAAGAACAATTCAAATAATTACAATAAATTGAACAAAACTTTACGATCTGGCAGAAAGGATAAAGCTAGATGAAAAAATTCAACTCAAATCTCGACAAAAATAGGGATCAAAATAATTGAATGAAATTTAACAAAAATGGGTTATTGGTTAATAATTAGAGGGTGAGTTAATGAAAAAGGTTATTAGGCTCAACGGGGTTCACTAGGGGTTAGATTTATGTAGGAAGGCTTTTTCTGTGGGGTAAGTAGGTTAAATCCTAGGTGCCTTTATCATTTCAGTATATCAAATCAATGATGTGGTCTCGATATGTATAATCAAAGCAAGTTCTAGAATAACAATTTAGTATTGACTCACTCAAAGCAATAATAAAAGTGAGCACGAAGAAAATGTATGCTCAATAGGCTCAAAATCTCACCAGAATTACGGCTTTTGATGTCATTCCTGCGAATTTCAAATCTCAAGATAATGCTTAAAATTAGGGAAAATAACTTATGCAAAAATTGGGGATTCTCAAAAATTTCAACTTATCATGCTTGATTCCCTAATGTTTTAAAGTTTGGATAATCAAAGTACAAGCACCTATAACTTAATTCTCAATATATCGATAGAAATCATAAACTAATCAGAATAAATTCCTAATAGGAGACTGAAGATATTACTATTAGGAAAAGTTCAGGGATTTCAAAGATAGCATAAATAGTAAGTTACCCCCCCACACTTAAGATGTACATTGCCCCCAATGTACAAGGAAAATGTTAACAACAATAACAGCATAAAATCATAGGATAGGGGAGAGTATGAAACTCCCTGCTTTGGATGGATTAGTGGAAGAGCTGGTAGATTTGGCACTGTGTTCCCTTTTTTGGAAAGATTTGAGCTGTAGAGCTCCTTTGAAACTGCGAAGGGTTTTATTAGTCGTGGGAGGTTAAGATGAAGAGGGATAATTTCGTTAGGAGATAGCCGTTATAATAATAAAATAGTAAATTTACTAAAATTCAAAATAAAGAAAATAAATAAGAAAATTAAAAAGCTGTAAGAAAAACTAACATTAAAGGTTAAGATTAGTGTGCACTTAGGTAAAGAAAATAAAGAAAAACAAAAGATAAAAGAAAATAAAATAAGATAAAAAGTAAAACTTAAATAAAATAAAATAAAAGAGGATTTAATCCTCTGGTGGGTGTCGTGGTGGTGGGACGATGCCAAGGTGATGACATATGTGCGCTAAGGTGGCGTCAATGTAATCGAGGCGCTGTTCAAAGTGGTCCAGACGTTCGGATATGTCAACACTGGAAGCTGCCGTCTGGTGTGATCGTGTAGGGCGTGGTGGCTCATCTGGCGCATCCTCGGCTGCTGGTGGCGATGGGACATCATCAGGAATGTCCTCTGGATCCTCGCCTTCTTGGACAAGGCGGAAGTGAAAGTGGTCGCCACCGAGTTGTCTCTCGACCATCCTCATCAAAAGCATGCTCTGGATGCCCTGGGAGGACATCTGGCCAAGTAATGTGTAGGAGGAGGTCTGGGCTGTGGTGTTAAATAGGCCGAAGTAACGGCCTAGTCGAGTGATATACGGGCCCATGGATACGACTCCCTTTCTGTGCCTCTCGGTCTGATGCTGCCTGGCAAGGGCGATGAAATATGCAAGGTCGATGGGGTGGCCATTCGCCATGCACCATAAAAAGTAGACGTCGTGTGTGTTGACGACGCCTGTGCTCTCTCGGCGGCCTGTAATAGTATGAGCAAGAAGTGCATGAATATACCTGAGAGAGGAGGGAGAGCGGAGGCTTTGCTGACGCTGGGGTTGTATAATTGTCTTCCTAGGGCAATCTCTTTCCAGCAATCAAGGGGTCGGATATGGATGCGCCTAGAGAGGGTGGGGAAGCTCTCCTGAGCCATAAACTGCACGGTGTAAAGCGCGAGTGCCACACCGAACTCTGGGATGCTGAGCTGTCAAACGAGTCCTCCCAAACGAAACTGGACCGTCTCAGGATCGTCGAACCGTGTCATCACCGTCTGAAGGTGGAATGTAGCACAGAACTCGAGAGTGAGTTCAAGGTATGTGGGCTCTACGATCCGAAAGAACTGGTCCCAAGAGTCGGTGGCGAGCAGGGCCCGAACATCATCTGCCAAGCGTACTTCTGCGAGGGCACTCCAGTCGATGCATCGGCCCATCGTGATATTGCGTGCGCGCAACAGCTGGTGGCGCTCTTCTTGAGAGTCTTGTGGAAATTGAAGAAATGGGTGGCGCATCTCGGAAGTGGGCCTAGTTGAAGAGCTCCCTGGTCCTTTTCGTTTCTTAGATGCGGGGACGGCAGCTTTCTTGGCTCGGGAAGATGACATGGTATCTATAAAAATTTATTAGAAAAAGACAAATAATATAAAAGAAATGTAAATATTTAAAATAAAGAGGTTGAGGAATAAAATGAACATGTTCCTAATATGAAAATTTACCTTGGTAGTAAAATCTAATCATTTTTTGAAGTTGGGGATGAAAATAAAAAAATCTTCTACGAATGGATGTATATATACTAAACTAAATAACAAATAGCATAATTATGTGCGTTTAAGTGGCCTATTTACAAGGTATATTAAGTGGCAACTAACTATGATGTTAAATGGCAGGAAATTATGAAATAGAATCTAAAATGGCAAGCAAAATTAGAATTCTAAATGATTCTAGATTATTCTCTATTTCCTAATTCTCTAATAGCCTAAATCAATAGTATTAATAAATAAATAAAATAATAAAAGAATGTAATGTAAAAAAATTGCAGGAAAAATAAATAAATGAGAAAAAGGAAGAAAAATAGAACCAAAATTGGTGTCACACGGTCGTGGGTACTGTTGCACGGGCGTGTGGATCGTGGAAATCTAGTATGGTGGCGGTAGGAGGGCTGGGATGGTGTTTGTGGAGGTTTGGGGAAGGTTTAGGGAGAAAATTTTAGGGTTTAAGTGAAATGGGAGTTTAGAAATGGCCCTGTATATATACATTTTGGGTCACACGGGCATGTCACACGCCCGTGTGAGTCGTGTTTAGCCCGTGTTTTTCGAAAATCGGACATTTTAGCTTGCCACGCTTCGATGAGCACGCCCGTGTATAGTTTGAGCACGGCCGTGGAGATTGGTCCTTCGTTAAACGCACGGGCGTGGTGATGTTCACACGGCCGTAGAGATTGATCGTTCGCTAAATGCACGGGCGTGTAATAAGGTGCACGGGCGTGTCTGAATTGACAGTAGCTTTCACGGGCTGATGGCACGGGCGTGTGTTTCTATGTTTGCCCGTGTGGAAGGTGCAGGGTTGCCACGGCTATTTAGCACGGCCGTGGGAGTTTATCGGAAGCCCGTGTTTTGGGGAAATGGTGCTCTGTTTGCACACGGTCTGCCCACACGACCGTGTCTCTGCTTTTTAGTATACACACGGCCTTAGGCACGCCCGTGTTCCTGGCCGTGTTGTCCATATTTTCTGCAGGAAAAACGTTAGTTTATGCAATAAAATTATGAAAAATTTTAAAATAAAAGAAACTTACTACGTTAGTGCTCGGGTTGCCTCCCGAAAAGCGCTTATTTAGAGTCTAAGCTCGACTCT
Organism: Gossypium stocksii; assembly: GCA_020496765.1. Classification (NCBI taxonomy): domain Eukaryota; kingdom Viridiplantae; phylum Streptophyta; class Magnoliopsida; order Malvales; family Malvaceae; genus Gossypium; species Gossypium stocksii. The sequence goes on from CM035621.1 coordinate 104,542,745, forward strand.
TCCTAGAGGTGTCAAGAAGAAACGGGATGGAGCCTAAGCTCCTCCGTATTTTCTGTAAAGTTCTCACCTATATAATGTTTTAGCCTATGGCCATTTACCTTGAAAGTACCGTGGTTGGGGTGAGTTACCTCGACAGTGCCGTATGGAAAGACTTTGAGAACGGTAAACGGACCTGACCACCTTGATTTGAGTTTTCCAGGGAATAGTTTCAACCATGAGTTGTAGAGTAGGACAAGATCACCTGTTTTGAATTGCTTGGGTCATTTTAGCCTTTTGTCATGACGTCGCTTTACGGCTTCCTTATATAATCGTGAGTTCTTGTACGCGTTGTAGCGCCATTCATCTAGCTCGTTTAGCTGCAGAAGTCTCTTTTCACCTGTACTTTTAAGATCAAGGTTTAGAAATTTTATAGCCCAGAATGCTTTATGTTCGAGTTTAAATGGTAGATGGCAATTTTTTCCATAAACGAGTTTATAAGGAGATGTTCCTATGGGTGTTTTAAATGCAGTTTTGTAAGCCTATAATGCATCATCTAATTTCCTAGACCAGTCCTTCCTATTTGATTCTATTGTCTTTTCTAAGATGCGTTTTAGTTCTCTGTTCGTTACTTCGACTTGACCGCTAGTTTGTGGGTGGTAGAGGGTGGCTGTTCTGTGGTGTACTCCATATTTTCTTAGGGTTTTTTCAAATTGGGTATTGTAAAAATGTGTGCCCCTATCACTTATGATTATCCTAGGTGTTCCAAATTGAGAAAAAATTTTCTTCAGAAATCGTACTACCATTCTAGCATCATTTGTGGGTAAGGCTTGAGCTTCTACCCATTTTGACATGTAATCTACTGCTACTAGTATGTACTTATTTCTGAATGAATTAGGAAAGGGTCCCATGAAATCTATACCCCATACATCGAATATTTCACATGAAAGTATATAATTTTGAGGCATTTCATTAAGTAGGGAGGTATTACCTGTTCGTTGGCATTTATCACAAGAGGTCACATACCTGTTGGCATCTCTGAAAAGGGTAGGCCAGTAAAAACCTGATTCGAGTACTTTGTGAGCGGTTCTCTTTCCACTGTGATGTCCTCCTGTGGGTCCTGAGTGGCAGTGTTCCAAAATTTGATATGCCTCTATGTCATCCACACATTTTCGTATAAGCTGGTCTGCGCAAATTCGAAAAAGAAAAGGATCTTCCCAAAAGTAGTTTTTCACATTAGCAAAGAATCGCTTCTTTTGCTGATGGGCTAGCCCTTTTGGGGTTATATTGGCTGCTAAATAATTTGCAAAATCGGCAAACCAAGGAAGTGTCGTACCTGTTAAATTTAAGAGTTGTTCCTCAGGGAACATATCGTTTATATTCTCAAGGTACCTGGGCTGTGTATTTTCTAATCTTGAGAGGTGATCTGCCGCTAAGTTTTCAGCTCCTTTCTTGTCTTTAATTTCTAAGTCGAATTCCTGTAAGAGTAAAATCCATCTTATTACACGAGGTTTTGCGTCAGGTTTGGCTAAGAGATATCGAAGAGCTGAATGGTCAGTAAAAACGATGACTTTAGACAAGATTAAATAAGATCGAAATTTATCAAAAGCAAAAATAACGGCTAGCAGTTCTTTTTCCGTGGTGGTGTAGTTGGCTTGAGCGGTTGTCAATGTTCTGCTAGCATAGTAAATCGGTTGGAAATGCTTGTCTCTTTGCTGTCCAAGAACTGCACCTACGGCAAAATCACTTGCATCGCACATCAGTTCAAAAGGCAAATTCCAATCAGGTGAAATCATAATTGGCCCATTGACTAACTTGTCTTTAAGGGTGCCAAAAGACTCTAAGCATTCTTGGTCGAAGTTAAAAGGTATGTCTTTTTCTAGCAATTTAGTTAAAGGCTTAGCTATTTTAGAAAAGTCCTTAATGAATCTACGATAAAAACCGGCATGTCCTAAAAAACTTCTTATGGCCTTAACTGAACTGGGAGGGGGTAGTTTCTCAATAGTTTCAACTTTAGCTTTGTCTACCTCTATTCCTCTGTTAGAGATTTTATGTCCTAGCACAATACCTTCCTGAACCATGAAATGACATTTTTCCCAATTTAGCACAAGATTTGTCTCTTCACATCTCATCAAAACAAGCTTTAAATTATTTAGACAGTGTTGGAAAGAGTTACCGAAAACGGAGAAATCATCCATGAATACCTCCATGATATCTTCCACAAATTCGTTAAAGATAGCTAACATGCATCGCTAAAAAGTAGAAGGAGCGTTACATAAACCAAAAGGCATTCTACGATATGCAAACGTACCATATGGGCATGTGAACGTCGTTTTTTCCTGATCTTCTGGGGTTATCAGAATTTGGAAGTAACCGGAGAGGCCATCTAGGAAGCAGTAATACATGTGACTGGCTAATCTTTCTAACATTTGATCGATAAAGGGCAGAGGAAAATGATCTTTTCGTGTGGCGTCATTTAGCTTTCGGTAATCTATGCATACTCTCCATCCTGTGACTGTTCGTGTTGGCACGAGTTCTTCTTTGTCATTGGACACCACGGTTAGCCCACCTTTTTTAGGAACAACCTGCACGGGGCTTACCCAAGAACTATCAGAAATAGGATAAATGATACCTGCATCAAGAAGTTTAATTACCTCGGCTTTTACGACCTCCTTCACGTTAGAGTTTAATCGTCTCTGAGCTTGCACTGCTAGTTTATATTCATCTTTCATTAAAATCTTGTGGGTACAGAAAGAAGGATTAATTCCTTTGATATCCGAAATTTTCTAGGCTATGGCTTGCCTATGTTTTCTTAATACTTGGAGCAGTTCTTCCTTTTCTCTAGATCTTACATTTGATGCAATAATGACCGGTAAAGTTGAGTTCTCCCCTAAAAAGGCATATTCTAAGTGTTCTGGCAGTTGTTTTAATTCTAACTTAGGGGGTTCCTCAATGGAAGGTTTCTGTCTTAGCTTATCATTCATCTTTAGATTCTCATAACTTATATGTCTAGTGATCGTTTCGCTAGAATCTAATTCTTTTCTTACCTTCTCTACTTCTAAGGTGGTTTCACCCTCCCCCTGGATAAGACACAGTTCTAGAGTGTCGGTGATAGAGATTTCCTGCAAATTATCTTGAACAAAGTGATCAATTATATCGACAAAATAGCACGAATCATCTTGCTCTCTAGAAAATTTCATAGCATCATAGATTTTGAAAATGACTTCCTCTTCACCAACTCTAAGAACTAATTTACCATCTCCTACATCGATAGTAGCTCTGGCAGTGGCTAAAAATGGGCGTCCTAAAATTAAAGGTACGTCAATGTCTTCATCCATGTCAAGCACAACAAAATCTACAGGGAATATAAATTTATCAACTTTTACTAGCACGTCCTCAATGATTCCCCTAGGATACTTAACAGATCTATCCGCTAATTGGATGCTCACCCTAGTGGGTTTAGGTTCCCCTAGACCTAGTTGTTTGAACATTTTATAAGGCATGAGATTAATACTTGCACCTAAATCAGCCAATGCTTTATTAATAATTAAGCTACGAATTAAACAAGGGATAGTAAAACTCCCTGGATCCTTTAGCTTTGTTGGTAGCTTATTTTGGAGAATGGCTGAACACTCTTCGTTGAGTTCCACTGTGGCTAATTCTTCCAGCTTTCTTTTGTTTGTCAGGAGCTCTTTTAGGAATTTCGCGTATTTCAGCATCTGTGAAATTGCTTCAACAAAGGGTAAGTTAATATGTAATTGTTTGAAAAGTTCAAGAAACTTACCGAATTGGGCGTCTGTTTGGTCCTTCTTTAACCTTGCTGGGTATGGGATGCGTGGTTTGTATTCTTTGAGTGTTGGAATAACGTCATTCTTAGATTCCTCTACTTTATCTTTTGGCAGTTCGTGGGCATGCTTCTTTTCTGGTTCACTAGCATTTTACCATCTCTTAGGGTGATTGCTTTCACATGTTCTCTGGGATTTGGTTCAGTGTTGCTTGGAAGCCCACCCTAAGGTCTTTCCGAGATTAACTTTGCAAGCTGACCAATTTGGTTCTCGAGTCCTTGGATAGAGGCCTGTTGATTCTTTAATGCTGTTTCAGTGTTTTGGAAGCGAGTTTCTAAAGCGGCCATGAATTTGGTGAACATATCTTCAAGATTCGGCTTCTTTTCCTATGTGGTGGTGGCTGCTGATATACCGGAGGCTGTTGTCTTTGATTTCCTTGTCCTCCCCATGAAAAATTTGGGTGATTTCTCCAACCTGCATTATAAGTGTTACTATAAGGATTATTTTGAGGTCGAAAATTATTACCCATGTAATTGGCTTGTTCGGCGTCCATGTTGTGTAGATGGTCTGAATTGAACATGTTTCCTGGGGCTGCATCACATTGCATCATTGGTTGAGCCTGCGTAGAACCAACAAAATTATCAAATTTCTTATTCAATAGTTCTACTTGGTTAGTGAGCATAGTAACAGCATCAATATTATAAACTCCTGCGGCTTTCGTCGGCTTTGTCCTCATGACTTGCCACTGATAGTTATTCAATGACATCTCCTCAATAAATTCGTAAGCTGCGTCAGGTGTTTTATTATTGATAGTTCCGCCTGCGGCTGCATCGATCATTTACCTAGTTGACGGGTTCAACCCATTATGGAAAGTTTGAACCTGTAGCCACAAGGGTAATCCGTGGTGAGGGCATCTTCTTAAAAGATCTTTGTACCTTTCCCAGGCATCATAAAGCTTTTCTAAATCCATCTGTACAAAAGAAGAAATATCGTTTCGTAATTTAGCAGTTTTAGCAGGGGGAAAATATTTAAGCAAAAATTTTTCAGTCATTTGGTCCCATGTAGTAATAGAGCCTCGTGGTAAAGAATTTAACCACTGTTTTGCCTTATTTCTCAAAGAAAAAGGAAATAGCCTTAGACGAATGGCGTCATCAGTAACGCCATTGATTTTAAAAGTATCGCATAGCTCCAAAAAGTTTGCTAAATGAGCGTTGGGATCTTCATCCTGTAGACCATCAAATTGCACAAACTGCTGAATCATCTGAATAGTGTTAGGTTTTAGTTCAAAATTATTAGCAGCAATAGCAGGTCTAACAATGCTAGTTTGAGTACCAATCAAACTAGGTTTAGCATAATCGTACATAGTTCGAGGAGCCGCTTCTGGTTCGGCTGGTAGTGCTGGAGGTTGATGAACATGTTGATTTGCGGCCATCTCTTCAGTAAGTTCTGGCTCTTGCTCAAGTTCCTGCTCTAGATAATGTAGACTTCGTCTAAGTTCTCTACGATTTCTGTGGACTGTGGCTTCCAAATCTTCGTCAAAAAGTAGTGGTCCTGTCGGGTTGTTTCTAGTCATAGACTAGAAAAATCCTAAAAGAAAAATAAATAAATAAAAAATAATAATAAAAATAAAAATAATTAAATAAATAAATAATGGCTAAAGTAATAGAAATCGAGCTTTCGTAATATTTCAGTTCGATCCCCGGCAACGGTGCCAAAAACTTGATATCCTCATGATAAGAAGTAATAAAATTTATAAAGAAATTGATCAAACCCAAACTAACTAATATCACGACGTTTAAAGGCAAGCGCACCTATCGATAGCAGTATAGTCTAGTGATAAGATCGAGTATCGTACCCCAGGGAACCGAAAGTACTATTACTCACTTCCTTTCTATTATTTAACCTAGAAATTAAATGGGGATTTATTTTAAAACTAAATTCTAAAATCTAAACTAAGAATAAAACAAAAGAAAAAGTAAATTGGGAAGACTTTTTAGGGAAAGCTGATTGATATGATTAATACTCAAGGGAGAATCCACCTAGACTTCACTTGTTATTATCTTCTTGAATTATACGAGTTATTTACTTGACTTGATCCGTAGAGATCCCTAATCTATGCTAAACCCTCCGTCGAGGTGAAGAGCAACTAGGCCTAAGTTGTTAATTAAAGTTCCTTTATTAATTAACTCCCTAGGTTGCATTAATTCGATCTATGGTTCCCCATATTAGGTTTGACCCTAATCCGGCAGATTTATGTCGTCCTATGTCTAGGGTTGCATACAACTCTGCTTAATTATGGTAGATCTACTCTTATCACAGGGACTTTTGCTCCTCTGCTCTAAGCACATCCAATTCCTGAATTAATACCTAGGATTATTAATTCAAGGATTAAAACACATAATTAAGAACAATTCAAATAATTATCACATAAATCAAGAATAAATAACAAGATCTTTCTTAGGTTTCATCCCCCTCAAGTATTTGAGGGGTTTAGTTCATAATGATAAAAGAAAACATCTCAGAAGTTATAAAATAACAAATCATAAAAGAGACCAAAAACCCCTGAAGGAATTTAGGAGAATCCTCTATGTTGATGCAGAATTCCGGCTTCTAAGATGAACCGATTGGCTTCTCCCTTCGAGTAATCCCTTGCTTCTACCTGTGGTGTGGCAGAAAGACGAGAGGAAACGAGTATAGAGGGTGTATAAAAGTGGGAAGAAGCTCCATCTATGTTGCCTCATGGGATCTTTATATAGAGAAGTTTTGGGGACTCTTTCTTAGCCCCTAAGCATCCCAATTCGAGTGAAATTCGTCTTTCCCACGACTAGAACACGCCCGTGTGCCACGCCCGTGTGGGTTTTGACAGAGGCCGTGTGATTTAGCACGCCCGTGTATATTGGCCGTGCTTGTCGGGATTTTGTCCGTGTGAGCTTTGTGAGGCACGCCCGTGTAAAACGGCCATGTGGCACCTCTTGGCCCATGTGATTAGTGCATTTTGGTTCATTTTTCACTGTTTTGGGCCCGTTTTCTATTCTTTTATCTTCCTTAGGCTCTCCTGAGTATAAGATATGAAAAAGAATGGTTAAGAGCACCAATTCTCACTAATTTGATACTAATTCATCCAAAATATAGGCTAAACATGAGGTAAAAATATGTATAAATTAATGCTTATCAACATTCTACATTTGCGATTTGCTTTCTTTACCATGACCACAATCAAGACCCAATTCGAATACTCTACTTCCCTGATGAAACATGTTGACAGTAATTTAGATACTTCTTACCTTACTGCTTTTACCACCTGCAGCGTGAACTTCCCTTTCTTCTATTTCACTGGTTTTGCTTTTGGGAAGACATTCAACCTATAGACGATTACTAGAGGGCCCACTCCAGACATATCTGCTGCTGATAAGAAGAAAATGTCCAAATTCTCATCTAATCACTAGACTAACATGTTTTTTTCTTCTATCACCAAAACTGATGAGATTCTGATATTTTTTTCCTCATTTTCACAAAATAGTTGCAAAATTTCAGTATGCTCCATAACCTCGGGTTTTTTACTTCCTTCTTCGTCCTTTACGTCTAAGTTGTCTAAATCAAAGACCTGATTTGCTAACACTATTCCTTGCAAACTCTATCTTTCGACAACGGGCTCCCATGTTTGATTCATTGCCTTGTGGTTCATTGGTCTAATCGCACGAATCCAACCCTAGTTTTTGTTAGGAACGTGATCTTCATGCAGAACATTGTGACCACTATATTTTCCATCTTCATTATTAGTCCCCCGAAGATAGCATTGTATGCCATTAAGGTGGTCTACCACGTAGAACTAAAGAAACTCCACAATTGTGTGCTTGCTATCCTCTAAGGTGACTCGTAAGGTGATTGAGCGTTTCACCTTGACGGGATGGTTCACGAAGCCATACAGCGGACTAACTTTGGACAACGTCTATTCTTTCAACCTCATCTTCTTTATACATCCCAAGACAACACCTCGACCGTGTTACCACTATCTACAAGTATTCTTTTCACTTCAAAACCTGCAACTGTCACTAAAACAACCATCAGATCATTGTCCTCTTTGTCGTAGATCAACTCCTCATTTTCATTACCAAATTTTACACTCCACCTTTCCTATTAACGTGACCTCTTAGGAGCATTGATCGACATCACATTTCTTATGTATGCCCCCTTCTTTGCATTGAAATCTATCCACTCTTCATCTGTGCCTACAATTACGTGGATGGTACCTCTATCTTTTTATTTACCCTTTGGATTGTTACGTGAGCCTTAACCCTGTTGGGGGCCACTCTGATTTTCAAATCCTGCGAGCTCGCCATTTCGCATGCTTCCTCTTGCATCATTTTGTATCAAGTAATCCTCGATTTTTTACTCCATGTCACGTAGAAGGCACATTTATTCCTTAAACTTCATTTTCTCACCATGTTCCTTATCGGGGGTGGTTTGGGTAAGATGCCAAGGCTCTTGACTTGGTTGAGAATATTGGTACGAGTGGCATTGAATGGGGTATAAGCTTCAAACTTGCTCTGAGCAATGTACCTTCTAGTATGCTCTGGTTGATATCCTTAGGGGGCCTTAGGAGAAACACCTTAGGCTTGATTTCTCTGTGGCCTATCAGTTCTTATTTGCAACAATTGGCTAGCAGGGCCATGTCTTCTGCGAGGCTCTTCATTGTTCTTGGATTGTCTATCTCCCCTTTGAAAGGTGTCGCGGGATGTCCTCTTAATTTCCTTTGCTTTTGTGAACTTGTGGGCTCGCTTATATAAGTCAGCCAAACTTTGTGGTTTGTTATCAGTAAAGGAGTATTGCATGTGATCATTTTGTACTCTTATTATGAAAGTGTCTATGGCCCACTGGTCTTCCAAATTTTTCGTGTTGAGGGTCGTTGCATGGAACCTCTTATAGTAATCCTAGAGGGATTCACCCTCTTTCTGCTTTACTGAGATTAACCCTATAGGCATATACATGATTGTTCTGTGGGCTCTAAACCTTTCTAAAAACATCTATCCCAACTGTGAGAAGCTCCTAACCAAACCTTGGGGAAAAGACCAGTACCAGTCCCTAGCACTTCCCTTAAGTGTCGTTGAAAAGGTCTTGTATTTTGCTACGTCTGATGTCCCCAACATATTCATGTAGTCATTGTATTACATCAAGCATGGTCGTGGGTCCCTCCTTACCTCGAACATATGTTTTAGTACCTTGAAGTCATGCGGTAAGATCACTGCTACCATCTCAGAGGCCACTGGGATGTTGGAGCAAAATAGTCAATCCATGACCCAAGATTCAGGATGCAACGCCCTCACATCCCTTCATAACCCATCCATCTAATTTTGTCACTCTTTCACCTGCATGCCCGATACCTCGTCTTGTGTGTTAACATTGTCATGAAAGCCAATCAGAATGCATCTTTCATTTCAACTCATCATTCTACTTCAGTAGCTCTTTCTAAAAAGCCTGTTGTTGTTTGAACCGCGCTTCTTGAGTAGCCATTTTCTCCATCATGAATCTCATTTTCTCCTAGAGGGTTAAGAATTGTTACGAGGGTGCCTCTTGATTAGAAAAGAACGACAACCCCTAGCCGACAAAAACATTCAAGTCTAGAGGGTAAAAAAATTCCCTAATAAACTGCATTGTCGAAGTTCTTCTGTCTATCGGTGAACCATCTGACAAACAAATCTATTTCATTGTGCTGATCGCAGGATGAAAACCAATCTTATCGAAATCTAATGATTGGAAGTCTGTCCACGCTCACTGCACCAATTATTGAGTAATTTTTGTCTCTTGTCTTATTAATGAGAGTATTCGAGTATTTATACATGCTATTATAGCTCATGATATGACTGTAATACCCTGAAAATTATACAGTAAGAAAGTAATATATTATCCTTGATATAGTAAAATAATGAAATAAAATGATAAAAAGAGAAATTTTGAGTTATGTCAACATTGGGAAGTATATTATGATATATTAATTCAAGAAAGGGCTAAATCCCAAAAGTGAGAAAAAATTTGTGGCCAAAGAGTAAATACAAAAAATTTAAAGGGTTAAAGTGTAAATATGAAAAAGTTAAAGGACCAATAGTGTAAATATTTTAAGTGTGGTATGATCTAGAAACTAAGGAAAATGGATGAATAAGGACCAAATTGAATAAGTGGAAAAAGTATGAGGGGTTAAATCAAATTTTACCAAAATAAGTAATAAGTCAATGGAGGAATTTTGAAGAATCATAAGAGGCAAAATGGTCATTTAGGAAGGAAGATAATTTTGAAGAGTAATGATGATGTTGGTGATATTTTAGATTAAATAAATAAATATTAGTTTATTAATAATTTGATTTTTAATTATAATATTACTATTTTACTTAGTATATAAGGAAAGAAAGATGGAGAATTCTCTTCATCTTTCCATGCTACCAATGTGAGAAGAGAAAAGAAAGAAAGAAAATTTTTTTCTTTACAATTTGATCTTTTTACCAAAAATTCACCATTTTCACTTAGAATTTAAAAGAATTTCCATAGCTACCAAGAGAGAAAAATAATAAGGAGACTATAGGGAGCTAGAATATCAAGTTAGATTCAAGAAATAGAAATTGGAGGAGATAGAATATCAAGTTAAAGATTGAAATCAATAGGACAAGATAAAAACATCAAGATTTCAATATATTTTTAAGTTTGATATTATTGAAAAAGCATGAAAATGATGTTGAAGTAGAGTTTTCTTATATAAGGTTCAATTTTCTTGATATGTTAGTGAAGGGAAATAACAGAAAGTGATGGGAAATATTGTAGAGAAAGGAAAGGAGGGTGTTATAAACTTGATTACCAACATTTTGCACCAAAATAGTTTTGGACAACAACTATAATTTGATTTTGAAAATTCACCAAAAATTATAGAAATTGAATTAGAGGTTAATTAAAGTATTAAATTAAATCTTATTTAGTCTAGTTTTACATAGAAGAAACTTTGTAAGCAAAAGAAATTCATATTATGAGATATATGAATTTTTGTGGGACAAGGTCGGATTGATTTAGGGTTCCCCTATTCTGACTTTGGAAAATCATCAAAAATCGTAAAAAAGAATTAGGGGTTAAAATTTATATGTTTAAATTCTTAATGGGTCTATTTTCAATAGAAACAAATGGAAACATCATCGAAACCCCATACTAAGAGATAATTAATTTTCAGTAAAGAAAGGTCGAAGCTATCAAATAGCAGAACACGGATAACTTTGAAGATTTTACTGTACTTATTGGCTAAATTATGAATTCTTAAATTCTTATAGTAGAAAGGTATTTGAGTCTAGTTTCAAAAACATCAAGAAGATCTTAATTTAGAATTCTGTAGCTCAACATATAAATAATTTAGTGTCTATGACTCAAGTGGACAACTTTGATTTGAACATATAAGCATGTTATATACTAAAAGCTAAAGATTCTAACAAATATATATACATTAAGGATGTGGAATGGAGAGGAGGAGGAGGAAAATATATATGAATATTAAGCTACCATGTGTTTACATTAAAAATGGTTAATTTGCATGTTTTAGGCTCAGGGACTAAATTGAATAAAAGTAAAATTTTAAGGGCAATTTTGTAAAAATGTAAAAATGACTAAATTGCATGAAATGAATTGTTTTATTTTCTAAATTAATATATTGAAAGAAATTATTAATATTAAGTGGGTTTAGTGCATTAATTTTGTTGTACGATGATATTATAAAATGATTTTGTTAAATATTGATGTTAGTATCAAATTGTAAAAATAGTTAAAATATTAGGGTTTGATATTAAATTTATATTTTAGTAAGGGCTATATGATAGCCTAAAACATTTGGATAAATTATTAATTGAGAAAAATTAGTTGATTTGATAGATTAACTAGTTAAGGGACTAAATTGTAAAAATTGTACAAGTTGGGATAATTGTATAAATTTGAAAAAATTGAAGGGTATAAACTGTAAAATAAATTGGAACTGAAATATATACTAATGGATGAGTAATTTTATATGTTAGATCAAGATTTCGTAAGTACTCCTAAAAAAGGAAAAATAGCGGAATAGTCCCTAAACTCTTGTAATTATCACAATTTAATTCAGGTAAGTTTGTATGGTTAAACTTTAATGTTTAATTATTAACTTGATGAACATTATTATGTATTTATTCATATTTATTGTTGAAAATAAAATTATTGTTAAATTATAAAATTGAATTAAATGATCAAAACTAGTGGAAAGCGGGATTGAGTATAATCGTTCTATGACAAAGGATGAATTGATGGTAAATGCAAAGGATGAATTGATGGCAAATTACCCAAGTAAACTGAGGTTCAGCATTTGTTGTCAACTTTCATGTTTACTTTCCATTTAACTCTCACGAGCTTCTATTTAACTCATATGAGTTTCTGTTTAACTCTTATGCATTTCTATTCAGCTCTATTGAGCTTCTGTTTAACCCTTATGGGTTTCCGTTCAGCTCTTGTGATCTTCTGTGCAACCCTTACGGGTTTCTGTTTATCACTTTTGTGCTTCTGTGCAACCTTCAGGCTTTTGAAAAGGATGTACTCATATTCGTAAATCATTCTTCGAATGGTAAGTTATCGAGAGTTGTCTTAGATGATATATGTATATGAAAAAATAATAAAAGAATGATATGCATAATGAAATGTATATATATATATATATCAATATCTTGATATGTTGATACATGGAAATTATGTAAGTTGAGACAAGTAATAAATTCAAGTGTGACATGTTGAGATAATAAGGTTATTGATGTTAAAATTATATGAAATATGTTCAAGTACGCTAACAAGTGTTGTTGTTTGATTCTTAGACAAGTGTCAAACTATTGGTTGAATGGTAATATGTTTAATTATAAGATGCATTGAAATGGTAAGTGCTTAAATGAAAATACGCTTATGCTCATGAAAGAATGGTAAGGTTTAAGTTACGCAATTTCTTAAGAATTGAGTTATCATATGATTAATTCGAAAAATGTCTATGTTTAAATGCACTAGCCATGGTTGAATGATATGCTTATGACTGGTGTGTTATGTATATGGAATGAGTGTGGAAAGTAAAGAAACGCAAATGAAAATAAAGAAATTTTGGAAGAGTTAAAGTTGTTTAAAATCCTACTATGCTAGGAATAATATGTATAGGTGATACTGTAGATTTATTTGCTTAGTGAGTTGTTAAATATAACTTCATGAGTATTGTGGTATCAATATTGGATTATTCTTGATATGTATAAATTTTATATTTGAAAAGAAGTATTATGATTAAAGTTTATATGAGCTTACTAAGCATTCATTGCTTATGTATTTGTTTTCCTTTATTTTACAGATTATCGAAAGCTCGATTGGGTTGGAAGCTTGTCGGAGTTGTATCACATTATCCATCAGTTCTATCAGTACTTTCGAATGTTCTGATTTTGGTTATAATGGCATTTATAGGTATTTTGATTAATGATGGCCTACATGTAATTTGTTGAGTTTAGCCACTTATTTTGACTTATTTTGGATGTTTAATTATGGCTTGTAAAATGGCTTATTTTCATCCACACGGGCAGAGACACGGGTGTGTGTCTCAACGTTTGTGACACTCGACCAAGTGACATGGCCGTGTGTCCCTTGTATCTAAAAATTTCACAAATCAGAATGCTCACATGGCTTAGCACACAGGCGTGTGACCTGGCTGTATGACCTAAGTCAGTATACTCACACGAGTACGGACACAAGCTGAGACACGGCCATGTGCCCTTATTTCAACTACCCATAAGGCCTGAGATGCGAGCATGTCTCCAAATCGTGTGAGTCACACGGCCTGGCTTCACGGCTGTGTGACCCTTGTAGTATTGAAAATATTAAATATTTTTGTAACACCCCCAACCCGGCTTAGAAGTCAAGACCGAATTTGGAATGCTACATTAATCAACGAAGTGATCATGGGAAAATTTACAAAGCCAGCTATCACCACAATACAAATATTTAATTGCTTAAGTATCGATTAATAAAAATTACAGATAAATTTCTTAAATAATCAAAGTCAAATAAATGAGTAAAAGTTTAAAATGGAAACTGTACCACAATATTTTAAAACTTTACAATTCCAATTCAGTGTAATCAAAATATAAATTTGAAACTTAAAACCGTAATAATCTTTTTTGAACCATGACTATCCGAGGCCTTTGCGTACTAGGTCCAGCAACAGAATTTTGAAAGGTACTTGAAAGGGAAACAGAAGATAGAGGTGGGCTATTCGAGCTCAGTGTGAGATCAAGACCATTTAACTACAGTAACAAAAACAGAAAGCTAGAAAGCAGTTCAGAATCAGAACATACTTACAGCGCTATACAGATACAGCTGATACATTCACAATGAAAGGACCGGCAAATAACAGTATTTAGAGCATGTTAAAAACATACACTCAGTCACACAATCACAGTACCATTTAGTCACAGTATCAATAGTTCCTAGTCAGTCACAATAATGATTTAGTCAAATAGTTACAATCAGATAGTCTAAACATGCAAAACTGTCGAACAGATAGACAGGTCGTACTTACAGAATTAGATGGTAAACCCGAGACAGAACTCTCGACAGATAGTAACGGTCTACACGTATCAAATCACAATCAGTGTCAAGTTCTATTCAGTCAGATCGACACAATCTAAGTTTATCAATTTCACACAGGCACAAGTGCCATTTAGTTGAACAGTACAATCAAATAGTCACAATCACAAAACAGTTAATAAAATGCATATGAATGTAGTTGAAATGCATAACCCACCTATCCAGCCAACACCCTCTCCGTCCATCCCTACACTTACTGTGGGTTTAAAACACCCACCCATCCCTACACTTATAAGGTTGTATCGAATGCGTCACATATCTGTATATTGCAACTGAGCTGCCAGTCAATAGGCTTAAGAACCTCACAGTAAGTCCATGACCCTCTGGGTATTGGGGCTAATAGTACACCGATAAACTGTCAGATCAGTTGATAATAATACACAGCAATGCTGATGTATAAGCTGTACAGTGCCATACGATAACCCACAGTACAGTCGCGCAGTATGAACTGCCAGATCAGATATAGGTACGTAGCATAGCTAACGTACATATGGTACAATGCAATGTGGTAAACTGCTATACCAGTAAATTGCAGCTGAGCTGCCAGATTAGTCAATGGTACGTAGCATAGCTAACGTACATGTTGTACGGTGCAGTGCAGTAATTCGCTGTACAGTTCAGTTGTAGTAAAACTGGCAGTTCAATTTAGTATCAATCTTCCTTCTCTTCAAAACCCCACCCAAAAATACTTTATGCATATGTATGTATGCAGTCAGATGTAAACAATTAGAATACCTATTTCAGTTAGTTATTTAGAGACATACACTCATATTCAATCAGTCAAAATCAGACATGTGTACACTCATATCTCGAATTCAGTATCAAACTTATCACACAACCAGTCACAAACAGCACATATATTAAGCCCAGATCAGAGTCATAATTACCCTCGGTAAAGCTTAGTCGAGGGTTGGAGCACACAGAGTCGCAATTACATTTAAATTTATCCTAAAACCAAAATTTGGTGAGATAGGGCCACACGCCCGTGTGTCTCGACCGTGTAGGACAATCCAAGCAGCGTAGGGGTCTAAACGCCCGTGCGAAGGGTAGCACACAATCGTGTGACAGAGGCACATGACCGTGTAAGGCAGAGGCACAGTTGTGTGAACAGGCCGCGTAACTCACTATCCAATTTCGCTAAAATCAAATGCAGGGCAGACACGGCCGTGTGACAGAGGCACACGCCCGTGTGAAGTAAGGACACGACTGTGTGGATAGGCCATGTAACTCACTCTTCACTTTCACTAAAATGAAGTGCAGGGCAGACACGGCCGTGTGAGGGTCTCACACACCCGTGTGCCCACCTGACACGATCGTTTGTCCAGAACACACACCCGTCTGGGATCCCCAAATCCTCAAATCAGCCAAACGGCCATGTGGCCAGGCCATGTGACTCTAAATCACTGAATCCCTGATTTCTAAATTCACACACTCGTATGTCTAGGGACACGGCCATGTGAAAATTGACATTTTTCCCAAATCGGTCACATGACCGTGTGTCACCCAATTTAGCCTGAAACCCTAGTTCCCACATCCCCACGATCGTGTGCCTCGAGACACACCCGTGTGACCGTCAGAGAGGTCACGGAACCACCTCAAAACAACCCAAAATCACTGTTTCGGCCACCAGAACTATCCTTAACCTTTGCCCTATCAATACTCATCAAAAAGTGATGATTTCCTATCACTTCCAATGTCTAAAACCAAAATCCCTCGGGTTAACATTTAATTGAGAAATACCGAATCAAGGTTTTGCAAAATCAGTTAAGAAAATAAATGATGTAGTTAAAGCTTGATTCCCACACCTGATTTGTGAGCGATAATGATGATAGAGGAGCAGCAATCCAAGATTCGCACGTAATTATTTTTCAAAGAAGAAGGAAGAAAACCCCCAAAAAGAAAAAGAAAGTAAAAGAACGTCTAGAAAAAGAAAAAAAACATCCGTCAGAAATAAAAGTAACAATAAAATATTAATAACAATAATAATAGCAAATAATTTAATAATCAGGATTATTAATATAATTTACAAAAAAGCTCTCCAAAAAGCACTCCCAGAGACTCGAACCAAGGACCTAGAGACAAACTAACACACAACAAATCATCAGACCAGTAGGCTCATCCTGTCACTAGACTGCATAACCAAACACTTATCTACAATCTCCTCGCTGTCCCCATGCTCAAGACTCAAAACTTCTAGGCCCAAAATTCGAGGCATTACAATTTTCGAAAAAAATTTCTAAGTTTTCCACTTAGTCTCTATTTGTTTCTAATGCGTAATTTGGGCCTCGATGGCTCATTTAAAGGACAATATGTATGATTTATATTGGTTTCTAATATGAAT
Source organism: Gossypium stocksii (assembly GCA_020496765.1). NCBI lineage: Eukaryota > Viridiplantae > Streptophyta > Magnoliopsida > Malvales > Malvaceae > Gossypium > Gossypium stocksii. Next base: position 104,559,503 of record CM035621.1, read on the forward strand.
ACTAGATGAAATGAAATGTCTAATAATTAATTTGTAAACTCCGGTAATGCTCTGTAACATTGTTCCAGCAACAGGTTTTTGTTAGGGGTGTTACAATAACCTCATTATTTTGTCTTGACTCCGATGTTCTTAGTACTGACATTCCATTCGGGCTTCAGGCCTACTGGACACATATTTCACTCTGGGTTGCCTATAGAGCATGTGTCATTTTTGTTCCTAGTACGAACATTTCGTGCGGGCTTTAGGCCTGTAACAGCCCGATTTAGACCCTAGTCGGAAAAGTGGTTTCAGAAACAAAAATTTGAGTCAAAAAAATATTTAAATATTATTTTTTGTGCATAAAGTATGTGAATTGATGTCTGTGGCATTTCCGTGATTTAATTTTTCTATTTGTGTGCTTAATTTGAGAAAAGGACTAAATCGCAGAAAATATAAAATTTTCCTTCTATCTAAATAATGGCCGAATTGAAGTGTCTTTTTAAATGTGAGGTCCTTATGTTGTAAATGGACCATTAAAAGGTAAAATGGACATTAATGGACATTGGTTAGTGGATTTTAAATGAAATTAAAAAGGTTAAAAATGGAAATTAATTATTATGTTAATATTAATTATAATGAAACAAAATGGTGACTAATTTCTCATCTTTCTCCACTGAACATTGAAAGAAAAGAAAGGGTTTAAAAGCTTTTGTATATTCAGCCATGGTAAAGCAAACTTAAGGTATGTTCTTTGATCCGTTTTTGATGATTTTTATGTTTGTGTGATTGTTTCTTAGTCTACTATCAAGCTCATGCCTTAATTCAAGAAATTGATGAAGATTTTGAAATGTGCCATTGATGAATTTGTGATCTTTGTGGTGATAGTTGGTGAAAAATGAAAGATGTGTGTTAGATTAATATGTTTTGTCTTTGGATTTTTGATGAATTTGAGTAAATTAGACTAATTTGTGAAAATGAGATTTTGAGGAATTAAAATGTGAAATAAATGAAATATTTAGGCTTGTATTAGCTAAAGGAAAATTCGGCTAGGCACTTGTGTAAAGAAATTTTGCATATATTGTGATTTTATAAATTAGGGACTAAAATGTAAAAATGTGAGGGCTAATTTGTAAAATGCCCTAAATATGTGATTATGGATTGAATTGAATGATTTGATGAATAAAAGAGTTAAATTTGAATGTGTTTAGATCAAGAACCAAATAAAATGAAATTAGATCGGAGAAAGTAGAAAGTCGTTGAATAATCGTTCGTTTTCATCTGAATACGTACGAGGTAAGTTGATGTATAAATAAATATGTTCAATTGAGTTATTATTGTTTATATGATGTTTGAATTGTTTTGAATGGCTATGAGATCCGAATATGTGAAATTCTGAGATAATTTCGAGTATGTGACGACATCCAAAAAGCCCCGTACGAACCTAAGAATAGTTAGGATACATATGTCATGACATAGGATCCGATAGGTGATTTTGTGTAAGACCACATCTGGGACGTTGGCATCGATTTTTCATTTACGTGTAAGACCATGTCTGGGACATCGGCATCGTATTTGATTCGTATAAGACCATGTCTGGGACAATGGCATCGATATTTGATTACATGTAAGACCACGTTTGGGACGTTGGCATTGTATAAGCTTTCCAAGATATCCGATTCAGGTACTTTGAATTGTATATGAAATTTGACAATGTGAGGTAAGTATACGTGCATTTGTGGCTATGTGATAAGTGAATGGATTTGATGAGAAAAAGATGTATTATATGCAAGTGAGCTATGTCTGTAGTTGAAATATATGAGTAATATGAATTTGATATTGTGTTATGCCATGAGATTCATGAATGATTTGGTTTATAATTGAGATATGTGATAAATTTATTTGTATATGGGTTATTAAGCTCTTTGTAGCTTACTTTGTGTGTGTTTACATTGTTTTATAGATATCAAAGCTACCGAGAGCTCGGGGATCGTCGAGGATCATCATAACACTATCGAACTTTGTTTTGGTACCTTTTTGAAAATATGAATATAGAAGTATGGCATGTATAGGCTAGAAGTATTTGAATATGTTTGATATGTGTATATATGTTATGCCATGTGATATGGCTAATTTATGGTTGAATTTATTAATATGGTTTTGATATGAATGGTGTGATGAGAAATGGTTTATTTTGTAGCTCATGAATGACTAAATTAAATGGTCAATTTGGTTTGTTCTTAGCTAAGATTTTGGTATGTTTTGGTTTGAAAATGAATGTGATATTAGTATAATGATCATGTATTGATTGAATGAATTTGACTTATGAAATTGGTATAATTTGGCATGGAAATTGAGTATGAAATTGGTTGATGAATTGGTTGTAAATTTCGTATGAATTGTATTGGTTTTAAACTTGTAGGGATGATCCAAAATTTGGGTGGCAATTTGGCCTTGTAAATGGCCTATTTTGTACCTACGCGGGCAGGGACACGAGCGTGTGTCTCTGTCGTGTTGCTCGAAGGCAAATTTGAATTGAGCCTGGGCGCACAACACCGCCTCACACATGGGCGTGTGGCAGGCTGTGTGGCATAAGTCAGTATACCTTACAGGTTTGGCACGACCTAACACACGGCCTAATGCACAGGTGTATGGGCCATTTCGATAGGGCACACAAGCTGGCACACGGGCGTGTGGTTGGCCGTGTGACCCAAGTTAGTATACCCTCCAATTTTCACATAGCCTGGCACACGAGCATGTTCTTGGCCGTGTGACGTAAGTCAGAATGTATGTGTTGTTTTGCCATGGTTTAGACACACGGGCGTGTTTAATGCTGAGACTTTAAAAAATGTTTAAGTTTTGAAAAATTTTATGTGTTCGATTTAGTCCTATCCTTTCCCCAATGTATGTCTTAGGTCTTATAGACTTAAGAAAGGGACTTATTAATGATGTTTGAATATGATATGATGATGTGTAAGTTATGATTGTAAAATGTTCCGATTAGTCTGGTAATGCCTCTTAACCCTAGTCCAGCGACGGATACAGGTTAGGGGTGTTATAAGGCCTGTTAGACACGTGTTCCACTCGGTGTTGCTTGCAAAGAATGCGGTCCCCTTTCTGCGAGTTATTTGGACACATGCGAGCTGAGACCGTGACTTTCCATTGGTTTGTACGCGTTAGATCTATGAGCTTGCCTTGTGAGTTGGGTCCGAGAACTCTCATTGTCATCCTCTTGCGATTCACCTCGCACTAAATTATCTGGTAGGACCTACCCGGGTCATAGGTAAGTGACTTGGATCCTATCTAAAATTCGAGTTGGTGATGACTGATGTATAACAAGGGGATAATTTCACAATACATTATCTACCAACATTATATGTATCTTCCAAACAATATTCTTGATAAAGTTTCAACGTAAATGTGTTGATGAGACATGCCGCGTAACAATAAATACGGTATCATGTAAATTAAGTATTATTTACTCATATTTTTATCTGGTCCTTTTTTTTAAGATTTCAAATCCTTAAGCTTTATAAATATAGAAGGTTTATAGCAGTTTGAACCCATTGTTAGAAAAACGAGTTTAGAAAATGTAGCATAAAATAAATTTAGGGAAATACCAGAGTTTTAAATTTTTTTAGAAAATATAATCTTAGTTGTGATATTTAAAGTAATAAACAGTTAATCAAAATTGTACCTTTTCGATTCGTTTAGGATGAGCGCTTCGACCGAGTAGTCTTTTCTGCTATCCTTAAGCTTACGTTTGCTGAGTGTGGGCTTTCTTTGAATTTGAATTTTTTTTTTTACAAAATTTACCAGTGGGGTAATTTTATAATTTCTCTAAACTTTCGAGTCAAGTTATAAATCAAAAAAATATCTCTAGAAATTTTCTAGAATAATCTCTTAAGAAAATTTTCTCTCGACAACTTTCTCTTGAATTCAAGTATGTATAAATAATGACCTAATGCTCTCTTTATATAGAGAGAGTGTAACACCCCATACTCCTATTCGTCGCTGTACCAGGGTACGAGGCATTATCGGAGTTTACCGAATTAAATTTTCATTATTACGAATCAAAAACTATTTATTTATCGAAACATGTCATGACGTCCTTTAGATGGGCCTCCAAAGCCCAAAACATACATCGAGACCAAACTAGGATTAAATCGAAACCATAAGGAATTTTTCGCAAAATCCCAAAGTTTTTTTCTGAACTCAATATAACCCCCTTTATAAATATCCAACCTTCCCTGTAATTTGATACCAAATCATACTTCTATTATAATTATACCATTTAGCATATTCATCACTCTTTACTTTAATACATATTCATTAAACAAGTCTTAGCATTTATATAATCATCAAACCATATACATGCCATATAAATCAAAAAAGAAATTTACAAAAGCTACCGGGGATAATCTGGATAGTGTGATCCTTAGTGTTGATCTGATCCTCCATATATTTTCACGTCAATCTACAAGAGACATTGAATAAACTCAAGTAAGCTTATAGAAGCGTAGTAAGTTCATAGGTATAAAACATAAATCTTACCAAACATTTGTACACTTATACAATATACACAATTACTAAGTTCACCTGTCAACCACAATCATTGGTGAGTTCCCTTGTATAAACTCACTACCACTTATTCATTTACTTTAATTCTTTTGAGCACATTTGTCACTTACCATCCTTAATCAAATTAGGGAACGGTTACAGAACTTTCCATTTTACCACTGCCGCTACCTTACTTAACTACACTCTAATTCTATCAGCTAATAGAATATGACCTAAAAACGCAACTTCATGGAGCCAAAATTCACATTTGCTGAATTTCACATACAATTATTTCTCCCGTAAAATCTGTAATACAACCCTTAAATGTTGTGCATGTTCGGACTCAGCCTTTGAATAAATCAATATATCGTCAATGAACACAACCACGAATCTATCCATATATGGCTGAAAAATTCGATTAATCAAATCCATAAAGGCAGCAAGATCATTGGTTAAACCAAATGGCGTTACCAAAAATTCATAGTGACCATACTGGGTTCGGAAGGCAGTTTTTGGCACATCACACTCTTTAACTTTCTATTGATAATACCCGGATCGAAGGTCTATCTTGGAAAATACTATAGCACCTTTTAACTGACCAAATAAATCATCAATACAAGGTAAAGGATATTTATTCTTTACCGTTACCTTGTTTAACTACCTGTAATCTATACAAAGTCTCAAAGAACCGTCTTTCTTTTTCATAAACAAGCCAGGTGCACCCTAAGGTGACATACTCGGTTTGATGAACCCTTTGTCTAATAACTCCTACAACTACGTCTTAAACTCTTTTAATTCGGTTAGAGCCATTCTGTATGGTGTCACTGAGATATGATCTGTTCCGGGAATCACATCAATTATGAATTCAACTTCTCTATCAGGTGGTAAACCGGGTAACTTCTCAGGGAATACATTAGGAAATTCATTCACCACTGGTACTTGTTCGAGCTTTAAATCGGAACCCTGAGTATCAAGAATATAGGCCAAGAATGCCTCGTTGCCTTTGCGTAATAACCTCTGAGAAGAGAGAGCTGAAATAATTCTAAATGTATCACTCATATTTTCAGACCCAACTGAGATTACATCCCTTGTTTGACATTTCAAACTGATCTGTTTATCACGACAATTCACTACCGCATCATGTTTCATTAACCAACCCATCCCCAGAATAATATCAAATTCCCAAAAGGGTAACAACATCAAATCAGTGTGGGAATTCATAGCATTTCACTTTCAGTGGACAATTACGACATATCAAATTAACTATCACACTTTGACCTAATGGATTAGTGACTTGTATATCAAAATCAGTGGACTCAACAGATAATTTCTTTTCAGATGCTAACATAGGGCAAATATATGAATGAGTAGACCCAGGGTATATCAAAGCATAAATAGTAACATCATAAAGATAGAAAGTACCGGCAATTACATCAGGAGCCGTAGCCTCTTCCCTTGCTCGAATAGCGTAGGTATGTGCTGGTGCTCTATTCTCTGATCGACTAACTAATTCTCTCATACTCGAACGGGTAGGCCCTGTAGCACTAGTCTAGCCTGAACGTCTACTTCTTTGGGGAATATTGGTTCTCTGTATCTCTTTCTGTTCCACTTTATCTTTTTGCAGCTGAGGACAATCTCGTAAAAGATGATCAGTAGCCCCACATTTATAACAAGCCCCGATCTTAGTCCTGCATTCACCGAAATGATGTCTTCCACAATATTGACACTTAGGCCGAGGAGTATTTTGAACACTGCTCACACTTATTGCAGGTTTATCGAATACCCTGAAATCAGATTGTCTTGATCTACCTCTACCCGATCTTCCCGGCACTGATGTAGTTTGACTAATTTCTTCTCTAGATTTCGTCACCGACAAAACTAAAAATGACTTAGAAACACCTCTTTTGAATGACTCTTTATTTTTCCGATCCCGTTGCATTTTTCTGTTATATACTTCTTCGAGCTTTTGAGCTTGGTATGACAGAACAACGAACTCCTATATTTCATTGCCCTAAATCATCATTCTAATCTCATCATTTAACCCTTCTTCAAATCTGGTACACATTTCTTCTTCAGTAGGTACAATGTCTCGGGTATATTTGCTGAGGTAGACAAATTCTCTTTTGTATTCAGCTACTAACTTATTTCCCTGTTATAGGTCGAGGAATTCTTTTTTCTTTTTATCCAAATACCATCTGCCCACATATTTATTATTAAATTCATTTTGGAAAAATTCCCAAGAAATTCTCTGCCGGTACCACGACATCAATCGTTTCCCACCAACTATAAGTTTCTTCTTTCAACAGGGACACAGCACATCTCAAATAATCATCTGGTGAGCAAGCCATTTTTTTTAAAAATTCTTATCAAACTCTGTAACCAGTATTCAGCTTTAAGGGGGTCATCATCAGTTCTTCCCTAAAATTCTTCGACTCCAAGTTTTCTAAGCCTTTCCAATGGAGAACGATTACTGGATTTAGTTGTTAGAAGAGGTAGAGGAGCAACCAGAGGTACCACTGATGGAGCAGTAGGGGAAGGAGGTGGCTGAGCTTTACTTTTTCTTACATCGTTTCAGTATACCACTGATTCTTAATCCCCTAAATCATATTATTTAGTTCTTGCTCTCGCATTAGGGAAATCAAAACATCACTGCTTGTTCGTTGTTCAGAAATTTGTATTCTACTGTTAACTTTTTCATGTTCAGTACGTTCAGTTCTATCTGACATCTTTATAATCAGAGAGTATCTATAAAAATAACAAAGATTAGATCGGATCATACACATCACACTATCACAGATTTATATGCCATGTATTTTTAAACACTTTACAAATCACACATGTTCCGAGAACCGGCTAAACTGGGCTCTAATACCACTAAATGTAATACCGCTACCCATATTCGTCGCCAGAATATGGTAAAAGGCATTACCGGAGTTTACCGAATTAACTTTCCGTTATTACAAGTTAAATACTATTCATTTACCGAAACATGTAATTATGTCCCTTAGATGGGCCTCCAAAGCCCAAAACATACATCGGAACCAAACCGGGATTAAATAAAAAACATAAGGAAATTTTCGCAAAATCCCAAAGTTTTTTTTATGAACTCAATATAACCCCTTTTATAAATATCCAACCTTCCCTATAATTTTAAAACCGAGACCAATCCAAACCAACCGATCCATTTCAACCAATTTGATACCAAATCATACTTCTATTATAATTATACCATTTAGCATATTCATCACTCTTTACTTTAATACATATTCATTAAACAAGTCTTAGCATTTATATAATCATCAAACCATATACATGCCATATAAATCAAAAAGGAGATTTACAAAAGCTACCAGAGATAATCTGGATAGTGTGATCCTCAATGTTGATTCGATCCTCCGTATATTTTCACGTCAATCTAAAAGAGACATTGAATACACTCAAGTAAGCTTATAGAAGCTTAGAAAATTCATAGGCATAAAACATAAATCTTATCAAATATTCATACACTTATACAATATACACAATTACTAAGTTCACCTGTCAACCACAATCATTTGTAAGTTCCCTTGTATAAACTCACTACCACTTATTCATTTACTTTAATTCTTTTGAGCACATTTGTCACTTACGATCCTTAATCAAATTAGGGAACGGTTACGGAAAATTGAGTACTTCACTTCCACTTTGCCATAGTATAACTATGGTCTTGCATATGATCACTTATCACTTTCTAAAGCCATAGCCCTGCCACAGTCTTACGCGGATCACATTTATCACTTGTCACTTGCCACTGATCAGATAAGTGTAGCTAAAGCTACCACTTATCACTTGTCACTTCTCACTGATTAGATAAGTGTAGTCGAGGCTACCACTTATCACTTGTCACTTGTCACTGATCAGATAAGTGTAGTTGGACCTACCACTTATCACTTGTCACTGATCAAAAGTACTCAAACCCAGCATTCCGCTCAATTTGATCATTTATTCAGTTTTCGCATTGTTATTTTATTCTCAATTCATCAACAAATATATCTCACCATACATTATATAACTCATTAAATTTCAGCCATATGAACTTACCTGGGTCGATTTCCAAAATTTGTGCAAGTTCAGAGACTAATCAACTACTTTTTCTTTTCCACGACTTGCTTCGAGTTCTCGATTTGCAGTAAAAATATGAAAAATCAGCTTAAGGAAACCCTTCTATGGTGTTTTTGCTGATGAGAACGTAGAAAAATAAAGAGAAATCTAGATAATTTCACTTTAGTCCTAGCTTTATTAAGTAAATTTTGCAATATTCCAATTTTGCCCTTAATTCTCCTTATTTTCTTGTTGATTTCATGCCATTGCCGTCCAGCCCAAATAGACCTTGGGTCTATTTGCCTTTTAAGCCCTCTTTCTTTTATTATTTAAGCTATTTAATCATTTCCCAAAATTTTACATTTGTTACAATTTAGTCCTTTTTGTTCAATTAATTATCGAAACTTTAAAATTTCTTGTCGAAACTTTAATACTAACTTCTTAACACTCCATAAATATTTATAAAAATATTTATGGCTCGGTTTAAAATTTTTGAGGTCTCGATACCTCGTTTTCGATTCTAATTATTTAATATTTATTTCTAGTACACTGGTCACTATTTCAAAAATTTTCCTAACTTCACATTTAACTTATACTCACTAAATTAATAATATCTACTCATTTGTCGGATTTAGTGATCTCGAATCACTGTTCTAACACCACTAAAAATTTAGGCCATTACAAAGAGTTTAAAGAGTTTAACTATAATTAAACTTAATCACTTTAATATTAAATTAATAAAATAATAAAATATTTATCTACAAGATAAACATTAAATTAAATTTAATATTAAGATAATCACTTTAATATTAAATTATTAAAATACTATTAAAATAAGAATTAAATTAAATTTAATATTAAACTATTAAAATAATATTATTTTTTGAATAATTAATATGAAATCAAATTCTCTGGTAGAGTTCCAATAGGAGTGTAACTCTCTTCCACTGCTCAACCACAGACGACCAATCGCCGCCAGCCATTGGGATGCTGTCGTCGCAACCACCGACATCATCGTGTTCGGTGCTGCAAGTGCAACACCCTTACCACACCCTGAGTCAATTCGATTGCTGTCGATTCAATCCAAGTAAATGACGACTCGACCGGTCTGGTCTAGTCACCGGTTGGACCATCGGCCGGATTTCATATACCAGTCCCGATTCAACCAGTTTTTGGTTCTTGGTCTTGGTTTTAAGCTCTTACGCCCAATTTACGATCTCAGGTCCAATTTTCAAGTTCAATTACCCATTAATTTTAATGGTTCAATTTACGATCTCGGTTTTAAGTTCAATTATTGTTTGACTTGAAAATTAACTTTCAAAATATCATATTTATTTTAATTGATTTGATTAATTTAATTTTACTTTATCAAAATTAATTTATCCAAAAATCACTTAGATTTTTCCAAATTAATTTTTCAAGAAAATTTTTTAATCAAATTCTTTAGTTAAATAATTCTTACGACCACTTAATTTAATTCCATATCGAATAAATCGACTCAATTAAATTATTCCCAAAGTCTTAGAATTTTCTTCTCATTCAAATGTAATCTGATCGAGCTTTTGTTGAGCTAGCGGAGGGACCAATTGGACATAAATACGAAATTAAGTTTATTTATTTATTCATCGTTGAAATAAATAGAAAACAGTTACATGTTTATTATAATATGTGCACATTTCCGAACACCCATAAACTCTATAAATATAGAAGGTCCAAGGGCAACTATGGCGTATATCACTAGCTTTATCAAAGTTGAAATTTGGGAGTTTTAAAATTAAGTAACCCAAGTCCTTATTTAAATAAAATACAGTGGTAAAATAAAATAAAAGTAAAATCCATATAGAACTACACTTCTTTTATTTTATTTTAGAATAAGGTTTTTTAAACCTTATTAAACTTCATCTATTTGATATTAATTAGAATAAGGTGTTTCAATCATACTATACTCATATTAGAATATTGTTTTATAAGCCTATAAATAGACATAGTTTACTCCTCTTGTAATCATTCAAATTCGACATAGTGAATTTTATTCTCCTCTGCCCGTGATTTTTTCCCGAAAGGGTTTCACATAAAAATCCTGTGGTTTTATTCTCCTCTGCCCATGGTTTTTTCTCTTTTCTTTGCGATATATTATCATTATTGACGTTCTATTTTATCAAATTGGTATTAGAGCTTCTAGGTTGTTCATCTCGATCACGGTAGTGGCGTATTTGAAGTATAAAATTTTGCTGTTGGATCGCAACACCAGATTTTTGTTGTGGCATATTAAGATGCAAGCAGTTTTTGCACAGATAGATCTAGAGGATGCCCTGCTAGGGATAAATAAGATGCTTTCGATATTAACAGATGAAGAAAAAAAGCGTAATGATCAAAAGGCGTTAACATAATTACATCTGTATTTGTCCAACGAAATTTTACAGGATGTGATGAAGGAGAAGACCACAGCTGAATTAAGGAAGAAACTGGAATAAATATGTATGTTGAAAACTAACAAGCAAGTTGCATGTAAAACATCACCTTTATACTCATCGTTTGAATGAATGTGCATCTGTGCACGAACACTTAACAGTGTTTAAAGAAATTCTCTCAAACTTGGAGGCCATAGAGGTTCAGTATGATAAGGAAGATCTATGGTTGATTCTACTTTGTTCATTGCCCCCGTCTTATTCAACCTTTAGAGACACGATTTTATATAGCCGCGAGTCTCTCACAGTTGATGAGGTTTATGATTCTTTAACCTCGTATAATAAGATGAAGCATCTTGTAGTTAAAACCGACTCTTAAGGAGAGGGTCTCATTGTTTGTGAGAGACAAGATCGGAATGCTGATGATAATCGTGGAAGGACATAGAAACGGAATCCTCACGATAAATCTAATGGTAGATCGAAATCTTCAAACAGAGGTAAAGTTTATAACTTTTACAAAAAGAAAGGGCACATTAAATCTGAATGCTATAAGCTACAAAACAAGATCAATAGAAAAGTTTTGAATCAAAAGGGAAAACAACAAGAAAATTCCGGTGAAGCTGATGTTGTAGAAGACTACAGCGATGGTGAACTTTTAGTCGCTTCTGTCCAATTCTAAAGTGAGCAAGGAGTAGATCCTTAATTCGGGCTACACTTTTTACATGAGCCCCAATCGGGATTGGTTTACAGCTTACGAAACAGTGTCTAATGTGTAGTTTTGATGGGAAATAATGCTTCGTGTAAAATCACAGGTGTTGAAACAATTAAAGTTAAGATGTTTGATGGAGTTGTCAGAACACTTAATGATGTACGACATGTTCCAGAATTGAAGAGAAATTTAATTTCATTTAGTACTCTTAATTCAAAATGGTACAAATACAGATCTGAAAGTGGGGTTTTGAAAATTTTCAAAGGTTCCTTCGTTGTGATGAAAAGACAGAGAAAAACTGCCAAGTTATATGTTCTGTAGGGTTCTACTGTTACTGGTAATGTAGTTGTCGCTTCCTCTTCCTTGTCAGATAATGATATTACTAAACTTTGGCATATGCGCCTAGGGCATTGATATCCGCGTTCGCGATACTAAGTAATAAAATTTATAAAGAACTTGATCACACCAAAACTAACTAATATCGCAACGCTTTAAGGCAAGCGCACCTATCGAACAGTAGTATAGCTTAGTGTCAAGACCGAGTTATCGTACCCAAGGGAACCAAAAGTACTATTACTTACTTTCTTTCTATTATTTAGCCTAAGAATAAAAGAAGGGTTTGTTTAAACTAATTCTAAAACTAAACTAAGAAGACACAAAGAGTAAATTGAGAAAACTTTTAGGGGAAAAGCTAATTGATATGGACAATACTTAAGGGAGAATCCACCTAGACTTCACTTGTACTGGTTCTTGAGCTAGACGATTTATTCACTTGACTTGATCCGTAGAGATCCCTAATTTATGCTAAACCCTCCGTCGAGGTGAAGAGCAACTAGGCCTAAGTTGTTAATTAAAGTTCCTTTATCAATTAACTTCTTAGGTTGCATTAATTCGATCAATGGTTCCCCATATTAGGTTTGACCCTAATCCGGCAGATTTATGTCGCCCTATGTCTAGGGTTGCATGCAACTCCGCTTAATTATGGTAGATCTACTCTTATCACAGGGACTTTTGCTCCTCTGCTCTAAGCACATCTAATTCTTGAATTAATACCTAGGTTTATTAACACAAGAATTAAGCACACATAATTAAGAACAACTCAAGTATTTATCATATAACTCAAGAATAAATAATAGCAAGATCTGTCTTAGGTTTCATCCCCCTCAAGTATTTGAGGGGTTTAGTTCATAATAAAGAAAGAAAACATCTCAGAAGAAATAAAATAACAAAACATAAAAGAACCCGAAAACCCCTGAAGGAATTTAGGGAGATCCTCTAAATTGCTACAGAATTTCGGCTTCTGGGATGAATCAATCAGCTTCCCTGCGAGTAATCCCTACTTCCACTCTCTGTGTTGGCAGCAAAGAATACTTCCCTTTGTGGGGAAATAAGCACACCCTTAGAGTTGCCTCCTAGGGTCTTTATATAGAGCTTTGGAGAGCCTTTCTTAGCCTCCAAGTATCCCAATTAGAGTGAAATTCCTCTTCCTCACGACTAGAACACGCCCGTGTGCCACGCCCGTGTGACTTCGACAAAGGCCGTGTGATTTGGCACGGCCGTGTGGCCTGCCCGTGCTTGTCGAGAGCTGGACCGTGTGATCTTCATGTGGCACGGCCGTGTGGTAATTCCTTGGGCCGTGTGTTATGTCATTTTTGGCCTATTTTCCTTATTTTCAGTCCATTTCCTATTCTTTTCTCTTCCCTATGCTCTCCTGAGTATAAGATATGAAAAATAAGGATTAAGAGCACCAATTCTCACTAAATTGATAATAATTCATCCAAAATATAGGCTAAACATGAGGTAAAAATATGTATAAATTAGCGTTTATCAAATACCCCCACACTTATTCCTTTGCTTGTCCTCAAGCAAAATCTCAATCCCTAAATAAGAATTATTCCTCTCAACCTACAATCTTTATCAATAATGTTTCAAACTAGTCCACAGGTAATCATACAATGAGTAATTCAATCAGAAGAACATTAAAGACTCAATCACTCTAAGTTGAGAATTTTATCATTGAAAACATAAGTCTCTTCCTTCCTTCTAAGTAGTTATCTCTCCATCTTAATTAACAGGAGTTGACATCCTCACTAAAGGTTCACTCTATCCACTCGAAGTGTTTAGGGTTCAAAATTTAAGCACTCCTTAATCAACATGAAAAGTTATTACCATAAGCTTGCAAGAAAATCAAATCTCCACCACTATAGTTTGATATGATACATTGATCAAAAGGTCTTTTAATGGTTGTAACGGGGCTTGGTTAGGGGTGTTGTCACAGGCTGCAAAAAGAAGGTTAGAATCGAGATTGAACTGAAAAATTATCTAGCTAGAAAAAAATCTCTATCAATGGAACATATTTTTCAGCTAATTCTTATGATACTATCATTTCTGCCTTGGTAGCCTTAAAATAGAAATATGCAAAAATTTATCGAACTATTTACAATTTACAATCGAATTTTACTGCATGTACTCTTTTCTTTTCTTTTTTTTTTGTTTTTTTTTTTTTAGGAACAATTCAAACTAAGTAACTTGAAAATTTAAAAATGGAGAAGAGAGTAAAGCTAGATAAAAAATCACTTCAAATCTTGACAAAAATAGGGGTCAAAATAATTGAATAAAATTCAACAAAAATGGTTTATTGGTTAATAATTAGAGGGTAAGTCAAGGAAAAGGTTGTTTAGGCTCAATGGGGTTTACTAGGGGTTAATTCATGGAGGTAGGCTTTTTGTGGAGTAAGTGGGTTAAATCCTAAGTGCCTTTATCATTTCTGTATATCAAATCAATGATGTGGTCTCGACATGTATAATCGAACAAGTTCTAGAATAACAATTCAGTATTGACTCACTCAAAGCAATAATAAAAGTGAGCACGAAAGAATGTATGCTCAAAAAGGGCTCAAGATCTCACTAGAATTATGGCTTTTGATGTCAATCCTGTGAATTTCAAATCTCAAGATAATACTTAGAATTAGGGAAAATAACTTATGCAAAAATTGGGGGTTCTCAAAAATTTCAACTTATCATGCTTGATTCCCTAATGTTTTAAAGTTTGAATAATCAAAGTACAAGTACCTATATCTTAATTCTCAACATATCAATAGAAATCATAAATCAATCAGAATTAATTCCTAAAAAGAGACTGAGAATTATTTGAGAACAAAGCATAAGGAAAAAAAATTCAGGGATTTTTCAGATAATGTAGAAATTTAAAGTAAGCTTCCCCCCATACTTAAGATGTACATTGCCCTCAATGTACAAAGATACATAAATTGCAAGAGAAGTATAATATCATAAGATAGGGAGAGAATTGAAACTTCCTGAATTTAGGATGAATTTTTGAGGAAGAGTCGGCAATTGTGGCAGGGTGTTCCCATTTCCGTTTGAATATAAGCTGTAGAGCTCCTTTTTGAAACTGCGAAAATATTAATTAGTCATGGGAATTTTCGATTGATAGAGATTACTCGTTAGGGCTTGGCCGATATGAAAGATCAAAATTTAAATAACAGAAAAATAATAAACTAAGTTCTAGAAATACTAATACTGTAATGAATTAAAAGGATTAAGTATAATAAAAATAAAATTTGAAATAAAAAAGAGACTAAAAAAAGAAAAAAATGAGAAAAATAGAACCGTATGGGAGAATAGAGGCACACGCCCGTGTGGCTCGGGGTTAGTCCGTGTTGGCCATATTGCACGGCCGTGGAGAACTTGTTCGCTTTTTCGCACGGTCGTGTAGGTAGTCACACGGCCGTGTCTGATTTGACAGTGTTGGCCACGGCTTGGGGACACGGGCGTGTGGCGTTGTGCGAGCCCGTATTGATACTGCATGGTTGCCACGGCCATGTTACACGACCGTGGGGATTTGTCGACCTCCCGTGCTTTTAGGAAAAATTTACTCTGTTTGTACACGTTCTGAGTGCACGACCGTGTCTCTGTTTTAAGATGTCACACGGCCTTAGGCACGCCCGTGTTCCAGGCCGTGTGGTCCTAATTTCCTGCATCAAAGGTGTTAGTTGCTGTATAAAAAGACTGAAAACAAAATAGAAGAAAAGTTACTATGTTAGTGCTCGGGTTGCCTCCCGAGAAGTGCTTATTTATAGTCTAAGCTTGACTTTGCTTGAGCTTGTACGTTCACGATGGTTTGAAGAGTTGATACTCTTCTATCCTGCTTACAATTTCATTATCAACGTAAGATTTGAGTCGAGTGTGATTTACCTTAAAAGTGCCGAGTGACTCATGTTTTATCTCGACTGTACCATAGGGAAAGATTTTCATTACCGTGAAGTAAGGTATGTCACTTGTATGCTCTTTTGAATTCAAGATTCGAGGATCGTCTTCCCCTAAGATTACCTTATCCCCTACATTGAGTTGATTCGTTTGTACCTGGGGGTCGTCTTGGTGATGCTCTGGGTTGGTGTGACCTGTTTTGGGTTTTTCATGATAGTTCAGCCACTCATCTAGTTCCTCGATCTGAAGCGTTTGCTTTTCAGGTGCATCTCCCTTGGATGGACTTGTTTGTGATTGGGTTGCCTTTATGTAGAGTGTATCCTGCACAGAAGGTTGGGTGGTGAGATTATTCTTTTTACAAGGACTCGTAACTATATTATTATCAACAATCGTAATCGAGTTTCGAGCTTGTAAGGTAACTTGGTCATCACCCACACGTAGTGTAAGTTTACCTGTTCCTAAATCAATTATTGTTCTTGCAGTTGCTAAAAAGGGTCGCCCTAGAATTAAGGGTACATTGCTATCCGCAACAATGTCTAAAACAACAAAGTCAACTGGGAATATAAATTTATCAATTTTGACGAGCACATCTTCAACTATTCCTTTAGGAGACCTAATAGTTTTATCAGCCAGTTGAATGCTCATCTTAGTTTGCTTAGGTTTTCCAAGACCTAGTTGTTTAAACAGTGTATAAGGCATGACATTTATACTAGCCCCTAAATCAGCTAAAGCATTTTTTGTGTCTAGGCTACCAAATAAACAAGGAATAGTAAAACTCCCTGGATCTTTCAGTTTGGTTGGTAGTTTATTTTGAAGAATAGCTGAGCAGATTGCATTTAATTCCACATGAGATTTCTCCTCTAGCTTCTGCTTGTTTGTCAAGAGTTCTTTTAAGAATTTAACCGCGTCTGGCATCTGCAAAATTGCTTCAACAAATGGTAAGTTAATATGTAATTTTTTTAAGAGTTTAAGAAACTTATCGAATTGTTCATCTGTGCGGTCTTTCTGAAGCGCTCTTGGGTATGGGATACGAGGCTTGTGTTCGTTGATGTCTGGCTTGTTCCTGCTTACCTCTACTTTACCTTTATTCACCTCAAGCTCCTTGTTTGAGTTGTCTTTGATTAAAACCTCCTCATCTATTGTGCTCACGGCATGAATTTGTTCTTTTGGATTGGTCTTAGTGTTACTTGGAAATCCACCTTGTGGTCTTTCCAAAATTAGCTTAGCAAGCTGGCCTATTTGAGTTTCAAGTCCTTGAATAGATGCTTGCTGGTTCCTTAGTGCCGTTTCGGTATTTTGGAAATGAGTTTCTGATATGGCAATAAATTTGGTGAACATCTCTTCCAAGTTCGGCTTTTTCTCCTGTTGTGGTGGTGGCTGCTGAAATACCGGAGGCTGTTGTCTTTGATTTCCTTGTCCTCCCCATGAAAAATTTGGGTGATTTCTCCAACCTGCATTATAAGTGTTACTATAAGGATTATTTTGAGGTCGAGAATTATTACCCATATAATTGGCATGTTCGGCTTCTATGCTGTGTAGATGGTCTGAATTAAACGTATTTCCTAGAGCTGCATCACATTGCATCACTGGTTGAGCCTGCGTAGAACCAACAAAATTATCAAATTTCTTATTTAAAAGTTCTACTTGGTTAGTGAGCATAGTAACAGCATCAATATTATAAACTCTTGCGGCTTTCGTCGGCTTTGTCCTCATGACTTGCCACTGATAGTTATTCAATGATATCTCCTCAATAAATTCGTAAGCTGCTGCGTCAGGTGTTTTATTATTGATGGTTCCGCCTGCGGCTGCATCGATCATTTGTCTGGTTGACGGATTTAAACCGTTGTGGAAGGTTTGAACTTGTAGCCACAAAGGTAATCCATGATGAGGACACCTTCTCAAAAGATCTTTGTATCTCTCCCATGCATCGTAAAGTGTTTCTAAATCCATCTGCACAAAAGAAGAAATATCGTTTCGTAATTTGGCTGTTTTAGCTGGAGGAAAATATTTGAGTAAAAATTTTTCGGTCATCTGCTCCCATGTGGTAATTGAGCCTCGTGGTAGAAAATTTAACCACTGTTTGGCTTTATTTCTCAAAGAAAATAGAAATAGCCTCAATCGAATGGCATCATCAGAAACGCCATTTATTTTGAAGGTATCACAAAGTTCTAAAAAATTGGCTATGTGTGAGTTTGGATCTTCATCCTGTAAACCATCAAACTGTACCAATTGCTGTATCATCTGAATGGTGTTAGGTTTTAACTCAAAATTATTAGCAGCAATAGTTGGTCTAAGAATGCTAGTTTGGGTACCAGCCAAACTAGGTTTAGCATAATCATACATAGTGCGCGGAGCTTCTTCTTGAATTGCTGGTGGCGCGACTATTGCGGGAGGTGGTAGAACATCTTGATTTGCTTACATCTCTTCTGTAGGTTCTGGCTCTAGATCAGGTTCTTGTTCAGGATAATGTAGACTGCGTCTAATTTCTCTGCAATTTCTGCGAACTGTTGCTTCTAGATCTTCGTCGAAAAGTAATGGTCCTGTTCGATTGTTTCTAGTCATAAACTAAAAATACCTAAAAAGAAAAAGCAAAGAAAACTCAAAAATTTAAAAGAAAAGAAAAATAAAAATAAAAATAAATTAAATTGAAAATAAAAATAAAAGAAAAATAAATAAATATAAATATATGGCTAAAGTAATAGAAATCGAGCTTTCGTAATATTTTAGTTCCCCGGCAGCGGCGCCAAAAACTTGATATCCGCGTTCGTTATACTAAGTAATAAAATTTATAAAGAACTTGATCACACCAAAACTAACTAATATCGCGACGCTTTAAGGCAAGCGCACCTATCGAACAGTAGTATAGCTTAGTGGCAAGACCGAGTTATCGTACCCAAGGGAACCAAAAGTACTATTACTTACTTTCTTTCTATTATCTAGCCTAAGAATAAAAGAGGAGTTTGTTTAAACTAATTCTAAAACTAAACTAAGAAGACACAAAGAGTAAATTGAGAAAACTTTTAGGGGAAAAGCTGATTGATATGGACAATACTTAAGGGAGAATCCACCTAGACTTCACTTGTACTGGTTCTTGAGCTAGACGATTTATTCACTTGACTTGATCCGTAGAGATCCCTAATTTATGCTAAACCCTCCGTCGAGGTGAAGAGCAACTAGGCCTAAGTTGTTAATTAAAGTTCCTTTATCAATTAACTTCTTAGGTTGCATTAATTCGATCAATGGTTCCCCATATTAGGTTTGACCCTAATCCGGCTGATTTATGTCGCCCTATGTCTAGGGTTGCATGCAACTCCGCTTAATTATGGTAGATCTACTCTTATCACAGGGACTTTTGCTCCTCTGCTCTAAGCACATCTAATTCTTGAATTAATACCTAGGTTTATTAACACAAGAATTAAGCACACATAATTAAGAACAACTCAAGTATTTATCATATAACTCAAGAATAAATAATAGCAAGATCTGTCTTAGGTTTCATCCCCCTCAAGTATTTGAGGGGTTTAGTTCATAATAAAGAAAGAAAACATCTCAGAAGAAATAAAATAACAAAACATAAAAGAACCCGAAAACCCCTGAAGGAATTTAGGGAGATCCTCTATATTGCTGCAGAATTTCGGCTTCTGGGATGAATCAATCAGCTTCCCTGCGAGTAATCCCTACTTCCACTCTCTGTGTTGGCAGCAAAGAATACTTCTCTTTGTGGGGAAATAAGCACACCCTTAGAGTTGCCTCCTAGGGTCTTTATATAGAGCTTTGGGGAGCCTTTCTTAGCCTCCAAGTATCCCAATTAGAGTGAAATTCCTCTTCCTCACGACTAGAACACGCCCGTGTGCCACGCCCGTGTGACTTCGACAAAGGCCGTGTGATTTGGCACGGCCGTGTGGCCTGCCCGTGCTTGTCGAGAGCTAGACCGTGTGATCTTCATGTGGCACGGCCGTGTGGTAATTCCTTGGGCCGTGTGTTATGTCATTTTTTGCCCATTTTCCTCATTTTCAGTCCATTTCCTATTCTTTTCTCTTCCCTATGCTCTCCTGAGTATAAGATATGAAAAATAAGGATTAAGAGCACCAATTCTCACTAAATTGATAATAATTCATCCAAAATATAGGCTAAATATGAGGTAAAAATATGTATAAATTAGCGTTTATCAGGCATATGACTGGGAATGGCATGGCAGAATTGAGCAAAAGAGGACTTCTTGATAGGCAAGGAATTTGCAAACTGAAGTTTTGTGAGGACTGCGTTTTTAGGAAGCAAAAGAGAGTTTGATTCATCAGAGGAGTCCATAACACGAAGGGAATATGGGAGTATATTCATTCTGATTTGTGGGGGCCATCTAGAGTGCCTTCGAGAGGTGGAACTAATTATATGCTAACTTTTATTAATGATTTTTTCATAAAAGTTTGGGCGTTCTTCTTGAAGTAGAAAAACGATATACTTTTCGCATGTAAGTCTTGGAAAACTATGATTGAAAAATAGATGGAAAAATAAATAAAATAACCCCGCATAGACAATGGTTTAGAGTTCTATTCTAATGAGTTTAATAAACTGTGTAAGTTAGAAGGGATCGTGAGACACTTGACAGTTCGTCATACTCCACAGCAAAACGGTGTTGCAGAACGAATGAACAGAACGATCATTGAGAAGGTTCGATGTATGTTGTCAAATGCCAACTTACCAAAGTCGTTTTGGGTCGAAGCAGCCTCTACTGCATATTTTTTGATCAACCGATCTCTATCTGTTGCCATTGAGAAAAAGACTCCATAAGAGGTATGGTCTGGTAATCCTGTTGACTATTCTGATTTAAAGATCTTTGCTGTCCTGCGTATGCTCATGTTGATAATGGAAAATTGGAACCGAGATCCATTAAATGTGTTTTTCTTGGTTATAAAGCTGGTGTAAAAGGGTATAAGTTTTTGTGTCCTAAAAATATAAAGTTGTGATTAACAGAGATGTTTTTTATGCAACTATTATGCTACCTAACTTATCTCTTAAAGACTCTTCCAATAAAGAAAATCAAAAGCAGGTGGAGTATCAAATTAATCTAGAATCTACAACAGAGTCGACTCTTTAAGCCAGTACAAAAATTCAAAATAAAGTTGCTTCTTCACCACAATACTCTATCGCTAAAAATAGAACTAGAAGAGAAATTAAACCTTCAAAGAAGTATGTCGAGGTTGATCTAGTTGTTTATGCTTTAAATGTGGCTAAAGATATAGATGCAAACCAAGAACCACCTAATTACTCTAAGGCGGGTTAGCTATGAAGACTCAGAAAAGTGGATGTTTATTATGCAAGAGGAGATGGAATCACTCTACAAAAATAAAACATGAGATATTGTGAAACTTCCTAAAGGTAAAAATGTTGTTTGTTGTAAATGGGTGTTTAAAAATAAAGAAGGGACTCTAGGAGTTGAAGAACCTAGATATAAAGCAAGACTTGTTGCAAAGGGTTATAGTCAAATTCCAAGAGTGTACTTCACAGATGTGTTCTCCCCAGTTGTGAAGCATAGTTCGATTCGAGCTCTACTTGGTATTGTGTCCATGCTTGATTTGAAGCTTAAGCAATTATATGTAAAAACTGTATTTTTTACATGGAGAACTTGAGGAGGATATTTACATGCAACAACTAGAGGGTTTTATAGTCTAAAAAAAAGGACTATGTTGGCTTGCTGAAAAAGTCCTTTTACGTTTGAAATAGTTACCAAGACAGTAGTTAAAGAGGTTTGATTCCTTTATGACTTCTCATAATTTCAAAAGAAGTAGCTTTGCCAGTTGTGTTTACTTTAAGAAAATAATGATGGTTCTTTGGTGTATCTACTCCTTTATGTTGTTGACATGTTGATAGCAGCGAAAGATAAAAAAGAGATAAGAAAGGTCAAAGCCCAACTAAGTGAAGAATTTGTGATGAAAAATTTGGGACCAGTAAAGAAGATACCTGGTATGGAGATTCTCAAAGATAGAAAAGTAAGTAAATTGTACCTAAGTCGGAAGGGGTACATTGAGAAACTTCTTTGCAGGTTCAATATGCAGAGTGCTAAGCCTGTTAGTACTCCTTTAGCAGCCCATTACAGACTTTCATCGGCTTTGTCTCCATAATCAGATGATGAGATTGAGTACATGTCACATGTTCTATACTCTAGTGCAGTGGGATCTCTCGTGTATGCTATGGTTTGTTCACATTCAGATTTATCATATGCAGTTAGTGCAATTAGTAGATACATGGCGAATCCCGGTAAAGAACATTGGAAAGTAGTTTAGTGGATTTTAAGATACTTATGAGGTACTACTAATGTTTGCTTACAGTTTGGAAGAACTAGAGATGAAATAATTGGGTATGTTGATGCTAATTTTGCCGGAGACCTTGATAGAAGAAGATCTCTCACAGGTTATGTCTTTTAATCGGGGGTTGTGCAATCAGTTGGAAAGTCACTTTGCAAACTATAGTTGCTTTGTCTACCACTGAAGTTGAGTACATGGCGATTATTGAGGCTTGTAAAGAAGCCATTTGGTTGAATGGACTCTTTAGTGAATTCAATGAAGACCTTTAAATCAACATAGTATTTTGTGATAGTCAGAGTGTCATCTTCTTTGCAAAAGATCAAATGTTTCATGAGAGAACAAAACACATTGATGTTCGGTATCATTTTGTTCGTTGTTCGTGATAATATTGCTCGTGGTGATATTGTTGTGAGCAAAATTAGTACTCATGAAAATCCTACAGATATGATGACTAAGTCACTTCCTCTAACCAAGTTTGAGTACTACTTAGACTTGTTTGGTGTTCATTGTTGAAGTTAAACCCTTGAGAGGTTTTATGGAAGAGGTGGAGAACTTGTTCGTTAAGAGTTCGCAATGAATAACTTGTTCATTGAGAATTCGTGTCAAGGTGGAGATTGTTAGAATTAAATGACCTGAATCCTTATTTAAATAAAATACAATAGTAAAATAAAATAAAAGTAAAATCCATATAGAACTACACATCTTTTATATTATTTTAGAATAAGGTTTTTTAAACCTTATTAAACTCCATCTATTTGATATTGATTAGAATAAGGTGTTTCAATCTTACTACACTTCTATTAGAATATGATTTTACAAGCTTATAAATAGACATAGTTTACTCCTCTTGTAATCATTCGAATTCGACATAGTAAAATTTTCTGCTCGTGGTTTTTTCCCGAAAGGGTTTCTACGTAAAAATCTGTGTGTTTTTTATTTTTCTTTCTCTGTTCTTTGCAATACATTGTCATTACCAACATTCTATTTTATCAAGAAAAATTGCATCTTAATTGTATTTTTAAAGTGGATGACAAATTTTTGAGGAAGCCCATGATTTTTAGTAGGACAATACTTGGTTCATGCGAGGCTGATAGTGAACCTTGTAACGAGTTTCATCAATAAAGAAGCTAGTTCAAAGTGATATTATAATTGCCAAGACAAATATTTTTAGAAGTTAGGAATTGAGACCTAAAAAAGACGTATTTTATCATTTAAAACGTGTGATAAAATATTAAATATACTTAATAATTTTAAAAAAGACAATACTTTAATTTATACGAAGGTGCTACACATAACTAGAAATCAACAATATGCTTTCTCGTCATAATTTATATATAATATCTATTCGTAAATTCCTTTTAATAAAATCAATTTGTAAATTGTAACAATCGTAGTTGTAATATGCTACACATAACAATATGCTTTCTCATCATAATTTACATTGTGTGGATTAATTCGCATCCATTAATCCTTTTAAATACACCAATAAAATTAAGTATGAATCCTTAATCTAATTATGGTTGAATTTTAATTATAATATTTTCAACATATCACTTAAAATTAAAATAAAGTAATTAATTGGATAGTTTTATATTTTGAATTGAATTAGACTCGAATGTTAAATCAACCGAGTATTAACATGTGGGCCAATCCTTTTAAATGCACATTCTATAATTATATATTAAATAAAAATAAATAAGTAAATGAAATATTTATTTTCTATTTTTTTTAAAAAGTGTTAAAATAGTCAATAAAGTTTTAATTCAAATTTAGTTGATATTATTGTTATTGTAGTAATTAAGAAGACGTGAATTTAAATGTTTTAAGTGTATTTTTTTTTCTACTAAGAAAATAAAATAATTATTTATGGAACACAAATACAAACGAAAAAAAAAAGAGTAAAATCACCATAAGCTATGTGAAACGTTAGATGCATTAATACATCAAACAAAAATAATCAGATAAAAAAATAAAATGCATAGAATACAAATAAATATGTCAATACATACATAAATAAATTATTAACTAATAAAATTCGTACAAAACTATAATAATAAATCTAAATGATTTAAACATATTGAAATACAACAAAATATTTTTATAATAATATTTGTTATATATTAAAAAAATAATATTTGAATAATTTTCCATCATTCGTGACATTAGACTTTAATATAATAGAGATGTTAAAATAAAAGAAATAAAAGTAGGGAGAAGAAGGGTCGTATATGAAACAACTTTATATTATTAAATAGATTGGCAAATGTTGTTATGAATGGGATTAGACCAAGGCGTAGCAGACTTTAATTAAGTGATGTGATCTGACTGCGCAAGGCTCAAATTAGGTGGATTAAATTTCCAAATATTATTGTTTAAGTTTTCACATTGCTCTCTGCAGCTTTTAATGCAAAAGAGGTTTGCTTTAGGAAAAGAAAGAAAAAGCGCATGAATCCAAATCATTTTTATAAACCTAGTTTTTGTTTCTAATCTTAATTAATCTTATCTATACTTACTCTACCTTTAATAATAACTTTTTTTTTAAGTTAAAGTCATTAATTCATTCAAGTATTATACAATTCAAGGAAAAAAAAAAAATAAACACCTACTGTAAATAGGAAAGGACAAGCTCTATCAATACAAAAAATGTTTTAACATTAATATCAACATCGATAGAACATTATGACACGTTGACAATTGGCTTTATCACAACTCAAGCTCGACATATCTGGAGTGATTGCAAGCACTTAACATGATAAGGAAATCAACCCAAGCTGGTTCAAAGCGGCGAGCAAAAATCGACAAAAGAATCAAGTATTCACCAAACTATAGAGGACGACAACAAAATCATCCTTAAAATTACTTGTAAAATTAAGATTACATGCAAAAATAAGATGAAAGAAGTGCTATAAGAGCAGACAAAAATTTCTAAAACTAAAGACTTATTAAATAATAGAAAAAGGAACAAAAAAAACATAGAAAACTTAAGACAATAAGGGTCTAAATCGATTCGTGAAATTATTTATTATTCTGAAATATTATCAAAACAGAAATAGATTAAAAAACTGACAAAGAGCTACTTACTTTCCAAAAAAAAAAATACTAACGAATAACAAGCATAGTCATCTATCCATCATAACTTGTGAAGACAACAAATATGCCCATAAAATAAATCTGCAAACTGAAAAAAAGAAAAAAAACATGTAGAGTGAATAAGAAGAAGAAAGAAAGAAAGAGTCGGTGAAAGGAGAAAAAAAATACTTGCGATATATATAAATCTTTTACTTCAATTTTATTGTGTTTCCTTTTCATGTTCATATATATAAGAAACGAAAATGCAAACTTAAAATTTTAAATGTAAATATGATTTATATTTTATTATCTTAGGAAATTATGGAAATATCCTTCTGTAATTAAAATAAATAATATTATTTAAGAATATTTAATTTTTTTTTCATTTCAAAAACAAAAAGAAAAATGTATATAAGAAGATTTGAATACCACATCAGTTATATTAATGATGTCTTTAATTTATCATCAACTAAAGATTTATTATTATTATTATTATTATTATTATTTATTTTTATATATTTTAATTTTATTATGCACATTTTATTAGCTTCATCACTTGTATATAGTAATAATGTATTTGATTGATTTGGTGTCACAAGTTATCTTGAAATCGACTCAAAATTGATGACAACATCAATCTAATTTTTCTTATTTTAATAGCGTACATATTTCATGTGTTATTATTAATTAGTTTCAAGCCGTACATTTCATTATTTATTGTATGTGACTTTTAAATAAATATTTATATTTTAATTTTAACATACATACACGTATAATAAGATTTCTAGTATTTATTAATTTTCTAAATTACAATTAATATTCAATACTTTTAATTAATTTTATTCTGTGGTTTAAATAAAATATGATGAAAAGCATAGTAATTTCATAATGAGAAATCAGAGCGACAATAATAGGAATCCGAAAGGGATCACTTAGCCACTAAGAAAGCAATAATTAGTTGAATAAAAGAAAGCAATGATAAGAATTGGACAAACCTCAAGGTGCATATACGGATTCAATGATTTTCAAAATTTTAAAATTCACTTGATTTATTAAATATTAATTAAGGTTCCAGCATGCTACAGATTCAACCATTTTCATACAATATAAATTTCACTTGATTAAATTTCAAAAATAAAAAAGACATTTTAAACATCTCCGGGTATTTATATAACTTTTTTTTTATCCCCATATTTGAGTAAAGTAACAAATTTAAGCTAAAATTCTGTTTTGAGTGCCTTGGGTCCATTTTTAACTTTTTATTGGTATTGGTGTTCAACAATATTATCGTTGTCCTCAAGAAATAGGAAACATTCTAGACTCGTAGTACTTTATCAATTATTGTCCCAGTGTCATCCATCATTATTTTATGGTAAAACGACACCGTGGTAGGGAGTTTTAGTAGCCAAGTTCAAGACGGCAAACACCAACATTGTTCCTTAACCTTCATTTTTGGGTAAACTTGCAAGTTGAAATAATTTCTACTTTTGCAAGTGCTATGACCATCAAACATCACTTCACAACGCCACTACATACGAAAATGAATGTCACTTTTACCTGGAACAAACTTTTAATTTCATACATAAAGAATTTGACAAGGATTATATGGTTTCTGGGCTACAATTGTTGATTCATATTAACCACAACAACGTTTTACGTACTGCATTCTTGAGGGTATCCATTACATCCTTGATAAATATCTATTGCCACTATTAACTTTATTCAGAATGTAGTCAATTTAGGAGGATAAAATTTGGAACTGAATGAGAGGTTTTTCAAAAGTTCCAACACATGGCTTTTAAGCTCAAGTTTCTGTGAAAAGATATACAGCTTTATACGGCAAAGAGTATAGATATATACATGGCATTTTATCTACAACTGTACAAAGAAAAGGTTCTAGTAATTTTATGATTGGTTGGATTGTGTTTGCTGATTCTACTATTCATTTTTTTACTGCTTTTTTCTTATAGACATACATATGATCATCCAATTACATAACTAATTTCTATGTGCTTTTGTGTTCTTGTTTTATATGTTCATGTCTTGAAGAAGGTTTAATTTCAGTTTAATCTTTTTCTTTTTTTTTATTCTCAGTTATATCAAAATTTGAAAGTAACAAAAGTTTTTCTTTACCGTGAGTAAGGGCACTATTGTTGACATAATAACCTCTATGCAAGATGCTGATATGAATAGAAAAGGAACAATTCAAATAGGATCTACTAACATTACTGAAAATATTGTTAAAATATTTTTACGTGAAGATTAACATAAGAAAACATCAGGAACACAACACATATCTTTTTGTTTTAAGCCTGCGACATATAAAGAATAGACAAAGATCACATAGAACTATTTCAAATTTACGATGAATTGGTCAACCAGGTCTATGAATCTATTCTAATTATCAACATATTCCTAGAACTTTAGGCGGGATAGTGATTGTAATTCTTTCTACTTCAAGGAGTATAATGATAGATTGAGAGGCTCAACTAGAAGGAATTGATGGAGAAATTTTGTGTTAGATATGGTAATCTATCTTATATATGAATTGTATTCTAAACTCTCCATTTGTAAAAAAAAATAAAAAAATCCAAGGTTTACTTGGAATAAAAGAACAAAAAAATGGATTCATGGAGGTTTAATTAGTAAATCAATTCCACTCCAGATTCCTTTAACTAATGAAGATTTGGTTCTAGGTTATATTTTAGGAGAGTTTTATATCAACTTAGGTTAGAGTAACAAAAGTGAAGTAAGTACTTATGATTCAATCAAGGGAGCGTATAATTTATAGACTTCGCAATAAGGATTCTAATAATTAGGTAATTTTTTCAACTTTAAGATTTCTTTTGGGGAATCCAATTCAAATTTCAAGAAAGCTATTTTCTTCCAATAAGTAGATTCGAAAAATTTAAGAAATAAAAACTATAAAAATAAGAGCTTTTGTTTGTAAAATTTGTGAAAAATGTAGCCTAATCAGTAGGAGGAAAAGAATTATGGTAATTTGTTTTAACTCGAAATATAAACAAAGACAATGATAATCTTTCTATTTTTTTTTAAACTCTACAAGCAGATTAAAAGTATTACATATGTCCTATAAGGTAAAGGAAAAAAATAATATATATATATATATATATATATATATAAACAAACGAGACGCCTTCTACATTGTTAACCACTCCACGGGTTTTTTACCAAATAGTTACTCAGTTATTATTTAATACTTTAAAGTTGTTTTTTTTATTAATTTTAGGATTTTAAATATAAAATATTTATTTTTATATCATAAAAAATAAATTATGAATTAAATAAAAATAGAGTTGAATCTAATTCAATTTAAATAAGCTTGATTTTTAAGTTGTGAACCATTTATTCGGATCAATTTCTGTTTTTTGTTTTTTCCCAACCCTACCTCACTGTTATTTCAGTCTAAACAATATCGGAAAACGACGTGTCTAAACAACTACCCCTTCCATGTATGTATATATATTTACATAATTAATATATATCAAAATCAAAATAAATATTTTATTAAAGTTCAAGTTTGTTGGAATGTTTATAATAGAAACCACAACAATAAAGCTGCAAATTGGTAGCTAAGCATGTGAAAAAGGAGATACAGATTGAGGGTTGGTCAACCTCCATCTTCTTTAGTTTTCATTTTGAATAAGGATGGTTTGTCAGCTCCGCATATCGTATAAAATTATTAGGTTTTGTTTTATTAAAATGTAAATTTAATATAATGAAGTTGTTTTGACAAAAATAATCAATGGTTAGATTCCAGTTTTTTCTTGTAGATTCCTTTGGTAGACTAACAGCCCTTTTAATTTGAGAGGATGATTTCCTAAATATTTCGAAACAAATTAAAGAATTATTATAAGTAATTAAAAGTTGTAAATAGTAAGACTTTCACTCCATGTCTTGGGAATATAATCCTAAAGATTCTGATCTTATTGGGTTTCCCATAAGACGTTACAATAATTAGAGTTCATATTTCATCCCTCCAAAAGAACCCACCTCTCCTTTTATTGGAAAACAAAAGCAGCAGATTCAGCATCCATTATTGTCTCCAACTCCTACGATTCTTCAGGACTTTTTACTGTTTCAGTTCCCTTTTTAACCAAAAACATCTCTAATTAACTCTTCATGCTCACACATTAAGCCTTTGGCTGTAACAAATGCGCAAAGAGTAGCAAATGGTGATGTAAGAATAAAGACTTGGCTGCTCATTAGAGTTTATTACAACTTACAATGTCCTTATTGTTTTGTTTTCTAAAAAAAAATCCCACATGTTGAAAATGTATAAACACATAATATCTAATCAAAACTCTAGTACGTGATTGGACAATGGGTGTGAAGCTAATCACCTCATGCTAATGACATTCTTACGCAGGATTAAAGAAGCTAAATTCAACACCATTATCAATAATAACAAAAAGTGAAGCCGCTATTAAAAGCCCACTTAGAGCCATCCCAAAGAGACCTAATGACCAATTTAGCCACCAATTTGGGCCATACACCTTGGGTTTTTTTACCTTAACCCACATGAAGCATGGGTAAGCTAAGGTGACCGGCAATGTTATCCCTCCAATAAGACCAGCAAAGCTTGCTAAGAAGGGGATTGCCACTGCCGCAAAGAAGCATAGATAGCCGAACAAAGCCCGGAAAATCAGTCGCAGCCACCACGGTGACGGCTCCTTCTTCTTCTTGACGTATAGGGATTCCATGTCGTCGAACGCTGGCATGCCGTAGATTTGGAATGAGCTTAGGGAACTAATTATGACGCATAAACTTGTTAATCCTAGGAGGAACTGGGATGTATCTTGACCATGGAATGCAAATAAGGCCGTTAGCATGCCCCCATCTACTGGTATCTGTCAATGACAAAAACAAAATAAACATTAATCTTGCAAAACATTGAATTGTAGTAAAGGAAAGTGTTAAGTGTGGAAGATATTAAAAGCAGTAGTTACCATTTGACCATAAGCCCAGTAGCCAGCAATTGCAAGAGGGAATAAGCACATTGCGACAAGTGTGTAAGCAATCTTGACTCCCTTCCACATTGGCACACGCGAGGGATGTTTCTCGTCCGACGGCATGGTTGCCTGCAAGTTGGTGGTTCCAATGTAATATCATACTTCTTTTTGGATCAAAGTCCCGCAGTTTCATGGGATTGAGACAAATCCCTTGGTTGAATATTCGAAATTCAACATGTTTAGGCTCTTGTTTTCATAGGGTGTTACGTTTTGTATTGTAGAAATTAAGGATTTAAAATCATAATTCAGCTTGCAAAGTAAAATCATTTGTTTACACTTTCAAAATAATTGTCGAAGTCAGCTGCTTCCTTAAGCAAAGCTGACATATCTTTTAAATGTGTGCGCACATGATCAACAAGTTTGTTCTCTTTTAAATGTTTTTTTATTTAAAATTCTCTATTTATTTGTCAAAGTTGATGTTTTTTTTTTGTATAAAAAACGTCATAAATGGCTAAGCCAAGAATTGTTTGATGAACATGAAAATTTTGAGAAGAAATTACAATGACTTAAAATGAATTTGTAATATTTGAGAAGGGATAAAAATGAAATATTTCGTTGGATTTTACTTTTAAAAATATAATTAAAGCCGAATTAATATTTTTAATTTTTTTCTATGATGGCATAAAAATTTAATTTATAATCTAAATAAATTAAGAAACATATATTAGTAGAGTATGGGAAATTTTACCTGAATCTCAAGTATCAGATTGTGGCCTCTAAAAGCAAAAGCAATGATCCCAAGCGCATTAAGAATATCAAAAATTCTAATAACTTCAGTTCTTCCTTTCACTGGATTGTATGATACTCCAGGCATTCTTCCCTCAACCACTGAAATCACCCAAATAAGGGTGCAATACGCAATAGCTGTGATGGCTCCGACGAGCGACACACCGGCGATCGAGTTTAAATTAGGCAGCTGAGACAGAAGCACTGCAGCAGAAGTGAATATTAAGTACCACTCCGCGTTGGTAGGTGGCTGAGCGGAGCATGTTCCACCGCATACGGTATTGAAAAACAGCCTACAAGATTGGGCACCGATGATGATCAAGGTGATGCATGTTCCTGCTGATAGGTACAAGATGGGGAACAATGCAAACCATTTTGCTAACTTCTCACCTGAGTTGTTAACCATGAATGAACATTAAACAATCAGTTTCGACTTAAAAAATTCGCTAGAAAATCAAGAATTAATGTTGGGTTTATGGTTTACCGAAAGTTGCATTGCAAAGCTGAAGATATCTGCTGTAACGCATTCCAGTTTCAGGAGATTCATGGAGGTGGACCAGTAAGTATAGGGTGTAAAGCTGCCATATGAAGGTCACAGTCAAGGTTATGATTCCCCAAGACCTGGAAACAACAAACATTGGTATAACCTGTTAACTTCATCAACCTGTTGCATATTATAAGCACCATGAAAATTTACAAGTGTCTTTGATTGCGTACCACCCAAGGAACGTGAAAGCGACAGGGAGCACAAGGGCTTGAATACCAATCCCTGAACAGAGAGTATGAAACGCAGCGTAATAGGCGTTTCCATTCCTTGACTCAGTGATGGGAAGCCAAGCATCATGAGGGTCAAGCCTGGTAAGCTTAAGAGCCCTTCTAATTGGACTTCCCAAAGGAGTGATAAAACGTGGGGTTCTAATCCTTGGGGTTGAACTTTTTGGGGTTTTGCTTGCAGGTTGTATGTGATCATCAGTGGAAAGAAGCGGTGATCGAGTAAGAGAGGGAGAATGAAGTTGGGAAGGAGGAGCCGATATCGGCGGCGTTGGTGCTGCCGAACCAGTTCTTGGTGTTGCAGGGAAGGAGCCTATTTCCTTATCACCCATTTTTAGCGTCCTAAATAAGTTGTCACCTTGATCTCTCTCAAATATGTAGTGATTTCCCCTGCCTTTCCCTCACATAGATGCACTAAAATATCTCCTATATATAGACTCCGGAACTTAGAAAACAGTGTAGGGATTTTATGCAATATAAACATGGTTAATTTACTATTTGATGACGAGGGCAAGTTGATTTTAGGAGAATGGTGGTTAATATTCAAAGCCAGGAAAAAGGGGATGACTGCAGCAGCAGCCAGCCGGGGCTCACTAGTTCAGTTTTTTCAACCTATCGACATATATCTTAAACTCATACTTTACAACCGCCGGTCACTCAAAGTAGCCAACCAAAATATTTCTGGGTCAACCAGTACATACACACGTTTACTATTATAACTTAGAACTTGATTTGGAATGAGTCCTTATAGATAAACATTAAAAAAGAAATTGTTTTCAAAGTAAAACACTTGCCTTGTTGAATAAATGTTAAAAAAATAACCTTTTAATATTCTCGTCATCTAAATTTATTTACTAGCCATGCTTTTCAGATCATTCAAGAAAATGGAGGACACTAAAATATAATATTGCGACCCACTTCGCCTAGTTTCAAACTTGCATCAAGTTTAGCAATCGGGTTTTACGAAGTTACTCTTTATTTTAATTTATCAAAATATAATCCTCGTAATTTATAAAAACTACCAAAGTTTGATAAATTAACCAGCAAAAGTTCTAAAGTGAATTAATGGATATAAGACGCTTTTGTATTATTGTATGCAATATAAAATGTAATAAATCTTGTTAGGGTACCTAATCAAAATATAAATTCTTTTTTAACTTTTTACAAAAGAAAGATAAAACTCGACTCGAACCAAATCATATTTGGTACGATAATTTATTAGTAAATAATATATCACTGGTAATTGTAAACTTGTAGTCAATGTTGCGAGTTATCCACAATTTCCTGGTGTTTTCAGAATAAGTAAACAGTCTAAAGATGGCTTTTTTGAACGAAATATATAAAATATCAAAATATCCTGT
This sequence comes from Gossypium stocksii, assembly GCA_020496765.1. Classification (NCBI taxonomy): domain Eukaryota; kingdom Viridiplantae; phylum Streptophyta; class Magnoliopsida; order Malvales; family Malvaceae; genus Gossypium; species Gossypium stocksii. Next base: position 104,592,724 of record CM035621.1, read on the forward strand.
TTTATAATCTAATAAAGTGGGCTACCTATTAATATAAAAAAAAAAAAAAACAGTTTGAATGTGTGGCAATTTGATCAAATGCTCAATTTTCACGTCTGAAATATTTATACATATATAATATTATTTTCAATTATAATGTTTGAATTTACATGTTCAAACTTCAAAGCCCAAAGTACACAAATTGTATATAAAATTGAAATTGAAATTGAAATCGGATTAAATGGTTAATTATTAAGGGCAATAATTTGACTAATGATTTAATTAGCGGAAGAAAAGGAAAAAGAAAGAACAAAAAGATTGAGTCAACCCTATCTCCTCCGAATAAAGAAACCAATAAGCCAACCTGTACAAGTCCTAATGGTCTAATTCTGGTTTTAGTACCTATACTATTTACAAATTTTAAATTTAATTGTTCTACTTTAAATTTCAAAAATTTAGGCTCTCTGATTTAATAATTAAAACCTAATTGATAAAATTGAATTTCATTAAATTGGATTATGTGGCATAGTTTTTTTTTTTTCACTTTACTTTTATGAAGTAGTCCTAACAAAGGATTTTATAACCCCGTATTCAAAATTGAAAATCTTTACAATCTTACATAATATTTTTATTTGTTTATTAGGCCTTCCACGTATGTAATATTGGTAATGTGAACAATTTTTTTCTTGGATTTTAAAAAAGTCACACAATCCAATTTAAGAAAAGTATCTTGGCAGTGTTATCAATGTACTTCAATTATCATACCGAAACTAATTACTAGAGGGAACAAATTTTAAATGTGTAAAGCATTAGTGATTGGGAGCATAGTTTAACCAGTTGTAATATTTCTATTAACTCATTTCCTATAATGATGAATCTCAAAATTATATGTAAATTTTGATTTAATTTGTAATTTGATGTATATATATGCTTTGATTTGGTGTAATTATACATATAATACTATAGTTGTGATTCAAATGTATACATGAAACTTTAATTTCATATACATTTAAAGAAATAAATCCATCAATTTATTTTTTATATTAGAGAAATATAATTGTATGTGTATGCAATATATAAACATAAAATAATAATTGTGTTAATAATTTGTGAGAATTAGATCAAATCAAAATTTCATGTATAAAATTACACATTAAAACAAAGTTGAAGTCCCATAGTCAAGAATTCAGGTTTTGTAATGAAAAATGAGAATGATAAAAAAGAATTGAAAAATGATAAAAGAGTTCATATGTTGGTTTCCGCTGCCTTAGTTTGAACCCGCCAATTCAGATCACAAGATAGTTACTTTAAGGAAGATTATATTGCAAAAAGCACGCTGCAACTATTTTAATCATGTATAATAGGAAGGCATGAAACCCCAAATTTATCCATGTTTTTATTTTAAATTTCAAGGATTAGACAGATGCAGGTGGGTGAAATATAACAGTTTCTACTAAGTGACCAATGTCAGTAAGTTTATGTGAGAATAATATGTCTAAACCTGCTATTTTGAGGTAAGTTTATGAAGATGGCTTCTGGAAACTAATTGAGGCATGTGCATGACAAAATCAGGGATTGACATACAGCTAGGAAAGGGATTAAAATATTATATGGTTCAACAAAAGAATTGACCAACAACAATAAATGATCATCATCATGGGGATCTGAAACAATAATCAGAGCAGATTAGATTCGAATTTCAATGTCTATCTGCTCTTATTTCTTATGTACTTTATTTTTGAATCACTAATAATTTCCACCACAATATTGTTTCTCTGCTTTCCTTCAGGGAAGTAGAATACGCAATCTCTGGTCAATAATAGGATACTGTTTGAATTTTGAAAAGCTGGAATGCATGTAGTTTGGTGTATGATGTTGAGTTTAAGCTGGAATGCTTACATACAAGCGATATGTTAGACTTGCTTGTGGAAATTTCAAAACCCGAAAGACAAATAATATAATATTAATTAATATTTAATTATATCAATGATGGTTGGTGAATGAGACCTATACAGCCTCGAATGTTGTGGGGTAAAGTAGAAATATACATAAGAGAAAGAATGATTCATCCACTTTGTTCTATGCAACTAGTTGCTCCATGTTCTTACAGAAGAATGAGACCGCGTAATTCTTGAATACTGCGTCAGATATCATAGTTCAACTGATTAGTAGGTAGCTCTAATCCCTGTTTAGACATCTTCAGTAGCAGTAGAAGAATGTTATTGTTGAGATATGGCAAGGGAATTGCAAAATTCTTCTAGATGAGGTAATTCTTTTTTCTTCTTGTTGCAGACACCTTCTGCAACTTCTTTGCTACTTTAGTGATCATGCTTCGTTACTCTGCCTATGCAAAGACTATGAGGCTTTTCTAATACGCCTTCATTAATTACACAATCATTTACATTTTTCGAGTGTAAGTTGTTCAGTATCACCAAACAAGCGACGGTTGGCCTGTCTGTCCTTCAAGGAAAGATGTATAAACCCAACCCTTGTTGAGCAATGAAGACTAGGTACTCGAACAATGTTGAATCGCAGGGCAACATTAGAGGAGCTTGACTTGATAAACCAAATTCTTCCTCAGTTTGAAGAGGTAAACAAATATGTCATCGCAGGCAAGCGTACAGTTGGTTACTACTATTTTTCTAGGAGTGTAGAAAATGTCATGCATGGCATTGAATTTGATATCGAGTGAGTCCCAATGGTTGCTCCTTCTACTCTACAACTAAATATGCTCTGTTATGTTGGTTAAATACCTTGAAAAAAAAAACCAAACCTATGTGTTGAAATTCTTGGTAGGATTTTGGCATATGTACTAGCACTTGTTAAGATGAATTAACCATTTATAATAATATTTTTATAGTAACAACGATCCTTCAATTGTACAAGAACCCTAGCCTTATGTTCTGCTTCAGTACCCAGAAACAATTTGCTGTTCTCATTTGATCATCCTCGAAGATAGATGAACAGTAATTGTACCTACTACATGATTCATTTGGATGACTGGCGAGATTCTCCTGATGCACTATCAATCTACAATTTTGTCACTAAACCCTTTTCACTGACCATCCGAATGAAGTAATAATCGATTAAAGTTTATTAATGTTAGTTAAAACCAACAGACCTGATGGTTGTTGAATGCATAAAAAATAAATTCTTACATTGAAATTAAATTAAATTTGTAATATAGAAAGTAAGATTGGTCCCACAGACTGATGAGTTTTATTATTTCGTACAATAAAAAATTTATGCCAACCTATGAAAATAAATAAAGGGAATTTAATCTAAATATAAAACATGTAATTTTAAAATTCAAAAAAAATAAACACTAGAAATAAATTGAACGCAATAAAAATAAATAAATAAAATTAAAATTGAGCAAATCGATGTAACAAAAGTTCTAGCTCCAGTTACAATTTTGACTTCGACTTCGAATAGATGTTGGATAATAGATTTTAATCGATAAGTCGATTATAGTGATCGAGGAACAATCTCAACTCACAGCCCTTCCGTATGTAAATTTATTGTGAGAACAACCCAAAAACTAATCCTTACCAAGCAAATAACTTTGAAATCAGCTTTCATGATTTAATTCCTCGGCAGCTTTGCAAACTTGAAGGACCCGACTCAAATCAACTGCCTAAACTGCGCAGGTAATATAAACTTGATTGTTAATTCACTTGACAGATTCAATCACTTACTCAATTGGTTATGTCAATTTATTCTTCAGTGGACTAAACACGATAATTACAGATTGTATTGGTTCACCAATTGTATGCCGTCCAACACCGAATCAAAGAACCCTTTTTTATAATTTAATGCTAAAACGATGTTATTAAATGACTAAGTTTATCTCCTAAACCAGAGAATAAACAAATACCGATATAAAAATTTTTAAATATAAATTTGAAATATTATGGTTCAAACATCGTTTTAATTATCAAACTAAAATTAAAAAATATATATATATATATATATATATATTTATGAATTATAAGAGGAGAGTGATAGGAAGAAAATTGGTCAAAAAAATTAAAATTGGAAAGAAAAGCAAAAGCTGTGCGGCTACAATCCGAATTCAAAGTCTTCCTATGTGACACAAACCAAAAATCAAGCCAAAAGCTTATTTATTCTTTCTTCTTTTTTGCGTAGCTTCATCGTCACGTTTCCCTATATATAATAAAAGAAATCCTAAAGTAGAATATATATGATTTTTCTTTTTTTTTGTCTTTCAAGAAAGATAAATCCAATCCGTAATTAAAATTTAAAGAAATAAAAAATAATAAAAGCAATTATTAAAATAGTTTTAATGTCCACTTTAATCCACAATTTAAACTTGTTTTCCAACGCATTAAATAATATTATACTTATATAAAAAATTATCAATAATGTATCAAAATCAACAGAATTTATATCCAAAAATAATTAAAATACATAACAAAATTATGTAAATTAAGCATAATATCAACACCTTGAGGAGCTTCTCTCCTCTTAATTTGTATTGTAGTTTAAGGACACAGCAGTTGTTATGTGCATTTACTTTGTTTACCAATGTTAGACTTTCATTTGTTCTGCTTTCAAGAGATGACCGATTCACTTGGAATGAAGTGAAAATAAAAACACTCAAAAATTAAAAATCGTAGACAAGAACAAGACTTGATATTTTCAGTGCATCATTAAGCAAACGGAAGTTGACTTTTTGAGAATGAAATAGGTGAAAAGAGACCAGCAATAACTGAAAATGAAACATCTTTTGGTCGGGATCATTTTGTAAGGAAATATCTTTTGTTAGTACACTATGATATTTTGAATAATTTACACCTAGAAAGAGATGTTTTGACATAGAAAAATCATTTACAAGATTCAAAGCCAATTTACTTAGAATCCATAACAAAGGGACTGTTGATCTGCATGTACTTGATTGAAATAAACATCTGATTGTTGAAGTTAGCCTCCATGCAGCAGCAAAAGTTGGCCATCCATGCAGCCCATGCAGCAAGCAAAACAGCAGCCAATATACCGAGCTGTTAAGACATGCTGAAGCTGTTATTTCATGTGGAAACTTTTGTCATTTTGCTTATTTTGTAATCCATTGTCAATGTAATGAAGCCTTGTTAATTTGTAACCATGTTAGGTTAATATTTTATGTGATTTTGATAGTGATTGAGCTGTTAACTCAGCTTATCCAAATGTACAAGTTATGTTTTCATAGTTTCAATGTAATTAGTGGTATTAGGTAAGCATTAGGTGAAGTGTTAATTGACTTTGCTATGTCAATATTTTCTTTTATGTATTGGCATTAAGCCATTGTTTTAAGTCAATGAAAATCATTAGATTTCATTCAACTTTCATGCTCCATTTTTCTTTGCTTTCTTTTTTCTCTTCTTCTTCTTTGCTTGAATCATGTTTGGTTCTTTTACGTGAAAGAGCTTTGTTGCTTGATCCTCAACCAAAGCATACTTATACCGGATTAAGTACGTTGTTGCTCAAGAAAGCATACTTATACCGGCATAATTACACCAACAATTGGTATCTAGAGCTTATTTCTTAGTGGACTTGTTATACTCAAATCTCAGAACCATGGCTTCATCAGGCTTCTCACTAGCTGCTCCACCAGTCTTCAATAGAGAGGGCTATCACATATGGGTGGTCAAAATAAAGATCTACCTGCAGGCATTCGACCTATGGGAGGTGGTCAACTTAAATGTTGAACCAGAACCACTAATTAGAGCCAACCCAACAGTGGCTCAGTTGAAACAGCATTCTGAAGAAAAAACCAAGAAGCACAAGGCTATGTCATGCATTTAGAACTGTGTTTCTGATGTAATTTTTACTAGAATCATGGCTTGTGAAACACCAAAACAAGCCTAGGACAAGCTCAAAGATGAGTTCCAAGGCACAGAGAGGACAAGGCAGTAGCAGCTCTTAAACTTGAGAAGGGATTTCGAGAATTTAAAGATGAAGGAAGAAGAAACTGTCAAGAAGTATTCTGACAGAATCATGGCTGTAGTTAACAGCATAAGGCTCTTTAGAGAGTAGTTTGATGAGGCAAGAATTGTGGAGAAAGTGCTCTCTACCTTACCAGAGAGGTACGAGGCAAAAATATCCTTCTTAGAAGATTCAAGGGACCTGACCAGCATCTCTTTAACAGAGCTAATCAATGCTCTGTATGCACAAGAGTAGAGAAGGGCCAACAGGATGGAGGAGCATCAAGAAGGTGCTCTCCAAGCCAAATCATACTTACACCGGCGTAAGAACTGGAAAAACAGGCATGAGCCTGATGCTACAATTAGTGATGACCAACCATGCAGGCACTGTAAAAGGCCTGGTCATCCAGAAGAAAGATGTTAGTTTAGACCAGATGCACAATGTCAACACTGCAAGAAGATTGGCCATGTTGAAAAAGTTTGCAAAAATAAGGGCAGACCAAGATACAATCAACAACAACAGCTAAATGCTGAAGCTCAAGTAGTAGAAGAAAACAGCGACCAAGAAGAGCAAGTCTTTGCAGTTTCTTGCTCAGCTGTTAAAGAAAAAGCCACAAAAGGATGGCTAATTGATAGTGGTTGTACAAACCACATGACTTATGATGCTGCCATCTTCAAATCAATTGACAGAAGCTTCAAAACAAAGGTGAAAGTGGGTAATGGACACTTCATAAAGGCAGAAGGCAAGGGAGATGTGCTGACACGCACTCCTATAGGTAATAAGCTCATTTCGAATGTGTTGCTAGTACCTAAAATTGACAGAAACCTTCTTAGCATAGCTCAATTGCTAGAGAAAGGCTATTCTGTTATGTTCAAAGGCAAAGAATGTCTAATTAGTGATCCAAAAAGATCTATGCTTATGACAGTGGCTATGACACACAAAAGTTTTATTGTGGACTGGAATAAAAGTCCAGATAGTGCCTACACAGCTGTTGTAAATGAATCCAAGCTGTGGCACAAGAGGCTTGACAAAGCCAACTACAAGTCAATCGCTCAGCTAACCAAAAAAGATTTGGCTGAAAACTTTCCCAACTCAGTTGAAAATGAGGAATTTTATAAGGAAACCGAGGGATACAAAAGAAAATTAGAAGAAGGTGAGCAAGAACTTGTGCCATTGGAAGATCAAGCACAAGTTGAAAGCATACCAATTGAAAATATGGTTTCAAAGAAAAGAAAGACACATGATAAACTTCTAAGCTCTAGAAAGAACAAAAGCAAATTGGCCGGTGCTGAAAAATATCCAGTTTTTAGAGATGATGGAATTAATGCTCATCCAAAGAAAAGCAAAAGATCTCGTAAAAAGGCTAAAAAGCGATGGTTAAGGGAGTAGGCCAAACTTGTAAAAGAAAAACTACAGTCAAAAGAGCTGCTGGAAAAGAATGACCAGCAATTACCTACAAAGAAAAATCTCAAATTTTCGGAAGAATGTCTACAAGCTATCCAACGCAGTCAAATTTCAGTAAAAACCTTTTCAATGGAATAGAATAACCAGCAAGAAAAAGGGTCTGAAATGGGAGTTAGCAGCATGGAGTCTAAGGAGGAGTGTTGAAGTTAGCCTCCATGCAGCAGCAAAAGTTGGCCATCCATGCAGCCCATGCAGCAAGCAAAACAACAGCCAATATGCCGAGCTGTCAAGACAAGCTGAAGTTGTTATTTCATGTGGAAACTTTGTCATTTTGCTTATTTTGTAATCCATTGTCAATGTAATGAAGCCTTGTTAATTTGTAACCATGTTAGGTTAATATTTTATGTGATTTTGATAGTGATTGAGCTGATAACTCAGCTTATCCAAATGTACAAGTTATGTTTTCATAGTTTCAATGTAATTAATGGTATTAGGTAAGCATTAGGTGAAGTGTTGATTTACTTTGCTATGTTAATATTTTCTTTTATGTATTGGCATTAAGCCATTGTTTTAAGTCAATGAAAATCATTAGATTTCATTCAACTTTCATACTCCATTTTTCTTTGCTTTCTTTTTTCTATTCTTCTTCTTTGCTTGAATCATGTTTGGTTCTTTTACGTGAAAAGAACTTTGTTGCTTGATCCTCAACCAAAGCATACTTATACCAGATTAAGTACATTGTTGCTCAAGAAAGCATACTTATACCGACATAATTACACCAACACTGATGAGCAGCGATAAGTAGGAATGGAATTGAGCACTGCTTTCTCCATATCCTTGGCTAATCCTCATTTCACAATAGAGACAATGTAGTTCATAACGACTGAATCACGTGGCAACTTTATAGGCCCATTACCTGGCAGTCCAAACTCCTCTTCAGACATCTTGAAGAGTACAAGAAAAATGTTGTTGCTGAGAAATGCCAAGGGAATCACAAAACGTCTCTTATCTATTGTATAGATAGCAAAGCAGCCTTTATCAACTACTAATGATTCATTAGAATGTTTTGCAGTATCAATATATATTTTACTGGTTCATGTTGAAGCGATTCTTTTATTTCTAATGGATGCTATCTTCTGCCACTTTCTTGTCGTTCTGATAAGATTCTTTGAGGTAATCATGCTTGTTTCCATTTGTTGCGGACTAAAATCTTAGAAAAAGAATAGGAAAAAGAAGGTTGGTTCTTTTATAGTCTCTAGTACTAATGAAGGAAGGAAATTAGCCTGCTATTGTATTAGTCTTATTGCTGTAAATTGACAAGTAATAAAAAAATGAATCATATGTTTAACAAACTTAACGACATCACATGGTGTACTAAACAATGTCTTGTTGTGGATCCAAAGCCCGTGATCAAAACCATGTAAACAAGAAAACTTGCAGATGACTAAAAGAAAACTTGCAGAGGACTAAAAGAAAACTTGCAGATGACTAAAAGAAGAAGTTATGCTGGATTTAAAAATTTAATATGTTATGTTCCGGAATTTTAAGTAGAAGAAATGTGAGAAAAAAGAGAAAGAGCAGAGAAGAATTGAGAAGAAGAGAGAATCGCAGAGAAGAAGAAGATTAAAATTTCATGCATAAAATGCATAACTGTTTTCCTCCATCTATCGTGCTTTTAAAAGGAAAATAACAAGAAGCTGACGTGGTCCTTTTCTATTATACAAAACTCTCCGTTTTGCAACACCCCAAAACTCTCCATTTTGCTAATATGCTACGCCCCGTTTTACCAATTTATTCTCCTATTTTCCTGCTTACTTTCTAACCCGTAACAATACTCCCTCCCAAAAAAATGTTCCTTGTCCTCAAGGATGAAAACAGGGAAATTTGGTTTGAAACAAGGTTAAGGATTCCTATGTCGCATACTCAGGAAAAGAGTCAACCCATTCGACTGATACTGCAGTAATAGCTTGGTTGAATAGCAGCCTGGTCTGGAATTCTGAGACGAAGGGAAGCCGTGCCACTATAGCTATTGGTACAAACAGTAACACAGCCATCATGTATTCAAACCCTCTTACTAGTGCCTTCATTGACCCCCACATTGCTATTCCCCTATCAGAAATTATACCTTCATCCCTCTTACTGTGAGTTGTGTGCTCGTTTGAAATGTCTTCTACAAAAGCATCTGTTTGTTCATTGCTCATTGTAGTCACCGTTCTATCTTCCATAACCCGCCATATCCTTAATGCTGTTATTCCCTCATAGAATGCTAGATGCCCACCATGTGGTGAAGTAGCAAGAATAATATTTTCATTGAGCCTACATTCATCCCATGGAATAGCTTCGTTGGTGCATACTGGATCATCTAAAGCACTGACACACAAGAGAGGTATAGACACATTTTCTACATAATCAGTACTGCTTGATCTCTTATAATACGTATCCATAGTCTCAAATTTCCCAAGAACTCGAGTAGCATGGTTGTCAAAATCCCTAAGAGAACTTGACTTTTCAATGCCTTCCCAGTTTGCAATACGAGACAAAATGGACTGATGCAAATGTGCAGAATCTTGAAGGCCAACTGTTAGCGCTCTGTCATATAATTTCTGCATAGGTCTACGGTTTATGAACCTATCACATGTCAAGAGGTCCCAAGGAGAGCATATAGCTGTTGCACCAACGAGAGGAGTATTTACCCCATCCTCTCCAAGATATTTTAACAAAATATTGGCAGCAATGCTAGTTCCAACAACATACAGAGGAGCTCTTGGATATTCACAACGTATATGGTCACTAATTTTCCGCAGATTGTCATACCATCCAGCATTATAACAGCAATCAGACATTAAGGATACACCTCCCAATCCACGATGATTGCTTACAACAACATTCCAACACTGACTTGCTAGGTTGAACGCAAAATGCTTCACATATGCAGCAACAGAGTTGCTGGACAAGCCAGGAATCACAATCACAATCGGAGTTTTATCATCTTTCGAAGTAGCAGAACTATCAAGCATGCCAGAAGTAACACCCGCAACATCCTTGTAAGTTAGCCAGTCCAAAGCAATTGTTCCACCATCAAAAACAAAGGATAAATGTCGTCTATAAGTAAGTGGAGGAGCCCTTCCCAGAAAACTCAACAGAACAGTCTGAAGATGAAGACTGATACGCCCTTGTTGCTTCAAATTCACTAACTCCTCCATAGGATTCTCAAATAGCTCAAATCCAAAACGGTCCTGCATACTCTTCAAGTATGCTGACCAGGATAGCATTTGAAGACCCTCATTTCGTGGGAGATATAAATGGTGCCATTCCAGTATTCGTCCTTCCAAGTTCAGCGTAAGTAAACGAATCTTGCTAGACTCTGGTGTACCCTCGGCTTCACAATACTGTTCCAATTTTGTCCACCATCCCCTAAAATCACTGCCATCGAACCTGGAGCATTCAAGCTGACTGGTTTTCGCAGATACTCCCACCATACCTGCTTGATTCTTCTGATGCATACTACTTGCAGCTGCCATCTTTGGACCCACTAGAGCCTGTGTTAGCTCTGCGTCTTTAGGTAATGACCCAAGTAGGGCTTCTAAGACCCCCGTTTCATTATCCATAGCCGCATTAGCTGATGGTCCATTTGGTGGAGGTCCGAAGTACTAACTTAGCAAGGCCCGATCATCCCCACAGAACTCATCCTTGAATTCTTGGAGTTGAGTCTCCATCTTGGTCTCTAAACGAACCATCGCCTCTTGAATTTTGGAAATCCCCTGTTGTAGGCCACTAACCTCCCTCTTCAGGCGTGTTGAAACACCGTAACTATCCATCACAGGGATCGTAAAAGCTCTGATACCTTTGTTATGTTCCAGAATTTTAAGTAGAAGAAATGTGAGAAAGAAGAGAAAGAGCAGAGAAGAATTGAGAAGAAGAGAGAATCACAGAGAAGAAGAAGATTAAAATTTCATTCATAAAATGCATAACTATTTTCCTCCATCTATCGTGCTTTTAAAAGGAAAATAACAAGAAGCTGACGTGGCTATTTTCTGTTATACAAAACTCTCTGTTTTGCAACACCCCAAAACTCTCCGTTTTGCTAATATGCTACGCCCGTTTTACCAATTTATTCTCCTATTTTTCTGCTTACTTTCTAGCCCGTAACATAATATTACTGTAAGACTGATACTAGTTAGTTATTAGTCATGTTAAGATGCCGAACAACGAAAGGACAGGTGGAACCAACAGAACAAGAAAAAAATTCCTTGAAAGGTTCTTTGCATCTACAGATTTTGCCAATTCCTATCGGAGTTGGTTACATTGTGGATGTACTGTTACTTACTAAGCATGGTTGATGGACTGCAATACTTCATATTAGACATTCTTTTACCTGTTATCCTTTTCTGGCCAGTACATTGCAATTCAATTGCTCCTTTCTGATAAATGATGTGACAATTTTATGCTTACCAAATTTCATTCTTTGCCAATTGCAGTTACTAATCAGGAAATATATATCCAGAGGTGTCCAGTAGAAGTTTAACGGTTAATACAGATGTGAGGTTACTGGATTCCTTTGAAAAATGTGAAATCTTGAAAGTGCTTTAATATTTTACTTTTATATGTATTTGCATTTGGTAGTAGTAGATGGTAGATGGTAGATGGTAACCATGAGAAATAAACATATTTTAGTTATCAAAAAGGGCTACTGTGTTTCATGAAGTTAACTTTTTACAACGAACCCTCTTTGGGGCATATAATACAGATGTTTAATAATCATTTACAAATTTCTTTTCTTTCCTTTTGGGGTTGCAGATTGCATGTTTTTTCCATGGTAAATATGCTCAGAACCCGCAAACAAGCGATTCTTTTTCAGCATGTCCTTCATGGAAGTGTCACAGGCCGCAGTTCATTCTAGCCCTGTGACAGTGGTATGTACTGCACGATGAGCAGCTATTGCTAGTAATAGAATTGACCACTGCTTTCTCCAAATCTTTAGCTAATCCTCGTCGTACCAACAACACTATGTAACTCATTATGACAGAATCGCACAGGAATGTTGAAGGCCGATTGCTCGACAGCCCGAACTCCTCTTCCGACATCTTGAGGAGTACCTGGAAAATACTGTTGTTGAGAAATGCCAAAGGAATCAAAAAAAGCTTCTTATCCATCGTGTAGGCAACAAAATAGCCTTTACCAACAACTGATTTATTAGAATTATCTGCATTAGCCATCATTGGGTTATTACTCCTTGGTGAAGTAATTCTTTTCCTTTCAATGGCAGCTATCTTGTTCCACTTCCTGGCCATTTTGATGAGCTTCTTTGTGCTGATCATGATTGCTTTCTCACTAAGAAATAAATGAGGTAGAGCAAGAAGTTTGAAATGGGAATTCTAATGGTGAGGAGGGGAAGTCATTGTTGTGTATTTATAGATAGCATAAACAAAAACAACTTTATTTGTACCTTTCATTCCACTGTGAATATCTAAGAAAAAGGATATAATTATTTCTCCTGGAATCGATGTTTTCTGAGACATATTTTTCACTTGGTTGACAAGTAACTAGGCTTGAGCTCCTCCTCCTAATTTCTGTCTTGTACTTTAAAGACATAGCAGGTGTACAAGTACTGAAAGGTCATATTTCTCTCTCATAACCACTAAAATACATATAAACAAAAAGATTCTAAACAAGGCTAGATCTATATTAGATCCAGATTTAAAGTTAGTTAAAAAACCAACTTAGTTTCACTGCTAATTTGTAGAAAAAATCTATTTACTTGGAAAGAAGTGATGAAAACAACTAAAACAACAAACTTGGGTCCTAGACAAGGTTAACATCTAGTGATTTACATGTGGAGTGATAACCAATGCAAACTGTTAAATAAGTTTTTCCTTTTTCAATCTTCATATGAATGCTAAAAGACAAAGGCATAAGAGGAGCCAAGGAGTTTTATAACAAGAACCTCGATTTGCTGTCTCTGTTGAAATTCTGTTTCTTCAAGAAAAAAGACGGCCAGTTTACCTGCTTCTCGCTTGTCATAAAAGATAGTGACAATGAACTGCATTTCGCTTAAATATTTTCAGATTATCAATTATGAATTTGAAAGAAATGGTGAGGATGACGGGAGAAGATATTCCACGGCAGCCAGAAGTTTGGCTTGCCTTTGCGCTTGAAATATCTGGAAAAGGGAACATTTTACCTGTATTGGTGGTAACTGTCTCGAAGTAATAAACATGGATAACAATGAACCTTTACATTAGCCATCCATGTGTATAACAATATCATTAACTGAGATAAGATCATATTAACTTCAAAAGATTACAGTTTAATTAATGATGCTAGAAACATATCATGTAACGTTGCAAGATATATGGATATCATTTTAGAACAGAAGCTGTTTTTTCAATTGCATCGAAGATCAAATGGAAGTTAACTTCCTGATATGTTGCAAGAGTTGCATGTTCATCAAGGGGACAAAACTGATGTTTATTACATTATACAAAGTTGGTAGGATTTACAAGGAAATATCTTTTGGTATAATACAATATGTTGCTTTGAATAATATATACCTAGAAAGAGATGGTATTTGCTCTATTTTATACCAGAATCTTTTTACATGTTTCAAAGCCAGTTCACTTAGAATCCACAAACAAGTACTGATTGTTGATCTGCATGTCCTCGACAGGCATAAGTGTCCAGTGAACAACTATAAGTAGTAATGAAAGTGAGCACTGCTTTCTCCAAATCCTTAGCTAATCCTCGTTTCACAATGGAGACAAGGTAATTCATGACAACTGAATCACATGGCAATGTTATAGGCCCATCACTTGGCAGTCCAAACTCCTCTTCAGACATCTTGAACAGTTCACGAAAAACGCTATTGCTGAGAAACCCCAAGGGAATCACAAATCGTTTCTTATCCATTGCGTAGATAGAAAAACAGCCTTTAGGAACTATGGATGATTTATTAGAATGATTAGCAGCAGCCATCTGTCTAGTAGGCCTTGTTGAAGCAGTTCTTTTCCTTCCAATGGATGCCATCTTCTGCCACTTTCTTGTCATTCTCATAAGCTTCTTTGAGGTAATCATGCTTGCTTCCATTTGTGTTGCAGATGAAAATCTAGGAAAAAAGGAATAAAAAGGAGGTTGATTTGTATGTAATTGCTAGTACTGATCAGGGAAGGTAGTAAGTCTGCTATTTATACAAGAGGAACAAAAACTACTTGATTACTTTTGTTGGTAACTCCAAAGCTGAAGCATGTAATTGCTAGTATCAAAATCTATGCTTACAGTATCAAAATCTATGCTTACAACTTTGTTGCAGATTCTTTCAATGTTAGTTAACACCAATTAGGGAATTCCAAGAGAGAAATTTGGAAGATAATGAAATATCTCAAGAATACTGCATTAGTACGGAATTCATGCTTTGACGCTGTAAATTGACGAGGAAAAACTGAATCATATGGTTAACAAACTTAACGAAATCACATGGTGTACTAAACTTTGTCTTGTTTTGGATCCAAAGCGACCGGATAAAACTATGTAAACAAGAAACTTGCAGATAACTACTTAAAGTTGTGCTAGTTTTGGAACTTTAATATTAATGTAAGACTATTATTAGTTAGTTATTTGTACATTAAGATACTGAGAAACAAAAGGACATGTGGAACCAATAAAAAAAAGAAAAAAAAAGCATTGAAGGGTTCTCGGCTTCTACCTGAATTGTTTTGTTGTGGATCCAAAGCCAGAAGATGAAACTATGTAAACAAGAAACTTGCAGATGACTACAACATGTTGTTCCAGATTTGGGACTTTAGTATTAATGTAAGAATGTTATTATTTAGTTATTAGTTACATTAAGATACTGAACAAAAAAAGTAGATGTGGAACCAACACAAAGGAAAAAAAAGTTGCATTGAAAGGTCTCGGCTTCTACCTGATTTGGTCAGTCACTATCTGAGTTGGTTACATCATGATACATTGTTACTTATTGGGCAAGGTTGATAGACTGCAGTAATTCATATTAGACTTTATTTTTGCCTATGTTCCATTTTTGGCTAGTACATTGCAATCCAATTGCTTATTTCTTGACAATGTAAGGTTACCACTTTTCATTCTTTACCAATTGCAGTCACTAATGCTGGAAATATATTATCAGAGATGTCCAGTAAAAGTTTTAATACAGGTTTGAGGTTACAGTATCCCTATGGAAAATGTGAACTCTTGAGAGTGCTTTAATATTTTACTTCTATATGTATTTGCAAGGCATATGCTACAGCAGTTTAGTAATCATTTACAAGTTTCTTTTGCTTGCTTTTGGGGTTCCAATTTGCAGGACGTTTTACATGGTTAATATGCTCAGAACCCACAGACCGGTAACTGTTTTTCAGCATGTCCTTCGTGGAGGAATGTACTGTAAGACGAGCAAATATTGCTAGTAATTGAATTGAGGACTGCTTTCTCCAAATCTTTGGCTAATCGTCGTCGAACCAACAAGACTATGTAACTCATGATGACAGAATCGCATGGGAACGTTATAGGTCCATCGCTTGACAACCCAAACTCAGACATCTTGAAGAGTTCCTGGAAAATACTGTTGTTAAGATATGACAAGGGAATCACAAAACGCTTCTTATCCGCTGTGTATACAACAAAATGGCCCTAATCACCAACTGATGATTCACTAGAATGATCTTCATCAGCCACCTTTGGGCGAGTTCTCCCTGGTGAAGTAATTATTTTCCTTCCAATGGCGGCCATCTTCCTCCATTTCCTTTCCATTCTGATGAGCTTCTTTGTGCTAAGCATGCTTGCTTTCTGACAAGGAAATAGGTTGAGGTAGAGCAAGAAGTTTGAAGTGAGAATTCTAATGGTGAGGAGGAGAAGCCATTGTTGTGATATTTACAGACACAGAGACAACAAAAACAACATTTTATTTGTAGCTTTCCTTCAGCTGTGAATATTTAAGAAAAAAGGGTATAGTTATGCCAATCACAATCAATAATTGATAATACATAAATTTCACTTGTTTGTCAACTAACAAGGCTTGAGCCAGCTCCTTTCAATTTCTTTCTTGTATTTAGATACAAACTCCAGAACCCATTTATTTATTATTAATGTTAGTTAAAAAACCAACTTACTTTCACCTATGCTGGTTCCTAGAAATTATCTATTTACTTAAACAGCTAAAACAACAAACTTAAAGTCCTAGACAAGGTTAAGATCTTGTGCTTTACATGTGGAGTGATAACCAAAGCAAATAGTTAACTAAGTTCTTTTATCTTCATATGAACATTGTATGGAATGCATACCTTGACACTGTAAATTGACAAGGAAGAAGCAGGACCGAATCATATGTTCTACAAATTTAACGAAATCACATGGTTTATTAAACTATGTTTGTTTTTTCTTGAAGTGTATAAAACTATGTAAACAAGAAGCTTGGAGATGACTAAAACAAGGTGTGCTAAGTTTGGGACTTTACCTAAATGACATCCTTGAAGAAATTAGGAACGTTAGCATTTAATTAGTTGTTGGAAGTCTATGAATGGTCAAAGGCCAAGTGCTTTGCTGCGGTGGAACATTCAATATAGTATTGTTGTTAGTTAGATGGAGATGCTGAACAACAAAAGGACATCTTGACCCAACAGAACAAGAAAAAAAAAAAGAACTGGAAGGTTCTCGGCTTCTACTTTGATTATGTCAGCTCCTACCTATAGGAGATGGTTACACCCTGTTATGTTCCGACTCTTCTTTGTTCTTTGAAGTACCCTGGTCGAAATCCGTGTCGGATGCATAATTTACACATGGGAATAGAGATATGACCCTTTAAGGGCTCTCCAAATACATGGAAAAAAGGTTTAAAAGAAATTGAAGACACCCGTATCGAACATAAATCCGTAGATGATGCAGACAAGAAAATTTAACATAGGATATCCTGTTGTTTTAATGGTTGTAAACTGCATTGGTGCTATACTTGTTTTTAGGCCTTTCTTTTTTCTGGAGTTTTTCTTCTTTGTCTACTATACTGCATTTCAGTTACAAAACAATCACATATGGGTATTGTCAAGTGATGGATTAATGCAAGTGAAATACAAAAAGTTCATTAAGGAGTGCAAAGATGAAGTAGCTTCTCTTGGCATTAGTTAAGCAGCAAGCAGATTTTCACTGATAACAAGTTCAGTTATCAAAAGTGATAATATTACGCTTCACATAAGTAATTCATTTTTTTTTTTTACAGAGAACCGTCTTTGATAATCATAAGTAGTGATAATCTGGGAGTGCCACTTTATTGCCATTCTGATAAGTTTCTTTGTAGGTTACCTTATGTTTTGCAGATAGACATATTAAAGCTAGAAAGTGAGGTCGATTGGGAGGAAGAAAACTCCTCCCTATGCTGACCAAAGCCTTACGTTACATGGGTTGTGAATTTGAAAGCTGAAGATACAAGTACTTTGTATTGGATTGGACTCGATGTTTGCAACTTAAATGATTGTACCAGACTACGGAATTCATGGCTTGATGCTGAAAATCAACAGGTACGAAGCAAAAGCGCTTTCTCAAGTCAAGACCATGTGCTTTGTCATGGTGGAATATTCAATGAAAGATTTTAATATGTTTGGTGAAGATAATCAACATAAAAATGCCAAAATGCACAACCAACAGATTAGAAAAAAAATGGTTAGGTGGCGTAAAAACTCCAAAACCATTAAAATCAACATATTTTTAACACTTACATCAAAATGAATAAATCTAAGCTTTAAATCTTTCCTTTAAAAAAATTGGATATTTTCTTGATTAATGAATCAAAGAAATTTTTGAATTTCAAGCATATTTCATTCTTTAAAAAATTTTGATTTTTTCACTAAAAAAAGGAAAATATTGGGTGTCATTAGGGCTTAAATTTATTCATCATTTACTACGTCAATTCAATTTTCTTAATTATTTATTAATATTTAAAGTTTTTAGTTTAGAATTATTCTAACATATGTAAGCTGGAAAACTATCAAAACTTAAAAGTACAATTATAATATTATGCTAAAAACCTAAAACTGATATTTGTAAATATAAAATTTATTTTTATTTATTTTTAATATTTGATGTAATTTTTACGATTATAATTATAAAATTAACTATTACCTTATCAATCTTTAGTAATAATAGTTAATTTTAATTATAGTTTAATACTAAAGATTGGCATTTACTATCATTTTCTTTATAAATTGGAAAATATCCAAAACTTTCTTGTATCAAATTTTAATTCTAAAATGTTAATCTAAAATTGTAGAATTTAATGAAATAATTGTTTACAAATCTGATATTTAGAATTATTTTAATATAGTTTTCATATTACTTTAAGAGCTAATTTTAGCTTTTAGATGAACTTTTTTGTATTTTATAGCTTTTTAAATTAATTATGTTTCATTTGAATTTTACTTGATTTTTATTATTTTTAAAATTAGTACGAGTTTACTTGTTATTTTATTTTCTCATTTTAAGTCTCAAATGAAGAATGAAAGACTTGAAGTATAAAGTAAAAAGTGGAGCATGCCCTTCAATTTAAAAATTTTGGCAACAAGTAGTCTGCTCTACCACAATTTTTGCGTGCGGTGGAGCAACTTCATTTAAAACTCTAAAAGCAAAGGTGTCAAGATTTAAGAGAAGAAAGAGAAAAAAGAGAAAAAAATCACTTAAAGGCTAAAGAACATCTCTCTCACACTAAGGGAAATTTCAAGCTTTCAAAGACAAGAAAGAAAAGCTATCAAAGTGCCCGACATAAATACTATAATTATTTTCCTTTCTAAATTATTTCTTTTTACTTTTTATTGATGCAAATTTATTGTGGATCTCTTTTTGTGTTATTTTCGCAACTCAATATAAACTAAATTATATTTTCTTGGAACAATAACAAATCTTATATCATAGTTAATTGATTTATTCTCTTCGACTATTTTGATCTTTGCTAATTATTTATTCAATTCTATGCTTATTTAACCTACTTGTCTAGCCATCAAGTTGTATTAATTTGATAATTGGTGTGTCGTTGAAAGCACCAAAAATAACCTATCCCTATGAAATAACAAAAAGAATAATATAAGGGAATTAGGGTCAAACCGTCAAGGACTAGATTGCTACAACTTCTTGTTCCTCGAAATCCTAGGCACAATCGTGCCCAAGAAAAATGGCATACCTGTAAAAAATAAAAATAAAAAACAGAATTAAAAATATAAATGAGTTGAAATTGGTTATCTCGATCCTCATTGGGTTCAATTCTAAGCTTTAGGTGATCATTCTCATGACAGAATAAGCCAATTATAGTGGAAGAAAACACCTACGACTATCGGCCACTTATATTTTAGACTTACAATTTAGAGGAACCTGACTCTAGCCAACCGTCACTTTTCTAGGACCGTCTTACACTAGATCATTGTTTCTCAATGGCGAATGCCACGCCATTTCGTCTCTTAGGCTCGACAACCTCTGACGTAGTAAGTTACTGAACTGACTGTGCAACCTTCTCAAAACATACAAAGCGATCGCCTTTGCACAAGATGAAAAGATCACTTTTGGTAAGACATAAACAAAAGCGTCAATCCCGTAATGCGGAGAAACGATGAAATACTCGTTGAGAAGGCTAAGTGCGGGTTCTAAGCCTCATGAACCTTTTTTAGGAAATTTCGACAACCTTTGGCTAGATGAGTTTAGTGGCTCATGCTTTTCAAGAAAAAAAAGAAAGAAATAAGTTTAATAAAATAGAATTTTATTAAAAAATAAAAGGAACAAAAAGTTAAGAGCTTTAGGGAGATAAAGTTTTTATAGAAAAGATGAGTGAATATTTATGTCACTCCATCCCCTATTTATAATATATAGAAAAACTAGTATGTTCCTATTTATACTCTAAAAGATAAATAAAGATAAAAGTTGAAATTAAATCTAAATAATAATTTTAACAATAATCCTAATAAAATTCAAATATAAATAGAGTCTTATGTTTATAAATATCTTCTTTGAATTTTTGCCCCCAAGTCTTTTACACTTTATATTTTCGGCACCACTTCTTTCCTATTTCGCATGCTGACCCATTTTATCTTTAAATTCACACTTTTTGCCCCCAAATTTCCTTTTACCTTCAATTTAATCCTTACAAGATAAAAAACCATAAACAACCCAAATTAGTAGGATCAAACTCAAAATATATATGTCATTAACACATAAAAGTATGTCATTTTGGAGCATTATCAATAATCTTGATTTATTTTGAAGGAGAAAATCAAGGATTAAATCTAGATTGAATAAATTAGGATTAACTTTAGCAGCGCTAATGAACGAGTTAATTTGCAACTAAGATAGGAATATATTTGGTGCCCTGATCAACCCAATAGGATTGTTCTTAATGACTTCACTCAATTTGTCTAGCATAGAAATATAGCTAATAGGGAAGGGAGATTAACTTAGCCAGATACCAAAAGGGTCTAGTTAATGCCATTGAATGTTGCTTAGAAATTAGGCTCAAGGGTGTTAAAAGCCCTCAAAACTTTAAAAAAAAAAATTAAGCTCTTGCTTTTTTCTTACATTCAATTGGGCACTTGAGTATTTAAAATGAATAAAAAAAGGTCTTCAAAATTTTTCAAAAAAAAAAAATAAGCCCCTCCTTTTTTTTTTTTTGCACTCAATTGGGTACTTGAACTGCCAAAATGCATCAAAAAGACCATCATACTTTAAAAAAAAAAAAAAGCAATTTAGCCCCTTTTTTTTTTCACTCAATTGGGTACTTTAAAAGTTGACTGTTAAAGTTAAATGCCCTTAATTTTTTTTAGTTGAAGTCACCCCATATCACAACTACGACGTGATATGTGGCAAACAAATTATAAAAATAAAAATTATAAAAATTATTAAATTTTAATAAAAACATAAAATATATTAAAAATTAGACAAATATATAAAAATCATAAAAAATATGAAAAAAAACTATAACATTTTATAAAAATCATAAAAAATTATAAAATGCATCAAAAGGTTCTTTAACCATTAAACGACCCCTAATATTTTTCTAGTTAAAGCCATCATGTGTTACAATACAACATAACATGTGGCAAAAAGTGATAAAAAATCAATAAAAGTTATAAAAAATTATAAAATACTTCTTTTGGTACAATATTTTTAGATTTTTTTACAAAATTTATATTTCTTTACATTTTCTATAAATTTCTTACAATTTAATAAAAATTTATAATTTTTTTCTATATTACTATATTTTTATATATTTTTTTACGATTTTTGTAAATTTTATAATTTTTAATATTTTTATTAAAATTTAAAAATTTTATAATTTTATAATTTTATAACTTTTATTGATTTTTTATTTTTTTATAATTTTTTTGCCACATGTCACGCCGTGATTGTGACACTAAGTAATTTTAACTAAAAAAAATTAGGGCAATTAACTTTAACAGTCAACTGTTAAGATACCCAATTGAGTGCAAAAAAAGCAAAGCATGGACTTAATTGCTTTTTTTGAAAAAGTTTGAGGGCACTTTTGATACATTTTGACAGTTTAAGTACCCAATTGAGTGCCAAAAAAATAGAAGCCTAATTGTTTTCTTTAAAAAAGTTTGAGGGCTGTAAGAACCCATTATTGCCCGGGCCCATGTCAATAAACAAACCAAATTAAAAACCAAAATAAAGTGTCCAGTCCTTTTTACAGTCCAGATTAAACTCAATCCCAAAACTCAGTAGGCCCAATTTTACAAATAGCCTATACCCAAAATAAACCCTTTGGCCCAAACATAAACCAAACCCACCTAGTCTAAACCTAACCCAAACTTACGGGGCCCAAGAGGCCCCAAATACCTAAACCTTTTAGAAACCCTAAGGATTTCTAAAATCCCTTGCGCCGCAACCTCCTTTTAGCCTTCAACTAGCTGCCTCTTTACGCCGCCATCAACGCCCCTATCGCTACCTTGTTTCTCGTCATTAACCTGCAAGAAAAGGAAAGAATGTAAACAGAAGCAAATAATCAGCCAAATAGTTAGGATCAGAATCAGGATTTAATAATTTTTAGATTCATTTTCAACTATAAATGGATGTAAAAACAGTGCAATGGGGATTTTTTTACGAATACAATACAAAAAAATCAGAGTTTACAAAGGTATACAATCGTATCCAAATATCTCAATGTTCTTTTTATAATAATATATACAAATATACATACATCCTTTTTTGCAAAATATAAAAAAAAAACTTCAAACTTTCTTACCTTTCTTGACGAAACAGAGGAAGAAACCAAGGGGTTTTCCCTCGTTATTCATGTTTTGGGGTACAAAAGGGGTTTTTGACCCCAGATTTCGCTTTAGGAGGCCTTAAGGGAACGAAATACCCCCCTTTGGGGGTTTTGACCACTGTATACGACGACACCGACAACGGTGCACGATGGCGGGTCGGACCGGAGCCCTGGCCGAAGGCCGAAGAAGAGAGAGCTCTTTAGGCTCTGTTTGTTTTTTTTTTTTTTGAAATGGTTTTAAAATGCTTTTTTTTTTTTACTGAATTTTAGTTTATATAGGCTACCTATACGGCGTCGTTTTGGGGGTTACTTTTAAAGACCAAAACAGCGTCATTTAAGGGTCAGGATCTGCGTGTTGACTCGATACCCGGGGAGGATCTGCGTGTTTTTATAAAAGGGGCAATTTCCCTCTTTGGTCCTTCCGCAATTTTATTATTTGTAATTTCGTTCAATTTAAATTTTCTTTTATTTTTAATCTAACCCTAAAAATTTGCTTTTGTCTCGATTTGGTCTCTAGCCATTTAAATACAAACATTGGAATAATGCCATTTTTGGGAATAGGGCATATTTGCCCAGTGAGTCCCCCTCTGTGGTACACGTCTCAATTAGGTCCCAAATTCGGTTTTATTCCTTTTTTATTTTACCCCCAAAATTTTACTAAAATTCAGATTTAATCCTTTTCCTTTTATTTTATTTTATTTTTTATTCTGACTTAGTTCTTTAAAATTATTATTATTTATTTATCTTAATACATTATACATATTATTTATTTTAAAACTTTTTTTATCACATATTATTGTTTATATTTGTATATTATTATGTATTATATATTATTTTAAAATTAGTATATTATATAATATTTAAATTGTTTTATCATTAACATAAAATTTTCCATATATTGCCTATTTTAAATATGTATATTATCCATTCTTATGTATATTATCCATTCTTATGTATATTAAATTATTATTATTATATATATTTTATTTTATGTATTTCTTTATAGTAAAAGTTTTATATATTCTATTTATTTATTTTAAAAATATTTATATTTCTTATTGTATCATATACATATGTTATCCATTTTAGTTTTTTTGGTCGTATCATTTTTATTTTTTTATCTTTTTCTAAAAATTGCTATAATATTCATTTATTGTTTTGTAGATATTACCTTATATTATTATTATTATTATTATTATTATTATTATTATTATTATTATTATTATTATTTGTTTTCTTTTATATTTAATCTTGTGTGTAAAGTTCCATGTTTATTTCTCTTTTTATCCTTTGCATAGATTTTAAATTGCTATTATTTGCTCTATATCTTTTATTTAATTATTCATATTCCTAAAATTAAAATTCATTTTCTTTATTTACCTTAACATTATTATTGCTTGTATTATTTGCTATGTTATGTCATTCTTTTATTTAATTGATTATGTTAGTACGTTTTGAATTTTCTTAGTGAATTGTTCTTTGGTATTAATGTAACATTTTACTCAAATCATTGTTTAAAAAAATATATTTTATTTAATTGCCACATTTTATCCAAACGTTTTTTCTTAAATAAGGCAATGTTTTATGTTTAGAAATTCGGGAAATAGTGCCCTAACGTGCTAGGTTTCGATTTTCCGTTTAACTAAATCACTAAATATCCTTTTAATGAATTTTGTAAATCATGAGATGATTTTGGTTACGAGGGTTTAAAACATCATGTCCTAATGTGCTAGATGTGATGCTTATATTTTTTCGGAACAAAGGAATCTCAAGTTTCAACTCAAATTGTTCAAGTTTTTAAAGAAATCATGTTTTCAAATCTTTTCGAATTTTCGACATGAGGACAATAACTAATCAATTCGGTACCAATTTTGGGTGTTACGAGGGTGCTAATCCTTCCTTGTACGTAACCGACTCCCGAACCCGTTTTCTTGAATTTTGTAGGCCAAAATCAATATTTTGAAATAAAACGTTTTATAAGGTGATCCGATCACACCTAAGCAAAAAAGGATTGGTGGCGACTCCCATTTTCGTTTTTAAAAAAGTCGACCCTGTTTTTCAAAATAAAAAATGGTTTCAACGATGGCCTTTTTGATATATTTTGAAAGTTCAAGTACGTAATTAAGTGCAAAAAAGAAATAACAAGGGCTTAATTACTTTGTTTGAAAAAATTTGAGAGCTTTTTACACCTTTAAGCTTAGAAATTATATAGATTAAATAATTGAATGAGAGATAATTTATTAACTGAATTATGTGAAGGTAGAGTCCTAATTCTTTAAAATTAATTGGGAAACTTGGATTTTTCATTCTTTTAGTTTAATAAAATCTTTGTAATTTGTTTCGTTTTAATTTTAGTAATAATTATAATTTATTTTCTTGAATTGGATTAGATAAATTTCAATAGGTGGTACTTAAACCCTTAAAATTCGATTTTCGTGAGAATAATATATTCTCATCACTTTATTACTTGATCGATACGTGCACTTGCATTATAAATTTTCATTCATCAATTATAAACTAATGTATTGCATTTTAGCTAAAATAATTATTATTTTTATATATTTAACTCATTTAAATTTAAATAAATCAATAGAACTAGCAAGTTTAATTAAATTTAAATTTAAATAATTTAATAAAAATCATATATTTAAATAATTTAATTAAATCTATATTTAAATAATTTTGTTAGTTTTAAATATTTAAAGTGATATATATGGCACAATTATTATGCAGATTAAAAAAATGAACGTAAAAATATATTTAAAAAAATTATATGATATTTATATAATGCTTTAGTTGAAATAGTAAAATTGAATTTTTGAGAATTTTGATCTAATTTTATTATTTGTAGTCTTAACTTGAATGAAACCGTGATTAAATCTCTTGTTAGACATTTGTTTGACACGTGTAAAAACCGTGTTACCGCTATCTTTCACTTTTAAATATTGTATAAAAAAAGTTATTTATTTATGATTTTTTTATTTAATTTTTTTATAAATTATATATATAAAAATTTTCATAAAAACATTTATTATTTTTAAATAATAAATATTTTAATTAAACTTAATATATAATTGAAGTCTTTTAACATGAAACTGTTAAGGACACAAATATTTACAGGTGTTTTGACTTGTTATTTCACCATCAATAATCATTATGTTATCTCTTGCAGTATGTATTTTAGTATCGTAGAAGACTTGATATTGGTGTCGACATATCATATTTTTTTATGCTTATTTATTGATTAAGTACAAAAAATAAAAAATCTTGTCATCACCAACAAAAGAAAAGGAGAAGATTGTATAGCCAGAAATTATTTTCAATAATAACGCAATTAGGCAGCTGATATGATATCGTTTGGTCAGCGATTTCCTCCACATGGGACCAAAAAAGGCCACCTTCTGCGCTTCATTTTCTATTTTATGAGGCATCTTGCCATGAACTGGCTCTTTCCTGTTCCATGACTTTCCTTGTTTTCCTTTCAGTAGAAGTGAACTGCATAACGCCGCCGTAATTAGTCAAATAAGTTTACAGTGCTAGACAAAGATGATGTGGTAAGAACATAAACCGAAATTGTTTTTATTTAGTATTTATAGGATTTTTTTTTTTTTGTTTTTTTAAAGTTGTGTTACCTTTCATGACCCGATCTAGCTTATAGAAGATGAGTCATATCGTGAAATTGTTTACATGTAGGTACACCTTCGTAGATTCAAATTCAGGAGCTTTTAAGTTTGTGTCAGAACCCAAAGGCACAACTTTCGGCTAAATGCAGCTTCTATTGCCAAAACATTTAAGAGGAGCATTGAAAGTGTGAGCAAGCAAGAACAGTTTTGGATTGACTTTGACCCAAAAGGTACAAAGATGAAGCATCAAGTTCCAGGCAGCTGGATCCGATAGCTTTGCATTCATATATTGTTGTCTGCTCTACAAGTGGTGTCCACCTAGGCATCCATTGACCCAACTTATGATGCCAAAGTTTTACGTTTAATTTGAGATTAATGGACGGTTAAAGGTACTCGTGGATCCAACTCATAATTTCTAGTGTGAGCAATGATCCTCGCAGGGGGAATTTTGGGACATCGAATTTACCCAAAGTTGTTTTTGATTTCATTCTTTTTAGAAAGAAAAATGACACTCAAAAACATGACTTAGGATCTTGTAATTATATTGGAAAAATAACATTAATACAATGTGTAAAAAAAAAAATTAAGGTTGATTCTGAAAAAGATTAATAGAAAAATAATTGCATATAATCATTTGTACAGCTAAAGAAGCTCTCTTTTGGTTGTAGCCCACCATAGCCTGTTCAAGTTTTGGCAATATGCTTTGCTTAGAATTTGTTCTTTATGTTTCCACTAATTAACAAGCAATCTTTATCAGCTTCATCCATTTTCCTTTTTCACTTAATAGTTTCTTTGGGTCCATAATTGAAACAAATCTCACCAAATTTCAAGGGTGGATCAACTGCCATCCCAGAATTCTTCTTTCTAATTAGTACTACGTACTTACTATTTTTTACAAAAGACTAAACTATCTATATCCTTCCCATCTTTTATTAGATTTTTATTTTTCACTAGCACACGTGGCAACCTATTAAAATAAACATTAAATTATTTATATTGAAGTTGACTTATTATTTATTTTGATTTAATAGACTAATCAAGACAAAATCTGAAAATGCAAAAACATGGGGAACGGAAAGTGAGTTGAAGGTTCCCCTAAAAGTGCCAAAACTTTGCACCCCTAGCCCAACTTTCACTAGCAAATCTATCAATCCCACTGTCAAAAGAAAAGCTCTTCTGTTTTAATGATCTCATTCCTTACGGTCACAGCTGTGAGGGCATAGGCAAAAGGGTCGGTGACAAAGTCCATTATCCCCTTTTGTTGTCTCTCCGCGTTTTAGACAAATGCCTGTCGCTTTCCTTACAGTGTAAGCCTTGTTGAGACATCGCAAACAGTATTCTAATGAGAATAGGGTTGCTCTAAAAAGCATAAAACTCGATCCAAACATTTATGTTAATGCTGACCTGTACTCCACTCCACACACAAAACACTTGCTATAAATAAACTGATGACCCATTACTTTTGCTTCTCACTTGCATTTCTCTCTTCACTCCACACAAATGGCCCTCTTTCTTTGCGTCTTATTCCTTCTCCTTTCTTCTGCTTCTGCTTGTGATCGCTGCTTGCACCAGTCCAAGGCTGCTTATTTCTCCAAAGCCTCTGCTCTTTCCGGTTTAGCCGCAATTTGTTTCCGTTTTTCCTATCAATTTCATTAATACCCAGAGTTGTTTTAGTGGGTGACCTTGTTTTGTGGGTTTGATATTGCAGCGGGAGCTTGTGGATATGGTTCCTTGGCATTAGGTTTAAGTAGTGGACACCTTGCTGCTGGTATTTCTTCTCTTTACAAAGATGGAGCTGGTTGTGGTGCCTGCTTCCAGGTTTGTATAATTCAGTTTTTATCCTTTTTTTTCTTATGATGGAAGTTTGAGTTTGATTTTTCATCATATTTTGGCAGATAAGGTGCAAGAATTCAACTCTGTGCAGCAGTGAAGGGACTAGGATCACACTAACTGATCTCAATCACAATAATGAAACGGACATTGTTCTTAGCAGCAGAGCATTCATGGCGATGGCTAACAAAGGCATGGGCCGAGACATTTTGAAACTTGGGATTGTCGACGTGGAATATAAAAGGTAAACATGAATTAAAAACATTTCTTCATCTAATGGTTTTGTTACAACCACCACATAAAAAACTCAAGAGTCACCTATGGGGCAGCAGCCCAGCAGGCACATTAATGCCTATAATGTTCCAATATATATTTTTTATTACATCCCTTTTTCCAATGTAAATTATTAACTTTGATTGACATCAATTTTATAACTACTGTAACATTGGTGATGTGAAACAGGATACCTTGTGAATACAAAAACCAGAACTTAGCTGTTAGAGTTGAAGAATCAAGCCAAAAACCAAATTACTTGGCAATTAAATTGATGTATCAGGGTGGTCAGACTGAAGTAGTAGCCATTGATGTAGCTAAGGTTAGTTTATTTAGTCCAAGAGTGTTTAAACTTTAAAAAAGAAAAGAAAAGAAAAAGTGGGCTAAAACTATTAGCTTTATATCATTCCAGGTTGGGTCTGCAAACTGGAACTTCATGAGCAGGAACCATGGGGCAGTATGGGACACAAGCAGAGTCCCAAATGGAGCCCTGCAATTCAGATTTGTGGTGACATCTGGGTTTGATGGGAAGTGGATTTGGGCAAAAAGTGTGCTTCCAGCTGAGTGGAAAACTGGAGTTATTTATGATTCTGGAGTTCAAATCACTGACATTGCAAAAGAAGGTTGCTCTCCTTGTGATGACAGCCACTGGAGATGAAATCTTAGTTGGCAATTACACATAGAGTGAATTTGAATGTTTTAGAAGATTAAAGAAAATGAATATATAGATAGATTTTCTTTCTCCCTGTAATTCAGCAAGTCTAATATTTTTTCCATCATAATAAAATGCTCCTACACAGTCAATGGTGTTCATATTTTACTTTCTTTAAAACCTGTTATTGTAACTTATTTGCACTTTTTTTTTGTTCCACTTCAATTACAATTATTATTATAGGAAAAAAATATAAATTTTTATAAAAAGAAAAGAAGCCACATATATGGGCCTAAAAGTAGTAGTTCAGGCAGCAGCATGAGAATTTGCTAAATCCTCTATTGGGCCACAATTTAGAAACTAGGCTCATTCTAATTCTTCGGGAAAAGCTCAAATGGGATACTAAATAGAGGTGATCATGGGTTGGGCAGTCCGGCCCGGCCCAAAAGCCCGCTCAAAAAATGGGAGGGTTCAGGTAAAAATATAGGCCCGAAATATGAGTTTGGGCAAAAATACGAGGCCTGTTTAGAAAATGGGTCGGGCCTCGGGTCAACCTTTTTTGGCCGGGCTCTGCCCAGCCTGAATTATATAAATATATATATATATTTTTTTATTTTTTAACCATATTTTTAGTTATAACTTGTTTCAATTTTAATATAACCACTTATTTTATTTTTAATTTGTGTATTGTTTTAAGAATGGTTTGTCTCATTTTTATTTTATTTTTTGTTTTAATATTTGTTTCTATGTTTTTAAATGTATTTAATTTATTATATTTTTAATTTTTTAATGAAATAAACAAAAAAAATTAATATGGGCCGGGCCGGGCTCGGGCTTAGCATTTTTATTTCAGGCATGGCCTGGACAAATTTTTAGGCCCATATTTCGGGCCGGGCCGAGCCCAGGCCTAGAAAATGGGCCAAAAATTTTTCTGGGCCCAGTCCGAACCCGGCCCGGCCCGACCCATCATCACCTCTAGGTAATACCAAACCAAAATAAATACCAATATATAGAAGGAAGCCCCTTGTTAACCATTTTTTTACCTTATAAGACATGTGGTTAATTTTCAATTCTAGTCCCTCTATTATGATCACATTTGGGATTTGATCTTTATATACCAATTTGACTTAATTTAATCTCTAAATAATTTTTATTATCCAAAATAATAAAATGCTAATATATATATATATATATATATATATATATTTCTTAAAAACACATTTCTAACACTAAAAAAGAAATCTTAAGTTAAAATGAATATTTTAATAAATATTTAAGAAATGAACATGACTCTATTTTAATTGACTTTTGAGGATGTTGGGTAGTTGGATTAATGAATACTATCAATACATTTAACCCCACCTCGACAAAAGACTAGACTAGCTCAATTAGTTGAATAAGCATGCCGTGTTTATTCTAGATTTTTGGAAATCATAAGTTTGAGTAAATTCTCATATTTACTTGTTTTTTTACTTTGTACAGAGAAAATAGAATGATTATAGATCCAACCAACTTTGATTTCAAAAAGCCTGACAATACCCTAAACCAATGACCCAAAATGAAAATTTCGGATACTATTGTCTCCTGCAATGATAGCCCATTTCTTTAAGGTTATTTTTTTATTCCAAATATTCTAAATTTATGTTTTCTTTTTAAATGGTTGGATATAAATGTATTATTCATAAATTTTAATTTTAATTTTTGTCCTATTAATTTCAGTAATTTAATTTTTTATTTTCAAATTTTAAAATTCAAGTTCAATTGTTATTATTGTTAATTCTTTTTGTTAAATTTATTAGTGTGACATTTTAAAATTAAAAAAAAATATTCACTTGATACTAATGTAATTAAAAATATGACAGTAGTAATAAACTTGAATATAAAAAAATAATTTTAACAATGTTAATAATTAGACATGAATTTTAAAATGTAAGAATTTAAGGGATAAATTTTTAAAAATAAAAGTATAAAACTAAATTTTAAATTTAGAAATAATATAGGAACTTATCACGTATTTTAATCTAAATGTTAATATATTTATGTATTTGTGTGTTGATATTATTTTTCATGTCATGTCATGTTTGAATTATTTTATCATTTTGTGTTTGTATGGGTTTTCTATTTAGTTCAAATTTTGTGCAATTATTCATAATTATTTCATTTTAAATTCAAATTTATTTAGACTTCGATATAGTTATAGATGGAGTTATAAAGTTCAGAAATACTTCAATCCCGATAATTATATTTCTTTCTCGAATTTGTAATGATAAAAAAGTTTAAATTTATTTATTTATACCATTGTTAAGCTTTCTTCTAAATTGGTGTACAATTAACCACAGCCAACTTAGTTAGAAAACTATAAAACACCCTTAATAAAATATTCACAAAACATAACTACTAAATTTTAA
Organism: Gossypium stocksii; assembly: GCA_020496765.1. NCBI lineage: Eukaryota > Viridiplantae > Streptophyta > Magnoliopsida > Malvales > Malvaceae > Gossypium > Gossypium stocksii. Next base: position 104,624,080 of record CM035621.1, read on the forward strand.
AAAAAAATCTAAGTTTCTGGAATAGAAAAATAAACTTTAAAGTAATTCGAATTCTAAAAATCTAATTGATACATGAGGCACTAACATATATTACATAGTATAACTAACTAAAATAAAACAAAACAATTCATGCACTAATATTAAATCACAAATTTGGAATGCTTTTTTTTAGTACACAGATTGCTTCTAATGACATAATTAGTCACATATCAACATTATCAATCAAGTATATTAGTCATGTTTTCATATTATGAGCAATATCACTTCATTAATGAAATCGTATATTGATGAATATCAAAATCACTAAAAATAACTCTTACAATTAGAATAACTCTAGAAGGTAGTAAAGAGTGATAATAGGGTCGAGTTCCTGAGGATTTGTATTATAATCAAATTTCGCATTTTAACTTGTGATAATAATTTTTGTCGTATCGATAATCGTGGCAATAGTCATGCCCACGACTCTAAACGAACCTGTTGAAAAATAAACAAATAAATCAGGGGAATTTTGAAATGTTTAGAAATTAAATAATTGAAACAGCATAAATAAATAATTAAATAAATTGGAAATAAAATTAAATTGAGAAATAAATTTGAATTTTGTAAACAGAGATAATAAGCCTTAGCCCTAGACTCGGCAGATTCTGGATTTTGAATCGATCCTCGAAAATTAATTTTCTCCTTCAAACAATAAGCTGCTTATAGCAGTTAAGAACATGCTAACTGCCAATTCTTCCTCTCGTAGCTGCTCCCAATACGACTTGCAAACCAACCATTACCGATTATCTAATCGAGATACACGCGTTCCCAATTCAAGATTCCGGTGGCTTTGCGTTCTGAAGAACCCAACTCGAATTTACAGCATCAACCATGCGAGTCATTTAAACCCAGTCACTTCTCCCTTGATTTGTTCTTGGAGATCCGAATACATCACAGCCGACTTGTTTCCCCAATTGTCCGCAAACACGACTCCAACCCAATGCGCTTTTTTATTTGAAATCGAGTTAACTTTAAGGGATGAATTTGTCAATCCTGATACTTAGGAAAATAGTGAATACCGATTGGAAGAATTTTTAGTATAGATACGTATCTTACGACTCTTGACCGAAAAGAATACCAGCCTAAAGCTAAGTCAGTATTTAGTGAAACATGGATTTAATCATGCTTTGATTGGCTATGGAGTGGATTTGAATGAAAATAGTGGAAGTTAGAAAGGAAAAAGACTTAGAAAGCAATTAAACAAATTTTGCAAAAACAAGGAAATGAAAATGGGAGTAGCAGTATGCTACTAACGCGTCAATTTGGAAGGAAAGAAATAATTCTTATTTAATTTCAAGTGAAATCAAGTGTTTTTTTCTAATATACCATAAATGCCCTATTTATACACATATGACTTACTAAATTTGGCATAACTACCTACTACATAATTAAAATTAAATAAAAAATAAAATTAGATTTTCTTCTAATTTTAGCTTTTACAAAGTCAAAAAAAATCTGATGAGTCCTTGACTATTTCCACGTTTTTGATTCGGCCCTACTTTATTGAGTATATTGCAAATTAGTCATTTTCTGCTCGTTTTTAACTCGTAGCATCCCAATTGCATTCCTGATAGGATTAAAACATAAAATCACTAATTTACCAAGGATCAATTCAAGAATTAAACGATTTAAACACAAAAAATCATGCAAATTTAACATGTTATCACATATCAATTATCAAACATACACTATCTCATTTCCAATTCAAATTTAAGTTTCCATTTCCATTTAATTGAATATCGCTTGATGGAACTATAGTAAAACAGACCCAGAAATACAAGTGAATACGTTGCTCAAACAAGCTAACTTTATAACAGGGTTGCTCACACAAGTTGATAATATATCGAGGTTACTCATCCAGACTAAACCTACAATACATATAATCCGATAATCTGCAAAAAATACTAGACCTTGTTATCACATGTAAAATCCTCATTTTATCACGTGCATAACCCTACTAGAATGCTAAACTTATCCAAAACTTATACTAAGTTCACACAAGCATCATTTCCACATATATATCATTACAAATCATTGTATCTTATTGTATAATTCATTTACATGTCATATAATCAATCAATTTTCATATTAAAAGATTCAGTAAAGGGGAAGGACCGCGGTGATGGAGGTGGGTTAGTCGCGGTGGTTTGGTGAGGAAGGATCGAGGTGGAAGGGAGAAGTCGTGAGAAAAGGAGGGCGTTCGGATGGTGATGACAAGGGAAGGGTGACAAGGGAAGGGTGAAAGGGAAGAGGGAAAGGCTAGGGCACGGAGAAATGGAGTGGGGGCGAGGGTGTTAGGACGACAGTGGCTGAAAAATGTGAGAAAATGGAGAACGGTTGCTGGTTTGTTTTTAGAAGGTTGGGAAGGAAGACAAAGTAAAAAAAATAATTTAGCGTTTGGGTTAAAAAGGGGGAAATGGTCATGTTTAGGCTCGTGTTGAGCCATAGAGCCATGTTATACATTCGTATAGGGCTTCCCCTATCCGTGTGCAATTCAAAATTTAAGCCTAGTCTTCACACGGCCTCGGACAAGCTTACTTGTCCAGGCTGAGTGTGATATTCCTTCGTTTTTCTCATACTTGTGTGTGTGGCCGCGTGGAGCACATGATCTCACACATGCCCATATGACAAGTCATGTCTCGCACACAGTCGTGTCTATGGCCCGTGTGTCCAAGCTGTATATGCCACACGACCGTGTCACCGGACTGTGTATGGCACACGATCGTGTCACTAGGTCGTGTATGGTACACGGCATGTCACCAGGTCGTGTAAACCACCTCAAGCTATGTAACAATCCCAATTGGAAAAATTAAGGCCCAAGACTCACACGGTCCAAGACACGCCCGTGTGTCTAGGCCGTGTCGTTAGACCATGTAACTCACTGTTGAATACCCATTGTGCACACGGCTTGGGACATACCCATGTGTATTAAAAATTATTTTTTTTAAATAATTTAATTACTTTTAAAATTAACATGAAATAAAATTAAAAGAATTAACAAAGTTATAACATTTGGATTTCCTCCCGAAAAGCGCATATTTAGAGTTTAAGTTCAACTTTACCTTGTATGCGCACGGTTATGATGGTTTTCAGAGCCGAAACTCATTTTTCTCTTTATCAATTTTAATATCAAGATAAGGTTTGAGTCGAGTATTATTTACCTTAAATGTGCCGAACTTAGAATGTGTTACCTCAACTGTATCGTATAGAAATACGTTCAGTACTGTAAATGGGTTCAATCCGTTTGACTTAAGCTCTAAAGGGAAATTCGTGGATTCGTTTTGTCTCGTAGTACTTTGTCCCCAACCTTAAATTGGTTCGTTCTCATTATATGCACATCATGGCGTCGCTTTGGCTCTTCATCATTTTTTTCAATTTCTTCTCAACATGCACTCGTCATTCATTTAGTTCATCGAGTTGCCCAATTCGCTCTTCATATGTTCTCGATTTCTTTCATCTTGATCGAAACATAGCTCAAACACGTTTTCACGAGGGATTTCCTGCAAAGAACGTTGAGCCATATGGTTACTAACATTAACAGAGCATTTAAAATCATCTCACTCACTAAAGACTCTTACAGAATCACGTACTTGAAAAGTAATATTTTCGTCACCTACGCAAATCACAAGTTCACCCATACCAACATCAATAATAGTTCTAGTAGTGGCTAAAAAGGTTCGACTTAAGAACAAAGGTACCTCACTATCCTCATCCATGTTTAACACAACAATGTCAATTGGGATTATGAACTTATTAATTTTCACGAGTACATCTTTAATAATACCCTTAAGATATTTAATAGTTCTATCTGCTAATTGAATACTCATCCTAGTGTGTTTAGGTTTCTCAAGACCAAGTTGTTTAAACAATTTGTAAGTCATAACATTAATACTAGCCCCTAAATCAGCCAAAATATTGTCAATATTTAAACTACCAATGAGACAAGGAATAGTAAAACTCATTGGATCTATAAGTTTGTTTCCGAAATAAATTTTGCCAACATCTCTTTAAAGTTCGATTTCTTCTCTTACTGATAAGGTTGTTGAAAGCCCAGAAAGGATTGTGCTTTTTAATTTTCTTGATCATTCTAAGAAAAATTGGGATAGTTCCTTTAATCTGCACTATAGTTATTACTATAAGGGTTATTTTAATGTCTAGAATTGTTACCCATATAGTTGACTTGCTTGTTCTCTGTGCTAGGCCCAAAGGGTAAGCATTCTAATTATTTATTCCACCTCTATTTGTATCGCATTGCATCATCGGATTCATTTGCGTTGGAAAATATAAACCATCAATTTTTTTTATTTAGTGCTTCTATTTAGGTTGATAACATGGTGGTGACATCTAAATTAAAAAAATCGGCTACTTTCATCAGTTTCGTCCTTATGACTTGCCACTGATAATTATTCAGTGTCATCTCCTCTATAAACTCATAAGCTGCCTCGGGTATTTTATTGTTTAGTGTCCCACTAGCTGCTGCATCTATTAACTACGTAGTCGAGGGAGTCAAACCATTGTAGAAGGTCTAAACTTATAACCATAAAGGTAACCCATGATGAGGCACCTTCTCAATAAATTATATTTCTCTCATGCATCATATAATGTCTCTAAATTGATCTGGGTAAAGAAAGAAATATCATTCCTCAAATTAGTTATTTAGTCGGTGGAAAATACTTCAGAAGAAACTTATCAGTCATTTAAGCTCATGTAGTGATGAAACTTTGTGGTAAAGAGTTTAACCATTATTTTGCCTTGATCATCAACAAGAATGGGAACAACTGGAAGCGAATGCCGTCATCAGTGGCACCATTAATCTTGAAAGTGTCGCAAATGTCAAGGAAATTAGCCAAATGAGTATTAGGGTCTTCATCTTGCACATCATCAAACTGAACATACTATTGTACCATCTAAATTGTGTTTGGCTTCAATTCGAAATTGTTCGCAGCAATAGTAGGTCTCATAATACTCGATTCAGCCCCAATCAGAGTGGGCTTGGCATAATCGTACATAGTACGAGGTACAGGGTTTGCAGGGGGCAGTTGAATATTCTGATTATCCCATATCTCCTCAGTAATATTGTTGTCCTCTTGTTTGTCTGTTATATTCTGTCGACTCTGCCTTACTTTTCTAATGAAAACAAAAGAAAAATTAAAATGTTAAAATTAAATGAAACAAAAATAAAAATAAAATGAAATAAAATAAAAATGAATAAATTAATAGAAATAGACTATTCCTAATATTTCAATCCTTGACAATAACGCTAAGAATTTGATGTATTTTCACATTACTAACTAAAAATACGATAACAACAAATGCACCTATTGATAAATACTATAGCTACGGTGAGAAAAGATATCGTATCCACAAGGACTAAAAGTATTAGTACTTAACGTTTTTTTTATTATTTAACCGACAATTTGGAGTGTTTGATTTAAAATAAGATTTACTAAATTAATTTAACTAAAGAACTCAACAGAAAATGGATTAGGAAAATAATCAAATAATAACCAATAAGAGAAAAAATACCAAGAAAGAATCCACCTAAACTTTATCTATTATTATGAATCTGGTTAAACGATTTAGTCACTTAGTATCTTGATCTGTAGAAATCCCTAAATTATGCTAATATCTCTTTCGAGAGTAAGAGCAACTGACTCTAGGTTGATTAATTGAAATTTCTTTCTAATTAAAACTCATATCATCGCATTAACTCGATCTATCGATTCCACAATTAGATTTGCCTCTAATCCGGTAGATTTATATCGTCCTATTTCTAGGATTACATGTAACTCCACTCAATTATGCTAGATCTACTCTTAAACAGAGACTTTTACTCTTCTGATTTAAGCACATTGATAAACGATAAATTATACATATTTTAACCTCATGTTTAGCCTATATTTTGGATGGATTATCAATAATTTTGTGAGAATTGGTGCTCTTAATCTTTCTTTTTCAAATCTTTCTTTTTCATATCTTATACTTAGGAGAGCATAAGAAAGAGAAAAGAACGGAAAACGGGCCAAAAACCATGAAAATGGGCCAAAATGTGTAATCGACATGGCCTAAGGGGTCATCACACGGCCGTGCCACATGAAGATCACACGGTCCAGCCCCCGACAAGCACAGCCAGGCCACACGGCCGTGCCTCCATCGATAGAATCACACGGCCTCTTGTCAAAACCACACGGGCGTGGCACACGGGCATGTTCTAGTCATGAGGAACATGAATTTCACTCGGATTTGGATACTTAGGCGCTAAGAAAGCCACCCTAAACTCTATATAAAGACCTTAGGAGGCAACTTCAAGGGGGTGCTTATTTCCCGCTAAGGGAGTACTCTTTTCTCCCAAAAAGGAGCGCTATATTTCAGCCAACACAAGGAGTGGAAGCAAGGAATTACTCCAAGGGAAGCCGATTGATTCATCCCAGAAGCTAGAGTTCTACATCAAGACTGAGGATCTCCCCAAATTCCTTCAGGGGTTTTCGGGTTCTTTATGTTTTGTTATTTTAATTCTTTTGAGATGTTTTCTTTCTTTATTATGAACTAAACCCCTCAAATACTTGAGGGGGATAAAATCTAAAACGAATCTTGTTATTATTTATTCTTGAGTTATATGATAAATACTTGAGTTGTTCTTAATTATGTGTGCTCAATTCTTGTGTTAATAAGCCTAGGTATTAATTCAAGAAACGAATGTGCTTAAAGCAGAGGAGCAAAAGTCCCTGTGATAAGAGTAAATCTACCATAATTAAGCGGAGTTGCATGCAACCCTAGACATAGGGCGACATAAATCTGTCGGATTAGGGTCAAACCTAATATGGGGAACCATAGATCGAATTAATGCAACCTAGGAAGTTAATTAATAAAGGAACTTTAATTAACAACTTAGGCCTAGTTCCTGTACGCCTCGACGGAGGGTTTAACATAGATTAGGGATCTCTACGAATCAAGTCAAGTAAATAAATCATATAGTTCAAGGAAACAATAACAAGTGAAGTCTAAGTGGATTCTCCCTTAAGTATTATTCATATCAATCAGCTTTTCCCTAAAAGTATTCCCAATTTACTCTTTGTGCTTTCTTAGTTTAGATTTAGAATTAGTTTAAACAACCCTCTCTTATTTTTAGGCTAGATAATAGAAAGGAAGTAAGTAATAGTACTTTTGGTTTCCTTGGGTACAATAACTCGGTCTTGCCACTAAACTATACTACTGTTCGATAGGTGCGCTTGCCTTAACGTCGTGATATTAGTTAGTTTTGGTGTGATCAAGTTCTTTATAAATTTTATTACTTCATATCACGCAGATACCAAGTTTTTGGCGCCGTTGTCGGGGAGAGATACAAAGATCTTTTGAGAAAGTGCCCTTACCATGGGTTGCCTTTGTGGTTACAAGTTCAAACCTTTCACAGCGGTTTGAATCCATCAACAAGGCAGATGATCGATGCGGGCTCCGGAGGAACAATTAACAATAAAACACCAGAAGCAGCTTATGAGTTTATAGAAGAGATGTCACTGAATAACTATCAGTGGCAAGTCATGAGGACAAAGCCAACAAAAGGTGCAGGAGTTTATAATATTGATGCTGTCACTATGCTTACTAACCAAGTAGAACTTTTAAATAAAAAGTTTGATAGTTTTGTTGGTTCTACGCAGGCACATCCAGTAATGCAGTGTGACGCAAACCAGGGAAATATGTTCAATCCAGATTACTCCTCTTATAGACATGGCATGGAAACTGAGCAAGCCAACTATATGGGTAACAATTCTAGACCTCAAAACAACCCTTATAGTAATACTTATAATACAGGTTGGCGGAGTCACCCCAATTTTTCATGGGAAGGACAAGGAAATCAAAGACAACCGCCTCCTCCGAGATTTCAGCAGCCATCACCACAACAGGAGAAAAAGCTGAACTTGGAAAAGATGTTCACCAAATTTATGGCCATGTCAGAAACTCGTTTCTAAAATACCGAAACGGCACTAAGGAACCAACAAGCATCTATTCAAGGACTTGAAACTCAAATAGGCCAACTCGCCAAGCTAATTTCAGAAAGACCACAAGGTGGACTCCCAAGTAACACTGAGACCAATACAAAAGAGCAAATTTATGCCGTCAGTACTATAGAAGAGGAGACATTAATCAAAGACAATCCAAAATCAAGTGAGGAACCTGAGTTGAATAAAGGTAAGGTAGAGGTAAGCAGCAATAAGCCAGACATCAAAGAATACAAGCCTCATATCCCATACCCAAACGCATTAAAGAAAGACCAGTCAGACGAACAATTCGGTAAGTTTCTTAAACTCTTAAAAAAATTACATATTAACTTACCGTTTGTTGAAGCAATCTTGCAGATGCCCAACGCCGTCAAATTTTTAAGGGAGCTCGTAACCAACAAGAGGAAGCTAGACGATAAACCCCAAGTGGAACTAAATGCAGTCTGGTCAGCCGTTCTGCAAAACAAACTACCAACCAAACCAAAAGATCTAGGAAGTTTCACTATCCCCTGTTTACTTGGTAGCTTAGAAGAGAAAAATGCATTAGCTGATTTAAGGTCAAGTATAAATGTCATGCCTTATACACTGTTCAAACAACTAGGTCTTGGAAACCCTAAGAAAACTAAGATGAGCATTCAACTAGCTGACAAAACTACTAGAGCACCTAAAGGGATAATTGAATATGTACTCGTCAAAATTGATAAATTTATATTCCCAGTTGACTTTTTTTTTTAGACATTGATGAGGATAGCAATGTACCCTTAATTTAAGGCGTCCCTTTTTAGCAACTGCCAGAACTATAATTGATGTAGGAACAGGTGAGCTTACACTACGCATAGGTGATGACAAAGTTACTTTACAAGCTCGGAACTCGATTAAGACTGCTGATAATAATATAGTTACGAGTCCTTGTAAAAAAACTGAACTCACCACCCAACCTTCTGTGCAGGATACGCTCCATATAAAGGCAACCCAATCACAGACAAGTCTATCCAAGGGAGATGCACCTGAAAAGCGAATGCTTTAGATCGAGGAACTAGATGAGTGGCTGAACTATCATGAAAAGCCCAAAATATCCCACACCAACCCAGAGCATCACCAAAACGACCCTCAGGTACAAATGAATCAACTCAAGGTAGGGGATAAGGTAATCTTAGGGGAAGACGATCCTCGAATCTTGAATTCAAAAAAGCATACAAGTGATACACCTTACTTCAAGGTAATGAAAATCTTCCCCTATGGTACAGTAGAGATAAAACATGAGTCACTCAACACTTTCAAGGTAAACCACACTCGACTCAAATCTTACATTGAAAATAAAGTTTTAAACAGGATAGAGGAGTATCAACTCTTCAAACCGCCGTGACCAACCAAGCTTGAGCATAGTCGAGCTTAGACTCTAAATAAGCGCTTCTTAGGAGGCAACCCGAGCACTAACTTAGTAACTTTTCTTTTATTTTTTTTTTAGTTTTTTTAATACATCAACTAACCCTTTTTTTGCAGAAATTTAGGACCATACGGCCATGCCCATGAGCTTGTCTGAGGTCGTGTGAACACTTCAAGCAGAGACACGGTCGTGTAGCGCAGCCGTGTACAAATAGAGGAAAATTTTTCCCAAAGCACGGGATACCGATAAATAGCCACGGCCGTGCGACATGGCCATGGCAACCCTACAGTATCAACACGGGCTTGCACAAATCCCCACGCCCGTGTCCTCAAACCGTGGCCAACACTGTTAATTAAGACACGGCCGTGAAACATATCACATGACCGTGTGACAAACGAACACAATCGCACACGGCCGTGTAAACCATCACACGACCGTATGAGTGATGAAGAACCAATTGCACACGGCCGTGGGACCTCCTACATGACCATGTGAAGAGCGAACAAGTTCGCAAACGGCCGTGCAATATATCCGACATGGGCTAAACCCGATGAACACGGCCGTGCGCCTCTATTCTCCAAATCGGTTCTATTTTTCTCATTTTTCATTTTTTATTTTTCCTTTATTAGTCTCCTTTTTATTTCGAATTTTATTTTTATCCTTTTAATCATTACAATATTAGTATTTTTTCTATTATTTATTTTTCTATCTTTCATATCGGCTAATCCCTAACGAGTAATCTCTATTAATCCAAAATTCCCACGACTAATTAATATTTTCGCAGTTTCAAAAAGAAGCTCTACAGCTAATATTCAACCGAAAATGGGAACACCATGCCACATTTGCCGACTCTTCCTCACAAGTTCATCCTAAATTCAGGGAGTTTCAATCCTCTCCCTATCTTATGATATTATACTTCTCTTGCTATTTATATCTTTGTACATTGAGGGAAATGTACATCTTAAGTGTGGAGGGGAAGTTTACTTTAAATCTTTACATTATCTGTGAAATCCCTGAAATATTTCTTTATGCTTTATTCTCAAATAATTCTTAGTTTCCTATTTAGAATTAATTCTAATTGATTTATGATTTTTATTGATATGTGAGAATTAAGACATAGGTGCTTGTACTCTGATTATTCAAACTTTAAAATATTAGGGAATCAAGCATGATAAGTTGAAATTTTTGAGAACCCCAAAATTTTTTTTTTCATAAGTTCTTTTCCTTAATTCTAAAGTGTTATCTTGAGAATTGAAATTCACAGAATTGACATCAAAAGCCATAATTCTGGTGAGATTTTTGAGCTATTTGGGCGTACATTCTTTCGTGCTCACTTTTATTATTGGTTTGAGTGAGTCAACACTGATTTGTTATTCTAGAATTTGCTTTGATTATACATGTCAAAACCACATCATTGATTTAATATACCGAGATGATAAAGGCACCTAGGATTTAACCTACTTCCTCCACAAAGGCCTACCTCCATAATTTAACCCCTAATTAACCCCATTGAGCCTAACAACCTTTTCTTTGACTTACCTCTAATATTAACCTATAACCTATTTTTGTTGAATTCCATTCAATTACGTTAATCCCTCTTTTTGTTGAGATTTGAGTTGAACTTATTATCTAGCATTATTCTATTTTCCATATTGTAAAGTTGTAAAATTTCAATTTAAAGTATTGTACTCGAATTGTTCTAAAAACAAAAAAATAAAAAAAGTATATATTCAGTTAATTCAGTTGTAATCTGTAATAGTTCAATAGTTTTTGCATATTTCTACAAGCTTCCAAATCCAGAACGATGTCATCATAAGGCTTAGCTCTAGAAATATGTTCCAGTGATAGAGATTTTTCTAGCTATAAAATTTTTCAGTTCAATCTCGATTCTAACCCTCTTTTTTAGCTTGTGACAACACCCCTAACCAAAGCCCCATTACAACCATTGAAAGATCTTTTGAACGATGTGTCATATCAATCTATAATGGTGGAGATGTGATTTTCTTGCAAGCCTATGGTAATAACTTTTCAGATTGACTAGAGAGTGCTTAAATCTTGAACCCTAAACACTTTGAGTGGATAGAGTGAATCCTTAGTGAGAATGTCAAACTTCTGTTAATTCAGATAGAGAGATAATTACTTAGGAGGAAGGAAGAAAGCTTATGTTTCAATGATAAAATTCTCAACTTAAAGTGATTGAGTCTTTAATGTTCTTCTGATTGAATTATCATTGTATGAATACCTGTGAATTAGTTTGAAACATCATTGATAAAGATTGTAAATTGAGAGGAATGTTTCTTATTTAGGGATTGAGATTTTGCTTGAGGACAAGCAAAGGCTTAAGTGTGGGGGCATTTGATAAACGATAAATTATACATATTTTTACCTCATGTTTAGCCTATATTTTGGATTGATTATCAATAATTTTGTGAGAATTGGTGCTCTTAATCTTTCTTTTTCATATCTTATACTCAGGAGAGCATAGGGAAGAGAAAAGAACGGAAAACAGGCCAAAAACCATGAAAATGGGCCAAAATGTGTAATCGACACGGCCTAAGGGGTCCTCACACGGTCGTGCCACATGAAGATCACACGGTCCAGCCCCCGACAAGCACGGCCAGGCCACACGACCGTGCCTCCATCGATAGAATCACACGGCCTCTTGTCGAAACCACAGGGGCGTGGCACACTGGTGTGTTCTAGTCGTGAGGAAGAGGAATTTCACTCAGATTTGGATACTTAGGGGCTAAGAAAGCCACCCCAAACTCTATATAAAGACCCTAGGAAGCAACTTCATAGGGGTGCTTATTTCCCGCTAAGTGAATACTCTTTTCTCTAAAAAAGGAGCGCCATCTTTCAGCCAACACAAGGAGTGGAAGCAAGGAATTACTCCAAGGGAAGCCGATTGATTCATCCCAGAAGCCAGAGTTCTACATCAAGACTGAGGATCTCCCTAAATTCCTTCAGGGGTTTTTGGGTTCTTTATGTTTTGTTATTTTAATTCTTCTAAGATGTTTTCTTTCTTTATTATGAACTAAACCCCTTAAATACTTGAGGGGGATGAAACCTAAGACGAATCTTGTTATTATTTATTCGTGAGCTATATGATAAACACTTGAGTTGTTCTTAATTATGTGTGCTTAATTCTTGTGTTAATAAGCCTAGGTATTAATTCAAGAAACGGATGTGCTTAAAGTAAAGGAGCAAAAGTCCCTGTGATAAGAGTAGATCTACCATAATTAAGCGGAGTTGCATGCAACCCTAGACATAGGGCGACATAAATCTGCCGGATTAGGGTCAAACCTAATATGGGGAACCATAGATTGAATTAATGCAACCTAGGGAGTTAATTAATAAAGGAACTTTAATTAACAACTTAGGCCTAGTTGCTCTACGTCTCGACGGAGGGTTTAGCATAGATTAGGGATCTCTACGGATCAAGTCAAATAAATAAATCATATAGTTCAAGGAAACAATAACAAGTAAAGTCTAGGTGGATTCTCCCTTAAGTATTGTCCATATCAATCAGCTTTTCCCTAAAAGTATTCCCAATTTACTCTTTGTGCTTTCTTAGTTTAGATTTAGAATTAGTTTAAACAACCCTCTCTTATTTTTAGGCTAGATAATAGAAAGGAAGTAAGTAATAGTACTTTTGGTTCCCTTGGGTACGATAACTCGGTCTTGCCACTAAACTATACTACTGTTCGATAGGTGCGCTTGCCTTAACGTCATGATATTAGTTAGTTTTGGTGGGATCAAGTTCTTTATAAATTTTATTACTTCATATCATGCAGATATCACACATTAAACATGAATTAATATCCCAGAAATATTAAAACAAGAGATAATGACACATAACTGAGAACAAGAATCAAGAATTTATTGTGTGAAATAGAAATCAAATAATAGAATTCATTATAAGGTTCATTTTTCCTAGATATCTAGGGAATTAGTTCATGATTGTGAATAAAAAATTAATATCTATTTAATATCAATTACATGTTTTACAATTGTACACATACATATTATTACATATGTATTTCATCATCACCCTACATTTGTCATGTTTTACGTTATTTATCCTATAAAAATCTCATAATATAATTAATATAAATTATAATTTAATAAATTAACAACAACAACAACAACAACAACAACAACAACAACAACAATAATAATAATAATAATACACTATAATAAATATCTATTTAATAACAAGTATAAATACTACAATTGTACACATATATTTTTGTACATTTGTAAAATATCATCACCATCCATTTGGAAAATTTTTAATTTATTTATCATACAATTGTCTTTATTTTATTTATTTCCTATAATATAATATCTTAACTTTAATTAATATAATTTATAATGTATTAATTAAATAATATTTTTGTAATAGAAATCAAGAAAAATCTAAGATATTTTCACGTATTGCGGCCTCATCTTAAGCCATTGGCTTATTTATCTATTTAGTCTCTCTTATTTTCTTTTACTTTCCAATTAAACGTTTACACCTTATTCAATTTAGTCCTTTTCACTAATTACTCTAAATTAAGCTAAATTCACTTAATTTAAACCTAATTAAATACATCACTAGACTCATAATATTTCTAATAATTATTTTTGAACTCGATTAACTAAGACGGAGGCCCGATATTGTACTTTTTTTATGCCCGTGAATTTTGGGTCATTACAAAACATATTTAAACACATTCTTTTTCTTCAATTTAAAGATTGGATAGGGACTCTGTATAGGGTTCTTTAGTGGAGAAAGAAAGCGTTGCAAAAAAGTGAACCAGATGTACCAGAAGAAGACAGAGAAGATAATTAGAGCAAATTTAAGAAGACTGAATGCAATGGCAAATGGTGGTTGGTAGACCTATCTAAGGGTTGGGTAGCCCATCTAACCCAAGTTGAAACCCGTTAACCCCAAACCGTCACCGGAACATGGTTGCGAGGCATTACCGGACTTAAACACTAGCTATTGTGCAAAATTGAATTAAAATTTTTTTTGTTTCAATTTAAAACTTTTCAAATTCCATCGTCAAATCCTTAATATGGGCCTACAAGCCCAAAACATGCTTAGGAAATGATTTGAGACTAAACCGGAGACTTTAGAAAACTCTAAAAAAAATTTCATGAAAATAGGGATACACGCCCGTGTGGCTTGGGACATAGCCGTGTGGCCAGCTCGTGTGGCTCACATGGCCGTGTGGCTAGCCTGTGTGGCAAACTGACTTGTAATTTAAAGAGAAACAGAGGCCACATGGCCTGGGCACACGCCTATATGGCTAGGCCGTTTGGTAACCTGACTTTGTACCATTTTTAAGCCATTTTCACACGGTTTTAACGCATGACCATGCTTGAAACCGATATCCTTCAGACGGCAAAGACACACGGCTGTGTCTAGCCTGTGTGCTATCCTGACTTCACATTTAAGATGCAGGGGACATACGACCAGTACACACGCCCATGTGCTAGACGTGTGTCTCACACAGTTTGGTCACACGCCCGTGTGCCAAGCCGTGTGGACTCTATATGAGCCTTAGTCACTAAACTAACCTCCCTGCAATTTAAAACCAAACCAATCACAACTAACATATCAACTAAAACATTTCCACATTTAAACATAATTAATTCCACCCTAAACGATGACTCAAAATGATTTTCATTTAATGCTCATATTATCATTCAAAATTGACTTATACTTTTATCCATTCATTTCAAACTTAAACACAAATCATGCTAAACACATCTTATGAAATTTCATACCATTTCATTTAACTCCAACTCAATTCATACTCCATTTTTCTTCAATTTCTTTCTATATTCTCCTTAACTATCTAATACTCATATTAAAACCCTAATTTAAACTCTCTTTCAACTTAGTCCCTCAAACACAAAACTTATAGCCTATTTTACAATTTAATCCTTTATTCAACTCTAATAAATCATTTTATCAAATAACCAACCCTACTTAAAAACCCATTAACTTTCAAAATTTCAACTCAAATTCAAGAGTATTCAACTCTAGGACTCCAAAAATATCAAAATTATAAAGAAAATGACTTAATTGACTTACCAAATTTAATTCCAAGCTTCAAAACCCTCAATTCTCCTTTTCTTCTTTCTTTCTTCAGTTCTTCTTCTATTTCGTTTGCCTATTTTGTAACTTTTCCTCTTTTTACTTTCTTTTTGTTTTTTTTTTTTTACTTTGTTTTAATAATATAATAATAAAATAATAATATACTATTATTTACTTAAATAATAAACAAGTATGTAATAATTACTAATATATGTGTTTCAATTTTCCACATGTCATTATAAACACCATACATTTGTCATCTATCTAGTTTATTTAATATAATATCAATTAATAATAATAATAATAATAATAATAATAATAATAATAATAATAATAATAAAATTTATAATAAATATCTAATATAAAACCATAAATTAATTATATAATGACATACATTATAATTTAATATAATAAAACAATAAAAATCTTAGATTTTTATCATAAATTACCATCTCATCTAATAAAAAATGGCATATTTGCCATTTTGGTCCTTTTTACTTTCTATTAATCTATAATTAGACTTTTACCCTTTATTTAATTTAGTCCTTTTTTCCTTTTTTTCTCTAAATTGAGCCAATTTCTCCTAATTGAAACTTAATTAAGCACACAACTAGTCTCATAATTATTCCTAATAATTTACTAACTCGGTTTACTAAGACGGAGGCCCTATGACTCGTTTTTCCTGTGCCCTTGAATTTGGGTCATTACATTTCTCCTCCTTAATAAATATCGTCCTCGAAATTCACCTGAAAATAGATGAGGATATTGTGCCATCATAGTTTCTTCCAGTTCCCATGTCGCTTCTTCCACGCTATGACTTCTCCATAACACTTTTACTAGGGAAATCTATTTATTCCATAATTCATTTACCCTCGGGCTAGTATCTCAACCAGTTCTTCTTCATAAGTTAAATCAGATCGAATTTCAATATTTTCAGCAAGAATAACATGAGAAGGATCCGATCTATATCTTCGTAACATAGAAACATGAAAAACTTTGTGTATTTTCTGTAATTCCGAAGGTAATGCCACCCGATAAGCTACTGGCCCAATTATTTCTATGATTTCATACGGCCCAATGTAACGAGGACTTAACTTTCCTATCCGGCCAAATCTCAACACTTTCTTCCACGGAGAGACTTTAAGAAATACTTTGTCTCCGACTGAATACTCGATATCTTATCGTTTCAAATCGGTATAAGACTTTTGTCTATCAAATGCTGCTTTCAGTCTATTTTTGATCTTCTTAACTGTTTCTTCAGTTTCTTGAATCAATTTCGACCCAAGTACTTTTCTTTCATTCAATTATGTCCAACACACAGGTGATCTACACCGTCGGCCATATAATGCCTCATACGAAGCCATTTGAATACTAGATTGGAAACTATTAATGTAGACAAATTCGGCTAACGGTAAATAACATTCCCAACCTTATTCAAACTCAATGATACAAGCCCGTAGCATATCTTCTAATATGTGAACTACCCGTTCAGACTACCTATCTGTTTGAGGGTGAAATGCAGTGCTAAAACTAAGTCGTGTACCCAACGATTCATGTAACTGCTTCCAAAATCTTGAGGTGAATCGAAGATTTCGATCTGAAATTATCGATGCCAGAATACCATGTAATCTAACAATTTCTCGGATGTATACCTCAGTAAGTTTCTGTAACGACCAATCTGTTCTGATGGCTATAATATGAGCAAACTTGGTAAGCCGATCAACTATTACCCAAATGGCATTCTTTTTACTCGCTGACAATGGTAATCCCATAACGAAATCCATCGTAATTCGATCCCATTTCCATTCGAGAATACTAATAGGCTGAAGTAAACCTGTCGGTAACTGATGCTCTGCCTTTACTCGCTGACATGTAAAATATTTACCAACATACTCAACTATGTCTCTTTTCATTCCAAGCCACCAATACAGATCTCGTAAATCACGATACATCTTTGTACCTCCAGGGTGTAAAGCAAATGAACTGTCCTGTGCTTATCTTAAAATTAACTCTTTAAGCTCAGAATTAGCTAGAATACAAAGTCGATTCTGCAATCTCAAACAATCATTATCATCAATACTAAAACTCTCTGTTGTACCATTGTGCACCATTTCTCTTTTCTTCAACAGCTTGTCATCTTCCAACTGTGCTGATTTGATCTGGTTAAACATTATCAGCTTTACTCTTAACTCAGCCAAAAAACTTCCGTCATCACTGATACTGAGCCATGCAAACATAGCTCTCAATTCAATTGCAACTTTTCTACTTAGTGTATCAACTATAATATTAGCTTTTCTTGGATGGTAGTCTATAACACAATCATAATCTTTTAATAGCTCAATCCACCGTCTCTGTCTCAAATTTAATTCCTTTTCTGAAAGAAGATACTTCAAGCTTTTATGATCTGTGAAAATATAGCATTTTTCACCATAAAGGTAATGTCTCCAAATCTTCAGGGCAAAAATCACAGTTGCAAGTTCCAGATCATGAGTCGGATAATTTCTCTCATGCGGTTTCAACTAACAAGATGCATAAGCTATTACCTTTCTGTTCTGCATCAATACACAACCTAGACCACTTAAAGATGCTTCACTGTATACTATAAAATCTTTCCCCGACTCTAGTAATGTCAAAACTGGTGTCTCTATCAACCTTTGCTTCAACATTTTGAAACTTCTCTAACACTAATCATCCCACACAAACGGCACATTCTTTTATAACAACTTAGTCATCGGCAAAGCAATTTTTGAAAATCCATTAACGAATCTTCTGCAATACCCAGCTAAACCAAGAAAACTGCGTACCTCAGACATATTTTTCGGTGCTCTCCACTGAACAATTGCCTGACCTTCTTCGAATCAACTCTAATTCTGTCTGCCGATACTACATATCCCAGAAATAAAACTTCTGAAAACCAAAACTTACATTTGTTGAGTTTACCATACAATTTCTTCTCTCGTAATGTTTGTAATATAATTTTGAAGTGTTGATCATGTTCTGATTCTGACTTTGAGTAAATCAATATATCATCAATAAAAACCACTACAAACTGGTCTAAATATGGCTGAAAGATACGATTCATAAGATCTATAAAAGCAACTGGAGTATTTGTCAACCCAAAAGGCATTACTAAAAATTTATAGTGACCATATCGAGTACGAAATGCAGTTTTCGGCACATCACTCTCCTTTACCTTCAACTGATAATAACCTAACCTTAAGTCGATTTTTGAGAACACCGAGGCTCCTTTCAACTGATCAAATAAATCATCAATCTAAGGCAATGGATACTTATTCTTAATTATTACCTTATTTAATTGTCGGTAATCAATACATAATCGCATCGACCCATCTTTCTTCTTAACAAATAATACTAGAGCTCTCTACGGTGATATGCTCGGTCTGATGAACCCTCGATCTAATAAATCTTGTAATTATATCTTCAATTCTTTCAACTCCTAGGTGACATCTGATATGGAGGAATAAAAATTGATGCAGTACCAGGATACACCTTTAGGGAATTCTTTAGGGAATACATCTGAAAATTCACATACAATTCTGATCTGACTACACTAACTTCCAACCGAATCAGAATTTATGACATATGCCAAGTATGCTGAACAACCCTGCTGAAGTAATTTACTAGCCTTTATTGCTGAAATAATACGTACTGGCTCACTAATACGGATACCGTTTACCTCAATTCGATCTTCACTTTCTGTTTGAATACTGAATTTCTTTTTATAGCAATACAAAATAACCCCATATTCGGATAACCAATCCATTCTCAATCTTATATCAAAATCCCCAAATAGCATAATCAACAAATCAACAGGAAGAGTTTTATTCTGTATAACCAACAGGCATCTTAGACATATTTGATTCACTAACACCGTTTGCCCTAACGGACTCGACACCTCTATAAAACACTCTAGACATCTCATGTTTTAATTTTCTCGATTCAACTAGTTTTGAGCTTATATATGAATGCGAAGATCTGGGATCAATCAAAGCATAAACAGGCTCGAAATACAGTAAAAATATACATGTTACTACATCATGGGCATTGCCTTCTTCTCTAGTTTGAACTACATATGCTCTAGCTGGAGCTCTGGCCTCTGACTGTTGTATAACTATGTCACTGTTTCTTCTAACACTTCCTCCTCTAGAGACCAAATTCCCTCTACCGGATCCTTTACCTCGAGCAGTAGATATTGATCTTTGTGATATAACAGGACTATCACCTTTATTCTTTGGACAGTCTTTAACAAAATACTCCGTTGACCCGCAATGGAAACAACCCTCAGTCATTTTCCAACATTCGCCCAAATATCTTTTCCCACAATGACCACATTCTAGAATTTCTACATCTCGAGACGGTCCTCTTACACTATCGATAGACACTATCATCTGTTGTCCCCGACTTTTACCTCCTTGGTCCGATCTAAAACTTGATCACCATCCACTTCTAGAATCTCTTGATCATTTAGGCAAAAGATTTAAACTGGAGGTTCCAAATCGTTTTCCAGTAGGCTTAGCTATTTCAGGCTTTTTATCTAAGCCCAAAACTTGTTCTACCATCTTGGCTCGTTCAATCAAATCTACGAACTTAGTGATCCGATGAGATACTAATTGCACCTTTATTTCATCCCATAAGCCCCGTAAAAATCTTTTACAGCTATTAGTTTCTGTATAAACTCGGAGGCATATCTGCTAAGTCTCGAAAATTCCCTCTCATAATCTATTACAAACATGTCACCCTGTCTCAGCATTAAAAACTCTTGCTTCTTATCTTCAGTATACATTTCTCTAATATATTTCTTTTGAAATTCCTTCTTAAATAGATCCCATGTTTCTTGATTCTCCTGTAAATGTCAAACCATGGATTCCCACCATAAGTAAACTTCTCCTTGTAGCAGGGATACAGCACAAATCAAATAGTCCCGAGGGGTACAATTCAATTGTTGTAACACTTTATTGGTCGACTCCAACCAATTTTTAGCTGCGGATGAATTGACTCCTTTCATACCCATAAATTCCATGGTTCTACCATATTTTCTTAGCTCTTTTATAGGGGCCCATCTTTGTTTTGGCACTGAAGTCGTAGCAAGAGCAGTCCCTGCTACTCTTTGTAAAGCATCGGCTATAACTCATAATATATCAGAATCACCTCTATCATTTTCCCCTCAACTCTAGGAGGTAAATTTCCTACTGGGTTTATACTAGATTTGATTGACTCTGTTTCATCTAAGTTATACGGTTCGTCATCCCCAGTATACATTTATTCATTTGTATCATTTATTCTTATATCAGACATCTTTAATCTATAAAACAAAAACAATTAAATAGGTCAGCATCCAATAATCCTGACTCAATTTCAACTCAACAGTGGCATGTACTTATAGATTCAATTTTTGAGCTCGATTTAGTCTCGATTTAGTCTGAGAATTGGCTAAACTTAATAGCTCTGGTACCAATAAATTAAAACACCCCTTAACCCTAAACTGTCACCGAAATAAGGTCACGAGGCATTATCGGACTTAAACACTAGCTATTGTACAAAATCGAATAAAATATTTTTTCGTTTCAATTTAAAACTTTTCAAATTCCATCACAAAATCCTTAATATAGGCCTACGAAACCCAAAACATGCTTAGGAAATTATTTGAGACTAAACCGGAGACTTTAGAAAACTTTAAAGAAAATTTCAAGAAAATAGGGGCACACATCCTTGTGGCTTGGGACATGGCCGTGTGGTCAGCCTGTATGGCTCAAATGGCCGTGTGACAAACCCGTGTGGCTCACATGGCTATGTGGCCAGCCCGTGTGGCTCACATGGCCGTGTGGCCAGCCAGTGTGGCAGACTGACTTGTAATTTAAAGAGAAACAGAGGGCCACACGGCCTGGGCACACACCCATGTGGCTAGGTCGTGTGGTAACTTGACTTTGCACCATTTTTAAGCCATTTGTACACGGTTTTAACACACTACCATGCTTGAAACCCATATCCTTCACATGGCCAAGACACATGGCCGTGTCTAGCATGTGTGCTATCCTGACTTCACATTTAAGATGCAGGGGACACACGGCCAGTACACACACCCATGTGCTAGCTGTGTGTCTCACACGGTTTGGTCACACGTCTGTATGCCAAGTCGTGTGGACTCTATATGAGCCTTAGTCACTAAACTAACCTCCTTGCAATTTAAAACCAAACAAATCACAACCAACATATCAACCAAGACATTTCTACATTTAAACATACTTAATTCCATCCTAAACGATGACTCAAAATGATTTTCATTTAATGCTCATATTATCATTCAAAATTGACTTATACTTTTATCCATTCATTTCAACCTTTAACAAAAATCATGCTAAACACATATTATGAAATTTCATACCATTTCATTTAACTCCAACTCAATTCATACTCCATTTTTCTTCAATTTCTTTCCATATTCTACTTAACTATCTAATACTTATATTAAAACCCTAATTTAAACTCTCTTTCAACTTAGTCCCTCAAACACAAAACTTATAGCCTATTTTACAATTTAATCATTTATTCAACTCTAATAAATCATTTTATCAAATAACCCCTAATTTAATCATTTGTTCAACATAAACCGTACTTAAAAACCCTTTTAACTTTCAAAATTTCAACTCAAATTCAAGAATATTCAACTCTAGGACTTTAAAAATATCAAAATTATAAAGAAAATGACTTAATTGACTTACCAAATTTAATTCCAAGCTTCAAAACCCTAAATTCTCATTTTCTTCTTTTCTTCTTCTATTTCGTTTGCCTATTTTGTAACTTTTCCTTCTTTTACTTTCTTTTTGTTCCTTTTTTTTTTACTTTGTTTTAATAATATAACAATAAAATAATAATATACTATTATTTACTTAAATAATAAGCAAGTATGTAATAATTACTAATATATGTATTTCAATTTTCCACATGTCATTATAAACACCATACATTTGTCATCTATCTAGTTTATTTAACATAATATCAATTAATAATAATAGTGATAATAATATAATTTATAATAAATATCTAATATAAAACCATAAATTAATAATATAATGACATACATTATAATTTAATATAATAAAATAATAAAAATCTTATATTTTTATCATCAATTACCGTCTCATCTAATAACAAATGACATATTTGCCATTTTGGTCCTTTGTACTTTCTATTAATCTATAATTAGACTTTAGTCCTTTATTCAATTAGACTTTTACCCTTTATTTTTTCTAAATTAAGCTAATTTCTCCTCATTTAAATTTAATTAAGCACACAACTAGTCTCATAATTATTCCTAATAATTATTTACTAACTTGGTTTACTAAGACGGAGGCCCTATGACTCGTTTTTCCAGTGCCCGTAAATTTGAGTCATTGCACAAGTCTTGACAAGTATTTTTGTACCTCAGGTAAGCCTGGCCTGACTTGAATTTAATTTAAATAATATTTTATTATTTAAATTTAATTATATAAACATATAAATTAAAAAGTAAATGTAACGGCCCAAATTCTAGTGGTGTCGGAATAGTGCTTTTGAGATTACTAAATCCAAAAAATGAGTAGAAAATATTATTAATTTAATGAGTATAAGTTAGATGTGAAGTTAGGAAAATAATTGAAATAGTGAATAGTATTTTGGAAATAAATACTAAATAATTAGAACTAAAAACGAGGTATCGAGGCCTCAAAATTTTAAATTGAGCCATAAATATTTTTATAAATATTTATGGAGTGTTAATAAGTTAGTATTAAAGTTTCGTTATGAAATTTTAAGGTTTCGATGGTCAATTGAGTGAAAAGGACTAAATTGAATAAAATGCAAAATTATGAAAAATGATTAAATAGCTTAGATAATAAAGAAGGACTTAAAATGTAATTTAGCCCAAAATGAAATGAGCTGGACGGCTAAATGAAAAATTGGCTGAAAAATAGTGTGAACTAATGGCAATTTTGTAAATAAATAGAAATTCAATAGTAATATATGGATGAAATTGAAAGAAAAATCTAGATATTTTCATTTTCTTCCATCTTCTCCAGCAAAAACACCATAGGAGGGTTTCTAAAAGCTAGTTTTTCATATTTTTACTGCAAGGAAGTTCAATTCTTGATTATTTCTTGAAATTTTTATGTTTTTGGGACTTTTACAACTAGGTCCTCTTGTCCAAGTCATTAGTTTTTGATTTCATGGTTGATTTTGAAAGTTTTCATGAATATGTCTTGGCAGTATATGATGATTTAGCATGGAATTAAAGCTTTAATTTGTTTATATGTTGATTTTATTGAAAGAATTGAATAGAAAGTGAATATTTGGGGACCTAATTGTAAAAGAAATGAAAGTTAGAGTTTTATATGAAAATATAGAATTTTAATGGCTGTGGAATGATTCATAATGTTAAAATAAAGCTTTAATTGAGAGAAATTAGTTCCATTAGAGAGTGAATTGGTCAAGGACCAAATTGTGAAAATTGTGAAATTTGGGGTAAAAGTGTAATTTTGGGAAATGGGTATAAATTGTGAGATAAAATAAAATTTAATTAAATGCTAATGAATGAATGATTTTGTAATTATAGATCAAGAAATTGAAGCAAATCGAGGAAAGGAGAAAATAGTAGAATAATTCCCGAACTTCTACAACTTTTGCAAATTAGCCCAGGTAAGTTCATGTGGCTAAATTTTAATGATCATTTTTAATCTTTTGAATTGTATAATGTGTTATACTATAGGTATTTAATAAAACAATGAACAATGTAAAAGTATGAAATTGAAGAAATGATCAAATTGAGTAGAATATTGGATTGAGTACTTCTGTCCAGTGACAAGCGACGAATTGACGGAAAAGACCATGGTTGGACTATAGCAACAAGTGACAAGTGATATCCATATAAGACCATAGCTGGGCTATGACATCGGTAAGAAATGCCAAGTGATTTCCATATAAGACCATAGGTGGGCTATGACATTGGATTAAAGTAATATAAGTGATCTATATAAGACCATAGCTGGGCTATGGCATCAGAGAAAAGTGATAAGTGTTTCCGTGTAAGACCATATCTGGGAGATGGCATCGGCATGATATATGACCCGTGTAAGACCATGGCTGGGCCATGGCTTCGGAAAGTGAAACGTGATCATGTGCAAGTCCATAGTTCTACTATGGTAAAGTGGAAATGAAGTACTCAATTTTGTATAGTTCTCTAATTTGAATCAGTTTAGTAAGTGGAAAATGGGCCCAAGAAAATAAAGTTTATATGTGAGTGATATTGAACAATATTAAGTGAAATTGACATTGGTTTGTGAATGACAAGAGAAATTAGTGAATTTGTATGTCTAGATAGTGTCTAGAATGTCTAGATAGTGTGATTTATATGGCATGTATAGGCAAAGGTAGATAATGGAATAGTTTTGGCTAAACTATATGTATAAAATGACAAAGAAGTATGTTAACTTAATGGTATGTATATGTTGCTTCATGTTCTCATTAAATACATGTTATAGTCTAAAATGGATGCTTGATTGGTTGGAATTGGTATAAATTGTGTTTGAGTGCAGGTAAGTTGAAAGGGTGAGAAAAGTGGCCTTAAATGACCTATTTTCATCCATACGGGTAGACACACAGGCGTGTGTCTAGGCCGTGTCTGATACACGGTCAGCCCACGGGCGTGTGTAGTGACCGTGTGTCCCCTGCATATCTAATTATGAAGTCAGGATAGCACACGGGCAAAGGACACGGCTGTGTGTCTTGGTCATGTGGAGGACACGGGTTTTAAGCATGGTCATGCATTATAATCGTGTGAAAATGGCTTAAAAATAGTGAAAAATCAGGTTACAACACGGCCTAGTCACATGGGCGTGTGTTCAGGCCGTGTAGCCTTCTGTTTCTTGAGAAATTGCAAGTCAGAATGCCATACGAGCTGGCCACACGGCCATGGGAGCCTCACGGGTTAGCCACACGGCCATGTCCCATACCACACGGGCGTGTGCCCTTATCTTCAAGGAAAAATTTCCAAAGTTACCCGATTTAGCCCCGAACCACTTCCAAAACATGTATTGGGCCCCGTAGGCCCATATTAGGGACTTTATAATGAAATTTGAAAGGTTTTAATTTGGAATGAAAATTTATGACCTGATTTTATAAAAATGCTAGTGTATAAGTCCGGTAATGCCTCGTAACCTTGTTCCGGTGACGGATATAGGTTAGAGGTGTTACGGTAAAAATATATTTTTAATAATTTATTAATTTTGAATAGTCAAATGAGCTTTCTGGGTAGGTTGGTTTTGCTTGAAAACGAGCTTGAATGTGAAATTTTTTAGAACCGAACCTTGACTCAATTAGGCCCAATCCATGGACAACTCTAGCGGTTGATATGATGAAGAAACAAAAACATAACTGATGATGAAGCTTAATTAAAAAACAAAATGAAAGGATTTTAGAGGTAGCTTTAATAGTCCCTCCCAAAAAAAAAGCTAAAAAATCTTCCACTAGTTGTAAATGGTTCTTATTTATAGTGTTTCAAGAATGTAAATTGCAAGCTTGTCAAATAATGGGAGTAATAAAATTAATTTTCAGCTACAATGTCATTAATGATTAAAAAGGGATTGTGAATAATGAAGAAAAGCTCACTACGTTTCTAAAGGAATGGAGAAACACTCCATGCTATAGGGAAAGGTTAATGGGAAACCTTTTAACTACTCCTATATCTAACCCATCAAGCTAAACTCTTTGAAACATCTCAAGAGTTAAGATAACCAAAAACCTTGTCATTTTCCATAGTTACTTCCACTTCTTCTACTTAGGTGAACCGATACTATGGGAAATATCTTTCGTGGAACATCTCTTAAAATGTAAGATGATAGTTGTTCTTGAATAAGAATTATTTTGACTTGTTCTAAACATTAGTTGCTCTTAAAATGGTTGTTCTTAATGTAGAAGTTGTTCTGAACAAGAATTTTTATGCAGTGATATTTTTCTTAAAAGAACCTGTTCTAAAAAATAACTTTTTTAGAAGAGCACAATTATTCTAAATAGAAGCTACTTCAAATAACGATTATTCTAGACATAATTATTCTTAAAATATTATTTTAATCAAAAATTATTTTAACTATTTTCAACAAAAATTATTCTTAAATAATAATTACACTAGATGACAATTATTCTAACTGATATCTTATTTTAAACATGAATATTGTTTTGAATAACAATTATTTTAAGTAGTTTTTTTTTTTGCAAAAAAAAATATTAGTGTATTATCCTAAAAAGATAGTGAAAACGGAGTATGTGTTAATTTCAAGATTGTATAAAATATTTCAATATAAAATGAAATTATCCAAGGTGATTTGCGTCCTCAAGCTTCAAACCAAATGCTTAGCAATTATTTCCCGAGGTGACAATTGACAGAGAGAATAAAGGGCAAAAGTGGGAGCAGTAGACCATTAAAATCAACTACCCCAACAGGGTTAATAATGTATATAATGTATGCACAATAGAGACGGCGCAGAGCAATCATTGCATTGCACCCTTTTCATTTATAACTGTTTCAGCATTTAGAGCTTTCACTATACAATGGTCAATGCTCTCTGCTGGTTTTAATTGTCCACACCCTACTTTGCCTTACACTTTCTTGCCGTCCCTTGAACACCCTTCATTTTGACATGCATTCCCTTTTCCCATATGCTTTTTTAAATTAGAAAAAATGTGTCAAATTGTCTACATGCTTATGCAATAATAGAAAAAAAAACAATCAACTGTATTATTAGAATATTTTTATTTAAAATTTCAATTAGTATCAAGAAAAAATAGTGAAAAGATTTAAAAAATGTTAACTTAATCTATAAAATACTCCAGCAAAATATGGAAAAGAAATATTATTTTGTGAGAGTTGGAAAAAGAAAATACTTGAACAACAAGAATTCTACCATATAGATATGACCTATGGGATTATTAGGATATGAGGGAAGCAAAGTGGAGCTTATTTTTGTGAAGACACGTGGCTAAAAACATCCCTTAATTAAGGTTGCAAAAATGTCAGAAGCATTAAATAGGAACGTGCCAGATGAGAAGGCTTAAAGCTAAATGGCCTATATATGCAATGCAGGAAAGGCTCAGAGCAGTCATAGACTCGTAGCCTCCTCCATCAGAGGCCCTAAGAAAATGAATACCCTAATCCCTGACCATGAGAACCCACCCTTCAACTCTCCTCCTTCATTTCTTCCCTAACTTTCAACTGGGTCCCAATTTTTCCCATCCACTCCATTGGTCAATTCCCCCCCCCCCCCCCCCCCAACTTTGTACCTTCCTTCATCCATCAACCACAGCAATGCCGTGTGAGTTTTTACCTGCAAATTTGAGGCTGCTTGCTACCTCCCCCATTTCCATGACCCCACCATCTGGAATTGGATTTCATTTCAGGGTTTCTTTCAATTATCGATTGCTAGTGTGACATTTTGGACTTCCAGGTTCCCAACGACATGTATGTCTAGTACAGAACCAGATTAATGGAAATTGGGACATTTCCAAAGCAAGAAAATTTTAACTCATTTGTCTTTTTTTGTTTTCTTACAATGTTAAAAACAAAGAGGCCGAGAGGAGGACATCCCTGGGTTTATCAGGCACTCGCCACTTAAGTTCGTGGGGCCCTGGACTTGCTACTTCTCTAGGAAAGTGTACATAAGTGACAAAACTGTAGTGGATTTTAGGATAAACTTAAAACTGGTTGAGTATTGTAAGTGTGAAAGTTGAAGCTGACAAATGTAGGCAAAGGGACCAAAACTGTTGTTGATAATGAAATGGCAAAAAACTGTGTTGTGGAGTCAAATCTTTGATTTGTCTTACTCATATGGCCGTTTAAAACTAAAGGGAAAGAAACCTCATTAAACCAACAATTAATTAACCTGTACTGGTAAAATGGTAAATACCCAACAGATGTTAAGTGAGATTGAGCAAGTGCTTCCTTTCCTATTACCACAATGATCAAAGTAGTAAATCATTATGATGATTAAGGAAACGATGTAACCCTTGCCACCCAATTTAAGACACTGAGTGTTTGTTTACGCTTAACTCTCTGTTGGGTTTTCCTACTTTTATATGTTTGAGAAGTTCATTTTTGATAATATAGCTTTGAGGGAAATGCCTGAAGCCCTGAACCTGAAAGAGTGTTTACTTGCAAGAGAAGAGCATTGGTTTTGCTTTAGTGTGTGGAAAAAAACTTAAATGCTGGTTGCAGCGCAGAATCTGCTTTTTGGTTCTTTGGGAATGAAGAGAAAAAAACCCATAGCTTCTGCAAATACAAAACGATAGCTCTCTTTCTCTCTCTATCTCTCTGGGGAATGATTTATGATGAGATAAAGTTATCAGAAATCATCAGAAACCAATCATAAAACATGTCATAAGGTCTTTTATTTTTTTCTTTCTTTTCTATTAAATTTTCTGATTAGAAATGGAAAATGAAAAGCATATATGTTATATAGCATATAAGCACACTACAAGTAATTTTCTTGTTTCCGGCATTGATCTTGTTGAAGTATTGCAAGAAATCTACCACATGTTTCTGGCATCATATTTCACACGTGGACACTTTTGGATATCGTAGGGTTATTACATGTACATTCTCTTCTCATTCTCATTCTGTCAATGCCCAGCCCTTTTGCCTTTTTGTCTTTTACTTAATCTACATCTATTATTCTCATTACCATTTTCAATATTTTATTATTGTTTTTTCGTTAGTACGGGCTTTCTTTGAAAAAAAAGAGATTTTCTTTAACGAGCAGTCTCTATATGCTTTGGTGGGGACTTGGGAGTGAGTCTATAAATATAAATAAGGGGCCTGTTTCATCTTACATTGTCTAGAGTGAAGCAACGGAGCGTGCTTGCCACCACACATCTGTTTCTCTCTCTGTGAGCCCACTTTTGTGTAGAGTAAGCAAACAAGGGAACTTGACAAGAATCTCTGGAAATGGAAATGGAAGGGAAAGTTGTGAAATCAAGATTCAAGAGGGTATGTGTTTTCTGTGGAAGTAGTACTGGCAAGAGGAAATGTTACAGAGATGCTGCTGTTGAATTAGCCCAAGAATTGGTACATTCTAAACATCTCCCACACATCTCTTTCAACCTTGTCTCTTTTTCTTTATGTTAGTTTTAAGGTTTTCTTTTTCTCTGTTGTGTTGTTTTGGGAAAGGTGGCAAGAAGATTGGACCTTGTTTATGGTGGAGGGAGTATTGGATTGATGGGTTTGGTTTCACAAGCTGTTCACCATGCTGGAGGGAATGTTCTTGGGTACACTCATCATTCATCATCAACCTATGAACTATTCACTTTCTTGGTTTTGGTTAATGTATCTCATATTTGTGACCATGAAATTTTGTTATATTCCTGTTAACAGGATCATACCTAGAACTCTGATGAGCAAAGAGGTGCATATCAAATTCTTTTTTTTGTCTTTTGAGATGCGAGTATGTAGCTTTTCAATGATGTCTTGAGTGTATGTTGCATGTCGAGCCACAGATAACTGGTGAAACCGTAGGGGAAGTGAGAGCAGTCGCCAACATGCACCAAAGAAAGGCAGAAATGGCCCGCCATTCTGATTGTTTTATTGCTTTACCAGGTCCCATCTACTCTTTTAAATATAATATCAAATTTCACACGTACTTTACCCTTTCTGTCCAACAAATATAACCAAAGAGTGCTTACTTTGCTCTCTTGTTGAGTATCAGGCGGGTATGGAACTTTGGAGGAGTTACTGGAAGTGATAACCTGGGCTCAGCTGGGTATCCATGACAAACCTGTGAGCAATAATAATATGCATAATGTTATTGTTTCCACAATAGAAAAGAAAAAGTTGATTTCTGGGTCCATTGGTTTCTCTCTTTTGAAACCGAACTTATGTTTCCAAAAATATGCAGGTGGGCTTGCTTAATGTTGATGGCTATTATAATTATCTACTGACTTTCATCGACAAAGCCGTGGATGATGGCTTTATCAAACCTTCCCAACGCCACATCATTGTCTCTGCACCAAATGCCAAAGAACTGGTCCAGAAGCTTGAGGTGGGTTACTTGTTGCCTTGAACTGCTATTCCCTTCATTTTTGTCATTAAACGTTTGTTTGTTAACTACATGAGGCTTATGTATGGAATGGACAATATGGTGGTTTAGAAAAAGGAATCTCTTTTATCAAAACCAAAAAAAAAGAAAAAGGAAAAGGAACCTCTCAGACTACTTTCTTGGGGGTCTTATTTTCCACTGTCTTGTTTGCTTGTAAGTGGTAATACTGGTTTGTTTTGATTAGGAGTACGTGCCTGTGCATGATGGAATCATAGCCAAGGCAAGTTGGGAGGTTGAGCAGCAGCAGCAGCAGCAAGTGCAGCAACAGGTGGGGTTCAATGCCACTACTTTTCAGACTCAGATCGCTCTATAAAGGAAGACATGGAAATTGAATAAAGATGGGGGAAAAAAAGTAGGGAAAAAGGTGTTTTAGGCGCTTAGCTTTTTGCTATGATTTTTGGGTCAAATACCAACCATACCATAATGATCATGGTAAGGTTTGCATGACAAGGAAATATAGAGAAGAAGAACAAAAAGTATGTTTTCTTTTTGGAAAGCTAAGCTCATTAATATGAGCATTTAAACTAGTATTTTGGCATCTAAAATTATGTACAAATATCATAGAAAGAACAAGCAGCAAAATCCAAAAAACTGCAGCTTTTTATTATTTGTATGTATCATGCATGTCAATGGATAAAGAGCATGCATTGCTTTGCTGATAGTTTCACAACTTGTTCTCTTTTTGTTCTGTCAGTTTTTTTTTAAGGTACTGTTATGGTGAATGACGATGATTTATGCATTTGCATCATTTGATAGACATAAAAAGTTGGAAACTTTGGTTTTGGCTTGCCCTAAGTAGGGCTTTGCCTTTGCTGAAGCCCTTCAGGCTCCAACTGTGTGGTATTTATGTCATGTGTTGTCTCTATAAACAAAATTTGTGTACTGGTTTAGGATCAGAGTGATCAGAGTTTCTGATGTACAGGGAATTTGCAAGTACAGGGAATTTCAACTGTAGCTAGACACTTGAGACTGTTTTGTTGGTAAAATAGTAGTAACTGGTGCAAAATATTAAAAACCTAACTTCTTTAAATGGTATGTCAAATTGACTTACCTAACATTTATGTAGACATATAAGTTAATTAGTGAATGCTGTACAATAAATTGAAAATTTGACAAATGCTGGGGGTTATCATAAGAGTTACTTACCCTTTTGGCTTGGATGGGACTTTGCTAGAACTTCAATGGAAAAGTTTCGTTTGTTTTCTTTCTGATGTGATTGTCTCTATACATTTCCTCACAGTAATTGTTGCCACATATGCATTTAAATGCGCGACACTTGTCCTCCTTTGAACCTGTATTTACGCAAATGGTATAAAATACCATATATTTGAAGATTGTATATCAACTTCTAGTCCGAGCCTAACATAAACCAAACTTCGCCTCCATATCTATCGTTGGCTCTTCTTTCGCCTCCATATCTATCATTGGCTCTTCTTTGAAATAATTAATAATAATAATAATAGTTAATTTTTAACAGATGACATTTTGTGTGTTTCTTATGAATTCATATGCTGTTAATACATTAAATATAAATTCATATTAAATAAAAATATTATCAATAACTTTTCTATGAAGAAAAACATACTTGGAGCCAGGGTGATAACTCATTTAGCAGTGAATTTGAATTCGTCCACACAAGGACAACACCATGTTTATGAAAAAGAAATCGCAATAATGTGGTTTGGGGGGGATTGGTAATGAGAGGATAAAATCTTGTCTGGTCCAAGCAAGAAGGTATTGGTTGCCTGGAAGAGGCATGTTATCATCAGGTTCAGATTACAGGGAAACGTGTTGTGGCTGGCATGGGGGACCGGTTTTAGTGGTTTTTTTTTTTTTTTATCGTCCTTCCCTAAGGCAAATTAAGAGGATGATAGAAACGGAGTGGTGGCCATGACCGTGGCCGCCTTTAAAATTTTGTCAAAAGTAGACGCTGTCTGCGATAGCTGTTATTCATCAACTCGAAGGCAGGAGGGGTGGTGGTGGTTGCTCCAACTCAGACATGGGGGACCATGCCTTATCATTCCATACAAATTAAAACCCAGAAAATTGGAAAATTATTTGTGTTGATATATAAATATATAAATTTACATATTATATTAGTTACTTTCAGTACAAATCTTTTCTGAAACAAGGATGAAACGATTGTTTGTTACTATTTTTGTCAAAAAATTGAAACCCAAGGATGGAACATCAAAAAGGTCCTAGTCCCACTCCAACTCGGAAAGCTATAAGGTGGGGTGGGGGTGGCTAAAGAGTAAGCCCCTAACCAAACAGATGATGCTCAAATAGTTCGGGAGCAAATAATCAATATATTCAGATGTCAGATGCTGATGTGAAAGACACAATCCTTTCAATTTAATACAAAGGCCTACGATTCTACTCTAGTTCTAATTCCCTACCAAGCCAAACCCACCGCCTCAACCTTAAGCTTTTTTACTTATATATTATAAAAAAATTATTTAAATAGTATGTTAAATAGATTATGTACTGAAATGATATATTTAACCAAGTAGAGGATGGTATATAGGTGGCATTACCTTAAAAACCTGACATCATTGATTGAAAAAGAATAATAATAAAATTAAAAATGGTATCTAAATATGCGGCATCTAAAGGAATACAGGTCAATTACGACCCATATATGATCAAAACCCGACCCACCTAGGAATTAATTATAAAGCCCCTTATATGCTCTCTTGAGGCCCAAAATATGCATTGGAAACAGATCGGGACTAAACTGGGAACTCAGGAAATTTTTCACAAAATCTTAGAATTTTCCCTAGGTGTAAGGTACACACGCCCGTTTGGTCAAGTCATGTGGCTCACACAGCCAAGTGACATGCCCGTGTACTAGGCCGTGTATGGGTGCAGGGGTCACACGGCCAAGCCACACGCCCGTGTGCCAAGTCGTGTGAAAATACTTGAGCATTCTGTTTTGAATTTTTAAGATGCAAGGGACATATGACCAAAACACACGCCCATGTGCTAGGCCATATGTCACATGGCTGAGACACATGCACGTGTCTCTGCTCCTGTGGACAAAATAAGGTCATTTTCTAACCATATTTCTCATCCATGCTTGTCTTTCACCTACATCAACACTTAAATACATTCACAAGGCAAAACAAGACATTTAAATCAAGCCAAAACCAAGTTTAACACATATAATAATACCCCATATATCCAAGTATTCAATCTTACCTAATTGACCATATAAACCTATATGCATATTTCTTCAATTATTCTATCTTAAATCATACATTATCATATTCATAAATTATCCACTACTCAACCACATTAAACACAACAAACATATTAGGCCACACATACATATACATATCAAAATATGTTCAACTCAAGCCATTCCAATGGCTATTTACAACCAAAAACATATATATGTCAACATTGGCCAAGTTAACCTATACATGCCATTATAACTAAAGTTGATTCATTAAATGCACTGAGATGAATCGATGGATAGTGTGACGATATCTCCGCCAAGCTTCCAACCCAACGAGCTTTCAAATTACTATAGAGCAGAGGAAAATAAAACAGAGTAAGCATATTATGCTTAGTAAGTTCATATAACAGGAAAATAACTTACCATTCATTTTCATTTAAAGTAAGCATACAAAATTCATCCAAAGAAATTTGGCAAGTTGCCTAAACACATATATCCTCAAGAAATATATTAGTCATATACTTTATGTGAATATCAAGAAAACAGGATGAGCTCATCATGTAACAATTTTCATATACATTTATTTTCCACATCATATATTCATATAACATATATTTCCATAATAATTCATTTCAAGTTCAAATTATCTCATGTCGGAACTTTGCCCGTTGAATTTATTTGAAATATCAATAGATACACCGGTAGTACACTTGAAGTGTACAAAACTGTGATCTGTCAATTCATATTCAGGGGTGTTGATAAGCGCTAAATTATACATATTTTTGCCTCATGTTTAGCCTATATTTTGGATGAATTATCATTAGATTTGTGAGAATTGGTGCTCTCAATCCTTCTATTTCATGTCTTATACTCAGGAGAGCATAGGGAAGAGAAAAGAACGAGAAACGGGCCAAAAATAGAGAAAATGAGCAAAATGAGAAAACGACACAGCCCAGGGATTCACCACACGACCGTGGCACACGGCCGTGCCACACGAAGACCACACGGTCCAGCCCCGATAAGCACGGCCAGGCCACACGGCTGTGCCCCAATCGACAGAATCTCACACGGTCTCTTGTCGAAGTACACGGGCGTGGCACACAGGCGTGTTCTAGTCGTGAGGAAGTTCAATTCTACTCGAAAAGGATACCTAGGGGCTAAGAAAGCCATTTTAAACTCTATATAAAGATCCTAGGAGGCAACTTCAAGGGTGTGCTTATTTCCCGCTAAGGGAATACTCTTTTCTCTCAGGAAAGCGCCATATTTCTGCCAACACAAAGAGTGAAAGCAAGGGATTACTCCAAGGGAAGCCGATTGATTCATCCCAAAGGCCAAGAATTCTACATCAAGATAGAGGATCTCTCTAAATTCCTTCAGGGATTTTCAGGTTCTTTATGTTTTGTTATCTTAATTCTTCTGAGATGTTTTCTTTCTTTATTACGAACTAAACCCTTCAAATACTTGAGGGGGATGAAACTTAAGACGAATCTTGTTATTATTTATTCTTGAGTTATATGATAAAAACTTGAGTTGTTCTTAATTATGTGTGCTTAATTCTTATGTTAATAAGCCTAGGTATTAATTCAAGAAACGGATGTGCTTAAAGCAGAGGAGCAAAAGTCCTTGTGATAAGAGTAGATCTACCATAATTAAGCGGAGTTGCATGCAACCCTAGACATAGGGCGACATAAATTTGCCGTATTAGGGTCAAACCTAATATGGGGAACCATAGATCGAATTAATGCAACCTAGGGAGTTAATTAATAAAGGAACTTTAGTTAACAACCTAGGCCTAGTTGTTCTTCACCTCGACAGAGGGTTTAGCATAAATTAGGGATCTCTACGGATCAAGTCAAGTGAATAAATCGTCTAGCTCAAGAACCAATAACAAGTGAAGTCTAGGTGGATTCTCCCTTAAGTATTACTTATATCAATCAGCTTTTCCCTAAAAGTTTTCCCCAATTTACTTTTTGTGCACTTTTAGTTAGTTTTAGAATTAGTTTCAACCAAACCTCTTTTCTTTTTAGGCTAGATAATAGAAAGGAAGTCTTTTAGTTCTCTTGGGTACGATAACTCGATCTTGCTGCTAAACTATACTACTGTTCGATAGGTGCGCCTGCCTTTAAGATCGTGATATTAGTTAGTTTTGGTGTGATTAGTTTTTATAAATTTTATTACTTAATATCGCGAGCCGTATCAAGTTTTTGGCGCCGTTGCCGGGGAACTAAAATATTAAGAAAACTCGATTTCTATTACTTTAGCCATAACTATATTTATTTATTTTCAATTTTTATTTATTTATTTATTTTTCTTTTCTTTTATTTTGTTTATTTTATTTTTTTTTGCTTTCTTTTTCCCTTCTAGGTATTTCTAGTTTATGACTAGAAACAACCCAACAGGACCATTACTTTTTGACGAATATTTAGAGGCAACAGTTCACAGAAATCGCAGAGAGATCAGACGAAGCCTATAATATCCAGAACAAGACCAAGAACAAAGGCCAGAGATGGAAGCAAATCAAAACATTCCACCACCTCTCGCAATAGTCGTGCCACCAGCAAATCAAGAAGAAGCTCCTCGCACTATGTATGATTATGCTAAACCTAGTTTGGCTGGTACCCAAACTAGCATTCTTAGACCTACTATTGCTGCTAATAATTTTAAATTAAAGCCTAACACTATTCAGATGATATAACAATTGGTGCAGTTTGATGGTTTACAGGATAAAGATCCCAACTCACACATAGCCAATTTTTTAGAACTTTGTGATACTTTTAAAATTAATGGTGTTTCTGATGATGCCATTTGTCTAAGGCTATTTCCATTCTCTTTGAGAAATAAAGCTAAACAGTGGTTAAATTCTTTACCACGAGGCTCAATCACCACATGGGAATAGATGACCGAAAAATTTTTACTTAAATATTTTCCTCCAGCTAAAACAGCTAAATTACGAAACGATATCTCTTCTTTTGTGCAGATGGATTTAGAGACACTCTACGATGCCTGTAAGAGATACAAAGATCTTTTGAGAAGATGCCCTCATCATGGCCTACCTTTGTGGCTACAAGTTCAAACCTTTCACAACGGTTTGAATCCTTCAACAAGGCAAATGATCGACGCCGCCGCAGGAGGAACAATCAATAACAAAACACCAGAAGTAGCTTATAAATTTATTGAAGAGATGTCACTGAATAATTATCAGTGGCAAGTCATGAGGACAAAGCCGACAAAAGCTGCAGGAGTTTATAATATTGATGCTGTCGCTATGCTTACTAATCAAGTAGAATTGTTAAATAAAAAGTTTGATCATTTTGTTGGTTCTACGCAGGCACAAGCAGTAATGCAGTACGAACAGTTCAGGCAAATATATTCACTCCAGACTATTCATCTTCTGCTAATGGCACAAAAACCGAGCAGGCCAGTTATATGGGTAACAATTTTAGATCTCAAAATAATCCATATAGTAACACATATAATGCAGGTTGGTGAAACCATCCCAATTTTTCTTGGGGAGGTCAAGGGAATCAAAGACAACAACCCCTTCAGGGATTTCAGCAGCCACCGCCGCAACAGAAGAAAAAGCCTAATCTTGAAGAGATGTTTACCAAATTCATGGCCCTGTCAGAAACTCGATTCCAGAACACTGAAACGACATTAAAGAACCAGCAAGCATCAATCAAAGGCCTTGAGAATCAAATTGGTCAACTCGCCAAGTTAATATCAGAAAGACCACAAGGTGGACTTCCAAGTAACACTGAGACCAATCCTAAAGAGCAACTTCATGCCATAAATACAACAGATGATGAGGCATTAACCAAAGACGACTCTAAGTTAGGCGAGGAACCTAAGGTGAGTAAAGGTAAGGTAGAGGCAAGCTACAACAAGCCAGACATCAACGAACACAAGCCTCGTATACCATACCCAAGAGCGCTACAGAAAGACCGCACAGATGAATAATTTGGTAAGTTTTTTAAACTCTTAAAAAAATAAACATTAACTTACCATTTGTTGAAGCAATTTTGCAGATGCCAGACATAGTTAAATTCTTAAAATAACTCTTGACAAACAAGCGGAAGCTAGAAGAGAAATCTCATGTGGAATTAAACGCAGTCTGCTCAGCTATTCTCCAAAATAAACTGCCAACCAAACTAAAAGATTTAGGGAGTTTTACTATTCATTGTTTATTTGGTAGCTTAGACACCAAAAATGCTTTAGCTGATTTAGGGGCTAGTATAAATGCCATGCCTTATAAACTGTTTAAACAACTAGGTCTTGGAAAACCTAAGCAAACTAAGATGAGCATTCAACTGGCTGATAAAACTATTAGGTCTCTGATAAACGCTCAATTATACATATTTTTACCTCATGTTTAGCCTATATTTTGGGTGAATTATTATCAATTTAGTAAGAATTGGTGCTCTTAATCTTTCTGTTTCATATCTTATACTCAGAAAAGCATAGGGAAGAGAAAAGAACGAAAAATAGACCGAAAACCAAAGAAAATGGGCCAAAATGTAAAAACGTACGGCCCAAGAAGTCACCACACGGCCGTGGCACACGGCCGTGCCACACAAAGATCACACAGTCCAGCCCCGACAAGCATGGCCTGGCCACACGGCCGTGCCAACCAAGCATTCCAGAACACGGCCTCTTGTCGAAATCACACGGGCGTGGTACACGGGCGTGTTCTAGTCGTGAGGAAGATGAATTTTACTCAGATTTGGATGCTTAGAGGCTAAGAAAGGCCCCCCAAAGCTCTATATAAAGACCCTAGGAAGCAACTCTAAGGGTGTACTCTTTTTCTCCCAATAGGAGCACCATCTTTCTGCCAACACGAGGAGTGAAAACAAGGAATTACTCTAAGGGAAGCCGATTGATTCATCCCAGAAGTTAGAATTCTACATCAAGACAGAGGATCTCCCTAAATTCCTTTAGGGGTTTTTGGGTTCTTTATGTTTTGTTATTTACTATCTTCTGAGATGTTTCTTTTTTTTATTATGAACTAAACCCCTCAAATACTTGAGGGGGATGAAACCTAAGACAGATCTTGTTATTATTTATTGAGTTATATGATAATTGCTTGAATTGTTCTTAATTATGTGTTCTTCATTCTTGATTTAATAAATCCTAGGTATTACTTCAAGAAATTGATGTGCTTAGAGCAGAGGAGTAAAAGTCCCTGTGATAAGAGTAGATCTACCATAATTAAGCGGAGTTGCATGCAACCCTAGACATAGGGCGACATAAATCTGCCGGATTAGGGTCAAACCTAATATAGGGAACCATAGATCGAATTAATGCAACCTAGGGTGTTAATTAATAAAGGAACTTTAGTTAACAACCTAGGCCTAGTTGCTCTTCGCCTTGACAGAGGGTTTAGCATAAATTAGGGATCTCTACGGATCAAGTCAAGTGAATAAATCGTCTAGCTCAAGAACCAATAACAAGTGAAGTCTAGGTGGATTCTCCCTTAAGTATTGCTTATATCAATCAGTTTTCCCGAAAGTCTTTCCTCAATTTACTTTTTGTGTACTTTTAGTTAGTTTTAGAATTAGTTTAAATCAACTCTCTTTATTTTTAGGCTAGATAATAGAAAAGAAGTAAGTACTAGTACTTTTGGTTCCCTTGGGTACGATAACTCAGTCTTGCCACTAAACTATACTATTGTTCGACAGGTGCGCTTGCCTTTAAGGTCGTGATATTAATTAGTTTTGGTGTGATCAGTTTTATAAATTTTATTACTTAATATCGCGAGAGCCGTTATCAGTCTCCTAAGGGAATAATTGAAGATGTGCTTGTCAAAATTGATAAATTTATATTCCTAGTTGACTTTGTTGTTTTAGACATTGATGAGGATAGCAATGTACCCTTAATTCTAGGGCGACCCCTTTTAGCAACTGCTAGAACAATAATTGATTTAGGAACAGGTGAACTTACACTACGTGTAGGTGATGACAAAGTTACTTTACAAGCTCGAAACTCGAATAAGACTGTTGATAATAATATAGTCACGAGTCCTTGTAAAAAGAATAATCTCACTATCCAACCTTCTGTGCAGGATACACTCCATATAAAGGCAACTCAATCACAGACAAGTCCATCCAAGGGAGACGCACCTGGAAAGCAAATGCTTCAGATTTGTTACTAGATGAGTGGCTGAACTATCACGAAAAGCCCAAAATATGCCACACCAACCCAGAGCATCACCAAGACGACCCTTAGGTACAAACGAATCAACTCAATGTAGGGGATAAGGTAATCTTAGGGGAAGACGATCCTCAAATCTTGAATTCAAAAGAGTATAAAAGTGATACACCTTACTTCACGGTAATGAAAATCTTCCCCTATGGTACAGTAGAGATAAAACATGAGTCACTTGGCACTTTCAAGGTAAACCACACTCGACTCAAATCTTACATTGAAAATAAAGTTTTAAACAGGATAGAGGAGTATCAACTCTTCGAACCGCCGTGACCGACCAAGCTTGAGCATAGTTGAGCTTAGACTCTAAATAAGCGCTTCTCGGGAGGCAACCCGAGCACTAACTTAGTAACTTTTATTTTATTTTTGATTTTAGTTTTTTAATATATCAACTAACCCTTTTTTTTGCAGAAATTTAGGACCATACGGCC
Source organism: Gossypium stocksii (assembly GCA_020496765.1). Taxonomy (NCBI): domain Eukaryota; kingdom Viridiplantae; phylum Streptophyta; class Magnoliopsida; order Malvales; family Malvaceae; genus Gossypium; species Gossypium stocksii. The sequence continues at coordinate 104,664,541 of CM035621.1, forward strand.
ATGCCTATGGGCGTGTCCAAGGCCGTGTGAACCTTTAAAGTAGAGACACGGTCGTACACCTAGGCCGTGTACAAATAGAGGAATTTTTTTTCAAAGCACGGGCCACTGACAAATCCCCACAGCTGTGCGACATGGCCGTGGCAACCCATCAGTTTAGGCACGGGCTTACACAATGCCACACGCCCGTGCCCCCAAACCGTGGCCAACACTGTCAATTTAGACACGACAGTGTGACTTTCTACACGATCGTGTACATAGCGAAACGTCATCGCACACGGCCGTGTGACTTCCTATCTCTATTTTCACCTTTTAACTTCTTCCCCTTTATTTTTCTTTTTACATTTCTTTTTATTTTTAGTTCATTTTCTCTTTTTGTTTTTCATTATTTGAATATTAGTATTTTTTAGAACTTTATTTCCTTTTCATATCGGCCAACCCCTAACGAGTAATCTCTATTAATCCAAAATTCCCACGACTAATTAATATTTTCGCAGTTTCGAAAAGGAGCTCTACAGCTCATATTCAAATGGAAATGGGAACACCTTGCCACAACTGCCGACTCTTCCAATTTCTGTCTCACAAATTCATCCTAAATTCAAGGAGTTTCAATTCTCTCCCTATCTTATGATATTATGCTTCTCTTGCTATTGATGTATCTTTATATATTGAGGGCAATGCACATCTTAAGTGTGGGGGGGAACTTACTTTAAATCTTTATATTATCTTTGAAATCCCTGAACTTTTCTAACATTTTGCATTTTTTTCAATTGCATTATCTTCAACCTCCTATTAGGAATTAATTCTGATTGATTTATGATTTTTATTGATATGTGAGAATTAAGACATAGGTGCTTGTACTTTGATTATTCAAACTTTAAAACATTAGGGAGTCAAGCATGATGAGTTGAAATTTTTGAGAACCCTAATTTTTTTCATAAGTTCTTTTTCTTAATTCTAAGTGTTATTTTGAAATTCGCAGGATTGACATCAAAAGCCATAATTCTGGTGAGATTTTTGAGCCTTTTGAGCATATATTCTTTCGTGCTTACTTTTATTATTGCTTTGAGTGAGTCAACACTGATTTGTTATTCTAGAACTTGCTTTGATTATACATATCGAGACCACATCATTGATTTGATATACCGAGATGATAAAGGCACCTAGGAATTAACCTGCTTACTCCACAAAAGCCTACCTCCGTAAATTAACCCCTAGTGAACACCATTGAACCTAACAACCTTTTCTTTGACTTACCTCTAATATTAACCTATAACCCATTTTTGTTGAATTCCATTCAATTATTTGACCCCTATTTTTATCGAGATTTGAGTTGAAATTTTTATCTAGCTTTATTCTCTTTTCCAGAATATAAAATTTTATCCAATTTATTGTATTGTACTTGAGTTGTTCTTAAAAAAAATGTATATTCAGTTGTAATCTATAATAGTTCAAATAGTTTTTGCATATTTCTATTTTAAGGCTACCAAGGTGGAAATGAGGTTATCATAAGAATTAGCCCGAAGAATATGTTCCAGTGATAGAAATTTTTCTAGTTAGATAATTTTTCAATTCAATCTTGATTCTAACCCTCTTTTGCAGCCTGTGACAACACCCCTAACCAAGCCCCATTACAACCATTGAAAGACCTTTTGATCGATGTATCATGTCAATCTATAGTGGTGGAGATGTGATTTTCTTGCAAGCTTATGGTAATAACTTTTTAGGTTGACTAGAGAGTATTTAATTTTTGAACCCTAAACACTTCGAGTGGATAGAGTGAATCTTTAGTGAGGATATCAACTTCTGTAATTAAGATTAAGAGATAATTACTTAGGAGAAGGGAGAAAACTTATGTTTCAATGATAAAATTCTCAGCTTAGAGTGATTGAGTCTTTAATGTTCTTTTGATTGAATTTTCATCATATGATTACCTGTGGATTAGTTTGAAACATTATTGATAGAGATTATAAATTGAGAGGAATGTTTCTTATTTAGGGATTGAGATTTTGCTTGAGGACAAGCAAAGGCTTAAGTGTGGGGGTATTTGATAAACGCTAAATTATACATATTTTTACCTCATGTTTAGCCTATATTTTGGATGAATTATCATTAGATTTGTGAGAATTGGTGCTTTTAATCCTTCTATTTCATGTCTTATACTCAGGAGAGCATCGGGAAGAGAAAAGAACGAGAAACGGGCCAAAAACGGAGAAAATTGGCCAAAATGAGAAAACGACACGGCCTAGGGATTCACCACACGGCCGTGGCACACGGCCGTGCCACACGAATACCACACAGTCTAGCCCCGACAAGCACAGCCAGGCCACACGGTTGTGCCCCAATCGACAGAATCTCACATGGCCTCTTGTCGAAGTACACGGGCGTGGCACACGGGCGTGTTCTAGTCGTGAGGAAGTTTAATTTTACTCGAAAAAGGATACTTAGGAGCTAAGAAAGCCATTCTAAACTCTATATAAAGACCCTAGGAGACAACTTCGAAGGTGTGCTTATTTCCCGCTAAGGGAATACTCTTTTCTCTCAGGAAAAAGCGCCATATTTCTGCCAACACAAAGAGTGAAAGCAAGGGATTACTCCAAGGGAAGCCGATTGATTCATCCCAGAGGCCAAGAATTTTACATCAAAACAGAGGATCTCACTAAATTCCTTCAGGGGTTTTCGGGTTCTTTATGTTTTGTTATCTTAATTCTTCTGAGATGTTTTCTTTATTTATTATGAACTAAACCCCTCAAATACTTGAGGGGGATGAAACCTAAGACAAACCTTGTTATTATTTATTCTTGAGTTATATGATAAATACTTGAGTTGTTCTTAATTATGTGTGCTTAATTCTTGTGTTAATAAGCCTAGATATTAATTCAAGAAACGAATGTGCTTAAAGCAGAGGAGCAAAAGTCCTTGTGATAAGAGTAGATCTACCATAATTAAGCGGAGTTGCATGCAACCCTAGACATAGGGCGACATAAATCTTCCGTATTAAGGTCAAACCTAATATGGGGAACCATAGATCGAATTAATGCAACCTAGGGTGTTAATTAATAAAGGAACTTTAGTTAACAACCTAGGCCTAGTTGCTCTTTGCCTCGATAGAGAGTTTAGCATAAATTAGGGATCTCTACGGATCAAGTCAAGTGAACAAATCGTCTAGCTCAAGAACCAATAACAAGTGAAGTCTAGGTGGATTCTTCCTTAAGTATTGCTTATATCAATCAGCTTTTCCCTAAAAGTTTTCCCCAATTTACTTTTTGTGCACTTTAGTTAGTTTTAGAATTAGTTTCAACTAAACCTCTTTTATTTTTAGGCTAGATAATAGAAAGGAAGTAAGTATTAGTACTTTTAGTTCCTTTGGGTACGATAACTCGGTCTTGCCGCTAAACTATACTACTGTTCGATAGGTGCGCTTGCCTTTAAGATCGTGATATTGGTTAGTTTTGGTGTGATCAGTTTTTATAAATTTTATTACTTAATATCGCAAGCCATATCAGGTGCTTATTGAAGCACATATACGTGAAGTCCTCTCTCGAGCCATATAATAGGAAGCTCATTTGAGCCATGTAACGGGAAGCTCATGTGAGCCATATAACAGGAAGCTTATCCGGGCTGTATAACGGGAAGCTCATAAGAGCCATAATCAGGAAACTCATGTGAGCCAATAACGGGTAGCTCTGAATAGCCATTAATCAAGAAGCTCCGGATAGCCATATATCGGGAAGTTCATGCGATACATATCAAGAAGCTCACAAAGAGCCTTTAATCGGGAAGCTCACAAAGAGCCTTATATCGGAACGCTTATAAGAGCTATAGTGTGTCTACAACACATGCAGAGTCACAACCAAATCAGGATGCTCTGAAGAGCTATTAACGAGAAGCTCGCAAGAACCATTTAACAGGAAGCTCGAGAGGGTAATATATCAGGATGCTCGTGTGAGCTAGTAATAGAACGCTCTTTCGAGCTATGGTGTGTCTACAATATATGAGGACCATAGCTAATTTGAGAACCATGTATCCATCGAATTTCATTTATTCAAACGAGACTTTAACATTTATTAGGCTTTGTCGGATATATAATCAATTTTATATAATTAGCAATTTCACAATTCACATATACAACATTCAATTCAAACATAAAAATATACACAATTTAGTTACATGGACTTAACTTGATAAATGTTTATGAATTTGTTGTCTACTAATCCAACACTTTCTCTTTTCCTCGATCTAATTCCGTTTTTGGTCTATCTAGATCTATACGAGTAAATTTAGCTTAATTTAGCACAATTCATATTCAATTCAATCTAATTCACATCTTAGGCAAAATTACAATTTTGCCCCTATACTTTTAATTAATTATGATTTTGTCCTTAGGCTCAGAAAATGAAATTCATGCAATTTAATCCTTATTCCAAGCCTAACTAATTTTCACATGTAACAATAGCAGCCCATATATTTCATAAAAATAAAAATTTTTCCATGAATTTTACATCTTTTCAATTTAATCCCTAAATCACAATTTCATGAAAATTTCCTTCACGAAAGTTATTTATCTATCAACAACCTTTCATTTTCTACCATAAAACTTCATAATTCAACTATATTCATCCATGGAAAAACCCTAATACTTTGATAACTTTGCAAATTAATCCCCGAAATAGCTAGATTAAGTTATTACAATCTCATAAATATAAAAATGACTAAAAACAGGACAAGATTACTTACCCAATTAAGCTAAGTAAGCTTGCTTAAGTCCTCTTCCCTTAGCTAGGGTTTCCATGTAAATAATTTGGGAAAGATGATGAAAATGATGATATTTTTATTATTTAATCATTTACAATCTTTTTCCTTTACAATTTAGTCATTTTCTTTATTAGATTTTCTATGGATGACTAAGCATACTTATCTACTAACTCCTTTTAATGATCTATTTGCCATATAAGGACCTCAAATTTTGAATTCCATAGCTATTTAATACATATAGCTACTAGAACTCAACTTTTACATTTTATGCAATTTGGTCCTTTTCATCTAGTTAGACATGTAATCGATAAAATTTCTTTATAAAATTTTCATACAATATTTCAATCATAATGCAGACTATGAAATAATATTACAATAATTTTGTTATGGACTTGAATTTGTGGTCCCGAAACCACTGTTCTGATATCACTAAAAACGGGTTGTTGCAGTTCGAGCTTATATTATGCACCTTATAAGGGGTGTACTCATGCCAGATGCAAATGGAAATAAGGTCCACTTGATGTACTTACCCCTATTATCTAATTTGCATAACAATCGTTCGTACTGTTGGGGATCTATAGTGTTAGCCATGTTGTATCGCGAACTTTGTCGGATGATAGATCCTTTTGCGGTAGACATAGGCAGATGATTCGCAGTCATAGGCACTTTACTGGATGCCATTCTTGGCATCCATTAGTCACCAATTATATGTGTTTCCACTTGTTAATAGGTCATGAATTTTTACTAATTATAATAATTAGCTAACTTTTTTTTCGAATTATATTATTTTAACAATTTGCTTTCGTAGATGGAGCACTAATCCGGGTATTGGGAGGTCATTCATGGTTCCAATATACCATCTGATGATCGAGAATCATGTTGGAGAGGGGATAAGTTTTTCCAATATCAACTTAATTTTATTATTTTATCTCACTTGACCTGCATTAATATAACCATGCTATTAATTGTGCAGTTCATTTGGATGTCGTATTCTGTTCCAGAAATTATGGCAGTTATTCCCTTATCTGCCCACGTCCACTCAAACCTATGGTGCATTAGCGTATCTGTTATCAATTTTCAGACAGTAGAGTGGTATCATGGTGATCCAGTATTCCGGTAGTTCGGTTGCATACAGTATATCCCGACACTGCTAGTATGATTGGAGGAGATCTATGGGATTAACAAGAGGGGGAAACATGGAAATGATTGGGCGAAAGGGCATGAAGAATATATTACAATGTGGAACAACCTGTTGAGAAGGGTTACCTCAGATGGATCGTGCTTTGGATCTACAGCCCTCGTTAGAACGAGACATTTCTATTAAATCTTATTCCTATTTGTTGGTGACATTCAAATATACATCCAACGGTTGTTACCAAGATTATTCTATCGAAATAAACACATACAAAAAACTGATTATCCATCTTCAATACTCAATTTGTTAAAAAATAAACAAAAATTCTCAAAACAATTTTGAACAGCAAAAAAATACTTACATAAAAAATTAAATGAACAAGAAGAGACCAAAATTATATCAATATGAAATTTTTTCATTCATAAGCTCAGACTTTTTCAGTTCTCATTTTGTACATGAACAATATTTATCTTTATAGTTAACCATTTACATTCATTTCTACGTTTTCTTCCATCTCCGATCCTATATCTTCCTATGGTAAATTCTCTATATTAAATTTTGAATTCTCTTCAAATTCATTTTTTACAATCCAATTTAGAAATTCCTCAAGATCTTCTTCCTCTTCAATTTTTATAACGGGTATTGAATTTAGAAATTCTCTTGGTAATTTCTCCATGGTATGTCAAACACATTTTGCTTCCTAGTTAACTTTTGTGAACCTACACTTTGTCTCGCTATTTTCCTTACTCCATAAGAGATTATAAACTTCACGAAGTATATAACTAGAGTCGAATAGGTTCGTGGTACCAATGTTTTCCAAAGTTGGTCTAAAATGATTTGATGCTCCCGTTCTATTAACGTCCCTGTAAGGGTTAAGTATTGCACTTTATTCTTTCTAATCAGTTCATGACCCTTCCATAATATTTCTTGCATCTTTTGATTTACGGTAATAAAGTACTGAACAATGTTTTCTTCTGGTTTCATTTTGTAATCTTGTAATTCTCTCATCATCTTATCAACTTTTTACCTTTGTGCAGAAGTTATTATCTCATAAGATAATATCAAATTTATTGTCATTTCTAACAATATCTATGACAAAAAAGTATTTTTATTTCGATTTTCAATATTTATTTATTTTTTCTATTGTTATCACTAACTAACAATTACGTTATAATAGTTACTAATATAAAAACTTTCAAATATATTAAAAAAATTTAAAACATAACATTTATAACCTAACAAATCACAATAAACCTTAGACAAATAATTAATCTAAACACAAAACTTACTAACAAAATAACTTAAAAATTAATATAAATTTACTTTTATAATCTATCAAATCACAATAAACAAAATAACTTTAAGATAAAACATAAAAATAGCACTAAACAAACTATATAATACTAATAAAATAATTTTTTCTTATCATAATCTATTATATTTGAAAATAACAATAAAAATAAAAATACATTTTCTTTCTTTCTTTCTTTTCTTTTCTTTCTTTTTTCTTTTCCCTCTCTTCTTCCTTATGTTCTGCTATTTTTTTTTAACAGATACTAATATTGAGCAGGATAGGGTAAGGGGGAAAAATAGTATTGGTGTTGCCTATCAGATAGGCACCATACCCCTATAGCATAAAAATATCAATTCTATACTATTCTGATACAAAGTGGTGCCGCCTATCAAGTAGGCACCACTATTAAAATATTTTTTTTCAGTCAATGGAGTCAGGTTTTTAGGGTGGTGCCGCCTATGCACCACCCTCCACTTGGTTGGATGGACCATTTCGGTACATAATCTATTTAACATACCATTTAAGTAATTTTTTTTATAATATCAAGGTAAAAAAGCCTCAACCTTACCTTGCTTTCGCATTTCACATTTTTTAATATATGTTGTTAATCTTTGGTTAATTTACCCAAATAATTAAAAAAAGTTAAATACTAAAATAGGCTGTTAGCATGATTATTTACCAAACTAGTATTTTTTTTTTGGCTGGAGCCTTTCTTATAGGCGCCACCACCCTTTTTTTTTTATAATTTTTTACTTTAAAAAATATGTATTATTATTTTATTTTTTAAAAAATATTTATATATATGCCAGGTCAAAATACTGGTTAAAAATACTCGTGTGTGTGACGCCACTTGGACTGGCGACACCAGTCGCGCCTGTTAGACAGGCAGCATTGGTCGTGCCTATCAGGTAGGCAGCACTGGAGTGACCAGTCCCCTCACCCTTGCACTCTGAACGCCCAGCGTCTCAACCTTCCCCTATCCCCTGTGCACAACACACTGATAAGGCAGTGTTTAGCCCCTTCTAAAGGGAAAAATATATTGAAATGGGGGACCTTATAAGCATGGTCCCCCAAGATGAAACATCGGTGTGTGGGGAAGAAAAGAGAGAAAGAAAGGAGAGAAATGAGAATAAAAGAAGAAGAAGAAGAAGAAGAAGAAGAAAGAAAGAAAGAAAGAAAGAAAGAAAGAAAAAGGTAATGTATTATTTTAGTAAATAATTTTGCTTTTAATTTAAAGAGTTTAATTAAGATGTTGTGAAATTTTTTTGTTATTAATTATTATTTCTAAATTGTTTATGTTTAGTGTTTATAATTTTGGTTTAATATTTTTTATGAATGTAAATGTTTTTTTATAATTATTTTAAAATTAATTTGTTAGTAATTTAGGATTATGTTATAAATTATTGTGTTTAGTTTAGTATTTGGTGATTTTTTTATTAATGTAAAATTATTTTGTTAAATATTTAGTTAGTAATTTATTATAAATTGTGGTGTTTTGTGAGTTTTTAGTAATATAATTTTTTTTAAAAAAAATTTATAGTTATTTTGTTAGTAGTTTATGATTGGTTATAAATTGTTAGTGTTTTGTGTTTTGTTATTTTTTAGTAATGTAATTTTTTTTTAAAATGTTATAGTTATTTATTTTGTTAGTAATTTATGGGATTAGGTTATAAATTGTTAGTGTTTAGTTTAGGGTTCTATGATTTTTTAGTAATGTAATTTAAAAAAAATAATGTTATAGTTACTTTGTTAACAATTTATGATTATAGTGTTTAGTTTAGTATTTTGTGATTTTTTAGTAATGTAATTTAAAAATAATAATTTTATAGTTATTTTGTTAGTGTTTTATGATTAGGTTATATAAATTGTTAGTATTTTGTGATTTTTAATGTAATTTTTATATAATGTAATTTTATTTGATTTTTATTTATTTGAAAATTTTTATTGATTTATTAAAATGTTGATTAAATTTTTTATATAATTTTATAGGTTGTTTGAAAGAAACTAAACAGGTATGTTTCTATTTCTATTTTTATTTTTTTTAATTCGTATTTTTTTTACGTTTAGATAGTTCATATTTATTTTAATTATATTATTATTGTAAACTAACATAATTTTTTTTATTGTAGGAAAATTATGAGAAATTATGAGATATTTACCATGTTTTTCTGTTTCTGAAATTCGAAATTATTTATTTTATTTTTTGCAATAAATTAAATGAATTCATTTTTTTAATTGCAGATTTGCAACAAATGGGTTCTTTGATTAATAATAATCACATATCAAGTACTATTAATGAGATGGTAATGAAATTTTTATTTGATACGCATGTTATTTTTGGAATTAAATTATATTGTATTAACTATTTTGCTAATTTAATAATGTCAGGGCCCTTACCGCGCATTGAGGGGCTCTATTAATAGTGTAGGGTTTCTGCCAAATGAACACCTAATGTCATACTTGGACGCTAGCCAAGTGAGGAAAAATTTACGGGTTGAAGTTTTCATGGCTAAAGGCCAATTTCGAGCATTTGCCAAGTACTACCAATGAATGTGAGGTGATGCATGTCGTTCGAGCTTATATTGTGCACCTTATAGGGGTTGTACTAATGCCGGATGCAAATGACAATAGGGTCCACTTGATGTACTTACCCCTATTATGTAATTTGTATAACATTTGTTCGTACTATTGAGGATTCGTAATGTTAGCCATGTTGTATCGCGAACTTTGTCGGGCGACAGATCCTTCTGCGGTAGACATAGGCAGATGCCTCATGTTGTTGCAGTTATAGGCACTTTACCGGATGTCATTCTTAACATCCATTAGTCACTAGTCATTTGTATTTCCACTTGTTAATAGGTGATGAATTTTTACTAATTATAACAATTAGCTGACTTTTTTTTTGGATTATATTATTCTAACAAATTGTTTTCATAGATGGAGCACTAATCTGGGTATCGAAAGGTCATACAGGGTTCTGATATACCATTTGATGATCGAGAATCATGTTGGAGAGGGGATAATTTTTTCCAATATTAACTTAATTTTATTATTTTATCTCACTTGACCCGTATTAATATAACCATGCAATTATGCAGTTCATTTGGATACGGTATTTTGTTCCAGAAATTATGGCAGTTATTCCCTCGTCTACCCACGTCCACTCAAACCTATGGTGTATTAGCGCACCCGTTACCAATTTTTAGACAGTAAAGTGGTATCATGGTGATCGAGTACTTCGGCAATTCGATTGCATACAGCATATCCTAACACTGCCAGTACGATTGGGGGAGATCCATGGGATTAACAAGAGGGGGAAACATGGAAATGATTGGGCTAAAGTGCATGAAGAATTTATTACAATGTGGAACAACCGATTGGGGAGGGTATCTCAGATGGATCGTGCTTTGGATCTGCAGCCCTTGTTAGAGTACATACAATGGTACTTTGAGATAAGGAAACCATTTTTGTTTGGTGGGCGGTCGATAGTAGTCCCCTCGCATATGACAAGGCTTGGGCAACTCCTTCCAGATCCGCATCATGCATCAGAGTTAGAGGCAGAGCTAGAGCTACACTCTGGGGATAGTTATTATCATTCAGATTTAGGGGGCAAAGACTATTTCCCTGGCTCGTATCCACCTCAGTACTCTACTCCTCCAGACTGGTATCCACTGCCGTACTCCATTTCTTCCGGCTTGTATCCACCATCGTACTCCACTCCTCTCAGTCTGTATCCACTGCCATACTCCACTACTTCTAGCTCAAGTTAATCAATGGCGTTTGAGAAATATGATGTTTCATCTATGTTTCACACACCCCACATGCGGGTGAAGAGAACGTTGATCGTTTTAAATACCCGCAACGCGAACGTCAAGCTCCACAAAAATATACCTCTAGGACCATACCATCAAACCATCAATTTTAGGGGGTTTTGTAATTTAAATAAATTTATATTTATATAATGACTTTTTTTTCCATTTCAATTATTAATTTTAGGATTTTTTTGCAATTTAAATAATAAACTTTGTATTATTTACGTAAAAACGTTATTTAATTCAACAAAAAATATAAACGCAACAAGCTTACACTAACTTTTTAAATTCAAATTGGATTAATTGCAACAAATTTTAGGCAAATTTTAGATTTAATCCTCTTTACATGTAGTGAATGTAATTATTAGGGCTTGAAAAACATCTCAATTCCTACCTGATCGCAATGATGGTCCAATATAGTAGTTTCAGAGGGGCATTTACTCGGATTATGACTGGCTAATCTATATACGCTACACAACTTTCTATTGGATTTCTCCCTAATGTCCATTTCGTTATGGATTCGGGATGATTACAAATGACCTTTCGGATTCTTATGCAACCCTTTGTCTAGGACAAGCTCGAAAGTCGTTGGAGGCACCTCCCATGTAGATAGGTTAGGAAGCATAAGGAACTCATTCTCCCATACACGCAACGTGCACTCCAGGGTGTACACTTCATCGATAAATTGTTCAACATTGAGTGAGATTTTAGCACAAGCTCCCACGACATGTGCATAGGGATAATGAAGTGTCCGGAACCTCCTGCAATCGCATCGTCTGTTTCGGAGATCAACTCTGTAGGACCTAGGTGGTATACTGGGTCGACGACCAATGGTCTCTGTAACTCAAAACGTTATATTACGCCATGAATATACTTCTACATTCATCGACCTTGCCATCCGTTGGTTTGCAACCATTGCAGTCTTGACATATTCGACTAACATATGTCTCGCCTCTATCTGGTTGACTTGGTGCTGCCTCATTCTTGGTATCAAGATAGCCAACCTGTAGAATATAGCCGAGAAGACAAATGAAATCAGAAGATGTTGTGCTTTCTACAACACGGAGTTAACCCCTTCCACTAAATTAGTGGTCATATAATCATAGCGAAAGCCCTCGTCAAAAATTTGAGCCCATTGCGACGGCTCCATGGTATCCAACCATTGTCGGAAAGATGTGTTTATGTGACCCTCCATGTCACTCTCACGTTAAGTCATCCTTTGCCAGAAAATGTGTGGCTCTAGCTCGTGCGCTGTGTATGTATTAAGAAAATATAAGTTATAGTCTCGCCCTAAAACATTATTATATATTAAAAAGATAATGATATTTTTTACCCATTCTCACAACTTGTCTCCGCCAGTCTGCATTCTTATAATCTCGGTGGAAGTTAGCCGCAATGTGGGGGATGCAGTAAACAGATCTCTATGGCACACCGGAATGCCTAATAGTGGTAGTTAATCCTTTCCCTCTATCGGAGATAATGCAAATATTATCGTTACTAATAACATACCTTGCAGTTTTGTAAAGAAGAATTCTCATGAATCTATGTTCTCCTTATTTACGATGGCAAATGCTATCAAGAGAATGTTCTTGTTCCTGTCTTGAGCAACCACAAGAAGTAGGATCTGTATATATTTACCTTATAGCCATGTCCCATCTACTTGCACAAATGGCTTCTAGTGGGGAAATGCATGAACGCATAGATCAAATATCCAAAACATCTGTTGGAAAATTCTTTTTCCAGATTGTAGTTGGTCATCCAGACTATAAAAATGTCGTGTCTGAAACTCAATGATAGTCTACAGCCCGTATGCCCGCATGGCTGCTATCCATCCCTGTAACTCATTGTACGACGCATCGAAATCTCCATACAGTTGCTATATTGCCATCTATTTAGCTATCCATACCTTTCGGTATGATACTCGATATTGGAATTGTGCTTGCATTTCGGCAATCAGTACTAAAACTTTAATGGTCGGCATGTATTTTGTAACAGCATAAAATTTCAGTGGTGTCAGAACAATGATTCGAGATCACTAAATCTGACAAGTACGGCTAGGAAATTAAAATAAAATAATATTTAGAACTGAGTGAAATGTTAGAAATATTTTAATAGCTTAAATTAAAATTTAAAAGAGAAATTATTAAATAAATTAAGTCAAAAATGAGGTATCGAGGCCCGATCTCATAAAATTGAGCCAAAAATATTTTTATAAATATTTATGGAGTGTTAGTAATGTGGTATTAAAATTTCGTTAGAAAATTTTATTGTTTGGGTGGTTAATTAAATAAAAAGGACTAAATTGTAACAAATTCAAAATTTACTAGAATGATTAAATAGCTTAAGTGTTAAAGGAAAGGGGATTTAAAGGGACATTAAGCCAAAAAGAGTATAGGTTGGACGGCAAGGGCAAGAAAATCAGCAGAAAAAAAAGGAAAATAAGGGCGAAATTAGAAATTTTATAATTTTAACATATAAAATAATGGCAAAATTGAGAAATCTAGAGATCTCTTCATATTTTCTCAGCAAAAACACCATAGAAGGTCTGGAGAAAGCTTGTTTTTCATATTCTTACATCATGTGAGTTTAATTCTTACTTTTTCTTGATAATTTTTATGTTTTTATGACTTTTACAATTAGGTCCACTTATAGAATTCATTAGTATTTGGTTTTGTGGGTTAAATTGGAAGTTACCCTGACTGATTAAGGGAATTTTATGATGAATTATTATGAAATTTAAGTTCTAATTTGATATTAAGGTGGTTTTATTATGTGATTTTGATGGAAAATAGTGTTTAGGACCTTATTGTGAAAAAGTTGTGAATTAGAGGTTGGTATTGAAATTCAGAATATCGAAGGTTGTGAAATAGTTTATAATGATAAAATAAAGTGTTAATTGAGAAAAATTAGTTAAATTGATAGGTGAATTGAGCAGGGACTAAATTGTAAAAACTATAAGTTTTGAGGTAAAAGTTCAATTTCAAAACTTAAATAACATAAATTATAAAGTGAAATAGAAATGAAATAAATGCTAATGAGTGAAAATATTTTACATTATATATCAAGAATCCAAAGAAGAACGAGGAAAAGAAAAAGTTACGGAATAGTCCCTTAATTTCAATATCTTCTACAAATCAGCCGGGTAAGTTCATATGGTTGAATTTCCATGCTTAATTGTGAATGATTGAATGATGTAATGTGTTATTAAACATGAATTTCCTGTGGGATTGTGGAAATTTTGATAAAATGGAATAATAAAGGTGGAAATTCAAATTAGGAAAAACGCAGGATTGAGTACGTTCATATCGTGTCATGGGATGAATTGAAGGATAATACCATGGTTGATCTATGGAAAAGTGTGAAATGTAGGTATGTTATTATCCATACTGAGCTGTGGAACGTAGGTATGGTATGATCCATACAGAGTTAAGAAATGTAGGTATGGTATTTTCCATACCGAGTTGTAAAATGTAGGTATGGTGTTTCAATGAGGAAAACCATACTCAGTTGTGAATCGTGGCACTGAGCAACAACGTACTCAATTTCGTAAGATGTTTCCTAATTTGATAATAAGTAAAATAAGAGGAGTGCACCAAATGAAAGGGATTGAGTAGTTGTTATTGTTGAGCTCAACCATGTAAAGTATTATAATAGTGGTTGTGAATGGCAGGAAACTTTAGTAAATGTTTTGTTATTGTTGGAAATATTATGTTTGGTAAGCATTACTTTTTAACCTATGAACTTACTAAGCTTCAATAAGCTTACTTGCGTTTGTTTGATATTTTTATGTAGATTGAACTGAAGTGAAGTTGGTAGATCGGATCAACAAAACAAGGTACATGATAACGACTCGCGATATTAAGTAATAAAATTTATAAAACTGATCACACCAAAACTAACTAATATCATGATGTTAAAGGCAAGCGCACCTATCGAACAGTAGTATAGTTTAGTGGCAAGACTGAGTTATCGTACCCAAGGGAACCAAAAGTACTATTACTTACTTCCTTTCTATTATCTAGCCTAAGAAAAAAACAGGGTTTGTTTAAACTAATTCTAAACTAAACTAAACTAAGAAAACACAAAGAGTAAATTGGGAAAACTTTTGGGGAAAAGCGAATTGATAAGGACAATACTCAAGGGGGAATCCACCTAGACTTCACTTGTTATTATTTCCTTGAATTATATGATCTAATTACTTGACTTGATCCGTAGATATCCCTGACCTATGCTAAACCCTCCGTCGAGGCGTAGAGCAACTAGGCCTAAGTTGTTAATTAAAGTTCCTTTATTAATTAACTCCCTAGGTTGTATTAATTTGATCTATGGCTCCCCATATTAGGTTTGACCCTAATCCGGCAGATTTATGTCATCCTATGTCTAGGGTTGCATGCAACTCTGCTTAATTATGGTAGATCTACTCTTATCACAGGGACTTTTGCTCCTCTTCTCTAAGTACATCTAATTCTTGAACTAATGCCTAGGATTATTAAATCAAGAATGAAGAACACATAATTAAGAACAATTCAAGTATTTATCAAATAAATCAAGAATAAATAACAAGATCTGTCTTAGGTTTCATCCCCCTTAAGTATTTGAGGGTTTAGTTCATAATAAAGAAAGAAAACATCTCAGAAGATATAAAATAACAAAACATAAAAGAAACCAAAAACTCCTGAAGGAATTTAGGGAGATCCTCTATGTTGCTGTAAAATTCTGGCTTCTGGGATGTATCAATCAGCTTCTCCTTTGGAGTAATTCTTTGCTTCTACCCCTTGTGTGGCAGAAAGACGAGAAGAAATCTAAGTATTTCGTATCTAAAGTGTATCCAAAAGTTATTTTGCCTATTGCCTCATGGGGTCTTTACATAGAGCTTTGGGGGAGCCTTTCTTAGCCTCTAAGCATCCCAATTCCAGTGAAATTTCCCTTCCTCACGACTAGAACACGTCCGTGTGAGTTCGACAAAGGCCGTGTAAAATTATCGTTAGGGGCACGGCCGTGTGGCCTGGCCGTGCTTGTCGAGGGTGGACCGTGTGATCTTCATGTGGCACGGCCGTGTGGCACGGCCGTGTGGCAACTCCTTGGGACGTGTGTTATTGCATTTTTGGCCCATTTTCCTCATTTTCGGTCCATTTTCTATTCTTTTCTCTTCCCTATGCTCTCCTGAGTATAAGATATGAAAAAGAAAGGTTAAGAGCACCAATTCTCACAAAATTGATAATAATTCATCCAAAATATAGGCTAAACATGAGGTAAAAATATGTATAATTTAGCGTTTATCAAATCCCTCCACACTTAAGCCTTTGCTTGTCCTCAAGCAAAATCTCAATCCCTAAATAAGAATCATTCTTCTCAACCTACAATCTCTATTAATAATGTTTCAAACTAATCCATAGGTAATCACACAATGAAATATTCAATCAGAAGAACATTAAAGATTCAATTATTCTAAGTTGAGAATTTTATCATTGAAAACACAAGTCTCTTCCTTCCTTCTAAGTAGTTATCTCTCCATCTTAATTAACAGGAGTTGACATCTTTATTAAAGATTCACTCAATTCACTCGAATTGTTTAGGGTTCAAATTTAAGCACTCACTAGTCAACCTGAAAAGTTAGTACCATAAGCTTGCAAGAAAATCAAATCTCCACCACTATAATTTGATATGATACATCGATCAAAAGGTCTTTTAATGGTTGTAATGGGGCTTGATTAGGGGTGTTGTCACAGGCTGCAAAAGAGGGTTAGAATCGAGATTGAACTGAAAAAATTATCTAGCTAGAAAAATCTCTATTACTGGAACATATTTTTAAAGCTTAATAACATCGTTTCTTCCTTGGTAGCCTTGAAATAGAAATATGCAAAAACTATTTGAACTATTACAAATTACAACTGAATTTCACTGTATATACATATGGTTTTTTTTTTAAGAACAATTCATAATAACTTGAATATTTACAACTTTACATGCTGGAAAAGAGAATAAAGCTAGATAATAATTTCAACTCAAATCTCGACAAAAATAGGGATAAAAAATAATTGAATGGAAATTCAACAAAAAGAGTTAATGGTTAATAATTATAGGGTAAGTTAAAGAATGGGTTGTTAGGCTCAACGGGGTTTACTAGGGGTTAATTTATGGAGGTAGGCTTTTTGTGGAGTGAGTGGGTTAAATCCTAGGTGCCTTCATCATTTCGGTATATCAAATTAATGATGTGGTCTCGACATGTATAATCAAGCAAGTTCTAGAATAACAATCATTGACTCACTCAAAGCGATAATAAAAGTGAGCATGAAAGAATGTATGCTCAAAAGGCTCAAAGTCTCACTAGAATTATGGCTTTTGATGTCAATCCTGCGAATTTCAAATCTCAAGATAATACTTAAAATTAGGGAAGATAACTTATGCAAAAAATGGGGTTCTCAAAAATTTCAACTTATCATGCTTGATTCCCTAATGTTTTTAAAGTTTGAATAATCAAAGTACAATTTCTTATCTCTTAATTCTCAACATATTAATAAAAATCATAAATCAATCAGAATTAATTCCTAATAGGAAACTGAAGAAAATGCAGAGAACAATGCATGGAGTACAAATTCAGGGATTTTCATGAAAGATATACTGAATTAAAGTATGTTTCCCCCCCACACTTAAGATGTACATTGCCCTCAATGTACAAAGATATAAAAATAGCAATAAAAGTATAATATCATAAGATAGGGAGAGAATCGAAACTCCCTGAATTGTGGATGAATTTTGTAAGGAAGAGTTGGCAATTGTGGCAGGGTGCTTCCTTTTTCATAGAAGTTTGAGCTGTAGAGCTCCTTTGAAACTGCGAAGGGATTTATTAGTCGTGGGATGTTAAAATGAAGAGGGGTTACTTCGTTAGGAGATGGCCGAAGAAAATAAAATAAACAGAATATAAAAAAAATTGAAAATTCAAATAAAGAAAAAGCTAAAATGAAAAAAATTAAAAATAAACCTAAAAAGGAAAATAAAGTTAGAAGAAAAAGTTAAAATAAAGATCAGCGTTTAAGAGTTAGAATAAAGTAATAATAAAAGATAAAAGATAAAATAAAAGTAAAACAAAATAAAGATAAAAATAAAATTAAAAGAGGATCTAGTCCTCTGATGGACCTCGTGGCGGTGGGTAAATGCTGAGGTGCTGACATATGTGCGCTAAAGTGGCGTCGATGTAATCGAGGCGCTGCTCAAATCGGTGCAGGCACTCGTGTGTGTCAGCATGTGGGGCTGCTATCTGGGTGGGTCGTTTGGGGCGTGGTGGCTCGGCGGGCTTATCCTCTGCTGGCGGTAGGACATCGTCAGGAATGTCCTTTGGCTCCTCGCCTTCTTAGACAAGGCAGAAGTGGAAGTGTCCGCCACCTGGTTGTCGCTCTATCATCCTCATGTGTAACATGCTCTGGATACCCTGCAAGGACATCTGGCCAAGGAAAGTATAGGAGGATGTTTGGGCCGTAGTGTTGAATAGGCCGAAGTAGCGGCCTAGTCTCATGATGTAAGGGCCCATGGATATGACGCCTTTCCGGTGTCGTTCAGTCTGGTGCTGCATGGCAATGGGATGAAATATACGAGATCGATAACGTGGCCATTAGCCATGCACTAGAGGAAGTAGACGACGTGAGTATTGATGATGCCTGTACTCTCTCGCCTACCTGTCAGGGTGTGAGCGAGAAGAGCATGAATGTACCTCAAGGAAGGAGTGAGGGCGGTCGCCTTACTGACGCTGGGGTTATAAACTTGCCACCCCGAAGCGATCTCATTCCAGCAGTCAAGGGGCCGGATGTGGATGCGACAAGAGAGGGTGGGGGAGTCCTCCTCTACCATGAACTGCTCAGTGTAAAGCCCAAGTGCTACTCTGAACTCTGGTACGCTGAGTCGTCGTACGAGCCCCCCAAACTGAATTGGACCGTCGCTGGATCGTCAAATCTGGTCATTACAGTTTGGAGGTGGAATGTGGAGCAGAATTCGAGGGTGAGCTCTAGGTAAGTGGGCTCCACAATAATGAAGAACTGGTCCTATGGGTCAGTCGCTAACAGGGCTCAAACATCGTCCACCAGGTTTACTTGCGCGAGGGCTTCCCAGTCAATACACCAGCCCATAAAGATAGTGCGTGCCCAGAGTAGCTGATAGCGTTCCTCCTGGGAGTCTTGGGTGAAAGTGATGAACGAGTGACGTGCCTCAGAGGTGGGCCGCGAAGATGAACTCCTGGGTCCCTTTCGTTTTTTAGAGGTGGGGACAGCAGCTTTTCTGGTGTGTGAAGATGACATAGTATCAATTGTGGGCTTGCACGGTCGTGGGATGCTATTACAAGGGCGTGTGGTGGTTATTTTCGAGTTTGATGGTGGTTTTGAGGGTGGTGACTGTGCCCACGGGGGTTGGGGAGATTTTGGGTGAGAAATTTTAGGGTTTGAGTGAAAGGAAAAGTTAAAAATGGCCCCATATTTATACATTTTAGGTCACACGGGCATGTCGCACCCCCGTATGAGTCGTGTTTAGCCCGTGTTTTTTGAGAATCGGTCATTATAGCACGCCTGGTATCGATGAGCACGCCCGTGGGAATGTTGCGCACGCCCGTGGGAGATCAGTTCTTCGTCAATCACACGGTCGTGTGATGGTAGACACGGGCATGAGAGATCGCGTTCGTTCGTTACACGGTCGTGTGTTTCTAGGCCACGGGCGTGTTCCAATTGACAGTGTCTTCCACGGGCTGGAGGCATGGATGTGTGTCCTTGTGTGTGCCCGTGTGGATGCTGCAGGGTTGCCACGGCCATATCGCACGACCGTGGGCATGTGTTGGTAGCCCGTGTGGAATTCGGAAGGTCACCACGGTCGTGGCACACGACTGTGGGGTCTTGTCAACCACCCGTGTTTTGGGCAAAGTGTGCTCTGTTTGTACACGGTCGGGGTGCATGACCGTGCCCCTGTTTTAATTGTACGCACGGCCTGAGGCACGCCCATGTGCCTGGCCGTGTGGTCCTAAATTTCTGCATTCAAAAAGTTAGTTTATGCATAAAAAACACTAACATCATAAAGAAAAGAAAAGTTACTAAGTTAGTGCTCGGGTTGCCTCCCGAGAAGCACTTATTTAGAGTCTAGGCTCGACTCTACCTGGATGTGTCAAAAAGGGATGTGGTGGAGTCGAAGCTCCTCCCTGTTTTCCGCAAACTTCTCACCTCTGTAATGTTTAAGCCTATGGCCATTTACCTTGAAAGTACCGTGGTTAGGGTGAGTTACCTCAATAGTGCCGTATGGAAAGACATTTAGAACAGTGAATGGACCTGACCACCTTGACTTGGGTTTTCCAGGGAATAATTTTAGCCTTGAGTTATAGAGTAAGACGAGATCACCTGTTTTGAACTACTTAGGTTGTTTCAGCCTTTTGTCATGACGTCGCTTCATGGCTTCCTTATATAGTCGTGAGTTCTCGTAAGGATTGTAGTGCCATTCATCTAGTTTATTCAACTGCATTAATCTCTTCTCACCTGCACTCTTAAAATCAAGGTTTAGAAATTTTATAGCCTAGAATGCTTTATGTTCAAGTTCAAATGGTAGATGGCAGTTTTTTCCATAAACAAGTCTATAGGGAGATGTTCCTATGGGTGTTTTAAAAGTAGTTCTCTAAGCCCATAATGCATCATCTAACTTTCTTGACCAGTCTTTCCTATTTATTTCTATTATTTTCTCTAGAATGCGTTTTAGCTCCCTATTGGTCACTTCGACTTGACCACTGGTTTGTGGATGATAACGGGTGGCTGTTCTATGATGTACTCCATACCTTTTCAAGACATTTTCAAATTGGGTATTGCAAAAATGTGTGCCCCTATCACTAATAATTATCCTAGGTGTTCCAAATCGAGAGAAAAGTTTTTTCAAAAAGCGTACTACCACTCTAGCATCATTCGTAGGTAAGGCTTGGGCTTCTACCCATTTTGACATGTAATCTACTACTAATATGTATTTATTCCCAAATGAATTAGGGAATGGACCCATGAAATCGATACCCCATACATCAAATATTTCACATGAAAGTATATAGTTCTGAGGCATTTCATTATGCTGAGAGATATTACCTGTTAATTGACATTTATCACAAGAGGTCACATACCTATTGGCATCTCTGAAAGGTGTAGGCCAGTAAAAACCAGATTCGAGTACCTTATGAGCAGTTCTAGTTCCGCTGTGATGTCCTCCTGTGGGTCCTGAGTGGCAGTGATTCAAAATTTGATATGCTTCTGTGTCATCAACGCATCTGCGTATAACCTGATCTGCACAAATTCGAAAAAAAAGGATCTTCTCAAAAGTAGTTCTTCACATTAGCAAAAAATCGTTTCTTTTGCTGATGTATTAGCCCTTTTGGGGTTATGTGAGCTGTTAAATAATTTGCAAAATTAGCAAACCAAGGAACTGTCATACCTGCTAAGGCTAAGAGTTGTTCCTCAGGGAATAGATCGTTTATCTTATCGAGGTACTTGGGTTATGTGTTTTCTAGTCTTGAGAGGTGATCTGCTGCTAAGTTTTTAGCTCTTTTCTTGTCCTTTATTTCCAAGTCGAATTCCTGTAACAATAGAATCCATCTTATTAATCGAGGTTTTGCATCAGTTTTTGTTAAGAGGTAGTGAAGAGCCGAATGATCAGTATAAACAATGACTTTTGACAAAATTAAGTAAGATCTAAATTTTTCAAATGCAAAAATAACAGCTAGCAATTCTTTCTCAATGGTAGTGTAATTTGCTTGAGCAGCTGTCAAGGTCCTGCTAGCATAATAGATCGGCTGGAAGTGCTTGTCCCTTCGCTGTCCTAAAACTGCACCTACTGCAAAATCACTTGCATCGCACATTAGTTCAAAAGGTAGATTCCAATCAGGTGAGATCATAATCGGGGCGTTGACTAACTTTTCCTTAAGGGTCTTGAAAGATTCTAGACGTTCTTGGTCAAAGTTAAAGGGTACGTCTTTTTCTAGTAATTTAGTTAAAGGCTTAGCTATTTTAAAAATATCTTTAATGAATCTACGATAAAAACCGGCATGACCTAAAAAGCTTCTTATAGCCTTAACTGAGTTAGAGGGAGGTAATTTTTCAATAGTTTCAATCTTTTCTTTATCTACCTCTATCCCTTTACTAGAAATTTTATGTCCTAAAACAATACCCTCTTGGACCATAAAGTGACATTTTTCACAATTAAGCACTAGATTTGTCTCTTCACATCTTATCAAAACATACTTTAAATTGTTTAGACAGTGTTGGAAAGAATTACCGAAAACGGAGAAATCATCCATGAATACCTCCATGATGTCTTCCACAAATTCATTGAAGATAGCTATCATGCATCGCTGAAAAATAGCAGGAGCGTTGCATAAACCAAAAGGCATTCTACGATAAACAAACATATAGTATAGGCATGTGAACGTCGTTTTCTCTTGATCTTCTGGAGCTATCGGGTTTTGGAAGTAACTAGAGAGGCCATTTAGGAAACAATAATACATATGACCTGATAATCTTTCTAACA
This sequence comes from Gossypium stocksii, assembly GCA_020496765.1. Classification (NCBI taxonomy): domain Eukaryota; kingdom Viridiplantae; phylum Streptophyta; class Magnoliopsida; order Malvales; family Malvaceae; genus Gossypium; species Gossypium stocksii. Next base: position 104,687,060 of record CM035621.1, read on the forward strand.
TCTGATCAATAAAGGGTAAAGGAAAATGATCTTTTCGAGTGGCGTCATTCAGTTTCCTGTAATCAAGGCAAACTCTCCATCCTGTGACTGTTCTTGTAGATATCAATTCTTCTTTGTCATTAGTTACAACGGTCAATCCACCTTTTTTAGGAACAACCTGTATAGGGCTTACCCAAGAACTGTCAGAAATAGGATAAATAATACCTGCATCTAGAAGTTTAATTACCTTGGCTTTTACAACTTCCTTCATGTTGGGATTCAATCGTCTCTGGGCTTGCACCGCTGGTTTATACTCATCTTTCATCAGAATTTTGTGAGTGCAAAAAGAAGGATTAATTCCTTTAATATCTAAAATTTTCCATGCTATGGCCAGCTTGTGCTTTCTTAACGCCTGGAGAAGTTCTTTTTTTTCTTTAGTGCCCAAATCTGATGCGATAATAATCGGTAAAGTCGAATCTTCCCCTAAAAAGGCATATTCTAAATAATTTGGCAGTTGTTTTAATTCTAATTTAGGGGGTTCATAAATGGAAGGTCTCTGTCTCAGCTCATCATTCATCTTTATACTTTCGTAACTTATGTTTCTAGTGATGATTTCACTAGAATCTAACTCTTTTCTTATTTTCTCAACTTCAGTGGTGGCCTCATCTTCCCCCTCACCTTGAACAAGACACAGTTCCAACGTGTCTGTGAGAGAAAGTTCCTGAAAATTGTCTTGAATGAAGTGATCAATCATATCAACAAAATAACAAGAATCATCTGGTTCTTTAGAAAATTTCATGGCATCATAGATTTTAAAAATCACTTCTTCCTCACCAACTCTAAGAACTAATTTACCATCCTCTACATCAATAACAGCTCTAGCAGTAGCTAAGAATGGGCGTCCTAAAATCAAAGGTACTTCAATGTCCTCATCCATGTCAAGCACAACAAAATCAACAGGGAATATGAACTTATCTACCTTTATTAACACATCTTCAATGATTCCCCTAAAATATTTAACAGATCTATCGGCTAATTGAATACTCATCCTAGTGGGTTTAGGTTCCCCTAGACCTAGTTGCTTGAACATTTTATAAGGCATGAGATTAATGCTCGCACCTAAATCAGCTAATGCTTTATTAATAATCAGACTACCAATCAAACAAGGAATAGTAAAACTCCCTGGATCTTTCAGTTTTGCCGGTAGTTTATTTTAGAGAATAGCTGAACATTCCTCGTTGAGTTCTACTGTAGCTTGTTCTTCCAACTTCCTTTTGTTTGTCAAAAGTTCTTTAAGAAACTTTGCGTACTTTGGCATCTGCGAAATTGCTTCAACAAAAGGTAAGTTAATGTGTAATTGTTTGAAGAGTTCAAGAAACTTACCGAATTGAGCGTCTGTTTGGTCTTTCTTCAACCTTGCTGGATATGGAATACGTGGCTTGTATTCCTTGAGTGTTGGAGGAGTGTTTTCCTTGAGTTCTTCCGTCTTTTCTTCTGAAGGTTCTAGAATAGTCTTCTTTTTTGGCTCAGCTAGGACCTTTCCATCTCTTAAAGTAATCGCTTTGACGTGTTCTCTGGGATTTGGCTCAGTGTTACTTGGAAGTCCACCTTGTGGTCTTTCCGATATCAACTTCGCAAGTTGACCGATTTGGTTTTTGAGCCCTTGAATTGATGCTTGTTGATTTTTCAGTGCCGTTTTAGTGCTTTGAAAACGGGTTTCTGATGTAGCCATAAATTTGGTAAACATCTCTTCAAGATTCGGCTTCTTTTCTTGTTGCGGTGGTGGCTGCTGAAACCCTGAAAGAGGCTGTTCTCTTTGATTTCCTTGTCCTCCCCATGAAAAATTTAGGTGATTTCTCCAACCTGCATTGTAAGTATTACTATAAGGGTTATTTTGAGATCTAGAATTGTTACCCATATAGTTGACTTGTACAGTTTCCATGCTATGTCCATAGGATGCGAAATCTGGGTTGAATGTGTTTCCTTGAGTCGCGTCGCATTGCATCACTTGTTGTGCCTGCGTAGAACTAACAAAATTATTAAACTTTTTATTTAGAAGTTCTACTTGGTTAGTAAGCATAGTAACAGCATCAATATTATAGACTCCTGCAGCTTTTGTCGGCTTTCTCCTCATGACTTGCCATTGATAATTATTCAATGACATCTCTTCAATAAATTCATAAGCTGCTTCAGGTGTTTTATTATTGATCGCCCCTCCTGCGGCTGCATCGATCATTTGTCTGGTTGACGGATTTAAACCATTGTGGAAGGTTTGAACTTGTAGCCACAAAGGTAGACCATGATGATGACACTTTCTCAAAAGATCTTTGTATCTCTCCCATGCATCGTAAAGCGTTTCTAAATCCATCTGCACAAAAGAAGAAATATCATTTCGTAATTTGGCTGTTTTAGTTGGAGGAAAATATTTGAGTAAAAATTTTTCGGTCATTTGTTCCCACGTAGTGATTGAGCCTCGTGGTAAGGAATTTAACCACTGTTTGGCTTTATTTCTCAAAGAGAATGGAAATAGCCTCAAGCGAATGGCATCGTCAGAAACACCATTTATTTTAAAAGTATCACAAAATTTCAAGAAATTCGCTAAATGTAAATTTGGATCTTCGTCTTGCAAACCATCAAACTGCACAAACTGCTGAATCATATGAATAGTGTTGGGTTTTAATTCAAAATTATTAGCAGCAATAGCAGGTCGAATAATGCTAGTTTGGGTACCAATCAAACTAGGTTTAGCATAATCATACATAGTACGAGGAGCTTCATCCTGGTTTACTGGTTCTGCTGGTAGTGCTGGAGGTGGTGGAACGTTTTGATTAGCGTCCATCTCTTCTGTAGGTTCTGGCTCTTACTCAGGTTCTTGTTCTGGATAATGTAAACTGCGTCTAATTTCTCTGCTATTTCTGCGAACTGTTGCTTCTAGATCTTCGTCAAAAAGTAGTGGTCCTGTTGGGTTGTTTGTAGTCATAAACTAAAAATACCTAAAAAGAAAAAGCAAAGAAAATTCAAAAATTTAAAAGAAAATAAAGAAAATAAATAAATAAAAACTGAAAATAAAAATAAAAGAAAAAAATAGATATATATAAATATAGTAATGGCTAAAGTAATAGAAATTGAGTTTTCGTAATATTTTAATTCCCCGGCAATGACGCCAAAAACTTGATAACGACTCGCGATATTAAGTAATAAAATTTATAAAACTGATCACACTAAAACTAACTAATATCACGATGTTAAAGGCAAGCACACCTATCAAACAGTAGTATAGTTTAGTGGCAAGATCGAGTTATCGTACCCAAGGGAACCAAAAGTACTATTACTTACTTCCTTTCTATTATCTAGCCCAAGAATAAAAGAGGGTTTGTTTAAACTATTTCTAAACTAAACTAAGAAAACACAAAGAGTAAATTGGGAAAACTTTTGGGGAAAAGCGAATTGATAAGGACAATACTCAAGGGGGAATCCACCTAGACTTCACTTGTTATTATTTCCTTGAATTATATGATCTAATTACTTGACTTGATCCGTAGAGATCCCTGACCTATGCTAAACCCTCCGTTGAGGCGTAGAGCAACTAGGCCTAAGTTGTTAATTAAAGTTCCTTTATTAATTAACTCCCTAGGTTGCATTAATTCGATCTATGGCTCCCCATATTAGGTTTGACCCTAATCCGGCAGATTTATGTCGCCCTATGTCTAGGGTTGCATGCAACTCCTCTTAATTATGGTAGATCTACTCTTATCACAGGGACTTTTGCTCCTCTTCTCTAAGCACATCTAATTCTTGAAGTAATGCCTAAGATTATTAAATCAAGAATGAAGAACACATAATTAAGAACAATTCAAGTATTTATCAAATAAATCAAGAATAAATAACAAGACTTGTCTTAGGTTTCATCCCTCTTAAGTATTTGAGGGGTTTAGTTCATAATAAAGAAAGAAAACATCTCAGAAGATATAAAATAACAAAACATAAAAGAAACCAAAAACCCCTGAAGGAATTTAGGGAGATCCTCTATGTTGCTGTAGAATTCCGGCTTCTGGGATGTATCAATCAGCTTCTCCTTTGGAGTAATCCCTTGCTTCTACCCCTTGTGTGGCAGAAAGACGAGAAGAAATCTAAGTATTTCGTATCTAAAGTGTATCCAAAAGTTCTTTTGCCTATTGCCTCATGGGGTCTTTATATAGAGCTTTGGGGGAGCCTTTCTTAGCCTCTAAGCATCCAAATTCGAGTGAAATTCCCTTTCCTCACGATTAGAACACGCCCATGTGCCACGCCTGTGTGAGTTCGACAAAGGCCGTGTGGCAACTCCTTGGGCCATGTGTCATGTCATTTTTGGCCCATTTTCCTCATTTTCGGTCCATTTTCTATTCTTTTCTCTTCTCTATGCTCTCATTAGTATAAGATATGAAAAAGAAAGGTTACGAGCACCAATTCTCACAAAATTGATAATAATTCATCCAAAATATAGGCTAAACATGAGGTAAAAATATGTATAATTTAGCGTTTATCAGCACACTATCCAGATCAATTCCGGTAGCTTTTGCTTTATGATTAAAGATTTATATGGCATGTATAGAGTTTAAATGAAATGAAGTAAGGATGTTATAAACTAGTTAACAATATTTTGTACTAAAATAGTTTTTGGTTAATTGTAGTAGTTCAAATTTGAAAATTCACTATAAATTATGGAAATCGAATTAGAGGTTGAGTAAGATATGAAATTAAATCGAATTGAATCTAGTTTCACATGGAAGAAACGGTGTAAGCAAAAGACTTTCATATTAGGAGATATTTGAATTTTTGTGAGACAAGGTGAGAGTGATTTTGATCTCCCCTGTTTTGACTTTAGAAATTCACCAAAAATTGTACAAAAATACTTAGGAGTCATGGTATATATGTACGGATTCCTTGTTGAGTCTACTTTTAAAGGAAATAAACATCATAGTCATTTGAATCTTGTATGGAGAGAAAAGGGATTTGTAGTGAAGAGAGTTCAAAGAAGCCAAACACTGAAACAGGGGAAACTATAACTAATAAACTCTACTAATTGACCAAATCAAAAATTCTAGAAAAAATTTAGTAAATAGATATATGAGTCTAGTTTTAGGGAAAATTTACAGATTTAAATTTTGAGTTTCATAACTCAAGATATGATTTTTTTAGCGACCATGACGTAGATGGATAGTTTATTACGAATGCTGAAATAAATGGTTTAAAATTGTTTAAGTGATAAATTAAGTTTCCTAACTCCTCAAACTCGACTCCGGTGATGGTCTCGGGTAAGGGGGCGTTACATATTTTGCCATTGGCATAATGTGTAGAAATCAGAGTAATTCTCTGGATTTTCTTATTAATTCAATAGAACATATTACATATTTATATATACAACCTATGTCACTACTTTAGGAAACTCTAAGTTAGGAAAGATACTAAATAGGAGATATGATCCCTTAAAATAAGGGATTGTAGTAAAAAAATATTTACAGAATATTCCTACAATTTTTATAGAATATTCCTACACTCCCCCTCAAGCTGGAGAATATACATTGTATAATCTCAGCTTGAATAGGAATTTATTGAACACAGGCTTTGGCAAAGCCTTGGTAAGAATGTCTGCAATCTGTCCTTCTGAAGGAATGTAAGAAAGAGTGGCTGTCTTTTTGTTGACTTGATCAGCAATAAAATTCCTATCAATCTCAACATGCTTTTTTCGGCCATGTTGAACTGGGTTCTTGGAAATCTGAATGGCAGATTGATTATCACACAAAACTTCAAAGTGATCCTCTTGATTTGTGCCAAGTTCTTTTAGTAATTTAAGTAGCCAAATTCCTTCGCATATCCGCAAAGCTAGTGCTCTAAATTCAGCTTCAGCACTACTTCTTGAAACAACAGATTGTTTCTTACTTCTCCAAGTTGTAAGGTTACCCCAAACAAAAGTGCAGTAGCCACTAGTGAATTTTCTTTTAGTGAGATATCTGGCCCAACTAGAGTCTGTAAAAATCTTAACAGTTCTGTCTTGTGCCTTCTTAAACATTAAGCCATGTCCTGGAGTTTTCTTCAAGTACTTGAGAATTCTATTTGCTGCTGCCATATGCTCTTCAGTAGGATTAGTCATGTGTTGACTTATCACATTTACGGGAAAAGCTATATCTGGCCTTGTCAAGGATATGGAGATTAGTTTCCCAACTAACCTTTGAAATTTCTCTTTGTCTACTAAGGGCCATCTTCTTTGTTGAATCTCAAGTTTGTCTCTATGGGTGTATCAGCCGGCTTACAACCAAGAAAACCAGTTTCTTTGAGTAAATCAAGTACATACTTTCTTTGGTTGATCACATGTCCTTCTTTTGATCTTTCCACCTCCATTCCTAGGAAATACCTTAGCTTTCCCAAGTCCTTGGTTTCGAATTCCCTGTTTAACAACTTCTTCAAATTGCTAATCTCTTCCTCATCATCTCCAGTAAGAATTATGTCATCCACATACACAATTAGGATAGCTTTCTTATTTGTAGAAGTTACCTTGATGAAAAGCGTATGATTGGCAAGGGACTGCTTGTAGCCGTTTTGAAGAATGACTTTAGTGAACCTCTCGAACCAAGCTCTGGGTGATTGTTTTAACTCGTATAGAGACTTGTTGAGCTTGGAAACCTTGTTGCTACCTTCGATAGACTTTAAGCCAGGTGTCAATTTCATATAGACTTCTTCCTCTAGCTTGCCATTAAGAAATGTGTTTTTTACATCAAGTTGGTGTAATTTCCAATAACAATTTATAGCCAAACTTAGGAGTACTCGAATAGTGTTAAGCTTTGCCACAGGTGCAAAAGTTTCTGTAAAGTCTATCCCATATGTTTGCGTAAAACCTCTGGCCACTAGTTTAGCTTTGTATCATTGGATACTGCCATTGGAGTTATACTTTATAGCAAAGATCCATTTACAGCCGACAACCTTTTTTTCCTTGAGGAAGGTCTATAACGGTCCAAGTAGCATTTTTCTCTAGTGCACAAATTTCCTCTTCAATAGCCCTTCTCCATTTTGGATCCTTTAGAGCTTCAGCTATGCTTGTGGGAACCTGCTCTTTATCCAAGGTTGCTGTAAATGCTTGAAAAGAAGGCATCAATGAATTATAACCAGTAAATTTTTGAACAGGATGCTTGGTGCACTGTCTAACCCTTTTTCTAATAGCAATAGGAAATTCATCTAGAGTAGTGGACTTACTGATTTCTTCTTCCATTTCGGCAGCTAGACCCAAATCCAATTCTCGGCAAGAATCAGATTGCAAAACAGTCTCAGGGATATGTTTTCTTTTTCTTGTGCAGACACGAAGTTGTTTGGGTGGTGTTGTTTTTGGAAGACTGTCAATTGGAGTAGGTGTATTGTAACACCCCTTACTCGAGACCGTCGCCAGAATCGAGCACGAGGCGCTACTAAACTTAATCTATCACTGAAGCAACCTTAAATCGTTTATTTAAGCTTCTTAAAATTTGTTGCCATTCTGCGATATAGTTGCTTAAAAATTCATATCTCGAGTTCTGAAACTCAAAATTAAGATCTGTAAATTTTTCCTGAAACTAGATTCATATATCTATCTACTAATGTTTTTCTAGAATTTTTGGCTGGGCTAATTAATATAGTTTATTAGTTAAAGTTACCCTTGTTTCAGAACTCGACTGCACTGACCTCTACTTACTACAAACCACTTTTATCCCTATAAAAAATTCATATGACTATGACGTTTATTTCTATTAAAACTAGACTCAATAAGAATTCTTAACATATAAAGTGGACCACCTAATTATTTTTGTACAATTTATGGTGAATTTCCAAATTTGGAACAGGGGATCCAAAAATTACTTTGGCCCTATTTCACTTAAACTCAGATATCTTAAAAAATACAATACCTTTACTTGTTTTTCTTATTCCATATGAAAATAGACACAATAAGCTTTAATTTCATATATTATTCACTATCAAACCATGTTTCTACTATTTTTAGTGATTTTTAAAAGTCACGCCATTTTTGCTACTTGAATCTGTTTTTAAGCTACTTTCACATTTTCCTTAATTTCCATGTGATAGTTACTACTTAATCATACATACTATTAAACATGTATATCATCAGCCATTCTATTAGCTAATTACTAGCAAGTATTTACACATCATTCATTGATCATATCATATCAAAAGAAGCCAAGTTCCTATACATGCCATACATGAAATGAAACATCTAACTACACCAAAGAAATTCCTTCGATAGTGTGATCGGATCTCCGACATTTCCTTCGATCCCCGAATGGCTTGGCAAGAACTATAAGAAGAAGGAAATAAAGAGAGTAAGCACTAGGCTTAGCAAGTTTACAAGCAAATAAATCACAACATTCAACACAATGAATAATTATGCATAATGTCACCTAGCATCATAAACTTTCTTTACATCTCATTTTCTATCTTCTTCTTTATTCACTTACCTTCTTTCTTACCTGACCTTTCATTATTCATAAATACAATCTACCTTTCCTTTGCTAATAATCCACTGTAATTTAACTTGTACAATGGCCCGTTGAACCACTCGGAATTCTAAGGATACTAGGGTTTTTCCTGTCTAACAATATCCTGCCAATGTCACGTCCTCTACATGGACTTACATAAATTATTACTGTCTCCAATGCCATATATCAAATATGGGCTTACATGGCTCATTCTTGTCTCTAAAGCCATATATCTAATATGGACTTACATGGCTCATTCCTGTCCTGTCCTGTCCTGTTAACCCCAAATGTCATGACATTTCGTATCTTAACATTCCTAAGGTTCAAACGGGGCTTTCTAATGCTTTTTCTCTGTCACATCGCCTTTAATTCAACTTTAAATATTTTCATAAAATAAATATATAAATGCAGGAAATTGGAAATATTAATGTAAAGTAAAGGAATATTGCATTTATTTACCGTAAACTTACCTCGATACATAATGTGACTAAACTTTACAATTTAGTCCTTTACTTTTTCCTTTCCCCGATCTACTCCCGAATTTCGTTCTTCTTGATCTATAATAGAAAATTTAACTTATTTAATATTCACATTTATCAAAACAGTCCTTTACTCAAACTTTGGCAAAATTACATTTTTGCCCTTAAACTTTTGCATATTTACGCTTTTGCCCCAAGGCTTGGAAATCAAAATTTATCACAAATTCTTGTATTTTAAGACATGCTGATCATTTATTTACCAAAAACATCTTCAAATTCCTACTATAACATACACTTATGTATAATAGGTATTTTTACCTATTAAGCCCTTTTGCTCGTTTTTACCTAAAACCGAGTAGCACAAGTTGTCTAACATAATCTAAAACCTAATATTCTATTATAAAACATCAAAATAAACACTTTTCACCTATGGGTATTTTTCCAAATATGAACCCTAACTTAAATTATTACTAGCATAAGCTTTATCGAGCTATCGGGACTCCGAAAACGTAAGGAGCATTAAAAATGGGGCTTGGAATCACTTACTATGGAGCTTGGAAGCTTGAAACAACCCTAGCTATGGAGAACCCTTGAAATTTCGTGCTAATGAAGAAGATGATAGCAATTTTGTCATCTTTTTCCCTTTTTAATCATGTTAATAACCAAATGACCAAAATGCCCTTCCTTACTAAACTTTCAAAAATTCCACCCATGTCCAATTTTTGTCCATAAACTTAGAAATTGGTCAAATTGCTATTTAAAACCTCCTAATTAATATTCCAAAGCAATTTCATACTAAAAACTTCTAGAATGCAAATTTTACAACTCATTCGATTTAGTCCCTAATTTCAAATTAAGCACTTTATGCATAGAATTTCTTCACGAAATTTTCACACCATCATGCAATCATATCATAAACATCATAATAATAATAAAATAATTATTTCTATCTCAGATTTGTGGTCACGAAACCACTATTTCGATTAGGCCCTATTTCGGGATGTTACATGTATTTTCAAGAAGAGTGTTTAAAGTGGGTGTGGGTGAATTAGTCATAGTTATTATAGGAGAATCAATGGGAGTAGTCACTGGTGACAGATCCGTAGGTAAATGTGAAAAAGATGGCAAAAAAGATGGCAATTCTGAAGGTTGAGAATGAAGATTAGGAGGAGATACCTAATGTGGCTGAAAATCACTCCATGTCTCCTCCTGAATTTTAGCCTGAGTGAAATAGGGATCCTGCTCATAAAATGTTATATCCATAGGGGTGAAAAATCATTTAGAAGGAGGATGATAGCATTTATAACCCTTCTTAAGTGAAGAATACCCAACCAATACACATTTTAAAGACTTAGGTTCTAACTTGGACTTATTAGGAGCAATATTTTGGATAAAAACAGTGCAGCTAAAAATTTTAAGTGGTAGAATGGAGGAGATAGGCTTAAAATGGGGAACGTGCTGCAAAAATATAGATTGAGGTGTTTGAAATTTTAAAACCTTACTAGGCATCCGATTGATTAAATATGTGGCAGTTAATAAGGCTTCCCCCCACAAATATTTGGGAGCATTAGTGGTAAATAGAAGAGAATGAGTAACTTCAAGGAGGTGCCTATTTTTTCTTTTAGCAATGCCATTTTGCTGTGGGGTTCCAACGCAAGAACTAATCTGAACTATGCCCTTTTCCTTGAAAAAATCACCTAAAAACCTAGCAAAAAATTCACTGCCATTATCAGATTTAAAGAGTTGGATTTTAGACCCAAATTAAATGAGAACCATGTTATAAAATTGCATAAAAACACCAGCAGTTTCAGATTTATCTTTCAGCAAATAAGTCTAAGTTATCCTACTATGATCATCAATAAAAGTGATATACCACTTACAATTATCAGCATTTTTCACCCGAGAAGGGCCCCAAATATCACTATGGATCAAAGCAAAATGGTAAGAAGGCTTGTATGTAGAAGGAAAATAAGATGATTTAGTATGTTTGGCAAGAGAGCAAACTTTGCAAGAAAAAGAATTAGGCCATTTATTAATGAATAGAGTAGGAAACAATTTTGCAAGGTATTGGAAACTAGGATGGCCTAAACGAAAGTGCCATAACAGAACAATATCAAATTTTCCTAAAGCGATGAACGACTTGGAGATCTCGATTTTAGGAGAGGTAGAGAGGATGTAGAGACCATTCTGCAAGCTGGCCTTACTAATCATCTTCTTCGAGTTCAGTGCCTGCAAAGTACAATCAAGATCATTAAAAATTCCAGTGCAGTGCAAGTCTGTGGACAGTTTACTAACAGAGATGAGATTGCACGCCAGATTTGGTATAAAGAGAACATTTTTAAGTGCAATCTGTTCATTGAGAATAATAGTGCCATGTCCTTCTATTTTGCACAAGGTACCATCAACCGTTTTGACAGTTTTACTAAAGGTATGGAAAAAATTACAAAACAAGGCCTTGTTACCAGTCATATGATCCGTAGCACTAGAATCGAGGATCCAATTAGGAGTCAACTGAGAGGAGAAAAATGCTGTAGAAGAAAGGTTACCTTCTGGTTCTTTTATGAATAGATTACCCTCACAAGACCCTTGAAACTTTTCAAACAGTTTTTGAAGTTCAGCAATCTGTTCTTTGGTGATGCTAGTGACAGAGGTGGCAGCGATAAGGCTTGATTTATTATCTTGAGAGTTCTTGGACTTTCAGTCCTGAGGCTTACCATGAAGCTTCCAACACTTCTCCTTAGAGTGGCCGGGCTTTTTGCAATGATCACACCAAGTTCTCCCCCGTTTTGAAGAGGGAGATGATTGATGGGTCAGTAAGGCAGATCTTTCAGGAGTGGAATATGGTTCATCAGACAGCATCATGCACCATCGGCTTTCTTCTTTCTTGACCATAGAGAACGTCTCTCGAAGGGAGGGAAGAGGAGAAATCGCCAGGACCCTGCTGCGAACCTCATCTAGGTCCTTATTTAAGCCTTGGAGAAATTGAAAAAGTCTTCGCTGAGTGACAATTTGCTGATAAAGGGCAACATCTCTTAGATCTACCCAATCATACTATGCATACAAATCTAATTGCTGCCAAAGAGCGGTAAGGGTATTGTAGTAGAGAGTAACAGGCATGGTTAATTGCTTAAGGGTGGCTGCCTGATTTTCAACATGATACAATTCGGTAATGTTATCTTTGCTAGAGTAGGTTTCGCGGACTGCACTCCAGATTTCAGCGGCTGTGGTGTAAAGAAGAAAGTTTCTGCTTATACTCGGGGTTATGGAAATAAGGAGCCAAGTCATAACTTGACCATTGTCATGCATCCACTGCAAAACCAGTGTCAGTCATAGCAGGCTTTTTGATTTCACTAGTAACGTAGCCTAATCTTTCTCTGCCCAAGAGAAAAATCTTAACCGATTGGGACCATTCAAGAAAATTGTTGCCATTCAACCGATGGCAGGTGATAGTCAGACCAGACGAATCTGATGGAGCATTGGAACTAGAAAAATTTTCTGGATTTGAAAAAATCTTCGAAGTAGGAGAAGGAGTCTCGGACATGGTCTAGGTTGAAAAGAAATCGTAACCTAAGCTGATACCATGTAGAAATCAGATTAATTCTCTGAATTTTCTTATTAATTCAATAGAACACATTACATCTTTATATATACAACCTATGTCACTACTTTAGGAAACTCTAAGTTAGGAAAGATACTAAATAGGAGAAATGATCCCTTAAAATAAGAGATTGTAATAAAAAGAATATTTACAGAATATTCCTACAATATTTACAGAATATTCCTACATAATGCACGTACAAATAGTTTTGGAATCAAGTTTTCGATGATCTTTTGTCATACGTGTTGAAGGGCATGTGTGAGGCCCAACACATTTTTGTATCTCTCACATCAGCGACTTCTAGATAAATACAATTCGTATCTGCCAATTGCAGCCTTCCGTCGACCTTCAATACTCCCAAATATATAATGTCAGTTTAAACACGGCGACTTTGTAATTCACTAATATATTTATGCTATACTGCTTAATGGAAAATACGCACTCTTCCTTACTTTCGAATCTTTGGCCCACGAATAACTTCTCAAGATCGGAATCTACAGCCAGCCGATGAATAGGTAGTATTTTAGGGTACTCCAAGAACTCAGCCGCGTGCTCCACATTGGGGTCTATCTGTAACGTATGTACCCTAGGATTATTATGTATCACAATATGATGAAACTGTTCTCGACTAAGGACGCGTTAACATTTTCATTGTCATTCAGACCTTCATCGTCAATATCATCCAGGACCTCGTCCACGTCGAGATCACTATCACTATCTACCTCGTGATCAGAAGGATCACTACTATGGTATACATCATCACCAACCACATCAGTATCGGGTGTAGCATTAATATCGATGTTGATCTCGTGTATAGTCGATTGACTATCAATGTACGATATCAAAACCACCATACACGGGCTCTTGAGCTCCATGTTCTTCACCTAATGGAGTGGGATCTTCAGTTGGCTCCACACCAGCTAACTCAGCAAATAATTGAATCGGTGCATTTTGGTTGCTCTTAGTCCCACAATAAAGAACGACCATTGTTTCCACGTCTTCATCATCTACAAGTTCTGTTTTGGTGAATTTTATGGGATTCATCGAAACTGGAAACTTGTAGAAAAGTTTCAGGATCCTTCTTCCACAACGTCTATAAATTTTTGCACTAATCCTGTCCTTCATATCATCAAATGATATATTTCTATTTAATCTCATTATTACTTGTTGGCGACATTCAAATATACATCCCACGGTTGTTGTCAAAATTTCTCCATCGAAATAAACGTGTTCGAAAAACTAATTCTCCATTTTCAATACTAGATCTGTTAAAAAATTTTAAAATTCTCAAATTAGTTTCAAATAGCAAAAAAGTTACTTACATAAAATTTTTAATCCAAAATTTTTCATTCAGAAACTAACAAAATTAATAACCTAACAAAATAGCTTTCAAATAACAAAATTAGTAACAAATCTCTCCATTCTATTTAAAAAGAAATAAACTAAAATACCTTATCATTCTTTTTTTTTCTTCTTTCTTTCTTCTTCCTATCTTCTTACTTCTGTTCTACTAAATTTTTTGGATATCTCCTGCTCATTTGATTTTTAGGTGAGTTTAAATAGGTGAAAAATTAAGCACTAGTGCTGCCTATAAGGTAGGAGTCACCAGTGGCGCCTATCAGATACGCGCCACCTATCCCATACGACATTCGTACATATACACGGGTCATATATTGTACCTGAAAAATAATACAAGTGGTGCCGCCTATGAGAAATGTACCACTAATAAAATAATATTTTTTAAAAAAATAAAAAAATTATAAAAAAAGATGGTAGCGCATATGAGAAAGGCTTCACCTAAAAAACATACCATTTCCATAATTAATCTCACTGACAATCCATTTTAAAATTTAATTTTTTTATATTATTTAGATAAATTACCCTTAATCTTTTGTGTACACCTGACTTGAATGAACAATATCCCAGTAGAAAACTGCTCGTAGACCTGACTTAAATGAAACATCCTATTCAATTTGGTTGAATTCAAACTCTCTATATTGATGTAAGTCCAACAGCAACCAATTTGTCAACAATCTAAGGAGCTGCCACATTTTATGACGTGTGTTCATTAGATTAGTCTAACTGTATTGGAACCTAAATTATCCCCAAAAACTTTTTTAATCCAAAACCTAATTCACAGCAAGTAATTTGTCAACAATTCAAACTTGCTCTCAGTATTACATAGTGGATGTGAGGTAAATTTTCGTTTCGTGTTTTTTGTCCTCCAATTTATTGATAAATTAAATTTTTAATGTTTACAATTTTTCCATTTAGTTTTAATTTTAAAAATCTAGTCCTGATTCTTTTTAATATATATATATATAAATTCAAAAAATTCATAAAATTTTGAAACAAAAGAAATTAGCATAATAAATTAATTTTTGATAACATAAATGAGGAAAGGGATGAGAGAATAATATATAAAGCGAGTGCAATAAGATTGATACCTATGACTCGACTTTATGTTGGATTGTTTAGAGTTTGTTCTAGCATTTTTCTTTCGACTTGTTTGATTAGAGAGAGAAAAAGTTGAGAATTTTACTAATTTTTATAGGGAACAATAATGCTAATTACTCAAGGAGTGCAACTATTGTTATACTCTAGTATACTAGAAACACTTGTAACAACATTGAATTGAGTTGTAAGACGGTGTCCATCAGATTGCAATGTAGTGCATTTCGTTATAGCATCTTTAGTTTTATTCGTAAATAGCTTTGCCTCGGAGCTCTAATGAATTCATGCCATCTATGTTACCTTTAAGGCTGTCAGAATACAATGGATGCAAACTTTCTAGCTACTTGATCATCTTTTTGAATTGCTTGAATTAATGTATGGTTTGTAAGTTTTGCTTTCCAAAAATTGTTAATGTTTCATGATTCTTAACAACGTCTGTATCTTGGTTTCAGTAAATACATATGAAATTTTTAATTATTTTTTATTTTTTTAAAAAAATTTAATGATTTTTATGTGTTTTTTGACTTATTATAATTTTTTATTTTTTTTGAAAATAAATTATATATTTGTTACATTTTTATGAATTTTTAGAATAAAAATCATATTGACATGGGCTTTGTTTAGATGTGCTTTTCAAAAGGCTATACTAAACATTTAACTTTTGTTTAAAAATTTTAGCTTTTAAAAAGCAGTTTTACTCAAATGGAAAAACTTTTCTTGATTTAAAAACACTTTTGGAATCTAATTTACTTTTTCATCCCTCTATTTTCTTCTCCCAAAAATTTTTACAATTAGAATCAAATCAACATAATATATTAAGAGTTAGGTTGCAGAGCAAGTTGTGCTTTTCATTGTAACCACATTTTGCTTTGGTTGGAAATTTTTGACTTTATATTCATCCTTCTAGTTATCTTATCAACAACAAAAACATGAGATATTTGTCTGATGCAACACATTTGAAAGACTCCAATATGGAAGAGTTTGTTTCGAGTATGGCACTTGAAGAGATCTTACTCTTATCTTGACAGTAGGCTTTGGAGAGTCCAAGTCCAAACATGAGACTTGTAGAAGATAATTCTTGAAAATATTGTTGGAGTTCATATGTTCAATGTAAGAAACCTTTATTAAGAGAATTTTATTGTTTATTCACATTAATTTGAGTGTTTAGTTGGCAGCCTTTTGTTAGATAAGTTGTTTAAGGAGAGTCTATACTAAATATACCAGAGTAAGATCGCAATTACTTGAAAGTTAAGATAAATTCGGTTTGAATTATCGTTAGTACCATAAATTTTGTAGTGAATATCTTTTTTGGGCTGGGCCTCGTAAGCTAGACTTAGTCTAAATAGCATAAACAAATTTTTTGTGTTTTATGCTTTCGTTAGTCTTTACTTGTACCAAATCTTGCGGCTGCATTGCATACCATATCCAGTTGTCACAACCCAACTAGATGTACTTTAAATTAGAATCAAAGCCTTCCACCTAATGTAATTGGCGAGATATTGTGTCGCTAGCAATCTACGGTGAAGTCTATAAGGAAAAATAGTTCGACTATACATCCACGACTCTTAGATGGATCCAACTATGTCTACTAAATAACTCGAATGAGAGCTTTTATCAAATCAATTGATGAAAAAAGTATGAGAAGTTATGTTGCAGGGATGAAGTCCTCCCCAAACTCCTGAAAGAAATCCAAAACTCGAAGAAAGTTGGATTACTCAAGAAAATAAGATTGGAAATGAAAACTCCAAAGCCTTGTATTCTATATTTATTGGTGTAGATTGACTAGAGTTTAGAAGAAGTTCTAAATATGTCTCAACATGAGAAGCTTGGAATATTTTGAAAACTATTCATAAAGAAACATCTAGAGTTAAAATGTCTAAAGTTCAAATGTTTATTACTTGGTTTGAAATTTTAAGAAAATTTGTAAAAGCGAATCAATTTCTGAATTTTATGCTAGAATTTGTGTGATATAATTCTGCTCCTGGCAAAGAATGTTTCAAGGTGATCCTAGTTTCAAAGAGGCTACGTTAATCGCCCGAGAAGTTTGAAATTAAAGTGGAAACTATTAAAAAAGCAAAGGACATTAACACAATATGTATAGATGAGTTTATTGGTTCAATTTAGTGAAAGCTTGAACAACCAAATTCAATCAATTCCATCAAACAATTATCTTCTCTTAAACATTATATGATAATAAATAAATAAAAAGAGAAAAATAGCCAATTATCATAATAAATCATACAAAAATCATATATTCTTTAATCCAAACTTAATGCTACATGTTATGTTAGGAATCGACCAGATTAAGCAACGAACAAATAAAATTAGCTGAAGAAATTGAGAAATTGAACACACAAATTTAACGTGAAAAAATCACTCCAAAGAGGATAAAAAATCACGGGCAAAGATAATTTTACTATAATGGCAAAAGAACGAAGAGTACAAAAGATGGAGATAATAACTAAACCCCACAAACCCGAAAAACAAAGAACCCTCAAAACGTAAACACAAAAAATTCTCTAAATGTGTTATGAGTTTTAATCTCTAATGGGTGTTGTTTCTAAGGTTGTAAAAGAGCCTATTTATAGGCTAAATTCAAAGGTCAAATAATAATAAAATAATCTAAACTAATCAGTGTTTGATTGAAACAAATAAACAGAGTTTAACTATAAGATTATTTCTCAAATTTGACAAAAAATAGGAGTCATATTTAACAAATCTCCACCTTGACTCATATTTCCACAACGCCATCTTTCCCGAAGCTCTTCACGAGCCTATCTTGAACTATGCAGGGAATTAACTGAGTTGAATTTGTGTTTAGAAACTAGAAGACTTCTAGCCTTTGACTTGTACACTGTTAAATTAACTCGGGTTTGATTATCACGAACACAGTGCCCTAACTTTTCAAAACCTGCATCCAAAAGAGAACCTCTCTTCAACGAAACGGTCATACATTTTCCCTCCTATGACCAAGGTGTCTTCGCTCCAAACGAGTTGACTTCGACTTTGTAACGGACGAGGGACGTCCAATTTCACCGGTCATTGTAGAACCTTCCAGAATATAAAGACTGCCAGTTCTTTTACCTTTTAACAAAACGAGAGATCCACGAGATACTTTAATGCCGCTCGACTCGATGTTGATTTTGCATCCTTTCAAGTCTAAAATACTCAAGGAGATGAGATTTTTTTCGTAAATCAAGTACATACCTGACATCTGAGAGTGTCCTAATCGTTCTATCATGTATCCTAATTTTAACAGTACCAATACCAATTACCTTACTAGATAAATCGTTTTCCATGCGCACAACTCCACCTTCAACTGAACTGTATGTGGAGAACCATTCTCTATTGGAACACATGTGGAAAGAACATTCAGAATCTAGGATCAACTCGGACGTAAGCTTGGAGTTATCGCCCGTTGACACTAATAACAAATCATTACCACTTTCATCGGCCAAATTAGCACCAGCTACATCTTCCTCGTTACTCTTAGCAACTCTTTTATTTTATAGTTTATAACAATCTGCTTTGACGTGACCTAACTTTTTACAATAGCAACACCTTTTGTCTCGTTTCTTTGATGCTACCAAAACGGAAGCTTGCCTATCTGCCTTGCTATCCAAATGAAGCTCATTGTCGAGTTTGTCTCTACTCAACAAATGACCCTTCACATCTTCGAACGAGAGTTTGTCTCTGCCATAAATCAGGGTCTCTTTGAAGGATTTATATGAAGGTGGTAAAGAGTACAATAATAGCATAGCTTGATCTTCATCATCAATATGAACCTCAACATTCTTTAATTCATTTAAAAGAGTAATAAATTGACTAATGTGATCTCTAAGAAGCTCACATTCGTTCATGCGAAACGTAAATAGACGTTGTTTCAACAGTAAACGGTTAGCCAGAGACTTAGTCACATAAAGAGTTTCTAACCTTTTCCAAAAGGGGGATAAGGTCTTCTCCATCAATAACTCCTGCAATACCGTATTCGCGAGGCACAACTAGATTGCAGACAAAGCCTTTTCATCAAGCTCTTCCCACTCTGTTTTATTTAGATTCTCAGGCTTTTTCTCAGTAACAACCTTTTTCAAACCAGATTGAACTAGAATTGCCATCATCCGAACTTGCCATAGATTGAAATTTGTCTCACCATCGAACTTCTCAATTTCAAACCTTGTTGCTGCCATATCTGAATGGGCTGATTTATGAAATTTGAACTAGCTCTGATACCACTTGTTAGGAATCGACCCTATTAAGCAATGAACAAATAAAATTAGTAGAAGAAATTGAGAAATTGAACACACAAATTTACCGTGGAAAAACTCCTCCAAAGAGGATAAAAAACCACGGGCAAAGATAATTTTACTATAATGGCAAAAAAACGAAGAGTACAAAAGATGGAGATAATAACTAAACCCCAAAAACCCGAAAAATAAAGAACCCTCAAAACGTAAACACAAAAAATTCTCTAAATGTGTTATGAGTTCTAATCTCTAATGGGTGTTGTTTCTAAGGTTGTAAAAGAGCCTATTTATAGGCTAAATTCAAAGGTCAAATAATAATAATAAAATCTAAACTAATCAGTGTTTGATTGAAATAAATAAACAGAGTTTAACTATAAAATTATTTCTCAAATTTGACTAAAAATAGGAGTCATATTTAACATGTTAAAAGTTCTAGCTTTTTAGATTATGCAAACCAATACCTATGGCGTAAATAATAATAATAATACATAAGATTTTTTGGATGCGATAAAGAAAACAGTAAAATATTGATTTTATTTTCTTGATCATTTCTCTTTTATTACACAATCCCTTAATAATGAAGGCAATACACTTTCTAGTGTTTTAATGTGCGTGAAACCTTTAATTTTGTAGGTATATCAAGTAAGAGAATGAATATGATTTAATTATTATTAAAATAAATTAGTTAACTTAAATCAAATAACTTGGTTCTTGACTTAATTGGATCTTAGGTTAGAAGCTTACAATGCAATGCTTAATCTAGATTTCGATATTGTTTATAAGCTTTAGTTATTTAGTGCTATATCTTAGTATTTATTAGCTCCCGGAGTTTTAACTGACCAGCCTAAGAAGATAAGCCAACGTTTTTACAGCTTCAAGCATTGGAACCCTTTCCAGGTATTATATAACATAATCACAGAGTTTGATGTTGTAGAATGTTGTCTCAGGAATTTAAACATGCATGGTGAAATATATTAGAAGAAAAACGGAAAAAGGAAAAGAAAGCACCCATTTTATTATTCTCTCACAAATCATCAAAGACAAAATAAAGGAACAATGTCATAGCAAACCCAACAAAGCTGGATCAGTTCACTGTTGTGATGCATACAGAAGAAGGTCAAACATCTTTATTTGCGCGTTTACTGATTTCATTAGAGACAAAAAGCTACATTGAGTCCACTAAGACTCCATTTCCGAAAGGCCTTTGGTTGTAGCAGTCAAGATTGTTACCATAGCCAACTCCTAGCATGTCACAGTACCTCTTATAGAACCCAATGCGGTCTTCTACCTTTGCATCCCAACCCTTACCGCATTCAAGGCCTCCGTTTATAATATTTGTGACCACACCATACCCTGGAACCCGTCCCGCTGCCTGATCACTACCAGAGGGTGACCATGCTCCGACGACCACTTCGTGGCAAGATGGCTTCGGTGATTGCGGAGTCATCCAAAACCAAAACGCAGACTTGAAGGAAATTGTGGGATCACTTGATAGCAGGTCTGGGTTGTTTAACAAGTCCACCCCTATGGACGTTCCACATTGCCCGTAGTTGTAGTTCCTGAAACACCAAAGTTGATTAGTTATGTCAATGTCAACATCTTACCATAAATATAGCATTTCAAGAGAAGAAGCGAATGGGGAAAGAGTATGCGGTTACCAAGTAAGTTGCATGGGACCGCGGCCAAAATATTGTTTACCAGGAGCACAAGGGTAGTTCGGATTCCAAGCGCAGTAAGGGGAAGGGTTCAATTCCCTATTGTAACAGTATCCCCATGCATAAGGACCATCCGGTGCGGCCCACCCTGCCCCACCTGCAGCAATGCATGAATCATCAAATTTAATTTGTTAAATCGATAATGTTTTCTGAGATTGCCTGCAAAACTAATGTTGAAAATATGATGAACATTGTCTATCTAGTTTAAATGGACTAACCAGTAGTTTCATGGGAAGTTTGGGCTAAGAAGGCAGCTATTTCCCTCTTTCGAGTAGCTTGGTCACCAGTTGTAGCGAAGGCAGGAAAAGAACGTGCAGCAGCAATGAAAGCATCATAGGTATAGAAGCCACGGGCAGGACAACCCCCATCGTTCCTATGCAAAAGCATCCGATCAAACGTCTCTCTTGATATAAGATCGGTTAGCCCACCAGGCCCAGGGGCAGGGCCACTACCGCTGCACTGACTTTGGCAACCAGGAACTGTGCAGTAGTTAGCAGTACTCCCACACCAACCAAATTGGCTACAACATAGACCACCGGGGCAAAGAGCACCGCCTGCTTGCCTTCCACACTGCTCAGCTGATCCTATGACTGCATAGGATAAGAAAAAAATAAAAACTGACAAGGGCTGAAGAAAGCTCATTTTTTACTTGATTTTGTCGATGTGGGATGAAGCACGAATGGAAGGATGCAGATTTATATAGAGTGGGAGTGATGGTGAACCATAGGTTAATATTTTTTTACTGTTAGTTTAGATCGGTTGGATAAGAAAAAAGGTAGCAAATATAAGGATCCGAACTCAAGACTTACTCTACAATTAATGAGCTGAGATTTTTATCTCATCATGTGCTTGACTTGTCAATTTAAGGTGGTAGAGCATCTTACCTTCATTATCTGAAAACGGAAACTAAGGACTAGTACGTGGGCGGCTATTCAATCATTTTAACTTCTTGCACATGAATTCTTTTTTCTTTTCTTTTAAATTCTTGCACATGAAGTCTTATAAGGGGCCAACATTAAAAATTTACTGTCGCTCGTGTAGGTGAGAAACCAACAACGGTTCTGTGCATTGATTATGTTTCATCTATGCTTTTAACTACAAGCTATGGTCATTATTTGTTTAAGCTTGATAAAAATAGAGCATAGGTAAAGAAAAAGGGAGAAGAGCAATGTTTTCCGTATTATCCAAGACATTACAGAAGGAATATATGTAGCATACGTGTATATATCCCACGATAACTTTATTAAAAAGAATTGCACTGCGTAAGAGTTTTTCAGACACAATAATAGCTCGCATTAGTATGGTATGTATATATTTTTAATTCCTTTTTGTTTTTACCAAATTTTCTTGGTCGAAAACGAATGAAGTTTGCATGATTACATGTGCGTAGAAGTGATCCACATCAAATAAAAACATTAACTCCCATGAAATTATAATTGCCCTGAAACTTCAATACGGTTGAACAATATTATGAGACATGCTTACCCTACGTAAGCCGAATTAGCGTAGAGGAAGGCAGCTTCATGGGTGTTACCATTGACGCGTATTTTCCACGCACCAAAACGGCAGAGTACTCAGGGAGATTTTAGCATTATTAGCAGCCAAGCACCCAGAGGCGGCTTCTGCCTGCAATATTAAACTATGTGCAATTTTAAATAGGTTCTGGTGTCCTGCATTTATTAGCAAACCAAACTTAGATAATCCACATGATCAAGTCTTTCGTCTCTGCATACTCTCTTGTAAATATTTTATTAATTCGTCTCTCTCTCTCTAAAATATGACATTTCTTTTAATCCTCTCTTTACGAGATCTGCCACATCCAACTTGCTTAAACAAAACTAAAGATTAGGTTATCAAGTATGTAAATGGCAATTTATTTTTAGGGTTTTTCTAATATTTATCGTTATTACTTTTCAAAGTTTATAAACACAAATATATATAGGAATAATTACAAAATAAAATTAAATAAATACAAAACATAAATAAATGAAGAATCAAAATATAATCAAACATAACTCACATATATAATATTAAAACCTAAACATAATAAAATTTAAACTTAAACTTAAGCTTTTACTAAAAATATTAAAATCTCATCGATTTTAAATTCAACTAATTTATTCTGTTATACTCTTTTATTGCTCTAATAAACTTAAGGTAATATTTTTTTTATAAACGAATGAAGTCGCTTCTACAAGGGTCACGACTCAACATCATCTATTAAAATACGCCATATTCTAGCAGGGGGATCATTGGAAAACTGGACTTGTGGTACTAATTCCATCAAAGTATTACGGTTAGACGTTAAATCATTGTTATTTTATCATCTCCGCATATGAATTTTTGAGTTCAGAAATATTGTTGAGATATTAGTGTTTGATTTTCAACTTTTATATTGTTTCGGAATTTATAATTATTATTTTTATTTGGATCTTACATTTAGTATCAAAGTGTGGTTAAAGTCTCTGTCTAGCATGTTTAATTTCCTAGGAATTGCGAATAATGTAATTTTATTATTGAAATAAAAATATGCTTAGGGTTCTTTGTACTTTACTAGGGAATATTTATCTTGATCTTGATCTTATGAATAATATTATATTTTAGGTTGAGTTTATAATGATTGATATGATATTTGATGAATTTTTAACATTATTATGTATTTTTAGCTGACATTGGATAATCAGAAAAATTGTAAAAATTCGTCTAAGAAAAAAAGATTTTCAGTTACAGTGGCCAAACCATGGCGCAAGGCCGCCACCTTCTAAGGCAGTAGCAACTTCAGTGGCCATGCCGCAACCTTCTATATAAGTATGCAAATTCGCCCCAAAGCCACGGTGGGCTGTAAAATACTGTACTATTTCTCGAAAACTAATAGCAAGAATTTACTGGAAACAAAAATGCTTAGTATTTCTTTTCTTAGCTCATCAATTACATTGTTGATGTTTATATACTTGTATATAGGTAACTGCTCCTAACCCACTATTTACCAGGCTAGGTAATTAAATGATAACAAACTAACAAACTCTATATTAGCTACCTTAACATTCACCCAACTTCTCAATAGGTAAGACTCGAAGTAAACTGCGAAATTGAGCAAAGGTAGATGCAGACAATGGTTTAGTGAGAATATCTGCAACCTGGTCATAAGCAGGCACTTCACCGACAACTAGGGTGCCACTAGCCACCTTCTCTCAAACAAAAAAAAGTCAAGTTCGACATATTTGAATTTGAAGTGTAAGACCGGATTTGTAACACCTTCTAACCCCAAACCGTTCCCGGAATAGGGTTACAAGGCATTACCAGACAAATCGGACCATTTACAGATAATTCTTAATAAATAAACAAACAATAAATTTATTTTTTTTTAAAAATTTCAGCAGCATTTTTGCTTATTTTTGCATAAGCCTCCTGCAAGCTCAAACCAGAAATAAACCATTCCAATTCACCTCCATATAACATATAACTATATACCATTCATTCATACATAAAACTCTTTAAAGTTGATACACCATCTTTTACATTCAAAACATTAAATATGTACAAGTGACAACCTAAAACTTAGTACATGCCACATTATCAGAAGATAAGATTTTCACCACAAAATGAGCTGGAGTCGGAGATGATTTGAATGCTGAACCGAACTCTACTTTACCTAACCTGCGCACGGAGAACAACCGTACGCTGAGTATTGGAAATACTCAGTGGTATTATCATAATTCAATTCATAACATCAAATCAAGTTCAAAGCATAAATGCACAAGTAGTCATTTGAATATGCCAACTCATATCACATTAATATCATTCAAATGATTATAAAATTTTCGCCAACATGTAAACACTTAATTCATAACACAATTTCTTTTCACATTTCGTATCATCATTTTCTTTCACCTTTCATTCGATAGTTCAGATAATCAGATTCAGATAATTTTGCTTATTTCACTTATAGGCCCTATTAACCTGACTCGGACCAAGGTGGATACACGGATCCAACCAAACACACCAGAGTGGCGACCAACGCCTCATCGGATAGTTCGAAGTAAATCAGATCTATGGCACACCAAGTACCTCATCGGCCAAGCCGAAGCAATGTGGCTACCAAAGCCTCATCGAAACTATCCGAAGTAAATCTATGGCACACCTAGTGCCTCATCGACTCGAGGTCGAAGAATCCCTGAACACTTCCAATCCTATGGCATGCCAATTATATCCACTAAGCCCGACTAGTTAATAGGGTTTCGATCACATTTCCACATTTCAATCAATTCTCTTATATTTCTCAATGTAATCACAAAAAAATCAACAATTTACATTCAAGTCATTTTCATGCACATTCATATATATATAAAACAATTAAATATGCAATGATAAATATTTTGAATTATGATAATACAAACCGGTTTCTCTGAGCTATTCCTCGACTATTTTCTCTTTTCCCTTCGTGTTGGATACCTCGGTTTCCTTGTTTGCTACAAAAATTAGCATAGTTGTAATTAATTAATATAATACAATTCAATTTAATTCATAAGTCTAAACATGCAAATTTGGCCATTAAGCATAAGCTGTCTATTTGAGTCATTGTTGCTAAATTATTTATATCTTGAGCTACGAAACTCAAAATTAATATCCGTAAATTTTCCTTGAAACTAGACTCATTTATCTTCTTACCATAAAATTTTCATAATTTTTGGTCTAGCCAATTAATACAGTTTATTCATTAAATACTCCCCTGTTACTCCATTCGACAGTTCTGACCTCTCTCTACTAAAAATCAATTATCTCATTGTACAGAGCTTGAATAAGGTTCTTGTTTATTTCTTTTGAAACTAGATTCATTAAGGAGCTCACACATATAAATTACACTTCATAATAATTTGTTTACAATTTTTAATGATTTTCCAAAGTCGAAACAGAGTGTCTCGAAATCACCCTGAACCAGTCTTACAAAATTTCAAATATCTCTTGATTCATAAATTCATTGCTCACATTGTTTCTACTATAAGAAACTAGACTCAATAAGATTTAATTTCATATCTTATTCATCCTCTAATTCAATTCCTACAATTTTTAGTGAATTTTCAAATTCAGACCATTGCTACTTCCCAAAACTGTTTTGATGTAAAATACTAATAACCAAATTTATAACATCAATTCACACCTTATTTCTATTCAATTTCCATCAAAATATTCATATAACTATCAAATTTTCATCATTTTTCCATAATTCCGAATTTCTTTCAATTTAATCCCTAAAACTCAAAACTTATGGCTTGTTTTACAATTAAGTCCCTAATTCAATTCAAATTCACAATTTTATCAAATTAATCCCAAATCTCACCATTTTCTTAACATAAACCCTAATCAAACTTCCATTATTTTCTAATATTTTCACATGAATTCAAGAGAATCTTTCTCTAAAGCTTTAAAAACATCAAAATTACAAAGAAATGGACTTAATTAACTTACCAAATTAATCTTCAAGCCTTAATCCTTCAATTTCCCCTTTTTTCTTCTTTCTTTCTTTCTTTCTTTCCTTTTCACGTTTTCTTCTCTGTACTCTTTTGTTCTTTCTTTTCTTTTCTTCTTTTTGTTATTTGTTTTATTACTAAATTACTTAATTATTAAAATATCTTTTTAATTACCAATTAAAGTTAATACACATGTGCCATTAAAATTTCCACACTTGTTTTAATCCTTACCATACACTTGTCATTATCACACAATTTAATAAAATAATATTTACACAATTAATAATAATTACAACAAATAAATAATTAAAATTTCTTAAATTCTAAGTAAATACACACATAAAATACAATTGGACCAATAATACACATACACATGTATTTATTCATCATTAAACACATGTCACTTTTATGGTTTAATTCCTAATTTAATCCCTTAATAATTTTTCTATTCTATAATTAAACTTTTGCACTTTATTCAATTTAGTCTTATCTACTAATTGTTTCTAATTAAATTAGATTCACTTAATCAAAATCTAATTTAATTCATAATTATCCTCATAAATATTTTTAATAAATATTTACGAACTTAATTTCCTAAGACGGAGGCCTTACGACTCGTTTTTCCGGTGCCCGGGAATTTGGGTCATTACATTTCTCTCCCCCTTAAAAAAAATTTCGTCCTCGAAATTTACCTGAGAATAGGTGAGGGTACTGAGTTCTCATAGTTTCTTCCGGTTCCCATGTTGCTTCTTCTATTTTATGACTTCTCCAAAGTACTTTTACTAAAGGAACTCTTTTATTTCTTAATTTCTTTACCTCTCGGGCTAAAATCTCAACTGGTTCTTCTTCGTATGATAAATCCGGTCGAAGCTCAATATCTTCAGTAGTTAAGACATGAGAAGGATCCGATCGATATCTTCGGAGCATTGAAACATGAAAAACATCGTGTATTTTCTGTAACTCTGGAGGTAAAGCCAACCGATAGGCCACTGGTCCAATTCTCTCTACTATCTCATACGGTCCAATGAAACGAGGACTCAATTTACCTTTCCTGCCAAATCTCAACACTTTCTTCCAAGGAGAGACTTTAAGAAATACTTTATCGCCAACCGAATACTCAATGTCTCGTCGTTTTAAATCGGCATAAGACTTCTGTCTGTCAAAAGCTGCTTTTAATCTCTCCTGTATTTTCTTGACTGTTTCTTCAGTTTCTTGGATTAATTCTGGCCCAATCACTTTTCTTTCATTCAGCTCTGTCCAACACACGGGTGATCTACATCTTCGTCCATACAATGCTTCATACGGAGCCATCTGAATACTAGATTGGAAACTATTATTATAAACAAATTCAGCTAAAGGCAAATAACGTTCCCAACCTGATTCAAACTCAATAATACAAGCTCGAAGCATATCTTCTAAAATCTGAATTACCCGTTCAGATTGTCCGTCAGTTTGCGGATGAAATGCTGTACTAAAATTGAGCCGTGTACCCAAGGATTCATGTAATTGCCTCCAAAATCTTGATGTAAACCGAGGATCTCGATCTGAAATTATTGATTCCGGAATACCGTGTAATCTAACAATTTCTCGGATATATACCTCAGCAAGTCTCTGTAACGACCATTCTGTTCTGACTGCTATGAAATGTGCTGACTTAGTAAGTCTATCAACTATCACCCAAATAGCATTCTTTTTACTCGCTGACAACGGTAACCCCGTAACAAAATCCATCGTGATACGATCCCATTTCCATTCAGGAATATTAATAGGCTGAAGTAAACCAGTCGGTACCTGATGTTCTGCCTTTACCCGTTGACATGTAAGACATTTACCAACATATTCAACTATGTCTCTTTTCATTCCGGGCCACCAGTACAAATCTCGTAAATTACGATACATTTTTGTACCTCCAGGGTGTAGAGCAAATGAGCCATCATGTGCTTCTCGAAGTATTAGTTCTTTCAATTCAGAGTTATCTGGAATACAAACTCGATTTCGGTACCTTAGACATCCATGTGCATCAATACAGAAGTTCTCTACCGTACCACTCTGTACCATCTCTCTTTTCTTCACCAACTTATCATCTCCCAACTGAGCTGCTTTAATCTGCTCAAATATTACCGGTTTTACTTTCAACTCGGCTAACAGATTTCCATCATCAGTGATACTGAGCTGTGCAAACATGGCTCTCAACTCAATTGCAGCTTTTCTACTCAATGCATCCGCTACTATATTTGCTTTTCCCGGATGGTATTCTATAACACAATCATAGTCTTTCAAGAGCTCGATCCACCGCCTCTGTCTCAAATTTAATTCTTTCTGGGAAAGGAGATACTTTAGACTTTTATGATCAGTAAATATGTAGCATTTTTCACCATAAAGATAATGCCTCCAAATCTTCAAAGCAAAAATCACAGCTGCTAACTCCAGGTCATGTGTCGGATAATTACACTCGTGTGGTTTCAACTGACGAGATGCATAAGCAATAACCTTTCCGTCTTGCATCAGTACACAACCCAAACCACTTAAAGAAGCATCACTGTACACAATAAAATCCTTTCCTGATTCGGGTAATGTTAAAACTGGTGCTTCGGTTAACATTTGCTTCAATGTCTCAAAACTCTTCTGACATTGGTCATCCCATATAAAAGAAACATTCTTTTGTAGCAACTTAGTCATCGGCATGGCTATTTTCGAGAATCCATTTACAAATCTTCTATAATATCCGGCCAAACCAAGAAAACTACGTACCTCAGACACATTCCTCGGAGCTTTCCATTGAACTATGGCTTCAATTTTCTTCGGATCAACTCTGATTCCTTCCGCTGATACTACATGTCCCAGAAATATAACCTCTGATAACCAGAACTCACATTTACTTAATTTCCCATACAATTGCTTTTCCCGCAAAATCTGTAACACTGTTCTGAGATGCTGGTCATGTTCTGTTTCTGTCTTAGAATAGACAAGTATATCATCAATGAAGACCACAACAAATTGATCCAAATACGGCTGAAATATACGGTTCATCAGATCCATGAAAGCAGCTGGAGCATTAGTCAATCCAAATGGCATTACTAAAAATTCATAATGACCATACCTTGTACGAAAAGCTGTCTTCGGTACATCACATTCTTTTACTTTTAGTTGGTAGTAACCCGATCTCAAGTCTATCTTTGAAAATACAGAAGCTCCTTTCAGCTGATCAAATAAATCATCAATACGAGGGAGTGGATATTTGTTCTTGATTGTTACTTTATTCAACTGTCTATAATCAATACAAAGTCTCATCGAACCATCTTTCTTTCTAACAAATAATACCGGAGCTCCCCACGGTGAAATACTCGGTCGAATAAAGCCACGATCTAACAAGTCTTGTAACTGTATCTTTAACTCCTTCAATTCAGTTGGTGCCATACGATAAGGGGGTATAGAAATCGGAGCAGTACCCGGATAAACCTCTATAGCAAATTCAACTTCTCTGTCAGGTGGTAAACCCGGTAATTCCTCTGGAAAAACATCTGAAAATTCGCAAACCGTTCGGATCTTACTGCATTGACTACCCACTGTATCTGAATTAATAACATAAGCCAAGTATGCTGTACAACCCTGCTGTAACATCTTTTTAGCTTTTATTGCTGAGACAACACGTGTTGGTCCACTATTTCGAATACCCTTTACCTCAATATTGTTTCCATCATCAGTCTGAATACTGAACTTCTTTTCATAGCAGTTTAAAATTACACCGTGCTCAGACAACCAATCCATACCCAGTATTACATCAAAATCTCCAAATGGCATAATCAATAGATTAACCGGAAAAATTTTATTTTGTATAACCAACGGGCATCTCGGACAAACTTGATTCACTAATACCATCTGTCCTAACGGACTTGACACTTCTATTGCTACACTAGACATCTCAAATTCTAATTTTCCCAATTCAACCAATTTTGAATTTACATATGAATGCGAAGACCCAGGGTCAATTAAAACATAAACAGGTTCGGAATACAATAAGAATATACCTGTTACAACATCATGTGCATCCCCCTCTTCTCGAGTTCTGACCACATAAGCTCTAGCTGGAACTCTGGCCTCTGACTGCTGTGTAACAACATCACTACTCCCTCTAGCACTACCTCCTCGAGATACAAAACCACCTCTGCCTGATCCTCTGCCTCTGGCACTAGATACTGATCTCTGTGATGTCGCAGGTGCAGTATTATCAGCTTTCGGGCAGTCTTTAATAAAATGTTCTGTAGATCCACATCTGAAACATCCTCTAGTCAATCGCCAACATTCACCTCTGTGTCTTCTCCCACAGTGCTCACATTCTGGAATAGTAGTATCTCGAGATGGACCTCTTACACTACCAGTAGAGACTGTAGTTTGCTTCCCCTGACTTTTTCCTCCTCTATCTGATCTGAAGTTAGATCTCCAACCACTTTTAGAGTCTCGGAATCTTTTCGGTAATTGATTCGAACTTGTAGTTCCCGTACGTTTCCCAACCGATTTAGAAGGTTCAGTCTTTTTATCAAGCCCCAGAACTTGTTCTATCATCTTAGCCCGTTCAATCAGATCAACAAATTCAGTAATTCGCTGAGATATCAGTAATACTTTTATTTCTTCTCTTAATCCCCGTAAGAATCTTTTACAACTGTCGGCTTCAGTCGGTATAAACTCTGATGCATATCTACCAAGTCTTGAAAATTCCCGTTCATAATCTATTACTGTCATTTCACCTTGTTTCAAAGTCAGAAATTCTTGCTTCTTGTCTTCAATGTATAGTTCACCGATATATTTCTTCTGAAACTCTTTCTGAAATAAATTCCATGATACCTGATCAGTCGGCAAGTGTCGGATAACAGATTCCCACCATAAATATGCCTCACCCTGTAATAAAGATACGGCACACAACAGACTTTCTCGAGGAGTACACTCTAACTGTTGTAAAATTCTTTTTGTCGCTTCTATCCAATTCTCAGCTATTGATGGATCAACACCTTTCAGACCCGAAAATTCCGTAGCACCGTATTTTCTCAATTCTTTAATCGGGGCCCGTCTAGGAACAGGTACAGATGTGGTAGCAGGTACAGTTCCCGCTACTCGCTGGAGAGCATCAACTAAAACTCTTAACATATCAGGTTCATTTCTATATTTTTCATCTCTCTCCCTAATGTTTTCTTCTTCTACTTCGGGAGGTTGGTCTATAAACGGGTTCATACTAGGTGTGGCTGATTCACTTTCATTTAAATCAATTGATCGATCATCTGACATCTTTAATCTCTATAAAACAGAAACAATTAAATAGGTTAGCATTCAAAAATCCCGACTCAATTCCAACTCAAATGTGGCATGTACTTCTAGACTCACTTACGAATTCAATTTTAATCCGAGAATCGGCTAAACCTATAGCTCTGATACCACTAAATGTAACACCTTCTAACCCCAAACCGTTCCCGGAATAGGGTTACAAGGCATTACCAGACAAATCGGACCATTTACAGATAATTCTTAATAAATAAACAAACAATAAATTTATTTTTTTTTTAAAATTTCAGCAGCATTTTTGCTTATTTTTGCATAAGCCTCCTGCAAGCTCAAACCAGAAATAAACCATTCCAATTCACCTCCATATAACATATAACTATATACCATTCATTCATACATAAAACTCTTTAAAGTTGATACACCATCTTTTACATTCAAAACATTAAATATGTACAAGTGACAACCTAAAACTTAGTACATGCCACATTATCAGAAGATAAGATTTTCACCACAAAATGAGCTGGAGTCGGAGATGATTTGAATGCTGAACCGAACTCTACTTTACCTAACCTGCGCACGGAGAACAACCGTACGCTGAGTATTGGAAATACTCAGTGGTATTATCATAATTCAATTCATAACATCAAATCAAGTTCAAAGCATAAATGCACAAGTAGTCATTTGAATATGCCAACTCATATCACATTAATATCATTCAAATGATTATAAAATTTTCGCCAACATGTAAACACTTAATTCATAACACAATTTCTTTTCACATTTCGTATCATCATTTTCTTTCACCTTTCATTCGATAGTTCAGATAATCAGATTCAGATAATTTTGCTTATTTCACTTATAGGCCCTATTAACCTGACTCGGACCAAGGTGGATACACGGATCCAACCAAACACACCAGAGTGGCGACCAACGCCTCATCGGATAGTTCGAAGTAAATCAGATCTATGGCACACCAAGTACCTCATCGGCCAAGCCGAAGCAATGTGGCTACCAAAGCCTCATCGAAACTATCCGAAGTAAATCTATGGCACACCTAGTGCCTCATCGACTCGAGGTCGAAGAATCCCTGAACACTTCCAATCCTATGGCATGCCAATTATATCCACTAAGCCCGACTAGTTAATAGGGTTTCGATCACATTTCCACATTTCAATCAATTCTCTTATATTTCTCAATGTAATCACAAAAAAATCAACAATTTACATTCAAGTCATTTTCATGCACATTCATATATATATAAAACAATTAAATATGCAATGATAAATATTTTGAATTATGATAATACAAACCGGTTTCTCTGAGCTATTCCTCGACTATTTTCTCTTTTCCCTTCGTGTTGGATACCTCGGTTTCCTTGTTTGCTACAAAAATTAGCATAGTTGTAATTAATTAATATAATACAATTCAATTTAATTCATAAGTCTAAACATGCAAATTTGGCCATTAAGCATAAGCTGTCTATTTGAGTCATTGTTGCTAAATTATTTATATCTTGAGCTACGAAACTCAAAATTAATATCCGTAAATTTTCCTTGAAACTAGACTCATTTATCTTCTTACCATAAAATTTTCATAATTTTTGGTCTAGCCAATTAATACAGTTTATTCATTAAATACTCCCCTGTTACTCCATTCGACAGTTCTGACCTCTCTCTACTAAAAATCAATTATCTCATTGTACAGAGCTTGAATAAGGTTCTTGTTTATTTCTTTTGAAACTAGATTCATTAAGGAGCTCACACATATAAATTAAACTTCATAATAATTTGTTTACAATTTTTAATGATTTTCCAAAGTCGAAACAGAGTGTCTCGAAATCACCCTGAACCAGTCTTACAAAATTTCAAATATCTCTTGATTCATAAATTCATTGCTCACATTGTTTCTACTATAAGAAACTAGACTCAATAAGATTTAATTTCATATCTTATTCATCCTCTAATTCAATTCCTACAATTTTTAGTGAATTTTCAAATTCAGACCATTGCTACTTCCCAAAACTGTTTTGATGTAAAATACTAATAACCAAATTTATAACATCAATTCACACCTTATTTCTATTCAATTTCCATCAAAATATTCATATAACTATCAAATTTTCATCATTTTTCCATAATTCCGAATTTCTTTCAATTTAATCCCTAAAACTCAAAACTTATGGCTTGTTTTACAATTAAGTCCCTAATTCAATTCAAATTCACAATTTTATCAAATTAATCCCAAATCTCACCATTTTCTTAACATAAACCCTAATCAAACTTCCATTATTTTCTAATATTTTCACATGAATTCAAGAGAATCTTTCTCTAAAGCTTTAAAAACATCAAAATTACAAAGAAATGGACTTAATTAACTTACCAAATTAATCTTCAAGCCTTAATCCTTCAATTTCCCCTTTTTTCTTCTTTCTTTCTTTCTTTCTTTCCTTTTCACGTTTTCTTCTCTGTACTCTTTTGTTCTTTCTTTTCTTTTCTTCTTTTTGTTATTTGTTTTATTACTAAATTACTTAATTATTAAAATATCTTTTTAATTACCAATTAAAGTTAATACACATGTGCCATTAAAATTTCCACACTTGTTTTAATCCTTACCATACACTTGTCATTATCACACAATTTAATAAAATAATATTTACACAATTAATAATAATTACAACAAATAAATAATTAAAATTTCTTAAATTCTAAGTAAATACACACATAAAATACAATTGGACCAATAATACACATACACATGTATTTATTCATCATTAAACACATGTCACTTTTATGGTTTAATTCCTAATTTAATCCCTTAATAATTTTTCTATTCTATAATTAAACTTTTGCACTTTATTCAATTTAGTCTTATCTACTAATTGTTTCTAATTAAATTAGATTCACTTAATCAAAATCTAATTTAATTCATAATTATCCTCATAAATATTTTTAATAAATATTTACGAACTTAATTTCCTAAGACGGAGGCCTTACGACTCGTTTTTCCGGTGCCCGGGAATTTGGGTCATTACAGGATTAGCAGCAACAGCAACTGTGCTGGAATTGTCACACCAAATAGTAGGACAATTAGTAGACCTAATTTGTAATTTTGTCAGCAAAGAGACAAACCAAGCAACATCATTGGTAGCAGCAGCCAAGCTCCGATATTCAGCCTCTGCCGTTGATCGATAAACAACTTGTTGTTTCTTAGAGCACCAAGAGACAGGTGTATGACCAGAGTAGACACAGTAGCTTGTCATAGAACAACGGTCATCAAAATCGAGACCCTATTTGGCATCTACATAGCCAACTAAAGATAATCTATCAAACCGATGAAACAACAGTCCATGATTAATAGTGCCATGTAAGTACCTAAAAATGCGTTTCAGTGCTACTAGATGAACTGTAATAGGCGCATGCATGAATTGACACACATGATTGACCGTATACGCAATATCTGGTTGAGTTAAGACCATATATTGAAGAGCACCAGCAAGACTTTTATACTCAGTTGGACCAGTAAGACGATCACTTTCATCTTTAGACAACGTAGCAGAACTAACCGTCGACGTATGAACACTTTTTGCATTTGCCAGAGAGCACTTATCAAGTAATTCTCGAATGTATTTGTGTTGGCAGAAGTGAAGACTTTCAGTAGAGGACCGACTGACTTCAATACCTAAAAAATAATGGAGGTTGCCCAAGTCCTTTAGAGAAAATTCGTTATGCAGCTGCTGAACAAAATAATTTATTTCTTCAATCGAACTTCCAGTAATAATATCATCCACATAAACCAGAACATAGATGATGGAGGTGGTTGTAACTTTCACAAACAAGGAAACATCATATTTAGATAAGACAAACCCAGTAGTAGAGACAATGAACTGTTTTAATTTATCAAACCAAGCATGGGGAGCTTGGCATAATCCATATAATGCCTTTGTTAGATGACATACTAAAGGCTCACCATTTGGTCCATATTGAACATAACTTGGAGGTTGCTGCATAAATACTTCATTAGGAAGATCACCATTTAAAAAGGTATTGTTGACATCAACTTGATGGAGTTGCCAATCATTTGATATAGCAATAAATAATATGATTTGGATAGTAGCAAGTTTGACCACCAAATTAAATGTTTCTTTGAAGTCATAACCAGGTACCTAAGAATATCTTTTCACCACCAACCGTGCCTTTTGGCGATTAATCGATCCATCAGGATTCTTTTTAACTTTGAAAAGCCATTTACACCCAATCGCTTTTCGACCAAGAGGGAGAGGAACAGGTTTTTTGGTAGAATTAGCTATTAGAGCATTAAATTCACTTGAATAGCTAATTTCCACTCCTTATGAGCAAATGCCTCCTCAACAGTACGCGGCTCAAAATCGACAGCCTTAATTGACTAAGCCTTGGGTTTGAAAATTCTTGCTTTAGACCTAGTAACCATAGTATGAGTGTTTTCCGGAGGAACATAAAGAGGATTAGAAAACGTAGGAGTTGGGTCAGACGGACTAGCTTCAGCTAACGGCACCAGAAGATGATCGAATCCTATTTCAGCGGATGAATTGACTGAAACAGGTTTTACTGGACTATATGTAGATGTTATGTCAGCTAATATAAACTGCACAGAATTGCAACTTGAAGTAGGAGGTGAATGTGGAGTGGGTCAAGATACAGTGGTTTCTCCAGGTTCGACTGCAGATTGAACAGAGAAGATTGAACAGGGAAGGGTTAAATGATAGGAACATAAGTGGTTACACATGTAGGTGACTGAAGGGTGTTTAGAATGGGCAAAGTGAACAAGAATCGGCACCCATCAAAGACAACATACCGAGAGATAATAACCTTTCCATCTGGTGTGAGACAATGATAACCCTTATATTGAGAACTATACCATAAGAACATACATGGCTGTGAACGAAAATCCAGCTTGTGATACATAAACAGACATAATAACGGAAAACAACAGCAACCAAACACCTTTGAGTGATCATACTTAGGTTTACGACCATGAAGCGCCTGATATGGAGACTGACCTTTCAGAACTGGAGTAGGCAGACGATTAATAAGGTGAACCGTACTACAAAATGCATAACCCCAGTAATCCATGGGAAGATTGGCATGGGCTAGAAATGTCAGTCCGGTCTCCACAACGTGCCTGTGTTTACGTTCAGCAACACCATTTTGTTTGAAGTGTAGGGACAGGAAAAACGATGAAGGATCTTATGACTAGCCAAAACAGATGTAAAAGCACGAAACTCACTGCCCCAATTACTTTGAAAATTTTAATATGCTTCCCAAAGTGAGTGAAAATCATTTTTTAAAATTGAAGAAAACACTCAATCGCTTGAGATTTATGTTTAAGAAGATAAACCCAAGTAAACTGACTGCACATGTTAATAAACGAAACATATACAAATTATTTCCACAAGCAACAAAATTTGGTCCCCACAAATCAGAAAAACCAATTCAAATAATTCCATATATTTAGTAGTAGAGTGTAACGACCCAATTTTAGTGAAATCGGAATAGTGGTTTCGTAACCATAAATTCAAGCTAAGAAGAAAATTTATTTTAATATTATTAAATGGCTTATATTGTGATAGGAAAGTTGTATGAAAATACTGATAGGAAAATTTTATCGATTTAGTAGTTAATTAGAAAAAGGACCAAATTGCATAAAATATAGAAGTTGAATACTAGAAGGTAGAAGGATCAAATAGCTATGAAATTCAAAACTTAAGGTCCTTATATGGTAATTAGACCATCAATCAAAATTTAGTAGATATTTATGGATGAATCATTCATGAAATTTGAGAAAAAGAAAAGGACTAAATTGGAATTGTAAAAAAATAAAAGATGATAATTAAGTAATTAGAAATTTTCATCATTTTATTCATCTTCATCCTTAAAAATTCCATGGAAACCCTAGGAGAGAGAGAAGAGACTTTCTTGGTTTAATTGGGTACTGTTTTTAGTATTTTTTATATTTTTAAAATCGGGATAGTGAAATATATCTAAATTGGGGATTAATTTAAAAAGTTATCAAAGTTTAAGATTTGTGCCATGGATGAACATGTTGAAAATTGAAAGTTTATGGTGGAAAATGAAAGATTGTTAGTAGATAAACAACTTTTACAAAGTGAATTTCGGTGAAAACATGATTTAGGGACTAAATTGTAAACTTGTGAAATTCAAAGGAAATTTCTGATCTTTGTGAAACATAAGTGCTATAAATGATGTATATGAAAATCAGCTAGGCTTGAAAAGAGGAATGAATTGCATGAATTTCATTTATCGAGCCTAGGGATGAAATTAGAAATAATAAAAAGTTTAAGGGCAAAATAGTAATTTTTCCTAGAATGTTCATTTATATAGATCCGAAAAACTCAAATACGAAGCAAGACCGAGGAAAAAAAAGATTCTGGATTAGTAGATTCTTTTACGAACAAACATGGAGGTAAGTTCATGTAACTTAATATTGAATCTTGAAATTTTTGAAATACATGTTATATGATATGAGTGTTAATTGAATGTTCAATGTATAAATATGATGAAATGGTTGATATTGCATTGAGAAAAAGGATAAGTCCCGGTTGAATGAAGGAAATTCGATGGATTAGTGTAAAGGTGATTCTGCATATGTTGTAGATAGGATTTAGCTCGGACGAGTAATCTTGATAAGCCTCTTGAGCAGTATGGGATAAAGTCCTACAAGTGTAATAATTGGTAGTTGCAAGTGTTGTGAACTACAGTAGCTCTATATGAGCATCGAAAAACATGATTTACTTAATTGTGATTGGTAGTGATTCCATATAAGTTGTGGAACTACCGTAGCTCTGTGTGAGCATCGAGGTATTAAAGTGATTGGTAGTAATTCTACATAAGTTGTGGAACTACCGTAGCTTTGTGTGAGCATTGAAGTATGTGATTACCCAAAAGATTTGAAAGGGTAGCTCAAGAGTTCCGTAGTGTCCATCGATATTTTGATAAATTGAACGAGAAAAGCTTGGAAAGGGGTTCATGGAATTTGAATGATTATATCTTGAAAATGTACATATGATAGGGAAATTGTAAATGCATGGAAATCATGAAACGATGAGCTAATCCAAATAGTGAGATTATGCAAAGTTACTTGACTAACTTAATTTGTTTGAGTTGTGTGATAGGTTAGTAATTCATTTATTTGGATGCTTATGTATGTGATTAAAGTTTATGATAATACATGGTAAGAGGGTTTCTCATTCCATGAACTTACTAAGCACTAAGTGATTACTAGGTTTTATTTTCTATGTTTTATAGTGCTCAGAAGCTCGAAAAGTTGGAGAACGGTCGAACTATCATCACACTATCAACCGCCTCGTTTTGATAGATAAAGATGTTCTATTTTGGTATAGTGGCATGTATAGGCTAATAGTGTTGATGTTAATGATGAATTGGATGGATGTAACCTAGCCATTGGAATGGCTAGTCATGATTTAGTTTTGGCATGTATATAAGGCGAAATTATGGTTTTTGCATGTGTGCTGATTTGGTTGGATTAATTAGTCTAAATATGCCTGTTAAAGAAGATAGAAACAGAAATAAGTATGTATGTGCTAAAGTAGCATATTGTATGGTTAAATTGACTTATAAATCATGACCATTTTAAATGTGTTTTTCTTATAGTAATGTCATCCAATAGAGTTGATTCCAAGGAAGCTGAGAGCCATGCTCCGGCTTCGGTTCAAAGAGAAGAGTCTAGCAATAGAAGGCCCGTATCTGAGGGTCGAGGTGAGGAGGCAAAAGAAGTCTTCTTTCAAATGAGGAATGAATGGTTTACCCAGTATCTGATAACAAAGAAGAGTCACCAGAGGAGGCAGCGAAAAGTCGAGTCTTCGTACTCTAGACGTCGCATACGGTTCTAGCAGTCGTAAAATAGGATAACAAAGATGAACTGATTGTGGAGAGCAGCCACGAAGTAAGTAGTTTATCTTGTTGAGTGAACAAGGCAGCTTTAGGATTCGGACTCAGCACACCATCAAAAGTCGCCACAAATTTAGAAGAGCAGGTATTGTGCCTTTTAAGAAACCCTACAGTTCATAACCTTCAATGATTAGTCTAATGTTTTGTTGCCAGTGCACAAAACTCCCCTCATCTAATTTCACGATGTCATGACAAGGGAATGACTAAATTAAAGGCGAGCTAGAAAACGACGGACTAGAATGATCAACGGAGGTGAAATCTGTGGAGTTAGCCACGGATTGGCAGCGAAAGTCGGCACCAAGAGGTCAGGCGACTAATACCATGTAAAATACTGTACTATTTCTCAAAAACTAATAGCAAGAATTTATTGGAAAAAATGCTTAGTATTTCTTTTCTTAGCTCACCAATTACATTGCTGATGTTTATATACTTTTATATAAGTAACTGCTCCTAACCAACTATTTACCAGATTAGGTAACTGAATGATAACAAACTAACAGACACTATACTGGCTACCTTAACATGGGCCATAGCATTAGCTCATATTTTGCTTTTTGCGAGCTTGATGAGTTTTTCGAGCATTTTAATACTCGTGCGGTGTTTTTGAATGGTTGTATGATGCATAAATTTATGTTTTATGCATGGAAATGGAACTTTGTGTCTTTATTGTTTACAACTTTATATGCCATGTTAAATGCAATATTGTATAATATTGAGTTATAATGTTAAATACAATATTATATAACAATGAGTGAAGAAATAGAATTTTTAATAATATTCGTATGCCAACCTCCAAATTATACTGTTCAAGAGATCCCAATGCTAGAGTAAACTTAACAATCTTGACAACTTTACAATCTTCTCAACATTGAATGATTATGTAAGGAACGATACTGAAAAAGTAAACAAAGAGATTGCTAAGTATATATTAGCAAAATAATGGCATTCACGTCAACAGTTTTCAACTGACTAGCCCTAGGAAGAGAATCCAACATTTTTACAACTTCAAGCTTTGGAACACTTTGCTGGTGTCGTATAACATAATCATAGAATTTGATATTGTAGAATATTCTCTCGGGAATATAAACATTGCGAAATATATTAGAAGAAAAAAAGGAAAAATGAAAGAAAACCACTCATTTTATTATTCTTTCACAAATCATCAAGGACTAAATAAAGAAACAGTGTCATAACAAACCCAACAAAGTTAGATATGTTCACTGTTGTGATGCATACAGAAGAAAGTCAAACATCTTTATTTGCACGTTTACTGATTTCATTTGAGCCAAAAAGCTACATTGAGTCCACCGAGACTTCATTCCCGAAAGGCCTCTGGTTGTAGCAGTCAAGATTGTTACCATAGCTAACTCCAAGCATGTCACAATACCTCTTATAGAACCCAATGCGGTCTTCTACCTGTGCATTCCAACCCTTACCACATTCAAGGCCTCCATTGATAATATTTGTGATCACACCATACCCTGGAACCCGACCTGCTGCCCGATCGCTACTAGAGGGTGACCATGCTCCGATGATCACATTGTGGCAAGATGGCTTCGGTGATTGTGGAGTCATCCAAAACCAAAACGCAGACTTGAAGGAAATTGTGGGATCACTTGATAGCAGGTCTGGGTTGTTTAACAAGTCCACCCCTATGGCCCTTCCACACTGCCCGTAGTTGTAGTTCCTGAAACAACAAAGTTGATTAATTATATTAGAAAGTCAACATCTTACCATAAATATGTCATTTCAAGAGAAGAAACGAGGTGAAAGATCATGCTGTTACCAAGAAAGTTGCATGGGACCCCGGCCAAAATATTGTTTACCAGGAGCACAAGGGTAATTTGGATCCGAAGCGCAGTAAGATGAAGGGGGATTCAGTTCCCTATTGTAACAGTATCCCCATGCATAAGGACCATCCGGTGCAGCCCACCCTGCCCCACCTGCAGCAATGCATCGATCATGAAATTTAATTTTTAAAACGATAATGTTTTCTAAGATTGTTTGCAAAAGTCATGTTGAAATGATGATAAACATTGTCTATCTAGTTTCGAAATGGACTAACCAGTAGTTTCATGGGAAGTTTGGGCTAAGAAGGCAGCTATTTCCCTCTTGCGAGTAGCTTGGTCACCAGTTGTAGCAAATGCAGGAAAAGAACGGGCAGCAGCAATGAAAGCATCATACGTATAGAAGCCACGGGCAGGACAAGCCCCATCGTTCCTATGCAAAAGCATCCGATTAAACGTCTCTCTTGATATAAGATTGGTTAGCCCACCAGGCCCAGGGGCAGGGCCACTACCGCTGCACTGACTTTGACAACCAGGAACTGTGCAGTAGTCAGCAGTGCTGCCACACCAACCAAATTGGCTACAACATAGACCACCGGGGCAAAGAGCACCACCTGCTTGCCTTCCACACTGCTCAGCTGATCCTACAACTACATACGACAAAAACAAAAGGAAAACCGACAAGGCCTGAAGGAAGCTCATTTTTTATTTATCGATGTGGGGGATTTTATTTATCGATGTGGGAGTGTAGGAAGATTAGGAAGATTGGAAGGGTGTATATAATATATGGTGGGAGAAAGTGATAGTGAATGACAGATTATTCGTAGTTTCCTTCACTGTTGTAGTTTTGATTAAAAAAGGGTGACTTACTCGATACTAAATGAATGAACCGAGATTGTTATCTGATTATGCTTGACTTCTCAAAATGCAGTGTCGGATTTTAGTCTCATCTTATCCTCACCAACTAAAAGTAGGAAATTAAGCATTGGCGTTTAGGCGGCTGTTGACCCATTTTAACTTCTTGCACATTAATTCTTCTTATATGGGGCCAACATTATTAATGTTGTCGCTTGTCTATTCGTGAATTTTGAAATGTTTTGATGACCATAAAATTGATCCACCACAAAGAAAAACATTAAATCGCATGAAATTATATATGATTTGTTTATTGCAGGTTATATTTTAATTATTCATATTTAAAAATTTATGTTTTAGTCACTTACATTATCGCGTTGTAACATTTTAGTTATTAAATTGTTAATTATCATTAACATTATAATAGTAAACTTATATGATATTTAAATCATCATTTCAAACAAAAATTTTAGATTAATTTATACAATTGGTCCTATATTTTTTTGTTTTGAGCAATTTAATTTTTTTCTTTTATGTTCTTTGAACTTTTATTTTTTTCTTTTTTTTTCATTCTCTTTTGTTTCTCCCTCTGTTTTCCTTCCTAATTTATTTCTTTTAACGTATTTGTTAAAA
Organism: Gossypium stocksii; assembly: GCA_020496765.1. Lineage (NCBI taxonomy): Eukaryota > Viridiplantae > Streptophyta > Magnoliopsida > Malvales > Malvaceae > Gossypium > Gossypium stocksii. Next base: position 104,730,008 of record CM035621.1, read on the forward strand.
CTAGTCCCTATACTTTATTTTTTTGCACAATTTAATTTTTTTGAGTGAGATGAGCTTGTGGACTAGCTTTAACAAATGGAAAATATAGAAAAACTACGTTAAAAAAAATGAAGAAGAGAGGAAAACATAGGAAGAAGCAGAAGAGAATGAAAAATAAAAAAAATGAAAAAAAAAGGAACCAATTGTATAATTTAACCTAAAATTTTCATTTGAAATGATAATTTAACATTTTATGTTAGCTTTTTATTACACTGTTAACGACAATTAACAACTCAGTGATTAAATGTTATAATACGATAACGTAAGTGATTAAAACGTAACATTTTAAATATAAATTACTAAAATATAACTTGAGGTAAATAATTGCATTACATTGCAAATTAAAAGAAAGTTAGAACATAAAGAAAGTTAGAACAATTCTGTGAATTACGAAACATACTTGCCTACATAAGATATCGAATTGGCTAGCGTACACGAAGCTAAGTCCTAAAGGAGATTTTATTTTGGGCAAATATTAGCAGCCATTGAACCCTGAGGCGGCTTTTGACCGTATATACAAAATGTACTCAATTTAAAGGCCATAAATTTGGTTTTGGTGCCTTCCACTTAATTAACAGCATCTTGTAAACAAATCAAGAAGACTCCTTTACCATTGTTAAAACAGGAAGACATTAAACATATATTATATATTTAACAATTCAAAGGATTGAATTCATGCAGAGTAAACGGATTTATATTAAACACATTTTGTATATTTAACCATTTATCTTCCTCTTTTAACATCTCTAATTCACTTCACTGTTTACCTTCCAAAAGAGTGCTAAAAGTTCGAAATAAATTTTCATCCGATTAGGGGTCTTTTTGGATGGATGTTTACCTCTAGTGTAATGAATTTACCTTTCTTTTTGTTTTACACTACAATATTTTATCTTACAGTCAAAGTTAATTTTATACTAATTACATGTAAACATATCGTTCATCCAAAAAGACCCTAAATAGAGTAACTACATCTAACATGATATTATCTTTGCGTATTTTCTTAGAATACTATTTTATAAATAAAATGATTTTTTTTAACTTAAGGTTAAGAAAAGTTGATAAACTTTTTCATAAGAAAAAAAAATTTAAGCATCTCTGTAAAAGATGCATTTGATTGAGTTCTCAAATTAAAAATAATTCAACTATTATAATGCTGACATAATAGTTGACGCTTAAAATAAAAAAATTCAAGAAATTATAAAAAAATGAAAGGAATTTTAATATTCCTAAAGTATTATGAAAATTCAAAAATATAAAAAATAATAACTTAATTATAATTTTGTAAAAAAGAGAGGAAAACATTACAAACTATAAAAAATAAAAAAAAACAAATTATTAACAAATTATAGAAAAACTTTAAAATTTATTGAAACTGTAAAATATTATAAAAAGTTCATTTTTAAAAATAAAATATGTTAAATACTTAGTAAGGTAAAAAAAGAATGAAAGGCGTGGTTGCAAACTAAATTTTGACAAACGCTAATAAGGTCCAAACCCCATCCGTAAGAGTCGAACTCACATGCTTAAAAACATTACGCTCTATCATATAAGATAATTAAGCTTACTATTAAAATAATCACATTTTTCTATCTATATGGGAATTTATTAGGGTAATAATTGTAATTTTCTAGATGTGTTGGATTACTATAGTATAATTATATAATAATTTTTTATGTCAAATTTAATAGTATAAATAGTAATTACACAACATAATTTTAAATTTTAAAAAGATATTAATTATTATAAAAATTATCAATAATAGTTAAAAAAATTCTCAAAAAAGTAATGGAACCTAAAATCAAACTATCATATTAATATGTTAATCCAAAAAAAGTATTCAACAATACAATTACTAATAAAATTAATAAGAAAAATAAACATCACATGCAATGGAATACCCTATTAGTGTGTTTGGTTGAAGGTAATGGCTAAGCCATTACATGCCTATTACTAGCCTATTCTTCAGGCCCACTTAAACTGGCGTTTGGTTCAATGGAATACCCTATTACGGGTGTATTCCATTCCGGGCTTAAGCAGAGATTTTTGGGGATTTCTATTACTTCCCTCTTCACCGTTTAGCTAATCGTTGCTTGAAGAACCCTATTCTACCCTTACCAAAATTTCATCTCAAAAACATTCTCAATCGGCAGCCATTTCACATACCGTTCGACTCCGGCATTCCTTCCCTTGATCGAAAGTCAGGTAAACATTTTTACTTCTTCTTCCTTCACATCATCTTCCTTCTTCTTCCTTCCGCCATTCCTGCCTTTTCATTTTTTTTGGTATTAAAAAAATTCTGTTGACACTGCTTCATAGTTTGATTTCTTCAATAATTCTGTTGACACTGCTGAAAAATATCATTGACAAATCAAGAAAAGTTGAAGAATTTATGGAAACTTTCTGTTGACTACCAGAACTCTAAGCCATGCCTGTCTGAAACTGTAAATAACAACTGATGAAATCATTGATAAATCAACTTGATGTCTAGAAGGGAAACAAAACTTGAGTTCATACAAAGATAACTATTATTCGAACAATAATCTTCTCAGCCTTAGAAAGGGGGAAAATCGTTTCAGTTCACCATGTTATCCAACACTTCATATTATCTTAAAGTTTTTAGGTCTGGCACATATTCAAATATGAAATGAGTATCATCTTGCATTAGTTTTGGTAATATTCTCTCATCTTTCTTGACATTTGACATTTAAGATGCTACGGCACCAAGACTCTCGATAATACCCAAAAGACCAAGAGAAGTGTGGATTTCATTACTTCCATTACTTTTCACCCGCTTGTAATGGGCTTTCTTGGTTTGTGCTTTCTGATTCTGCATGTTATTTACCTAACCATGCATCCTTCGAATAAGCATCCTTTCCTTTTTGAAGCAGTGATCATGCTTATCTGCTTCTCTCAGTTTGTCTTGTTTACTTTTTACTTCAATTCAAAGTAGTGGATGTTATCGAAACACCTAACATCAAAAGATAAACAAAAGAAGCTTATTTGATTGTGCACTAACATTAACTTCACGAGACAGATTTTTACTGGGATGTAGCAGCAAATTGATTTGTTAGTTCTTGGTTGATGATCACGATTTTCATACATGCATGTATGTATTCTTTCTTGATGAATTGGTTTCGAGTATACAGAACTTATGTTTGTCTCTTACTAGATGTTCTCTGGCTAAACTTGCGCCGTCATAATGTTATTTTTATTTGGTACCAAGTCGAAATTACATTAACAGTCTAAATTTTGGTAACTGGGGTGTCAACAAGGTTCCTTAAACTCTTGTTGTTGACACCGGCATAATGTTATTTGCCCTCTTTTATGTCTAAATGAGGTCTAAGTAACACTGCTTCATAGTTTGATATCTTCAACAATTCTAGTCTTAGTTCTTTGTTATTTATATAATTAAATGTGTATTTTTAAACTGATTTTGAGCTCCAATGATTTAGTTAGAGATTTGAACAAATTGTATGCTAATAGAAAGCCTAAAAACCAATTTAAGTGTTATTTTGATCCAAAGCATAACTCTGTAGAGAAGGGTTGGAGCGGTTAACAGTCATTATATTAGATTTATAGAAATGATTCAAAAGTAGTCTAAGGTTTACTCCTCTGCCTTTTCATTTGATTATTTTATGTTCATGAATGATTTGCACTTGCATTGATAATTTAAATCAGTTAAACTTGAGCATTAGGTTAAGGACCTAATCTTGTATGCGCTCTGAAGTTATTGATCTATCCATTTTTTTTCTTTGTAGGATATTTCAGCAAGTTTATGTTTCCGGGGTTAGAGAATCTTCCTTCATAATACACGTGGCTGGTTTGGTGATGTTCCTTTAGAAGCTTCTGCAGATTTCGGCATCCACCCTGAGGAAGGAGAATTCCATCTAATGTGTCAGGTATTTACTTGAGCATATTCTGGCCAGGCTTTACTTGATGACATGGTTTCTGAATCAAACTGTGTTATTATACCAGAAGAACTCTTTTTTTAGAATTAAGAATAAAAGTGATGCTGCTATAGATGCTAAAGTAAATCTGGATTTTAAAGTAAATCTGGTCAATCGTTTTTGACATGCTTAGTGGAAAAAACAATAGCGGTTTTGGTTGGGATGAGCATAGGCAGCTTGTTGTTGCTGAAGATGCGGTGTGGAATTCATATATAAATGTAAGAATTTTTTCAAGTCTTTGTTATCTTATTTTGACAAAACTTATATCTAATATGAATTTCTCATTTTTATAGAGTCATAAAGAAGCAGCTCAATTCAGACATCGGAGTTTCCCTTATTATGACCAACTGAGGATGAACGCTATCGAGCATTGAGCAAAATTCCAGATCACCCAACGCAAATGCTCATTTTCTTTAGTTTACCTTCTGCTGTGCGATTGGAATGGGTCAGAAGATTTCTTGCTGACCATTAAAAACCATGGTTGTGTTGATATTTTGGTAACTTTTTGTGTTTGTAATATTTAGATGGTATAATGACATGATAGAATGTCATTAAAATGTTGTAACTTTTTGATATAAAATTTTAAAACATATGGATTATGACATATAAACTAATGAAATCATGTAACTTTTTGTTAATATATGAATATTATGCTTGAATGTGAAATAAAATTCTCAAGTTATTTATTACTTTTTTAGCAATGAGTTTTTATTACTTCTAATATTTAATTATTTTTTATTGTAAAATAATTAAATTATTTGTTTCATTAATGATATTTTAACACATTAAATATGTATTGCAGTTTAAAAATAATAAAGTACATTATATATTTTTTATAGTATTATATATTTTGATTTTTTAATTCATATAATAATAATTATAAAAAGAATGTTATTAAATTATATTTTTTATTAAATTATATTTAATAATAATTATGTTAAAATATGGTTAAACTATTTATTATTTTTATTAAATTATTTTCAATAATAATCTTATTAAAATTTAATAACATAACAATAATTATCTACCTTAAAAAAAATTTGCTAAGGGTATTCTGGTCATTTTAATATTTTCCTTATGCTATTACAACATCATTCCATTCAACCAAACACAAGAATACTATTACAGTTCTATTCTATTCCATTCAACCAAACAGTTGAATTATCTATTACAGCCCTATTCTATTACAGCTCTATTCCATTACAGCTCTATTTAATTACAGCCATATTCCATTACAATGAACCAAACGTACTGTAAATTTCATATTTGTAGAGTTAGTTTCTTTATAACATTAAATATATAGCCATTGTTATCCTCTATTGATAATTGATCGAGTATAAATAATTAATAATAAACATTTAGCCATATGACCTACATAGGCGTGTGGTAGACCGTGTCAATTTCATGGGATTTCATACCGAACTTTGGAAAATCGCAATTTTTAGATTTTTCGGGCATTCAAGGACGTATATATGACAAAAATAAGAAGATATAAGTGAGCCGCCAAAGAATATTCAAGAAAACAACTCGAAAAACACCATTGAAGCAGATTCCGAAGCAGATTTCCATCAAGATTAAAGATTCCTGGTTGATTTATTAGGATATTGTCATGAGTTTTTTATTTCATTCGGTTATACTGTGTGTAGCAGGCCCAATCTACCCGGGCCCATCAAAAACCATATAAGCCAAAATAAAACCTTAGGGGTCCCAAGTCCATTTACAATTTTAACCCAAATATAAATAAAACCCAAAATAAAAAAAAGTCCATGTCCAAATTACATTAGTCCATTTACAAATCGGAGCCCAATACATTACAAAGCCCGAATTTTAGACCCAAAACAGCTAACCTAAACCCTATCCCAACCCAAATTCAAAATAACCAGCCCAACATACGACCCAAATTACAAGGTCAAAATAACCCATTTTGGGGTTCTGACCACCGTGTACGGTGGCAGATGGTGGCTATCGGTGGTGGCCCAATGATCAGAGCCTGGCCGGACCTAGGCCGGAGCTCAAAGGGCCTAAGTTTACAGAGAGTTTAGGTTTTTTTTTAAATCAGATTTCAAATGATTTTTTTTTTTAGTTTTCAACCTTTTATAAGCGTTCCCATACAACGTTATTTAAGGCTAATTGCAATAGCCTTAAAACGGCGTCATTTTGAGCTGAATTGGGCTGACCCGATTTGAACCCTCAAGATATTTGCGCAATGAGCCCTCCCTCTTTTGTGCTTTAATGCAATGTGGTCTTGCTTTTTTTTTTTTTTAATTTTGCCTCAGGATATTTGCTTCTGATTCATTTTGGTCTGCGCTTAAACAATGCATTTTAAAGGTGTGGGATAATTTCCCTTTTAATCCCTATTCTTTGTGGTGCATTCCATTTGGGTCTTCCTGATCGATTTAATGTTTAGTTTTTAGATTTCAAATTTTGTTTTAATTTTAATTTCGTCCTTAACCTGTTTTAATTAATTAATTTATTTACTTTTCTGTTTTATTAGTATTATTTATTTTAAACTTTTTCATATTTGACCTATTTTAACTTTTTTTTTGTTTTGTTTTTTTGGTTTATTTAAACTTTATATGTGAATTATTCATATTATACTTACATATTATTTATTTTAAATATTTTATTTATATTATTTACTTTTAAAAAAAACTTTTATATGTTATTTATTTTAAATGTATATATATTATTTAGTTTAAGTTATTTTACATGTTATCTATTCTAAAATATATATATTGTTCATTTTAAATGGTTTTATGATTACTTATTTTAAGGATTAGTAAATTGTTTATATTAAACTATTTTCCATTTTCTGTATATTATTCATGTTAAATCTCCTTTTTATGTGTTATTTAGTTAAATTTTTTTTTTGTTAATTTAAATTGTTTTATAAATTAGATGTTTTAAATCTTTATATATATATATATATATATATATATTAAAATCGTTTTGCATAATAATTATTATAAATTACTTTATATTATTGCTATTTATAATATTTATCTTAGATAGGTTTTTATATATATTATTTATTATAATTTGGCTTACAATAATTGTTTTAAACTTTTATTTGTTCTTTAGTTCATAGTTTTTTTTTTTGTTATTTATTTCTTAAATTGATTGAGTGTAAAATTGTACTTTTCGTAATTATTGCTATCATGTGCGGTATAATTCTTAATTTGTATTTATTGGTTATTTGTGATTCAATAGTGTAGCATTTTGCTTGTAAATTATTGCTTTCGTTGTATATTATTATTCCATCGCATTTCGCTCGCTTAAAAAGGTCATTTTTGACATCGATTAAGTTTTAAAATCATTTCATCCACAAGTTTTAAATAAGGCAATATTTCGTGTTTGGAAATTCGAGAAATCGTGCCCTAACGTGCTGGGTTTCAATTTTTCGTTTGGCCGAATAACCAAATATCCTTTCAAAATTTCACCCGTTTTCAAAATAAAAACAAGGCAATATTTCGTGTTTGGAAATTCAAGAAATTGTGTCCTAATGTGCTGAGTTTCGATTTTTCGTTCGGCCGAATAACCAGATATCCTTTCAAAATTCCATCTGTTTTTTAAATTAAAAACAAGGCGATATTTCTTGTTTGGAAATTTGAGAAATCGTGTCCTAAAGTACTGGGTTTCGATTTCTCATTTGACCAAATAACCAAATATCCTTTTTAAAATTCTAAATACCCTTTCAAAATTTCAATGCATGAATTTTAGAATTCCTAGGGTGATCTTGGTTTCGAGGGTCTAAAATGCTGTATCCTAACGTGCTGGACATGGTATTTTATTTCGTCGGAACAAGAGAATCTCAATATCCAATTTGAGTTATCTAAACATTTTTTAAAAGGATTGCATTTTAAATCTTTTAAAATTTTCAACATAAGGACATTAGTTAATCAATTTGGTACTAGTTTTGGGCGTACGAGGGTGCTAATCCTTCCTCGTACGTAACCGACTCCCGAACCTATTTTTTTCTATTTCGTAGACAAAAATCATTTTTTACAAGGTGATCCAATTACACCTAAACAAAAAAAAGGTTGGTGGCGACTCCATATTTTTAAAGTCGATCCCTATTTTTCCAAAATTAAAAAATGGTTTCGACACTGTGTCTTAGGTGTTTTTATTTTTAAGCATGAACTAATTTTCTAAATACTTGGGGAGATGAACCCTATGGTGGATTTGTTGGGAAATGTGCCCATATTATAGTAAACATGTATCTGTTTTCTATTTAATTGAACGATGAATAAATAAAGTTAATTTCTCATTTCACTATTATGTCTTTTGTATTTTTTGTCTTTCATATTTTGCATGCATAGCGAAATTGTGACAAGCAAATATTAGCTCATTGATTGTCTATGTTCAAACTAAAGATAAGTGACATTGTAAGAACATTTACATTGCGAGAAAGACAACTTACTTTAGTAGATAATCTAAACGAGTCCGTAATCTCGTAAAAGAATCAAAGTGAACATTTGATTCAAATACTGAAAATGATTATTATGTCGTCTACAATTCCAATTGAGGAGATAGCAAGTTTTGGTTATCGGAGTAGTTGACTCCACGGGTAGAAACATAGATGTCTTCATTGGTAGAATGATATATTGGATTGGACCCAAGATGAATTAATTCTGAATCTGTTTGTGAATTAATTCATTTGTGACATTCATGGTTTGATTTACGTAAATCCTGAGTTAGTAACTAGCCATGCGTATGTAACTCATGTGGTTTGATATAAGTGGAGGCTTATACTCTAAAGATAATTCAACCGGTATGCTGGGTACATGACTTCTGTATGGCATGACTTTACTAGCAAACGTAGAATTCATAGCTCAATTAAAGAGTTAATAATATCCTCTCATTGGCATTATGTAGATTGATAAATATGGAACGTGGCCACGGTTTGCTAGTTCTCGAACGAGCAATTTATTACAGTCATTTGTTGACAATGATCATATTAATCATTAAGAAGACACAATGGTGACAATAAGATAAAATAAGATTGTATTGAGTGAACGAATTTAACTTAAAAGAATCAATGATATCATATGAGGGTAACACACACATGACGAGGTCATTGAACAAAACAGTTGGATAAACTGCTTTCGTAAAGAGTATAGAATAAGGAGTTTTCAATCATGGTACTTCTTGTGGACTGACTCTATAATTAAGTTATTCCGAATTATCGGAATGATACTTTTAGACATAATTTCAATTACTAGAGCCTAATTGTATATGTCCGATTGGTCCCTCCGCTAACTCAACAAAAGCTTGATTGAACTGCACTTAAATTAGAAAAAAATTCTACAACTTTAAAAATAATGTTATTGAGTCGATTTATTTGATGTGGAATTAAATTAGGTGTTCATGAGAATTGTTCAACTAGAGAATTTGGTCAAAGAATTTTTTTAAAAAATTAATTAGGAAAATCTAAGTGATTTTTCAAAAAATTAATTTTGATCAAGTAAATTTAAATTAATCAAATTAATTAAAATTAATATGATATTTTTATAAATTAATTTTCAAGTCAGACAACTAGCTCAATGGGTAATTGAACTTGAAAATTAGACCTGAGATTGTAAATTGGGCCTGGGAGCCCAAAATCGAGACCAAGACCCAAAAGCTAGTCGAACCGAGCTCGGTATGTGAAACTAGACTAACGGTCCAATCGTTAGCTAGACTAGACTGGTTGGATCATCGTTGCCCCGAACAAAATAGGCAGTAGCGGAACCGGCTTGGGGTGCTGTAAGGGTGTTGCACCTACATCACCGAACACAGCGGTGCCGACAGCTGCGATGATGTTCCTGTGGCTGGTGGCAGTTGGACTTCTGTGGTTGAGTAGTGGAAGAGTTATACTCCTATTAGGACTCTACTAGAGAATTTAATTTTAGATTAACTATTCCAAAAATAATATTATTTTAATAGTTTAATATTAAATTAAATTTAATACTTATATTAATAGTATTATTAATTTAATATTAAAGTAATTATCTTAATATTAAATTTAATTTAATATTTATCTTGTAGATAAATATTTTATTATTTTAAAAAAATTTAATATTAAATTAATATAATATTTATCTTCATATTATATTAATTTAATATTAAAGTGATTAAGTTTAATCATAGTTGAATTCTCTAAACTCTTCTTATATTAATAGAGCATTGGGTCTTTATTTTTCACACACTTGAATTTAAGAGATAGCTATAGAGAGAAAATTCTCCGAAGAGATTATTTCAAAAAATTTCTAGAGATATTTTTTCTGATTTACAACTTGACGCAAAAGTTTAGAGAAATTTTAAAATTACCCCACTGATAATTTTTGTGAAAAGTTTTTTGATTCAAAATGAGACCACACTCAACAGACGTAAGCTTGAGGATAGCAGAGAAGAGTACTTGGTCGAAGCACTCATCCTAGACGAATCGAAAATGTACAATTTTTATTAAGTGTTTATTACTTTAGATTTCACAACTAAGATTTTGTTTTGGAAAAAAAATTAAAACTCTATTTTCCCTAAATTTATTTTTTGTTGCATTCTTCAAACCCGAATTTTCAAAAATTGTCATCAAAGTCAGGTTGTGATCTATCTATAAGTATAAACAGATAATCAAAATAAATAGCTCTTCTTCTTGAATAATGTGATTACATAGAAGGTGACATTCTTTAGATTTCATGCATGTTTTGAGTTTTATATGAAAATAGATATGATATTATATATTTGTTATATAATTATTTTTTATTACCGAGGTTATGGTTCTTAGGAAATAGACCGTGGACTATCATCTCCACGTAAGGCTATTCTTTTTTAAATTCATAGAATTCTTGTGAGCCGGAATCAGAAATATGATTTAAATGTACTTTTTTCAAAAGGAGCCCATGATAAGGAGAAGAGCCCATGACGAGGAGAAGATGGAGTGATGGCAGTTGAAAACCCAAGGGATGCCTTGTGGCGGAAAACTATGTAATTTAATTTTTTTTCATTTATTTTCTAGAAATAAAATAATAGAAACTGTAACGACCCAAATTCCACAAGCACCTGAAAAGTGAGTTTAGGGCGTCCGTCTTAGGAAAATGAGTCCATAAATATTTATTAAAAATATTTACGAAGTTAATTATGAGTTGAATTAGATTTTGATTAAGTGAATTTAGTTTAATTAGAAATAATTAGTAGAAAGGACTAAATTGAGTAGAGTATAAAAGTTTAATTATAGAATAGAAAAATATTAAGGGATTAAATTAGTTATTAAACCAAATTAGTGACATGTGTATGTTATAGAATGAATACATGTGTTTTTAAATTATTGGTACAAATGTATAATATTAGATATATTTACTTAATAATTAAGTAAAAGATATTTGTTTATTTATTTATTTATTATTTGTTTATTATTTATAATTATGTAATATTATATTTTATTTATTAGTTGTGATAATGACAAATGTATTGTAATGATAAATTACATGTGTAATAACATGAATGTATACAAATGGATGTATATAATTAGTTATTAATTTAGATATTTCATAATATTAATAAATTAAGTAAATAAAGTAAATGAAATAGAAATAAAACAAAAAGAGAAAGAAAGAAATAGTTACAGAGAAAGTAACGAAATTGGAGAAGAAAAAGAAGGAAAGAAAAGAAAAAGGGAGAATTAGTGTTTTAGTGCTTGAAGTTTTAATTGGTAAGTTTAATTAAGCCCTTTTCTTGTGATTTTGATGTTTTTGAAGCCTTAGAGTTGAATACTTTTGAATTTGTGTGGAAATATTGAAAGTTGATAGACTTTTGTGTAGGGTTTTTGTTGAGTAAATGATGGAATTATGGATTAATTTGATAAAATTATTGATTTGAATTGATTTAAGGACTAATTTGTAAATTAGCTTATAAGTTTTGAGTTTTAGGGGCTAAATTGAAAGAAATTTGAAATTATGGAAAAATGATGAAAATTTGATAGTTATATTGAAGTTTTGCTGGAAATTGAATAAGGAAATGAAAGGATTTGTAAAAAGGAAGAAGATGGAATTGGTTAGGACAAATTTGGTATTTAGGCAAAAGTTGCATGGAAAGTTAATAATTTTGTATAAAATATGTGTGTTATTAATTAATTGTAATTATGCTAATTTTCTAGCAAACAAGGAAACCGAGACGTCAAATACGAAGGGAAAGGAAAAAGTGAACGAGGAGTAGCCGAGAGAAATATTGGTTTGTATTATCATAATTCAAGTTATTACTATTTTATGTTTAATTTATTTAATATATGTGCATGGAATTGGAATTGAAATAAGTAGTGATATTTAATTTGTATGTGATTGGAATTAATTTGAATTGATGATATTGGATTGAAGGGAATGGAATGTGAAACGTGAATGGAAAGTGTATTTAATTTTGAAAGTGTTCTTATGAGATGAAATGTGAAATGAAATTAGTGCAATGAGATTGAATACATGAACTAAAGGTTCATGAAGTGTTCAAAGTAGAAATATGTTATTATGTGGATTTGATTGAAATAGAGAAAGGAATTTAATACCCTATTAACTAGTCGGGCTTAGTGGATATAGTTGGCATGCCATAGGATTGGAAGAGTTCAGGGTTACTTCGACCTCGAGTCGATGAGACACTTGGAGTGTCATATTGCTTCGGATAGATTCGATGAGGTACTGGGTACCACTTTACTTCAGCTAGGCCGATGAGACACTGGGTGTTAACTTTGCTTCGAACTATCCGATGAGGCACTGGGTGCCAATATGGTGTGTTTGGTTGGATCCATGTATCCGCCAAAGTCCGAGTCATGTTAATAGGGGTAATTATGTGAAATGAGAAAATCTATTGAATTTGATTATTCGAACCATTGAATGAACAATGAAAGCTATATTGTGAATTGAAATGAGAAATGATATTATGCTATGAGATTAAAGGTTCATGAATGGTTCCTATTGAAATGTGAATTGAATATGTATATGTGATTGAGAGATGAACCAAAGGTTCATGAATGATTGGAATTCTATTGTTGAGATATTGATTCGAATGTTGGAAATGACACATTGATAATATGATAATTTGGCATGAAATTATATGTTTGATGTGCTATTTATCTAAGTATGTTTATGATATTTGATTGTAGTTATATATATTTGAATTATTATAATACCACTAAGTGTTCACAATACTTAACGTACGGTTGTTTTCCGTGCACAAGTTAGGTAGAGTTAAAGTCCGGCTCAGCATTCAAATCAATCCCGACTTCAACTCAAATTTTGGTGATGAATCTATCTTTTGAAATATGGCATGTACTAGGTTTGGTTTTAATCACTTGTAAATGCTTTATGTTTTGAATGTAAATATGGTTTATAAACCTTAAGAAGTTTTTGGAATGAATGAATGAATTTTTGCTAAGTTTGAAAATGAAATGAATGGTATTTGATGAAGATTTATAAGTTAATGATTTGGGCATGAATTGGGTATGTTTAGTGGGTGAAAGTAGCTTTAAAATAGTGAAAAATCATGTTTTCACATGGCTAAGACACATGGGCGTGTGCCCAGGCCTTGTGCACAGGCTAGTTCCACGGCTATGTATAGCAAGTCAAATCCGCCCACGACCTAGCCCCACGGCCATGGGGAGCCCCACGGGCAGACCACACGGGCATGTCCCAGGCTACACGGGCATGTGCTTTTATTTTCAAAGAAAAGTTTCTACAGTTCTCGGTTTAGCCCCAAATCACTTTTTAAACTTATTTTGGGCCTCGTAGGCCTATATTAAGGACTATTTGATAAAAATTAGAAGGTTTTATATTGAAACTCAAATTTATGTCTCGATTTTGTTCATTTATTAGTGTATAGTTCGGTAATGCCTTGTAACCCTGTTCCGACGACAGTTTAGGGTTGGAGGGTGTTACAGAAACCTTGGCTGACAATTTTATTTTAACTACCTATCTCTTTATATATTTGTTTTATAATTGTTTATAATATTTATATTATGTAATGTTATAATTGTGATATATTATATATATATATATATATATATATATGAGATGATCCATAGTTGATCGATTAAAAAAATAAGAAGTGTGGTAATGAGAAGGTTCATGTTGAGGATTGGCTCTGGCTAGGAAAGGTTTGGTTGTTTAGCGGTCAAATTTGGCTAACCTCCCTTTCCTGGGACCCTATTTGGTGTGTAACACCCCTAACTCGTTTCCGTTGTTGGATTAGGATTACAAAGTATTACAATACAATTCAGATAAATTAACTTCAAACATAAACGATTATGTAAATTAAATAATAACATTCAATAACGCATAGAAATCAAGGTAGAAATACATTTATGGACCTTAAATCGAGCCTACAGGGCCCTAAAAATAATTTGAAAACAATTAGGGGTCATTTTGAAACAAAACAGAAAAATTTGGAAAAATTAGAAAATAGAGGTCACATGGCCGTGTGGCATAGCCTAAACCGTATGTGTACTTGAAGTATGAGCACACTGCCGTGTCCTAACCCGTGTGGGTATTCGAAATAGGGCTATATGGCCATGTCACAGGCCATTTGCCAAACTGTGTGTGCATTCGATGTTGAGTGACACGGCCGTGTACCAGAGTATGTTTTATACTGACTTGAGACACACGATTGTGTCACTGACCGTGCCTCAAACTGTGTGAAATTTGCACCTAAAACAATAGTGACACACAGATGACAGCCCGTGTCCCAGGCCATGTGTTCCTCTTTTTACCTTCAAATTCATGTCTACCAAAACATGGATACTTGGACACCAAGCAACCCAATTTCCATAAATTAAACCTACTCAAAACATAATTAAACAAGCTCAAAACATGTCAAAACATCCATCTTAAATGCTTAACTAATGTGTCCTCATTAATACCACAATTCAATAACCAAACCTAAATCACATTTCAAACCAAAGTAATTGCATTTAAAGTTCTCAAACACCTTTAATAACTTATACCAAAATCACCATTCCTTTCAATATATAATTCGAATTACCACATTCAAACACTTTCATATGACTTAAGCCAGATATATCAAACAATTCCCAAAACATATACATACCAAAACAAAAAACATATTCACATGTACTAAAATCCATCACAAGTAACAAGTAACCAACATAATTACAATTCACCTATTACATGACAAGTTCCACACCATATTTGGATTTTCATATCAAACCATGAACAAGCAAATTATTAACTAAAAACATACATTCATCAAACAAGTATAAAACATACCACTTGTAGTACGTACTTAAAACATATACAAGATACTCTTATTACATGCCACATATCCTAGGAATTAAACATTTTCAAAATCTACCAAAAAGAATCTGGAGAGTGTGATATTCATGTTGATCCAATTGCCTGATTCCGCAAAATGTTATTTACAAGGAAACAAGAAAATAACATGAGTAATGTTTAATAAGCTTAGTAAGTTCATAGGTTAAAATGATAAAACTTACCGAATAAACATAATAAATCATTTAATAACAATGTTAATAAACATTAATCTTGTCAACCACAATCAATCAACAATGAGTTATACAAATATACAGGTTGTATAATCTGTTCAATCATATAAATTCAATCAATATCAAGTCACCGATATGCTATCGAAAATCAAGCAAATCCTTATACAATTCAATACACAAGTCATTTAACCATTTAAAATCTGCTGATGTACATATAACAGATATGGATATGCGGTTATTCATCGAAACAAGCCCAAATGCTCCAACGAGCCAAACAAATTGAGAACACACTTTGACCCCAAGTGCCAAACTCGAAGGCTTTACATCCACCCCCGATAACACGCAAAAAACACTGTAAATATAACACGATAGTCCACAAAAAATGCTGGACTCCAGTATATTTAGTGGACAAGAATAAATTAGGACTCATCATCTCATATCAAGTCAGACCGTACAACATATAATATAACCTATTGACATGTAAATTGTATCTTATCTTATGTTCATCCAGACTCGATATACAAAATCGCATAATATCTTGCAATTCAATTACATTTCTCACATTGAATCATCTTTATGATTATTTCATTAAATATATATAAGTATTCAAAAACGCAGAGTGAAGTTTGGCTACCTCATGCTACAAATGAGTCACCTCCTTTTGGAAAGGAGTAGAGACACTATCCTCGGCCTTGAGAATTGCCTTGCTCTGGTGCCTTTGTTAAGAAAGTATTTCTAAAAATTAAAAGAACAGAGAAATTCAAGGGAAGGGAAGAAGAGAAAGAGAGAAAAGAGTTGTATAATTCATAACTTCTACTGGTAAAAGCATAGATAGAGAGGTCCAGTTAGTTGGGATTTGTTTAAAAACCATTTCAGCCAATTGTTATAATGAAATTCACCGTTTCATTAACAGTAATACTCACCCCGTTTCAGCCCTTTACAGTGGATACTCACTGTTTCATTAAATTAATGTCCTAAATGCTGCGTTTTATCAACTAACCATAACAAACACTGAAACAATTAAAACCATAACAGAATTAAAAGACTTTTCAGCCAATTTCTATCCCTTAACACAAGCGTTTTAGATTATTCATATGTTTTCTTCACAAAACTTCCTCTTTGGAAATGGAAATTATTGTTCCGGGTTTTTATTTTTTAATTTTTTTGAAACATTGTTTCGGGTTTTGTTAGATGCACTTGTTTTGGTTATTTTGAAATTGAGATATAGATGTAATTGTTGTGGGTTTTTTTTTATTAAGATATTGATTTCTCATCCGCCAATAAATAAATTTATACCAAGAAATAGTAGGAGTTCTATGATTCTTAAATTGAAGAATTTCTGGGTTACATGGTTCTTAAATCAAAGAAGGGATTATTTGATATGTAAGTGATAATTATTGTTTTGTATTTTAGATGCACTTATGTTGGCTCTTAAATGGATAAGGCTTACAAGTGATTAAATGTTGAAAATGTTGAATTTTGCATTTTCTTTTTTGTTTAATTATTCTATTAATATAATATATTAAAACTGAGTTTGTTTTGATCTTCTTTATAAAAAGAGAAGATAATTTAACAATATATATTGTTTATAACGAAAATGAGAAAAGAAAATAACAAAATAATTTTTATTTAATTTAATGAATTTATAAAAGTTTTATATTTTAAAAATTTTAATTTTGAGAAAAAGTGTTTCTATAGAAAATAAGACATAAAAAAGAATTGCTTATTTGGTCAAAGGTCAATAAATAATCACATAAGCATAAATTCTCAATCTATCCCTTAAAGATTTAACAAAAAAAATTTTCAAATGACAGGAGTGTTATTCATTTAATTATTGAAGTAAGTGATTAGTTTATTATTATTTAAATCATTACTAAAAATCTTAGATAGGAAACTCAAGATAATTCTTACTAAAATTTTCTTTATTAGAATTATTATTTATTTTATTTTCAAAACTCTGTTTTACTGGTCTACATATTTCTTATATCATAATCTTTTACAAATTCATAACAAAAAATGTTTTTTTTTATAGATAAAGAAACCACCCATTCTATTGTTCTTTCAAAGACTAAATACAGGAACAGTGTCATTAGCAAATCCAACAAACTTGGATCAGTTCACTGTTGTGATACATACAGAAGAAGCTTGAATATATTAATTTGCAGGTTTAATAATTTCATTCTAGACAAAAAACTACATTGAGTCCACCAAGACGCTATTCCCGATAAGCCTCTGGTTGTAGCAGTCAAGTTTGTTACCATAGCTGACTCCAAGCATGTCGCAGTACCTCTTATAGAACCCAATACGGTCCTCTACCCGTGGATTCATACCCTTACCACATTCAAGGCCTCCATTGATAATATTTGTGATCACGCCATACCCTGGAACCCGACCTGCTGCCTGATCGCTACTAGAGGGTGACCATGCTCTGATGATCACGCTATGGCAAGATGGCTTTGGCGATTGTGGAGTCATCCAAAACCAGAACGCTGACTTGAAGGAAATTGTAGGATCACTGGTTAGCAGGTCTGGGTTGTTTAACAAGTCAACCCCTATGGCTCTTCCACACGATCCATAGTTGAAGTTTCTGAAATACAAAGTTGATTAACATTACAATTTCGACACCTCACCATAAATATAGCATTTCAGGAGAAGAAACGAACGGTGAAAGATGATGCAGTTACCAAGAAAGTTGTATGGGACCCTGGCCAAAATATTGTTTACCAGGAGCACAAGGATTGTTTGGATCTGAAGCGCAAAAAGATGAAGAAGGGTTCAACTCCTTATTGTAGCAATATCCTGTTGGTGCTTTGGTGAGCTGAATATCGAGGTGAGCAGAAGCCTTGCACTGCAAGTCCCGTGGCTTGCGGAAGAAACAAGAAAAAAATCAATAGTTCTAGGAGAAACCGATTTGAAAACAAGAAAAGTAAAGCATAAAATGATAAAGAACCAATCTAATTTTTTTTATTACATCAAGTTTTGGCAATGCCAATACATATAAGTAGAGTTTTCTTGTTACAAGTCAAAAGTTTACCTAAAGCTCACCTAACACCACTTAAACATAGAAATAAGTTAACTTAACTTGTACACAAAATCAAAGCTGGTTAATAGCTCCATCAATCATCCATTTACATCAAATAACTTCCTAACAAAGTCCAAATTGAACAACATTCCATTACATTAGCAAAATGAACAAAAAGAGTTGAAATGGAACAAGTTTCATGCGGCTGCTTCATGGTGCATCGTGCATGGCCACCTTTGCTGCTGCATGGAGGCTACATTCAACACTCCTTCTTAGCTTCCATGCTGCTAACACCCAATTGCATTCTTAACTTGATGAATCTTGAAACACCAAGAACTTTGGTGAGGATATCAGCAATTTGATCTTCAGAAACACAGTGAATCAATTTGACTTCACCAGCTTGCTCCATTTCACGAACAACATGTAATTTTATGTTGAAGTGTTTGGTTCTCCCATGGAAAACGGGATTTTTAGCTATTGCAACTGCTGACTTATTGTTACAGTAAATTTCTGTTGCATCATTTTGAGCAAGGTTCAAATCAGCTAGGATTTTTCTTAGCCAAACAGTTTGATTAACAACATGGGCAGCTGCTACATATTCGGCCTCAGCTATTAATTGAGCTACAACGCCTTGTTTCTTCAAGCTCCAACAGAACATGGCTGAGCCAAGAGAGAATGCATATCCTGAAGTGCTTTTCAAGTCATCCAAGGAGCCTCCCCAATCACTATCAGTGTATCCCACGAGTTTCAACTGAGAATAGGGTTTATACATTAAACCGTAGTCTAAGGTCCCTTTGATGTACCTTAGTACTCGCTTTGCCACTTGAAGATGCTGTGTGTTACAACAATGCATGAACCTTGACAGTATGCTAACAGCATACATTACATCAGGTCTTGTAGTAGTTAAGTACAACAGACAACCTACCAGAATCCTATAGGTAGTTTCACATACTGGCTCATGGTTACCTAGGCTCGACAGTTTAGTTCTAACAGCAGTTGGTGTGCTGGTTGGCTTGCAGTTCTTTATAGAGAACTTGTTTAGGACTTTTGTAGCAAACGCCTTCTGTCCCAAGAAGATAATTCATTGACTTTGCTGCACTTGCATTTCCAAGAAGTAAGTCATTTGACCCAAATCAGACATTTCAAACATGTTTTGCATTTTAGCTTTAAATTTGGTTAACATAAGTTGATCACCTCCAGTAACTAGAAGATCATCGACATAGAGAGAAACTATGAGCTGAATTTCAGCATGCTCCTCCTTGACATATAATGTGGGCTCGCTTGCACTTCTTTTGAAACCCAAGCTGACCAAATGGCTGTCAATCTTGGCATACCATGCTCTAGGAGCCTGTTTCAGGCCATAAAGAGCCTTCTTGAGCCTATAAACCATGTGCTCCTTTTCTGGAACAACAAAACCTTGAGGCTGCTCGATGTAAATCTCTTCTTCAAGCATGCCATTCAGGAATGCAGACTTGACATCTAATTGGTGAATGAGCCAATACTTTTGAGTAGCCAGTGCAACTAATAACCTTATTGTATCGAGTCTGGCAACTGGAGCAAATGTCTCCATATAATCTAAATCATACCTTTGGCTAAAACCTTTGACCACCAGTCTGGCCTTTAGTTTGTTCAAGCTTCCATCAGCCTTATGTTTGGCTCGATAGATCCACTTTACACCAATGGCCTTCCTGTTTGGAGGTTTTTCAGTTAGCTCTCAGGTTTGATTCTTCTCGATCATGCTTATCTCTTCAATCATAGCCTGTTTCCAGCCTTTATGTCCATAGGCTTCTTCAAAGCTGGTTGGTTCAACTACAGCTACTTGAGCCCTTTCATAGATCTCATCTAAGGGTCTAGTGCTCCTAACAGGCTCATCATCAACATCGTCTTCATGATTAGCTTGATCAATCTCAGTCGCATCTATTGTCAAATCTTTAAACACAGCCTCTGGCTCACTTTTATCCTAGTTCCAGCATGTACTTTCATTAAAAACTACATCCCTGTTAACCTAGATCTTATTTGTTAGAGGATCTAGGATCTTGTAGCCCTTTTTAGTCAAGCTATAACCAACAAATACTCTAGGCTGAGCTTTGTGAGATAGTTTGCCTCTTTTAACAGCAGGTATGAGAGTATAACAAAGACTACTAAATACTTTTAAATGTGCTAGTGAAGGTTTGAAGCCATTCCATGCTTCGAATGCTGTCTTTTGAGCTAAGGCTTTTGTTAGAAGTCTGTTTTGCAGATAGACTGCTTTATTGACTGCCTCAGCCTATATGGTTCTTGGCATGTTTTTCTCAAACAACAAACATCGGGCCATGTCCATTATGCTCCTATTCTTCCTTTCACTAACTCCATTCTGTTGAGAAGTATAGGTGGTAGTCATTTGATGCTTGATGCCTGCTTCATTGCAGATGGCTTAAAACTGGGCTGAAGTATATTCAGACCCATTATCTGACCTGATGGCTTTGAGCTTGCAACCTACTTCTGTTTCAGCTGCAGCTTTGAACTTCAAGAACACTTGAGGCACCTCTTATTTATGTTTTAAGAATAATATCCAACAGTATCTAGTGAAGTCATCAATAAACAGGATGAAGTACCTGTTGCCAGAGGGATTCAGTCTTCATAGGCCCGCATACATCAATGTGTACCAACTGAAGCTTTTGTGAGGCTCTCCATGCTTTATTTTTAGGAAATGGCTTTCTAGCCAGCTTTCCTAGTTGACATATGCCACAAACTTCTTCATTCTTCACTGAACTGATGAAGTTTTCTGCCAGATCCTTACTAACTAGTTGGGCCATTGATTTGTGGTTGGCATGACCAAGTCTTTGATGCCAAAGCTTGGTTTCTTCAGTTGAGGCAATGCAGGCTGAATGTGTACCATTTGGCCAGTTAATTTCGAAGCATTTTTCAGTCATTCTGACTGTCATGAGACTCGAGCCATTTGGGTCAGTAATCATGCACTCTTGGTCTTTAAACACGACAGAGTAACCTTTCTCAAGTAACTGAGCAATGCTGAGAAGGATCCTGTCAATTTCAGGCACTAGAAGCATATTTGAGATGACTTTATTACCAGTTGGTGTGCTTATTATTACATCTCCCTTTCCTTTAGCTTTGATAAACTGACCATGACCTATTTTTACTTTGGTCTTGCAGCTTCTGTCCAGGGTTTTAAAAATGCTGGCATCTGGAGACATGTGGTTGGTGCAGCCACTATCCAACAACCACCCTTTTGAGGCTTTACTATGAGCAGCCAGGCATGATACAGCAAAGACCTGCTCTTCATGGTCGCTGGTATCTTCAGCCACTCGAGCATCCTCATTCTTGCATTATGGTTGATTTTGGCCAGGTCTGCCTTTCTATTTGCAGACCCTTTCAACATGGCCTTTCTTTTTACAAAGCTGACATATAACATCTGGTCTAAACCAGCACCTGGCCTCATGATGACCAGGTTTCTTGCAAAATCTGTAGAGTCATTCTCTTTCTCATGCAGTATCAGGCTTAGGCCTATTTTTCCAGCTTTTCTTGCCTTTGTAGGTAGAGTTGCTCGAAGCTGGTTTAGTCTTTGCTTGGAATGCACCCTCCTGGTGCTCCTCTAGTCTACTAGGCCTTCTTTGCTCTTGTGCATATAGAGCATTGATAAGCTCTGTCAAGGAAATTCTGGTCAGATCTCTTGAGTCTTCTAAGGACGAGATTTTAGCCTCATATCTCTCAGGTAAAGTTGAGAGAACCTTCTCTACTATTCTTGCCTCAGTAAAATCTTCTCCTAGCAATCTTATGCTGTTGACCACAGCCATAATCCGGTCCGAGTATTGCTTAACTGTCTCTTCCTCCTTCGTATTGAGATTTTTAAAATCTCTTCTCAAGTTTAGAAGCTGCTGTTGCCTCGTCCTCTCGGTGCCTTGGAACTCCACCTTAAGTTTGTCCCAGGCCTGCTTAGGAGTTTCGCAAGCCATGATCCTTGTAATGATCACATTCGAGACACAATTTTGAATACACGACATTGCTTTATGCCTCTTGGTCCTCTCTTCTGCATGCTGTCTCATCTGAGCCACTGTGGGATTGGCCCTAAGTAGTGCTGGCTCAGCATCGGTATTGACAACTTCCCACAGATCAAAGGCCTGCAGGTAAGTCTTTATCTTAACTACCCATATATGGTAGCTTTCTCCATTGAAGATAGGTGGAGCTGCTGGAGAGAAACTCGAAGAAGCCATAGTTATTTTTTGATAAGTAGACAATAGGCCCTCTAAGATATTAGCTCTAGATACCAATTGTTGGTGCTTTGGTGAGCTGAATATCGAGGTGAGCAGAAGCCTTGCATTGTAAGTCTCGTGGCTTGCGAAAGAAACAAGAGCAGAAGCAATAGTTCTAGGAGAAACCGATTTGAAAACAAGAAAAGTAAAGCATAAGATGATAAAGAACCAATCTAATATTTTTTTATAACATCAAGTTTTGGCAATGCCAATACATATAGGTAGAGTTTTCTTGTTACAAGTCAAAAGTTTACCTAAAGCTCACCTAACAC
This sequence comes from Gossypium stocksii, assembly GCA_020496765.1. Taxonomy (NCBI): domain Eukaryota; kingdom Viridiplantae; phylum Streptophyta; class Magnoliopsida; order Malvales; family Malvaceae; genus Gossypium; species Gossypium stocksii. The sequence goes on from CM035621.1 coordinate 104,753,014, forward strand.
CACTTAAACATAGAAATAAGTTAACTTAACTTGTACATAAAATCAAAGCTGGTTAACAGCTCCATCAATCATCCATTTACATCAAATAACTTCCTAACAAAGTCCAAATTGAACAACATTCCATTACATTAGCAAAATGAACAAAAAGAGTTGAAATGGAACAAGTTTCATGCGGCTGCTTCATGGTGCATCGTGCATGGCCACCTTTACTGCTGCATGGAGGCTACATTCAACATATCCCCATGCATAAGGACAATCCGGTGCATCCCACCCTCCCCCATCAGTAGTTTCATGGGAAGTTTGGGCCAAGAAAGCAGCTATTTCCCTCTTGTGAGTAGCTTGGTCACCAATTGTAGCAAAAGCAGGAAAAGAACTTGCAGCAGCAATGAAAGCATCATATGTATAGAAGCGACGGGCAGGACAACCCCCTTCGTTCCTATGCAAAAGCATCCGATCAAACGTGTCTCTTGATATGAGATTGGTTAGGCCACCAGGCCTAGGGGCAGGGTCCCTACCGCTGCACTGACTTTGGCAACCAGGAACTGTGCAGCAGTAGCAGTGCTGCCACACCAACCAAATTGGCTACAACAAAGACCTCCGGGACAAAGAGCCCCACCTGCTTGCCTTCCACACTGCTCAGCCGATCCTATTATTACATAAGACAAGAACAAAAGGAAAACTGACAAGGCCTGAAGAAAGCTCATTTCCAATACAAATTTGTCGTGATGAAGTACGATTGGAAGGATGTACATATTATATTTTTGGTATGATGGTGAATGATAGATTATTAGTATTTCTCCTAACTAAGAAGAAAAAGAAGATAAATATTAGGATTCAAACTCCTAACTTACTCTAATGTATGGATATTTTTATCACATCATATGCTTGACTTCTCAATTTGACAAAGTTGGAAATATTGGGATGTAGGCGGCTTTTTTTTTCCTTTTTAATAAGGCGGCTATTGAATTATCTTAGCTTCTTGCACATGAATTATTATATGAGGCCAACATTAAAAATATTGTCATTCAAAAGTCGCCTGTCTTAATGTGAGAAACCAACAATAGTTTTGTACATTGATTTTGTATTAAATAGATTTGTCTAACTTCTTGTCAGCATTAGTTTACAATAAGTTAGGTCAGTTTTTTATTATTATTTATGGTGGGTAATTTATGTATATTTGATATTTTAAATTTCAAAAATATATATTTGTTAAAAAAGAAGTTAAAAATGTGCTATTAATTCTTTTTCAATGTATAAGTAATAGATTTATTCTTATATTTTAATTTGATTATTTTTTGTCTTATGCTTTTTAAATTTTAAAATTTCAATATTGGTCAAATATTAGTTATTAAATTTGTTACGGTAAATTTTGCTATTCCCAAATCTTATCCGACAAACATATAATCACATGTGTAATGTCATATCGACTTATTATTTTTACATAATACTCATAGAAAAATCATGTTATTTTAATTCGTGGATTTAATGGATATCAATTGACTCGTAATTTTTAGTGCAATAAATTAGACAAAAAAGTACATCTTTATTGAAGTTGCGATGAGATGCTCAAAATGGAAGGTCTTCTAGGAGGGTTGTTGAGCTTTTTGATAAACTCAAACCATAGTTTGATCTCTACACTAATTGATCTTCTTTGTTATCCATGAACTCACCTTATGTAGAACATAGATTCTAATCTAAAAATCGAACACATGACAAATGTAGGATTTTCTAAAAAATTGACATGATTTTCTATGTAAAACCTGACAAACTTCAAAAATCACTAAACCACTATTCTTGTGAGGATGTTTGAAGAATCTTTACATTTATGTTAGAAGCACTTGATCAACAAAAGAAAGGAGCAGAAATAGAAATGAAAGAAGTAGGAAAAAGAAAATGGTCTACTTATTTTATTGAATAGACTCTAATAATCCATAAGAACTGAGTCTTTGTTATTTATACAAGAATAGTTAATGAAACAGCTGATTTTAGCACTAACACTTGATCCTAGCTGACTCAACTGATTCATTAACTGAATGACGGAATTACCTAACTTGAATAACAGCTAACAACTTAACAAACTAACTGCAGTTGATTTAATTGCTAATTGCCTAACTACTAGCCTAAGCTCAACAATATAATTCCTTAACATTCACCCATCTAGTTGCTCGTTCAACTGCTACCTTGCAATTGCTCTTCTCTGCTAACAACTTTAACATGTGTCCTGGACTTGGTGAAAAATCTAGCTGAGAGAGGCTTGGTGAGTACATTTGCTACCTGGTACTGAATTGGAACATGACCAATAACCAATTTGTTAGCTACTACCTTTTCTTGAGCAAAAAATAAGTCAAGTTCCACATGTTATAACTTAGAGTGTAGGATTGGATTTTTTGATATTGCTACAACACTTGAGTTATCAGACCATACAACTACTTTGTCTACAACTTGAACTTGTAACTTAGCTAACAAAGATTCTAGCCAAGTGATTTCTGTAGTGGCATGTGCTAAAATGTTGTATTCAACCTCTATAGTAGATTGGGAAACCATCTATTGCTTCTCAGAACCCCAAGAAACAAGATTGCCATTTAGAAAAATGCAGAAGTTTAAGGTGGAGCACTTGTCATCTGGATTAGTGCCTCAATTAACATATAAGTAGCTAATAAGAGACAAACGATATGCTATAGTAAGAAATATCCTATAATCCAAGGTGGCTTGCAAGTACCTCAGAACACGTTTGACAACTTTGAAATGATGATCAAGAGGCTTGTGCATGAACTGACACACCCTGTTAACAACAAAGGCAATCTTAGGCCTGGTAATAACTATGTACTATAAGGCCTCCACTATGCTCCTATAATATGATTGATTGTAACACCCCTTACCCGAAACTATTACCGAAATCGAGTACTGATCATTACCGAACTTATCGGAGTACAAGCTCAATTTGCAATCGAAACATTTGATAATTATCCTTATCGAGGATTTACTAGCATAATACAGACAATTCGGATGATTAGGATTCGAATCCTATCGCGTCAGAGACCCGAAAAAATTTTCACTTTTGAAACAACGTCACACGGCCGTGTGACACTTAGCACTGCTGTGTGATAAGATCGTGTGGCCTTCACACGCCCATGTCCAGAGGCAGTGGACTAAACTGTCCAATTGGCCACGGCCACCCTACACGGTCATTTGGGGGCCGTGTACTCCACACGGTTGAGACACACGGCCGTGTCTCCTGCCCATATGGTACACTAAAATTTAAAATTAAGGTGCAGGGAAGGCACGGTTTGAGTACACGCCCGTGTGCCCTGCCGTACAAGCCGTGTCAGGTTATTTACCAAGCCTTGACCTCCCTAAAACACAATTTCACATATATACCATATATCTCAACCAATTCCAATGTCACATACTCAAGATGACTACATTTATAATACCATTTACAAAACAAGAATCACATATACACCTAGTCTATTGAGCTTACAAAACAAATCTTATACAATGACTAGCCACCTATACATGCCAAACTCAAAATATCAAAACCATGTATACATACACCAAGGTAGCTTGATAGTGTGAGACGAGCCTTCTTTGATCACGAACCCGAGAATGCTCTATGCTCGATAATCTAAAAGGAAGGGAAAAAAAAAGTGAGTAAGCTACAAGTAGCTTAATAAGCCATAGGTAAATTAATAGCAAAGGCACAATAACTCACTGAGATATTTAATTTCCACATAGCATAATTGCAACATCCACGTACTTACTCATGCACATTCTTACCAAAATGTCCAAATATAGACATTCACACATATATCATGTTCAATTCATTTTCAATTGATTAACCTACACAATTGCTTCACATAACCAAGTTAATTCCCGTTGAACATTCAGAACAGAAACAGATATACAGAGGTTAGCACTAAAGTGCCTCACAGATATGTGGCCGAAGCCAGTACAGAGATATGGCAAAAGCCATCAGAATATGTAGTCGAAGCTACCTCAAATCACAGAAATACAGATATAGTCCGCGGGCCTGCTCACCCAAGCTGACAGGTGACTGCAACACATGCAAGTACGCTCAGCACCCGAGATACAGAATCAGACAGAATCAGAACCCTCAAGTGACATGTCACCCATATCTGGAGTCATTCTTACAGTTCAAACGGGATTTATCAAAATATACACCATCATACAATTCATAATTCGTAATTCATATTCACATATTTTCACTTAGAAATCATCAAATAATTGACAATGATGTAAATGTGCTATAATTTACTCATGACTTACCTCGATAACAAAATGACTAAATCTCGAGTTAGTCTACTATCTTTTTTTTTCCATGATCTAGATCGCTTTCTCTTCTTTCTTGATCTAAATAGACACATTTAACACATTCTATCAATTCCTTACTCAAATTCGTTCACAATTCGGACTTTTGGCAAAATGATCATGTTGCCCTTAGTCTCGTAAACTCAATTTCATTCTATTTTCTTAACCATTTAGACTTAGCTAAATCTTTTTCATAATAACAATCCAAGAATCACATATTTTCACATACTTATGAATAATTTTTCGTTTTTCTCATTTTAGTCTCTTAGGGACGTTTTCACTGAAAACTACTTAGAAAGACCCGTAAATAACATTCCAAGAACTCATTTTCTACCATTACCCATCAAATCACAAATTTCTCAAGAATGGGTGAATTCTTAAAACTCAATATCTTCTCAAATAAATGGTAAAATCATGAAATTTAAGCTTAGAGGAACTCAAAAATACGAAAATAGTAAAAAAGGGGCAAGATTGCACTTACAATTTGTTTGAAAACGCTCAAAACCCTTGAGCTATGGTGGAGAGAAATTTTGGCGGGCAACTAAGGAAGAAGATGAAGACTTTTCATCTTTCTTTCATCTTTTTATTTTGTTTTTAGCTAAATGGACAAAAATGCCCTTACTGACTATCACATACAAAATTTTCTAGAATGCCCATATGTGTCCATACTATTTTCTAATGGTCTATTTGTCATTTAAAGACCTCTAGTTCAAACCCCCATTTCAAATAGGTACTTATACTATATATCTCACATTTTTTTCAAACAATACAATTTAGTCCTAAAAATAAAATTAGGAATTTTATCGATAAAATTTTCAAACCATATTTTCACAACAACAATTTATCTATCAGACATTATCAGAATTTTACTCAATTCAAAATTTCAACAATTTCACACACACTGGTCGCATCTTGCGATTTAGTCCCAAATTTCAATTAGCCATCAAATCAATAAATTTTTTAAACGATTTTCACACAGAGCATATTTAATAAATCGAAAAAACATAAAATATTTAGAATTTAACTATTTTAAGTTGGATTTGTGGTTACGAAACCACTGTTCAGGTTAGGTCCCATTTTGGACTGTTACATTGATTCTCTATAGGGCTCCCAACGTGAGCAGACAAATTACACGAGGTGATCATGGGAGTAGGAGTATCCTTAAACTGGTCTACATGACTTCTCCTTAACAAGTCTAGGATGTACTTCCTTTGACTAAAAAACAATCCATTAGGTGTATAAGTCACCTCAATGTCTAAGAAGTAATCGAGTTTTCCCAAGTCTTTGAGAGAAAATTGTGCATCTAGAGATTGAACAAATGTATCCACACATGGTTGCTGATTGCCTGTGACAAATATATCATCCATATAGACCAAGACATAAAGCACCATATCACTTGACCTTTTAATAAAAAGAGAAGCATCTGACTTGGACAAAACAAAACCTGTAGCAACCAAGTACTCTTTGAGTTTGTGAAACCTGTTGGAAAAAAATCCAGCTTGAAAACAATTTTCTTACACAGCGAAAAATAAAAATTTTGAAAATTGACTCTATTTATTATATTTATAGCAATAAACTCTAAACCAAAATTGTACCTATTGTAACACCCTTTACCCGTATTCAAAGCTGGAACAGGTACAAGGCATTACGGGCTTAAACACACATGAACATGAAAAAATTGAGTCACGAATTTTCGTTCAAATTTAAAACTTTTCAATTTCCATCTTAAAGTCACTTATACAGGCCTACAAGGCCCAAAACATACATTGGTAATGGTTCAGGACTAAACCGAGAACTTTTGAAACTTTTGAGACAATTAAAGTTTCCATATTTTGGAGAGTCACACGCCCGTGTGGGCAGGCCGTGTGGTCTCACATGCCCGTGTGGCTCATGACACACCCGTGTCCTCCACCCATGTAACTCTCTGTTTATGACGTCATCAAACATTTTGGAGCACACGGCCAAGTCACCCGTGTGCTAGGCTGTGTCCTCCACACGGCTAAGACACACGGCCGTGTCTCTGCTCGTGTGGCCAACACTTAGGCTATTTTCCAAGCCCTTTTTGTTGCTCTTAATCATTTACCCTTTTATATAATTTTTAGACACACATCGTACCTTCAATTATTCCTAACTTAATCATCAAATACATAGAATACGACACTAGCTATTAATGACAGACAACATAATCACATTGCTTAAGGTCTTAGCACATGTATACATGAATAAGTTACATATTCATAGCCAATATGAGCCACATCTCATGGCCATATACAATATAGCAATATAAGCCAATACATTTGGCCAAATCTTAAAAATACATATTACCAACAACTAAGTCTCTATACATGCCACTCACTCAAAAGTACTTAAGGTTTTTCATTACCCCGAATTGACAATTTGATAGTGTGATTCTGCCTCCGACGATCTCCAACCCCAAGCTAACCTGACAACACTAAGAGGAATGGAAATGAGGGAATAAGCTTTATAGCTTAGTAAGTTGGTAGGTAATAATAAGCAACTAATTAATGTGATTTTATCAATCCTCACAATATATATTCTTAAGATAATACAATCTTTGTTTCACATGATTCCATTATTTACTCATGTTTATCTTAGGCTATTTTCCTAAGTCACAGTCACTAAATTAATTATATTTGGAGCTACAGAATTCCAAATTTATATTTGCTAATTTTCTCTGAAACTAGACTCACATATCTTCTTACCATAAAATTTTCAAAATTTTTGGCATAGCTAATAAATACAATTTATTCCTTAAATTCTCCCATGTTTAGCTGTTTGGCAGTTTTGACCTCTCTTCACTAAAATTTTGTTATCTCCTCATACAGGATTCGAATGATGTTCTCGTTTGTTTCTTTTGAAAGTAGACTCATTCAGGGTTTTAAAAATATAAATTCTAACCTATAATTATTTTTATACAATTTTTAATAATTTTCAAAAGTCAGAAAAGGGGATTCCGAAATCATTCTGACCCTATCTCACAAAAATTCAAATATCTCATACTATGGGATTTTATTGCCTATAATGTTTCTTTTATGTGAAAATAGACTCAATAAGATTTCATTTCCTATCTCATTAAGCCTCTAATTTAATTCAAACCATTTTTGGTGATTTTTCAAAGTCAATTGTTGTTGTCCATTACTGTTTGACTGCTAATTTCACTCTTTCATGATTTCTTTGTTTTAGCTTCTTTTTTTTTAAACATGCATATCATCAATCAAATTTCTCACATTTTCGTACATCATCGGTATCGTCCTATAATCACAAGGTCATCATAAGATCATCATCATATGCATTACTTACTCATTTATATTCTCACCAAAATTCGTTCACATATCGAGCACATTGCTCATGAGTTTGAGTACATACCTGTACTGTCTCATAACACTTCATATTCAAATACATTCTCATCTTTAATCTACTCAATGGCTTACTCATTAAATTACTCGTTGAACCATTTGGAATACTAAGGATGCTCGGGAAACCTTATATGTATCATACGATGCCAATGCCATATCCCAGATATGGTCTTACATGGGATCTCAAATCGATGTCTATGCCATGTCCCAGACATGGTATTATACGGGATCTCATACATATCATGCGATGCCAATGCCATGTCCCAGACATGGTCTTATATGGGATCTTATACATATCATGCGATGCCAATGCCATGTCCCAAACATGGTCTTACATGAGATCTCATATGTATCATGCGATGCCAAAGCCATGTCCTAGACATGGTTTTACATGGGATCTCATCTCAATGCTGACGCCATGTCCTAGACATGGTCTTATATGGAATCTCATGTCAATGCTGATGCCATATCCCAGATATGGTCTTATACAGGATCTCACATCGATGTCGATGCCATATCCCATATATGGTCTTATACGGGGATCGTAATAAACCTAAGGTCATAACCTTTGTATCCTATCTATTCCTAAGGTTCAACCGGGATTTCTTCGAATACATTTTTCGTTAAACTTGTACTTAGGACCAAATCACACATCTCATAATGGTAACTAAGCTCATGCTTTCACATAATGATATTAATCATGATAAGCACTTTTTAACACAAGACTTCAATTCATTACAATGTCATCAAGTATCATAGACATATTCTAAATTATTTCATATGCATAGCATACAATATGACTTTTTTGGAGTACGTCAGTATCACGTACATATCATTATAAGTATTTAATCCAACATAGTCGAATTAACATATCGATTTAGGTTTCAAGCATAAACAACAATAACATTGCATTATTATCACACCAACTTACCTCAGACGCTAAAGTGGCTAATTTTTCTGACTTAGTCCATAACCTCGTTCTTCCCCAATCTAAGCCCGAATCTCGTTTTCCATGATCTATAATATCACATTTAGCTTACTTATTAGTCATATTATTCAATGTCAAAAATCACATTATGACAAAATTATATTTTTGCCCTTAAACTTTCATATATTTACACTTTTTCCCTAGGCTCGTAAAATGATTTTTATTCAATTTCCGTGTATTGGACCTAGCCAAACCATTTGCATAACTATAACAATCCACATTTCCCATTAAATCATACTCTTATGACCAATTTTATAACTTTTACAAATTGGTCATTTTAAACATTTTCGTCGAAAATCACTTAGTAAAAATCATTTCTCTAACCATAAACATGCATAATCTACCATAATTCATCAAAATGCACAAATTTCTAAGATGGGTCAAAACTTAGACATTCATCATATCTCAAATAAAATGGTAGAAATAGGTAGATTATGTTGCAAGGATTTCAAAAATGTGAAGAACATTCAAAACGGGGAAAAGATGGACTTATTATGAAGCTTGAAAGCTTGAACAAAACCCTAGCCATGACTTCCATGCATGTTTTGGCCAAGGTAGAAGAAAGATGGACACTTTTTGGTTTTTATTTTGTCTTTTAGCTCATTAAATGGCCAAATGACCAAAATGCCCTTTTTACCTTTCTTTCAAATTTTTACCACTCGTGTCCACTTTTGTCCAAAATTTTAGAATTTGGTCAAATTGCTATTTAAGGACCTCTAATTAATATTCCAATTCAATTTCATGCTAAAAGCTTCTAGAACTCAACTTTTACAACTTATTCAATTTTGTCCCTAAAATCAATTTGGACACTTTTCACATAAAATTTATTCATGAAATTTTCACACAAGCATTCAAACATATCATAGACTTTATAATAATTATAAAATAATTATTTCTACTTCGAATTTGTGGTCTCAAAATCATTGTTTCGTCTAAGCCCTAATTCGGGATGTTAGACCTATGTTTTGGAAAGACAGATCCTTGTCGTCTCTGGCTTTCAACCAAATGATCTTCTTCGCTATTCTCATACCATGAATTGCCTCAAGTATGGGCTCGATCAAATCGAATGAAACACAAAAACTAGAAACTAGAAACATCTTTTTTTCTTTTGGGATGAAAACAAAAATTCTCTTCTCAAATAGAGACTGATAGAATTGTTATCCTAGAAAATATATTTAATTCTTAGAGAATAAAAGTCTCTATGTTTGGGCAGAATAACGATATTTGAAAGTTCTGTAAATAGCCCTACCAGTGCTATCTATTTATATGGAGAGAAAGTAGAATCCTTGTTGAACTAGAGAAATTTATTTCAACTAGAAAATCAAAATATTATTTCTACTAGGATGTAGGGGGCGACAACCTTAGTTAAATATACTAGGGTCTTCCGTCCCCTTTTATAACATAACAGGATTTTGGGCCTCTTCCATATCGGGTCTAATTATAAGTACTTCTTATGCTTTTAACTCAATACTTTATAATTTGATCTAACCCAATATATGTTTCTCTATTTCCTAAAATAAACTTCAATATTTATATTAAATAATTTTATCATCCCAATTTTGCCCTCAGTAAAATTATGATGATTTTACCCCTGATAAAATTTTCGAGAAAATATATTTAATATCTCACCATTCAACTTGTTCACTTTGACCGTATGGTTTATTTTCATTTTCGAGCTTTAAAATAACTCAAAAACATAAACTCAATCTTCTGATCATTTTTGAGAAATCCTTGCTCATTTGTAAATGAATTCATTTCTCATTTTCATTTTCATTTCCATTTTGAGAAAACCACATTCATTTCCAAATGATTCTATTTTCTCCATTCTCATTTTTATTTTGGAGAAAACCATAATCATTTCCTAAATGATCCTATTTTACCTCATAGTAACCATTACATCTTCCTTCATGAAAAGTCAATTACTATGAAATAGTATTCAAACATTTATCACAAAGACGAGTGACTTGTGGCTACATTTACTTTTCATCAACCATGTAATGCTAATGAGAGGATATCATTTACACACGTTTCGGGCTATGAATTCCACTGTTGTGATTGATGCTACATACTGCAGAAGTCGTACACCTAACGGACCACCTTTCGGCTCCTCATCTATTTTAACTCAGGCTTTTACTTACATCAAAGTGTACGAGTCACGCATACATAGTCTGTCATCCACTCAAGATTTAGGTATGACAAACTTTGAATGTCACAAAGGAATAAATCCATAAATGGATTCATGATCTATTCTTCTTAGGTTCTATCCAATGTACTATTAGTCCAGTTAGTCACATCCATATCTCTATCTTCTGGGAGTCATCTGCTCCGATGCCTAAGACAAAGCATCTTCATAATTGGACTTGATAGATGACATATTATTCTTTCAATCGGTTTGCTCGTTTCCGATTAAACTGAGGACATGTTTAGGTTTTTCTACTATTACATGTCTTTTCGTATTACGATCCGACCACATAATACTGCTTATTATTAATTTAAACGTTAGACAACCAATGAGCAACGTTTGCTTCCATTTTGCTTTGCATGCAAAAACCATATGAAAACAATCATACAAATTATATTAATGTAATCCATGAACTTGTTTTATTATTCAATTTGTTTGTAAAATTGTATTCAGGACACCAGATCTAACAAAGCCAAGAACTGGTTATGCAATAGAAAATTTGGATTATCTACTAACTTGCCATCCCTATCAACTACTGCTATGGAACACTAACGGTCCCTAAAACATATCCTTGCAAATTATAACCTTCAAGAATCAGCATTATTTGATGCATCATAAAATAAAATTGGTTTCACTCAATTAAACAGTTTCATGCTGCTGAATTCGCTTACCGGCTACACAAGAACAAGACCCTGGTTCTATCTGAAGAGAATGCACCTGCTCATCATCATTGGAAGACTGATGTTGACTGCCTTTATTTTCGGAAACCACCTCTGGTGCCATAAAGACCACTTCTTGAACCTGCAACTACTTCCCCTTAAAGCGAACCTTCCAATGAACAAATTACCACCGTACACAGCAAAAAAATACTGGCACTGGTACCATGTTAGAAGCACTCGCCAACAGAAGAAAAGAGCAGAAACAAAAATAAAAGAAGCAAGAAAAAGAAAATGGTCTACTTGTTTTAATAAACAGACTGTAATAATCTATAAGGACCGAGTCTTTGTTATTTATACAAGAATAATTAGTGAAGCAGCTGATTTTCGGCACTAACGCTTGCTCCTAGCTGACTCAACTGGTTTATTAATTGAATAAGAGGATTACGTAACTTGACTAACCGCTAACAACTAACTGCTTAACAAAGTAATTGCAGTTGTTTTAACTGCCTAACTGCTAGCCTAAGCTCAACAAGCTTAGTCCTTAACAATTTGCTTGTAACTAGAGATAAGAACAAAATTTTTTATACGGAAAGAAAGAGGAAAATACAATAATAGATAATTACCAGATAAAACATCAATTTGTGGTAAGCAAGTGTGGTTCTTATGTTGGCACAAGACATGACACACCTTCCTTCACACCATATATATTTTCTAAGCTCTTCACACCATATATTCTTACATAAATGATGCAGAAACCAAGACTCAAGACTCAATTCTTAGAGTAAAACACAAATCTATTTCGAAAAGAATGGATTACGTATTGGAATTGCAAATCAAATCTGAAAAACTCAATTTAAGAAAATGAATATAAAGTAAAATAAAATTAAGATTCGAAATTAAAAGAAACAAAGAAAACATTATTCGGTTTCAAGGGATTGGAATCTGATTCCAACTTGTGGAATTAAGTAAGGATGCATTCAAAAATTTCAAAACTATTGTATCAACAAAATTTATCCAAAATTATTCATAATCAGATAAATAATACCATATCAGTAAGGTTAAATTTATAAAATAATAAATTTCAAAAATTAAAATTTATTATTATCAAATAAAATAATTATATTTCGTGTAATTAATTTTTATTAATGTGTCAAATAGTTTTATAATATAAATTCAGTTTAATACTTAATTTTTTAAATGTAAGGTTATCAAGCACAATAAAAAAAATACTAATTTTTACTTCAACCTTTTGATGAATAAAATAGTTAGCAATCACAATCATCGGATGAGTCTCTATCAACTCTCTAAAAGAAACTCATTTCTTAAAAATTAGATGAAAATTTGAAAGGGCATTGACTTTCAAATAAATTAATAAGTAAAGAGTTCTTAAATTAAGAATAAATCTCTCAACCTTACTAATTAAAAACCTCACATTTAGCTTTGTTAATTAAGCAAAAATCTGAATTACAAAGGTTGACCACATTATGTACTTTTAGGTAAAAGATGTAGGAAATTTTAAAATAAATAAAACTATGTGTTTATGTTGGTGTGTGGGAATAAAATAAATTTAGGGGAAATTAATGAATTTTTTTTAGTGTATATTAATATTATTTTCTTTAAGGTTTTATTAGCCCCACGCATACTATGGAGTGCAAAATAGTTACTGACAAATGAATCTCGATGATACAATAAACTCAAAAGATTATTCACATTTTATACTAATGGAAACAGTCCACTAAGCGGAGTATAGCAATGATATCAATTTCTACAAATAATTTCTGCAGTAATTCCATATAGAATAATTTAGGAATATAAAAGATTGTGAGAGAAATAGAAACTTTGTTTTTATGTTTTTGGGTGTTTCATACAAATGAAATCTCACTTATGTCTCTTCATAGGGACATAACTACCCAAATAGATAGTAACCTCTTTAGTAATAAAGATAATTATTCTATAAATATCTACTTAAATAAATATAACCATTTATTATTAATTAAGCGACATGACTTTTGATAACAAGAAATATAACTCATCACTATAGATAGTTACAACTCTTAGTTAATAACTAAGTGACATAATTTTTTTAATTACTTATGACTTTTTATTTACAACTATTAAAACATTATATATATATATATATATATATATTTAAAATGTTACAACAATTTCACCCAGTCATATAATTTAAGACATACGAGTGACTTACGAATATTGTTTCAAGTAAAACTCATAAAAAAGTAAAATCCTATCCCAATCTAAATTCTTCCTAATCTTTGACTAAAAGCTGAATTAAAATATAAAATATTTATTCCAGTTATGAGAAAAATCAGTTTTCATGTAGTTCCTATTATTGACACATTTAATTAAATAACTTTGTTAATTTTAAATATTTAAAAAATAATTTTTTTCTTTTGCTTTAGAGTTCATGCTTATATATATCTTTACCCTACAATTTCAATAAAATTGAACAAAAATATGATACATACAGAAAGATTTTAGCAACGTTAGCAGCCATGTGGCCAAAGGCGGCTTGTGGCCGTAATATGCGAAAATTTATACAAGTTTTTTTCAAAAAATATATATTCAATTTAAAGGCTATAAATTATGTTTTGGTGCCTTTCACTTATAATTTATAAACAACCAAATATGGTAACGATCTTAATCATATCTTCTGGCTCTACGTATTTTCTTGTAAAACCATTTTATCGTCTCTTTCCCTTTGAAATATGATAATTTTTAATCCTCTATATGATATCACCCGCTTCCAACTTGCTTAAACGAAATCATCATGTCCATCGAAAATAGGGACGGAATTAGAAAATTTGAATTATGGAATTAATTATTTTTTAAATTAAAGTATTTATAAAAGTAAATTAAATTAAAGAAATTTAATTAAAAATTTTAAATTTATAGTTTTTGATGAGTTTTTCGAACATTAAAATTTAAAAAAAATGGAATTTTTTGTACCAATTGGAGTTTCTGTTCGTCAAAAATAAGTTTTGAAAGCATTGTATCGAGAATAAAATGAAATGATGTAATTAATCAAATATTTATAGAGAAGAAAATGAAAGCATTTTGAACACGAAGGAGATTGTTGGAACATTTTCATATATTTATGGTATTCCAATAACTATAAATGAAAGCGTGTAATTAATCAAAAGTTATAACTTTTGGTTATTAATTAAGAGTTATGACTATTCATAATAATAAGTTAAGTTTCTTAAATATGAAGAGTTATATCACTTGATTTTTTAACCAAAAAAAATACTATTCAAGTAACCGCTTGAATAGTTGTGTTTATTTAGTAGATGTTACCGGAATAATTATATCATTTACTTTATAATAGTTATATCTGTTTAAGAGATATTAGTTGAACAATTATGTCTCTTTTGAATATGTGATTATTCTTTAAAAAAAAAACCTATTGAAAGTTATGTCTCTATGAAGAGACATGAGAAATCTTATAAATAGGAGTGAGATTTCATTTAGATGATATACAAAAAAGTTCTCAAAAAAAAAGTTCCTTCTTTATAAAAAATTGATTTTTATTGTTACAATATGCTTAATGCTTAGTAAATTATTTTTGTTAGTGCAAAACGTAAATAGTCACCGGGTTTTATTGTATCATCGAGATTCATTTCCTTGAAACTCATTACAAGCTGAGTATAAGTAAGGACGAATAGAATCTTAAAGATAGTGGCTTGATACATACTTTAAAATTTTTTCCTATTAATTCAAGTTATTGTTTATGTTCCATTTATGTGTTTGGGATTTTCCTCCCCGATGTTCTGCATTAACAAACCAGCTGTCCAACACAATGCTATCCAATTAAGTTAATTTCATCCAAGGACATGCACAAGTTAGTTGTTGTCATTGTATAATTGAAGCAAGACAACTGCAACAAATCAATCTTTGCACGACTGCAGCTACATATTCTATCCATTTCTATATGATATTTTTTCCTTTCGAAGTTGGAACCTAACATATTCAATTATTCTCCTCATAAAAGAAATGTCATTATATATAAGGTTTAATTGTTTACTATTAGTGAATCAAACAATGACACGTAATTTAAAGTATAGTTAATTGTATTTAGTTTAAAAAAATTATTTTGTTTCGTCATTTAATTCATTCATAGTGTAGAGAATTATAATCTATTTGTGCATCAAATATAACGATTGTTAATTCCATAAGTAAGATTAAGAAATCCCTATATATCTCATTTGTTTAATTTTTACCTTTTAAATATTAGTTAGTGATATGTGGTGATTTTCTAACCCGGTTGCTGAATTCGAAAAAAAAAAACTCACTTCTAGTGATGCATGCTTTATAAGCCTTTTAAAAACTCACTTTAGTGAGTGGCAGAGCCTGATGGAGCATTGAGGGGTCAATAGGCTCAAAAAAGATAAGTACAAAAAAAAAAAAAAAAAAAAAAAACCTTATAAATGGTGTATTCACCCCACAAATTTTTTTAAAAAAGTTACGTAAAAAAATTGATCTAGCAAATAAATTGAAAATGTCCTACATTTGAAAAACAAAAATAAATGAATTCCCGTCCACTAAAACCCCAAAATTCTAATAAATTTATATTTCTTTTAACACTTATCATTTTTTTCTTAATTTTCTTTTATTTTCTCACACTCTCTCTAAAATTTTTATAAGATAAGTATTCAATCTTTCATTACTTTTAAGCAAGTCTCCCTAAGTAACAACTCTTTTTTTTTTTTTCAAGCTTTATTAATTAATTTGAAGAAAATTAGGATGGTAGCTTTTTTTTTTTTTTTGTGATAGATTACAATTTTTATGCAAAATTTAGTTATTTATTTATTGAGTGATTTTGATATATTAATTTTATATGAGATTCCTAACATTGTAAATGTGTAATAATTTTATATAAGATTTCTAAATAATCTTGAATTTCTTGAATGTTGACTAGAAATTTAGTATTTTTATTTAGAAATTGTTGTTGCAAGTGTGATTGTAATAGGCCCAATTATCCCGGGCCCATACACAGTCCAAAAATAACAAATAACCAAATTTCAAAACAAAGTCCCTTTACAGTCCAATAAACAGACCCAAATACAAATTTTAAAACTTAACCCATTACACCGGTGGCCCAAATTCTAACCTAACCCAAACAAAAAATGAGCCCAATTACAACTAAGCCCAAAAGTGTTCAGCCAAGATCAGAAACCCTAGGGTGTCTGAAACCCTAGGGTGCTGCAGCCAGCACAAGCTTCATGTTGCGCCGCAATCGGCGCGCAAATCACGTCCCTCCGCCAGATCTCTCGCCGTCACCTGCAAAAAAAGGAAAGAAAACGGCAAAAACCCAAAAATATAGCAAAAAGAGAATCATGTATCTAGGCTATAAAAGCCTTGTTGTAATATGTTAATAGGAAGATATACAATTTTTTTCGAATACAATAAAAATCAAAAGAACAGAGGTGATTCTCACTTTTAAGATTCTGTTTAATCTTAGATTTAATTTCTGAAATATTTCTTCATCTTTCTATACATGTAAAAAAATCGGAGATACAAGCAAAAATAGATTTCAAATACTGAAGGAAAACAGTTTGCATTTGTTTTTTTTTTTTTTTTTTTTTTTGTGGTTTTTATGCAAAATATTATCTAAAGAGCGAAAAGGGGAAGGAGATTACCTGAAATTTGGCCACAAAAGGAGGTTTTGGCCCTTCGACCACCGTGTGTGGAAGCGCGTATGGTGGCACATGCGACGATCGACCGCCGAAGTCCAAGCCGGACTCAAGTCTGGGGGGAGAGCTTTTTGAGGCTCTGTTTTTTTTTTTTTTTTTTAAAAGAGAGTAAAATTGATTTTTTGGGCCATTTTTTGACTTATATAGATTGAAGAAATGACATCGTTTTGGTGTGGCCAACTAATGACCAAAGCGACGTCGTTTAGGGGCCGTGACCCGCGCGTTGATCCAACCCAGAGAGGATCCGAGTGTTTTTATTAAAAGGGCTAATTGCTCTATAGGCCCTTCTGCATTTTTGCCTTTTTGTAATTACGTCCCTAATCGCACTTTTCTCCTATTTTCAATTCGGCTCGAAAGTATGGCCTTTGTTTCAATTTGGTCCTTGAGCGCTTTAAACACTGATGTTGGAATGGTGTCGTTTTGGGAATAGAGTATATTTGCCCAGTGAGTCCCTCACCTATAACGTGCGTTTCAATTAGGGCCCTAATTCTGTTCTATTCCTTTTTTAAAAATCACCCCCAAAATTTTATTAAAATTTAGATTTAAGCCTTTTTTTTTTCATTTTTTATCTTATTTATTTTTTTATTCTGACTTAGTTTTTTTAAATTATTATTCATTTATCTTAATATTTTATATATATTATTTATTTTAAAACCCCTTTTTTATATATAAAATTGTTTCGTTACATATTATTTTTTTTATAATTATCGTTTTTGTATATTATCTACTATATATTATGTATTATTTCAAAATTTGTATATTATATAATATTTTAAATTAATTTATTAATGTAAAGTTTTATATATATCGTTTATCTTTGAATATGTATATTATCTTTTTATATAAAAATATATTGCTATATAATATATTTGTCCATTATATATTTTTTAAAACCTAAATGTTATTTATTTAAAATACATTAATCATTTTACATGTATATATATATATATATATTAACCCTTTTAAAAAATTGTCATTTATTTTTTACTTCTTTTTTTTTTATAATATCTATTTGTTGTTTTAAATGCCTCATTTCTTTGACATTGTTGCTTTATCTTTAAATTTAATTTTTTATGTAAAGTTTTGAATTTGCTCCTTAGCCTCTATATTTTGCATATTTTTGAATTTGTTATAGCTCATTATATATATTTTATGTGTCAATCTATGTTCTATATCTGTTTATTATTGCTTTGGCATAGTCATTTTATTATGTGTATCATTCATTATTTACGATTGTTTTTTAATTGCCTATATTAGTATGAAATGTTATTATGTCATGTAATTTATGTAAGTTGTGTTTGATATACTAGTCTTATGATACATTAATGCGATATTGTCACTCGAATCATTGTTTTAAACAAAAAACGCATTTTGCAAAATTACCCAATTTTATTCCAAAATTTTAAAAGGAAAATGAAACGATGTTTGATATTTGGGAGCTTCGAGGAAAATTGTGCCCTAACTTATTGGGTTTCGATTTGTCTTGTTGAATTCAAATATCCAAGAATCCTTTTGAAATCAAAACTTTCGAGTTTTAATAAAAAAACCAATTCTCGGGAAGTTAAGAAGTTGTGTCCTAACTCATTGGATGCGAGGTTTTGTCATCTCGAGAAAGGATTTCCAAAACGAAAAGGAAATTTGATATTTAGAAATTTGAAAGATCGTACTCTAACTTACTGAGTTTTGATGTTTCTTTTAAAATTCAAAGAATCAAATGTCTGTTAAAAGGCTTTGAGTTGTAAAAGGATTTTATGTTTTTTTTTAAAAAAATCTTTTCAAAATATTCGATATTAGGACATAAATCAATCAACTAGGTACCAATTTTTGGGCGTTACGAGGGTACTAATCCTTCCTCGTACGTAACCGACTCCCGAACCCGTTTTCTCAAATTTCGTTGGCCAAAATTGATGTTTTAATAAAACAAAATATTTTATAAGTGATCCGATCACACCTAAACAAAGATGATTGGTGACGACTCCATTTTTCGTTTTCAAAGTCGATTCCCCGTTTTTTCAAAAATATTAAAAATGGTTTCGACAGTGATTATTGTGAATCTTGTGTTTGGAAAAACTGTTATATTACATTCTCATGGCACTATAAAGCACTTAAGTGATTTTTGTTTTTGTGAAAGGAAGTTACTAGTTATTTGTTGGCTTTGTGAACACTTCTATGCATTTAAAGATTAGATTTATTTGTACTAAATGTTTGACAAGAACGAAAATATTTATTTTTTGAAAACCTCTACTAATGTAGAGGAAGAACACCAAAAATAAATATTATATATTAATTTATATGACTTTTATAAACGTTTGAATTTTCTAAAAATTGACCTCACAATTGAAATATTTTATAACACCCCAAAATTGAGCCTAAGAGTTTTGGGGTATTTAGGGATTTTAGCTTTAAAGTGCCTTGGAATTTCGTAAGCATGGTAATCGAAATTGTTTTTGTCTATGGCTTTTAGAAAATTAAAAATTTTTTTGAAAATAAGGTTAAAAAGATCTTTAATTTTAAATAAGGATTAATTTGTAAAATGGTCTAAATTATGAGTTTTTAAAAGGCAATTAAATCAAAAACTTTAAAACACCGTATACCTTCCCCACTTAGTTTTATTTTCACGTTAGTTTTCTTCTCCCTCATTCTTGTGCGTCATATGTATCCCAAACTCCTATTTATCAAGTTTTAATTCCCAAACTTAATTCCATTGTTTTTTTTTTCATCCTTATAGCATTAAATCTCCATAGAATTCCATAGAAAAACACCTAAAAACACCGTTAATTGTGTTATCTTTCAAGTTGTGAGTTTTTTGGGTTTTCAACCAAAAGTTCTTTTTTTTCCTTCGAAGGTAACAATTCGTCTTTCTACTAGTTTTAAATGTTATCTAGTCTTTAAAACTGAGTTTTTAGCCATTAAATCTGTAACGGCCCATTTTAAGTGGTGTTAGAAACAATAATTTCGAGTCCCCAATTTCGGCAAGCGAGTCAATATTTTATTACTTAATCAATGTTTATAAATTTTGAGGAGGCCCGTATTAAAAATTTATTAAGAAATATTAACGTTTAGTTAACTAAATTAATTGAAAGGATTAAGTTGTAAAAAATTGAAAGTTAGTGCCTACAATTAAAAGTATTAAGTAGTAAGTAAATAATAAAAGTATTAAGTGGTAAGTAAATAATAAATTGTAAAAAGTTGAGAGCAATTAAACCATGGAAAATGTTAGTGGACAAATTAGGACTAAATTTAGTTAATGAACAAATTATAAGGCAAGGGCAATTATGTAATCAATTAATTAATAATAGAAATAAACATAAAGTAAAACAAAAGAAAATTTTGGTCATCTTCTTAGGGTGTCGAAAATAGAAGGAAAATAAAAGAAAGAATAGCCATTATTGAAGCTTGGGTGTTTGGCTGTTTAAGCTAATGCATGTAAGTATTTTCTTGCTTTATTTTGTATGAACTTTGTATTTTTAGAACCTTTAAAGTTAGACCAAACTAATATGAGGATTAGGTTGTTAAATTATGTTAAGTAGAGGGACCATTTTGAGATTTTTGTAAGGTGCTAGATGTATTTGGATTTATTTTGAAGTTTATTGAGAAATTTTGCTGTTTTGGGAGAAGGATTTGTTAGTTTTACTCTCCAATGATTTGCATTTTATAAATTCATGTTAACATAGAATAAATTGTAAATTTTAGAAATATAAGGACTATTTTTGGAACCATATGAATTTTGATTAACTTGGAATGTAGTTTAAGAAGGTAACTGATTAAGCTTCTGCATAAGGATTTAATTGGATAGAAGACATAAATTAAGAATAATGGTGTAAAATATCATTAAGGGGTTGATTAAATTGAATTAATATATGAGATTAAATTAACTTTTGATGTTAAGGATTGAGTTGAGTATTGACCAATTATTAGGAATTAAATGTGCAGATATGTCTTTATGCTAGATTGTCTAAATTGAATTATTGTAATTTTGAATTAGTTAATTGAATAAGATTATCATATTTAGATCAAGAAACGAGCAAAGCAGTCATTAACTGAGGGAAGGAGAAGGTTGTCGATTAATTCATCTCATTCATCGGAAACTATCATAAGTTTTGTAAGCTCGTAGTCCTTGAACTCGAACTTTGTTTGCTTATTTTAATTAGTCTAATTGTGTTTGTTATTTAATTATGTTTATATATATATATATATATATATATATATAACTGAATAATTTCTATTGAATGGATATTTCATGAGATCATATATATGTCTATGATTATGAAATGGATCAATGAGTTATTATTAGCTATTTGAGATAAATGGTTGAATTATGAAAGGTGGTAATGTGAAATTTGCAAATGAGTGATTGATATTGTCAGTTTATGTTGCGTGTAAATAACTAATGCAATTGTGCAAGTGTACACGTCATTCAAGTAATAAAGTGATAAGTAAGTATCGTCTCCACAAGGATCAGAAATTGGTAAAAAATTGAATAAGTTATTATAATCTTATTAACTATACTAAATAGTAGGAAATATTCTCAAATTGAATAGGATGTTTGTTCAATGAATCAATGAATCAAATGCTAAAAACAAAGAATTGATATGACAAATAAAATATAGTGGCAACTTATAGAGAAAAGCAAGAGTAATTTTGTTGTTGAATGAATAGGGCTGGAATTATTCAGATGAAATACTCATATCAAAATAATGTCATGGCAAAATATTGTCTAATCAACTACTCAAAGAGTCACTACTGTAACCTGCCTCTTTCGATAGCTAGATCATAAGCTAAAAATCTAAGTTAATGTATGTCTATGGAACTCTAGATTAATAACTACAATGAACGTTCTTCTCTGTAAAACTTGCAACATCTATGTCTAGAGTGCTACGAATATTTTGTTGAGTATTAGCTTGCATCAAACATTTAAGATCCAGTATATTTAACCTTTTTAGAATTAAAAATACATCTAAGAACAAAACACACAATCAAGTATGTCTAGAGCTTGCATGCATGTATTTAAAATAAGCATAAATCGAATGAAACAGTGACATAGACAATTTCAAATCATGAGCATTAAAGATGATAAAACATTCACCCAAATAACTCCAACGTAGAAAAGTGTTAGTTCATGGGTGGAAAAGTTAACACCAACATAAAATCATTCATCAACATTCTCAAAACAAGGTTGAATCATAGAAATTAGGAAAACAAAGGCAGAAAATGTAGGATTTCTCTCCACAATCCAGCTTCTCTTTTATCTTCTGATTTTATGTGAATCTAGAATAGATGTCTTTTCCCCTTCTTCACGTCTGTATTCTGCTCTCTGTAGCTATTACCATTTCTTTCTCTGGAATTCTCCAATAGAGTTCTTCTTTGCGCAGAGAGAGGATTATTGTCAAAAGTCTCTTTCTCATGCTGGTTTCTCCTCTTCTTCTCTCTCTTTCTTTTATTGGGTAGATTCATCCCACCTAAACATACATTTTTCATTCCTCTTTTCAGGTTGGTTTTTCTGGTATATGTACAGCTGGTTGAGAATGACGTAGATACAGTGCTGAGTCATCTTTCCGGAATTGCCATGGCAATTCTGTTGGCAATCAACCTCACCATTTTCCATGGAAATGTTTCACTTCCCTTATTTTCCCTCTTCATCTTCTTCCTCTTCCTACACCTGTTTTCACACAAAACCACACCTTTCCTCCCCAAGTGATAAAAGTAACAAATAATGACCATTATTTTTGTAAAAAAAAAATAATGACCATTATATTGCAATCCAAGCTTTGTTATGCAGTGTTTTAAAAATATCCTAAAAATGCAAATGTATTCACTTAATTAAAACTAATTAATTCCATTTAGAGGCCTTAAATATAAATCTTTTCAAGAGTTATCAATTTATCTGACTAGCACTAGACACAAATCTTCGTTGGTATATCCAACTAGTGCTGGGCAAACATCTGATATTGTCGGTTATCCGACTAGCACTAGGCGTAAATTATTATCGGTTTATTTGACTAGTGTTAGGCACACATTTGATATTGTCAATTTTATCTAATTAGTGTTGGGCACAAAACTTTGTTACGATTTATCCGCTAGGCACCGAGTGCTATTGCCAAATTAATCCATATTGGTAAATGAAGGTTATTATGAAAAGAATATGTATGCTCATGTTGAACTTAATGATAGAACAAATGGAATGAATATTACATGATGTGTTTTATATAGTTATGATTATAGAGTACAATAGTAGTTCAATTAAGAAGTGAATTCAATATTTGATCATTCTTCTGTGTGCAGGTTAGGTACCTATTTTGACGACTCAACATCCAGTGCCAATCCCAAACTCAAGTTGGTGATGTTTTCTTTTGAATCTTGGAGTGTACCTAGGATGTCAATGTTTTGAGTGATGACCTTTTGATTTTAGTTAATTTCTAGTAAAAGTTACTTGTGTGGAATGTTGTCTTGTAAGCTTGTGAATGATGTGTTAACTTAGATAATGTTTGTATATAGTTGTTTTGGGATATTAATGTAAATGTTATTTTATGATGGTTATACTATTGAAGTGGTTGGTTTGATTTGTATGCAATTGAGGTGGTTTAAGTATAATATTTAATCTAGGCTTAATTCTCCTTATTGAAATGGTATTATAAATAAATGTTTATCTATTTGGTCATTTGGTGGATACTTAATTTACTTATTTGATTGTGTTAAACTTGTTTGAGGTGCCTTTGAATGACATATTGGTTAGGCTTAGGATGCGTGTTATTTTGGCATGAAATTGATGTATGGATGTGCATTGAAATATAGGATTTGATCTAATTATGGTATAGCTGATTGTGCAAGAAATAAGGAATGTAATTGCTTGTTTAAGGGGCTAATTATGCTACACACGGCCTATGACTTGGGCTATCACATGGCCGTGTGCCATTTAAAAATTTAGGCATAGGTTCCACACGGGCGAACACACGGGCTGGGACATAGCCGTGTGGCCTAAGTCAGTGAGTTACATGGCCTGGTACATGGTTTGTGACAAAGGTGATAACTCTTGAAAAGAGTTATATTTCAAGTCTCTAAATTGGATTAATTATTTGTAATTAAGTAAATATGTTTACATTTTTAGATATTTTTAGAACATTACACAACAAAGCTTGGATTGTGCTATATATGTTAATATTTGTTACTTATATTATTGAGGAAGAAAGGTGGTTTCTGTGGTTGGTAGCAAGTACAAGATAAAGAAGAGAAGAGAAAAAGGATAGGAAAATGAAGGAAGTCAAATATTGCCATGAAAAAATGTTGGTTAGTGTAACACCCCTAACCCGTATCTGTCGCTCGAATAGGGTTATAGACTATTACCAGACTTATCATTTAATCAATTATACATTTCATGTTCATTATTCAATATCAAACAAAAACCATTCAGATTCAATCATATAGTCCCAAACACGAGCCCTTGAGGCCCAAAACAAGCATTAAAAACAATTCAAGACTCAAACGTGAACTTAAGGAAATTTTAGGAAAACATTGAAAATTTTCAAAGTGTAGGGGACACATGCCCGTGTGGCTAGGCTGTGTGTCTCACAAGGTCAAGAGACACACTCGTGTCTCAGGCCGTGTAGACATTCGAAATAGGATTGGATGACCGTGTCCCAGCCCGTGTCTGACCCCATGTAACTCATAACTTGGGTCACACAGCCAACCACACGCCCGCGTGACTAGACCGTGTAACTCACTGACTTGCTTTCATTAAAAATTACAAGGGACACATTGTCGTGTCATCTGATCGTGTGTCACACACGACTGAGACACACGTCGGTGTCTTTGCCTGTATGGAAAAAAAAATAGGCTATTTTCTAAGCTACATTTCTCACCTAATAGGTACCAACCTATATTTAATAATGCATATTCAACCATGGCACCATTAAGCATTCAACACAAACCAATATCAAGTTTATAACATGCAATATCCACACACATAACATGATACCTACAAGCACATTCATTTGACCACTTTAAAACATACCAAACATACTTCCAAAGTCTACTTAAATGGTCAATTGCATGTATACACTTGTGTGCCTAGCTTCACCTATATGCCATATCTCAATCTCAACCATATGGTACTTAAAATTTCCAAATCACAATCAAGGCATTCCCATGGCAATCCATACAACATACAAAATGAGGCTAACCACTCATGTATATATATACTAGCATATGCCAAATCAAGCCATATTAAAGGCTGATTACATAACAAAACATATAGGCTTCCATTAGCCAAATAACCTATACATGCCATATAACCAAAATACATAAAGTCTAAAAGTACGAAGATGAGAGTTTGATAGTGTGATGAGTTCTTCGACAACTTCCAATCTGAGCAAGCTTCCGAATCACTATAAAACACGGAAAAATAAACAAAGTAAGCAATTAAGCTTAGTAAGTTCGTATATATTAAAACTTAGCTTACCATTTAATCACAATTAAAGTAATTAAACATAGCATAATGCAACTCAACTTGATTCATAAGCCTAACACATATTCATCCATAAGATTAGACATGAATTCGCGAATCTCATAGATTTAATTGTCACATGGTTCACGTACATACCTGTACTGGTTCATATCAAACTCATACACTTTCATATCATCACTATGGCTATTAAACCATTTGGAATAATGTCAGATACTCGGGTATCTCACACACTAAGTGCCAATACATGGTCGAAACCATCTCTATATCATATCTCATATAAATGCTCACTCTCGAGCCATCACTGGATCTGCTCACACAAGCTGACGGTTAAGACGTAGCTACATGATGCTACTCACATAAGCTGATGAGCAACCGCAACACATACCGAAAAACTTAGCCACCAATAGAAAGTACAGGACCAGCACCTATAACATGGTAACCCCTGTTGACATGTCGTTTGCATCCTATCTATTTGTAAGGTTCAACCGGGATCCATTCACTTACCGATATCTCGTTGAGAATTTCTATGGTTTCGTATCATGATAATTATATCAGTTAAGCATTTAAACACATATAATTTAATGCTTATTAAACATACGAACTTACCTCGAATTAGTATGGAGACAATCAACCGATCAATCCACTACTTTATCTTTGCCTCGATCTAATTCCGAGCGTGGCTTTTCTTGATCTATATATTCAAATTTAACTACTTTAAGCATCATTATATTCAATTCAACCCAAAATTTATATGATGGAAAAATTACTATTTTGCCCCTAAACTTTTGACTTCTTTACAATTTAGTCCTTAGCTTATAAAAATGCAAATTCATGCAATTTAGTACACACCCATGCTAGCGGAATTTCATCTATGCTTATAACAGTCCATAATTTTCATTAATTCAAACATTTCATCATAAATATATCACATTTTTCAATTTAATCCCTAATTGACAATTTTAGCAAAACTCACTTAACAAAAGTAGTTTAACTCACAACAAAGATTCATTTTCTTCCATTAATCATCTAAACCTTAACATATTCATCAATGGAAAATCTCAAAATATTTAATAGTTTTGCAAATTAGTCCCCCAATTAGCTAGATTAAGCTATAACGATACGAAAAATATAAAAATTATTAAAAACAAAACAAAATTGCACTTACATGCAAGAAGACTATGGCCAAACCTTTAAAAATCTTTAATGGCTTCCTTTTTTTTTTTTTCTAATTTTTGGTTGGGGAAGAAGAAAAAATTGATATCTTTCTGTTATTCAATTTATTTTTAAGTTATTTTCATAATTAGCATATTAACCTTATTTATAAACCTTTAAAACCATTAATAACATGTCCATACATGTCCATTCACAATAAAAATGGTCTAATTAGCACATAAGGACCTCTATTTTAAGCTTCCATAGCTATTAGACACCTTTAGCTATTAGAACACAACTTTTGCATTGTACACAATTTAGTCCTTTTTCACAAATTGAGCATACAAACGGTAAAATTTCTTAATGAAATTTTCATATGAGTCTACTATCATACTGTAGACATTAAAACAATAATAAAATAAATATTTTCACTTTAGATTTATGGTCCCGAAACAACTGTTTTGATTTAATTGAAAACGGGTTGTTACAACTCTCCCCCTTTAGGAATTTTCATCCCCGAAAATCTTACCAGAGAATAGATTAGGGTACTGTTTTCTTATAGCTTCCTCAGGTTCCCACATAGCCTCTTCAATTCCATGATGTTGCCAAAGAATTTTCACTAAAGCTATGCTTTTGTTTCTTAACTCTTTAATCTCTCGTGCTATAATTTTGATTGGTTCTTCACTATATGACATATCGGGTTGAATATCAACCTTTTTCAGAGAAATTATATGTGAAGGGTCTGATTGGTACCGTCATAGCATAGATACATGAAACACATTATAAATCTTTTCAAGTTCTAACAATAAGGCTAGACGATATGCCATTGGCCCTATTCTCTCGATAATCTCATATGGCCCAATAAATCACAACCTCAACTTTCCTTTGCGACCAAATAGAAGAATCTTCTTCCATAATGATACTTTAAAAAACACTCTGTTGTCGATCTAAAATCCAATGTCTTTATGTCTTAAATTCGCATATGATTTCTGTCGATCTGAAGCTACTTTGAAACTGTCTCGAATCACTTTTACTTTCTCTTCGGTGTCTCTAATCTAATCAACCCCGTGAATCTTTTTTTAACTAAGCTCGGTCCAATACAATGGAGTTCAGTATTTATGACCATATAAAGCTTCATAGGGTGCCATCTTTATGCTTAGCTGATAACTATTATTTTACGCAAACTTAACCAACGGTAAATATTTTTCCCAATTGCCTTCAAACTCTAAAACACAGCAACGAAGCATACCTTCGAGAATCTGAATCACTCTCTCAGACTGGCCATCGATTTGAGGATGAAATACGGTGCTAAAATACAACCGTGTACCCAAAGCCTTTTGTAGTTTTTTCTAAAATTGTGATGTAAACCGTGGATCCCTATCCAAAATAATAGAGACTGGTACCCCGTACAATTTAACAATCTTTAAAATGTACAATCTGGCTAATCTGTTTAGTGAGAAGTCTGTACGTACATGAATAAAATACACAGATTTCGTCAAACGGTCAACAATAACCAAGATAGCATCTTTCTTTTTTAGAGATAGGGGTAATCCCGATACGAAATCCATCGTAACTCTATCCTATTTCCACTCAGGTATCATCATTGGCTATAACAGTCCTGAAGGTACTTGATGTTCATCTTTAACTTGCTGAGAAATCAAACATTTGGATTCAAAGTCAGAAATATCACGTTTCATACTTGGCCACCAATATAACTATCTCAAATCATTGTACATGTTGTTACTCCCTAGATGAACAGACAAGCTACCACTGTGAACTTCATGCAAAATTTTCTGTATAAGTTCTAGATTCTTTGGTACACAAACTCTACCTCTTAACATCAAACAATCATCGGTTCTAATCTAAAATTCTAAATTAGGAGTTGATTTACACTGTACTCTTTTAGCTTTTAATTTACTATCACATTTTTGAGCTTTGCAGATTTGCTGAAAAAACATCGGTTTAGCTTTTAACTCAGCTAAAATCGAGCCATCATCAGTCAAATTCAATCGTGTATTCATCGCTTTCAAAGCAAATAAGGATTTTCTACTCAAAGCATCCGCGACTACCTTCAGTTTCCCTAGATAATAACCAATTACTAACTCATAATCTTTCAACAGTTCGAGCTATCTTCGCTGTCTCAAGTTTAAATCTTTTTGTGACATCAGATACTTCAAACTCCTGTGATCGGTAAAAAATGTGGCATTTTTCATCAAACAAATAGTGTTGCCATATTTTTAATGCAAACACAATAGTGACCAACTCTAAGTCGTGTGTCAGATAATTCTTTTCATGCGGCTTTAACTGTCTAGAAGCATAAGCTATCACCTTGCCTTCTTACATTAAAATACATCCCAAACCTTTTAAAGACGCATCACTGAAAATCACAAAGTCTTTACCCCGCTCAAGTAACAGTGCTTTCAACTGATCAAAACTCTATTGACATTTCTTAGACCACTCAAACATTACATCTTTTTGTAATAATTGTGTCACCGGTGTAGCTATCATCGAAAATCCTTTTACAAACATTCGATAATAGCCAATGATAAACTGTAAATTATATATATGTCTATCCCACATTTAGCACATTTTTGGATGAATTATCATTGAATTTATGGAATTTGATGCTCCTAATCCTTTAATTTGATGTTTTATACTTAGGAGAGCATAAGAGAATGAAAAGAACAAGAAATGGGCCGAAAACAGGGAAAATGGTCCAAAGTAAGGAAACAACATGACCTGGAGTTCACCACACGGGCGTGTCACACGGCCGTGCCACATTAACAGGCTTGAGCATGGCCTAACATTAACTTACACGGGCATGGCACACGGGAGTGTCCCTGTCGTGATGAAGTTCAATTTCACACGGAAAAGGCTACTTAGGGGCTAAGAAAGACATTCCAAACTCTATATAAAGACCCTAGGAGGCAACTACAAGCGTGTACAGTCTTCTCGCCAAGACGGAGAACTAAAGGAATGGAATTACTCGAAGGAAAACTAATTGATCCATCTCAAAAGCCAGGATCTACATCAAGACAGAGGATCTCCCTTCAATCCTTTCAGGAGTTTTGGGTTTTCTTATGTTTTGTTATTTTCTTTATTCTGAAATGTTTTTTTTTGATAAACATGAACTAAACCCCCAAATACCTGAGGGGGACAAAACCTAAGATTAATCTTGTTATTGTTTTCTGAACTATATGATAAATATTTGATTTGTTCTTAATTGTGTTTTTAATTCTTGAATTGCTATTTTTAGGATATTAAATTAAGTCGAATGTGCTTAGACAGAGGAGCAAAAGACCTCTTTAAGTGTAGATCCAACACAATTAAGCGGAGTTGATCGCAATCCTAGACATAGGACGACGAAAATCTATCAGATTAGAGTCAAATCTAATATGGGGATCCATAGATCGAATTAATGTAAAACTAGGGGTTTTATTAGAAAGAGATTTCAATTAATCAACCTAGAATTAGTTGTTCTTATTCTCAACGGAGATATTAACATAATTTAGGGATCTCTACGGATCAAG
The DNA here is from genome assembly GCA_020496765.1 of Gossypium stocksii. Classification (NCBI taxonomy): domain Eukaryota; kingdom Viridiplantae; phylum Streptophyta; class Magnoliopsida; order Malvales; family Malvaceae; genus Gossypium; species Gossypium stocksii. The sequence goes on from CM035621.1 coordinate 104,783,403, forward strand.
TCGAATGAAGAAATCGTCTAGTTCAGAATTAGATAACAAGTGAAGTCTAGGTGGATTCTTCCTTAGGTATTGTCTTTATCATTCAGTTTTCCCAAAGCAATTCCCCAATTTACTCTTTGTCGCATCCTTAGTTTAGTTTAGTTTAGAGTTAATTAGTTTACACAAACCCCCTCTTTATTTTTAGGCTAGATAATAGTAAGAAAGTCATTACTAGTACTTTTAGTTCGTTGGATTCGATATTCCGGTCTTGCCACTAACTATACTACTATTCGATAGGTGCGCTTGCCGTTTATCATGATAATAGTTAGTTTCTAGGTACGATCAATTTTATTACTTCATCACAATCATGAGATCAAGTTTTTGGTGCCATTACCGGGGAACTGAAATATTAGGAACACTCTATTACTATTACTTTAGCCATTTTTACTTTTATTTTCAGTTTTTATATTAGGTTTTATTTACTAAATTTTTCTTTTTCACTGGCAGGTATCTCTAGTTTATGACTAGAAGAAACCAGTCAGGACTTTTGCTTTTTGACGACATTTTAGAAGCCACAGTTCGTTGAACTCGCAGAGAGATAAGAAGAAGTCTACGATACCCAGAACAAGGGCAAGAAGAAGAACCTAAATCTACTGAAGAAATGGAGGCAAATCAAGATAATCAGCTACCTCCTGTAGTAGCCGCAAATCGTGTTGAGCAAAATCCTATTCCTCGTACTATGTATGATTATGCTAAACCTAATTTAGCTGGTACTGAATCTAGTATTGTTAGGCCTACTATTGCTGCAAATAATTTTGAACTGAAACCTAACACTATTCAGATGATATAATAGTTTGTTCAGTTTGATGGTTTGCAGGATGAAGATCCTAACGCTCATTTAGCCAACTTTTTAGAATTCTGTGACACATTTAAAATAAATGGTGTTTCTGATGATGCCATTCGTCTACGGCTATTCCCATTTTCCTTGAGGAATAAAGCTAAATAGTTCTCTACCATAAGGGTCTATCACTACATGAGAACAAATGACTGAAAAATTTTTACTCAAATATTTTTCGCCTGCTAAAACGGCTAAATTAATGAATGATATCTCTTCTTTTGTGCAGATGGATTTAGAAACACTTTACGATGCATGGGAGAGATATAAGTACTTATTGAGAAGGTGCCCTCACCATGGGTTACCCCTATGGTTTCAAGTTCAAACTTTTCATAATGGATTGAACCCCTCAACGAGACAAATGATTGATGCAGCCGCTGGTGAAAAATCAATAACAAAACACCAGAAGCAGCTTACGAGTTTATAGAGGAGATGTCAATGAATAACTATCAGTGGCAAGTCATGAGAACAAAGCCACAAAAAGCTGCCGGGGTTTTTAATGTTGATGCGGCCACCATGCTTTCTAATCAGGTAGAACTCTTAAATAAAAAGATTGACGGTTTAGTTGGTTCTACGCAGGTACACCCAGTGATGCAGTGTGACATGAGTAATTCTAGGTACCCCACCTATGGATATAGCATGGAAAACGAGCAAGCCAACTATATGGGTAATAATCCTGGATCTCAAAATAACCCTTATAGTAACACTTACAATGTAGGTTGGAGGAATCGCCCCAATTTCTCATGGGGAGGACAAGGTAACCAAGGAAATCAGAGACCACCACCTCCTCCAGAATTTCAGCAACCACCTTACTAGCAAGAGAAAAAGCCGAACCTTGAGAAGATGCTCACGAAATTTATCTCCGTGTCAGAAACCCTATTTCAAAACATCGAGACAACACTTAAAAACCAACAAGCATCCATCCAAGGACTCGAGACTCAAATAGGCCAGCTCACTAAGCTAATCTCTGAAAGACCACAAGGTGGTTTACCAAGCAACACCAAGACTAACCCTAAGGAGCAACTCCATGCCATTGGCACGATTGATGAAGAAGGGTTAGCCAAAACCACAGCAGAGCCAAGCAAAGAGATTGTGGCAAGTAGAGGCAAGGATGAGGTAAGTCATAAAGAACCAGTTGTCAAAGAATATAAGCCTCGTGTCCCATATCCTAACGCGATAAGGAAAGACCGCATAGACGAGCAATTCGGTAAATTCCTTAAACTCTTAAAGAAATTACATATTAACTTACCATTTATTAAAACTCTTTTACAGATGCCAAAAACTGTTAAGTTTTTAAGAGAGCTTCTGACGAACTGGAAACACAAAAATTTATATACTTTTTCATGCCCTTTTTGATTAAAATCATGCTATTTCGGTTAAATTCTTGTCGAAAAATAATTAAATATTATAAAATAATTAAATTGTGTTAAAAATATGAACATTATGAATTTTAATTAATTTTATAATTAATTTTAATTAAATTTGGTTATTTTTGATAGAATTGCATAAAGGGCGAAAAATGGCCTATCAGACACTGCGAGAAGAACAAACCAAGAAGCAATTTGAAGTATCGAGGCCAATTAATTTCCAGCCTAAAATGGTCCAAAAATGTGTTTTTATTCATAATTTAATTAATTTTAATTTATTCCCCATTTAATTCGGGCTAAATAAATTATTTTAATTAATTATGCAGAAAGGGTCCAGTTGAACCGCACTGGTCGAACCGAATGGAGTGAACCGAACCAGCCACTAATTGGGCTGACCAGAACTGATCATGGGCTGACCCAAATCAGCATTTTAGCTGATTAAACATGCTTGCAAAAAGGCCCTTGAAAGACCTCCAAATTGCATTCAAACCCCACATTAAGTTGTGGCTTTGTAGATTTGCCCCATGCCTAAAATTGCAAAGTTGAATTTCTCAACTTTGCCATGTGTGTGGCTGGCCATAGGGGGGCTCTTTGGCTGCTGGAATTTTCTATTTTTAGCAGCCACAATTAGCTATAAAAGCCACCCCTTTCTGATCATTTTAAGCATCCCTCATTCACTCTCATTCTCTCATTCATTGATCTCCTCTCCACTCTCTTTTCTCTCCATTTTCCATTCTATTTTCCCCTTCCTCTTGTGCCGATTTCCTCTCTTGAAAAAGAGGTGTTCTTAAGCCATCTTGGGCAGCAATCAAGGATTCATAGAAGCCTTGCTCGGCAAAGACAACGGAGATGAAGAATGGAGCAATCAGTTAAGCCACGGAGAAACACCGGATTTGCCTTCTTGTTCCCTATCTTTTTAATTTCTGTTGTTTTTATGATGAACATATCTATGAATATTATTGTTTTTGAAATGGTTATTTTAATCAATTTAGCTTGAATTTAATTTGTGTTGGGTTGATTATATTTTTCCTGCTTGACTTCTTAAAGTTGTGTTTTTGCTATTATAGGCCTCGGTAAAAATGCTTGATTAAGTAAAATCATGCCTAAGTTATTCTTGCATTATATTTGTTAGATAACTAATGAATTAATTATTAAATGCATTGAAATTATAATTAATGGACTCAGTACTTAATCAGCACAGTTCATTCTTCTAAGGTAGCTAAAGCTTGAATTAGCATTGTATTTGGCAATACTTATGCCTTGCATAACTTGCAAGATTGTTGTGAGTAAATTGTTTCAAGGTATGGCTACCTTGTTACTTCACATAATCTTTTATATGTTTACTAAATTGAGTTAATTGTTTGAATTGACATGGGAACATGCAACAGATTAGTTGAATTTAAGAAGAATGTATGAGCAATAGTTAGCAATTTTTCTGAGTTGCCATGAATTTATTCGTAGCAGCATAAGCATGAATTTAATAATTCTAAGTTAAAATATGTAATTAATCCAACAAAATTATATCATCTTGATTAAATCTTATTTGAAATCGTGCATTAGAACTCTTCGTTTTATTTTAATTATTTTACATAGTATTTTTTAACTTTACTTTTTAATCAACTTTTTAAACCAAAATATTTTTCCCTCACCAAAGTGTTTTAAAATTAATTTCATAAATATTACTTTTTACAGTCCTTGTTGGTACGATAACTCGACATTTACTTGTCACTTTATTACTTGTTACGATTATGTACACTTGCACATTTCTGTCGTTCCAAGTTTTTGGCGCCGTTGCCGGGGACTGTTTAAAAAAGACATTATTTGTGAATTTATTTTTTACATTTCGGTTCATTTATTTTCCTATTCATTTTTACTGAATTTTTCTTTGATTATTTCAGATGTTTATGAGTATTGACCAAATTATCGACTTACTCCTTATGGACCCTGAGATAGAACGAACCTTTCGACAGTGAAGAAGACAAGCAAACCAGAGAAGGACTGAAGAGATGAATATTGAGAATATCAATCAAGGATACGGAGCAAACCCTGCTCAAAATCCTATCTTTATTGCTGATGATAGGGATAGAGCCCTAATACAATATGTTGTGCCAGCATTTAATGACCTTAATCTATGTATTAGAAGACCCAAGATCTTGGCACAACAATTTGAACTGAAGCCAGTCATGTTCCAGATGCTTCAGATAGTAAGCTAATTGAGTGTAATAGCTACTAAAGATCCTCGTCTTCACTTAAGACTGTTTATGGAGGTGAGCAACTCTTTCAAGCTAGCCGGAGAACCCGAAGATGCACTACGATTAAAGTTGTTCCTGTATTCGTTGAGGAACAGAGCTCGAGCCTGTTGAACTCACTGCCACCGAACTCAATTTCCACATGGGAAGAGTTAGCCGAGAGATTCCTCATGAAGTATTTCCCGCCAAGCAAGAACGCTAAATCGAGGAATGAGATCACTGCTTTCCAACAAATGGATGACGAGTCCTTGTATGAGGCATGGGAAAGATACAAAGAATTATTATGAAAATGACCTCATCATGGAATCCCACATTACATCCAACTTGAGACATTTTATAATGGTCTCAACGCTCACACAAGGATGGTAGTGGACGCCTCCGCTAATGGTGCTCTCCTTGCTAAGTCTTACAATGAGGCTTACGAAATCATCGAGAGGATCGCCAGTAACAACTATCAGTGGCCAACTAATTGAGCAGTGTCAGGAAGACGAGTCGTTGGAATCGATGAAGTGGACGCTCTCACTTCACTCACATATTAGGTATCTTCGATATCTTCAATGTTAAAGAATCTTACCACTAATGGGTCTAACAGTTTTGTAGCTCAGCCACCTAACCAATATGAGAATACAATGTGTGTCTATTGTGGAGAAGGACATTTTTTTTGAAGAATTTCCATCAAACCCAGAATCTATATACTACATGGGTAACCGGAGCCAAAATTGAGGAAGGCAAGGGCTGTAATCCAACTTTTACAACCCATCGTGGCGAAATCACCCCAATCTTTCCTGGAGTAACCAAGGGGCTGGGGGTAGTAACAACTATGCCCAACCTAGACCGGCCCAGCCACCTAGTTTTTCACAGCAAGTTCAGAAACTAGTTCAAGTTGAATCATCCAACAGCTTAGAGAACCTACTGAAGGCTTACATGGCGAAAAATGACCCCGTAATTCAAAGCCGAGCTGCTACATTGAAGAGTTTGGAGAACCAGATGGGCCAGCTTGCAACTGAACTCAAAACCCGACCACAAGGTGCTTTAACTAGTGATACGGAGAATTGAAGGAATCTGGGGAAGGAGCATTGCAAAGCACTAACATTGAAGAGCAGAAAGATAGTGGAGCCTAACACTGCTAAAGTTGAAAAGGAGCCCACTAAGGCTCAAGATTCGGAAGAAGTTCAATCGAGTGTTGAAGTTCTAGTTCCACCTGAACTAGAACCTGCAAGATCTGATAAGGTAACCTCAGAACCAGTTAAATCTAATCAACTAACAACTTCGTTAGGTGCAGAATTACCGCCAAAGACAAATCAACCAGTACCAGTTCCAGAAAGGAAACATCCACCACCTTACCCTCAAAGACTTCAGAAGCAGAAACAGGAGATTCAATTCAAGAAGTTCCTTGACGTACTCAAGCAACTTCATATCAACATCCCGTTGGTTGAAGCACTTGAACAAATGCCAAACTACATCAAATTCATGAAAGATATCTTGTCCAAGAAGCAAAGACTTGGAGAATTTGAAACGGTAGCTCTGACGAAGGAATGCAGTGCATATCTTCAAGACAAACTACCCCCAAAAATGAAGGATTCTGTGTGTTTTACCATACCATGCAACACTGGAGCAACATATTGTGGTAAGGCACTATGTGACTTGGGCGCAAGTATCAACTTGATGCCTATGTTGATATTTAAGAAGTTGGGGATAGGTGAGGTTAGACCTACTATGGTTACACTTTAGCTAGCAGATCGATCCTTAGCACATCCAAAAGGAAAAATTGAGGACGTATTGGTACATGTAGATAAGTTTATCTTATCTGCTGATTTTGTAATTTTAGATTTTGAAGCAGACAAAGAAGTACCAATTATCCTGGAGAGACTGTTCTTAGCAACCGGAAGGACACTTATTGATGTGCAGAAGGGCGAACTTACTATGCGTGTTCAGGACCATTAGGTAACATTTAATGTTTTTAAGTCTATACGATTTCCTGACACAATTAATAATTGTTCTGCAGTATCTGACTTAGAGGATTTAATAGTAGAGAAGGAACTCAACTCTATTGAGGATCCTTTGGAAAGAATTCTGACATCAGACCCTCCAAGTGATGATGAGGAGGATGAATACTTAGCTTTGCTAGAAGCTAATCAAAAGGGATTTAATCCATAATCCCATTTTAAATCTTTAGATTTAGAGAAGAGGGATTATATTCAACCAAAAGCGTCAATCGAGGAGCCACCTAAATTAGAACTCAAGGTATTACCTTCTTATTTAAAATATGTTTATTTAGGTAACGCTTTTACTCTACTTGTGATTGTTTCAGTAGAATTAACTACTGAGCAAGAAGAGAAACTTATCTTAGTTCTAAAACAATTCAAGAAGGCTGTCGGATGGACCATAGCCAATATTCGTGGTATTAGTCCATCTGTATGCATGCACAAGATCATCCTGGAAGATGGTGAAAAAAGGATGATCGATGGACAACGAAGGCTGAACCCCATCATGAAAGACGTGGTGAAAAAGGAGATTATCAAATGGCTAGATGCAGGTATCATTTACCCCATCTCAAATAGTTTATGGGTAAGTCCAGTCCAGTGCGTGCCAAAGAAAAGAGGTATCACAGTCATAGAGAATGAGAACAATGAGTTGATACCAACTAGAACAGTTACGGGATGGAGAATCTGCATCGATTACTGGAAGCTGAACAAGGCGACTAGGAAGGATCATTTTCCTTTGCCGTTCTTAGACCAGATGCTGGATAGACTCGCGGGGCGAGATTACTACTATTTTCTCGATAGATACTCAGGGTACAACCAGATTACGGTAGCACTAGAAGATCAACACAAGACCACATTCACCTACCCGTACGGTACATTTGCATTTAGACGCATGCCATTTGGTTTATGTAATGCACTTGCTACATTTCAAAGATGAATGATGTCTATTTTCACTAACATGGTTGAGAAATTTTTGGAAGTATTCATGGATGACTTTTTAGCATTTGGAGATACGTACGATGATTGCTTAGCCAATCAAGCTAAGGTACTAAGGCGATGCAAAGAAACAAACCTAGTACTCAACTGGGAAAAGTGCCATTTCGTGGTACGAGAAGGGATTGTTCTAGGGCATCGAGTAATGAGACATGGAATCAAGATAGACAGAGAAAAGGTGGACGTCATTGAGAAACTCCCACCTACAGCACCTGTAAAGGGTGTTAAGAGCTTTTTGGGCCACGCCGGTTTTTATCGACGATTTATCAAAGACTTCTCCAAAATTGCGAAACCTTTGTGCAAATTACTGGAGAATGATACAACATTCAGGTTTGATGAGGAATGTTTAAGAGTGTTCGAAGACTTGAAGACTCGGTTAGTTATGGCACCCATAATTGTCACACTAGACTGGGATCTGCCATTCGAATTGATGTGTGACGCAAGTGACTTCGCTATAGGAGCTGTCATGGGCCAGCGAAGGAACAAAGTCTTTGATCCCATCTACTATGTAAGCCAGACTCTTACAGGAGCTCAATTAAACTATACGGTAACAGAAAAAGAGTTACTTGCTATCGTGTTTGCTTTTGACAAGTTTCGATCTTACCTTGTAGGTACCAAAGTGACTGTCTATACGGACTACTCGAAAATCAAGTACTTACTTGCCAAGAAAGACGCTAAGCCGAGGTTGATCCAATGGGTACTTCTACTTCAAAAGTTCGATTTGGAAATTCAAGATCATAAAGGAGTAGAAAACCAAGTAGCAGATCACTTGTCCAAATTGGAGCCGTAAGAAGGAAATACTCCACTTATACCGATTCACGAGACCTTTCCAGATGATCATATACTTAGGGTAAATCATGTCCATAATACCCCTTGGTTTGCTGATATTGCTAACTTTTTAGCTTGTGGTTTGATGCCAATTGATAAGACGTATCAACAAAGGAAAATTTTTCTTCACGATATGAAGTATTACTTCTAGGAAGAGCCATATCTATTTAAAAAGTGTGCAGATCAGATGATCAGGAGATGCGTGGCAGAAGAAGAAATACCGAAGATCTTATACCAATGTCACTCAGCTCCGGGTGGGGGACATTTCGGAGGTACTCGTACTACGACCAAAGTATTGCAAGCTGGATTCTTTTGGCCAACACTATTCAAGGATGCATATACGTACGTAAAAAACTGTGACCGATGTCAAAGGGTCAGAAACGTCACCAATAGAAATGAGATGCCTCGAACAAATATCATTGAGGTCGAATTGTTTAATGTTTGGGGTATTGATTTTCTTGGGCCTTTCCTTTTGTATTTTGGTCACATGTATATATTGGTAGCAGTAGACTATGTGTCCAGGTGGGTTCAGGCAGAGGCATATCCGACAAATGATACGAAGGTTGTAATGAAGTTCTTGCAGAAGCACGTGATCACAAGGTTTGGAACCCCAAGAGTGATGAAGGGTCCCACTTTGTAAACAAGTGGTTAAAATAGTTGCTAGATAAGCACGAGGTGAAACACCAGGTTGCAACAGCTTACTATCCGCAGACAAATGGGCAAGCTGAACTGGCAAATAAGGAGATCAAAGGCATACTTGAGAAGGTAGTATGCCCGAATAGACGAGACTGGTTCAAAAAACTGGATGATGCTTTATGGGCTTACAGAACAGCATACAAGACACCTGTAGGGATGTCATCCTATATGTTAGTCTTTGGGAAAGCATGTTATCTACCCCTGGAATTAAAGCACAAAGCTTACTGGGGTCTTCAACAGCTTAATTTGGATCCTAAGCTCATGAAAGAAAAATGGATGTTCCAACTTAACGAGTTAGAAGAATTTCGAATGTTCTCATATGAAAATGCCAAACTACTCAAAGAAAGACTCAAGAAATGGCATGACAAACACATCCGAGTTCGAGAATTTGAAGCAGGTTAGCAAGTATTGCTGTTCAACTCTAGATTGAAGTTCTTTCCAGGTAAGCTAAAATCACGTTGGTCTGGTCCATTTATGATTCACCGAGTCTATCCATACGGAGTTTTTGAACTCCAAGGTAAGGGAGGTAATTTTCGAGTTAACGCTCAGCGTTTGAAACATTATTGGGGGGATAAAATCGAGCGGGATAACATCTCGTTCATTTTATCAGATATTTAATATTTCATGTTTTGTTTAATAAATAATTTAGGGTCTATTTTTCGAGTTTAGTATGTGTAAATAAATTCTGTCTAGGAGGTTGGAACTTAAGCGGGACCGTTTTGTGACCCCTCCAATCTTTCCTGGGAATTTATTTTAACATAATTTCCCAAGAAATTATTCCCTAATCAACAAAATATTTTTTTTCATTTTTTTGTTTTTCAAATAAAAAGGTCAATTTTGATCCAATTTTTAATTTGCAACTCAATTTTTAATTTTCATTAAGTCTAGGGACTTAATTGAATTATTTTTAAAATTTGATTGCTTTTTTGTAAATAATAAAAACTAGGTGCCTTTCTTTGTAAATATTTTCAAAAAGCATCTAGAATAAATGTTTTTTTTACTATTATTAATAATTTGATAAACTTTAATATATAATTATTTATAATTTATATATTAATTTTTATCAACTTAGATTAGAATTAGGATTAATTTAATTTCAATTTTTATTTTATGTTTATCTTAATAATTAATAGCAATTGATAATTTTGTATGCTTATATTTAATTATTAATTGTTAATCTTGAGTAGGATTAGAATTAAACTCTTATTTTTAATTATTAAATTAGACTAAGAGTTCTATTTGAAGTCCTATTATTCATGCTATAAATACCACCTTATTTCTCCCATCCATGCATCACCCAAAAATCCCAAAACACCAAACCACCTAGTGCCGCAAGCCCCTAGCTACAGCAGTTGGCCAAGCACGCCTCAACAGCCGCAAGCATCTTACTCCTACACTCACTCGCACACTTGCTGCTCCTGCTAAGCAGTGGCCCTTGCTGCTCCTGTCTAGGCCACAACACACGCAAGCACCAGCACCTAGCTCCCGCGCGAGCTCCAGGCTTGCCCGACGAAATCCCTCACGCTACCTGCTCCGCGCACCCACATTCGGCCTACTGCTAAGCGCCCATGCTGCTGCTTGTTCCCTAGCCCTTGTGCGGCACACCTATACATCAAGCCTTAAACTAAAATTCTTCAGCCCTCCTCCTTTTAATTTATCATCTATTCTTCATTATTTTAAGAGTTTTTATATTCTTGTAAAAAGGTGGTAAGATTTATTTTCCTTTTAATTTTTAATTTTATTAAATTGTTTAAGTTTTCAATTCTTTGAATTATTCATAAATTTTATGAAGTAAATTTTTGGGAGAATAAATTTTTTCCATCTCATGTTCAGGTCAATTATGCCTCGAAAGAGAACTCGTGCCTCCGTCCAAATTAACGAAACACAAAACAAGTTCCACTTTGAGGAAGCCAAATTGAGGTACGAAAATATTTTCAAAAATCAACAGATGCACCTTGAAAAAGGCTTCACATTGAAGGAAAGCAACTATAAAGACTTTATGACACGTATTCGTCAAGTTGCTGAAGCCCTCAATTGGGAATTGTTCTGTGAAAAGAGACGTAATGTGGACGAAGAACTAGTTCGTGAGTTTTATGCCAACCTAACCTCAAGCGAGTTAACTAAAGTCCTAGTTCGAGGGATCAAGGTATCCATAAACTCAAATGCTATTAATGAATTCTTTGAATTACCTGATTTCGAAAGTGATGAATATTCATATTTGATGAGCAACATCGAGCCTAAGAAATTGCGAGAGATTCTCGAGGAACTTAGAGTTCCAGGGTCTAAGTGGTCTTTGTCAAAACAAGTAATCCACACTTGTCGAAGAGAATATTTGACACCACTCGTGAATGTATGGTTCTATTTTATTCGTTTCAGCCTTATGCCTAGTTCACATGGGACTACAATCTCATTAGAGCGAATGATCCTATTATACTCAATTCTAACCGGGAAGACTATTGATGTGGGCAAAATCATCCTGAGAGAAATACGGAATTGTGCTACTAGACGTTCTGGCCTAGCTTATTTTAACTATTCTATGCTTAAAAGCCGAAATTCTTACAAATATAAAGAAGACAGGGTACAGTCAAGGCACAATCACCGATTGGGACCTCTACCAAATAGCTGGAGATTCTATTCTACAACAGCAAGATGAGGATCCTGAAGAAGAAGAAGATGATCCCACAGAGAATGAGTCAGTACAAAAAGCTGAAATCCCTGATGAAGTAGAATCAATGGAACAAGAAGTTGAACCTGATTTCAAAACTTTGATATTTGTAGCTCCACCACCTAGTTCAGATGTTCGAGATGAACTATCAAAGCTAATGGACTTAATGCAACACATGCAATGGCAGCAACAAGCCTACTAGAGATACTCAAAATTAAGGGATGACTCGATGAGAAGTGCTTTCAAGAAAATATACAATGACCCATTTATTTTTGTGCCTGAATTTCCATATTTCATATTTGAGCCATGGACTCCATTTTCAAAAAAGGAGTGAAGCGATTCATGCAAAGGCAATAATGATGGAGCAAAAGATGAGTCCAATTTGGAAGGATCTGCAAATAAATAAAAAGGAGGGATCTTGACTTTATTTTATTTTTGTTTTTAGGTTAAGTTAGGATTAGGATTAATTAGGAATATATACTTTTGCACAATAAAACAAGAGAAGGAAATCCTGAATAAATATGGACAAGTCATAAAGTATAAAGTGTGACAATAGATATATACATGTCTAGGATTGGATTTAGAAAGAGCTTGGTACTTAAGCAGTCACATTGACTCACCTCCTCTTTTCTAAATTCCTACATGGTGTATAGTATCTATCCACTTTAAACAATGAGGACATTGTTCATTTTAAGTTGGGGGGACCGAAATTTGAAATTATTTCCATCCAAAATAAAAATTTTCTTTTAATTATAATTAGGATATATTTCTGTTCAATAAATTTGAATTTTGTTAAGTATGCTAAACTTGAGTATGAATAAAGTTCTACTTTTTTTCAATAAATTATTATATAGCTTAATGATGACATGAATGTATTTTTAATAAAGCATGCAACTTCATACCACAAAATTTTTATCTCTTTAGGAAAGTTAAGTATGCATGAAAGTTTAAGTCTTTAGAATTGACTTAGTAGTTTCTTGAGGCAAAATCCTAGGAAGCATGGAACATTGAAAATGATTTAGGCAGCTATTGTTTGGACTGTTTGAGCCTTTCAAGCCCACCATGATAAATTTTATCCTTTGAAACCCAACTCTGAGACTATATGGCCTAATTTTATTTTGGAACCTATACAAATTTAACCCATCACGTTTCTCTTAATTATCTTTAAATTGCCCTAAACACTAGACTCAGTACTATTTAAGAATATCATTTGAAAATAAGTTTGGGGGAGTTGAAAAGAAATATCAAATGCTCAAAAATTGTATGCAGAAAGCTAGTGCTAAAAAAAAAGAGCACATGTATTTGAAAAAGAGCATGTGAAAGTTGGTGGTTGAAGGTAAAAATTTTTGAAGGCTTAATTTACACTAAGTCTAGGGTTTTTAGCTGAAATTTATCTATCTTTTTATCTACCCCTAAGCCTAGCCACGTTACAACCTTGTTAAAGACATATTGATTTGAAGTTCCAATGTTACCTACATTAGTGGAGAGAAATTGCTTTGTTCAACATATGAAGACATAAGTTAAGCTTAATGATTGCAGCTTAATCTTGAATAACAGATTAAAACTTAAATTGGTAGGAATTAACATGTATTTATTAAGAAACATTTAGTCTAATTTTGCTATTATAATAATTGTTGAGATTAATTTGAATAATATGAACACTTGAGTAGCATAATGATCAAATTTCTTATTTTTGAGCATGAGTATATCAAATTCATAATTTTGAAAAAAATGTTGTTCTGAAGAAGGTTTTCAAAAGTGTTTTTGAGAAATTTGTTTCAAAATTTGTGCATTACTCGGGACGAGCAATGAATTAAGTTTGGGGGTGTGGAAACACAAAAATTTATATACTTTTTCATGCCCTTTTTGACTTAAAATCATGCTATTCCGGTTAAATTCTTGTCAAAAAATAATTAAATATTATAAAATAATTAAATTGTGTTAAAAATATGAACATTATGAATTTTAATTAATTTTATAATAAATTTTAATTAAATTTGGTTATTTTTGACAGAATTGCATAAAGGGCGAAAAATGGCCCGGTGGACACTGCGAGAAGAACAAACCGAGAAGCAATTTGAAGTATCGAGGCCAATTAATTTCCAGCCTAAAACAGTCCAGAAATGTGTTTTTATTCATAATTTAATTAATTTTAATTTATTCCCCATTTAATTCGGGCTAAATAAATTATTTTTAATTAATTATGGAGAAAGGGTCCAGTTGAACCGCACTGGTCGAACCGAATGGAGTGAACTGAACCAGCCACTAATTGGGCTGACCAGAACCGACCATAGGCTGACCCAAATCAGCATTTTAGCTTATTAAAAATGCTTGCAAAAAGGCCCTTGAAAGACCTCCAAATTGCATTCAAACCCCACCTTAAATTGTGGCTTTGTAGATTTGCCCCATGCCTAAAATAGCAAAGTTGAATTTCTCAACTTTTCCATGTGTGTGGCCTGCCATGGGGGGCTCTTTGGCTGCTGGAATTTTCTATTTTTAGCAGCCACAATTAGCTATAAAAGCCACCCCTTTCTGATTATTTTAAGCATCCCTCATTCACTCTCATTCTCTCATTCATTCATCTCCTCTCCACTCTCTTTTCTCTCCATTTTCCATTCTATTTTCCCCTTCCTCTTATGCCGATTTCCTTTCTTGAAAAAGAGGTGTTCTTAAGCCATCTTGGATAGCAATCAAGGATTCATAGAAGCCTTCTCGGCGAAGACAACAGAGACAAAGAATGGAGCAATCAGTCAAGCCACGGAGAAACACCGGATTTGCCTTCTTGTTCCCTATCTTTTTAATTTCTGTTGTTTTTATGATGAACATATCTATGAATATTATTGTTTTTGAAATGGTTATTTTAATCAATTTAGCTTGAATTTAATTTGTGTTGGGTTGATTATATTTTTCCTGCTTGACTTCTTAAAGTTGTGTTTTTGCTGTTATAGGCCTCAGTAAAAATGCTTGATTAAGTAAAATCATGCCTAAGTTATTCTTGCATTATATTTGTTAGATAACTAATGAATTAATTATTAAATGCATTGAAATTATAATTAATGGACTCAGTACTTAATCAGTGCATGTTCATTCTTCTAAGGTAGCTGAAGCTTGACTTAGCATTGTATTTGGCAATACATATGCCTTGCATAACTTGCAAGATTGTTGTGAGTAAATTGTTTCAAGGTATGGCTACCTTGTTACTTCACATAATCTTTTATATGTTTATTAAATTGAGTTAATTGTTTGAATTGACATGGGAACATGCAACATATTAGTTGAATTTAATAAGTATGTATGAGCAATAGTTAGCAATTTTTCTGAGTTGCCATGAATTTATTCGTAACAGCATAAGCATTAATTTAATAATTCTAAGTTAAAAAGATGTAATTAATCCAACAGAATTATATCATCTTGATTAAATCTTATTTGAAACCGTGCATTAGAACTCTTCGTTTTATTTTAATTTTTTTACTTAGTGTTTTTTAACTTTACTTTTTAATCAACTTTTTAAACCAAAATATTTTTCCCTCACCAAAGTGTTTTAAAATTAATTTCATAAATATTACTTTTTACAGTCCCTGTGGGTACGATAACTCGCCATTTACTTGTCACTTTATTACTTGTTATAGTTGTGTACCCTTGCACATTTTCACCGTTCCACGAACAAACGAAAGCTAGATGAGTCATCTCATGTGGAACTAAATGTAGTATGCTCAGCCATTTTGCAGAATAAGCTACCCAACAAACTAAAAGATCCAGGGAGTCTTACAATTCCTTGTTTATTTGGTAGCTTAGATGTTAAAAATGCTTTTGCCGACTTAGGAGCAAGTATTAATGTAATGCCTTATAAATTGTTTAAACAACTAGGTCTTGGGAAACCTAAACAAACTAGGATGAGCATTCAATTAGTTGATAAAAGCATTAGATTTCCTAGGGGTATAATCGAAGATGTGCTTGTCAAAATTGATAAATTTATATTCCTAGTCCAATTTGTTGTTCTAGACATAGATGAGGATAGCAATGTACCCCTAATCCTAGGACGACCCTTTTTAGCAACTGCTAGAACCATAATTAATGTAGGCACAGGCGAACTCACACTTCGTGTAGGTGATGCAAAATTACTTTGCGGGCTCGTAACTCTAATAAGACTATTAATGATAAAGACATTAGTACGAGTGTTGATAATAAGAATGATCTCACCGCCCAACCTTCTTTGCAGGATACTATTCACATAAGTGCGATCAAACCACAGTCGAGTCCATCCAAGGGACCACCCATGAAAAACGAATGCTACAGATTAGAGAACTGGACGAGTGGCTGAACTATCGACAAGAGAAACCCAAAATATACCATATCGAACTGAAGCATCACCATGATGACCCTAAGGTAAAAACGAATCAATTTAAGGTATGGGATAAGGTATACTTAGAGGAGGAAGATCCTCAAATTTCAAATTCAAAGTTCATACAGGTGACACCCCTCCCTTCACGATAATGAAAATTTTCTCTTATGGTACAATCGAGATAACACATAAGACATTTGGCACTTTTAAGGTAAATTATACTCGACTCAATCCTTATTTTGATAGTGAGACTGATAGCAAGAGAGAGGATTTCGAGCTCCTCAAACCATCGTGACCGTGCAAGCTTGAAAGAAGTCGAGCTTAGACTATAAACAAGCGCTTCTCGGGAGGCAACCCGGGCACTAACATAGTAAAGTTCTTTTATCTGAGTTCTCGAACTCTAATTCATCAACTAACCTCCTGAATGTAGGGTTTTCCAGCCACACGACCATGCCCACGGGCGTGCTTAAGGCCATAGAGACACCATGGGTAAAGAGACAGCCGTGCAATACGGCTATGCACACACAGGACAAAAATTTTTCCAACACACGGGCTGCGACAATTAGCCACAGCCGTGCGAGGTGGCCGTGGCCAAAACTTGACAAATTGACACAAGCATGCGACATTTTCGTGTCCCAAGGCCGTGGTTGATCCTATTAATTTAACACGGGCATGCGACACGCCCTTGCCCTAACCCTATGGTTGAACCTGCCAATTCATTCACGGGCGTGTGAACCCATACACGGGCGTGGGAGAAGCGAACATCGAAGGAGACGACCGTGCGACACGGCCGTGTGCCCTAATACGCCCAAAGAACACGGGCGTGTGCCATGACTCAGGCTCACCAAAACCCTTGAAATTCGAACCACACAGGCAAAAAACAATTCACACGGGCATGTGACACACCTGTGTGCTCCAATTTCTATATAAACCCCTTACTATTCATCATCTTCTTCACTCAAAACCATAAATCCTCTCCCACCACAGCCCACTCCAGCCCCTTTTAGCGCCACCGCTGACCTAGCCCAAGTCACCACGCCTGTGTACCAGCACCACGGCCGTGGGGCCAACCCCTTATTACCTAATTTTAATTTTCATTTCTCTTTACTTTATATTTTTCCTTTTCCTCCTATTTTGCACCTCATTTCTTATCAAGTAATACCTAAATTACCTACACAGTTGTGCTTATTCCCTTCAGTCACCCAGAATAAAAAACTTCAAGTAGTCTCCTCTCTAATTCAGCCTGTACTATTCTCAAGAAATTCATCCAAAATTCAGGGAGTTTCACTTTTCTCTTGTAAGAATTATACTTATATTGTCAGCTACTTTATCTTTGTATATTGAGGGCAATGTACATCTTAAGTGTGGGGGGGAGTTCACTTTCATTCTTTGCATTATCCTCGAACCCTTGAAAAATTTTTACCACTAACTTTTTGCATTGTTCTCAAATCTCTGAATCTTGGCCTTAACAAATAGAATGAATTCTGATTGATTTATGAATTTTATTGATATGTTGAGAATTAATATATAGGTACTTATGCTTTGATTATTCAAACTTTAAGACGTTAGAGAATCAAGCATGATAAGTTGAAATTTTTGAGAATTTAAATTTTTTTCTAGGTTGTTTTCCCTAATTTTAAGTATTATCTTGAAATTTGAAATTCGCAGGATTGACATCAAAAGCCATAATTCTAGTGAGATTTTTGAGCCTTTTGAGCATACATCCTTTTGTGTTCACTTTTATTGTTCCTTTGAGTGAGTCAATATTGATCTGTTATTCTAGAACTTGCTTCGATTATACATGTCGAGACCACATCATTGATTTGATATACCAAAATGATAAAGGCACCTAGGTTTTAACCCACTTATTCCATAAAAGCTTACCTTCAAAATTAACCCCTAGTGAACCCAATTGAGCCTAACAAACTATTTGTTGACTTACCTTTAATATTAACCTATAACCTATTTTTTGTTGAATTCCCTTCAATTATCTTGATCCCTATTTTTGTCGAGATTTGAGTTGAATAATTATCTAGCTATGTTCTCCTTTTCAGCTTGTAAATTTTATAAGTATTTGATTTGTTGTTAAATAAAAACATATGTATATTTCAATTGTGATTCAATGCTTTGCATATTTCCATGTAATTTTTGAGCTCCTGTTCTTAAATAATCTCATCCAAAAGAAAAAAGCTTTATTCTAGGAATATGTTTCAGTGATAGAGATTTTTCTAGTTAGATGATTTTTTAGCTCAATCTCGATTCTAACCCTCTTTTTCAACTTGTGGTAATAACTTTCGTGTTGACTAATGAGTGTTTAATTTCTGAACCCTAAACACTTCGAGTGGATAGAGTGAATCTTTAGTGAAGATGTCAACGCTTATTGATTTTAAGTTCAAGGTAATTACTTAGAAGAAGGGAGGAAACCTATGTTTCTGTGATAAAATTCTCAACTTAGATTGTTTGAGACTTTAATTTTCTTTCGGTTGAATTTTCAATGTATGATTACTTGTGGATTAGTTTGAAGCATTATTGATAAGGACTATAAGTTGAAAGGAATGATTTTTAATTGTAAGTTGAGATTTTGCTTGAGGACAAGCAAAGGCTTAAGAGTGGGGGTATTTGATAAACTGTAAATTATACATATGTCTATCCCACATTTAGCACATTTATGGATGAATTGTCATTGAATTTTTGGAATTTGATCTCCTAATCCTTTAATTTCATGTTTTATACTTAGGAGAGCATAGGAAGTGTAAAGAACAAGAAACGGGCCAAAAACAGGGAAAATAGGCCAAAGCAAGGAAACAACACGGCCTAGAGTTCACCACTGCCATATTAACAGGCTTGAGCACGGCCGAACATCGACTCACATGGGTGTGGTACACGGGCATGTCCTTGTCGTGATGAAGTTCAATTTCACGCGAAAAAGGCTACTTAGGGGCTAAGAAAGACATTCCAAACTCTATATAAAGACCCTAGGAGGCAACTACAAGGGTGTACAGTATTCTTGCCAAGACGGAGAGCTAAAGGCAGGGAATTAGTCAAAAAAAAGCCGACTGATCCATCTCAGAAGCCAGGATCTACATCAAGACAGAGGATCTCCCTTCAATCCTTTCAGGAGTTTTGGGTTTTCTTATGTTTTGTTATTTTCTTTATTCTAAGATGTTTCTTTTTATAAACATGAACTAAACCCCCAAATACCTAAGGGGGATGAAACCTAAGATGAATCTTGTTATTGTTATCTGAACTATAAGATAAATATTCGATTTGTTCTTAATTGTGTTTTTAATTCTTGATTTGATATTTTCGGGATATTAATTTAAGTCTAATGTGCTTAGGTAGAGGAGCAAAAGTCCCTGTTTAATAGTAGATCCAACACAATTAAGCGGAGTTGATCGCAATCCTAGACATAGGACAACGAAAATCTGCAGGATTAGAGTCAAATCTAATATGAGGATCCATAGATCGAGTTAATGCAAGGCTAGGGGTTTTAATTAGAAAGTGATTTCAATTAATCAACCGAAGATTAGTTGTTCTTATTCTTGACATAGATATTAACATGATTTAGGGATCTCTACGGATTAAGTCGAATGAAGAAATTGTCTAGTTCAGAGTTAGATAACAAGTGAAGTCTAGGTGGATTCTTCCTTAAGTATTGTCTTTATCATTTAGTTTTCCCAAAGCAATTCCCCAATTTACTCTTTGTCGCATCCTTAGTTTAGTTTAGAGTTAATTAGTTTACACAAACCTGATAAACGATAAATTATACATGTCTTTACCTCTTGCTTAGCCTAATTTCTGGATAATTATCATTGAATTTGTGGAAATTAGGGCTCTTAATCCTTCTATTTCATGTTCTAGGCCCAGGTGAGCTTAAGGAAGAGAAAAGAGCAAGGAACGAGCCAAAAATGGGCAAATTAGGCCCAGTTCAATAAACAACACGGCCTAGAGATTCACCACACGGCCGTGCCACACGGCTGTGCCTCCT
Source organism: Gossypium stocksii (assembly GCA_020496765.1). NCBI lineage: Eukaryota > Viridiplantae > Streptophyta > Magnoliopsida > Malvales > Malvaceae > Gossypium > Gossypium stocksii. The sequence continues at coordinate 104,803,390 of CM035621.1, forward strand.
TGAGCTTAAACACGGCCAGACCACACGGCCGTGCCACCCAAACATGCCCGAGCATGGCCTGGGCCTAGATCTACATGGGCGTGGCACACGGGCATGGCACACGGGCGTGTCCCTGTCGTGGGGAAGTACAATTTCACTCGGAAAAGGATGCTTAGGGGCTAAGAAAGACACTCCAAAGTCTATATAAAGACCCTAGGGGGCAACTACAAAGATATACTTTTCTTTCCTCAAAAGGGTGCTTTACCTCCCACAAAGAGCATCTTAGTTCTGCCAACACAGAGAGTAGAAGCAAGGAATTACTCCAAGGGAAGCTGATTGATCCATCCCAGAAGCCATGATCTGCATCAAGATAGAGGATCTCCCTTCAATCCTTTCAGGGGTTTTTGGGTTCTTTATGTTTTGTTACTTTATTTCTTTTGAGATGTTTTCTTTTATAATTATGAACTAAATCCCCCAAATACTTGAGGAGGTTGAAACCTAAGACAGATCTTGTTATTATTTTCTCTTGAATTATATGATAAATATTTGATTTGTTCTTAATTGTGTTTTTAACTCTTAAATTGATATTTCCGGGATATTAATTTAAGTCGAATGTGCTTATGTAGAGGAGCAAAAGTCCCTGCATAGGAGTAGATCCATCACAATTAAGCAGAGTTGATCGCAATCCTAGAGATAGGACAACGAAAATTTGCCGAATTAGGGTCAAACCTAATAAGGGAATCCATAGATCGAGTTAATGCAACACTAGGAGTTTTAATTAGAAAGAGATTTCAATTAATCAACCTAGGGTTAGTTGTTTTTAGTCTCGAGAGAGATATTAACATAAGTTAGGGATTTCTACGGATCAAGTCAAGTGAATAAATCGTCTAGTTCAAGAGTTGATAACAAGTGAAGTCTAAGTGGATTCTCCCTTGAGTATTGTACAAATCAATCAGTTTTTCCTAAGAGTTTTTCCCCAATTCACTTTTTGTGCATTCATAGTTTAGTTTTAGAATTAGTTTAGTTTCATAAAAACCCCTTTTATTTCTAGGTTAAATAATAGAAAGAAAGTTAGTACTAGTACTTTTGGTTCCCTTGGGTACGATATCTCGGTCTTGTCACTAAGCTATACTACTGTTCGATAGGTGCGCTTGCCTTAAATCGTGATAATAGTTAGTTTTGGGTATGATCATAGTTCATAAATTTTATTACTTCATATCACGAATATCAAGTTTTTGGCGCCGTTGCCGGGGAACTAAGATATTAGGAACACTCGATTTTTATTACTTTAGACATTACTATTTTATTTATTTTTAACCTTTATTTTTATTTCTTTTATTTATTTTTATTTTCTTTGCCTTTTCCCTTTCCAGGTATCTCTAGTTTATGACTAGAAGAAACCCAGGAGGACCATTACTTTTTGACGAAGATTTAGAAGCCATAGTTCGCAGAAATCGTGGAGAGATCAGACGAAGCCTACAATATCCAGAGCAAGAATAAGAACCTACTTAAGAGATGGAAGCAAATCAAAACAATCTACCACCTCCTGCAATAGCCGCAGAACCGGTGAACCAAAATGATGCTCCTCGTACTATGTATGATTTTGCTAAACCTAGTTTGGCTGGTACTCAATCTAATATCATTAGACCTGCTATTGCTGCAAATAATTTTGAATTGAAACCTAACACTATTCAGATGATTCAGCAATTTGTTCAGTTTGATGGTTTACAGGATGAGGATCCCAACTCACAGTTAGCAAATTTTTTAGAATTCTGTGATACTTTTAAAATCAATGGTGTTTCTAATGATGCCATTTGCCTTCGATTATTTCCTTTTTCCTTAAGGAATAAAGCCAAGCAATGGTTAAATTCCCAACCCACTCTCGAGTTCTACTCCACGTTCCATCTACAGATAGTAATGAGCCGTCACGACGATCCAGGGATGATCCAGTTCCGTTTAGGAGGCCTCGTACGTTAGCTTAGTGTATCGGAGTTTGGTACAGCTCTCGGCCTCTACACCAAGCAGTTCATGGAGGAAGAGGACCTTTCTACACTCCACCACCACATCCATCTATCACCAGCTAGGTGTTGGGAGCCCCTAGTCCCTGCATCATCCACATACGACTTTAGTCGCTCCAAAGTGACCAGCCTCGCCCCATCTCTGAGGTACATACACGCCCTCATTGCACACATACTGAAGGGCAGACGTGAGAGCACAGCTGTCGTCAACACCCACGATGCCTATTTTCTATAGAGCATGGCAAATGCACCTACCATCGACCTTGCCTACTTCATCGCTCATGCCATCCAGCATTAGACTGAGAGGCATCGCAGGGGCGTGATATATATGGGTCCGTACATCACTCGATTGGCTCGCTACTTCGGCCTACTCAACACCGTGGCCCAGACATCCTCCTACACTTTGATCGACTAGATGTCCCCTTAGGGCATCCAGACTATGCTACACATGAGGATGATCCAGCACCGACGTGGGACCGATCCTCCACAGTACCACCTACTTCGAGACACCGAGCAAGAGGATCCCTAGGACATTATTGATGATGTTCGACCACCACCAGAGGAGGCCCCAGCTGAGCCATCACCCCCTTGCTGCCCAGTTCATGTGGCAGCTTCACACGTTGACATATCTGAGCGCCTCACACGATTCGAGCAGCAGTGCTTCCAATGCTTAGATCATATAGACGCTACTCTTCAGCAAATATGCCAGCACCTTTATATCTCCGCACCGCCCCCACCTCGCGACCCATCTGAGGATTAGAACTTCCTAATCCTCTTTTTTTCTCTTTTATTTTCCTTTTTTATTTTTCCTTTTATTTTATTTCATCTTATCTTTTTCATTATTTGAATTTTAGTATTTTTAGAACTTAATTTATTTTATTCCTTTATTTTAATTATTTCATATCGGTTATCCCCTAATAAACATATTCTGTTAATCCAAATTCCCCAAAATTGATAAATGCTTTTGTAGTTTCAAAGGAGCTTTATAGCTTAAATTTAAAATCTAAAGAGAACCTTACCACAACTCCACACAGTTGACACCGCCAAAGCCTACACTCCCAACATGAAAGCTGTGGATAAACAAACACTACAACCACCGGAGTATCCACCTCCGCACCTTCCTTTGTTCAAACACTCTATAGGCACCACCACCTCACAAATTCATCAAATCCAAGGAGTTTCATGCCTTTCCCTATCTTATGATGTTATGCTTCTATTGCTACTAATGTATCTTTGTACATTAAGGGCAATGTACATCTTAAGTGTGGGGGGAAAACTTTCTTTCAGTCATTGCATTTTCTTTGAAACCCTTGAAATTTTGTAAAACTAACTTTTTGCATTGTTCTCAAAATTTTGAATTCTCACTTTCACTCTTTGCATTATCTTCAATCTCCTATTAGGAATTAATTCTGATTGATTTATGATTTTTATTGATATGTTGAGAATTAAGACATAGGTGCTTATGCTTTGATTATTCAAACTTTAAGACATTAGGGAATCAAGCATAATAAGTTGAAATTTTTGAGAATTTAAATTTTTTCTAGGCTATCTTCCCTAATTTTAAGTGTTATCTTGAGATTTGAAATTCGCAGGATTGACATCAAAAGCCATAATTCTGGTGAGATTTTTGAGCCTTTTAAGCATACATTCTTTCGTGCTTACTTTTATTGTTGCTTTGAGTAAGTCAATATTGATTTTTTATTCTAGAACTTGCTTTGATTATACATGTCGAGACCACATCATTGATTTGATACACTAAGATAATAAAGGCACCTAGGTATAACCCACTTACTCCATAAAAGCCTACCTCCACAAATTAACCCCTGGTGATCCCTATTGAGCCCAACAACCCATTCTTTGACTTACCTATAATATTAACCTATAACCTGTTTTTGTTGAATTCCATTCAATTATTTTGATCCCTATTTTTGTCGAGATTTGAGTTGATTTACCACCTAGCTTTGTTCTCTTTTTCAATTTGTAAAGTTTGTAAATATTCAAAGTATTGTATTTGATTTGTTCCTAAAAAAATGTATACACAGTTAATTCAGTTGTAATTCATATTTCAGTTATAGTTTAACATTTTTGCATATTTCTATTATAAGCTATCAAATCCAGAACGATGTCATCATAAGGCTTAGCTCGAGGAATATGTTATAGTAATAGAGATTTTTTTAGCTAGAAGATTTTTCAATTCAATCTCGATTCTAACCCTCTCTTTTCTAGCTTGTGACAACACCCCTAACCAAAGCCCTATTACAACCATTGAAAGACCTTTTGATCGATGTGTCATATCAATCTATAGTGGTGGAGATTTGATTTTCTTGCAAGCCTATGGTAATAACTTTTCAGGTTGACTAAGGAGTGCTTAATTCTTGAACCCTAAACACCTTGAGTGGATAGAGTGAATCTTTAGTGAGGATGTCAACTCTTGTTGATTTCAATTGAAAGGTAATTACTTTGGAGAAGGGAGAAAACCTATGTTTATATGATAAATTTCTCAATTGAGAGTGTTTGAAACTTTAATGTTCTTCTGGTTGAATTCGCATTGTATGATTACTTGTGGATTAGTTTGAAACATTATTGATAAGGGTTATAAGTTGAGAAGAATGATTCTTAACTGTGGATTGAGATTTTGCTTGAGGACAAGCAAAGGCTTAAGTGTGGGGGTATTTGATAAACGATAAATTATACATGTTTTTACCTCTTGCTTAGCCTAATTTCTGGATGAATTATCATTGAATTTGTGGAAATTGGTGCTCTTAATCCTTCTATTTCATATTCTAGGCCCAGGTGAGCTTAAGGAAAAGAAAAGAGTAAGGAACGGGCTAAAAACAGGTAAATTAGGCCCAATTCAATAAATAACACGGCTTGGAGATTCACCACACGGCCGTGCCTCCTTGAGCTCAGACACGACTAGACCACAGGCCTAGGCCTCAATCCACACGGGCATGGTACACGGGTGTGGCATACAGGTGTGTACCTGTCGTGAGGAAGTACAATTTCACTTGGAAAAGGATGCTTAGGGGCTAAGAAAGACACTCCAAAGCTCTATATAAAGACCCTAGGGCGCAACTACAAAGATATACTTTTCTCTCCTCAAAAGGGTGCTTTTTCTCCCACAAAAGAGTACCTTATTTCTGCCAACACAGAGAGTAGAAGCAAGGAATTACTCCAAGGGAATCCAATTGATCCATCCCAGACGCTAGGATCTGCATCAAGATAGAGGATCTCCCTTCAATCGTTTCAGGGGTTTTTGGGTTCTTTATGTTTTGTTACTTTATTTCTTTTGAGATGTTTTCTTTTATAATTATGAACTAAATCCCCCAAATACTTGAGGGGGATGAAACCTAAGATAGATCTTGTTATTATTTCTCTTGAATTATATGATAAATATTTGATTTGTTCTTAATTGTGTTTTTAACTCTTAAATTGATATTTTCGGGATATTGATTTAAGTCGAATGTGCTTATGTAGAGGAGCAAAAGTCCCTACATAGGAGTAGATCCATCACAATTAAGCGGAGTTGATCGCAATTCTAGAGATAGGACAATGAAAATCTGTCGAATTAGGGTCAAACCTAATAAGGGAATCCATAGATCGAGTTAATGCAACACTAGGGGTTTTAATTAGAAAGAGATTTCAATTAATCAACCTAGGGTTAGTTATTTTTAGTCTTGAGAGAGATATTAACATAAGTTAGGGATTTCTACGGATCAAGTCAAGTGAATAAATAGTCTAGTTCAAGAGTTGATAACAAGTGAAGTCTAGGTGGATTCTCCCTTGAGTATTGTCCAAATCAATCAGTTTTTCCTAAGAGTTTTTCCCCAATTCACTTTTTGTGCATTCATAGTTTAGTTTTAGAATTAGTACTAGTACTTTTGGTTACCTTGGGTACGATATCTCGGTCTTGCCACTAAGCTATACTACTATTCGATAGGTGCGCTTGCCTTAAATCGTGATAAAAGTTAGTTTTGGGTACGATCATAGTTTATAAATTTTATTACTTCATATCACCAATATCAAAACCCCCTCTTTATTTTTAGGCTAGATAATAGGAAAAAAGTTATTACTAGTACTTTTAGTTCATTGGATTCGATATTCTGGTCTTGTCACTAACTATACTACTATTCGATAGGTGTGCTTGCCTTTTATCGTGATAATAGTTAGTTTCTAGGTACGATCAATTTTATTACTTCATCACAATCACAAGATCAGCCAACTAATCCCAGAATAGTTTTGACTTTGGATACTTTCTTGCAGACTTCCAATCAATAATTGTTGAAACCTTACTTGGATCAACTCGAAGCCTTCCGCTGAAACAATGTGTCCTAGAAATCCAATTTCTTGGAGCCAAAACTCGCATTTGTTGAATTTAGCAAACAACTATTTATCTCACCGAGTCTATAACACAATTCTCAAATGCTCGGCATGTTTCGACTCATCTCGAGAATATATCAAGATATCATCAATGAATACAACAATAAATCTGTCTAAATATAGTTTAAAAATTCTATTCATCAAGTTCATAAATACTGTAAGAGCGTTAGTTAACCCAAATGGCGTACCAAGAAATTCATAGTGTCCGTACCTGGTTCTGAATGCAGTCTTCTGCACATTCGAATCTTTAACTGCAACTGATAATAACCAGAACGCAAATCAATCTTAGAAATACCATTGCACTTTTCAGCTAATCAAACAAATCATCAGTTCCCAGCAAAAGGATATTTGTTCTTGATCGTAACTTTGTTGAGTTGTCGATAATCGATACACAATCTCATTGACCCATCTTTCTTTTTAACAAATAAAATCGGTGCACCCCAGGGTGAGAAACTAAGTCGCGCAAATCCTCTATCTGTTAACTCTTGTAACTGAGCTTTCAACTTTTTCAACTCTGTAGAAGCCATTCCTTAAGGAGCTATCGATATCGATAATGTTCCCGGTACTAACTCAATAGCAAACTCAACCTCTTGACTGGTGGCAACCCAGGTAACTCTTTTGGAAACACATCTGGATATTCACAAACCACTGACACTGTTTCAATCTTTGACTCAGATATTTTTGTATCTAGTATAGAAGCAAGATAAGCATTACAACCCTTTCTTACATATTTACGAGCTAGCATAACGGATATCACAATTGGTAATCTACTCGAATCATCGTATTCAATACGAAGAATTTCACTATTTTGACATTTCAACTCAATAGTCTTTCGTCTACAGTTTACAATAGCATTATGTAGAGTCAACCAGTCCATATCCAAGATTACATCGAATTCATCAAATGGTAAAAGCATCAAATCAGTAGGAAAACAATAACCCCGTGTCATCAAAGGACAATTCTTGCAGAGTTTATCAACTACGACATACTAGCCTAAGGGGTTCAATACTTTAATTATGAATTTAGTGGACTCAATAGGTAAACTCTTAGTAGACACTAAATTCGTACAAATATATGAATGGGTCGATCCAAGATTAATCAAAGTAGTTACATCAATGTCATAAAGAGAAAAAGTACCGGTGATAAGATATGGTGCTAATTCATCTTTGCGATCGTGAATTGCATAAGCTCTTGTTGGTGCTCGAGCCTCAGATCTTATAGCAGAAGCCGTTGTTGCACCTTTGCTACTATTCGTATTTCTAGTATTTCGAGGTGGTCTCCCTCTGGCAACTGTATTACTTGGCCTTTTAGTCTAAAGTTTGTCTTTCTCGAATAACTCAAGACAATCACGAATAAAATGCTCTTGCAAACCACATCTAAAATAGGCTTTATTATTCATCCAACAATCTCCAAAATGTCGTCTTCCACATTTTTGACACTCCGGTTTATTTGCCCTGACACTACCTACACTCGTTATGAAGTAGCTTGAGTTTTTATACTTGGGTGTTGCTTAGCATGATCCCTGCTAGAATATCCCACTGAAGTAATAGAACGGTTATGGAAATCCTTCAATTTCTTTGACGAGGAATGATATGATTTACTCATTAACCTCTTTCTTGAATCTCTAGCCTCAAAATTTGCTTTTCTCTTTTCTTTACTAAGCTCCTCAGCTTTGTGTGCTCTGTTGACTAAGACAACAAGTTCCATCAGTTCAAGTATCTTGACTAAAAGCTTGATATCCTCATTCAACCCGTCTTCAAAATGTTTGTACATAATCTTTTCGTTTGGAATGCACTCTCGGGCATACTTGCTCAGTCTAACAAATTTTCTTTGATACTCAAATATGGTCATACGACCCTATTTCAGCTCTAAAAATTCTTTGCACTTTTGATTGAGGAACCGCTGACTTATATACTTCTTTCTGAATTCCATCTGAAAGAATTCCGATGTGACACGTTCCTTTGGTACCATAGAAATTAAAGTGCTCTACCACTGATATGCAACATCTTTTAGAAGAGATATGGAACGTTTAACACATTCCGTTAGAGTACAAGACAATTCATCCAAAACCCGAATCGTATTCTCAAGCCAAAACTCAGCTCTCTAGGGTTATCATCAACTGTAGCTCTAAAATCTTCGGCCCATACTTTGAAATTTTATCTGCAGGTGGTTTGCTTAAACGTACGTGTTACAGAACTTGAGATGCTACGGAAACTGATTGGGGAAAAGTTAGGGGTGGAGGTTGCTGAGTAGCTGGATTTGTTCGGACAAACTCAAAGAACCACTCATTCATCATTTTGAAGAAGGCTTCCTTGGCCTCTCCTCATGACCTTCAGATTCAGGTCTTGACCCAGACGACGCTGCTCCATGAATGGAGGCTGGCGCATTACTCTCTACATCATCAGGGTCAATTTAAAAACTGTTAGGAGATATCATACTATCATAGGTTAAATATGTCATGTATAGCTAGACTTACATACGCTACGTTAGTCCTAGAATCAACTAAATTGTTGCTCTGATACCAACAAATGTAACATTACTAACCCGTATCCGTCGCCAGAATAGGGTTGCAGAGCATTACCGGAATTATCACTTAATCAATCATACATTTCATGTTCATTATTCATTATCAAACAAAAATCATTCAGATTCAATAATATAGTTTTTAACATGAGGCCTTTAGGCCCAAAGCAAGCATTAGAAACAATTCAGGACTCAAACGTGAACTCAGAGAAATTTTGGAAAAACATTAAAAATTTTCAAAGTGCAGGAGACACATGCCTGTGTGGCCAAGCCGTGTGCCTCACACGGTCAAGAGACACACCTGTGTCTTAGGTCGTGTAGACATTCATGGGATCATATGGCCGTGTCCCAGTCCATGTTCGACCCTATGTAACTCACTAACTTGGGTCACACGACCAACTACATGCCAGTGTGACTAGCACGTGTAACTCACTGACTTGCATTCACTAAAAATTAGAGGGGAGACATATTCATGTCATCTAACCATGTGTCACACATGGCTGAGACACACGCCTGTGTGGAAAGGAAAGGCTATTTTCTAAGCCACATTTCTCGCCCAAATAGGTGCCAACCTATACTCAATAATGCATATTCAACCATGGCACAATCAAACATTAAACACCAACCAATATCAAGTTTATAACATGCAATATCCACACACATAACATGATATCTACAAGCACATTCATTTGACCAGCTTAAAACATACCAAACATACTTCCAAAGTCTACTTAAATAGTCAATTGCATATATACACTTGTGTGCCTAACTTAACCTATATGCCATATCTCAATCTCAACTATATGGTACTCAAAATTTCCAAATTACAATCAAGGCATTCCCATGGCAACCCATACAACATACAAAATGAGGTTAATCACACATTTATATACACACTAGTACATGCCAAATCAAGCCATATTGAATAGCTAATTACATAACAAAACAGATAGGCTTCCATTAGCCAAATGACTTATACATGCCATATAACCAAAATACATAAAGTCCAAAAGTACCAAGATGAGAGTTTGATAGGGTGATGAGTTCTCTGACAACTTCCAATTTGAGCAAGCTTCTGAATCACTATAAAACACGGAAAAATAAACAAAGGAAGCAATTAAGCTTAGTAAGTTCGTATAAATTAAAACTTAGCTTACCATTTAATCACAATTAAAGTAATCAAACATAGCATAATGCAACTCAATTGATTCATAAGCCTAACATATATTCATCCACAAGGTTAGACATGAATTCACAAATCTCATAAATTCAATTCTCACATGGTTTACGTACGTACCTGTACTAGTTCATATTGAACTCATACACTTTTGTATCATTATTATGCCTATTGGACCATTTGGAATAATATCAGATACTCGAGTTTCTCGCACACTAAGTGCCAATACATGGTCGAAACCATCTCTATCTCATATCTCATATAAATGCTCACTCTCGAGCCATCACTGGATCTGCTCACACAAGTTAACGGTCAAGACGTAGCTACATGATGCTACTCACATAAGCTAATGAGCAACTACAACACACACCGAAAAACTCAGCCACCAATAGAAAGTACAAGACCAGCACCTATAACACGGTAACCCCTAATGACATGTCATTTGCATCCCATCTATTCGTAAGGTTCAACCGGGATCCATTCACTTGCCGATATCTCGTTGAGAATTTCTATGGTTTCGTATCATCACAATTATATCAGTTAAGCATTTAAACACATATAATTTAATGCTTATTAAACATACGAACTTACCTCGAATTAGTATGGAGACAATCAACCGATCAATCCACTACTTTATCTTTGCCTCGATCTAATTCTGAACATGGCTTTTCTTGATCTATATATTCAAATTTAACTACTTTAAGCATCATTATATTCAATTCAACCCAAAATTTATATGATGGAAAAATTACTATTTTGCCCCTAAACTTTTGACTTCTTTACAATTTAGTCCTTAGCTCATAAAAATGCAAATTCATGCAATTTAGTACACACCCATGCTACCAGAATTTCACCTATGCTTATAACAGTCCATACTTTTCATTAATTCACACATTTCGTCATAAATATATCACATTTTTGAATTTAATCCCTAATTGACAATTTTAGCAAAACTCACTTAACAAAAGTAGTTTAACTCACAACAAAGATTCATTTTCTTCCATTAATCATCTAAAACTTAACATATTCATCAATGGCAAATCTCAAAATATTTAATAGTTTTGCAAATTAGTCCCCAATTAGCTAGATTAAGCTATAACGATACAAAAAACATAAAAATCATTAAAATCGGAACAAAATTGCAGTTACATGCAAGAAGGCTATGGTCAAACCTTTAAAATTCTTTAATGGCTTCCTTTTTTTTTTTTCTAATTTTTGGTTGTGGAAGAAGAAGAAATTTGATATCTTTCTGTTATTCATATTATTTTTAAGTTATTTTCATAGTTAGCATATTAACCTTATTTATAAACCTCTAAAACCATTAATAACATGTCCATACATGTCAATTTACAATAAAAATGGTCTAATTAGCTCATAAGGCCCTCTATTTTAAACTTCCATAGCTATTGACACCTTTAGCTATTAGAATACAACTTTTGCACTTTACGTGATTTTGTCCTTTTTTACAAATCGAGCATACAAACTGTAAAATTTCTTAACAAAATTTTCATATGACTTTACTATCATACTGTAGACATTAAATAATAATAAAATAAATATTTTCACTTCAGATTTGTTGTCCTGAAACCACTGTTCCTATTTAACTTAAAACGGGCTATTACAGTTAGATTGCCAGACGAATGCCATGTCAATTCCAGTAAGATGATGCAACACTCAGTCCATGTCACTCTTAGCCAGTTGTACTTGTACCAGATAAATCACCATGAAAAAGAGGAAGTAAAAGGTGTGCTGAGAGGGAGGGACCTACCCTATAAATAAGAAAAGTGAAAAGAGAAAAGAGAAAAAAGTAGGATTGGAGGGAGAGAGAAAAAGAGAGAATAATGGTTTTTATCTCTCTGCATAGATTCTCGTGCATTTTCAAAGGAAGAGTGAAAAGGGTAACAACTTACAGAAAAGAAGAATTACAGACGCAAGGAAAGGGAAGAGAAATCTGCCTTGGGTTTTGCATCAAATATCATCATTAGAGTCAAAGCTAGAGTAGTGAAAGCTTCCTGCAGTTCTACCTTTTTTTCTGATTTAAATTTGTGATTCGTGAATTTAAACAATGACATTGAGTGGTTTTGTTACCTATTCTAATGTTCAACCCATAAACTAAATTTCTATGGGTTGGAATTATTCTGAGTGAATTTTTATTAACTTTTAATGCCCATGGTTTGATTTTGAGTTGAATACTGTTTCATTCGATTTGTGATTATTTTTAATGCATGCATGCAAGCTTTAGACATAGATGACTGTGCAGCATGTTATTAGATATGATTTAATTCTGAAAAGATTAATTAGATTGGATTTTAATTGGTTGATACAGGAAACTATTCGAAAGAATAATTATAGCACTCTAGACATAGAAGTTGCAATCTATACAGGGAAAGGGAGAAAAATCTAGATATCATTCTTAAGTCTGTAGACATACAAAAACTTAGAATGATATCCCAAAGTCTGTCTCTCGAAAGAAATAGACTGCAGTAATGATTCCCTAAGCAGTAGAATGGTCAAGATTTTGCCATGGCATTATTATGTTATAGAAATAAACCCAAGTAATTTCAACCTTTATCATTCAACAGTACAAACTCTTTCCTACCCACTCTTTGAGAATTACCACAACATTTTAATTGCCATAGGATATTTTTAGTCATAATTGATTTTCTTAATCCTTCATTACATCTCTTTATCAATTATTCACTAGTTCCTTTTGCTGAGTTTAATTAGTCAGTTCCATAGTAATAGCATAACTAATTATTTTAGTCAATTCCGATCCCTATGTAGACGATACTAACTTATCACTTTATTACTTGATTCGACGTGTATACTTGCACATTTGCATTACACATTCACACATGACAGTGGGTGTGTGACTCAAGTCACTGAGTTACATGGTTTGGGAACACGGGTGTGTGTCAATCACACAATAATGTGTTAGGCCACACACACTGGCCTATGTCACTTGGCCGTGTGACCCCTATTTTTTTAAAAAATTTTTAGTTTGCTTTAAAACTTTCTCACTTGTTTCAATTTGGTCCCTAAATGTTCCAAACATATTTTTGTGATCTCATATGTTTAAATTAGGATTCGTAACTACGTTATCGGCATGATTAAATATTGGTTTGATTGTTGTGTAATGAATTTGTTGTAAATAGTTCTAAAGTTGATATTTGTTACAATTTGTTTGGTAACGTTTCGTAACTCCAATCCGACAATAGATACAAGTTAAGGGCGTTACAAAATCACATTCAAAAATAAAAGCCAAAAATTGGGTCATTAATAGTAAATTTTGGGATTTTGAATAAAAACAAGGTTTCAAAGTGCTTTTCAATTATTTTTGATATGATTAGAAGGTTTCTAAACTTATTTTGAAGTTTTATTAAGGAATTCTTGAGTTTTAATGAATTTTCATTAAAATTGCCATAAACATGTCAAAAATCTTGATACAATGAATTGAGTAGTTTTGCATAGTTTGAAGGTTGAGAATTAGTCATGGGTGAATGTTTAGATGAATGGAATTGATAAACAATAAATTATACATGTTTTTACCTCATGCTTAGCCCAATTTTTCGATGAATTACCATTGAATTTGTGGAAATTGGTGCTCTTAATCCCTTTATTTCATGTTTTATACTCAGATGAGCATAGGGAAGTGAAAAGAACGAGAAACGGGCCAAAAACGGTGAAAATAGGCCAAAGTATGAAAACAACACGGCCTGAAGGTTTTCCACACGGCCATGTCGCACGGCCGTGCCACCTTGAGCTCGAACATGGCCCAACCCCAACGAGCACGGCCATATCACACGGTCGTGCCACCTTAACAGTCCCGGGCACGACCCGGGCCTTGATCCACACAGGCGTGGCGCACGGGCGTGTCCCTGTCATGAGGAAGTTCAATTTCACTTGGAAAAGGATGCTTAGAGGCTAAGAAAGGCATTCCAAAGCTCTATATAAAGACCCTAGGAGGCAACTTCAACGGTGTGCTTTTTCTCCCTCGAAATTGTGCTTTTTCTCCCACAAAAGAGCGCCTTATTTCTGTCAACGCAGAGAGTAGAAGTAAGGAATTACTCTAAGGGAAGCCGAATTGATCTATCTTAGAAGCCACATTTTGCCTCAAGACTAAAGATCTCCCTTCAAATTCTTACAGGGGTTTTTGGGTTGTTTATATTTTATTATCATTATTCTTCTGAGATGTTTTCTTTTATAATTATGAACTAAATCTCCCAAATACTTGAGGGGGATGAAACCTAAGACAGATCTTGTTATTATTTTCTGTAACGCCCTCTTACCCGAGACCGTTGTCGGAGTCAAGCTTGAGGTGTTACTAAACTTAATTTATCACTTAAACGAATTTAAACCATTTATTTCAGCATTTGTAATAAGCTGTCCATTTGCGTCATAGTCGCTAAAAAAATCATATCTCGAGTTACGAAACTCGAAATTAAGATCCATAAATTTTCCTTAAAACTATATTCATATATCTATCTACTAATTTGTTTCTAGAATTTTTGGATGGGCCAATTAGTACAGTTTATTAGTTAAAATTTCCCCTGTTTCAGTGTTCGACTGCTTTGACCTCTGTTCACTACGAATCACTTTTCTCCCTGTAAACAATTCAAATGACTATTTCACTTATTTATTATAAAACTAGACTCAATAAGGAATCTATACATATATAGTATGACTCCTAATTATTTTTGTACAATTTTTAGCGAATCTCTAAAGTCAAAACAAGGGATCCAGAAATTGCTCTGACCCTGTTCCACCAAAACCGAAATATCTCATAAAATACAACTCTTTTACCTGTTTCATTTCTTTCATATGAAAATAGATACAATAAGCTTCAATTTCATCTTTTATTCACCACCTAATCTTGTTTCTACTATTTTTAGTGATTTTTCAAACTCACATCATTGTTTCTGCAAAATTCTGTTTTATAACAAAATTCATCTTTCTATGGCTTTTCATGGACTAAGTAACACATTAAACATACATGACACCAAATGTAATCTAGATTGGCCATTCCAATGGCTAATCATTTCCAAGCATTTCCTTGCCATGCCATCACCATGTCATAAGATTATTTGTACAAAATGATTATAATGCTATACATGCCATATTCAAAATACAAGCCATTATACTAATTTGTCCCGCATAGTGTGAAAGTTCCTTCGACCCTTCCCGATTTCCAAGCTGGCTTGTCAAAACTACAATGAATGAAAAGGAGGGAGTAAGCATAAATGCTTAGTAAGTTCACATGTAAACAACAAGTAACATAACTATGCAAATCAACATAACCACCAATTACATAATATCATTAAAACATTCATGACACAAGAATACTTGCTATTTTACCACATTCTTGTCTTACCAAGTTCTCAACTCGAGATTTAGGCTCATACCTGTCCAAATTCCTCTTTCACCATACTTTCCAACATACCTCTTTTGTTTAGGCGTTCTCATTATTCATTTAAAAATTTACCCGTTGAACTCATTGGAATATAACTCGGATACACGGATTTCACATACATAAGTGTCATATCCGTAGCTAGACAACTCAATAGCCTACGGAATTTACGTAGCCAAGCTACCATGTAACCCGCCTATAAGTGAACTCAGACTCAACTCAACGAGCTCGGGCGTTCGCATCCATAAGTGAACTCGGACTCAACTCAACGAGCTCAAATACCTAGTTACATCTCACGAACTCGGACTCAACTCAACGAGTTCAGAACTCAATCATCCTAGTGACATGTCACTTGTATCCTAATCTATTCCCAAGGTTCAAACAGGATTCTCTTCACTCGCACCTCTTTGTCGTCTTCCTCGAAATGTCAAAATCAATATTTGGTAGCATTTCATATTTATCAAGTAGCTCACATAATTTGTATATTACTAAATAAAATTCACAAAGCATAATATTTCATGATAATAAGTATCATATCATATAAATAACATTAAATCATTTAAAATAACAATTATGTTACCTTATTTACACATGAACTTACCTCGGTACAAAATGTTAGGAATCGAGCCTATTCCTCGTAAACTTTGTTTTTCCCTCGATCACGACTTGAATCTCATTTCTCTTGATCTAAAATAACACATTTAGCTTTTTTAACACTCACATTTATCAAAACGGTACTTGACCCTAACTTTGTCAAAATTATGAAATTGCCCCTAAATTTTAAATATTTACACTTTTGCCCCAAAGCTCGGAAATTAAACTTTATCCCAAATTCTTATGTTTTAGGACATGCTGATCATTTATTTACTTACAAAAACCTTTAATTCCCACTAGAACATGTACTTATGAACAATAGGTATTTTTACCGATTAAGCCGTTTTACTCATTTTCACTTCAAACCGAGTAGCACAAGTTGTCTAGCAAAATTTAAAACCTCATATTCTATCATAAACCTCAAAATAATTATAAAATTATTATTTCTATCTTGGATTTGTGGTCACGAAATGACTATTCTGGTTAGGCTGTAATTCGGGATATTACAACTCTCCCCCCTTTAGGGATTTTCGTCCTCGAAAATCTTACTGGTAAACAGATGTGGGTATTGATTCCTCATAGTTTCCTCGGGTTCCCATGTAGTCTCTTCTACCCCATGCTTTTTCCACAATACTTTCACAAGAGCGATACTTTTATTTCTTAGTTGCTTGACTTCTTGAGCTAAAATCTTAATCGGTTCTTCTTCATAAGTTACATGCGGTCGTAGCTCAATTTCTGTTAGTGAAATTACATGTGAAGGATCTAAACGATACCGATGTAACATAGATATGTGAAACACATCATGAATCTTCTCTAATTTAGATGGCAATGCTAATCAATAGGCTACCGGTCCAATTCTTTCAATTATTTCATACAGTCCGATAAAATGCAGACTCAACTTGCCTTTCCGTCCAAATCTAAGAACTTTCTTCCATGGAGACACTTTTAAAAATACCTTATCACCGACTTGAAACTTGATTTTGTTTCGTTTCAAATCCGCATAAGATTTCTATCTATCCGAAGTAGTTTTCAAACAATCTCGAATCACCTTCACTTTGTCTTTGGTTTCTTTTATTAGATCAACTCCATAAATATGATTTTCTGTGAGTTCAGTCCAATACAACGGTGTCCAACACTTGTGACCATACAATGCTTCATAAGGTGCCATCTTCAAGCTCGTCTGATAACTGCTTTTGTAAGTAAATTCCACCAACGGTAAGTATCTTTCCCAACTTCCTTGAAATTCCAATACACAACATCTGAGCATGTCTTCAAGAATCCAAATTACTCTATCTGATTCTCCATCAGTTTGTGGATGGAAAGCAGTGCTATAATTTAACTTCGTACCTAATGCCTCTTGTAACTTTTGCCAAAACCGCAAGGTAAATCTCACATCTCTATCCGAAATGATTGATAAAGGTACCCCGTGAAGTCTAACAATCTCACTGATATACAATTCAGCCAACTTATTAAGAGAATAATCGGTACGTACCAAAATAAAATGAGCTGATTTAGTCAGTCTGTCAACTATTACCCAGATGACATCTCTCTTTCCCGGAGTCAACGGCAACCCCGATACAAAATCTATAGTAATTCGATCCCATTTCCATTCGGGAACCATGATAGGCTAAAGTAGTCCCGAAGGCACTTGGTGTTCAGCTTTCACTTGTTGACAAATTAGGCATTTTGATACAAACTCCGATATATCTCTTTTCATCCCATTCCACCAATACATTTTCTTCAAGTCATTATACATTTTCGTACTACCTGGATGAATCAACAAACAACCATTATGTGCTTCCTGCAAGATCTTTTGAATTAACTCATCATTTTTCGGTACACAAACCCCAATTTTTAAACATCAAGCAACCATCAGAATCGATTCTGAAATCTGATCCTGTATCAATCTCACATTGCTTCCTTTTAGCTTGCAGTTCTTTGTCATTTTTCTGAACTTCACAAATCTCTTGTAAAAACATTGGTCTTGCTCTCAACTCCGCTAAAATCGAACCATCATCTAACACCATCAACTGAGTATTCATAGCTCCCAAAGTAAACAACAATTTTCTACTCAAGGCATTGGCAACCACATTCGCTTTTCCCGGATGGTAATCAATCACAAGCTCGTAATCTTTCAACAATTCTAACCATCTCCGTTGTCTCAAATTCAAGTCTTTCTATGACATCAAGTATTTAAGACTTTAGTGGTCGGTATATACTCGGCACTTTTCCCCATACAGATAGTGTCACCAAAACTTCAAAGTAAACACTATAGCAGCTAGTTCCAGGTCATGAGTCGGATAATTCCTTTCGTGAGATTTTAACTGCCTCGAAGCATAAGCCACAACCTTTCCTTCTTGCATAAGTACACATCCCAAACCATTTCGAGAAGCATCACTATACACCACAAATTCTTTACCTGATTCAGGTTGTACCAACACTGGTGCTTTAGTCAATAACTTTTCAATTTCTCAAAACTCTGTTGACACTCTTCTGTCCACTCAAATTTGACATCCTTTCGGAGTAGTTTCGTCATAGCAGTAGCAATTATAGAAAATCCATTCACAAATTGCTGATAATATCCCGCTAGCCCCAAGAAACTTCTAACTTCAGTTACATTCTTTGGTGGTTTCCAATCAACAATAGCTGAAATTTTATTGGGATCAACCTGTATACCATCATCTGAAACAATATGACCTAAAAATCCCACTTCTCGAAGCCAAAATTCACTCTTAGAAAACTTGACATACAACTACTTATCTCTCAAAGTTTGCAAAACTATCCTCAAGTGCTCGGCATGCTCTGTCTCATCTTTCGAATAAAGCAGGATATCATCTATAAATACTACAACAAATTTGTCCAAGTATGGTCGAAATATGCTATTCATCAAATCCATAAACACAGCAGGAGCATTTGTTAATCCGAATGGCATAACCAAAAATTCATAATAACCATACCTTGTTCTAAAAGCAGTTTTAGGCACATCTGACTCTTTTACTTGCAGCTGGTAGTATCTAGACCTCAAGTCAATATTTGAAAATCATGTCGCTCCTTTTAACTGATCAAACAAATCATCAATTCTCGACAACTGATACTTGTTCTTGATTGTCACATTATTTAATTGCCGATAGTCTATACACAATCTCATAGAACCATCCTTCTTTTTCACAAATAATACAGGAGCACCCCAAGGCAAAAAACTCAGTCTCACAAAGCCTTTGTCAGTCAACTCTTGCAACTACTACTTTAATTCTTTCAACTCTGCTGGTGCCATTCTATACAGAGCAATCGAGATCGAAGCTATTCTTGGTATTAACTCAATACCAAATTCTACTTCTCTGACTAGAGGCAAACCCGGCAACTCCTCTAGGAATACATCTGCAAACTCACACATAATCGGCAGTGATTCAACTTTCTTTTCAATTTCTTTTGTATTCAGCACATACGCCAAATAAGCTTCATAACCCTTTTTCAAATATCTCTGAGTCGACATCGAAGAAATCACACTAGATAATACCTCTGATTTGTCTGATTCAACCTGCAAGATTTCACCATTTTCACGCTTTAATTCAATAACTTTTTGTTTACAATTTACTATAGTATCATGCAATGTCAACCAATCCATACCCAAGATAACATCAAATTCATCAAATGGCAACAACATCAAGTCTGCTGGGAAATAATAACCCCGAATCATTAAAGGACATTTCTTGCATACTTTATCAACTATGACACATTTGCCTAACGGGTTTGACACTTTAATCATAAATTCTATGTTCTCAACAGGTATATTCATACTAGACACTAATTTGATGCACACATATGAATGAGTAGAACCAGGATCAATCAAAGCAGTAACATTAACATCATAAAGAGAAAATATACCAGTAATCACATCGGGTGAGGAAGCATCTTCAAGTGCTTTTATGGCATAAGTTCTAGCTGGAGCTCTTGCTGCAGGTTTACCTACTGAATCTCTGACTATATTCTTGCTGCTTGCTTCATTCCTAGCCTTTCTCAAATACCTTCCTCTCGAGTCTGTACCACTAGTTTTTGCACTCTGAAATTTTTCTTATTCAATTTTCTCTGGGCAGTCTCTAATAAAATGATCCGAAGAACCACATCGAAAACATTCATTTGCTCTACATAGACCAAAATGATTTCTACCACACGGCTGGCACTCGGGCTTAACAAATCTCGAGTTTCCCACACTAGCCACAAAAATAGTTTGAGACTTAGAACTCACATTTTACTTTTTAGAATTTCCATATGATTGTCCAGTCGAAACTTGAGAACGAGGATTCATGTTTCTAGATTTTCTAGATTGCTATGAGAATGAATTGCTCATCGGTCTTTTCTTCCAATTTCAAGTCTCAGCCTCTATCTTTTTCTTCTCTTTAAGTAGTTCTTCAGCCTTACAAGCCCGATCAACAAGTACTACCATTCCTTTTAATTCAAGAATTCCAACAAATACTTTTATGTCTTCATTAAGTCCATCTTCAAATCATCTACACATTTTAGCCTCTGAAGGAACACATTCTCTAGCGTACTTACTCAACCGAACGAACTCCCTTTCGTATTCGGTAACTGTCATGTTGCCTTGTTTCAATTCAAGAAACTCCTTACGCTTCTGATTAATAAGTCTTTCACTGATTTACTTCTTCCAAAATTCTTCTTGAAAGAACTCCCAAGTCACCTTCTCTTTCGGTACCACAGAAACCAATGTCTTCCACCAATAATAGGTTGAATCCCTCAGCAAAGATATAGCACATTTCAAGCATTCTTCAAGTGTGCAAGACAATTCTTCAAATACCCGAATAGAATTCTCAAGCCAAAACTCTGCTTTCTCAGCATCGCCATCAACATTTGCCCTGAATTCTTGAGCCCCTTGCTTGCGAATTCTGTCAATTGGAGTTCTATGTAATTTCATCAGATCCATACCTTGAGGCATCGGGGGTACAGGTTGAGGAATCGGGGGAGGTGGGAGAGGTTGTGCATTCGGGTTCATACGAACGAACTCAATATACCAAGCACTCATCATCTAGAGAAAGGCTTCCCAAGCCTCTTCTCCTCCTCTTTGACCAATAGTAGGAGGTGGGTTTTCAGTCGGCACTGCCCTTTCAACTGGAGCTTGTGCATTACTCTCTACATCATCAGCCACAGCTAGATCGGGATCCATTTGCTATAAAAAAATCACTTTAAAGGTCAGAAGTCGTCACACTATCACAATATATATATGGCATGTATAGCAAAACTCGTACATTCAACACATTAGTTCGAAAACTGACTAAACCTGCTCTAATACCACCAAATGTAATGCCCTTTTACCCGAGACCGTCACCGGAGTCGAGCTTGAGGTGTTACTAAACTTAATTTATCACTTAAACAAATTTAAACCATTTATTTCAGCATTTGTAATAAGCTGTCCATCTACACCATAATTGCTAAAAAAATCATATCTCGAGTTACGAAACTTGAAATTAAGATCCATAAATTTTCCTTAAAATTAGATTCATATATCTATCGACTAATTGTTTTCTAGAATTTTTGGATGGGCCAATCAGTACAATTTATTAGTTAAAGTTTCCCCTATTTTAGTGTTCGACTGCTCTGACCTCTGTTCACTACGAATCACTTTTCTCCCTGTAAAAAATTCAAATAACTATTCTGTTTATTTATTATAAAACTAGACTCAATGAGGAATCTATACATATATAGTATGACTCCTAATTATTTTTGTACAAGTTTTAGCGAATTTCTAAATTCAGAACAGGGGGTCTAGAAATCGCTTTAACCCTATTTTACCTGTTTCGTTTCTTCCATATGAAAATAGACACAATAAGCTTCAATTTCATATTTTATTCGCCACCTAATATTGCCTCTACTATTTTTAGTGATTTTTCAAACTCACATCATTGTTGCTTCAAAATTCTGTTTTATAACAGAATTCATCTTTCTATGGCTTTTCATGGACTAAGTAACACATTAAACATACATGACACCAAATGTAATCTAGATTGGCCATTCCAATGGCTATCATTTCCAAGCATTTCCTAGCCATGCCATCACCATGTCATAAGATTATTTGCACAAAATGATTATAATGCTATACATGCCATATTCAAAATACAAGCCATTATACCAATTTGTCCCGGATAGTGTGAACGTTCCTTCGACCCTTCCCGATTTCCAAGCTGGCTTGTCAAAACTATAATGAATGAAAAAGAGGGAGTAAGCATAAATGCTTAGTAAATTCACATGTAAATAACAAGTAACATAACTATGCAAATCAACATAACCACCAATTACATAATATCATTAAAACATTCATGACACAAGAATACTTGCTATTTTACCACATTCTTGTCTTACCAAGTTCTCAACTCAAGATTTAGGCTCATACCTGTCCAACTTCCTCTTTCACCATACTTTTCAACATACCTCTTTCGTTTAGGCTTTCTCATTATTCATTTAAAAATCTACCCATTGAACTCATCGGAATATAACTCGGATACACGAATTTCACATACATAAGTGTTATATCCGTAGCTAGATAACTCAATAGCCTACGGAATTTACATAGCCAAGCTACCATGTAACCCGCCCATAAGCAAACTCGGACTCAACTCAACGAGCTCAGGCGTTCGCATCCATAAGTGAACTCGGACTCAATTCAACGAGCTCGGATGCCTAGTTACATCTCACGAACTTGGACTCAACTCAACAAGTTCGGAACTCAATCATCCTAGTGACATGTCACTTGTATCCTAATCTATTCCCAAGGTTCAAATGGGATTCTCTTCAATCGTACCTCTTGGTCGTCTTCCTCGAAATGTCAGAACTGATATTTGGTAGGATTTTAATATTTATCAAGTAGCTCACATAATTTGTATATTACTAAATAATAATTCACAAAGCATAATATTTCATGATAATAAGTATCATATCATATAAATAACATTAAATTATTTAAAATAACAATTATGTTACCTTATTTACACATGAACTTACCTCGGTACAAAATGTTAGGAATCGAGCCTATTCCTCGTAAACTTTGTTTTTCCCTCGATCACGACTCGAACCTCATTTCTCTTGATCTAAAATAACACATTTAGCTTATTTAATACTCACATTTATCAAAACGGTCCTTGACCCTAACTTTGTCAAAATTACAAATTTGCCCCTAAACGTTTGCATATGTACACTTTTGCCCCAAAGCTTGGAAATTAAACTTTATCCCATATTCTTATGTTTTAGGACATGCTGATCATTTATTTACTAACAGCAACCTCAAATTCCCACTATAACATGTACTTATGAACAATAGGTATTTTTACCGATTAAGCCGTTTTACTCACTTTCATTGAAAATCGAGTAGCACAAGTTGTCTAGCAAAATTTAAAACCTCATATTCTATCATAAACCTCAAAATAATTATAAAATTATTATTTCTATCTCGGATTTGTGGTCACGAAATGACTATTCCGGTTAGGCCCTAATTCGGGATGTTACATTTTCTCTTGAATTATATGATAAATATTTGATTTGTTCTTAATTGTGTTTTTAACTCTCAAATTGATATTTCCGAGATATTGATTTAAGTCGAGTGTGCTTATGTAGAGCAGCAAAAGTCCCTACATAGGAGTAGATCCTAAGCAGAGTTGATTGCAATCCTAGAGATAGGACAACGAAAATCTGTCGGATTAAGGTCAAACCTAATAAGGGAATCCATAGATCGAGTTAAGGCAACTCTAGGGGTTTTAATTAGAAAGAGATTTCAATTAATCAACCTAGGGTTAGTTGTTTTTAGTCTCGAGAAAGATATTAACATAAGCTAGGTATTTCTATGGATCAAGTCAAGTGAATAAATCGTCTAGTTCAAGAGTTGATAACAAGTGAAGTCTAGGTGGATTCTCCCTTGAGTATTGCCCAAATCATTCAGTTTTCCTAAAAGTTTTTCCCAATTCACTTTTTGTACATTCTTAGCTTAGTCTAATAATAAGTTTAGTTAATAAAAATCCCCTTTTATTCTCAGGTTAAATAATAGAAAGAAAGTTAGTACTAGTACTTTTGGTTCCCTTGGGTACGATATCTCGGTCTTGCCACTAAGCTATACTACTGTTCGATAAATGCGCTTACCTTAAATCGTGATAATAGTTAGTTTCTGGTGTGATCATTTATTATAAATTTTATTACTTCATATCACGAATATCAAGTTTTTGGCACCGTTGCCGGGGAACTAAGATATTAGGAACACTCGATTTTTATTACTTTAGCCATTACTATTTATATTTATATAAAATTTCAATTTCTCTTTTTATTTTTTTATTTTTATTTGCTTTTTCCCTTCCAGGTATCTCTAGTTTATGACTAGAAGAAACCCAGGAGGACCATTACTTTTTGACGAAGATTTAGAAGCTACAATTCGTAAAACTCGTTGAGAGATCAGAAGAAGCTTACATTATCCAGAATAAGGACAAGAGGAAGAACTAGAACCTACTGAAGGGATGGAAGAAAATCAAGACAATTTACCACCTCCTGTGATAGCCGCAGAATAGGTGAACCAAAACAATGCTCCTCGTACTATGTATGATTATGCTAAACCTAATTTGGCTGGTACTGAATCTAGTATTGTTAGGCCTGCTATTGCTGCAAATAATTTTGAATTAAAACCTAACACTATTTAGATGATTCAGCAATTTGTTCAGTTTGATGGTTTACAGGATGAGGATCCCAACTTTTACTTAGCTAATTTCTTCGAATTTTGCGATACTTTTAAAATAAATGGTGTTTCTGATGATGCCATTCGCCTCCGACTATTTCCTTTTTCCTTAAGGAAGAAAGTTAAACAATGGTTAAATTCTCTACCACGAGGCTCAATCACTACATGAGAATAGATGACTGAAAAATTTTTACTTAAGTATTTTCCTCCAGCTAAAACAGCTAAATTACGGAATTATATCTCTTCTTTTGTGTAGATGGATTTAGAGACACTTTACGATGCCTGGGAGAGATACAAAGATCTCTTGAGAAGGTGCCCTCACCATGGGTTGCCTTTGTGGTTACAAGTTCAAACCTTTCACAACGGTTTGAATCCCTCAACAAGACAAATGATCAATGCAACCGCCGGAGGAACAATCAACAACAAAACACCCGAAGCAGCTTATGAGTTTATAGAAGAGATGTCACTGAATAACTATCAATGGCAAGTCATGAGAACAAAGCCGACAAAAGCAACATGAGTTTTTAATATTGATGCGGTCACAATGCTTTCCACTCAGGTAGAACTTTTAAATAAAAAGATTGATGGTTTTATTGGTTCTACGTAGGTACATCCAGTCATGCAGTGCGACTCCAGCCTAGGAGGAGTAAGCAACCCAGAGTACCATCCATATGGACATAGCACAGAAACCAAACAGATGAATTACATGGGTAATAATTCTCGACCTCAAAATAATCATTATAGGAATACTTACAATGCAGGTTGGAAGAATCACCCTAACTTCTCATGGGAAGGACAAAGCAACCAAGGAAATTAGAGACCACTACCTCCTCCGGGATTCCAGCAACCTTCATTCCGGCAAGAAAAGAAACTGAACCTCGAGGAAATGTTGGAAAAATTCATATTGATATTCGAAACCCGTTTTCAAAATACCAAAATGGCACTGACGAACCAACAAGCTTCTATTCAAGGGCTCAAAAATCAGATTGGTCAGCTCGAAAAGATGAGATCTGATAGACTACAAGGTAGTCTGCCGAGTAATACTGAACCAAATTCTAGAGAACATGTAAAAGCAGTTACTCTAAGGAATGGAAAAGTGCTAGATGAACTTGAAAAGAAGCCTGTTCAAGAATCTAAAAAGGAAAAGGTAGGGGACGAGGTACCTAAAGAAAGTACTCCATCAGCAATTAAAGAATATAAACCACTCATACCATATCCAGCAAAGTTAAAGAAAGATCGCATGGATGCTCAATTCAGTAAATTTATTGAACTTTTTAAACAGCTACATATTAATTTACCTTTTGTTGAAGCAATTTCGTAGATGTCGAAGTACACAAAATTTTTAAAAGAGCTTCTTACAAATAAAAAGAAAGTTGGAAGAATTATCAACAGTGGAACTCAATGAGGAATGCTCAGCTATTCTCCAAAATAAATTGCCAACCAAACTGAAAGATCAAGAAGTTTTACTATTCCTTACTTAATTGGAAGTTTAAACATTGAAAAAGCCTTAGCTGATTTAGGCGCTAGTATTAACCTAATGCCTTACAAAATGTTCAAACAACTAGGTCTAGGGAACAGAAACCCACTAGGATGAGTATACAATTAGCTGATAGATCTGTTAAATATCCTAAGGGAATCATTGAAAATGTATTAGTGAAAGTAGATAAATTTATATTTCCTATTAATTTTGTTGTGCTTAACATGGATGAAGATATTGAGGTACCTTTAATTCTAGGATGCCTATTCTTAGCTACTGCTAGAGCTGTTATTGATGTAGGGGATGGTAAACTAGTACTTAGGGTTGGTGAGGAAGAAGTTGTCTTTAAAATTTATGATGCTATGCGATTCTCTAGAGAACAAGATGATTCATGTTATTTTATTGATTCTATTGATCATTTTGTTTAAGACACTTTTTAGGAAATCACTCTTAAAGACACGTTAGAACTGTGTCTTGTCCAAGGTGGGGAGGAAGATGAAGCCACTACTGAAGTTAACGAAGTAATGAAGGAGCTGAACTCTAATAAGCTTACCACAAGGCACATAAGTTATGAGGGTATTAAGATAAATAACAAGCTGAGACAAAAACCCTCAATTGATGAACCTCTTAAATTGGAATTAAAACAACTGCCTGATCACTTAGAATATGCATTTTTGGGAGATAATTCTACATTACCAGTAATTATCGCATCAGATTTGAGCGCTGAAGAGAAAGTGGAACTACTTCAAGTATTAAGAGAACACAAAAATGTTATAGCTTGGAAGATTTCTGACATTAAAGGAATTAGCCCTTCTTTTTACATCCACAAAATTTTAATGGAGGATCAATATAAGCCATCGGTGCAAACTCAGAGACGATTGAATCCTAACACGAAGGAAGTCGTAAAAGCCGAGGTAATTAAACTTCTAGATACAGGAATTATTTATCTGATTTCTGACCGTTCTTGGGTGAGTCCTGTGCAGGTTGTTCCTAAAAAGGGAGGCATGACTGTGGTGTCTAATGCAAACAAGGAATTAATACCTACAAGGATAGTTACAGGATAGAGAGTTTGTATTGATTATAGAAAGTTGAATGATGCCACTTGAAAAGACCATTTTCCCCTACCCTTTATTGATCAAATGTTGGAAAGATTGTCAAGACATCTTTATTACTGCCTCTTGGATGGCCTCTCTGGTTACTTCCAAATCCCAATAGCTTTAGAAGATCAAGAAAAGACAACATTCACATGCCCATATGGTACGTTTGCTTATCGTAGAATGCCTTTTGGATTATGTAATGCTCCTGCTACTTTTCAGCGATGCATGTTAGCTATCTTTGACGAACTAGTGGAAGACATCATGGAGGTATTTATGGATGACTTTTCAGTTTTCGGTAATTCTTTTCAACTCTGTCTTAATAATTTAAAACGTGTTCTGATAAGATGTGAAGAGACGAATCTAGTGCTCAATTGGGAAAAATGTCACTTCATGGTTCAAGAAGGTATTGTATTAGGACATAAAATTTCTAGTAAAGGGATAGAGGTAGATAAAGCAAAAATTGAAACCATTGAAAAATTACCTCCCCCTAATTCAGTTAAGGCTATAAGAAGCTTTTTAGGACATGCTGGCTTTTATCGAAGGTTTATTAAAGACTTTTCTAAAATAGCTAAGCCATTAACAAAATTACTAGAAAAAAGATGTGCTTTTCAAATTCGACCAGGATTGTTTAGTCTTTTAACATTCTCAAAGAAAAATTAATCAATGCCCCAATTATGATTTCACCTGATTGGAATCTACCTTTTGAACTAATGTGTGATGCGAGTGATTTTGCAGTAGGTGCAGTTCTAGGACAACGAAGAGACAAGCACTTCCAACCGATTTATGATGCTAGCAAAACTTTGACGGCTACGCAAGCAAACTATACCACCATGGAAAAAGAATTGCTAGAAGTTATTTTTGCATTTGACAAATTTAAATCATATTTAATATTATCTAAAGTCATCGTTTATACTGATCATTCCGCTTTCCGTTATCTTTTAACTAAAACTGATGCAAAACCTCGATTGATAAGATGGATTCTATTGTTACAGGAATTCGACTTAGAGATACAAGACAAGAGAGGAGCTGAAAATTTAGCAGCAGATTACCTTTCAAGATTTGAAAATCCACACCCCGAGGACCTTGATAAAATAAACGACTTGTTCCCTGAAGAACAACTCCTAGTCATAGTAGAAGCTGTAGTCCCTTGGTTTGCTGATTTTGTAAATTATTTAGCAGCTAACATAATCCCAAAAGATTTGACCCATCAGCAAAAGAAGCGATTCTTCGCTGATGTGAAAAATTACTTTTGGGAAAACCCTTTCCTTTTTCGTATTTGTGCAGATCAAGTCATTCGAAGATGCGTTACTGAGACAGAAGCATATAAAATTCTGGATCACTGCTATTCTGGACCAACAGGAGGACACCACAGTGGAGCTAGAACTGCTCACAAAGTACTCAAATCAGGTTTTTACTGGCCCACCCTTTTCAAGGACACTAACAGGTATGCGACCTTTTGTGATAAATGCCAGAGAATAGGTAATATCTCTCAGCATAATGAAATGCCTCAAACATATATACTCTTATGTGAAATATTTGATGTATGGGGTATTGATTACACGGGTCCCTTCCCTACTTCGTTTGGGAATAAATACATACTAGTAGTAGTAGATTACATGTCAAAATGGGTGGAAGCCCAAGCTTTACGTACTAATAATGCTAGAATGGTGGTACGTTTTCTAAAAAAGCTTTTCTCTTGATTTGGAACACCTAGGATAATTATCAGTGATAGGGGTATTCATTTTTGCAATGCTCAATTTGATAAAGTTTTAAGAAGATATGGAGTGCACCATAGAACAGCCACCCCCTATCATCCACAAACCAGTGGTCAAGTTGAAGTGACAAATAGAGAACTAAAACGTATTTTAGAGAAAACAATAGAAACAAACAGGAAAGATTGGTCAAGGAAAGTAGATGACGCCTTATGGGCCTATAGAACTGCATTCAAAACTCCCATAGGAACATCCCCTTATAAACTTGTGTAACATCCCGAAACAGGACCTAAATGGAACAGAGGTTGCGCAACCACAAATCTGAGATAGAAAAGTTTATTACGATGAATTATCATGATTTACCAATTGACTAGATGCATGTGTTAGATTACCGATAAGAAATTTTATAGATTGCATGTTTAATTTGTCTATTAGAGCTTATTTGTAAAAGTTGCTGTAATTGCCTAATTTAGGGCCTAAACGGAACGATAGTTTCGGAACCATGAATCCGAGGTCAAAAAAATAGTTTCAATTTAGTTTTAAGGTTTATTTATTGATTGAGTAATTGTGTGAAAATTTTGCGAAGAAATTTTATGTATAGGTGCCTAATTTGATAATTAGGACTAAATTGTAAAAATTGTAAAATGTGAGTTCTAATTGTTAAAGGGGATTTAATTGAAATGAGTTATTAAAGTGGAGGTCCTTATTTAGTAATTAGACCATTGGATAATTTGGTGGACAAAAATAGGCATGAATAGGACAAATTTGAAAGAAAAGTCTTTAAGGGCATTTTTGTCATTTGGTAATTAAAAGAATTAAAAAGGGAAAATAAAGCCAAAATTGGTCCATCTTCTTCATGGAGGCCGAATATAGCATGGGGAAGCCATGGTTAGGGTTTCTAAGCTTTCCAAGCTCAATAGTAAGTCTGTTCTAGCCCCGTTTTTAATGTTCTTTACGTTTTTAGAATCCCGGTAGCTCGATAAAGCTTATTCTAGCCATAATTTAGGCTAGGGTACATATTTGGAAAAATACCCATAGGTGAAAGGTGTTTATTTTGATGTTTTATGATAGAATATGAGGTTTTAAATTATGCTAGACAACTTGTACTACACGGTTTTAAGTAAAAATGAGTAAAAGGACTTAATCGGTAAAAATACCTATTGTTCATAAGTACATGTTATAGTGGGAATTTGAGGTTGATGTTGGTAAATAAATGATCAGCATGTCCTGAAAAGATAAGAATTTGGGATAAAGTTTAACTTCCGAGCCTTGGGGCAAAAGTGTAAATATGTAAAAGTTTAGGGGCAAAATTGTAATTTTTCCAAAGTTTAAGTTAGGGACATTATTGAATAGTACATTAATTAAATAAGTGAAATATGGTGTTTTAGATTCCGAAAAACGAGATTTGGACCTAGAACGGGAGAAAAATCGAAAATCGGGAAAGTTGGTAAAATGGTCGTTTTGGCATCGAGGTAAGTTCATATGTTTAATAAGAAATTAATTATGCATATTTGGATGTTAAATTGGTATTTTAGCTATAAATATTTTAGTAGTGAATTTCAGATATAGTAATTATTGTACGATAATAATTTGACATTGAAAAGATAAATTATAAAAGGTTACATGTAAGCCCATATCTGACATATGGCCTTGTATGATATTGAGAAAGTATAGAAAAACATAGTTTGAAGGGGATAAGTTGAATCAAAGAGGAGTCGATAGATAAAAAGTATCAGAAAGCCTCGTTTGAACCTTAGGAATGTTTGGGATACGAATGTCATGACATTTGGGGTTATCAGACAGGACAGGAATAATCTATGTAAGTCCATATCAGACATATGGCTTTGGAAAGACAGGAATAATCCATGTAAGTCCATATCGGACATATGGCTTTGGAAAGACATGAATAATCCATGTAAGTCCATATCAGACATATGGCTTTGGAAAGACAAGAATATCTCATGTAAGTCCATGTCAAGAACATGGCATTGGCAGGCTATTATTAGACAGGAAAACCCGAGTATCCTTAGTATTCCGAGTGGTTCAACGGGCTAATGTACATGTTAAATTGCAGGAAGGTTCATGTAAAGAAATGATATACAGGTCCAAGTGAGTTCGTAAGAACACCATAGTTATTAGTTGAGGAAACTTTCAACAAAGGAAAGGTAATTTATGTTTATGAGTTTTCAGTTTACACCATGAGAATGACATAAGTTGAAATATCTTAATATCAGGAAGGAATATGACTATGATTAATGAGATGATGTAGGCATGCAAGGGAAATTAGTAAGTGATGAGCCTATAGTATATAGAGCCTTTGGTAAGGCCACAGATAAGTAAGTTGGGAAAGTAAGAATTTAGCAGTATTTATTCAAGCTAAAACAGCTTAGTAGTAAGCTAAATTTATTAGTACTACTTATTACTTTACATGTGAACTTACCAAGATTTATAAGCTTACTTCTTTTCCTTTCCCATATTTTAGAGTACTTAAAAGCAAGCTCGAGTTGGAGGTCGTCGAGATCGCTTCACACTATCGACTGTCAAGTTACCAAATGGGTATCTTCATTTACAAATGTCCTAGTTTATGGCATGTATAGGGACTTAATATTTAGTAAGTGTCAATTATGATATGGCCAATGTATGGCAAGTAAATATTTGATAAGGATTAGATATTGAAATAGCTAATTAAGAATATGTTTTGATGTTATGTATGCCTAAATGAAAGTGAATACATGGAAATCATGAAAAAGTGAAGTTAGCATTAAAACAGTATTAGATAGCAGCAGTGACGTAAATTTGAAAAATTACTAAAAAATAGTAGACATGGAATTAGATGGTGAGTGAGATATAGAATTAAAGCTTAATGACTCTATTTCCATGTGAAAGAAATAGGGGAAGCAAAGGAGTTGTAAATTATGAGTTATAAGAATTTGAGTGAGACTGCTCTAGATTGATTTCGCCATCCCCTGTTCTGACTTTAAAAATTCACCATAAATTTTACATAAATAATTAGAAGTTATAGTTTATAGTCATAGATTCCTTATTTAGTCTAGTTTGTAATAAAACAAGTGGCATTGTTATTTGAATTTGGTACTGAGAGAAATCCATTTCGTAGTGAACAGAGGTCAGGGCAGTTGAGCAGTGAAACAGGGGAAATTTAAATAATAAACTGTACAAATTGGATGTGTGAAAAAATCTAGAAAAAAATTAATAAGAACATATATGAGTCTAATTTCAGAGAAAATTTATAGAATTGAATTTCGAGTTGCGAAACTCGAGTTATGATTTTTTTAGCGATAGTGACGTAGTTGGACAGCTTTATTATGGAACAGGGAAATGATATGTTTTGTTCCATTTAAGTAATCGGGAAATTTTCATTAATCCTGGTTGGTCCCTGATAAGCGCTAATTTATACATATTTTTACCTCATGTTTAGCCTATATTTCCCATCTTAGAATTTTTGGATGTGCAGTATATGTTCCAATTGCTCTACCACAACGTACAAAGATGGGTCCTCAAAGGAGGTTGGGAATACATGTTGGTTATGAATCTCCTTCTATAATTAAATATGTTGAACCATTAACTGGAGATTTATTTACTGCACGATTTATTGATTGTCATTTTGATGAAACAATATTCCCAACATTAGGGGGAGAGAAAGTACAACTGGTAAAAGAGATTACATGGAATGGATCATCAATATCTCAAATAGATCCTCGTACAAGTCAATGTGAACAAGAAGTTCAAAGGATCATACATTTGCAAAACATTGCCAATCAACTTCCAGATTCATTTAATATCCTAAAGAGAATTACAAAATCTCACATACCAGCTGAAAATGCTCCAATACAAATTGATATCCCAATAGGGCAGATTGTTAGTGCAAAAGAAAGTAATCCACGCCTGAAGCGTGGAAGGCCAATTGGTTCCAAAGATAAAAATCCTCGTAAAAGGAAAGGAGCAATTATTCAAGATGGTAATATTATAGAGGCAAGTGTCCCAGAAGGGGCCAAAGATATAACTAATCAAAAATCCCCAAAAGAGGTTCAGGTACCTGAAATGATGATAATGAAGAAATCTCAATAAGTTATGTTACTTCAGGAAAAAAGATGGAACCGGAAAAATATAATTGTCGACAACAATTTTGCTTATAATGTTGCTATTGAAATAGAAAAAGAAAATGAGGATCCTGAGCCTAAATCTACTGAGGAATGTAGAAATAGAAAAGATTGGCCAAAATGGAAAAACACAATTCAAGCAGAATTAAATTCACTTTCTAAACGTGAGGTTTTTGGACCTATAGTTCAAACACCTAAATATGTAAAGCCAGTAGGATATAAATGGATATTTGTACGAAAACGAAATGAGAAAAATGAAGTCGTAACATATAAATCACGACTTGTAGCACAAGGATTTTCACAAAGGCCTGGCATTGATTATGAAGAGACATATTCTCCTATGGTGGATGCAATCACGTTTAGATACCTTATTAGTCTAGTAGTACGTGAAAAACTTGACATGCGTCTAATGGATGTTGTTACAGCCAATTTATATGGTACACTTGATAATGAAATTTATATGAAAATCCCAGAAGGATTTAAAATCCCTGAAGGATATAGAGTTTCCCCGAAAAATTGCTCAATCAGATTAAAGAAAAGTTTATATGGATTAAAACAATCTGGACGTATATGGTACAATCGTCTTAGTGAATATTTGTTAAAAGAAGGTTATAAAAACGATCCAATCTGCCTATGTGTTTTTATAAAAAGGTCTGGATCAAACTTTGTGATAATTGCTATTTATGTTAATGATCTAAATATTGTTGGAACTCCTAAAGAGCTTCAAAATGCAGTAAATTATTTAAAGAAAGAATTTGAGATAAAAGATCTCGGAAAAACAAAATTTTGTCTTGGCCTATAGATTGAGCATTTAAATGATGGAATTCATGTCCATCAGTCAACTTATACGAAAAAGATCTTAAATAAATTTTATATGGATAAAGCACATCCATTGAGTACTCAGATGGTTGTACGATCGTTAGATGTGAATAAAGATCAATTTCGTCCTTGTGAGAATGATGAATAGTTTCTTGGTCCTGAAGTACCATATCTAAGTGCCATAGGAGCATTGATGTATCTTGCAAATAACACAAGACCTGATATAGCTTTTGCTATAAACTTGTTAGCAAGATTTAGTTCCTCTCCAACACGTACACATTGGAATGGAATTAAACATGTATTTAGATATCTTAGAAGGACCATTGATATGGGGTTATTTTATTCAAATGATTCAAAACCCTATTAGTTGGTTATGCTGATGCTGGATATTTATCGGATCCACATAAAGGTCGATCTCAAACGGGATATTTATTTACATGTGGAGGTACTGCCATATCATGGCGTTCGACAAAGCAAACATTAGCTGCTGCCTCTTTAAATCACACTGAAATAATTGCAATGCATGAGGCAAGCCGAGAGTGTGTTTGGCTAAGGCTATTAACTCAACATATCCAGAAGATATGTAATTTGCCTTTACAGGAAAATATGCCAACTATCTTATACGAAGATAATGCAGTATGTATGGCTCAATTAAAAGGTGGTTATATCAAAGGTGATAGAACGCAACATATTTCACCAAAATTATTTTTCACTCATGATCTTGAGAAGAAATGTGACATAGAAGTTCAACAAATTTGTTCTAGTGATAATTTAGCAGATCTTTTTACCAAGGCATTGCCAACTTCAACATTTGAAAGACTACGAAACAAGATTGGAATGCGTCAACTCAAAGACATAATGTGATGTCACCATTAGGGGGAGTCTAAAACATGTTGTACTCTTTTCCTTTAACCAAGGTTTTGTCCCACTGGGTTTTCCTGGTAAAGGTTTTTAACGAGGCAACTTGTAATAGGAGATTGTGTAATCTTTTTCCTTCATTAGGTTTTTATCCCACAGGGTTT
Organism: Gossypium stocksii; assembly: GCA_020496765.1. Classification (NCBI taxonomy): domain Eukaryota; kingdom Viridiplantae; phylum Streptophyta; class Magnoliopsida; order Malvales; family Malvaceae; genus Gossypium; species Gossypium stocksii. The sequence continues at coordinate 104,838,435 of CM035621.1, forward strand.
TTCCTAATAACGGTTTTAATAAGGCACATTCTTATTTAAAAGACATCCAAGGGGGCGTGTTGTAAATTAATGGATGTCTAACCCTCATAAGCATATTAAATGAGATAAAACTCATTACTGCATTTATAATCAGGAGATTATTAGATGGAGTAATTAATAAAATTTAGTTTATTAAACATAATACATTTATTAATTAAATGTAAATGAGCTTATAAATAGTACATTATAAGTGAAGATAAAACAATAAAATTCTCCCGTATTTTCATCCTCTTTTATTTATTGTTTTATTAATTTTTCTATAACAATAATATTATATATTGATGAGTGTTAAGTTATATGCATGAGTATATAAGAGGTAAGTCAGAGGTGTTACAACCTCACCCCCTTATCAGCAAGGTAATTCAGAATGAGATTCCATGAAATATTAGCAGGAAATGATTTATTGATGAAAATAGTTTTTCTTATTATGAGTATGTTTATGGTGATTATGAGTTTGGGCCTGATAATGAAAGTACAGAGGTATAGTATTCAGAGGTATAAAGATTCTATTTTTGCACTGGTTGTTATTGAAATTTGTGTTTAAATCTCTCAGATGATCATGATGTTTTATTTTCACCCGGGATATTTTTTACTAAAGTAATTGAGAAGTCAGTCTTATTGTAGCACTATGATTTTTAAGCAGTATGAGTATTGTGGCCTCAGTATAGTTCAGTTCAGACATGTGTATTGATCTTCATTTTTCGCATAATCTTGATATATATATCAGTGAGTTAAAGACCGAATGCTATGTTGTTTTTTGAGTTATACAGTAATAATGATTTGTGATTAGCTCTTTAAAAAAAAAATCACGACAGAATGTATGTTGACATATCATGACAGCATAGAGAAGAACAGTTTTTGAAAAGTTATTGTCTTTTAGTTGAGACTGATTCAATTGAGCAATTGATTGAGTTGTATATATATGTTTGAATTATTCATGGCTTCAGAGGTAAATGCTGATTTTCAGGAAAAAGACAGATAAATGACCTGAGTAAAAAGTATATATTCTAGAAGTTATGGTACAGAGTTATATATGCATATCAGAATGGTTGGATCAGAGGTATATTTTTTTGCAAATCCAAGTTGTCTGATTTCTAAATTTCACATTGTATGAAGTTTAATTTGGCTTGAATTCATGCTAATAAAGTATAGACAATTAGAGATATTGACAATTGAAGTATCCATTATGATTCAACTTGATTTGAATAAAGAGTTTATGGTTTCTAGAAATGTGTTAATGAGAAATTTAAAGTGCCTTGTGAAATTAGTCCTTAATCCGTCATCTGGTAAGATTTTCAGGGATGAAAATCTCTAAAGGGGGGAGAAATGTAACAACCTGAAACAGGGCCTAAATGGAATAGAGGTTGCCAAACCACAAATCTAAGATAGAAAAGTTTATTAGGATGAATTATCATGATTTACCGATTGACTAGATGCATTTGTTAGACTACCGATAAGAAATTTTATAGATTGCATGTTTAATCTGTCTATTAGAGCTTATTTGTAAAAGTTGCTGTAACAGCTTGATTTAGGGCCTAAACGGAACGATAGTTTTGAAACCATGAATTTGAGGTCAAAAAAATTATTCCAATTTAGTTTTAAGGTTTATTTATTGATTGAGTAATTGTGTGAAAATTTTGCGAAGAAATTTTATGTATAGGTGCCTAATTTGATAATTAGGACTAAATTGTAAAAATTGTAAAATGTGAGTTCTAGATGTTAAAGGGGATTTAATCGAAATGAATTCTTCAAGTGGAGGTCCTTATTTAGAAATTAGACCATTGGATAATTTGGTGGACAAAAATGGGCATGAATAGGACAAATTTGAAAGAAAAGCCTTTAAGGGCATTTTTGTCATTTGGTAATTAAAAGAATTAAAAAGGGAAAATAAAGCCAAAATTGGTCCATCTTCTTCGTGGAGGCCGAATATAGCATGGGGGAAGCCATGGTTAGGGTTTCCAAGCTTTCCAAGCTCAATAGTAAGTCCGTTATAGCCCCGTTTTTAATGTTCTTTACGTTTTTGGAATCCTGGTAGCTCAATAAAGCTTATTCTAGCCATAATTTAGGCTAGGGTACATATTTGGAAAAATAAACATAGGTGAAAAGTGTTTATTTTGATGTTTTATGATAAAATATGAGGTTTTAAATTATGCTAGACAACTTGTGCTACTCGGTTTTAAGTAAAAATGAGTAAAAGGGCTTAATCGGTAAAAATACCTATTGTTGATAGGTACATGTTATAGTGGGAATTTGAGGTTGATGTTGGTAAATAAATGATCAGCATGTCCTAAAACATAAGAATTTGGAAAAAAGTTTAACTTCCGAGCCTTAGGGCAAAAGTGTAAATATACAAAAGTTTAGGGGCAAAATTATAATTTTTCCAAAGTTTAAGTTAGGGACTGTTTTGAATAGTACATTAATTAAATAAGTGAAATATGATGTTTTAGATCCCAAAAAATGAGATTTGGACCTAGAACGGGAGAAAAATCGAAAATCGGGAAAGTTGGTAAAATGGTCGTTTTGGCATCGAGGTAAGTTCATATGTTCAATAAGAAATTAATTATGCATATTTGGATGTTTAATTGGTATTTTAGCCATAAATGTTTTAGTAGTGAATTTTAGATATAGTAATTTTTGTTCGACAATAATTCGACATTGAGAAGATAAATTATAAAAGGTTACATGTAAGCCCATATCTGAAATATGGCCTTGTATGATATTGAGAAAGTATAGAAAAACATAGTTTGAAGGGGATAAGTTGAATCGATGAGGAGTCGTAGATAAAAAGTATCAGAAAGCCCCGTTTGAACCTTAGGAATGTTTGGGATACGAATGTCATGACATTTGGGGTTATCAGACAGGACAGGAATAATCCATGTAAGTCCATATCAGACATATGGATTTGGAAAGATATGAATATCTCATGTAAGTCCATGTCAAGAACATGGCATTGGCAGGCTATTATCAGACAGGAAAACCCGAGTATCCTTAGTATTCCGAGTGGTTCAACGGGCTAATGTACATGTTAAATTGCAGGAAGGTTCAGGTAAAGAAATGATAAACAGGTCCAAGTGAGTTCGTAAGAACACCATAGTTATTAGTTGAGGAAGCTTTCAACAAAGGAAAGGTAATTTATGTTTATGAGTTTTCAGTTTACACCATGAGAATGACATAAGTTGAAATATCTTAATATCAGGAAGGAATATGACTATGATTAATGAGATGATATAGGCATGCAAGGGAAATTAGTAAGTGATGAGCCTATAGTATATAGAGCCTTTGGTAAGGCCACAGATAAGTAAGTTGGGAAAGTAAGAATTTAGTAGTATTTATTCAAGCTAAAACAGCTTAGTAGTAAGCTAAATTTATTGTTACTACTTATTACTTTACATGTGAACTTACCAAGCTTTATAAGCTTACTTCTTTTCCTTTCCCATATTTCAGAGTACTTAAAAGCAAGCTCGGGTTGGAGGTCGTCGGAGATCGCTTCACACTATCGACTATCAAGTTACCAAATGGGTATCTTCATTTACAAATGTCCTAGTTTATGGCATGTATAGGGACTTAATATTTAGTAAGTGTCAATTATGATATGGCCAATGTATGACAGGTAAATATTTGATAAGGATTAGTTATTGAAATAGCTAATTAAGAATATGTTTTGATGTTATGTATGCCTAAATGAAAGTGAATACATGGAAATCATGAAAAAGCGAAGTTAGCATTAAAACAGTATTAGATAGCAGCAGTGACGTAAATTTGAAAAATTACTAAAACATAGTAGACATGGTATTAGGTGGTGAGTGAGGTACAAAATTAAAGCTTAATGAGTCTATTTCCATGTGAAAGATACAGGGGAAGCAAAGGAGTTGTAAATTATGAGTTATAAGAATTTGAGTGAGACTGTTCCAGATTGATTTCGCGATCCCCTATTCTGACTTTAAAAATTCACCATAAATTTTACATAAATAATTAGAAGTTATAATTTATATTCCTAGATTCCTTATTGAGTCTATTTGTAATAAAACAAACAGCATTGTTATTTGAATTTGGTACTAAGAGAAATCCGTTTCGTAGTGAACAGAGGCAAGGCAGTTGAGCAGTGAAACAGGGGAAATTTTAAATAATAAACTGTACAAATTGGCTGGGTCAAAAATTCTAGAAAAAAATTAGTAAGAACATATATGAGTCTAGTTTCAGAAAAAAATTAACGGAATTGAATTTTGAATTGTGAAACTTGAGTTATGATTTTTTTAGCGATAGTGACGCAGTTAGACAGCTTTATTATGGAACAGGGAAATGATATGTTTTGTTCCATTTAAGCAATCGGGAAATTTTCATTAATCCTGGTTGGTCCCTGATAAGCGCTAATTTATACATATTTTTACCTCATGTTTAGCCTATATTTTGGATGAATTATTATCAATTTAGTAAGAATTGGTGCCCTTAATCTTTCTTTTGCATATCTTATACTCAAGAGAGCATAGGGGAGATGAAAGAACAGAAAATGGGCCCAAAACGGTGAAAAATGGACCATAAAGCACGAATCACACTGGCTAGGGGATGCCACACCGCCGTGCCACATGGGCGTGCCTCACGAAGATCACACGGACAAAGCCCCGACAAGCACGGCCACTATACACGGGCGTGCTAAATCACACGGCCTCTATCGAACCCACACGGGCGTGGCACACGGGCGTGTTCTAGTCGCGGGAAAGACGAATTTCACTCGAATTGGGATGCTTAGGGGCTAAGAAAGAATCCTCAAAACCTCTCTATATAAAGACCCCATGAGGCAACATAGAGGAGGGCCTTCTTCCATCTTTTACACACCCTCTATATTCTTTTGCTCTCGTCTTTCTGCCACACCACAGGTAGAAGCAAGGGATTACTCCAAGGGAGAAGCCAATCGATTCATCTCAGAAGCCGAAGTTCTGCATCAACATAGAGGATTCTCCTAAATTCCTTCAGGGGTTTTTGGTTTCTTTTATGATTTGTTATTTTATAACTTCTGAGATGTTTTCTTTTATTATTATGAACAAAACCCCTCAAATACTTGAGGGGGATGAAACCTAAGACAGATCTTGTTATTTATTCTTGATTATTATGAGAATTACTTGAATTGTTCTTAATTATGTGTTTTTAATCCTTGATTTAATAGTCCTAGGTATTGATTCAAGAATTGGATGTGCTTAGAGCAGAGGAGCAAAAGTCCCTGTGATAAGAGTAGATCTACCATAATTAAGCGGAGTTGCATGCAACCCTAGACATAGGGCGACATAAATCTACCGGATTAGGGTCAAACCTAATATGGGGAACCATAGATCGAATTAATGCAACCTAGGGAGTTAATTAATAAAGGAACTTTAATTAACAACTTAGGCCTAGTTGCTCTTCACCTCGACGGAGGGTTTAGCATAGATTAGGGATCTCTACGGATCAAGTCAAGTAAATAACTTGTATAATTCAAGAAAATAATAACAAGTGAAGTCTAGGTGGATTCTCCCTTAAGTATTAATCATATCAATTAGCTTTTCCCTAAAAGTTCTTCCCAATTTATTTTTCCTGCTTTTCTTAGTTAGTTTTAGAGTTAGTTTTAAATAAACCCTCACTTAATTTTTAGGTTAAATAATAGAAAGAAAGTGAGTAATAGTACTTTCGGTTCCCTTGGGTACGATACTCGATCTTATCACTAGACTATACTACTGTCGACAGGTGCGCTTGCCTTAAAAACGTCGTGATATTAGTCAGTTTAGGTTTGATCAAGTTCTTTATAAATTTTATTACTTCATATCACGCCGATATCAAGTTTTTGGCACCGTTGCCGGGGAAATAACTGAAATATTACGAAAGCTCGATTTCTATTACTTTAGCCATTATTTATTTATTTAATTATTTTTATTTTTATTGTTATTTTTTTTCTTTTAATTATTTTATTTTATTTTATTTTCTTTTTAGTTTTTCTAGTTTATGACTAGAAGCAACCCGTCAGGACCACTACTTTTTGACGAAGATTTGGAAGCTAAAGTCCGCAGAAATCGTAGAGAAATTAGACGAAGTTTACATTATCCAGAGCAGGAACTTGAGCAAGAGCCAGAACCTACTGAAGAGATGGCCGCAAATCAAAATATTCACCAACCTCCAGCACTACCCGCTGAACCAGAAGAAGCTCCGCGTACTATGTATGATTATGCTAAACCTAGTGTGATTGTTATTCAAACTAGTATTGTTAGACCTGCTATCGCTGCTAATAATTTTGAATTAAAACCTAGTACTATTCAGATGATTCAGCAACTTGTGCAGTTTGTCGGTTTACAGGATGAAGATCCCAACTCACATCTAGCTAATTTTTTGGAACTATGCGACACTTTTAAAATCAATGGCATTACAGATGACGCCATTCGCCTAAGGCTATTTCCATTTTCCCTAAGAAATAAGGCAAAACAGTGGTTAAACTCTCTACCACGAGGCTCAATTACTACATGGGACCAAATGTCTGAAAAATTTTTGCTTAAATATTTTCCCCTGCTAAAACTGCTAAATTACGAAACGATATTTCTTCTTTTGTGCAGATGGATTTAGAAACACTTTATGATGCCTGGGAAAGGTACAAAGATCTTTTAAGAAGATGCCCTCACCACGGATTACCTTTATGGCTACAGGTTCAAACTTTCCACAATGGGTTAAACCTATCAACTAGGCAGATGATCGATGCAGCCGCAGGCGGAACCATTAATAATAAAACACCTGACGAAGCTTACGAATTTATTGAGGAAATGTCATTGAATAACTATCAATGGCAAGTCATGAGGACAAAGCCGACGAAAGCCGCAGGAGTATATAATATTGATGCTGTTGCTATGCTCACTAACCAAGTAGAACTTTTAAATAAAAAATTTGATAATTTTGTTGGTTCCACGCAGGCTCAATCAGTGATGCAATGTGATGCAGCCCCAGGAAATATGTTTAATTCAGACCATCTACACAACATGGAAGCCGAACAAGCCAATTATATGGGTAATAATTCTCGACCTCAAAATAATCCTTATAGTAATACTTATAATGCAGGTTGGAGAAATCACCCAAATTTTTCATGGGGAGGACAAGGAAATCAAAGACAACAGCCTCCGGTATTCCAGCAGCCACCACCTCAACAAGAAAAGAAGCCGAACCTTAAGGACATGTTCACTAAATTCATGGCCGCCTCAGAAACTCGTTTCTAAAACACTGAAACAACATTAAAGAATCAACAGGCCTCTATCCAAGGACTCGAGAACCAAATCGGTCAGCTTGCAAAATTAATCTCAGAAAGACCTCATGGCGGGCTTCCAAGCAACACTGAACCAAATCCCAGAGAACATGTGAAAGCAATCACTCTAAGAGATGGTAAAGTGCTAGCAGAACCAGAAAAGAAGCATGCTCACGAACTGCCGAAGGATAAAGTAGAGGAATCTAAGGATGACACCACTCCAACACTCAGGGAGTACAAACCGCGCATCCCATACCCAGCAAGGTTAAAGAAGGACCAAACAGACGCCCAATTCGGTAAGTTTCTTGAACTTTTCAAACAATTACATATTAACTTACCCTTTGTTGAAGTAATTTCACAGATGCCGAAATACGCGAAATTCCTAAAAGAACTCCTGACGAACAAAAGAAAATTGGAAGAATTAGCCACAGTGGAACTCAAAGAGGAATGTTCAGCCATTCTCCAAAATAAACTGCCAACAAAGCTAAAAGACCCAGGGAGTTTTACTATCCCTTGTTTAATTGGTAGCTTAATTATTAATAAAGCATTGGCTGATTTAGGTGTAAGTATTAATCTCATGCCCTATAAAATGTTCAAACAACTAGGTCTAGGGGAACCTAAACCCACTAGGATGAGCATCCAATTAGCTGATAGATCTGTTAAGTATCCTAGGGGAATTATTGAAGATGTGCTAGTAAAAGTCGATAAATTTATATTCCCTGTAGATTTTGTTGTGCTTGACATGGATGAGGACATTGATGTACCTTTAATTTTAGGAAGCCCATTTTTAGCCACTGCTAGAGCTATCATTGATGTAGGAGATGGTAAATTAGTTCTTAGAGTTGGTGAAGAGGAAGTCATTTTTAAAATCTATGATGCCATGAAATTTTCCAAAGGACAAGATGATTCTTGTTATTTTGTTGATATGGTTGATTACTTTGTTCAAGATAATTTGCAGGAAAACTCTATCACCGACACTCTGGAATTGTGTCTTAGTCAGGGAGAGGGTGGAACCTCCTTAGAAGTGGAGAAAGTAAGAAAAGAATTAGACTCTAGCGAAACTATCAATAGACACATAAGCTATGACAATTTAAAGATGCATGATAAGCTAAGACAAAAACCTTCCATTGAGGAACCTACTAAATTAGAATTAAAACAACTGCCAGAACACTTAGAATATGCCTTTTTAGGAGAGAACTCAACTTTGCCAGTCATTATTGCATCAAATTTAAGCTCTAGAGAAAAGGAAGAACTGCTCCAGGTATTAAGAAAACATAGGCAAGCCATAGCCTGGAAAATTTCAGATATCAAGGGAATTAATCCCTCTTTCTGTACTCACAAGATTTTAATGGAAGATGAATATAAACCAGCAGTGCAAGCTCAGAGACGATTAAATCCTAACATGAAGGAAGTCATAAAGGCTGAGGTAATTAAACTTCTTGATGCAGGTATCATTTATCCTATTTCTGATAGTTCTTGGGTAAGCCCCGTGCAGGTTGTTCCTAAGAAAGGTGGGCTAACCGTGGTATCCAATGACAAAGAAGAACTCGTGCCAACACGAACAGTCATAGGATGGAGAGTATGCATAGATTACCGAAAGCTGAATGACGCCACTTGAAAAGATCATTTTCCTTTGCCCTTTATCGATCAAATGTTAGAAAGATTAGCCGGTCACATGTATTATTGCTTCCTAGATGGCCTCTCCGGTTACTTCCAAATTCCGATAGCTCTAGAAGATCAGGAAAAAACGACGTTCACATGCCCATACGTTACGTTTGCATATCGTAGAATGCCTTTTGGTTTATGTAACGCTCTTGCTACTTTTCAGCGATGCATGCTAGCTATTTTTAACGAATTTGTGGAAGATATCATGGAGGTATTCATGGACGATTTCTCTGTTTTCGGTAACTCTTTCCAACACTGTCTAAATAATCTAAAACTTGTTTTCATAAGATGTAAAGAAACAAATCTAGTGTTAAATTGGGAAAAATGTCATTTCATGGTTCAGGAAGGTATTGTACTAGGACATAAAATCTCTAATAGAGGAATAGAGGTAGACAAAGCTAAAGTTGAAACTATTGAGAAATTACCCCCTCCCAGTTCAGTTAAGGCTATAAGAAGTTTTTTAGGACATGCCAGTTTTTATCGTAGATTCATTAAGGACTTTTCTAAAATAGCTAAGCCTTTAACTAAATTGCTAGAAAAAGACATACCTTTTAACTTCGACCAAGAATGTTTAGAGTCCTTTAGCACCCTTAAAAACAATTTAATCAGCGCTCCAATTATGATTTCGCCTGATTGGAATCTGCCTTTTGAACTAATGTGCAATGCAAGTGATTTTGCCGTAGGTGCAGTTTTAGGACAGCGAAGGGACAAGCACTTCCAACCGATCTACTATGCCAGCAGAACATTGACAACTGCTCAAGCCAACTACACCACCACAGAGAAAGAATTACTAACTTTTATCTTTGCTTTTGATAAATTCAGATCTTATTTAATCTTGTCAAAAGTCATTGTTTTTACTGACCATTCAGCTCTTCGTTATCTCTTAGCCAAACCTGATGCAAAACCTCGGTTAATAAGATGGATTTTACTTTTACAGGAATTCGACTTGGAAATTAAAGACAAGAAAGGAGTCGAAAATTTAGCAGCAGATCACCTCTCGAGACTAGAAAATACACAACCCAGGTACCTCGAAAAGATAAACGATATGTTCCCTGAAGAACAACTCCTAACTTTAGTAGGTACGACACTTCCTTAGTTTGCCAATTTTGCAAATTATTTAGCAGCCAATATAACCCCAAAAAGGCTAACCCATCAGCAAAAGAAGCGATTCTTTGCTAATGTGAAAAACTACTTTTGGGAAGATCCTTTTCTTTTTCGAATTTGCGCAGATCAGGTCATACGAAAATGCGTTGATGACATAGAGGAATATCAAATTTTGGAACACTGCCACTCAGGACCCATAGGAGGACACCACAATGGAACCAGAACCGCCCATAAAGTTCTCGAATCAGGTTTTTACTGGCCTACACTTTTCAGAGATGCCAACAGGTATGTGACTTCTTGTGATAAATGCCAACGAACAGGTAATATCTCCCAACTTAATGAAATGCCTCAAAACTATATACTTTCATGTGAAATATTTGATGTATGGGGTATAGACTTCATGGGACCCTTCCCTAATTCATTCGGAAATAAGTACATACTAGTAGCAGTAGATTACATGTCAAAATGGGTAGAAGCTCAAGCCTTACCTACAAATGATGCTAGAATGGTAGTACGATTTTTGAAGAAGATTTTTTCTCGATTTGGAACACCTAGGATAATCATAAGTGATAGGGGCACACACTTTTGCAATACCCAATTTGAAAAAATTTTAAGAAGGTATGGAGTACACCACAGAACAGCCACCCCCTACCACCCACAAACTAGCGACCAAGTCGAAGTGACAAACAGAGAACTGAAGCGCATCCTAGAAAAAACCATAGAATCAAATAGGAAGGACTGGTCTAGAAAATTAGATGATGCACTATGGGCTTACAGAACTGTGTTTAAAACACCCATAGGAACATCTCCTTATAAACTCGTTTATGGAAAAAATTGTCATCTACCATTTGAACTCGAGCATAAAGCATTCTGGGCTATAAAATTTCTAAACTTTGATCTTAAAAGTGCAGGTGAAAAGAGACTTCTGCAGCTAAATGAGCTAGATGAATGGCGCTACAATGCATACGAAAATTCATGATTATATAAGGAAGCCGTGAAGTGACGTCACGACAAAAGGCTAAAACAACCTAAGCAGTTCGAAACAGGTGATCTCATTATACTTTACAACTCAAGATTGAAACTATTCCCTGGAAAACTCAAATCAAGGTGGTCAGGTCCATTTACCATTCTCAAAGTCTTTCCATACAGCGCTGTCTAGGTAACACACCCCAACCACGGTACTTTCAAGGTAAATGGCCATAGGCTAAAACATTATAAAATTGAGAATTTTGCAGAAAACAAGGAGGAGCTTAGGCTCCATCCTGTTTCTTCTTGACATCTCTAAGAAGAGTCGAGCTTAGACCCTAAATAAGCGCTTCTCGGGAGGCAACCCAAGCACTAACATAGTAACCTCTTTTTTTTAAAAATTTTTCATGATTTTATTGCATAAACTAACACTTTTCCTGCAGAAAATATGGACCACACGGCCAGGCACACTGGCGTGCCTAAGGCTGTGCGCATACCGAAAAGCAGAGACACGATCGTGTGGGCAGACCGTGTGCAAACAGAGTACCGTTTCCCCAAAACATGGGCTTCCGATAAAATCCCACGGCCGTGCAAAATGGCCGTGGCGACTCTTCGACATCTACACGGGTAAGATAGAAAAACACACGGCCGTATGATATGGCCGTGGCAACCCTGCAACTTCCACACGGGTAAACATAGAGCCACACGCCGGTGCCACAAGCCCGTGGAAGCTACTGTCAATTCCAACACGCCCGTGTACTCTATTACACGCCCGTGCGTTTAACGAAGGACTGATCTCCACGGCCGTGTATACCTTACCACGCCCGTGCATTTAACGAAGGACTAATCTCCACGGCCGTGCTCAAAGGAAACACGGGCGTGCTCATCGAACGTGGCACGCCAAAAACCTCCAATTTTCGAAAAGCACGGGCTCCACACGACTCACACGGGCGTGCGATATGCCCGTGTGACCCAAAATGTATATATACAGGGCCATTTCTCTCTTCCCATTTCATCTAAACCCTAAGCTTTTTCCCTCAAAACCTCTCCAAACCTCTAAAAACACCACCACAGCCCTCTAAAATGCTACCATTCTAGATTTTCTTGATCCACACGCCCGTGCAACAGTACCCACGAACGTGTGACACCAAATTTGGTTTTATTTTCTCCCTTTTTCTCATTTATTTTATTTTTACTGCATTTTTTATTAATGTTATTATTGATTTAGGCTATTAGAGAATCAGGAAATAGAGAATAATCTAGAATAGTCTAAAATTCTGCTTGCCATTTTAGATTCCATTTGCCAATTTTATGCCATTTAACACCATAGTTAGTTGCCACCTAATACACATTGTAAATATGCCACTTAAACACACATGAATATGCCATTTGTTGCTTAGTTTAGTATATATACATTCATTCATAAAAGGAATCGCTATGCAAATTTTAAAAATGATTAGATTCTACTACCAAGGTTAATTCTCATTCATATTAGGAATTTTTTTATTTTATTACTCAGCCTCTTTATTTTTAATTATTTGCATTTCTTATTTTTCTTATATTTTAATATCAATTACTATTTTTTTGTAGATTCCATGTCATCTTCCCGAGCCAGGAAAGCTGCCGCCCCGCCTCTAAGAAACGAAAGGGGCCAGGGAGTTCTTCGACTAGGCCCACTTCTGAGGTGCGCCACCCATTTTTTACTTTTTCACAAGACTCCCAAGAAGAACGCTACCAGCTACTGCGTGACCGCAATATCACAATGGGCCGATGCATCGACTGGAGGGCCCTCGAACAAGTACGCCTGGTAGATAATGTTCGGGCCCTGCTCGCCACTGACCCATGGGACCAGTTCTTTCAGATCGTGGAGCCCACATACCTTGAACTCACTCTCGAGTTCTGTGCCACATTCCACCTTCAGACGGTGATGACACGATTCCATGATCCTGGGACAGTCCAATTTCGGTTGGGAGGGCTCGTTTGACAACTCAGCGTCCCAAAATTCGGTGTGGCACTCGGCCTTTACACCGAGCAGTTTATGGCTGAGGAGAGTTTCCCCACCCTTTTTAGGCGCATCCATATCCGACCCCTTGATTGCTGGAAAGAGATTGCCCCAGGAAGACAACTATACAACCCTAGCGTCAGCAAAGCCTCCGCTCTCCCTCCCTCTCTCAGGTATATCCACGCACTCCTAGCTCATACTATTACAGGTCGCCGAGAGAGCACAGGCGTCGTCAACACACACGACGTCTATTCTTATGGTGCATGGTGAATGGCCACCCCATTAACCTTGCATATTTCATCGCACTCGCCATGCAACATCAGACCGAGAGGCACCGCAAGGGAGTCGTATCCATGGGCCCGTACATCACTCGACTAGGCCATTACTTCGGCCTATTTAACACTACAGCCCAGACCTCCTCCTACACCTTACTTGGCCAGATGTCCTCCCAGGGCATCCAGAGCATGCTTTCAATGAGGATGGTCAAGCGACGTCTCGGTGGCGACCACTTCCACTTCCGCCTTGTCCAAGAAGGCGAGGATCCAGAGGACATTCCTGATGATGTCCCACCGCCACCACCAGCAGAGGACGTGCCAGCTGAGCTACCACGCCCTAGACGACCACCGCAGATGGTAGCATCCAGTATTGACATATCCGAGCGCCTGGACCACTTTGAGCAGCGCCTCGATTACATCGACGCCACCTTATCGCACATATGTCAACACCTTGGCATCGTCCCACCACCACGAAACCCACCAGAGGATTAGATCCTTTTTTATTATTTTTATTTTATTTTATTTTATTTTATTTTTACTTTTGTTTTTGTTTTATTTTATTTTATCTTCTATCTTTCTTTTTCTACCTAGTACACACTAATCTTAACCTCTAAATGTTAATTCTTCTTTTTCCTTTTGCAGCTTTTAATTTTCTTATATTTTTCGTTATTTTGAATTTTAGTAAATTTTCTATTTTATTATCATAACGGTTATCTCCGAACGAAATAATCCCTCTTCATCTTAACCTCCCACGACTAATAAATCCCTTCGCAGTTTCAAAGGAGCTCTACAGCTCAAATCTCTATGAAAAAGGGAACACAGTGCCAAACCTACTAGCTCTTCCACTAATCCATCCAAAGCAGGGAGTTTCATACCCTTCCCTATCTTATGATGCTATGCTTTTAATTGCTATTAATATTCTCCTTGTACATTGAGGGCAATGTACATCTTAAGTGTGGGGGAGGGGTAACTTACTTTCACTTTTTATACTATCTTTGAAACCCCTGAACTTTTCCTAATAGCAATATCTTCAGTCTCCTATTAGGAATTTATTCTGATTAATTTATGATTTCTATCGATATATTGAGAATTAAGATATAGGCGCTTGTACTTTGATTATTCAAACTTTAAAACATTAGGGAATCAAGCATAATAAGTTGAAATTTTTGAGAATCCCCAATTTTTGCATAAGTTATTTTCCCTAATTTTAAACACTATCTTGAGATTTGAAATTCGCAGGATTGACATCAAAAGCCATAATTCTGGTGAGATTTTTGAGCCTTTTTGAGCATACATTTTCTTCGTGCTCACTTTTATTATTGCTTTGAGTGAGTCAATACTGAATCGTGATTCTAGAACTTGCTTTGATTATACATGTCAAGACCATATCATTGATTTGATATACTGAAATGATAAAGGCACATAGGATTTAACCCACTCACTCCACAAAAAGCCTACCTCCATAAATCTAACCCTTAGTAAACCCCGTTGAGCCTAACAAACTTTTCTATTGACTCACCCTCTAATTATTAACCAATAACCCATTTTTTGTTGAATTTCATTCAATTATTTTGATCCCTATTTTTTGTCGAGATTTGAGTTGAATTTTTCATCTAGCTTTATTCTCTTTTCTAAATTGTAAAGTTTTGTTCAATTTATTATAAATACTTGAATTGTTCTTTAAAAAAAAAATGAATGGATGAGTACATACAGTCAAATTCAATTGTAACTTGTAATAGTCGAACAAGTTTTTGCATATTTCTATTTTAAGGCTACCAAGGCAGAAATGATAGTTTCACAAGAATTAGCTGAGAAATATGTTCCAGTGATAGAGATTTTTCTAGCTAGATAATTTTTCAGTTCAATCTCGATTCTAACCTTCTTTTTTGCAGCTGTGACAACACCCCTAACCAAGCCCCGTTACAACCATTAAAAGACCTTTTGATCAATGTATCATATTAAAATTTAGTGGTGGAGATTTGATTTTCTTGCAAGCTTATGGTAATAACTTTTCAGGTTGACTAAGGAGTGCTTAAATGTTGAACCCTAAACACTTCGAATGGATAGAGTGAACCTTTAGTAAGGATGTCAACTCCTGTTAATTAAGATGGAGAGATAACTACTTAGAAGGAAGGAAGAAACTTATGTTTTCAATGATAAAATTCTCAACTTAGAGTGATTGAGTCTTTAAATGTTCTTGAGATTGAATTTTCATTGTATAACTACCTGTGGATTAATTCGAAGCATTATTGATAAGGGTTATAGATCAAGAAGAATGGTTTCCTTTAGGGATTGAGATGTTGCTTGAGGACAAGCAAAGGTTTAAGTGTGGGGGTATTTGATAAGCGCTAATTTATACATATTTTTACCTCATGTTTAGCCTATATTTTGGATGAATTATTATCAATTTAGTAAGAATTGGTGCTCTTAATCTTTCTTTTGCATATCTTATACTCAGGAAAGCATAGAGGAGATGAAAGAATAGAAAATGGGCCCAAAACGGTGAAAAATGGACCATAAAGCACGAATCACACGGGCCAGGAGATGCCACACGGCTGTGCCACACGGGCGTGCCTCACGAAGATCATACGGACAAAGCCCCAACAAGTACGGCCACTATACACGGGCGTGCTAAATCACACAGCCTCTATCGAACCTATACGGGCATGGCACACGGGCGTGTTCTAGTCGCGGGAAAGACGAATTTCACTCGAATTGGGATGCTTAGGGGCTAAGAAAGAATCCCCAAAACCTCTCTATATAAAGACCCTATGAGGGAACATAGAGGAGGGCCTTCTTCCATCTTTTACACACCCTCTATATTCTTTTCCTCTCGTCTTTCTGCCACACCACAGGTAGAAGCAAGGGATTACTCCAAGGGAGAAGCCAATCGATTCATCTCAGAAGCCGAAGTTCTGCATCAACATAGAGGATTCTCCTAAATTCCTTCAGGGGTTTTTGGTTTCTTTTATGATTTGTTATTTTATAACTTCTGAGATGTTTTCTTTTATTATTATGAACAAAACCCCTCAAATACTTGAGGGGGATGAAACCTAAGACAGATCTTGTTATTTATTCTTGATTATTATGAGAATTACTTGAATTGTTCTTAATTATGTGTTTTTAATCCTTGATTTAATAGTCCTAGGTATTGATTCAAGAATTGGATGTGCTTAGAGCAGAGGAGCAAAAGTCCCTGTGATAAGAGTAGATCTACCATAATTAAGCGGAGTTGCATGCAACCCTAGACATAGGGCGACATAAATCTACCGGATTAGGGTCAAACCTAATATGGGGAACCATAGATCGAATTAATGCAACCTAGGGAGTTAATTAATAAAGGAACTTTAATTAACAACTTAGGCCTAGTTGCTCTTCACCTCGACGGAGGGTTTAGCATAGATTAGGGATCTCTACGGATCAAGTCAAGTAAATAACTCGTATAATTCAAGAAAATAATAACAAGTGAAGTCTAGGTGGATTCTCCCTTAAGTATTAATCATATCAATTAGCTTTTCCCTAAAAGTTCTTCCCAATTTATTTTTCCTGCTTTTCTTAGTTAGTTTTAGAGTTAGTTTTAAATAAACCCTCACTTAATTTTTAGGTTAAATAATAGAAAGAAAGTGAGTAATAGTACTTTCGGTTCCCTTGGGTATGATACTCGATCTTATCACTAGACTATACTACTGTCGACAGGTGCGCTTGCCTTAAAAACGTCGTGATATTAGTCAGTTTAGGTTTGATCAAGTTCTTTATAAATTTTATTACTTCATATCACGCCGATATCAGTCCCGAATCATTTCAATAGTATGATTTAGGGTCTCGATGACCCTTTTTAGGGGCATATTGAATGAATGAAAATAAATTAATTTTAGAAGCAAATTTTATATCTAGGTTGAGTAAGTTAAGTCCGAGAATGCCTCGCGCTTGACTCCGGCAACCGTCTTGGGTAAGGGGTGTTACAACTTGTTTACGGGAAAAGTTGTCATCTACCATTTGAGCTTGAACATAAAGCATTTTGGGCTATTAAATTCCTGAATCTTGATTTTAAACTTGCAGGTGAGAAACGTCTAATGCAACTAAATGAGCTGGATGAATGGCGCTGCAATGCATACGAAAACTCACGACTATATAAGGAGGCCACAAAGCAACGCTATGACAACCGGTTAAGAGAACCTAAGTAGTTCAAAACTGGTGATCTTGTCTTGCTATACAACTCAAGGCTTAAACTATTCCCTGGAAAACTTAAATCAGAATGGTCAGGCCCATTCACTGTTCAAACTGTCTTCCCACACGGCACAGTCGAGGTAGCCCATCCAAACCACGGCACTTTCAAGGTAAACGACCATCGGCTTAAACATGATAAAGATAAGGATTTCAGGAATAATAGGGAGGAGCTTTAGCTCCACGAACCCTCGTAATGACACACGCAAGCAGAGTGGAGCTTAGACTCTAAATAAGTGCTTCCCAGGAGGCAACCCGAGCACTAACTTAGTAAAATATTTTGTAACACCCCTTACCCGAGACCGTCCACGGAGTCGAGCACGAGGCGTTACCGGACTTTACTTACTCAAACGGGCATAAAAATGTGTTTTTTAAAATTAATTTATTTTCATTCATTCAATACGTCCCAAAAAAGGAGTCATCGAAACCCTAAATCATGGTATTGAAATAGTTCAGGACCAAACTGGGATCAAGCAAATATCACTAGTTACTTAAACGAGCCAAAATGAATTATTTCTCTATTCCTTATAAAACTATCCAACTGTATCACATTAAAAAAAATCATATCTCAAGTTACGAAATTTAAAATCAAGATCCATAAATTTTCCCTAAATCTAGACTCATGTATCTATTTACTAATGTTTTTCTAGAATTTTTGGTTTAGCCAATTAGTACAGTTTATTACTTAAAGTCTCCCCTGTTGAACAGTCTGACTACTCTGACCTCTGTTCACTACAAACAAAGTTTCTCTCTGTAAAAAACTCAAATAGGCATGATGTCTATTTCATTAAAAACTAGACTCAATAATAAATCTAGGCATATAAATTATAACACCTAATTATTTATGTACAATTTATGGTGAATTTTTAAATTTAGAACAGAGGATCACAGAGTCAGTCTTGAGTAGTCTCACTCAAGTGCAAATAACTCATAATATACTACTCTTTTGCTTACTCTGTTTCTTTTACATGAACATATACTCATTAAAATTTAATTTCATGCCTCATTCACCTTTTAATTCCATTTCTACTATTTTTAGTGATTTTTAAAACTCACATCATTGCAGCTGTTTGAATCTGTTTTTAAATTACTTTCACTTTTTTTTCATAGTTTCCTTGTAATAGTTACCATTCAAGCATACATACTATTAAACATGTATATGATTAGCCATTCCATTAGCTATTCACTAGCAAGTATTTATACACCATTCATTGAACTTATCATATCAAAAGAAGCCAAGTCCCTATACATGCCATACACAAAATGAGACATCTAACTGTACCAAAATGATTCCTTCGATAGTGTGACCTGATCTCCGACGTTCCTTTCTATTCCCGAGTGAGCTTGGCAATAACTATAAAAAGAAGGAAAATAAAAAGAGTAAGCACTAGGCTTAGTAAGTTTACAAGCAAATTACAACATTCATCATAAACGATAATTATTCAATATTTCACCTAGCATCATAAGCTTTCTTTACACCTCATTTCCTACCTGATCTTCTCAGTACTCATGAATATAACTTACCTTTCCCTTGCTGATAAATTTTCCATAATTTAACTTGTACAATAGCCCGTTGAACCGCTTGAAATACTAGGGATATTCGGGTTTTCCTGTCTGATAATAATCTGCCATTGCCATGTCCTTGACATGGACTTACATGAAATGTTCCTGTCTTTCCAAAGCCATATATTTGATATGGACTTACATGGATTATTCCTGTCTCCAAAGCCATATATCTGATATGGGCTTACATGGCTCATTCCTGTCCTGTCCTGTCGACCCTAAATGTCATGACATTTGTATCCCTATATTTCTAAAGTTCAACGGGACCTTTTGATACTCTTTCTCTGTCATCTCGTCTATGATTCGACTTTGAATATTTTCATAAAATAAATGTATAAATGCTGGAAGTTAACAACATTAATGTAATATAATGAAATATTGCATTTATTTACCGTAAACTTACCTCAATACAAAATATGACTAAACTTAACAATTTAGTCCTTTACTTTCTCTTTTCCCCGATCTACTCCCGAATTTCGTTCTTCTTGATCTATAATAGCAAATTTAGCTTATTTAATACTCACATTTATCAAAACAGTCCTTGACTCTAACTTTGGAAAAATTACATTTTTGCCCTTAAACTTTTGTATATTTACTCTTTTGCCCCAAGGCTCGGAAATCAAACTTTATCACAAATTCTTATGTTTTAAGACATGCTGATCATTTATTTACCAAAAACAACCTCAAATTCCCACTATAACATGTACTTACGAACAATAGGTATTTTTACCGATTAAGCCCTTTTACTCGTTTTTACCTAAAACCGAGTAGTCCAAGTTGTCTAGCATAATTTAAAACATCATATGCTATCATAAAACATCAAAATAAACACTTTTCACCTCTGGGTATTTTTCCAAATATGAACCCTAGCTTAAATTATAGCTAGCATAAGCTTTATCGAAATACCGGGATTCCAAAAACATAAAGAACATTAAAAACGGGGCTTGGAATCACTTACTATGGAGCTTGGAAGCTTGAAACAAACCCTAGCTATAGAGAACCCTTGAAATTTCGTGCTAATGAAGAAGATGGACATATTTTGCCATCTTTTTCCCTTTTTTAATCTTTTAATTACTAAATGACTAAAATACCCTTCATGCCTTTCTTTGAAAATTTTTCATGTACAAGCCCATTTTTGGCCAAAATTTTAGAAATTGGTCAAATTGCTATTTAAGACGTCCTAATTAATATTCCAAAGAAATTTCATACTAAAAGCTTCTAGAATGCAAGTTTTGCAACTTATTTAATTTAGTCCCTAATTTCAAATTAAGCATTTTACGTATATAATTTCTTCACGAAATCATCACACCATCATGAAATCATATCATAAACATCAAAATAATTATAAAATAATTATTTCTATCTCAGATTTATGGTCACGAAACCACTGTTCCGTTTAGGCCCTATTTTTGGATGTTACATATTTTATTTCAGCTTTCTAGTACATCAACTAAGCCTTTGAATTCAGGATTTTCGAGCCACACGGCCATGCCCACGGGCGTGCCTACGACCGTGTGGACACTATGAGCAAAGACACGGTCGTGTAATATGGCCGTGTACAAGCAGGGTAAAATTTTACACGGTCGTGCAATATGGCCGTGTACAAGTAGGGTAAAATTTCTTCTAACACACGGGCTTCGACAAATTGCCACGGCCGTGCGATGTGGTCATGCCCGAAACTGCCAAACCAAACACGGGCGTACGACACGCCCGTGCCTCAAGGCCGTGGTCGACACTGTCAATTCAGACATAGGTGTGTGACCTACTACACGACAGTGGGAGAAGCAAACATCGAAGGATACGACCGTGCGACACAGCCGTGCTTCTCAACACGCTCTGGGAACATGGGCGTGTGTCTCAAACTAGGCGCACCAAAACCCCCAATTTTTGAACCACACGGGCAAAAGCTGAGTCACACGGGCGTGTGATATGCTCGTATGACCTAAAAATCTATATAAACAAGCCACTATTCACTTACTTCTCCATTTTAAACCCTAAAAACTCCCACCCAAAACCCACATCAAGCTTCCCCAATGCCGCCGCCGATCCCAATAGCACCACCACGCCCGTGCAACGTTGCCACGACCTGCACCACCCTAATAGTCACCCATTCGGTTCCCCTTTTCTTACTTTTCTCTTCATTTTAATATCATGTATCTATTTTATTTGTTTATGTTATCATTTATTTAGTTAAATGCTTGATTATTGTTAGGAAATCCATTCATTTAGCAAGAACAATCTAGAATACTTATTACTATAGAATTTTTCAACATGCCACTTAGAATCATCTTGTGCTGCCATCTTTAGTTTTCTTAGGCCATTAGTTTTTAACCCAAATTAGTATTTAAACAGCCACATTTTGTTCCTCTTCATGATTAGATAAACCAAATTACTTTCTTAACACTAGCTTTTGCATGGAACTAGGTACTAAGTCTTTGATTAAATTATTTTGAGTATTGTTCAACTCTCACCTAATTATGAATACTAACAATATTTATGCCAATCTTCTTTCTTTCTCATTTTCTTTCAGTCATAATGTCATCATCGAGAGGGAAGAAAGCTGTCGTTCCTACTTCAAAAAAGCGAAAAGGGCCTGATGGTTCATCCTCCAGACCTACTGTGACAACCCAAAATAGGGCCTAACCATAACTATGGTTTTGTAACCATAAATCTGAATTAAAATATTTAAATTCTAAAAATTTTATGTTTTTCTGATTTATTAAATATGCTTTGTGTGAAAAATCGTTTAGAAAATTTATTGATTTGATGGCTAATTGAAATTTGGGACTAAATTGCAAGATACGACAAATGCGTGTGAAATTGTTGAAATAAGCACTTAATCAAAATGTGATATGAAATTAGGAGTGTTTATATTGTTATTAAACCATGAGTTAGTGGTATGGACACAAAAAGGGCATTTCTAGAAATGTTCATGAGTAATGTCATTAAGGGCATTTTTGTCCAAATTACTAAAAGACAAATAAGAAGATGAAAATGGGTGTAAAAGTGTTCATCTTCTTCTTCTATGGCTTCCAAAATTTCCTTTCTCCATAGCCAAGGGTTTTGAGCTTTTTCAAGCAAATTGTAAGTGCATTTTAGCTTCGTTTTTGATTATTTTGATATTTTTGAGTTTCTCTAAGCTTAAATTTCATGATTTTACCATTTGTTTGGGGAGATATTGGGTTTTAAAAATCTACCCATTCTTAGAAAATTTGTGAATTGATGAGAAATGGTAGAAAATGAATTCTTGAAATCTTATTTACGGGTTTTCTGAATAGTTTTCGGTAAAAACGTCCCTAAGGGACTAAAATGAGAAAAATGGAAATTTGTTCATAAGTATATGAAAATGTGTGATTCTTGGATTGTTATTATGAAAAAGGATTTAACTAAGTCTAAAATGCAAGAAAATAGAATGAAATTGAGTTTACGAGACTAGGGGCAAAATGGTCATTTAGCCAAAAGTCTGAATTGTGAACGAATTTGAGTAAGGAATTGATAAAATGTGTTAAATGTTTCTATTTAGATCAAGAAAGAAGAGAAAGCGATCGAGATCGTGGAAAAGAAAAGGTAGTCGACTAATTCGAGGTTTAGTCATTTTGTTATCGAGGTAAGTCATGTGTAAATTATAGAACTCTTATATCATTGTAAATTATTTGATGGTTTCTATGTGAGAAAAATGTTAAAGTAAATTACGAATTATGAAATTGTATGATATTATATTCTGTAAATCCCATTTGAACTGTAAGAATGTCTCTGGATATGGGTGACATGTCACTTGAGGGTCTTAGATTCTGTCTGAATCTGTATCCCGGGTGCTGGGTGTACTTGCATGTGTTACAGTCACCTGTCAGCTTGTGTGAGCAGGCCCGTGGATTACATCCGCATTTTGTGATCTGAAGTAGCTTCGGCTACATATTCTGGTAGCTTCAGCTACGTATTCTGATGGCTTTTGCTATAACTCTGTATTGGCTTCAGCTACATTTCTGTGAGGCACTTCTGTGCTAACCTCTGTGTATCCATTTCTGCTCTAAATGTTAAACGGGATTAATGTTATTATGTGAAGCAATTCTGTAGGATAAGTAGCTGAAAACGAACTGATTATGATATGTGTATGGATGTCTATATTTGGACAATTTTGGTAAGGAGGTGAATGAGTAAGTAATGTGATTGTTGCAGATGTGCTATGTGGAAAGTAAACAGCTTAATTAGTTATTGCGTAGATGCTATTAATTTACTTGTGACTTACTAAGCTATTTGTAGCTTACTGCCCTTCTTTTTCCCTTTCCTTATAGGTTACCGAGCATAAAGTATACTTGGATTGGTGATCAAAGGAGGCTCGTCTTACACTATCAAGCTACTTTGATATATGTATACATGATTTTGATATTTTGATCTTAGCATGTATAGGTGGCTAGTCATTGTATCAGTATTGTTTTATAAGTCAAATAACATAGGTTTATATGTGATACTCATTTTGTAAATGGTGTTCATATATGTAGTCATTTTGAGTCTATGTTATTGGAATGGGCTGAGATGAATGGTTTGTGTATCTATTTGTATTTTAGGGAGGCCAAGGCTTGGTAAATAGCCTAGCACGGCCTGCACGGTAGGGCACACAGGCGTGTTCCATGGTCGTGTGTGATTTGGCAGATTACTCCACGGTCGGGTGGCACGAGCGTGCCTAGGCTGTGGGCGACACACGGCCTGTCCCTACAGGTGTGCGCTCAGACCGCGCCTCCCCTACACCTAAAAGTTTATTTAGGGTACCACACGGGTAGGAGAAATGGCCGTGTGTCTCAGCCGTGTGGGGTACACGTCCCCCAAACGGTCGTGTGGTGTGACCGTGGCCAATTGGCTAGTTTCGACCATGGTTGCCTAACACGGGTGTGTGAAGACCACACGGTCTAATGACACGGCCGTGCTAAAAGTAACACAGGCGTGTGACATTGTTTTAAAAGTGAAAAATTTTTCGGGTTTCCTACGTGATAGTATTCGAATCCTAATCATCTGAACTGTCCGTATTGTGCTAGTAAATCCTCGATAAGGATAATTATCAAATGTTTTGATTGCAAATTGGGTTTGTACTCTGGTAAGTTCGGTAACGCTCATTACTCGATTTCAGCGATGGTTTCGGGTAAGGGGTGTTACATTTTTATTGGTATCAGAGCTACGGTTTAGTTGATTCTCGGACTAACATAGCGAGTGTAATAGTCAGTCTATACATTCCATATTCGAAACTTGATAGTGTGACGACTTCTAATGATTTTGAAATGTGTTCTATTATAGTAAATGGATCCCAACTGAGATACTGCAGATGATGCTCAGAGTAATGCTCCTGCTCCCGCGCAAGGGAGAACGCCTGTTGAGAGTATACACGAGACTTAGGGTCAGGGAGATGAGGCTCGGGAAGCCTTTTTCCATATGATGAGCAATTGGTATACGGAGTTTATTCGGGTGAATCTGAATGCTCAACCTCCTCTGCCCCCTCATGCTTCTCAAGCCGTTCCCATAGCCTCTCCACGAACAGAAGTGGTAAGACTATCAAGCCTCTAGTAGATAAGATCAGAAAATATGAGGCTGAAGAATTCCGAGCTAATGTGGATGATGACCTAGAGAAAGCTGAATTTTGGTTAGAAAGCGTGGTCAGGGTGCTAGATGAGTTGTCTTGTACCCCAGAAGAAAGTCTGAAATGTGCCACTTCATTGTTACGAGATTCTGCTTATCACCAGTGGAAGACTTTGATATCATTGGTTCTGAAAGAGAAAATTTCATGGGATTTCTTTTTGGAAGAATTTCGTAAAAAGTACATCAGTCAGCGGTTTATCGATCAGAAGCGGAAAGAATTTCTGGAGTTAAAGTAAGGGCAAATGTTAGTAGCTGAGTATGGAAGAGAGTTCGTTAGATTAAGTAATTATGCTCAAGAGTTTGTAACTACTGAAGAAATACTCTGTAAGAGATTTGTAGATGGACTGAATGAAGATATCCGAGTACTTGTGGGAATATTAGAAATTAAAGAATTAGTAGTACTTGTTGAATGGGCCATTAAGGCCGAGGCATTGAGCAAAGAGAAAAGAAAAGTTGAAGGTGAAGCTAGAGATGCAAGAAAGAGATCAATGGGCCGATCATTTTAGTCACAGTCAAAGAAATCAAGAGAGATGAGTTCTCGATCAAATGTTTCGGTAAGTTTTTCTCAAAGGGATCGTGGTAAGCAACGCTTCAATCCGAAGGGTCAAACCACTTCTGTAACAAGTGTCGATAGCGTCAGATCTAATAGAATTGAGTGTCAACATTGTGGAAGAAGGCATCCTGGTGAATGTTATCTGCATAACCGAGCTTGTTTTAGATGTGGATCTCAAGATCATTTTATTAAAGACTGTCCTAAGAGAGAAGAGTTTAAGAAATCTCAGAATGTGAGACTGAGTAATGTGAGTAGAGGAAGACCACCAAGGAATGTGGGATTTGGAAATAGCAGTAAAAGAGAAAAGAAAGATACTACCGTAACGTCTGAAGTGAGAGCTCCAGCAAGAACATATGCTATACGGGCTCATGAGGAAGCGTCTTCACTTGAAGTTATCACTGGTACATTTTCTCTCTATGATAATTCTATTCTTGCTTTAATTGATTCAGGAGCAACTCATTCATATATGTGTGTGAAATTAGTGTCTGATAAGAATCTATGTATTGAGTCTACCGAATTCATGGTTAAAGTGTCGAATCCGTTAGGAAAACATGTGATAGTAGACAAAATTTGTAAGAACTGTCCTTTGATGATTCGTGGTCACTGTTTCCCTGTTGATTTAACGTTGCTTCCTTTTGATGAATTCGATGTTATTTTGGGTATGGATTGGTTAACTCTGCACGGTGCTAAAATAGATTGTAGACAAAAGATTCTTGAATTGAATTGTGGTAATGGTGAGATACTTCAATTGAAATAGATAAGTCAGATTGTGTTCCGACTGTGATCTCTACAATGTCTGCTTATAAATGTATGAAAAGTGGTTGTGAGGCATATTTGGCCTATGTGTTAAACACTAAGGTGTTTGAAAAGGAGATTGAATATGTGCCTGTGGTATGTGAATATTTGGATGTATTTTCGGAAGAATTGCCCGGGTTGCCTCCGGATAGAGAAATTGAATTCGGTATTGAATTACTTCCAGGTACTGCCCCATATCGATTACTTAGTATAGAATAGCGCCGACGGAATTGAAGGATTTGAAAGTACAGTTGCAAGAATTAACTGATAAAGGGTTTGTAAGACCGAGCTTTTCACCATGGGGTGCTCCGGTTCTGTTTGTTAAGAAGAAAGATGGATCATTAAAACTTTGTATTGATTATCGTCAGCTTAATAGAGTAACAGTGAAGAATAAATATCTGTTGCCTAGAATTGATGACTTATTTGATCAGCTTAAGGATGCTTCAGTGTTTTTTAAAATCGATTTGAGATCCGAGTATTATTAATTGAAGAACTAAAGAGTCTGATGTGCCTAAGACGACTTTTAGGACCCAGTGTGGTCACTATGAATTTTTGGTAATGCCATTTGGATTGACCAATGCTCCGGCCATTTTTATGGATTTGATGAATCGGATTTTCAGGCCTTATTTAGATAAGTTCGTAGTGGTTTTCATCGATGACATTTTGATATATTCTCAAGGTGAGTCTGAGCATGTTGAACATTTGAGAATTATACTTCAGACCTTGAGAGAGAAGAAATTGTATGCCAAGTTCAGTAAAAGTGAGTTCTGGCTTAGTAAAGTTGGGTTTCTGGGGCATATTGTTTCGGGAAAAGGTATCTGAGTAGATCCGAATAAGATATCAGTAATAGTTGAATGGAAGCCTCCTAAGAATGTGTCTGAAGTTAGGAGTTTTTTGGGTTTAGCCGGGTATTACCGTCGGTTTGTAGGAGGTTTTTTGATAATAGCTTCACGGATTACGAGACTGTTACGGAAGGAAGTTAAATTTGTGTGGACTGACAAGTGTCAGCAAAGCTTTGACAGGTTGAAAAAGTGTTTAACTGAGGCACCAGTGTTAGTGCAACCTGAGTCGAGGAAAGAATTTTTTGTTTATTTGTTTTGATGCAAGAAGGAAAAGTAGTAGCTTATGCCTCTCAACAATTAAAGCCACATGAAAGAAATTATCCGACTCACGATCTAGAGTTAGCTGCTATAGTTTTCACCTTGAAGATATGGCAACATTATTTGTACGATGAAAGATGTAAAGTGTATACAGATCACAAAAGTCTTAAGTATGTAATGACTCAAAAAGATTTGAATTTGCGACAACGAAGATTGTTGGAATTAGTAAAAGACTATGAACTTGTGATTAACTATCATCCAGGTAAAGAAAATGTGGTTGCTGATGCCTTAAGTAAAAAATCTTTATTTGCTTTGAGAGCTTTGAGTACGGATTTATCGTTGTCTGCTGATGGTTCGTTGATAGCCAAGTTAGTGGCTAAGCTGTTATTCTTACAAGAAATTTGTGAAGCTCAGAAATTAGATAGTGATTTATTAACGAAGTGGACTTAGTGTGAAACAGATGATAGTTCTGATTTCCAGATTGATTCAAATGGTTGTCTACTATTTCGTGACAGAGTTTCTGTACCGAGAAATACTGAACTGATTTGGAAGATTTTGCATGAAGCTCATGATAGTCGTTGCTCAGTACATCCTGGTAGTGTGAAAATGTATCAAGATCTAAAGAAAGTGTATTGGTGGCCGGGTATGAAACGAGATATTTCTGAATATGTAACAAAGTGTTTAGTGTGTCAGAGAGTAAAAGCAGAACATCAGTTACCTTCGGGATTCCTCCAGCCAACTATGATTCTCGAATGGAAATGGGAAAGGATTACCATGAATTTTGTTTCTGGATTACCTTTAACGCCGAGAAAGAAAGATTCTGACTGGGTAATAGTTGATAGGTTAACTAAGTCAGCTCATTTCATTCCGGTGAGAATGGACTTTTCTTTGGATAAATTAGCAGAGTTATATGTTTCTGAGATAGTTAGATTGCATGGTGTGCTTGTATCTATTATTTTCGATAGAGATCCGCGTTTTACCTCGAGGTTCTGGAAGAAGTTAGAAGAGGCGTTAGGTACTAAATTAAGTTTTAGTACTGCCTTTCATCCTCAAACAGACGGGCAATTAGAAAGAGTGATTCAAGTGCTTGAAGATATGTTAAGATTTTGTGTTTTAGAGTTTGAAGGTAGTTGGGATAAATATTTACCTTTGATTAAATTCGCGTATAACAATAGTTATCAGTCAACCATTAGAATGGCACCATATGATGCTTTGTATGGACGGAAATGTCGGATTCCATTGTATTGGACTGAACTTCGTGAGAAATACGTTCATGGGACCGATTTGATGAAAGAGACTGAAGATAAAGTAGAGATAATTCGAGATTGTCTGAAAACTATATCTGATCGCCAAAATTCGTATGCGGATTTGAAAAGAAAAGAAATTAAGTTTCAAGTAGGAGATAAAGTATTTTTGAAAGTGTCTCCATGGAAGAAAATTTTGAGATTTGGCTGAAAAGGTAAATTAAGTCCGCGTGTTATTAGTCCATATGAAGTAATCGAAAGAATAGGTCCAGTAGCCTATCGGTTATCTTTACCTCCGGAGTTGGAAAAGATTCATAATGTGTTTCATGTCTCTATGCTTCGTCGATACCGGTCAGATTCATCGTATGTGATTTCACCTACTGAAATTGAGATTCGATCAAATATGTCATATGATGAAGAACTGATTAAAATTTTAGCACGAGAAATGAAACAGTTGAGAAATAAAAGAATTGCTCTGGTAAAGGTACTGTGGCAACATCATGGAATGGAAGAAGCAACATGGGAAACGGAAGAGACTATGAGGAATCAATATCCCTATCTATTTACTGGTAAGATTTTCGGGACGAAAAGCCCTAAGGTGGAGAATTGTGACAGCCTAACATAGGGCCTAACCGGAACAGTGGTTTTGTAACCACAAATCTGAATTAAAATAGTTAAATTATGAAAATTTTATGTTTTTTCGATTTATTAAATATGCTATGTGTGAAAATCGTTTAGAAAATTTATTGATATGATGGCTAATGAAATTTGGGACTAAATTGTAAGATGCGACAAATGTGTGTGAAATTTTTGAAATAAGGACTTAATTGAAATGTGATATGAAATTAGGAGTGTTTATATTGTTGTTAAACCATGAGTTAGTGGTATGGACACAAAAAGGGCATTTCTAGAAATGTTCATGGGTCATGTCATTAAGGGTATTTTTGTCTAAATTACTAAAAGACAAATAAGAAGATGAAAATAGGTGTAAAAGTGTTCATCTTCTTCTTCTATGGCTGCCGAAATTTCCTTTCTCTATAGCCAAGGGTTTTGAGCTTTTTCAAGCAAATTGTAAGTGCATTTTAGCCCCGTTTTTTGATTATTTTGATATTTTTGAGTTTCTCTAAGCTTAAATTTCATGATTTTACCATTTGTTTGTGGAGATATTGAGTTTTAAAACTCTACCCATTCTTAGAAAATTTGTGAATTGATGAGAAATGGTAGAAAATGAATTCTTGAAATCTTATTTACGGGTTTTTCTAAATAGTTTTCGGTAAAAACGTCCCTAAGAGATTAAAATGAGAAAAATGGAAATTTGTTCATAAGTATATGAAAATGTGTGATTCTTGGATTGTTATTATGAAAAAGGATTTAGCTAAGTCTAAAATGCAAGAAAATAGAATGAAATTGAGTTTATGAGACTAGGGGCAAAATGGTCATTTAGCCAAAAGTCTGAATTGTGAACGAATTTGAGTAAGGAATTGATAAAATGTGTTAAATATGTCTATTTAGATCAAAAAAGAAGAGAAAGCGATCGAGATCATGGAAAAGAAAAGGTAGTCGACTAATTCGAGGTTTAGTCATTTTGTTATCGAGGTAAGTCATGTGTAAATTATAGCACTCTTATATCATTGTAAATTATTTGATGGCTTCTATGTGAGAAAAATGTGAAAGTAAATTACGAATTATGAAATTGTATGATATTATATTCTGTAAATCCTGTTTGAACTATAAGAATGTCTCTGGATATGGGTGACATGTCACTTGAGGGTCTTTGATTCTGTCTGATTCTGTATCTCGGGTGCTAGGTGTACTTGCATGTGTTGTAATCACCTGTCAGCTTGTGTGAGCAGGCCCGTGGATTACATCTGTATTTTGTGATCTGAAGTAGCTTCGGCTACATATTCTGGTAGCTTCAGCTACGTATTCTAATGGCTTTTGCCATAACTCTGTACTGGCTTCGGCTACATTTCTGTGGGGCACTTCTGTGCTAACCTCTGTGTATCCATTTCTGTTCTGAATGTTCAACGGGATTAATGTTATTATGTGAAGCAATTCTGTGGGATAAGTAACTGAAAATGAACTGATTATGATATGTGTATGGATGTCTATATTTGGACAATTTTGGTAAGGAGGTGAATGTGTAAGTAATGTGATTGTTGCAGATGTGCTATGTGGAAAGTAAACGGCTTAATTAGTTATTGCGTAGATGCTATTAATTTACTTGTGACTTACTAAGCTATTTGTAGCTTACTCCCCTTCTTTTTCCTTTTCTTATAGATTACCGAGCACAAAGTATACTTGCATTGGTGATCAAAGGAGGGTCGTCTTACACTATCAAGCTACTTTAGTATATGTGTACATGATTTTGATATTTTGATCTTGGCATGTATTGGTGGCTAGTCATTTTATAAGTATTATTTTGTAAGTCAAATAGTATAGGTTTATATGTGATACTCATTTTGTAAATGGTGTTCATATATGTAGTCATTTTGAGTATATGTTATTGGAATAGGCTGAGATGAATGGCATGTGTATCTATTTGTATTTTAGGGAGGCCAAGGCTTGGTAAACAGCCTGGCACGGCCTGCACGGTAGGGCACATGGGCATGTGCCATGATTGTGTGTGATTTGGTAGATTATTCCACGGTCGGGTGGCACGGGTGTGCCTAGGCCGTGGGCGACACACGGCCTGTCCCTACAGGCGTGCACTTAGACCATGCCTCCCCTGCACTTGAAAGTTTATTTAGGGTACCACACGGGCAGGGGACACGGCCGTGTGTCTCAACCGTGTGGGGTACACGGCCCCCAAAATGGTCGTGTGGTGTGACCGTGGCTAATTGGACAGTTTTGACCACGGTTGCCTAACACGGGTGTGTGAAGACCACACGGTCTAATGACAAGGCTGTGCTAAAAGTAACACGGGTGTGTGACATTGTTTTAAAAGTGAAAATTTTTATGGGTTTCCGACGCGATAGGATTCGAATCCTAATCATCCGAACTGTCCGTATTGTGCTAGTAAATCCTCGATAAGGATAATTATCAAATGTTTCGATTGCAAATTGAGTCGGTACTCCGGTAAGTTTGGTAACGCTCATTACTCGATTTTGGTGACGGTTTCAGGTAAGGAGTGTTACACCTACAGCCGAAGTTTGCCACCCATTTATTTAATTCATGTAGAACTCCCAAGAGGAGTTATTTCAGATACTACGGGCCAGACCCCTCGGAGTTGGAAGGTGCCTTGATTGGACCGTTTTAGAGCAGGTCCTACTAGCAGATGAGGTCCGGGCTTTGTTGATGACAGACCCATGGGAGCAGTTCTTCCAGATCGTGGAGCCCACCTATTTCGAACTCACTCTCGAGTTCTATGCCACGTTCCATCTACAGACAATGATGAGCAGACACGACGACCCAAGGACGATACAATTTCGTTTAGGAGGTTTCGTTCGTCAGCTTAGTGTACCAAAATTCGATACAGCTCTAGGCCTCTACACGAAGCAATTTATAGAGGAAGAGGACCTTTCTACGCTCCACCGCCACATCCACGTCTCTCCAGTCAACTGCTAGCACGCCTTAGTCCCTGCTCAGCCTTCATACGATCTCAGTCGCTCCAAAGCGACCAATCTCGCCCTATCTCTGAGGTACATACATGCCCTCCTCGTACACACACTGACGGGCAGATGCGAGAGCATAGGTGTCGTCAACACCCACGATGCCTACTTTCTATGGAGCATGGCGAGCGAACATGTCATCGACCTTACTTACTTCATCGCTCATGCCATCCAGCACTAGACCGAGAGGCATTGGAGAGGTGTAATCTCTATGGGCCCGTACATCACGCGATTGGCCCGCTACTTTGGCCTACTAAATACCGCGGCCCAGACATCCTCATACACCTTGATCGGCCAGATGTCCCCACAGGGCATCCAATCTATGTTACACATAAGGATGATTCAGCGTCGACATGGGACCGACCCTCCACAATACCAACTACTCAGAGACGCTGAGCAGGAGGACCCCGAGGACATTACTGATGATGTCCCACCACCAGAGGAGGCACCATCTGAGCCACCAACCCCTCGCCGCCTAGTTCATTCGGCAACTTCATATGCTGACATATCTGAGCGACTCACACGATTCGAGCAGTAGTGCTTTCAACGCTTCGATCATATCAACGCTAGTCTTCAACAGATATGCCAGCATATTCACATCTCATCACCACCCCCACCTCGCGACCCATCTGAGGATTAGAACTTCCTAATCCTCTTTTCTTATCTTTTATTTTCCTTTTTATGTTTCCATTTTATGCTATTTTACCTTTTTCATTATTTGAATTTTAGTATTTTTAGAACTTAGTTTATTTTATTTCAATTATTTCATATCGGCTATCCCTTAACAAATATATTCCATTAATCTGAATTCCCCAAAACTGATAAATGCCTTCGCAGTTTCAAAGGAGCTCTACAACTTAAATCCAAAATCTAATGGGAACCTTGCCACAACTTCACCCAGTTGACACCACCAAAGCCTACACTCCCAACATGAGAGGTGTGGAAAAACAAACACTACCACCACCGGAGTATCCACCTCCGCACCTTCCTTTGTCCCAGACACTCTATAGGCACCACCACCTCACAAATTCATCCAATTCAGGGAGTTTCAATTCTTTCCCTATCTTATGATATTATGCTTCTATTGCTACTAATGTATCTTTCTACATTGAGGGCAATGTACATCTTAAGTGTGGGGGGGGGAACTTACTTTCAGACATTGCATTTTCTTTGAAACCCCTAAAAATTTTAAAAACTAACTTTTTGTATTGTTCTCAAAATTTCAAATTCTCACTTTCACTCTCTGCATTATCTTCAATCTCCTATTAGGAATTAATTCTGATTGATTTATGATTTTTATCGATGTGTTGAGAATTAAGACATAGGTACTTATGCTTTGATTATTCAAACTTTAAGACATTAGGGAATCAAGCATGATAAGTTGAAATTTTTGAGAATTTTAATTTTTTCTAGGTTGTTTTCCCTAATTTTAAGTGTTATCTGGAGATTTGAATTTCACAGGATTGACATCAAAAGCCATAATTCTGGTGAGATTTTTTAAGCCTTTTGAGCATACATTCTTTCGTTCTCACTTTTATTGTTGCTTTGAGTAAGTCAATACTGATTTGTTATTCTAGAACTTGCTTCGATTATACATGTCGATACCACATCTTTGATTTGATATATTGAGATGATAAAGGCACCTATATTTAACCCACTTACTCTACAAAAGCCTACCTCCACAAATTAACCCCTAGTGAACCCCATTGAGCCTAACAACCCATTCTTTGAATTACCTCTAATATTAACCTATAACCCGCTTTTTTTAATTCCATTCAATTATTTTGACCCC
The DNA here is from genome assembly GCA_020496765.1 of Gossypium stocksii. Classification (NCBI taxonomy): domain Eukaryota; kingdom Viridiplantae; phylum Streptophyta; class Magnoliopsida; order Malvales; family Malvaceae; genus Gossypium; species Gossypium stocksii. The sequence goes on from CM035621.1 coordinate 104,872,242, forward strand.
TATTTTTGTCGAGATTTGAGCTGATTTATTATCTAGCTTTTTTCTCTTTTTTAGTGTGTAAAGTTTGTAAATATTCAAAGTATTGTATTTGATTTGTTCTTAAAAAAAATGTATATACAGTTAATTCAGTTGTAATCTGTAATAGTTCAATAGTTTTTGCATAATTCTACAAGCTTCCAAATCCAGAATGATGACATCATAAGACTTAGCTCTAAGGAATATGTTCTAGTGATAGAGATTTTTGTAGCTAGATGACTTTTCAATTCAATCTTGATTCTAACCCTCTCTTTTTCAGCTTGTGACAACACCCCTAGCCAAAGCCCCATTACAACCATTGAAATACCTTTTGATCGATGTGACATATCAATCTATAGTGGTGGAGATTTTATTTTCTTGCAAGCCTATGGTAATAACTTTTTAGGTTGACTAAGGAGTGCTTAATTTTTGAACCCTAAACACTTTGAGTGGATAGAGTGAATCTTTAGTGAGGATGTCAACTCTTGTTGATTTTGATTGAGAGGTGATCACTTAGGAGAAGGAAAAAACCTATGTTTCTGTGATAAAATTCTCAACTTAGAGTGTTTGAAACTTTAATGTTCTTCTGGTTGAATTCTCATTGTATGATTACTTGTGAATTAGTTTGAAATATTATTGATAAGGGTTATAAGTTGAGAAGAATGATTCTTAATTGTGAATTGAGATTTTGCTTGAGGACAAGAAAAGGTTTAAGTGTAGGGGTATTTTATAAACGATAAATTATACATGTTTTTACCTCATGCTTAGCTCAATTTCTGGATGAATTACCATTGAATTTGTGGAAATTGGTGCTCTTAATCCCTTTATTTCATGTTTTATACTCAAGTGAGCACAGGGAAGTGAAAAGAATGAGAAACGGGCCAAAAATGGAGAAAATAAGCCAAAGTATGAAAACGACACGGCCTGGAGGTTTGCCACACGGCCATGTCACACAGCCGTGCCACCTTGAGCTCGAACACGGCCCAACCCCGACGAGCACGACCATATCACATGGCCGTGCCAGCTTAGAGTCTCGAGCACGGCCTGGGCCTCGATCTATACGGGCGTGGCACACAGGTGTGTCCCTGTCATAAGGAAGTTCAATTTCACTCGGAAAAGGATGCTTAAAGGCTAAGAAAGGCATTCCAAAGCTCTATATAAAGACCCTAGGAGGCAACTTCAAGGGTGTGCATTTTCTCCCTCGAAAGTGTGTTTTTTCTCCCACAAAAGAGCGCCTTATTTTTTCCAACATAGAGAGTAGAAGCAAGGAATTACTCCAAGGGAAGCCAAATTGATCCATCTCAGAAGCCGTATTCTGCCTCAAGACTAAAGATCTCCCTTCAAATTCCTACAGGGGTTTTTGGGTTGTTTATGTTTTATTATCATTATTTTTCTGAGATGTTTTCTTTTATAATTATGAACTAAATCCCCCAAATACTTGATGGGGATGAAACCTAAGACAGATCTTGTTATTTTTTTCTCTTGAATTATATGATAAATATTTGATTTGTTCTTAATTGTATTTTTAACTCTTAAATTGATATTTCCGGGATATTAATTTAAGTCGATTGTGCTTATGTAGAGGAGCAAAAGTCCCCACATAGGAGTAGATCCAACACAATTAAGCAGAGTTGATCGCAATCCTAGAGATAGGACGACGAAAATCTACCGGATTAGGGTCAAACCTAATAAGGGAATCCATAGATCAAGTTAAGGCAACTTTAGGGGTTTTAATTAGAAAGATATTTCAATTAATCAACCTAGGGTTAGTTGTTTTTAGTCTCGAGAGAGATATTAACATAAGCTAGGGATTTCTACGGATCAAGTCAAGTGAATAAATCGTCTAGTTTGAGTTGATAACAAGTGAAGTCTAGGTGGATTCTCCCTTAAGTATTGTCCAAATCATTCAGTTTTCCTAAAAGTTTTTCCCAATTCACTTTTTGTGCATTCTTAGCTTAGTCTAATAATTAGTTTAGTTAATAAAAAATCCCCTTTTATACTTAGGTTAAATAATAGAAAGAAAGTTAGTACTAGTACTTTTGGTTCCCTTGGGTATGATATCTCGGTCTTGCCACTAAGCTATACTACTGTTCAATAGGTGCGCTTGCCTTAAATCATGATAATAGTTAGTTTCTGGTGTGATCATTTATTATAAATTTTATTACTTCATATCACGAATATCATGAATAAATTTTAGGTAAAAAGATTAAGTATAAACTGAGATAATTGAAATTCAGTTTTACTATGTTGAAGGTTTCAATTACAAGAGAATTTAGCTTAGGTTTGTGTTTTGATTGTTAAAAGTGTGTCTTTTGCTGATTTTTTATTGTGTATATTGTGTGGTTACTATGTGTGAGGCATTAGACTCGTTGGAGCTTTCTACAAGCACGGCGAAAGGTAAGGAAAGCTAGTTTAAGCTTTCGCTTTTTGGTGAAAGAGTAGTTGGGGAGTGTTTGGAATTGCTACTTGTAGACACGATTCATAGTGTTAATTGGGAGCTTATGAATGGCCTAAACTCCTACCCTAAGTTTCGAGTGTAAGCTCTCTATTGTCCTTGTTTTATTTTGGCAAATTATGTGATTATGTGAATGGTTTTAGATTGATTATTATGATGTGATATTGTGATATGAGACATGTGTGATGACTATTGTGAATTGTGTTGTGGGCATGATATACATGCCAAATGATAGTGATAATGATATGCTAATAGTGCAAATATGTAGCAAAAGCGAGCCAAATTTTGGTAACTATATATCTATTGAATTGTGGAATGTGATATTATTATGACAGGTAATATGTGAGAATACTTGTATGTGATATATGACGTATAGATTTTAATGTTGATGCAATAATTGAGAGCACCAAAAATATCCTATTCCCTAGAAAATAATGAGAACGAATAGTAAAGGGGAAGTAGGGTCGAATCCTCAGGGACTGGACTGTTCGAATGCTTGTTTCTGTAAATCCTGGGTAGAATTGTGCCCAAGAAAACTTGCAGTTCTAAAAAAAGAAAAAAATAGAATTTTAAAGTTTTTAATCTGGGAATAAAATAAAATAAAGACGAAATTAAAAGCTGAATTGAATTTTCAGAAATTAAAAGTAAAAATAAAGCTGAGAAAAAGATTTCTTATGGTGATTTTCCAGCCTCCGGTTGCCTCGATTAGCCTTAGGTTCAATCCTTGGCTTTTGAGTGACCCTTCTCAAGTAGAATAAGCCAGCTATAGTGGAAGAGGATGCCTACGACCACCAGCTCCAAGAATTTAGACTTAGGATTGGAGGAAACTGACTCTAGCCAATAATCGTTTTTGTGGGACTATCTTTTGCTAGATTATCACTTCCCAACGGTGAATGCCATGCCATTTTGTCTTTTGGACTCACCAATATCTAACGCAGAAAGCCAACAAACTGACTGTGCAACCTTCCCAAAACGTACAAAGCGGCCGTTCCTTGCACAAGTTGAAAAGATCACCTATTAAGGGACACGGATAGAAGCGTCAGCCCTGTAACACGGAGAAGCGATGAATACCCTGTTAAGAAAGCTAAGCACGGTTTCTAAACCTCATGAACCTTTTTGGGGAATTTCAAAAACCTTCGGCTAGATTATATTTTAGTGGCTCATGGTTTTTATGGAAAAACAAAAAATAATGGAAAGGGAAATTTTTTATGGAAATATGAAAAGAACAAAAAGATTGAATTTATGGGGAAGTGAGTGTTTACAGAAAAAGATGACATCTAAATTGAGTCACTTCATCCCCTATTTATAGTGCTAAGAAAGATAGTCTATTCCTACTTAATTTCCTAAAGATAATTACAAATAATTAAACATAAATAAAAATAAATAAAATAAATCCTAAAATTAAATAATCCTAAATAATCCTGAATAATTATCCTACTTTAATTAAAATTAAAATAGAGTCTTATGATTCAAAACCTCTTCTTTTTGCATTTTTAGCCCTTGTGTCTTCCATGCTTGCACTTTTTGGCACCACATTTTTCCTGTGTCGCATGTTGGCCCATTTAATCTCCAAATTCATGCTTTTCACCCTTAATTTTACTTTTGCCTCCAGTTTAGCCCCTATAAGATAAAAAACCATAAATAGCTCAAATTAGTAGGATCATACTCAGAATAAACACAGAATTAATACATAAAAATATGTCATTCTAGAGTATTATCAAATTCCCCCTACTTAGCCTATGCTTGCCCTCAAGTATGATTCCTATCCACTGGGAAACTTAAAATTTGTCCTGAAAGAAATACTTCTCTAATGTTTTATAAAAATTAGTCAAAAATGCATAAGAAAAATAAAGAGAACCCTAGGCTTGCTTTAAGTAAAACTAAAAAAGTATTCTAATTAATACACACAATAATTAAAACCGACTTGAATTATTTCATGAGAGTTAGGTAAATTATCAAACCTACCAAGACACCCTATTTGTTTCTTCCTTTAGTCCCCAACTGCAATTTTATTAGTAACTATTTTTTTCTTTTTTTTTCCTTCTTTTTTTTCTTTTTCATCTTTTTTTATATATTTGTTTTATTTTTTATTTTTTGTTCTTATTATTTATTTACTTAGGAATATATTGAACCTTTTGACGTGAAGAGAGATGACATCCAATGACCCCACCCTAGTTACTCAGCCCAACATACTCCTAAAAGTTGTTTATTTCTGGTTAGTGGAGTTTTACCCTATCACGTCACAACACCTTTTAATGCAAAGTAGAAGGACAACCCAAGAACCCTAGCCCGGTTACTCAGTCAGTCACATTCTGAGCCGCACTCATAACCTCGGTTAGTGGAGTTTTACCTATCACTTCACACAACCTTTTGACACAAAGTAGAATGACAACCCCGGCACCCTACCCCGGTTACTTAGTCAGTCACGTTCTAAACTGCACTCATAACCATGAAAACATTTATTATCATTAAATGAAATTTACATGAAATTTTAATTTTGGAGGACTTAGGAAAAATAATCAAGTGTCAAAAATAAGTTTTAGTAACCACCTAATAGTCATGAACATAATTTAAGCATGCAATTGTATTAGGTGTCCGCTTTATATTAAACTTGATCAATTTTGCGAAAAGCAAGATAGAGTTAACTTTATTAATCATAATTGTTTTTAGGCTAATAAAAATAAACCAATGGAGATGAAATCAAACTGGCAAAATCATAACTAACTCAGTAGACAGGAATCATACACGTAGGTCAAACAGTGGCAAGTTGTGGTCAAATTCTTGGGCATGAAAAGAGGCAGAATATTCTTAAAAAAAATAAATGGGCAGAAACGAGCACAAAATAGTAGCAACAATAATATGATAGCAAAAATAGATGATAAAATGACAGTAATAACAAAGAATGCCTCCCCCTACTTAAAACACATAGTCCTCAATGTGGAATAAATAAAGAAATAGGCAGAAGAAAAATGTAGAAGAACTCCCCGTATAGTTACTGTCATTCGTGCATAATGGTAATGAGTTCAGCTAGCCGTTGGCCAAAAGTGTCGAGTTGAGCCTCAATGCTCTAAACGTTGTTCAATGGTTATCGAAGATTGGGCTTGAGTAGGCACTTCATTTTGATTTTACCGTTGAAAAACGCGTTCAATCGATGTGGAGTGAACGCTTGGAGGGACAAAACGAAAGGAGGATGGAGCGCCAAGAAGCAGACCCATCGAGTCGAGGCATCGAGTGTCCAAAGGATCGGCCGGACAAGCAACATGCAATTCTGAAATAGGAGCAGTAGAACCATGCAGATAAAATAATAGTTGTGTAATAAATGAGCTTAAAATTGGAGGACGCTTTGCATTTATAATGTTTGAGTTGAAGCGCATACCAATAGCCCAAATTTACCAGACGACGGGTGTACATACACCATAATAAGAATAATTCCATCTTCGAGATGGTAGTTGGAGCATCTCGACGACCTGAAAAATTGTAAGCCAAATAACGGTGTACGTAACATAAGGCAAGGTCACGAAACCATAAATCCTTTGATGTTTTTGGGCTATACATGGACTCAGCATTATCAGGCTTCAACAACCTTAAAATCAGTAGGAAATGAACACAAACTGTTTGCATATGCTGTAGTCATAGCATACTCTTTAGTCACAAAAGATAATGCAATGTTGAAATTAGTAAGAGATAAGCTATGCATGATACCAAGTAACCGGAATTTCACAATGCCCGATATGTTTAATGAAAGGTTACTATATCGCTGAAATTGAAAAGTGGAATAAAATTGAGTAATATCAAATTTATCGACCCAACCAATATTCTGAAAGTAATCTGCAACAATAGTGTCGATATGCAAGGCAACAAAAATAGGGAGCGGTAAACACTTACAAGGTATTATTGGTTTGTGTCGAAGAGTGTCATACCTTTGGTGATCAGTATTGGAAGTGAAATTGAGGTTACCGTGTAAATAGGCCTCCGGGGGTAAGATATTGACGCGTGATCGGTAGGTTCAAACTCGTGTGGGAATCGTGTGGTACTCGTCAGTGGTGTTGGAGGAGTCAGCATTTGTGGGATGCTCGGGGGAGTTGGCAGTGGCGTTGGAGGAGTCGTCCATGAGTGCCTCTGTTGGTTGGGTCATTCGGTGTGGTGGATGACGACGAGGCTACCTTCACGACAGTTTGGGCACTGCACGGTTTGGTGGCATTTGGGCATGTGCTGTAGCAGCGGTGGTGGAAGGCTACGTGGAGGAGTAGGTGATGAGACGTGAGGCACATGTGGTGGAGAAGGTTGAGGCCGGATAGCAGTGCGCAAGGGAGAGGATGGTGCTATTGTTGGGGGTGTGGGTATTGCGCGAAAGGGACGATAGTGAGGGCTCGATGGTTTGTGGCGTAGATGAGGAAGAAGAGGAAGAGGAGGATGAGCGGATGTGCAGCGTGGAAGAGGAGGAGAAGATGTTGTCAGCTAGGTCGATCGTTTGAGGGGTAGAGAGACGGTGGTGGCACGAGTTGGCCGGTGAAGGAGGGCTCAGCGGCGGCACGAGTACGGGTCTGTACCATGGTGAACGGTGATCAGTGGTTGGGGAGTTCTAAGAGGTGTTTGGCAGCTGGTAGGAGAAGAGAAGGAAAAAATGAAAAAAAATGTTTAGGGTTTTGGGTTATTTGTGGCTAAAGGGTGGCATTTGGTTGCAGGGCTATTGTTGTTTGGGTGTAGGGATAGGGTAGTCTGACCTGGAACAGAGGCTGTTTGGTACCATTTTTCTAGTTTTTTTCTCCTTTTACTTCGTATCTTTGCTCCGTTTTACCTAGGTAGAAGAAGATGAATTTATCAAAATCCAAAAATAAAATAATAAATAATAAAATAAAATAAAATAAAATAAAATAAAAAGAAAAAGAAAAATTAGGTTACCTCCCAACAAGCACTTGTTTGACGTCATTAGCTCGATGCCTTGAATGGTTCTATGGTGGTTCTAGATGTATCTTTTCAACCGTGTGTGCTTGAAAATTCTCGTAAAATGGCTTCAACCGTTGGCCATTAACTATGAACCGCTTTCCTGAGTCTTCACTTTCTATTTCAATCGTACCATGTGTAAATACTTTGGTCACAATAAAAGGTCCTTGCCATCGAGACCGAAGCTTACCTGGGAATAGCTTTAATATAGAGTTATAAAGCAAAACTTTTTGTCCTACAGAAAAATGCTTCTCGGCTATTTTCTTATCATGAAACAACTTTGTCTTGTCTTTATAAATGTGAGCATTCTCGTAGGCATCATTATGAATTTCCTCTAATTCTTGGATGTCTAATTTCCTTTCTTTCCCTGCGGGTTCTAACTCCATGTTAATTGTCGAACAGGCCAAAAAGCTTTATGTTCCAATTCTACTAGAAGATGGCACGCTTTGCCAAAAACAAGTCGATACGGGGTAATGCCAATTGGTCCCTTATACGCCATTCGATAGGCCCAAAGTGCGCCATTAAGTCGAAGACCCCAATCCTTTCGGTTGGGCCGAACTATTTTCTCCAAAATAGTTTTTATTTCTCTATTCGAAACTTCAGCTTAACCGTTCGTTTGGGGATAGTAAGCCGTAGCTATATGGTAGTAAACTCTATATTTCGACAATAGTGCCTCCATGACTTTATTGCAAAAGTGGGTGCCACGATCACTAATTAGAGCTCGAGGTGTGCCAAAACTAGAAAAAATAGTTCATTTTAGAAACTCCATAATAGTTTTGGCATTATCATTGCGAGTAGCCTTTTCTTCTATCCATTTGGAAACATAGCCTACTGCAAAATTTATATATATATATATATTGCTAAATGAAAAAATAAATGGGCCCTTGAAATCGATGCCCTATACATCAAAAAATTCACATACATGAATCGGGGATAGGGGCATTTGATTTCATCTAGTGATGTTACCTGTATGTTGGCATTTTTCGCAAGACTTACAGAAGTTATATGCGTCTCGAAAAATTGTGGGCCAATATAGCCCACATTCTAACACCTTGTGAGTGGTCCGTTTAGGGTCAAAGTGACCTTCGCATGCTTCAACATGACAAAAATTAAGGATAGAAGTTACCTCAGTTTCTGGAACACATCATCGTATTATCTGGTCTAAACAATGTTTCCACAAGTATGGGTCGTCCCAAATGTAATATCGAGCTTCTCGTCTAAGCTTGTCTTTCACGAAACGTGCTATACTTGTCAGTAACGAGCCTGTGGCTAGAAAGTTTACCATATCTGCATATCATGGGAGATGTGCCTCAGTTGAGAATAGGCTCTCATTAGTGAATTCTTCATTAATAAGGGTGTCATCAAAAGGTTCTTTTATTCTGCTTAAGTGGTCAGCCACTAAGTTCTCCATCCCCTTTTGTCTCGAATTTTGATGTCAAACTCTTAGAGCAGCAAAATCCACTTGATGAGCCTCAATTTTGCTTCCTTTTTCGAGATTAAGTACCTTAGGGTTGTACGATCAGAAAAAATAATTACTTTAGATCCTAATAAATAAGGTCAAAATTTATCTAAAGCAAAAACAACTGCTAAGAGTTCTTTTTCCGTAGTGGTATAGTTGTTCTGTGCAGCATCCAGGGTTTGCAAGGCATAACAAATGACATGAGGCTCTTTATCTATCTTTTGCCCTAACACGGCCCTCACACTATGTTCGCTTACGTCACACATAATTTCAAAAGGGTAGTTCCAATCTGGTACTTGCACTATAGGAGTGGAAACCAACTTCTATTTCAGTGCGTCGAAAGCTTCCTTAAATTTTGGACCAAACTCAAACTTTTTATCCTTTTACAACAATTCACATAGAGGTTCCGCTACTTTAGAGAAGTTCTTTATAAAGTGCCTGTAGAACCCTGTATGGCCAAAGAAAGAACGAATTTCCCTTATAATGGAGGGATACTGCAAAGAATTTATAATGTCAATTTTGGCCTTGTCGACCTCGATTCCCTTAGATAAAACTACGTGACCCAGAATTAAACCCTTGTCTACCATAAAATTACACTTTTCGTAATTCAAGACAAGATTGAATTCTATGCACATACTCAAAATTATCGTTAGGTTTTTAAGTCATTTATCAAAACAATTTCCATATACAGTAAAATCATCTATAAAAACTTTGATAATTTTTTCCACATATTTATAAAATATACTCATCATGCATCTCTAGAAGGTGGCTGGTGCGTTCCAAAGTCCAAATGGCATCCTTCTGTATGCAAATGTACCAAATGGGCATGTAAAAGTGGTCTTCTCTTAGTCCCCCGGTGCGACTAGAATTTGAAAGAAACTTGAGCATCCATCAAGATAGCAAAAGTGAGTTTTTTCAGCTAATCTTTCAAGCATTTGATCTATAAAAGGAAGAGGGAAATGATATTTTCTACTATAAGAGTTCAACTTCCTATAATCAATGCAGACATGCCACCTATTTTGTACTCGGGTTGGTACCAAGTCACCTTCAGCATTTTTCTTTACTATCACGCCTGTTTTCTTGGGCACGACTTGCACCGGACCTACCCATCTACTATCTGAAATGGGGTAGATTACATCAGCATCCAACAGCTTGATTATTTCCTTCTTTACCACCTCCATCATATTCAAATTTAGCCGTCTTTGCGCTTCCCACCTCGGTTTCGTGTTTTCCTCCAAGTAAATCCTGTGTGTGCACGTCAAAGGGCTTATCCCTTTTAAGTTGGCAATTGTCCAGCCAATCTCCTCCTTATGACTTTTTAGTATTTGGACCAAACTTTCCTCTTCGTATGTGGAGAGTTTATTAGAGACTATGACTGGTATAGTATTATCCTTCCCCAAAAATGCATATTTCAAATGCTCAGGAAGCGGTTTCAACTCCAACTCTGGTGCCTGCACAATAGAGGGTAAAAGTTTAGTATTCGGAGACAATAACTCATTAACAAATTCATAATCATCAACTATAAACTTAGATTTATCTTTATAAATGGACTCAAAAGTCTCTTCTACTAAAGAGTCAATTATGTCGACACGGTTTATGCTCAAGCTTGGATGACTAATATCATCGTAGACATTGAACTTCTTGATCTCCCCATCAAATTTTATTGTAAGAGTTTCGCTTTGAACATTGATTTTGGTGCTAGCAGTACTAAGGAAAGGTCAGCCAAGCAAGAGGTCTAAAGATCCAGGAATGCTATCCTTCTCCATTTTTATCACATAAAAATCTGCAAGGAAAAGAAGTTCGTTAACTTTTACCAATACGTTCTCGAGGACTCCTTCGAGATGCACAATGGACCTGTCTGCCAGCTGAATGATAACCACCATTTTCGTCAAGAAACCTACGTTAAGTGATTTATATATAGAATAAAGCATTACATTTATTGAGGCCTCTAAATCACACCTAGTCTTCTTGATGCCCAAATGGCCTATCTTGCATGGTATTGCACACATGCCTCTATCTTTACATTTCACTGGCATTTTCTGTTGCAACACTGCAGATACATTTTCACCAACACTTACCTTTTCATTACCTGTTAATTTTTGTTTGTTGGTGCACAGTTCTTTAAGGAACTTGGCATATTGCGAAATTTTTCTGATGGCATCCAACAGTGGTAAATTGATCTTGACATTTCTGAATGTTTTGAGGATCTCCTTGCCTTCTTTACCCTTTCGACTTTGATTTAATCGTCCTGGAAATGGAGGTTGAATTTTCAGCAATGGGGGTTTCGCTTGGACCTGTTCATCTTTGTCAGGCTTTTCCTGGGTGATTTCTTGGCCAAGATTCCTGTCAGGAATTGGTTCCAGTACCTTACCACTTCGCAGCGACACTACATTCGTATTTTGTCTCAGGTTCGGTTTTGTTTGTGACGATAGCTTCCCTTGAGAACTTATTTTCTCAATTGATGTGGTCAACTCTCTAATGGATGCCTCGGTTTTCTGTTGAAAATCAAGAACATTAGCTGCTAATTTATTGACAAGAGCTTCTAGCGAATTACGTGAACTTTGTGGCTATTGTGAAGGTCGATTTTGATATGGCTGGCTATACCATTGGTGGGCCCCATAACTCAAGTTAGGATGGTCCCTCCATCCTAGGTTGCAGATATTAGCGTAGGGGTCATATCACCTCTGTGGTGGCCTAGGGAAATTTCCCACGGCATCTAAATGAGCTATAGTGTCATCATATAAACTGGGACATGCATTAATTGTGTGTTCAGGTGTAGCACATATTCCACATAACCGGGCTGGTTTTGATTTTTCTGCAACAAGAAAGGTCACAAGATTAGTAAGTCTATCAAATATATCTTCTATGGTAGAATTACTTAGCTGGTGAACCCTTCTAGGGGGTTCAGGATTAGCTCGAAATTGCTGAGAATTTTTGGCCGTCGTGGAGATCAAGTCTTTTACTTGTTGGAGAGTCATGTTGACCAACGCTCATCCACTAGCAGTGTCTACCATATTCATCTCCATTGGTTTCAAGCTTTCATAAAAGTATTGGAGTAGATATTGCTCTATTATACCGTGATGTGGGTAGCTTGCACACAACTTCTTAAATCGCTCCTAATAATCGTAAAGAGACTCTGGTTCCTTTTGCCTTATTCCAACCATTTCTCTCCTTAACTCAGCTGCATGTGATGCTGGAAAAATCCTGTTGAGAAACAAACGAGAAAGATTAGCTGAAGTTGTAATAGATCCATGAGGTAAATAAAATAACCACTCTCTAGCTGAATCTGCTAGGGAAAAAGGAAAAGCACGCAATTTAATATGATCATCAGTTACGCCTTGAGGTTTCATACTAAGACAAACCATATGAAACTCCTTCAAGTGTTTATGAGGGCTTTCATTTTGTAACCCACGAAAGGTTAGCAGTAACTGAATTAACCCGGACTTTAATTCAAAATCAGTATCCACATTAGGATACACAATGTACAACTGCGGTTGTTCTGTCGAAGCTTTGGCCAGTTGCCGAATTGTTTGAGCCATTTGTCAGTTTGCCAGATTTGGGTTTTCGTTAACCCTGGTGTCAAGCACCTCTTCAGGTGAATCGACTTGTACCTTTTCACTTTCAAATGTTTGAGTAGGGTTTTCTTTAACCCTAGACTCTACTTCGTCGTCAATTCCGATTTCTGGCGGTGGATTACTTTGAGTGCCAACCATCGCCGACTACTTTTTCCTTAGCTTTGTTTCCTTGTGATTAGCTCTCGCAGTCTTTTCAATCTCTGAGTCAAACGCAAGAGTGCCTGGAGCAGATCTGGTCAAAGAAAATAAAAAACAAGATTAGTATGTTGCCAGTCCCCAGCAACGACACCAAAATTTGATGCGGTCGTTGAGAGCACCAAAAATATCCTATTCCCTACAAAATAATGAAAAAGAACAGTAAAGTGGAAGTAGGGTCGAATCCTCAGGGACTGTACTGTTTGAATGCTTGTTTCTCAAAATCTTGGGCAGAATCGTGCCCAAGAAAACTTGTGTTCCTAAAAAAAATAAAAAATAGAATTTTGAAGTTTTTAATCTGGGAATAAAATAAAATAAAGACAAAAGTAAAAGCTGAGTTGAATTTTCAAAAATTAAAAGTAAAAATAAAGTTGAGAAAAAGATTTCTTATGGTGATTTTCCAGCCTCCGGTTGCCTCGATTCGCCTTGGGTTCAATCCTTGGCTTCTGAGTGACCCTTCTCAAGCAGAATAAGCCAGTAATAGTGGAAGAGGACACCTACGACCACCAGCTCTAAGAATTTAGACTTAGTATTGGCGGAACCTGATTCTAGCCAATAATCGCTTTTGTGGGACTATCTTCTGCTAGATCATCACTTCCCAACAGCGAATACCACACCATTTTGTCTCTTGGACTTGCCAACCTCTGACGCAGAAAGCCAACGAACCGACTGTGCAACCTTCCCAAAACGTACAAAGCGATCGTTCCTTGCATAAGTTGAAAGGATCACCTATTAAGAGACATGGATGGAAGCGTTAGCCCCGTAATGCGGAGAAGCAATGAATACCCTGTTGAGAAAGCTAAGCGCGGTTTCTAAACCTCATGAACCTTTTTGGGGAATTTCGACAACCTTCGGCTAGATTAGATTTAGTAGCTCATGATTTTTAGGGAAAAACAAAAAACAATAGAAAGGGAAATTTTTTATAGAAATATGAAAAGAAAAAAGACTGAATTTATGGGGAAGAGAGTGTTTACAGAAAAAGATGACATCTAAATTGAGTCACTTCATCCCCTATTTATAGTGCTAAGAAAGATAGTCTATTCCTACTTAAATTCCTAAAGATAATTACAAACAATTAAATATAAATAAAGATAAATACAATAAATCCTAAAATTAAATAATCCTAAATAATCTTGAATAATTATCCTAATTTAATTGAAATTGAAATAGAGTCTTATGATTCAAAATCTCTTCTTTTTGCATTTTTAGCCCTTGTGTCTTCCATGCTGGCACTTTTTGGCACCACATTTTTCCTGTGTCGCATGTTGGCTCATTTAATCTCCAAATTCACGCTTTTCACCCTTAATTTTACTTTTGCCTTTAATTTAGTCCCTATAAGATAAAAAACCATAAATAGCTCAAATTAGTAGGATCATACTCAGAATAAACACATAATTAATACGTAAAAATATGTCATTCTAGAGTATTATCAAATGCACACATATGTGATGGCTCAATGAGCATTATTGTGGCATTTAAAGTGCAATGAAATGTGAATTTGACAAGCATGCATTGCGTACAAGTTGTGATGTAAATTGATGAATATGAAGAAAGATGATGTGCATTAAATTAGTAATTAAAAATGTGTAATTGTGGATATTTTGACCTTGCGATCTCTTGAGATTGTTAGATATAGTTGACATGTCATAGGATTGTGAGTACTCACCTATATGTATAAGTGATTTGGGCATTGAGACCCTAGAACATGTGTGGAGAGATAAGGGAATGTGAGCTAGGCTCTATTCAATTGGACATGTTTGGTGTGTTGGAGAGTATTAGCTTTATGCTTCACTTTTTGGGATATGTCCAACTCTATGGGTCAATTGGTGTGATGAAGATTTGTGTAACTGATTTTTGGTGATAGAGCCCATTTTTATCTTTCATAATCTCAAGTGTCAAATTATTATTTAAATGTGATCTTATTTATTGTGATAATATAATGTGAGATGGTTGCATAAACATGTAAATAATATGATAAATGAGTTGATTTAAGTTCTAAGAAAATGATATTATGTTTTCATAGTAAATTGCGTATGTAATTGTAGTTTGGGACATTTTCATTTAACTCGTGAATGCATGAGAATATATTAGCTAGACTTGTGAGTTATGAATGTAACAACCTATTTTTTAGTAGTATCGGAAACAGTGATTTCAGGGACACAAATCCAATGAGTAAGTTTGTAAATATTAAATATTAATATTTAAGAGTAAAATATTATATTTTATTTTATTTTATTTTGATATGGTAATTTATGTTATTTGAATGAATAATCAAGTTTAAGTGGGTGTCCTTAAAGTCAAGTGGGTTTAGAAAATGAGGTAATGGGACCTCGTTTCTATAAATGAGCCTGTAAATTTTTTATTAAATATTATGGAGTGTTATTAAGGTAATAAAATTTGGTTAAGAAATTTTAATGTTTAAATAGTTAATTAAGTGAAAAGGGTTAAACTATAAAAGATGCAAAAGTTGAATTCTATATGTTAAAGAGTCAAATGGCTAGGAAATTTTAAATTAAAGGACTTAGTGTGTAATTATACCATGTAGTTTTATAGTGGACAATGATGGGCATAGTTTTGTCATTTTTAAGGTTATTACTATAAGGGTAAAATGGTAATTAATTAATAAATTAAGTTAAAATAAAGATGAAAAGAATGTCATCTTCTCCAAGTAAATGAATAGCTGAGTTTTCCATGGAAAGAAACCAAAGCATTCGACCATGCTTGATTCTTCATGCATAGTGGGTAATTTTTGCCCCGTTTTTAATAATTTTTCTGTTTTTGAACTCGTATTAGCTTAATCTAGCTAACCCGAGGGTCAAATTGTAAAACTGTTAAAGGTTATAAATTGTGTCGTAGAAGAATTTAATATGTTTTTGAAGTTTTATGATAGATTGTTAAGCTTGGTTGTTAAATAAATAAGTTTTGTTAAGTGATTTTTTATAATTTTAATGTTTAAGGATTAAATTGTTGAAATAGTAAAGTTCAAGTTAAATTGTGCAAAATGAGGAAAAAGGTGGGCTGATACGGAACCCTAAGAAAATAGGTTAACATGAAATTTTATTAATTTTGGTGAAATTTCAAGTTTTGGGTTTAAGGACTAAATTGCATAAAAGCTAAAATATTAGGGGTAATTTTGTAAATTTCCCAATAATAAAAGTTATGAGTTAAATTAATTATTTTAAGTTATTGAATGGTTTAATTGAGTGAAAAATTATTATTTAGATCACAAAATGAACCAAACGAATCAAAATTGAGGAAAAGTTGACTGTTGGTTTATTCATCGACTTCGTTGTTACAATTGTATTTGTCGAGGTAAGTTCATATATGGATAGAAATTATTATTTTCCATTTTGGATGAATGTAAATAGTTATTTGTGCTATGTTTAAATTAATTGATAAAGATGTGATAAATTATTATTATGGATCAATTAGAGGAATTAATCAAATTAAAGGATATGTGAACTATTGCTAGTGTATTTGGTGATTATGAATTATAGATTGTCTATTTAAATGTTACTTGGATTAAGGTAAGTTCATAATCTTTGATGTGTAAATTGTAAGTTTCTTGAAAATAAGTTATTGTTGCTGTTAAATTGTATAAATATATGTGAAATTTTATATGTTATTATAGTATTTTAAATATTGAAAGTAAATTCATATGAAAGTGATTAATGGATGGTGACAATCCTTGTGATGGCACATTGATAGTATGAATATTTATTGATATCATATTATGTGTATGTAAACAATGAAGTGCCATTGATTGATAAATATGTATAAAGGTAATGGATTACATAAAATGTCCAGTTGAACATAGTAATCGCTAGAATACGATCGGCATGCCAATAGGGTTAGTGTACATGCTTGTACAAGATTTGCACTTCGATGCCCTTGTTTGCACATTTGTGCCCCTGTCTTCGGTGCTCCTGTTATGCATCTATGATGCCTCTGGTGTGGTGTAGTTACCTGAGTATCCTAGTTAAGTTACTAGTTCTTTGGGATAAATGTTAATGAAATTTATAAAATTATTTATGTGCTTAAAGGCTAATGTATAGTCAAGATATTAGTAAATGTTCAATTTTCAATGAACTACTTTATCATATGTAAGTATAATTATATTGATGATTATACGGTTAAAGATAGATATTTATACACATATATGAATGAGTTTGGATTGAATTATTATAGTACAAGAAGCATATGATGAACCATTTTCAATACTAGTCCTATAAGTGCTTCGTAAATTAATAACAGGTATGAGTAATATATTTATTTAGTTTTCACTTTGTTTAGTGAAAGTAAGTGATTCCAGGATGATATGTTTATATGAAAGTTTGAAACAAAAAGTGATTTATAAAATGATTATATGTTAAATGTGTAAGTGATATGGTAAGAAGAAATGCTTAAGTGAAATGGTTATATGAAATGCTTATAAGGAAATATATATATGCAAGGCTACACCAATTATCCATATGAGGTGTAGTGAATAGAAAACGAAAGTTAGCTTAAGATATAATGAAAAGTATGCTTAGTTGTTTAATCTAATATGTTCAATAGTTAAGTTACCTTTATACAAACTTACTAAGTATTATTACTTATGTTAGTTGTTTTCTTTTCTTGTAGATCATCGAAGGCTCAATAAGTTGGAATTCTTCGGAGCACCATCACACTATTCATTCGTTATATTGGTAGTTTTTTATTACTTTGGTTATGGTCATAAGTGGCATGTGTAGGGTTGAATGTCTATTTGGTATGATGTTGGTGTGCCTTAATGCTTTTGTTAATGGTTGTGCATGGTTCTTTTGATTTTAGGAAGGAAATGAATGAACTTATGATGTTAAATTGATTTTAGGATTTGTGTTTGAAATGTGGTACCTATGAATGGTACATTGGTTAGAAGCTTTAGGTTGATTGTTTTGACATGCTTAATAGTGTATTAAGAGTTTTTTTACCATAGGAATGTATGTGTTATTGGTGTACCTTGTTGGGTAAGATTTGGTATTGAATTGACTTGAATTAGGGGTTAAATAATAAGTACACGGCTTGGGACACGGGCTGTCACACGGCCGTGTGTCACAGATGGTCACCCCACACGACCGTGTGTGATTTATTTTTTTTAAGTGCAGGTTTCATTCAGTCTGAAACACGGTTGTGTGTCTCAAGTCAGTGGGTTTCATAGGCTAGCACATGGCCCTGTGTGCCAAGTCAGTGAGTTACACGGTTAGACACACAGGCTAGGACACAGTCATGTGTCCTTACTTTAAATGTTCACATGGTTTGAGCTATGTCGCATGGCCTGGCCACACAGCTGTGTGATCCCTACTTTTCAACTTTCAAAATTTTTTGTTTTGTTTCAATTTAATCTCAGATAGTTCCTAAACTACTTTTAGGGCCCCGTAAGCCCGATTCAAGGCCCATAATTGTATTCATACCATGAATAGATATTGTTTGTTATATGTTTATAAATTAATTGTTTAATAGTTCTAAAATAAAGTGAAATGTTCAATTTTGATCGGTAACACTTATTAACCTTAATTTGACAACAGGACGGGATATTAAAGCTTGTATACGTTATTTAGTCTTGATGAATTATTATAAAATGAACTATTTGTATATAAGTTGAGTGTGGTTGTACGTGAGAGTATATGCTAGTTTTATGATTTAATGAAGCGTGAATATGTTATCGTGACTTGGTTAGAATATGGTTGTGAATGTGTTGTAGTATGCTCTTGTTTATCCTTTGATATTGTCTAATTTGTAGTTATTCTAACATTCATTGAGCTTGTTAAGCTCACCTACTCCTTTTAAACCATTGTAGATTAGTAGCGTCTCGGTGTGAGCGATGTCGTTTTATGGGATTGATCCAAGCAAGACTATTTTGTTATATCGTAGGCTTTATTTATCTGTCTTTCTTGGAGAAATAAAGACAATGTGGTAGACTTTTTGTTAGTATTTGCCAGGATATTTTGGATGTTTCCATAGCTTATTTGTTCTTAGGATTTAATGATTGGAATCGTGATATGTTGATTATTGCTCGGACTTATTCTCGATGCTTTAAACAGCTACTATAATCGTTTTTGTAACACCCCTAACCCATATCCGTCGTCGAAATAGGGTTATGAGGTATTACCTAACTAAACAAACTTTCGGATATTCAAGAATACATATATCAACAAATTCAAGATATTTTGAATTATACGAAACCACAATCATGCAACCCAAGAATTATTAGCAAATGGCCGAATAAACATAGAAATAATCTACTCAAAGTTTACCCTTCAATTTAAAATATATATACTACCTTAATAAGAAATTTAACAAATCAAGCTTCATTATAGGTTGGTGCATGTGACCTAGAATGTCATATAACAAGTACTTATTAATAAAACCACTTACCAAACTTACATCAATTCATGTGATTCAACAAAATACCTAGATTACTAATCATATAATCACTTTTAACCTTAATTGAAAACGAGTGTAATTAACTATTTAATTCATTCAGTGCTCAAGCTTCATGCCAAGTGCCGAATGCCTACAATCATGTCTTTCCAAAACTTTTCTCACATGTACTCTGGGCATTTTAAGAAAAACAATCACAAAATAAACAAGACTTGATCAAATAACAATCAATATCTTACTCATCTAAACAAACATATTACTTAATAATTCAATAATCATACCAAACACCAAATATAAAAATATATAAATCATAGCCGAATATGCCATCCATAGCCAATATGTATAAGAATAAATTATAAAAGTCATCTAAACCAACTCATCATCACGTCATATTACACATAAATCAATTTGAAGCTTATAACTACTTCATCCAACCATACATGAATAACATGATCTCAAACTTACTCAAAACACTTATACATAATTATCAAAATAACAAGCCATTTTTTTGCAAGGCTTATTTTGTACACTCCAATCAAAATGATTCAAAAGATACTATAGCTTATACATGCCATAAGTTTCAAATTTAGCTTTAAAAGTACCAAAATAGAGAAGATAGTGTGGATGACTTTGAACTTGAATCCCCGAGCTCGTAACTTCCAACCGATATCTATAAAATGGAAAAAAACACAAATACTCACAATAAGCAATTTAGCTTAGTAAGTCTTAAGTAATTTAAAACATTAAACTCACAACTCAAGAATTCATTTTATAGACAATTTCCACTTATAGTCAAATATCTAAATTCACATATAACATAATCAAAGTGTATCCCCATTTGGCCGAATATACATAGCCACATTGTACACATTTTTGACATTTCATTTCATTTAAATTTGAAACCACATATAATTTCAATGTTCATAATCACATATTCAACATATACTTTCATGTATATAATTCTACAATGACCGAATGTATATATATATTTTCATATATACATACAACCACTTCACATATACTTATCATTTCACATCGATCATTTAATCCGCTTTATTCTCATGTGCATAAATAAATTATAAATACCTGTATAACTTAGTTTATTGAACGAATCCAATGCCGTATTAGCACAAGGTCTCATAGTATTAGACTTTTATTAGTTCATCGGCATTTAGCCTGCTAGATAACAACCTGAATTCATCTCCAGCATAAAGCCTACCTAGTATTAGACTTTTATTAGTTCACCGGCATTTAGCTTGCTAGGTAACAACCTGAATTCATCACCGGCACAAAGCCTGCTAGGTAATAACCTGAGTTTATCACCGGCACAAAGCCTGCTAGACTATCAAAGTCTGATACCCATTCACTGGCATTATGCCTGCTAGGCTCGAAGCCTGATTATAGCACCAGCTTATAGCTTGCTAGGCCAAAATGCCCGAATAACTTTCGAATATATATATATTATACATCTTAAATCACTTTTCTTTCACATTTGCTTAACACTTATTATTTAATCCGGAAACATATCACATAGCTTACCTTAAATCATATTTGCCATTCGGCCATATAAGCATAAGGCCACATAGCAACTTTTCATTTTATCATTCCACTATATCCGTACATTATAAAGAATACTTATTTCTCATAATTCATATTGAGTCATATTCAAATGTAATTTATGTTTAATTACTTAAAACTTACCTCAGATGTGGTCGAACAACTACGGATCGGCTATTCAACTACTTTCGCCTTCCCCCTATCTGAATTCGGTTCCCTTTGTTCTTGAGCTATATCAAGTAGATTACTTTCATTTAATAACTTGCTTTATGTAATCAAATCACAAACCACAAATTTTCAAGATGTATAAAATCACATATTGCAACCTCAATAAACATCACAAGAACATTCTTTACTTTATAACACATTCGGCATTTACTTCTAAACAATAGCAAGTATTATTCACATTATCAATCACATTCGGAAATTCTCACTTTCAATCATCTCAATTATAAGCAATTACTCAAATCATTAATCAATATCACATTCGGGAAACATATATACAGAAGTTAATATTTAAACCTTCTTTTCTAATATCATGCCAAAGCCGAATTTCCCATTAAGCCAATATAGGTCTTTCACTTGTTCAATTCACACATACACAACTCAAATCTTTCATTTATCACATAATTCACTAAATTTAAAGCTCATTTTAACATATAACAAAAATTACAAATTTTCCTAATTTACTATTCTATGGCCGAATGCTACTTAGGCATCCAGCTCACATTTTTTTCACCATTTTAACAAGCTCAACTCATCCTACCATCATTTCCCATTTTTAAACATCCAAACATAAAAATAATCTTATGCACATCTACCATGGCCGAATACATATCTAACCCCAAAAATCAAAATTAACAATTAGGCTATGAACATGACTTGGTAACTAACTCAAAAACACCAAAATTAATGAAAACCAAGTAAAACACTCACCTTAAATTGGCTTGACAAGGGCCAAAACTTAGAAGTTTTATTCTTTCTCTTTTCTTTCTTAATAACCGGCCATGCAAAGATAGATGAACAAAATGGCTTCCTTATTTTATGTTTTATCCTATTATGTCTTTATTATTTAATTTAAATCCTTATTATAATAATATAAAGCTTATAATAATACTCCACTACCGTCCACCTTAATAATAATGGGTAAATTTCCATTTAAAAGCTTCCATTAACAAAGCCATTAGCAATTTGACCCTCTATACTTTTATCCATCAAATTTTCCAACTTACTCAATCAAGCCCTATTTCTAAATCAAACGTCCAAACAACAAAATTAAGTCACGAAATTTTCACACATGATAATTCACATATAATAAACACAAAAAATATTACTTAAATATTTTTTCGACTCGGGTTCGTGGTCCCAAAACCACTTTTCTGATTAGGGCCAAAATAGGGCTGTCACAACTCTCCCCCTTAGGGATTTTTGTCCCCGAAAATCTTACCGGCAAATAGGTTAGGGTAATGTTCTTTCATTGAGTCCTCCAGCTCCCAAGTCGCTTCTTCGACCACGTGTTTGAGCCACAATACTTTTACTAATGAGATTTTCTTATTCCGTAGTTCTTTCACCTCGCGAGACAAAATACGAACCTATTCTTCCTTATAACTCAAATCAGGCTGAATTTCAATCTCTGACGGACTAATCACATGTGAGGGATTAGATCTATATTATCTAAGCATCGAAACATGAAAAACATTGTGAATCTTTTCAAGTTCAGGTGGTAATAGTAATCTATATGCAACCGGCCCAATTCGTTCTGAAATTTCGTACGATCTGATAAATCTCAGGCTCAATTTGCCTTTACGGCCGAATCTGAGTACCTTTTTTCCATGGTGAAACTTTAAGAAACACTTTGTCTCCGACTTGATACTCTATATCTTTACGTTTCAAGTTTGCATACGATTTTTGACGATCTGATGCTGCTTTTAAACTTTCATGAATCACTTTTACTTTCTGTACGGCCTTTTTAATCAAATCAACTCTGTAAATCTTATTTTCATTGAGCTTAGTCCAGAACAACGGTGTACGACATTTACGACCGTACAACGCCTTGTAAGGTGCCATCTTGATACTCGATTGAAAACTATTATTGTATGCAAATTCAATCAAAGGTAAGTATCGGTCCCACGAGCCACTAAACTCAAGGATGCAACATCTCAACATATCCTCAAGTATCTGAATAACTCGCTCAAATTGACCATCTGTCTGAGGATGGAAAGCGGTGCTAAAATGCAGCTTGGTACCCAACGCATCATGCAATTTCTTCCAAAATCGCGACGTAAATCTGAGGTCTCTATCCGAAACAATAGAAGTAGGTACTCCGTGCAATCTCACAATCTGAGAAATGTATAAGTCAGCTAGCTTATCGAGAGAATAATCTGTACGAAAGGGAATAAAATGAGCCAACTTTGTCAATCTATCAACAATAACCCAGATTGCATCTTTCCTGCTCGATGTCAACGGTAAACCAGATACAAAATTCATCGTGACATGATCCCAGTTCCACTCAAGTATCATAATCGACTGAAGCAATCTAGAAGGCACCTGATGTTCAGCTTTCACTTGTTGACATACCAAACATTTTGAAACGAAGTCAGAAATGTCTTGTTTCATACCGTGCCACCAGTATTGTTGTTTTAAATCATTATACATTTTTGTGCTACCAGGATGAACTGACATTCGACTGCTATGAGCTTCGCTCAAAATCATCAGAATAAGCTCTGAATTTCTCAGAACACACAACCGATTTCTGAATCTCAAACAATCATTGTCATCAATTAGAAACTCTGAATCCTCTTTTAAATCACATTATGTTCGTTTTACGATCATATCATCATCAACTATCTGGGCCTCCCAGATTTGTTGCATCAACATTGGTTTTGCTTTTAATTACGCTACTAACACATCATCAGCGGACATAGACAAATGTACATTCATCGCTCGCAGAGCAAACAATGATTTTCGACTTAGAGCATCAGCAACCACATTAGCCTTTCCCAGATGATAATCAATGACGAGCTCATAATCTTTCAGTAATTCTAGCCACTGTCGTTATCTCAAATTCAAGTCTTACTGAGTCATCAAGTATTTAAGGCTTTTATGATCGGAATAAACGTGACATTTCTCTCCAAACAAGTAGTGACGCCAAATTTTCAGAGTGAAAATAATAGCAACTAATTCGAGATCATGAGTCGGATAGTTTTTCTTGTGAGGTTTTAACTGTCTTGAAGCATACACAACAACTCTACCTTCTTGCATCAAAACACAGCCTAAACCGTTCAAAGAGGCATTACTAAAAACCATAAATTCTTTACCTGATTTTGGCTAAACTAACATTGGAGCTTCGGTCAGAAGAGCTTTCAATTGATCAAAGCTTCTCTGACATCTTTCTAACCACTCAAATTTGGCATCTTTCTTTAGTAACTTTGTCAACGGTGTCGCTGTCATCGAAAAGCCTTTCACAAACCGTCGATAATACCCGGCAAGTCCCAAAAAGCTCTGAATTTCTGAAACATTCCTCGGAGGTTTCCAATCAAGTATAGCTAAAATTTTACTCGGACCAACCCGGATACAAGATGTGGATACAACATGTCCCAAAAAGCTAACCTCACGTAACCAGAACTCACATTTACTGAACTTTGCGTACAGCTGCTTGTCTCGCAAAATTTGCAACACTAATCTCAAATGTTCGGCATGCTCAGTTTCATCGCATGAATAGATTAGAATGTCATCTATAAATACGACTACAAACTGATCCAAATACTGTCTGAAAATCCGATTCATTAAATCCATGAAAACTGCAGGGGCATTAGTGAGCCCAAACGGCATCACTAAGAACTCATAATGTCCGTACCTCGTTCTGAAAGTAGTTTTAGGCACATCAAAGTCTCTAACTCGCAACTGATAATAGCCCAATCTCAAGTCTATCTTTGAAAATACTAAAGCTCCCTTAAGCTGGTCAAATAAATTATCAATTCGTGGCAACGGATATTTATTCTTTACCATTACTTTATTAAGCTGACGATAATCGATGCACATTCTCATTGTTCCGTCTTTCTTTTTCACAAATAGCACTGGTGCACCCCAAGGAGAGAAACTCGGTCGAGCAAAACCTCTGTCTGTCAACTCTTGCAACTGAGATTTCAATTCTTTTAATTCAGTTGGTTCCATATGATATGGAGCTATCGAAATCGGAGTCGTTCCTGGTACTAGCTCTATGCCGAACTCTACTTCCCGAGCAAGTGGCAACCCAGGTAATTCCTCAGGAAATACATCCGAATATTCACAAACTACAGGTACAGTTTCAAGCTTTCTTTCTAATACTTTGCTATCTAGAACATATGCAAGATAAGCTTCACAACCCTTTTTCACAAATTTCTGAGCCAGCATCGAAGATATTACTGCCGGTAACCCGTTTAGATCAGTAAACTCAACCCGAATTATCTCATTATTTGAACATTGCAAGTCAATTGTCTTTTATTTGGAATTCACTTCAGCATCGTGCACAGTTGACCAATCCATACTGAGAATGATATCAAACTCATCAAATGGCAATAGAATCAAATCAGCCGGGGAACAAGAATCTCAAATCATTAGGGGACAGTTCTTGCATACTTTGTCAACTAACACATACCGACCCAGAGGGTTCGACACTCGAATCACAAACTCAGTAGACTCAATAGGTAGAGTCTTACTGGATGCCAAAGTTTCACACACATAGGAATAAGTCGAACCGGGGTCAATCAAAGCAATAACATCAGTATCAAAAAGAGTGAAGGTACCGATAATAACATCTGGAGAAGAAGCTTCCTCCCGAGCGCGGATAGCATAGGCTCTGGCTAGAGCACGAGCCTCAGATCGAACAGCAGTATCTTTGGTCCCTCTCTGACTGCCACTAGCATTACTCGTGTGTCTAGGTGGTCTACCTCTTACTACAGTATTACCAGGTCTCCCACTCGGATTAGTATTCTACTCCGCTAGTCTCGTACAATCTCTGATAAAATGATCAACTGATCCACATTTAAAACAGGAGTGGTCATGCAATCTACAGCTCCCTGAATGCCATTTACCACAATGCTTGCACTTGGATATGTCTTGACGATCATTGCCAACACTAGAACCTGAAGTAGCTCGTGTACTCACAGGAGGTCGATCGCGATCTTGTCTAGAAAAGCCTGAATAATCTTGGATCGACCCGATTCATCTCAAAATTTCTTCGATGACTGCTAGAATGTTTTCCCCGAAGATCTTTTACGAAACTCTCTAGCCCCAACTTCAACTTTTCTTTTCTCACTTCCGAGCTCTTCGGCTTTACAAGCTCGCTCAACAAGTATTGCGAACTCTTTAATTTCCAGAATGCCTACCAACAGTTTGATATCTTCATTCAACCCATCCTCGAAGCATTTACACATGATAGCTTTGGAAAAGATACACTCACGGGCATATCTGCTGAGCCTTACAAATTCTCGTTCATATTTTGTAACTGTCATTCGACCCTGTTTAAGCTTAAGAAACTCTTTGCGTTTTAGATTGATGAATCTTTAGCTGATATACTTTTTACGAAATTCTGTCAGAAAGAATTCCCAGGTGACCCGCTCTCTTGGTACAATTGAAACCAAAGTATTCCACTAGTGATAGGCAGCATCACGTAGCAAAGACACAGCACATTTCAAACACTCATTAGGGGTTCACGATAATTCATCGAACACACGGGTAGTATTATCAAGCCAAAACTCAGCCCGCTCGGTGTCATCGCTAACAGTAGCTCTGAACTCTTCAGCCCCGTATTTTCTAATTTTATCAACCGGGGGCTTACTCGATCTCAATGGATTGGTCACAGGAGGTACTACAGGTACCGGAAGTGGATTATTCAGGGGTGGGGGTTGTGGAACAGCCAGATTAGTTCGAACATATTGAGTGAACCAATCATTCATCATAGCATAAAAGGCTTGTTTCATCTCATCATCTCGATTACTCGTATTTGGTTGAGAGTCAAATGGCACTGTCTCTTGCACGGGAGCAGGCGCTACGCTCTCAACATCGTCTGCTATGGCTCGATCAGGATCAGGATTCATTACTATATGAAAAACACATTTTAACTGTCAGAAGTCATCACACTATCGTATTATCACATTATGGCATGTATAGCTAGACTCGTACGCGCTACGTTAGTCCTAGAATTGACTAAACTGTAGCCCTGATACCAATAAAATGTAACACCCCTAACCCGTATCTGTCGCCGGAATAGGGTTATGAGGTATTACCTAACTAAACACAACTTCCGGATATTCAAGAATACATATATGAACGAATTTAAGATATTTAGAATTATACGAAACCACAATCATGCAACCTAAGAATTATTAGCAAATAGCCGAATAAACATAGAAATAATCTACTCAAATTTTACCCTTCAATCTAAAATATATATACTACCTTAATAAGAACTTTAACAAATCAAGCTTCATTATAGGTTGATGCATGTAAGTGACCTAGAATGTCATATAACAAGTACTTATTAATAAAACCACATAACAAACTTGCATCAATTCATGTGATTCAACAAAATACCTCGATTATTAATCATATTGTAACACCCTGAATTTGGGCCTAGAATTATTAGGCTTTGAGTCTAGGTTCGGATAAAAGAAAACCTGAATAATTGAGAAGTTTTAAATATTATTGTTATAAAAAAATTAAATTATTATTATTAATAAAATATTACTGTTATGTTTAGGTTAGTTTTTAAATAAATTAAGAGGGATTTATAGTGTGGGAAAAGTCTTGGGTTCGATCCAAGACTCTAGCAAAATAATTAATTTTTGCTTCTTTAATGGAATCTAGGCAATAGGGCTTATATTTAGGTTGGGCTAGGTTTAGGCACCAGCAAGTGCCTGGCCCAATGGCTAAGCACGCTTGAAAGTAAGAAGGGGAACCAGGTTTGATTCCTAGCCTGCGCAAATGTTGGTTCTTTTTAAAACAAACTTGGAAGGCAGTTGGAAGGCTTATAAATAAAGCCTGGGGAAAAAAGACGTAAGTGGCACGCTAGCCTAGTGGCAAAGGCGTAAGGAGTGTGAAGAGAGCCTGGGTTCGAGGCATCGCTCGCGCAACATTTATTTTTTTTAGTAATCTGGTTTCGTTAAATAAGCCTTAAAAGAAGTTACGGTGGGAGTATGCCACAAGAGCTCCTGTAGCGTAGTGGCAGCAGTGCGCTAGTTCGAGCCCTGGGTTATGCAGAATTTTAGTTTTATTTTTTAGCAAGCCGTGACAGAAGCAGGTAAATGTTATAATTTCATGCAACTGTATTATAGCAAAGAACAAGCAGCGGCACAGTGGCCAGTAGCGTGCTAGGTTACCTGGAGGTCCCGTGTTCGAGCTGAGGTGCACGCAGGAGGACGGCCTTTTTGCTGTGCGTGCGTGGAAAAGAGCTGTGCGGGATTGAAACTCCCCCTGGCAGCAGATTGGGTTGGCTGTTCGGTGGGGGGAGTGGATTAAGGCTGCTGTTAAGCGGTGGGGAAAAGTTTGAATGAAATTCAAACTTTGTTATTACCTAAAATCATGAAATTTGATTTTGAAAAGGACTCTTGTACCAAATAGGACTCATTCGGCTATAGGCAAATAAGTGCTGAATAGCTTTTATTATTTTAGCCTTTATGAGTGATTTTCTTCTTGGTTAGTTTAGGGTATTCTTCATTGTGTTAGCCGACATTGTTTTCTTTCTTTCAATTGGTTCTTGCTTCTTTATTTTATTTTATTCTTGTCCATCTCCTTTTCGCCCAATTCTTTTACCTATATTCTTGAATTTGTTTTCCTTTTTATTTTCTTTCCATGATAGTCGAATATTGCTAAACCTGAATCTTTGTTAGTGAAACTTCTTTTAGCCGAATCTCACAATTTCCATAGCTTTGTCGACACCTTCTCTTTTTCATTACAACTTCTACTTTCTCTTTTTCATTATACTAAAAGCTGAAACCTTCGTATTCGTAGTGATTCGAGATCTAAACCTCTAGATCTATTCTCTACTCGTACTTTAAGTTGGATTCACTGCAAATTTGAGATAGTAAAGGGTTGAAAGCATTCATGTCTACTAAATCTTCGATAAGTTATCGAAACTCCTTTTCCATTCGTTATTTTGGGATCTAAGAAAAGCCAAAAATCCCTAAGTTTTAGGGAGGCTATCGATCTTAGTAAAGAGTAATGCTAGTTTTACTTTGTGTGGTTTTTATGTGTTTTAGTCACAAGAAGGGGAATTGGCAAGGAGCAATAAAGGCTAAAGTCGTGGAAGCGATTTAGATTTAGATCTAGATCTAGATCTGATAAGTTAAGATCGGCAAGGTAAGTTGTTAATAAAGCTTCATAGTGGTCGAATATGATAAGTAAGTATGATGTTAGTAATCATTGATTTGTAAACTGATATCATAGTGATTGGTTGTAGGATATCGTGGGAGATCTCGTTAACGTTCGTCGTAAAACAGGTGTGTATCAAACACCCTTCTGTAGTCTAAGTCGGCAAAAGTTGAAAAGTCGAAATGTCGAAATTCTGGCATTTCGTGGGCTTGTGAGCGTACGAACGCCCATGAGTCGATTGGATATCACTGGATTTGTAATCACAAGTGGTAAGATGGTTGAGTGCGCAATTTTGCACTTCGGTAAATTTGGGCCTCATGGGTTAAAATTGGGCCCAATGGGCTTACAGGCCCATATGGGGAAAAAGTAAGCAGTAAGTGTGTTCTGATATTCTGTAGGTTAAGACTGTTAAGCTAGACTTAGAATTTGGGCTAAACGGGCTAAATTAGCTAAATGACACTGTAGGGCCCATTAGGGGTTTTAGGGCCCAATGGCTAAAGACTGCTAAAATGAGCTTAATAAGTTACTAAGATGAAAGTTGGATTATTAATGACTGAAATATGCATAAAACCCTAAAAATTGGAATAATTACTGAAATACTCCTTGAGGGTGAGAAATTATAGTTTTACCCCTAGGTGCAAAATGACTGTTATACCCTTAGGGCTAAATTTGACTGAATGCATGATTTGCTGTTTCTGTTTACTTTATGCCATGTCATGTTTATCTGTTGCATGGGACTTGGGATTATTGATGGCAGAAGTGCAAGTGGCGTTGCCACGATTCCTGAAAGAGGCTTTGCCTCGTACTGATTACTGAAAAGGGCTTTGCCCATACTGTTTACTGAAAGAGGCCTTGCCTCGTATTACTGTTATTAACCACATTATCTGAGCAGCGATGCTGCAACTGTGGAGTGTAGCGGTTGGGTGGGTCGAGTTGTCTCCCCACATGGAGTGCAGGGCTGGTACAGGTGGAGTGTAGCGGTTAGACTTAGGATGGGTTTTGGGCCTTGCATTCATACATGCATATCTACTGATCTGTTACTGTAATGGGCCTATGGGCCGTACTGTTGACTGAGAAGGGCTAAGGCCCAGTTTACTGTATCTAATTAGGGCTTCGGCTTAGTTATTACTGAGACAGGATAGGGCTTAGGCCCAGTGGGCTTGAGCTGATTTGGGCTCTGGATGGGTTTCTTTACACACTGAGTTTTCCAAACTCACCCCTTTTCCTCCCATCCATGCAGGTTAGCCCTAAACTGGTGGACTTGGAGCTAAAGGGATTCGGAGTGGCCACGTGAACTGCCTTTGGTTATATTTTCTTAAAATTATTTATTACAGTATTTTCTTAATTTATCTTCTTTTGGGTTTTAATCTGTAATAAGGCCTCTATTTAATTTGTTTTTAGCTTGAGTTTGATATTGTTTAAATCGTTTC
Source organism: Gossypium stocksii (assembly GCA_020496765.1). Lineage (NCBI taxonomy): Eukaryota > Viridiplantae > Streptophyta > Magnoliopsida > Malvales > Malvaceae > Gossypium > Gossypium stocksii. The sequence continues at coordinate 104,902,623 of CM035621.1, forward strand.
GAAATCGGATAGCTCTAAGGCGCGCTTTTATAAAAGTAACTTGTTTTCAAAATATCACGATAACAGAGCAAAGCTTCCACAATGTAAATGTTTTCGTAAATAAATATTTTAAATAGACTTAAACTTAATTTGTTGTTCGTGGACAAGTCATAAGGTTAAAGTGTGGCAATGGGTGTGTACATGTCTAGGATTGGATCATGGAAGAGCTTGGTACTTAAGCAGTCTAACTGACTCAACTCCTCTTTTCTGGTATCCTACCTGGTGCATAGTACCCATTCACTTTAAGCCATAACGAAGAAGATTTCAATACTTAAACTGTTTTAAAAATACCATGTTTCCGTTAGCTACAAAGGTTTACAAGCTTTCACAATTTTCCATAAAATTTTACAGAGTTGTTAACAATTTTTGAAAAGGGAATGAGTATTTCAATGAACCACGTTTTAAAAAATAACCACAAGCTAAGGTTTTATACAAGTTTAATGGTAGAAGTTTCTAAACACTAAGAAGGGTTTTCAATGAAAATATGGTTTTCGAAAAACACTTCAATGTGGCACACCACACTTGGCCGTAACGTCTGGGCCGAGTTTGGGGTGTTACACATATAGTCACGTTTAACCTTAATTGAATACGAGTGTAATTAACTATTTAATTCATTTAGTGCTCAAACTTCATACCAAGTGTCGAATACCTACAATCATGTCTTTCCAAAATTTTTCTCACATGTACACTGGGCATTTTAAAAAAAAATCACAAAATAAACAAGACTTGATCAAAGACCAATCAATGTCTTACTTATCTAAAACAAACATATTACTTAATAATTCAATAATCATACCAAACACCAAATATAAAAATATATAAATCATAGCCAAATATGCCATCCATAGCCAATATGTATAAGACTAAATTATAAAGGTCATCTAAACCAACTCATCATCAAGTCATATTACACATAAATCACATTTGAAGCTTATAACTACTTCATCCAACCACACATGAATAGCAAAATCTCAAACTTACTCAAAACACTTATACATAATTATCAAAATAACAAGCCATTTTTTGCAAGGCTTATTATGTACACTCCAATCAAAATGATTCAAAAGATACTATAGCTTATACATGCCATAAGTTTCAAATTTAGCTTTAAAAGTACCAAAATAGAGAAGATAGTGTGGATGACTTTGAACTTGAATCCCTGAGCTCGTAACTTCCAACCGATATCTATAAAATGAAACAAAACACAAATACTCACAATAAGCAATTTAGCTTAGTAAGTCTTAAGTTATTTAAAACATTAAACTCACAACTCAAGATTCATTTTATAGACAATTTCCACTTATAGCCAAATATCTAAATTCACATGTAACATAATCAAAGTGTATCCCCATTTGGCCGAACATACATAGCCATATTGTACACATTTTTGACATATCATTTCATTTAAAGTCGAAATCACATATAATTTCAATGTTCATAATCACATATTCAACATATACTTTCATGTATATAATTATACAATGACCGAATGTATATATATATATATATTCATATATACATACAACCACTTCACATATACTTATCATTTCACATCGATCATTTAATCCGTTTTATTCTCATGTGCATAAATAAATTATACATACCTGTATAACTTAATTTATTGAACGAATCCAATGTCGTATTAGCACAAGGTCTGGTAGTATTAGACTTTTATTAGTTCATCGGCATTTAGCCTGCTAGGTAACAACCTGAATTCATCACCGGCACAAAGCCTGCTAGGTAATAACCTGAGTTTATCACCGGCACAAAGCCCGCTAGACTATCAAAGTCCGATACTCATTCACCGGTATTATGCCTGCTAGGCTCGAAGCCTGATTATAGCAACAGCTTATAGCTTGCTAGGCCAAAATGCCCGAATAACAATTTAAAGATAATTTCCCCAAGTCATAACTGCATGGAAATCAAGTGCATATGCATTTTACATAAAACAACCACATTAATCAATTTTAACTTCCTTCGAGTAGGAACACATACTAATCATGTTCTTATACCCAATCATATTCATTAAACATAATTATCATTCGAATATATATATATTATACATCTCAAATCAATTTTCTTTTACATTCGCTTAACACTTATTATTCAATCTGGAAACATATCACATAGCTTACCTTAAATCATATTTGCCATTCGGCCATATAAGCATAAGGTCACATACCAACTTTTCATTTTATCATTCCACTATATCCGTACATTATAAAGAATACTTATTTCTCATAATTCATATTGAGTCATATTCAAATGTAATTTACGTTTAATTACTTAAAACTTACCTCAGATGTGGTCGAACAACTACGGATTGGCTATTCAACTACTTTCGCCTTCCCCCTATCCGAATTCGGTTCCCTTTGTTCTTGAGCTATATCAAGTAGATTACTTTCATTTAATAACTTATTTTATGTAATCAAATCACAAACCATCAATTTTCAAGATGTATAAAATCACATATTGCAACCTCAATGAACATCACAAGAACATTCTTTACTTTATAACACATTCGACATTCACTTCTAAACAATAGCAAGTATTATTCACATTATCAATCACATTCAGAAATTCTCACTTTCAATCATCTCAATTATAAGCAATTACTCAAATCATTAATCAATATCACATTCGGCAAACATATATACGGAAGTTAATATTTAAACCTTCTTTTCTAATATCATGCCAAAGCCGAATTTCCCATTAAGCCAATATAGGTCTTTCACTTGTTCAATTCACACATACACAACTCAAATCTTTCATTTATTACATAATTCACTAAATTTAAAGCTCATTTTAACATATAACAAAAATTACAAATTTTCCTAATTTACTACTCTATGGCCGAATGCTACTTAGGCATCAAGCTCACATTTTTTTCACCATTTTAACAAGCTCAACTCATCCTACCATCATTTTCCATTTTTAAACATCCAAACATACAAATAATCTTATGCACATCTACCATGGCCAAATACATATCTAACCCCAAAAATCAAAATTAACAATTAGGCTATGAACATGACTTGGTAACTAACTCAAAAACACTAAAATTAATGAAAACCAAGTAAAAAACTCACCTTAATTTGGCTTGACAAGGGCTGAAACTTAGAAGTTTTATTCTTTCTCCTTTCTTTCTTAATAACCGGCCATGCAAAGATAAATGAACAAAATGGCTTCCTTATTTTATGTTTTATCCTATTATGTCTTTATTATTTAATTTAAATTCTTATTATAATAATATAAAGCTTATAATAATACTCCACTACCATCCACCTTAATAATAATGGGTAAATTGCCATTTAAAAGCTTCCATTAACAAAGCCATTAGCAATTTGACCCTCTATACTTTTATCCATGAATTTTTCCAACTTACTCAATTAAGCCCTGTTTCTAAATCAAACGTCCAAACAACAAAATTAAGTCATGAAATTTTCACACATCATAATTCACATATAATAAACACAAAAAATATTTTTTTAAATATTTTTTTGACTCGGTTTCGTGGTCCCGAAGCCACTTTTCTGATTAGGGCCAAAATAGGGCTGTTACAGTTTTGACGTTTATTTGATATGTTAAATGATGCATGATGATTAGACTTAAGTTGGAATGGATTATATGCTTTTACATGTATTTTTGTGTTATGGAGTAGATGTAACAGTCCAAATTAGGGCCTAAACTGAATGGTGGTTTTGGGACCACGAATCCGGCGTAGAAAAATTTATTCTGATAAAGTTTTAAGGTCTATTGTGTGATTGAATGCATAAGTGAAAATTTAGTAAATAAATTTTATCGATAAAGTGCCCGATTGAGTGATAGGACTAAATTGCAAAAATTTCAAAATATGTGTTCTAAAAGCTTTTAGTGTGAAATTGAAATGAAATCATAAACTAGAGGTCCTTATTTAGTAATTATACCATTCTATGGTAAGATAGACAAAAATACCCATGGAAGGAAAAATTTGCAAAGAAGGCCATTAAGGGCATTTTGGTCATTTGGATATTAAAAGGAATTAAAGGGGAAAATAAGGCCAAAAAAGTGTCCATCTTCCCCAGATGTTGGCCGAATGTATTGGAGACTCCATAGCTAGGGTTTTCAACCTTTTAAGCTCTAAGTAAGTGACTCCTAGCCTCGTTTTTCATGTTCTTCGTATTTTTAAGATCCCGTACCTTAACCTAGCTTTCTATACCACTATTTTAAGCTAAGGTTCATGTTTAAAAATTTACCCATGTGCATCATGAAAGCATTTTGATGTTTATTGGTAGAAAATGGAAGTTTATAGTATAGTAAACAACTTTTGCAAAGTGATTTTTCATGGAAATGCATTTAAGGACTAAAATGCAAAAGTTGTAAAATAGGTGCATAAATTGTGAAATGTTGAAAATTATGGGTTGCTATAAGAGAGAAATATGTTTGGCTAGGCTTGGGAATGTAGAAAAATTGATACATTTCATTTTATGAGCCTAGGGACTAGATTGTAAAAATTGACAAAGTTAGGGGTAAAATGGTAGAAACTTCCATAGGATGATTTTGTGTCCAATTGAGTAATGTATGTATTGAATGAGTTAAATTTGATGTTATAGATCAAGAATAATGAGAAATCAACCTTAACCGTGGAAAAGGCAATGTATCAGACTAAATCGAAAAGTTTGCATTTTTGCACCGAAGTAAGTCCTATATGTAAATAATGAGTTATTTTTAATCATTAAGTTTAATTGTATTAATTATTTTGAAATTCTAAAATTTTATATCAAATTACCAAATATGTGACGAAATAAAACCGATAGGTAAAGAAAAGTCTCGGTTGAACCTTAGGAATCATTAGGATACGAGTGACATGTCACAGGAAACCATTGATTGTTATCGATTGTTTATGTGATTTTGAGTGCTAGTCTAGCTCGACTACCAGTGGCTAGGTAATTTTGCATTTTTTTTTGGATGCCTGTCAGCTTGTGTGAGCAGCACTGAGTAGTATCGACTACACCGTCAACTTGTGTGAGCAGACCCGAGAATAGCTCACTATTGAGCCCTTATGTGATAAGTGGTAGCTTTGGCTACATCATGTGTGGCACTTGTGCCTTATTCTGTGTATCCTTTAGTATTCCATGTGGTTCATCGGCTTATTCAAATCTTTTTGATAAAATGTGATGGCATGAGAAAAGATTTGACCATGTGTTTAAGAATGTATATGTGCAGGTTATGTGAAAAATATCATTTGTGCTAAGTGCCTAATTTATGTATTGATTAGTGTGGTAAGATTATGAGTAAGTGATAATCTCAACTAAATGTGATCATAAGATAGCCCATTTTCTTTATATGAAATATTAGTTTAGATGCTCATTAATTTTGCATATAGACTTACTAAGCTTATGATCTCCATACAGATAGTGTCTCCAGATTTTCAACGCGAAGATCACCGCTGCCAACTCTAGATCATGCGTAGGGTAATTCACTTCGTGAGGCTTAAGCTATTGTAAAGCATAAGCGACCACCTTACCCTCCTGCATCAGTACACAGCCTAGTCCCACATGCGACGCATCACTGTACACAGTGAAATCCTTCCCAGACTCTGGTTGAATCAATACTGGCGTCTCAGTTAATAGCTTCTTCAACCTATCAAAAGCTTCTTACTGTTTCTCAGTCTATACAAACGCTATTCCTTTCCTTAGCAGCTTCGTCAACGGTGCAGCAATTAGAGAAAATCCTTCTACAAACCTTCTGTAGTAGCCTACCAGACCCAGAAAACATCTGAATTTCTGATACTGACCTCGGTGGTTTCCATTCTAGAACGGCCTCAGTTTTCTGAGGATCTACCCTAATTCCTTCAGCAGAAACAACATGACCCAGAAAAGTCACTTCTCGCAACCAAAATTCACACTTATTGAACTTTGCATAGAGTTGTTTTTCTCTCAGCACTTGCAGAACAATACAGAGATGCTCATCATGCTTCTCCTTATTTTCCGAATATACCAGAAGATCATCGATAAAGCCGACTACGAATCGGTCTAAGTAAGGTTGGAACACTCGATTCATTAGATTCATGAAAGCTGTAGGTGCATTTGTCAGTCCAAACGGCATAACTAGAAACTCGTAATGACCATACCGAGTTCTAAATGTTATCTTATGAATATCCACTTCCTTTACCCTTAACTGATGGTATCCAGATCGAAGATCGATCTTGGAAAACACCGAAGCTCCTCTGAACTGGTCAAACATATCGTCGATCCTTGGCAAAGGGTACTTGTTCTTTATCGTTAGTTTGTTCAATTAGCGATAATGGATGCACATACGCATCGTCCCATCCTTCTTCTTCACAAATAGTACTGGTGCTCCCCACGGAGACACACTCGGTCTAATGAAGCCTCTATCCAATAACTCTTTGATTTGCGCCTTTAGTTCCACTAACTCCTTCGGTGCCATCCTATAAGGTGCGATGGACACTAGAGCTGTTCTAGGTAGCAGGTCGATTCCAAACTCGACTTCTCGATTCGGAGGTAATCCAGGAAGCTCCTCAAGGAAAACATCTTGAAATTCCCTAACAGTTTTGACTGTCCCCACAGTCTAATTTTCAGTCTCAATCCGGCTCACAAAAGCCAAGTACACCTCGCAACCTTTGTGAATCAGCTTCTTAGCCCTTAGAGCCGAAACAACATTGGACAAGTAGTCCCTTCGCTCCCCAATAACCATTACCTCCTTATCCTTGACAGTCCTTAACACCATCCTTTTGGCCGCACAATCCAAAGTCGCCTTATGCTTAGCAAGCTAGTCCATCCCCAAAATAAGATTGAACTCTCCGAATGGTAACTCCATTAGGTCTCCAGCAAAGATTCTACCTTGCATCTCTAGAGGGACATACTTAAAGAGTTTATCTACCCTAACTGAGTGACCCAATGGACTTATCACAGTTACCCAACTCACAGTTTCCTCAGAGTGCACACCCAACGACCTAGATATATCACATGCAACATACGAATGAGTTGATCCTACATCTATCAAAGTAGTGTATGGCATGCTAGAGATAAAAAACGTACCAGTTATGACATCATGTGCATCACCCTCCTCTCGGCAATGAGTACCATATACCAATGCTGGCTGGTGAGCCTCAGTATTTTTAGCACCCCTGCCAGGTGCTCCACGTCCAAGACCATTTCCATTGCCACCTCTACCTTGTCTACAGCCCCTCGACGGTAATGGTCCACCTCGCACTAGTAGAGCATCCCTCTGTTCAGCAACCTGAGTCTGAGCTGGCCTTCGAGGACAATCCTTAATTCTATGCTCCTTGGACCCACAGACATGCCCCAGTACGCTTCCAGCATTCTCCCAGATGCACTCTACCATAGTCCCCGCAGGCTTATGGTCTAGTTGTATTTACCAGAGCTGCTCAAATTGGTTCCTCTACCATAGCTCTCTTGGTATTTCTGTTTGCAGCACTGGAGGGTCCAGAATCCCTCCTGAATCGATTTCGATCCTTATCACGGTTCTACCGTTCAACTCGCTTCACCTGTTCGACTATCTTAGCCTTCTCGACCAATGCAGCAAAATCGCGCTCTCACTCTGTGAAGCTATCAGCACCCTTAGCTCATCCCTGAAGCCATCCTCAAAGCGAATATTACGCTCATACTCAGTAGCAACTATACCACTGGCATACCGACTCAACCTCAGAAATTCTGCCTCATACTCAGCAATGGACTTATTACCCTGGGTCAGGTTCAGAAATTCCTTCCTACGCGAATCCACATAACTCGCTTCGACGTATTTTCCCTTAAAAGATGTCTTAAACAGTTTCCATGTTACCTGCTCAGCTGGGGTACTCTCCCTCACAGTGATCCACCATTGATATGCCTCGTCTCGCAGCAGAGACACCGCTCTTTTCAGCTTTTGCTCCACCAGGCAATCCAAGTCGTCTATAATCCATTTCGTAGCTTCCAGCCAATACTCAGCTACATTTGGGGCTACTCAAGATATACCCCTAAAAACCTCTGCTCCGTTAGCCCGAAGTCGCTCAGAAATGGATCCCCTATTCACTGGCCCAACATTAGCTCCAGCAACACTTTCTAGAACCCTTAATATTGCCTGGGACAAGGCATCATCCCCTGCGGCTCGATCATACGGCCCGTTTTCAGCTACCGGTGGCGATCGTTCCTCCTCCGTTGGCAAGTGTTCTGAAGATGAAGACTCAGCATGAACACCGCCTCGGCCACGTCCACGGCCTCGTCCACGAGCAGCCCTCATACTCATAACGTCTTATCTGATTGCGAATTTTATGACATTAGTTTAATGTTTAAGTTGTTCATGACAGAATGTCTTATGTACAAATAGAGTTTCAGAGTTTGTTTCACGATTTCATAGCCTAGCTACAGTCTCAGTCTTCTAGGGTACAGTCTCAGTCTCTATAGTTTTCAGTACTACCCTATCTATAGTATCATAATAGGGTCTCAGTTCTATTTATAGTGATATCTCAGTGCAGTATAGTATAAGAAAAGAATACTTACAGACTTGGTGTCAGGGATTCAGTGTGCCACTTCTTCAAATACCCAATTTCAGAAAGCTTATTTAAAACTTAAGCCTTTTAAAATAACCTTAAGAAAGTATGTAAAAAGAAAACGAGTTAAAAAGGGGTTTTCGTAAGAATTTTCCCAAACCCGATTTCAAAGTACCATTCTTAGGCCCTGATTTTAAAAAGTTTTGAAAACTTTTTGGACCCGATCCACAGCCAATTTGTTACAACTGGGCTCTGATACTACTAAATGTAACACCTCAAACCCGGCCCAGACGTTACGGCCAAGTCTGGTGTGTCACATCACCTAAAACTAACCATGTGACCTAGTTACTAAGATTGGGGTGAGCTTTGCAAAACTGCTATTTAAAATCTTAAGAGAAATTCCCGGTTTATTAGTGGACGTCCTATCCATTACCAGTTATTAAGAGATTTATTACAAAATTTAACTTTGTTACTCGTTTGATTCGTGTGTTTGATTTTTTAAACGTTTGAATAAATTTTAAGAAAACTCGCGCAGCTTTGTACATAGCATTAGAAGTATAGTTTAAATAAAAAGTTGAAAAAAAAACCAAAATAGTTAAAGCGGCCTTATACAACCCAAAACCATGATGAAAATAAATTTAAATAAATACGGAAATAAAGTAAAGTAAAAACTTAATTGATTAACTGTAGTCCATGTGGCCACTCTGAATCCCTCCCAGCTACAAGTCCGCCAGTCTAGGGCTCACCTGCATGGATGGAAGAAAAGGGGTGAGTTTGGAAACTTAGTGTGTAAAGAAAGCCCATCCAGAGCCCAAATCAGCTCAAGCCCATTGGGCCTAAGCCCTATCCAGTCTCAGTAATAACTGGGCCAAAGCCCTATCCAGATACAGTAAATTAGGCCTTAGCCCTTTTCAAATAACAGTACGGCCCATAGGCCCATTATAGAAATAGAACAGATATCATTATGAATGCAAGCCCAAGCCCAACCTAAATCTAACTGTTACACTCCACCCGTACCATCCCCGCACACCATGTGGGGAATAACTCAACCCACCCAGCCCTACACTCCACTATTGCAGCATAGCTGCTCAGATAATAATGTAACGAGGCAAAGCCCTTCAGTACGTGGTCAAGCCACTATTAGTACTTCCTCCATCAATAACTCAGTCCCATGCAACAGATAATTATGTAGTGAACAGAAACAGAAGAACATGCATTTCAGTTAGATTTAGCCCTAGGGGTATAACGGTCATTTTGCACCTAAGGGTAAAATAGTAATTTTCCACCCATAAGGGGTATTTCAGTAATTTTACCATTTTTTTAGGGTTTTATCCATATTTCAGTCCCTAATAATCCAACTTACATATCAGTAGTTATTTTAGCCCATTTATGCAGTTTTTGGTTATTGGGCCCTACAACCCCTAATGGGCCCTACAGTGTCATTTAGCTAATGTAGCCCATTTAGCCCAAATTTTCATGCTTACCACTTACATTTACCCGTATGGGCCCATAAGCCCATTAGATCGAGGCTTAAATTTACCTAGGTGCACGAAATTGTGCACTCGTTCATCTTACCACTTACGATTACAGATCTCATGATTTCCAACCGACTTACGAGCACTAGCATGCTCGCAAGCTCACGAAATGCCGAAATTTTGGCATTTTGACTTTTTAGCTTTTGCCGATTTAGACTACAGAAGGGTGTTCGTTTACACACATGTTTTGTAACAATCACTACTGAGATCTCCCACGATAACCTACAATCAGCCACTACAGTCTTTAGACTACAGATCAACAATAACCAATCTTAAAACTCCTAACCAAATTCGGCCACAATAGGGTGTTCTTAACCACTTACCCTTGTCGATCTGTTTACTAGATCTAAATCTACAAGTCGCTCCAATGATCCAAGCCTTCGATAGGCAACCCTTAGTCCTCACTAGCACAAAACAATTCAAATAATAAGACCAACAGAGCCTCTAGTCCCAATCAACAGCCTCCTATACATATAGCGGTTTCGGCTTTTCTTAAATCCTGAAATAAAGCATGAACAGGAGATTTTGATAACTTACCAAAGGTTTAATACTCCAAAATGATTCCAATCCCGTTTCTAACTCAGATCTGATGTAGATCTAGCCTCTAAACACGAGCAGAGAATGGTTCTTAGAGGTTTAAGAGTTCGACTCCCAAATCCGTATAGATATGGTAGTTTCTACTTTTGATGTGATGAAGAAGAAAGTGATTTGAAACTATGGATTGAAAAGGTGTTGTCGTTAGAGACTAGGGGTTTGGAGAGTGTGAAATTTGGTCAAAAGGGAAAAAGAAGAAATGAGGATTCGGTTATGGACAAATCGGGACAAAAGCAAACTTTTAGGATTTTGACTTTTAGTAGTAGTCGATTGGCTTGAGAATAAGAGAATGGCAGATTCGGTTTTGAAGAAAAAGAAGAAAAGAGATGAGTAAAGAGAAGAGGTTGTTTCGGCTTAAGAAGAAAAGAAGAAGAGAAAAGAATGGAAGATGGGAGAAGAGGGTTTTCTTTTGGTAAAAATGGCAAAATGGGGTTCTTGCCACACTATCGGCTTTTGTGAACAAGAGGGAGGAGAAGAGAAGAGAGCTTATCACTATACCTAATCGGTAGCCAAGAAAAGAAGAGCCAAAACAAACCCTAAGAGACCCCAAAGCTATTCGGCTAGCATCCTTAACACTCCCTAGCCGATTGTGTCCCAAAACCCTAAGCCAAAACCGATATGCTCCCTCAAGAATCCCTTGTTCGGCCACTACATGCTCCCATTCAAATTTCCTATAATTTCTCTCCCTAATCTATCTAATCTAATCTCATGGACAACTCAAACTCTCCTCAGCAGAGTTCTACTTGAGTTCCATCACATGTCCAACGTATGCACAAAAATAAAAACACCACCACTTGCCATGCAACTAGAACCTTGGCCCTAGCACTCAGTTCACATGCCACTTTTTTAGGCACTTAAGTGGTGCCTCATTGCCACATTACCAAGGGCTTACTTGAGTCTTATTTTCCCCACTTTTTCTTTAAAGCCCACTTAACAAAGTCCCATTCACTTAAAATCTAAAGTTGATATTTTTGCCAGGTTTTATCTTGGGCTTGGGCCTTCTAAAGGCCCACTAACACACTTAAACACAAATTTAATAACCAAATCACCAAAATTTCAAATTTTCACCAAAATCACAAGAATCCCGAAAAATCCCAAAAATCAGGGCGTTACAACTCTACCCCTTTAAAGAAATTTCAGCCTTGAAATTTACCTGATCCAAATAGTTGAGGGTATTGTTGACGCATCACATCCTTTGGCTCCCAAGTAGCCTCTTCTCTGCCATGATTGCGCCAAAGCACTTTTACTAACGGAACTGATTTTCTTGTCAACACTTTGACCTCGCGATCCAGTATTTGCACAAGCTCCTCTTCAAAGGTCAGATCAGTCTTTACCTCAATCTCTTCCACTGGTACGACATGTGATGGATACGATCGGTACTGTCTCAGCATGGACACTTGAAAGACGTCATGAATATGGTCCAACTCCAACGGTAACCCCAGCTGATAAGCTACTGGCCCTACCCGTTTAAGAACCCGATAAGGCCCAATAAATCACGGACTCAACTTGCCCTTCTTGCCAAACCTCAAGATCTTCTTCCAATGCGAGACCTTCAAAAAGACCATATCCCCTACAGTGAACTCGATTTCCTTACGCTTCTGATCAACATATGACTTTTGCCTATCAAATGCCTCCTTTAGCCGATCTCCGATCAACTTAACCTTCCTCTCAGTATCTGCCACTAATTCTAGTGCAAGAACTTGTCGTTCTCCCAACTCTGTCCAACATGTAGGCGTACGACACCTTCGCCCATAAAGTGCCTCATATGGAGCCATCTGAATACTCGCTTGATAACTGTTGTTGTACACAAATTCCGCCAATGGCAAGTAGTCCTCCCAGCTACACCGAAAGTCGATAACACAACCCCTTAACATGTCCTCCAAAACCTGAATAACCCTCTCTGACTATCGATCCGTCTGAGAGTGAAAAGCAGTGATGAAGTCCAACCGTGTACCCAACGCCTCATGCAACTTTTACCAGAATCGAGACGTACACCTAGGGTCTCGATCAGAAATAATCGATACTAGCACCCCATGCAGTCGCACTATCTCCACCACATATAGTTTGGCCAACTTTTGAAGTGAGTAGTTGGTTCAGATAGGTATGAAATGAGCTGATTTCGTTAACCTATTCACAATCACTCATACCGAGTCTTTCTTGGAGGGTGTCAACGGTAGCCCACTCATAAAATCCATGGTTACCCTTTCCCACTTCCAGAGTGGAATCTTCACTGGTTGTAACAGTCTAGAAGGCAGTTGATGCTCAGCCTTTACTTGCTGGCATGTTAGGCATTTTCCCACAAATTTAGTCACCTCACGCTTAAGTCCAGACCACCAATACACCTCTCGCAAGTCTCGATATAGCTTATTCCTTCCAGGATGCATGGCACAAGGTCCACCATGAGCCTCTTTCAGAATTACCTATCTCATGTCAAAGTCCTTTGGAACACAAACTCTTCTAGGAAAGTAGAAAAATCCATCAATATTCAGTCTAAAATCTAAATTCTCATCATTCTTAGCTTACTGAAACCGAGGTACTAATGAATCATCTTTTAACTGCTTCTCTTTAATCTGCTTAGTCCAAGTTGGTCTCATTTGTAACTCCGCTAACAGACTTCCATCATTATATAGACTCAAATAAGCAAACATCACTCTCAACTCAGCAACAGCCCTTCGGTTCAGTGCATCAGCCACCACATTAGCTTTGCGGGGTGGTACTCAATCGAACAGTCATAATCCTTAAGTAACTCTATCCATCTTCGTTGCCTAAGATTTAACTCCTTCTGAGTCAACAAATACTTGAGACTTTTATGGTCTGTGTATATAATACACTTTTCTCCATATAGATAGTGTCTCTAGATTTTCAACGCGAAGATCACCGTTGCCAACTCTAGATCATGCGTAGGGTAATCCGCTTCGTGAGGCTTAAGCTGTCGTGAAGCATAAGCGACCACCTTACCCTCTTACATCAGTACACAACCTAGTCCCACATGTGATGCATCACTGTATACAGTGAAATCCTTCCTAAACTCTGGCTGAATCAACACTGGCGCCTTAGACAATACCTTCTTCAACCTATCAAAAGCTTCTTGCTGTTTCTCAGTACATACAAAACTACTCATTTCCTTAGTAGCTTCATCAACGGTGCAACAATTAGGGAAAATCCTTCTACAAACCTTCTATAGTAGCCTGCCAGACCTAGAAAACTCAAAATTTCTGATACTGACCTCGATGGTTTCCATTCTAGAATTGCCTCAATTTTTCGAGGATCTACCCTAATTCCTTTAGCAGAGACAACATGACCCAGAAAAGTCACTTCTCACAACAAAAATTCACACTTACTGAACTTTGCATAGAGTTGTTTTTCTCTCAGCACTTGTAGAACAATACGGAGATGCTCATCATGCTTCTCCTCAGTTTCCAAATATACCAGAATATCATCGATAAAGATGACTACGGATTGGTCCAAGTAAGGTTGGAACACTCGATTTATTAGATCCATGAAAGCTGCAGGTGCATTCATCAGTCCAAACGGCATAATTAGAAACTCGTAATGACCATATCGAGTTCTGAATGCTGTCTAATGAATATCCACTTCCTTTACCCTTAATTGATGGTATCCAGATCGAAGATCAATCTTGGAAAACACCGAAGCTCCTCTGAGCTGGTCAAACAGATCGTCAATCCTTGGCAGAGGGTACTTGTTCTTTATCGTCAGTTTGTTCAATTGGCGATAATCGATGCACATACGCATTGTCCCATCCTTCTTCTTCACAAACAGTACTGGTGCTCCCCACGGAGACACACTCGGCCTAATGAAGCCTCTATCCAACAACTCTTGGATTTGTGCCTTCAGTTCCACTAACTCATTCGGTGCCATCATATAAGGCGCGATAGACACTGGAGCCGTTCCAAGCAGCAAGTCGATTCCAAACTCGACTTCTCGATTCGAAGGTAATCCAGGAAGCTCCTTAGGGAAAACATCCTGAAATTCCCTAACAGTTCTGACTGTACCCACAGTCAAATTTTTAGTCTCAGTCTGGATCACAAAAGCCAAGTACGCCTCACAACCTTTGCAAATCAGCTTCTCAGCTCTTAGAGCCGAAACAACATTAGACAAGTAGTCCCTTCGCTCCCTAATAACCATTACCTCCTTATCCTCGATAGTTCTTAACACCATTCTGTTGGCCGCACAGTCCAGAGTCACCTTATGCTTAGCAAGCCAGTCTATCCTCAAAATAAGATCGAACTCTTCGAATGGTAACTCCATTAAGTCTCCAGCAAAGATTCTACCTTGCGTCTCTAGAGGCACATCCTTAAAGAGATTATCTACCCTAACCGAGTGACCCAGTGGACTTATCACAGTTACCCAACTCACAGTTCCCTCAGAGTGCACACCCAACGACCCAGATATATCACATGCAACATACAAATAAGTTGATCCCACATCTATCAGAGCAGTATATGGCATGCTAGAGATCAAAAACGTACCAGTTATGATGCCAGGTGCATCACTCTCCTCTCGGCGACGAGCACCATATACTAATGCTGGTTGGTGAGCCTTAGCATTTCTAGCACCCCTACCAGGTGCTCCATGTCCACGACCATTTCCATTGCCACCTCTACCTTGTCCACGACCCCTAGGCGGTAGTCGTCCACCTCGCACTGGTAAAGCATCCCTCTGTTCAGCAACTTGAGTCTGAGCTGGCCTCCGAGGACAATCCTTAATTCAATGTTCCTTGGACCCACATCGAAGACATGCCCTAGTACACTTCTAGCACTCTCCCAGATGCACTCTATCACAGTCCCCGCAGGCTTGTGGTCTAACTGCATTTACCAAAACTGGTCAGACGGGTTCCTCCACCCTAGCTCTCTTGGTATTTCTGTTTGCAGCACCAGAGGGTCCAGAATCCCTCTTGAATCAGTTTCGATCCATATCACGGTTCTGTCGTTCAGCTCGCTTCACCTCTTCGGCTATCTTAGCCTTCTCCACCAATGCAGCAAAGTCGCACTCTCTCTGCAGATCTATCAGCACCCTTAGCTCATCCCTGAGGCCATCCTCAAAGTGAATACTACGCTCATACTCAGCAGCAACTATATCGCTGGCATACTGGCACAACCTCAGAAATTTCACCTCATACTCAGCAACGGACTTATTGCCCTGGGTCAAGTTTAGAAATTCCTTCCTACGCGCATCTACATAACTCGCTCCAACGTACTTTCCCTTGAAAGATGTCTTAAATAGTTCCCAGGTTACCCGCCCAGCTGGGGTACTCTCCCTTACAGTGATCCACCATTGATATGCCTCGTCTCGCAGCAGAGACACCCCACATTTCAACTTTTACTCCACCGAGCAATCCAAGTCGTCCATAATTCGTTTCGTAGCTTCCAGCCAATACTCAGCTACATTTGGGGCTACTCCAGATATGCCTCTGAAAACCCTTGTTCCGTTAGCCTGGAGTCGCTTAGAAATGGATCCCCTATTCACTGGCTCAACATTAGCTCTAGCAACCCTTTTTAGAACCTTTAACATTGCCTAAGACAAGGCATCATCCCCTGCGGCCTGATCATACGGCCCATTTTCAGCTACCGGTGGCAGTGTTCCTCCTTCGCTGGCAACTGTTTTGAAGATGAAGACCCAGCTTGAACACTGCCTCGACCACGTCCACGGCCTCGTCCATGAGCAGCCCTCGTACTCATAACGTCTTATCTGATTACGAATTTTATGACATTAGTTTAATGTTTCAGTTGTTCATTACAAAATGTCTTATGTACAAATAGAGTTTTAGAGTTTGTTTCGCAATTTTGTATCCTAGCTACAGCCTCAGTCTTCTAGGGTTTAGTTTCCCTACAGTCTCAATCTCTATAGTTTTCAGTACTACCCTATCTATAGTATCATAATAGGGTCTCAGTTCTATTTACAGTGATATCTCAGTGTAGTATAGTATAAGAAAAGAATACTTACAAACTTGGTGCCGGGGATTCAGTGTGCCACTTCTTCAGATACCCGATTAAAGAAAGCTCATTTAAAACTTAAGCCTTTTAAGAAAACCTTAAGAAAGTATGTAAAAAAACGAGTTTAAAAAGGGTTTTCGTAAGAATTTTTCCAAAACTGATTTCAAAGTACCATTCTTGGGCCTTGATTTTAAAAATTCTTGAAAACCTTTTGGACCCGATCCACAGCTGAGTTGTTGTACCCGGGCTCTGATACCACTAAATGTAACACCCTGGTTCAGATGTTACGGCCAAGTCTGGTGTGTCACATCACCTACAACTAACCATGTGACCTAGTTACTAAGATTGGGGTGAGCTTTGCAAAACTGCTATTTAAAATCTTAAGAGAAATTCTCGGTTTATTGGTGAACATCCTATCCATTACCAGTTATTAAGAGATTTATTATAAAATTTAACTTTGTTACTCGTTTGATTCGTGTGTTTGATTTTGAAAACGTTTGAATAAATTTTAAGAAAACTCGCGCAACTTTGTACATAACATTAGAAGTATAGTTTAAATAAAAAGTTGAAAAAAAAACCAAAATAGTTAAAGCGGCCTTGTTACAACCCAAAACCATGATGAAAAGAAATTTAAATAAATACGGAAATAAAGTAAAATAAAAACTTAATTGATTAACTATAGTCCATGTGGCCACTCTGAATCCCTCCCAGCTCCAAGTCCGCCAGTCTAGGGCTTACCTGCATGGATGGAAGAAAAGGGGTGAGTTTGGAAACTCAGTGGGTAAAGAAAGCCCATCTAGAGCCCAAATTAGCTCAAGCCCACTGGGCCTAAGCCCTATCCAGTCTCAGTAATAACTGGGCCGAAGCCCTATCTAGATACAGTAAACTGGGCCTTAGCCCTTTCCAGATAATAGTACGGCCCATAGGCCCATTACAGAAACAGAACAGATATCATTATGAATGCAAGCCCAAACCCAACCTAAATCCAACTGCTACACTCCACCCATACCATCCCTGCATTCCATGTGGGGAATAACTTAACCCACCCAGCCCTACACTCTACAGTTCTAGCATAGCTGCTCAGATAACAGTGTAACGAGGCAAAGCCCCTTCAGTACGTGGTCAAGTCACTATCAGTACTTCCTCCATCAATAACCCAGTCCCATGTAATAGATAATTATGTAGTGAACAGAAATAGAAAAACATGCATTTCAGTCAGATTTAGCCCTAGGGGTATAACGGTCATTTTGCACCTAGCGTAAAATAGTGATTTTCCACCCATAAGGGGTATTTCAGTAATTTTACCAATTTTTTTAGGGTTTTACCATATTTCAGTCCCTAATAGTCCAACTTACATCTCAGTAGTTAATTTAGCCTATTTATGCAGTTTTTGGTTATTGGGCCTTAAAACCCCTTATGGGCCCTATAGTGTCATTTAGCTAATTTAGCCCATTTAGCCCAAATTTTATGCCTAATTTTATAGAGTTTACCTACAGTATACTAGAACACGCTTACCACTTACTTTTACCCGTATGGGCCCGTAAGCCTATTGGGCCCGAATTTAGCCCATGGAGGCCCAAACTTACCGAAGTGCACGAAATTGCACACTCATTCATCTTACCACTTGCGATTACAGATCTCATGATTTCCAACCGACTTATGAGCACTTGCATGCTCGCAAGCCTATGAAATGCCGAAATTTTGGCATTTTGGCTTTTCGGCTTTTGCCGATTTAGACTACAGAAGGGAGTTCGTTTACACATCTGTTTTGCGACAATCACTGCCGAGATCTCCCACGATAACCTACAATCGGCCACTACAGTCTTTAGATTACAGATCAACAATAACCAATCTTAAAACTCCTTACCACATTTGGCCACAATAAGGTGTTGTTAACCACTTACCCTTGTCGATCTGTTTACTAAATCTAAATCTACAAGTCGCTCCAACGATCCAAGCCTTCGATCGGTAACCCTTAGTTTGCACTAGAACAAAACAATTCAAATAATAAGACCAATAGAACCTCTAGCCCCAATCGACAGCCTCCTATACACATAGGGGTTTCGGCTTTTCTTAAATCCCGAAATAAATTATGAACAGGAGATTCTAATAACTTACCGAAGGTTTAATACTCCAGAATGATTCCAATCCCGTTTCTAACTCAGATTTGAGTAGATCTAGCCTCTAAACACGAGCAAAGAATGGTTCTTAGAGATATAAGAGTTCGACTCCCAAATCCCTATGGATATGGTAGTTTCAGCTTCTGATGTGATGAAGAAGAAAGTGATTTGAAACTATGGATTGAAAAGGTGTTGTCGTTAGAGACTAGGGGTTTGGAGAGTGTGAAATTCGGCCAAAAGAGAAAAAGAAGAAAGAAGGATTCGGCGATGGAAAAATCGGTACAAAAGCAAACTTTCAGGATTTCGGCTTTTAGTAGTAGTCGATTAGCTTGAGAAGAAGAGAATGGCAGATTCGGTTTTAAAGAAAAAGAAGAGATGAGATGAGTAAAAAAAAGAGGTTGTTACGACTTGAGAAGAAAAGAAGAAGAGAAAAGAATGGAAGAAGGGTGGAGAGGGTTTTCTTTTGGTAAAAACAGCAAAAGAGGGTTCTTGCCACACTTTCAGCTTTTGTGAACAAGAAGGAGGAGAAGAGAAGATAGCCTATCACTATACCTAATCGGCAGCCAAGAAAAGAAGAGCCAAAACAAACCCTAAAGGACCCCAAAGCTATTCGGCTAGCACCCTTAACACTCCCTAGCCGATTGTGTTCCAAAACCCTAAGCCAAAACCGATATGCTCCCTCAAAAATCCCTTGTTCAGCCACTACATGCTCCCATTCAAATTTCCTATAGTTTCTCTCCCTAATCTGTCTAATCTAATCTCATGGACAACTCAAACTCTTCTCAGCAGAGTTCTACTTGAGTTCCATCACATGTCCAGCGCATGCACAAAAATAAAAACACCACCGCTTGCCATGCAACTAGAACCTTGGCCCTAGCACTCAGTCCACAAGCCACTTTTTTAGGCACTTAAGTGGCGCCTCATTGCCACTTTACCAAGGGCTTACTTGAGTCTTATTTTCCCCACTTTTTTCTTAAAAGCCCACTTAACAAAGTCCCATTCACTTAAAATCTAAAATTGATATTTTTGCCAGGTTTTATCTTGGGCTTGGGCCTTCTAAAAGCCCACTAACACACTTAAACACAAATTTAATAACCAAATCACAAAAATTTCAAATTTTTACTAGAATCACAAGAATCCCAAAAAATCCCAAAAATTAGGGCGTTACATATTGTTTTGGTTATGTGTCATAGTTCTTCTGGGCCCATTTGTTGATAATGGTGTTGTGGGTACTTTGGCCATGAGAAATAAGCCATGAATGTTCAAGTCATTATTTTGTCAAAAATGTTGTAATCTACTAATGTGAAAGCTTGCCTAGTATGAGTGATTTGTGTATGGATGTGCATGCTTGATGATGTTAGATAAAGTTTGAGTGTGGATGGTTTAACATGTATGTTTTGATGAGTTTTGATGTTATAATGTGAATAGGAAAAAATTTGTTGATATTGGTTTGTGTTCAGGGTGGCAATTGGCTTGGAAAATAGCCTATAATTGTCCATACGGGTAGACACACGGGCGTGTGTCTAGGCTGTGTGTTACACATGGCCAGCCCACGGGCATGTTGATAGGCTGTGTATCCCTTGCACCTGAAATTATGAAAATTAAATGTTTTGTAGTAAACTGATAAGCGATAAATTATACATATTTTTACCACGTGCTTAGCCCAATTTCTGGATGAATTACCCTTTGATTTGTGTAAATCGATGCTCTTAAACCTTTAATTTCATGTTTTATACTCAAGTGAGCATAGAAAAGTGAAAAGAACGAGAAACGGGCCAAAAATGGAGAAAATGGACCAAATAATAAAAACAACACGGCCTGGAAGTTTGCCTCACGGCTGTGTCACACGGCCGTGCCACCTTGAGCTTGAACACGGCCCAACCGTGACTCGCACGGCCAGACCACACGGCCGTGCCACCTTAACAGGCTCGAGCAAGGCCTGGGCCTTGATCCGCACGGGCGTGGCACACGGGCGTGTCCCTGTCGTGAGGAAGTTCAATTTCACTCAGAAAAGGCTACTTAGGGGCTAAGAAAGGCATTCCAAAACTCTATATAAAGATCCTAGGAGGAAACTACAAAAGTGTGCTTAATTGCCCACTAAGGGTGCTATTTTCCTACCAACACAGAGAGTAGAAGCAAGGAACTACTCCAAAGAAAGCTGATTGATCCATCTCAGAAACCGAATTCTCCTTCAAGACTAAAGGTCTCCCTTCAAATTCCTACAGGGGTTTTTGGGTTCTTTATGTTTTGTTATCATTATTCTTCTGAGATGTTTTCTTTTATAATTATGAACTAAATCCCCCAAATACTTGAGGGGGATGAAACCTAAGACAGATCTTTCTATTATTTTCTCTTGAATTATATGATAAATATTTGATTTGTTCTTAATTATGTCTTTTAACTCTTAAATTGATATTTCAGGGATATTGACTTAAGTCGAATGTGCTTATGTACAAGAGTAAAAGTCCCTGCATAGGAGTAAATCCAACACAATTAAGCGGAGTTGATCGCAATCCTAGAGATAGGACGGCGAAAATCTACTGGATTAGTGTCAAACCTAATAAGGGAGTCCATAGAACGAGTAAGACAACACTAGGGGTTTTAATTAGAAAGAGATTTCAATTAATCAACCTAGGTTTAGTTGTTTTTAGTCTCGAGAGAGATGTTAACATAAGTTAGGGATTTCTATAGATCAAGTCAAGTGAATAAATCGTCTAGTTCAAGAGTTGATAACAAGTGAAGTCTAGATGGATTCTCCCTTGAGTATTGTCCAAGTCAATCAGTTTTCCTAAGAGTTTTTCCCCAATTCACTTTTTGTGCATTCTTAGCTTAGTCTAATAATTAGTTTAGTTTAATAAAATCCTTTTTTATTTCTAGGTTTAAATAATAGAAAGAAAGCTAGTACTAGTACTTTTGGTTCCCTTGGGTACGATATCTCGGTCTTACCACTAAGCTATACTACTGTTCGATAGGTGCGCTTGCCTTAAATTGTGGTAATAGTTAGTTTTGGGTACGATCATAGTTTATAAATTTTATTACTTCATATCACGTATATCAAGTTTTTGGCGCCGTTGTCGGGGAACTAAGATATTAGGAACACTCTATTTCTATCACTTTAGCCATTACTATTTTTATTTATTTTCAACCTCTATTTTTATTTGTTTTAGTTATTTATTTTAATTTCTTTGCCTTTTCCCTTCCAAGTATCTCTTGTTTATGGCTAGAAGAAACCCATGAGGACCACTGCTGTTCGACAAAGATCTAGAAGCCACAGTTCGTAGAACTCGTAGAGAGATCAGACGAAGCTTACAGTATCTAGAAAAGGAACTAGAACCTGAGCCTACTGAGGAGATGGAAGCAAATCAGGACAATCTACCACCTCCCGCGATAGCCGTAGAACCGGTGAACCAAAATAATGCTCCTTGTACTATGTATGATTATGCTAAACCTAATTTGGCTGGTACTGAATCTGGTATTGTTAGGCCTACTATTGCTGCAAATAATTTTGAATTAAAACCTAACACTATTCAGACGATTCAGCTATTTGTTCAGTTTGATGGTTTATAGGATGAGGATCCCAACTCACACTTAGCCAATTTCTTGAAATTTTGTGACACTTTTAAAATAAATGGTGCTTCTGATGATGCCATTTGCCTTCGACTATTCCCTTTTTCCCTAAGGAATAAAGCTAAACAATGGTTAAATTCCCTACCACGAGGCTCAATCACTACATGGGAACAAATGACCAAAAAATTTTTACTTAAGTATTTTCCTCCAGCTAAAATGGCTAAATTGCGGAATGATATCTCTTCTTTTGTGCAGATGGATTTAGAGACACTTTACGATGCCTGGGAGAGATATAAGGATATACTGAGGAGGTGCCTTCACCATGGGTTACCTTTGTGGCTACAATTTCAAACTTTTCATAACGGTTTGAATCCTTCAACAAGACAGATGATCGATGCAGCTGCCAGAGGAACAATCGACAACAAAACACCCATAGCAGCTTAGAGTTTATAGAAAAGATGTTACTGAATAACTATCAGTGGCAAGTCATGAGAACAAAGCCACAAAAAGCTACAGGAGTTTTTAATATTGATGTAATCACAATGCTTTCCACTCAGGTAGAACTTTTAAATAAAAAGATTGATGATTTTATTGGTTCTACGCAGGTACATCTAGTCATGCAGTGTGACTCACATCGAGGAGGAGTGAGCAACCTAGAGTACCATCCCTATGGACATAGCACAGAAAACGAACAAATGAATTACATGGGTAATAATTCTCAACCTCAAAATAATCCTTACAGCAATACTTACAATGCAGGTTGGAAGAATCACCCTAATTTTTCATGGGGCGGTCAAGGCAATCAAAGATCACCACCACCCCCTCCGGGAGTTTAACTACCACCGTATCAGCAAGAGAAGGAACCAAACCTTGAGGAAATGTTGGAAAGGTTCATATCGGTTTTCGAAACTCGTTTTCAAAACACTGAAACAACACTTAAAAACCAACAAGCTTCTATTCAAGGGCTCAAAAATTAGATTGGTCAACTCGCAAAGATGATATCTGATAGACCACAAGGTAGTTTGCTGAGTAATACTGAACCTAATCCTAAAGAACATGTAAAAGCAGTTACCTTAAGGGATGGAAAAGTACTAGTTGAACCTGAAAAGAAGCCTGTTCAAGAATCTGAAAAGAAAATAGTAGAGGAAGTAGAACCTAAAGAACGTGCTCCACTAGCACTTAAAGAGTATAAACCACCCATACCATATCCAGCAAAGTGAAAGAAATACCGCATGGATGCTCATTTTGGTAAATTTCTTGAACTTTTTAAACAGCTACATATTAACTTACCTTTTGTTGAAGCAATTTCGCAGATGCCGAAGTACGCAAAATTTTTAAAGGAACTTCTCACAAATAAAAGGAAGTTGGAAGAACTGTCCACAGTGGAACTCAACGAGGAATGTCAGCTATGCTCCAAAATAAACTGCCAACCAAATTGAAAGATCTAGGAAGTTTTACTATTCTTTGCTTAATTGGCAGTTTAAACATTGAAAAAGCCTTAGTTGATTTAGGCGCTAGTATTAACCTAATGCCTTACAAAATGTTCAAGCAACTAGGTCTAGGGGAACCGAAACCCACTAGGATGAGTATACAATTAGCTGATAGATCTGTTAAATATCCTAGGGGAATCATTGAAGATGTATTAGTAAAAGTAGATAAATTTATATTCCCTGTTGATTTTATTGTGCTTGACATGGATAAAGATATTGAGATACCTTTAATTTTAGGACGCCCATTCTTAGCTACTGCTAGAGCTGTTATTGACGTAGGGGATGGTAAACTAGTGCTTAGGGTTGGTGAAGAAGAATTTGTTTTTTAAAATTTATGATGCTATGCGATTATCTAGAGAACAAGATGATTCCTATTATTTTATTGATTCTATTGATTATTTGTTCAAGACACTTTTCAAGAAATCACTCTTGAAGACACGTTGGAACTGTGTCTTGTCCAAGGTGGGGAGGAGGATGAAACCACCACTGAAGTAAAAAAAGTAATAAAGGATTTGAACTCTAATTAACTTGCCACAAGGCACATAAGTTATGAGGGTATTAAGATAAATGACGAACTGAGATAAAAACTCTCGATTGATGAATCTCCTAAATTGGAACTAAAACAATTGCCTGATCACTTGGAATATGCATTTTTAGGATATGATTCTACACTACCAGTAATTATCGCATCGAAATTGAGTGCTGAGGAGAAAGAGGAATTACTGCAAGTATTAAGAGAACACAAAAAAGCTATAGCTTGGAAGATTTCTGACATTAAAGGAATTAGCCCTTCTTTTTGTACCCAAAAAATTTTAATGGAGAATAAATATAAGCCATATGTGCAAACTCAGAGACGATTGAATCCTAACATGAAGGAAGTCGTAAAAGCCGAGGTAATTAAACTTCTAGATGCAGGAATTATTTATCCAATTTTTGACAGTTCTTGGGTAAGTCCTGTGCAGGTTGTTCCTAAAAAATGAGGCATGACTGTGGTGACTAATGAAAAAAAGGAATCAATACCTATAAGAACAGTCACTGGATGGAGAGTTTGTATTGATTATAGAAAGTTGAATGATGCAACTAGAAAAGATCATTTTCCCTTACCCTTTATCGATCAAATGTTGGAAAGACTATTAGGACATATGTATTACTGCTTCTTGGATGGCCTCTCTAGTTACTTCCAAATCCTGATAGCTCTAGAAGATCAATAAAAGACAACATTCACATGCCCATACGGTACGTTTGCTTATTGTAGAATGCCTTTTGGATTATATAATTGATAAGCGATAAATTATACATATTTTTACCCCATGCTTAGCCAATTTCTGGATGAATTACCCTTTGATTTCTGTAAATCAATGCTTTTAAACCTTTAATTTCATGTTTTATACTCAGGTGAGCATAGGGGAGTGAAAAGAACATGAAATGGGCCGAAAATGGAGAAAATGGGCCAAATAATGAAAACAACACGGCCTGGAGGTTCGCCACACAGCCGTGTCACACGGCTGTACCACCTTGAGCTCGAACACGGCCCAACCCCGAGTCACACGTCCAGACCACACGGTCGTACCACCTTAACAGGCTTGACCACGACCTGGGCCTTGATCCACACGGGCGTAACACATAGGCGTGTCGTTATCGTGAGGAAGTTCAATTTTACTTGAAAAAGGCTACTTAGGGGCTAAGAAAGGCATTCTAAAGCTCTATATAAAGACTCTAGGAGGCAACTACAAAGGTGTGATTGATTCCCCACTAAGGGTGATATTTTCCTACCAACACAGAGAGTAGAAGCGAGGAACTACTCCAAAGAAAGCCGATTAATCCATCTCAGAAGCCGAATTCTCCTTGAAAACTAAAGATCTTCCTTAAAATTCTTACAGGGTTTTTTCGGGTTCTTTATGTTTTGTTATCATTATTCTTCTGAGATGTTTTCTTTCATAATTATGAACTAAATCCCCTAAATACTTGAGGGGGATGAAACCTAAGACAGATCTTGTTATTATTTTCTCTTGAATTATATGATAAATATTTGATTTGTTCTTATTTGTGTTTTTAACTCT
The DNA here is from genome assembly GCA_020496765.1 of Gossypium stocksii. NCBI lineage: Eukaryota > Viridiplantae > Streptophyta > Magnoliopsida > Malvales > Malvaceae > Gossypium > Gossypium stocksii. The sequence goes on from CM035621.1 coordinate 104,928,473, forward strand.
TAAATTGATATTTCCGGGATATTGATTTAAGTCGAATGTGCTTATGTAGAGGAGCAAAAGTCCCTGCATAGGAGTAGATCCAACACAATTAAGCGGAGTTGATCACAATCCTAGAGATAGGATGACCAAAATCTACCGAATTAGGGTCAAACCTAATAAGGGAGTCCATAGAATGAGTTAAGGCAACACTAGGGATTTTAATTAGAAAGAGATTTCAATTAATCAACCTAGGGTTAGTTGTTTTTAGTCTCGAGAGAGATATTAACATGAGTTAGGGCTTTCTATGGATCAAGTGAAGTGAACAAATCGTCTAGTTCAAGAGTTGATAACAAGTGAAGTCTAGGTGGATTCTCCCTTAAGTATTGTCCAAATCAATCAGTTTTCCTTTTGGTTCCTTTGGGTACGATATTTCGGTCTTGCCATAACTATACTACTGTTCGATAGGTGTGCTTGCCTTCATTCGTGATAATAGTTAGTTTTGGGTACGATCATAGTTTATAAAATTTATTACTTCATATCGCGTATATCAAGTTTTTGGTGTCGTTGCCGGGGAACTAAGATATTAGGAGCACTCTATTTCTATTACTTTAGCCATTACTATTTTTATTTATCTTCAACCTTTATTTTTATTTGTTTTATTTATTGATTTTAATTTTCTTTGCCTTTTCCCTTCTAGGTATCTTTAGTTTATGACTAGAAGAAACTCAAGAGGACCACTACTTTTTAACGATGATTTAGAAGCGATAGTTCGTCGAACTCACCGAGAGATAAGAAGAAGCTTGTAATATCCAGAAGAAGGACAAGAAGAAGAACCTGAACCTACTGAAGAGACAGAAGCAAATCAAGATAATCAGCTACCTCTTATAGTAGCCGCAAATCCTGTTGAGCAAAATCCTGCTTCGTGTACTATATATGATTATGCTAGACCTAATTTTGCAGGCACTGAATCTAGTATCGTTAGGCCCACTATTGCTACAAATAATTTTGAACTGAAACCTAACACTATTCAGATGATACAGCAATTTGTTCAGTTTGATGGTTTGCAGGATGAGGATCCTAACTCGCATCTAGCCAATTTTTTGGAATTCTGCGACACATTTAAAATAAATGGCATTTCTGATGATGCCATTCGTCTTTGGTTATTCCCATTCTCCTTAAAAAATAAAGCTAAACGGTGGTTAAATCCTTTACCATGAGGGTCGATCACTACATGGGAACAAATGACCGAAAAATTTTTACTTAAGTATTTTCCTCCAGCTAAAATAGCTAAATTGCGGAATGATATCTCTTCTTTTGTGCAGATGGATTTAGAAACACTTTACGATGCTTGGGAGAGATACAAAGATATCTTGAGAAGGTGCCCTCACCATGGGTTACCTCTGTGGCTACAAGTTCAAACCTTTCACAATGGTTTGAATCCCTCAACATGGCAGATGATCGATGCAGCCACCAGAGGAACAATCAATAATAAAACACCAGAAGCAGCCTACGAATTTATAAAAGAGATGTCACTGAATAACTATCAGTGGCAAGTCATACGAACAAAGCCACAAAAAGCTGCAGGAGTTTTTAATATTGATGCCGTAACCATGCTTTCTAATCAGGTAGAACTTATAAATAAAAAGATTGATAATTTTGTTGGTTCTACGCAAGCACACCCAGTAATGCAATGCGACGCAATTCAAGGGAATATGTACAATCTCGATTATTCCTCCTATGGACATGGCATGGAAACCGAGCAGGCCAACTATATGGGTAATAACTCTAGACCTCAAAATAACCCTGATAGTAACACTTACAATGCTAGTTGGCAGAACCACCCAAATTTTTCATGGGGAGGACAAGGAAATCAAAGACAATCACCCCCTCCGGGATTTCAACAGCCACCATTCCAACAAGAGAAAAAGCCAAACCTTGAGGAAATGCTTATGAAATTTTTTGCCGTATCAGAAACTCATTTCCAAAATACCGAAACGGCATTGAAGAAATAACAAGCATCCATTCAAGGACTCGAAACTCAAATAGGTCAGCTCGCCAAGCTAATTTCTGAAAGACCGTAAGGTGGGTTACTAAGCAACACTGAGACTAATCCTAAGGAGCAACTCAATGCCAGGGATACAATAGATGAGGAAGGGTTCACCAAAACGAACCCAAAGCCATGCAAGGAGACTGTGGTAAGTAAAGGTAGGGATGAGGTAAGTTCCAAAAAAGTAACTATCAAAGATTATAAACCTCATATCCCATACCCAAATGCGTTAAAGAAAGACTGTAACGCCCCCATGCCTGAGACCGTCGCCGGAGTCTAGCTTGAGGTGTTACTGAACATAATTTACCATTTAAAGAACTTTGAATCCTCTATTTCTACATTCGCAACCTGCTGTCTATCTGCGTCATGGTTACAAAAAAAATCATATCTCGAGTTACGAAACTCAAAATCAATATCCGTAAATTTTCCCTGAATCTAGATTCATTTATCTATTTAATAATAGTTTTCTAGAATTTTTGGTTGGGCCAATTAGTACAGTTTATTAGTTAAAATTTCCCCTATTTTAGTGTTTGACTACTTTGACCTCTATTCACTACGAATCACTTTTCTCCCTCTACAAAATTATAATGACTATGCCACTTATTATCCTAAAACTAGACTCAATAATGAATTTGTGCATATAAAGTATGACTCCTAATTAGTTTTTTACAATTTTTAGTGAATTTTTAAAGTCAAAATAGGGGATTCAGAAATCGCTCTGACCCTGTTCCACCAAAACCCAAATATCTCATAAAATAAAACTCTTTTACCTGTTTCGTTTTTTCCATATAAAAATAGACACAATAAGCTTCAATTTCATAATTTATTCACCACCTAAACTTACATCTAATATTTTTAGTGATTTTTCAAACTCACGTCACTGCTGTTGAAAAATTCTGTTTTATAACAAAGTTCACCTTTTTATGGATTTTCATGGACTAAGTAGCATATTAAACATACATGACACCAAATATGATCTAGATTGGCCATTCCTATGGCTAATCATTTCCAAGCATTTCCTTATCAAACCATCACCATATCATAAGGTTATTCACACAAAATGATTATAATGTTATACATGCCATATTCAAAATACAAGCCATTATACCAAATTGTCCCGGATAGTGTGATCGTTCCTTCGACCCTTCCCGATTTCCAAGCTGGCTTGTCAAAACTACAATGAATGGAAAGGAGAGAGTAAGCATGAATGCTTACTAAGTTCACATGCAAATAACAAGTAACATAACAAAGCAATTCTTCCAAACAACACTAGCATGGTATCACCAAAACATATATCACATTTCTAATCATCATTTATCATCTTACCACATTATTGTTGTTGTATCAAGCTTCAACCCGAGGGTTAAGTACATACCTGTCCAAAGTGTCCATTTCACAACACTTATCAAAATGACACTTGCATCTTGAGTGTTCTTCTGTTTCTCCAGAATTTTACCCGTTGAACACATCGGAATATAACTCAGATACATGGATAATTTGCACATAAGTGCCACATATGTAATCAAGCGACCATGTAACCCGCCCATAAGCGAACTTGGACTCAACTCAATGAGCTCGGGCGTTCGCATCCATAAGTGAACTCGGACTCAACTCAACGAGCTCGAATGCCTAGTTACATCTCACGAACTCGGACTTAACTCAACGAGTTCGGACATTTGCATCCATAAGTGAACTCGGACTCAACTCAACGAGTTCGGATGCCCAACCATCCTAGTGACATGTCACTTGTATCCTAATCTATTCCTAAGGTTCAAACGGGATTTTCCTCAATCACATATCCTTGCCGTCTTCCACAGAATACCGAAACCAATACTCGGTAGCAATTTATATTTAACAAGTAGCACACATAATTTGCATATTATTCGATAATAACCACAAAGCATATATTTCATGATAAAAATCAGCATATCATATAAATAACATCAATTAACTTAAAAATAACAATTATGTTACATTATTTACACATGAACTTGCCTCGGTACAAAATATAGAAATTTTGCAATTTAGTCCATAACCTTTTCTTTTCCTCGATTAAGGTCGATTCCACGTCTTTCTTGATCTCAAATAACATATTTAGCTTATTTAATACTCACATTTATCAAAATAGTCCTTAACTCTAACTTTTGAAAAATTACAATTTTGCCCCTAAACTTTTGCATATTTACACTTTTGCCCCAAAGCTCGAAAATTGAACTTTTTCCATAATTCCTATGTTTTGGGACATGCTGATCATTTATTTACTAATAGAAACCTCAAATTCCCACTATAACATGTACTTATGAACAATAGGTATTTTTACCAATTAAGCTGTTTTACTCGTTTTTACTTAAAACCGAGTAGCACAAGTTGTTTAACATAATTTAAAACCTCATATTCTATCATAAAACATCAAAATACACAATTATTCAACATGGGTCAATTTTTGAAATCAAACCCTAGCTCAAATAAATGGTAGAAATAGAGAAATCATGTTATCGGGATTTCAAAAACGTAAAAATCATTAAAAACGGGGCTAGAACGGACTTACAATCGAGCTTAGAGGCTAGAAAAACCCTAGCCATGGTTTCTCCATGCTATTTTCGGCCTTGAGGAAGAAGATGAGCAAAAATTGGCTTTTAATTTGATTTTTAATTCATTTAATCACTAAATGACCAAAATGCCCCTAACTTAAAAATATTCTTTTTTCTCATCCATTTCATGTCAATTTTTGTCCAATAAATTAACCAATGGTCTAATTACCATTTACGGACCTCCACTTTAAATTTTCATAACAATTAGAGACCTCTAACATATAGAACTCAACTTTTGCACTTTTTACAATTTAGTCCTTTTGACTAAATTGAGTGCCCAAACGTCAAAATTTTTGTACGAAATTTTTTTACAAAATAATCCCATAAAAATGTAAACCATAAAAATATAAATAAAACACATTTCAATTTAACACCTTTACCATTTGACAAAAATGCCCTTCATGCCTTTCTTTGTAATTTTTCATGTAGAAGCCCATTTTTGTCCAAAATTTTAGAAATTGGTCAAATTGCTATTTAAGACCTCCTAATTAATATTCCAAAGCAATTTCATACTAAAAGCTTCTAGAATGCAAGTTTTGCAACTTATTTGATTTAGTCCCTAATTTCAAATTAAGCACTTTATGCATAGAATTTCTTCATGAAATTTTCACACAATCATGCAATCATATCATAAACCTCAAAATAATTATAAAATGATTATTTCTATCTCGAATTTGTGGTCACGAAACCACTATTCCGATTAGGACCTAATTCAGGATATTACAAAGACCGTACAGATAAGCAATTCGGTAAGTTTCTTAAACTCTTAAAGAAATTACATATCAACTTACTGTTTATTAAAGCTCTTTCGCAGATGCCAAATGCTGTTAAGTTTTTAAAAGAGCTCTTGACAAACAAGCGGAAGCTAGATGAGAAATCTCATGTGGAGTTGAATGCAGTATGCTCAACCATTTTACAAAATAAGCTACCAAACAAACTAAAAGATCTAGGGAGTTTTACTATTCCTTGTTTACTCAGTAGCTTAGACACCAAAAATGCTTTAGCTGATTTAGGGGCTAATATTAATGTCATGCCTTATAAACTGTTTAAACAACTAGGTCTTGGAAAACCTAAACAAACTAAGATGAGCATCTAATTAGCTTATAAGACCATTAGATTTCCAAAGGGAATAATTGAATATGTGCTTGTTAAAATTGATAAATTTATATTCCCAATTGACTTTGTTGTTTTAGACATTGATGAGGATAGCAATGTACCCTTAATTCTAGGGCGACCCTTTTTAGTAACTGCTAGAACAATAATTGATGTAGGAACAAGTGAGCTTACACTACGAATAGGTGATGACAAAGTTACTTTACAAGCTCGAAACTCGATTAAGACTGTTGCTGAAAAAAATATAGTGACGAGTCCATGTAAAAACACTGATCTCATCACCCAATCTTCTGTGTAGGATACACACTACATAAAGGTGACCCAACCACAGACAAGTCCATCCAAGGAAGACGTAGATGAAAAGCGAATGCTTCAGATTGAGGAACTAGATGTGTGGCTGAACTATCACAAAAAGCCCAAAATATGCCACACCAACCTAGAACATCATCGAGACGACCCTCATGTAAAAACGAATCAAATCAAGGTAGGGGATAAGGTAATCTTAGGAGAAGACGATCCGCGAATCTTGAATTCAAAAGAACACACAAGTGACACACCTTACTTCACGGTAATAAAAATCTTTCCCTATGGTACAGTTGAGATAAATCATTAGTCACTCGACACTTTCAAGGTAAATCACACTCGACTCAAATCTTACGTCGATAATGAAATTGAAAGCAGGATAGAAGAGTATCAACTCTTCAAGCCACCGTGACCAAACAAGCTTGAGAAAAGTCGAGCTTAGACTCTAAATAAGAGCTTCTCGAGAGGCAACCCGAGCACTGACTTAAGCTTAATTCTTTTATTCTCTAATTCATCAACTAACCCTCTGAGTACAGGATTTTCAACCTATACGGGCATCGACAGGGCTGTTCCAAAGACCGTGTGACATTATAAATAGAGACACGAGCTGCGACAACACGCCACGAACGTGCGATATGGCCGTGCCAAGCCTGACAAATCGACACAGGCACACAACACACCCGTGTCCCACAACCGTGGCCAAACCTGTTAAAGTAACACGGGCGTTTGACATGCCCGTGCCCCAAGGGTATGGTCAAACCTGCCATTCAAGACACGGGCGTGTGACCATCTACACGACCGTGAGAGAAGCGAACATCGAAGGACACGATCGTGTACCCCAACATGCCCTAGGACCACGGGCGTGTGTCTCAAACCAGGTGTGCCAAAATCCCCAAATGTCGAACCACACGGGCAAAACCCGACTCACTCGGGCGTGTGACATGCCTGTGTGACCCAAAATCCTATTTAAACCCTCACTATTCATCTTCTTCTTCATCAAAAACCCTAAAAACCTCTCCACCCAACTCCCATACCCACCATTCCTAGCGCCGCCCCTGGCCTCAACAGCACCTCCACGCCCGTGCAATGTTGCCACGACCATGTTTTGCCCCATAATCACCCATTCGATTCCCCTTTTCTCATTTTTTCTCTTTAATTTTGAAATCTTTTATCTATTTATTTGTTCATTATCTCATTCATTTAGATATTTGCTTTACTGTTGATAGAAGATTCATTCATTTAGTATGATCATTGTAGAAAAATTCATTATGCCATTTAGATCTCTTCTTTGGCTGCCACTTTTACCTATCTAGAGTAGTTGTCATTTAGTATAAAATAATATCTATGCATACATCATTTGATACCATGCTTAGAATGAATTGATTATATTAGTATGTTAGTGAAATCAACATTTCAATACTATACTATACTTAATAATGTTTTGCTTTGTTTAAATTGTCGTTTAATTTTAAGAACTTATTAATATTCATATTTTTAGTTTCAATTTGTAGGAATAATGCATACCTTTTTCCGTTTTGTATTTTAGGTACAATGCCGCCTTCTCGCAGAAAGAAAGCTGTCATTCCTACCTCCAAAAAGCGCAAGGGACCCAGTGGTTCCTCATCTAGACCCACCGCTGAAGTTCGCCATCCTTTCCTCTAATTCCCGCAGAACTCCCAAAAGGAGTTATTTCAGATATTACGAGCACGACCTCTCAGAGTCGGAAGGTGCACTGATTGGGCCGCTTTAGAGTAGGTCTACCTAACGGATGAGGTCCGGGCCTTATTAACGACGGACCCATGAGAGCAGTTCTTTCAGATTGTGGAGCCCACCTATCTCGAACTCACCCTCGAGTTCTGCTCCACATTTCACCTCCAGACAGTGATGGGCCAACACGATGATCCAGGGATGATCCAATTTCGGCTATGAGGCCTTGTTCGACATCTCAGTGTACCAAAATTCGGTACAACTCTAGGCCTCTACACAGAGCAATTTGTGGAGGAAGAAGACCTCTCCGAGCTCCACCATCACATCCACCTATCACCATCTAAGTGTTGGAAGGCCCTAGTCCCTACATTGGCTACATACGACCCCAATAGCTCTAAAGCGACCAATCTCGCACCATCTCTGAGGTACCTTCACGCCTTACTCGCACACATATTGACGGCAGATGAGAGAGCATCAGCATCGCCAACACCCACGACGCCTACTTTCTATAAAGCATGGTGCACATACATGTGATCGATCTTGCATACTTCATCGCCCATGCCATCCAGCATCAGATGGAGCAACACTGTAGGGGCGTGATCTCTATGGGCCCGTACATCACTCGACTGGCCCGCCACTTCGGCCTACTTAACACTGCGGCCTAGACATCCTCTTATACACTGATCGGCTAGATGCCCCCATAGGGCATCCAAACTATGCTACATATGAGGATGATTCAGCGCCGACCTAGTACTGATCCTCCACAATACCGTCTACTTCGAGATGCCAAGCAAGAGGACCCCAATGACATTACTGATGATGTCCCACCACCGCAGGAGGAGGCACCGACCGAGCCACCACCCCTTCGTCGCCCAATTCAAACGGCAGCTTCATATGCTGACATATTCGAGCGCCTCACACGATTTGAGCAGCAGTGCTTTCAACGCTTCGACCACATCGACGCTACTCTTCAGCAGATATGCCATCATCTTCACATCTCATCACCGCCCCCACCTCGCAGACCATCTAAGGATTAGAACTTTCTATTCCTCTTATTTTCTTTTTTATTTGCTTTCTTGATCTTTATTTTTACCTTCTCTTGAACTTTATGTTTCTTTAGAATTTTTAGATTTTTCTTTATCTTTATTTCGATCTTTATGTTTATTGAATATTTTAATTTAGCTTTCAATTTTATCATTTTATCGGCCATTTCTTAACGAGTAATTATTCTAACATTCGAATATCTAAAATCTCTTAATTGTTATCGTAGTTTCAAAGGAGCTTTACAGCTCAAATCCATCTATAATGGGAAAACCTTGCCACAACTAACGGCTCTTACAATTCCAATATCCGTCTCTACAAATTCATCCAATAATCAGGGAGTTTCATTCTTTTCCCTATCTTATGATATTATGCTTCTATTGCTAATAATGTATCTTTATACATTGAGGGTAATGTACATCTTAAGTGTAGGTGGGAAACTTACTTTCAGTCATTGCATTCTCTTCGAACCCCTGAAAAATTTTTACAACTAACATTTTGCATTGTTCTCAAAATTTTGAATTTTCACTTTCATTCTCCGCATTATCTTCAATCTCCTATTAGGCATTAATTCTAATTGATTTATGATTTTTATTGATATATTGAGAATTAAGACATACGCACTTATGCTTTGATTATTCAAACTTTAAGACATCAGGGAATCAAGCATAATAAGTTGAAATTTATGATAAATTAAATTTTTGCTAGGCTATTTCCCTAATTTTAAGTGCTATCTTGAGATTTGAAATTTGCAGGATTGACATCAAAAAGCCATAATTCTGGTGAGATTTTTTAGCCTTTTGAGCATACATCCTTTCATGTTCACTTTTATTGTTGCTTTGAGTGAGTCAATACTGATTTGTTATTCTAGAACTTGCTTCGATTATACATGTCGAGACCACATCATTGATTTGATATACTGAGATGATAAATACACCTAGGTTTAACCCACTTACTCTATAAAAGTCTACCTTCATAAATTAACCCCTAGTGAACCCCATTGAGCCTAACAACCCATTTTTTGACCTACCTCTAATATTAACCTATAACCCATTTTTTGTTGAATTCCATTCAATTATTTTGATCCTTATTTTTTGTAGAGATTTGAGTTGAAATTATTATCTAGCTTTGGTCTCTTGTTCAGTTTATAAAGTTTGTAAACATTCAAAGTATTGTATTTGACTTGTTCTTAAAAATTGGTATATACAATTAATTCAATTGTAATTCATATTTCAATTATAGTTTAATTTTTTTTGCATATTTCTACTATAAGCTATCGAATCCAGAACGATGTCATCATAAGGCTTAGCTCGAGGAATATGTTCTAGTGATAGAGATTTTTCTAGTTAGATGATTTTTCAATTCAATCTCGATTCTAACCTTCTTTTTCAGCTTGTGACAACACCCCTAACCCAAGCCCCATTACATCAATTGAAAGACCTTTTGATCAATGTGTCATATCAATCTATAGTGGTGGAGATTTGATTTTCTTGCAAGCTTATGGTAATAACTTTTCAGGTTGACTAAAGAGTGCTTAATTTTTGAACCCTAAACACTTTAAGTGGATAAAGTGAATCTTTAGTGAGGATGTCAACTGTAACACCCCAAACCCAGTCTAGACGTTATGACTAGATCTGGTGTGTCACATGAACCTAAAACTAAGTCTACGGCCTTTTGTGTGATTTTCAGTAAAGTAGTAAGCTTGTGAGAAAGTCGGTTTGTTACTCTTTTTAAGTTGTCCAAATTTCTAAAACTTGTTGAGTTGTGAAAACATTCTTAAGAATTTGAAAACCCGCGCAGCCTATTCTAGCAGTTTCAACCAAATACGATTTAAACCGTTAAAGAAAATAAAACCCATAAAGAAAATTTAGACAGCGGCCTTATTACAATAAAACCCAAAAATAACTTAATGATAAAATACTTTAAACAAAATGGAAACCAGTTCTACAGATGCTGTGGCCACTCCGAATCTCTCGCAGCTCCAAGCCCACTATGGTTGAGTGTTACCTGCAGAGATTAAATAAAAAGGGGGTGAGTTTGACAACTCAGTGTGCAACATTATCTCAACCATAGGCCAAAACAGATCAAGCCTCAGAATCAGATCAGTTGGGCCTTGGCCCATACAGAAATCAAGTTAAGCCCATAGGCCCATAACAGATACAGATCAGATATAATATGCAAACAGTAACCCAACCCAGATCCATCCATAACACCCCCGTACCAGCCTTACACCATGTGAGGAGACTACTCGACCCACCCAACCGCTACACACCACAGATAATTGCAGCGAGGCTGCCAGATATAATTTGCAGCGAGGCTGCCAGACATTGTGACGAGGTCACCAGATCAGATATTGTGGCGAGGCCACCAGATTGCAGCGAGGCTGCCAGATAATAATGTGACAGAGTCACCAGATTGCAGCGAGGCTGCTAGATAATAATGTGACAAAGTCACCAGATTGCAGCGAGGCTGCCAGATAATAATGTGACAAAGTCACCAGATTGCAGCGAGGCTGCCAGAACGCTTCCTCCGTCATAAACCCATACCCCATGCAACAGATGTAATCATGCTAGCATGCAACATATAGCATCTCATGCATCAGATATATTCATAATAAAGATTACTCATGCATATACATAAAATAATACATTTCATACAGAATTGATCCTAGGGGTATAATAGTCTTTTTACACCTAGGGGTATTTTTGGTAATTTTCCATATTTAAGGGTATTTTAGTCCTTTTTCATATTTTCAGAGATTTTGCACAAATCCACCAATTTATCAGCCCTCATATAACCACGGAAGTCCATTTAAGCCAAATTTCCAGTTTTGCCCTTTTTAGCCTAAAACCCCTAATGGGCCTTACTAAGTCCATTTCGTCTCCAGTCCATTACGTCTAATTTTTAGGTTTAGTTTACCAATCTTTACCATCTTTTTATTGTTCATGTTACCAGAAAGTCTTTAACGGTCATTTTCCAACCTGGGCTCGGAAGCCTATTGGGCCCACCTTGGCCCATCGAAGCCTAACTTGCCAAAACGCTCGAAATTGCACCTTCTGCAATTTCGCCACCGTCAATTTCCAATGTGACCACAACAGAGTATTCGGCTACTCTTAGATCCCTCCAAGACTGATTTTTGGTCACTTTCGATCGGTCACTTTTAGCACAGTTTTCAGTTATTACGGCCTTTAGCCATCCTAGTCTATGATGGAGATACGTTACACACCTGATACTGTTGAAACCGTTTGAAGAAATCCACGTACGAAGAACCTACAATTGAACGCTAACTTTCAGTCTAATTAATCTATAATCAAAAAGCCATCAACCCTTACCATAATCGGCCTACGTGGCCTAAGCATCGAAATCTTACCCTTCTTTGCCGAAATATAGACTAGGTATTTGTGCTTTGCCGAACCAACCTTCAAATCCTCGCGAAGTGCCCCTTTGTTTACGCTAACACAATAACATCAAAGCAAGAGACCACCTCTGCCTTAGTCCCACAATAACCACCCTCATAAGGGCTTCAACTTAAACTTTAATAAGGGATTAATCGAAAACTAGATTGAGTACTTACCAGAGTGCTTAATCGGTTCAAAGAGAGTCCTAGGTAGAAGTATAATCTCGCACCAAAATATTCCCTTCCACAGGCCCCTAAGCAAGATAGGTTTGGTCTAACGATTCGACCTTGAACGCTACAAAATGTGAAGATTTCGGCTTAATAAGGACAACTGAGATTTGGCCACAACAAGTATCTATTCGGTAGGTTTCTGAAGAGAAGAAGGGAGGGGATACAAGCAAAGTGAGTTCGGTTATGGAAGATAACAATAGAAGAAGAAGAAGAAAGGTATGATACTAACGAAAACCGACAAAGTGCATAGGGGTTTCGGTCAATAGGACAATCGGCAATGGAGGGTAGTCTTTCGGTTTACAATGGTGAAGAAATAAGTGTGAGTGAAAAAGGAAGAGGTACGGTTGTCGAAAGAAAATAGGATGAAGAGAAGAAGATAGGAGACGAAAGTTAGAGAAGAAAAGTGACAATCGGCTTTTGGTAGATGCTTTCGGTATGAAGTATAGAGGCTAGCATTTTTGGTCTCTCACAAAAATGAAATAGAGAGAAACCTAGTGATTCCCTACCTTAATTCGGCAACTAAGGAAAGTGAGTGATCACAATCCCGATTGTACTAAGAGAATTCGGCAAGCACCCTTCACCAAACCAAGTTTCCCACAATCTAACCCCTAACCGATTGCCTAGCTAGAGACCTTCAACCGACCACCTCCTTTAAAATTCAAAAGTTCCATAAACTCCTCCTTGATTTGCTCCCTTGACCGATTCAAATTCCTCCAAAGAAGAGTTCAATTCAACTTCAAATTCTTACCTGCTCAAGCTCAAAAATAAAACGCCATCTTTGCCAACTCTGGAACTTGAACCTTGGACCTCCAAGCTCCTTTAGGCGCCACCTTTTAAGAAGACTAGTGGCGTCTCCCTTGCCACTTTGCCACTGATCCATTTGTGTCTTATTTCGCACACAATTTCTTAAGACCCTTACTTTCAGTGGTCCCCCTATCTTCTAAGTCAAAAAATACAAAATTTTGCCGAGCTTCTAACCAACACAAGGGCCTTCCATAGGCCCATTAACACACCCCAAACATGCATTACACACCGAAATACTAACATTTAAACATTTTATCAGATAAGAACCAATCTAAGAAAAACCTGAAAATTAGGGCGTTACAACTCTACCCTCCTTAAAGAAATTTCGTCCTCGAAATTTACCTTATCCAAACAAATGAGGATATTGCTGACGCATTGCCTCCTCTGGTTCCCAAGTAGCTTCCTCTCTGCCATGATTACGCCAAAGTACCTTTACCAATGGAACTGATTTTCTTCTTAGAACCTTCACGTCTCGATCTAGAATCTGCACCGGCTCTTCTTCGAAAGTCAAGTCAGGCTGTACTTCCACTTCTGCAACTGGTAGAATATGGGTAGGGTCAGAACGATATCGTCTTAACATGGATACATGGAACACATCATGGATTCTATTTAACTCCGGAGGTAATTCCAACTGATACGCCACCGGACCTATTCGCTTAAGAACCCGATAAGGCCCAATAAATCGCGGACTTAGCTTGCCTTTCTTACCAAATCTTAGTATCTTCTTCCAAGGCGAAACTTTTAGAAAAACCATATCACCTACTGAATACTCAATCTCTTTACGCTTCAAATCTGCATAAGACTTTTGTCGATCAGATGCCTCTTTCAAACGGTCCCTTATCACCTTGACCTTCTCTTCAGTCTCTGCTACCAATTCAGGTCCAAGAACTTGCCGCTCGCCCAGTTCGGTCCAACAACTAGGTGAACGACATTTACGCCCATACAGTGCCTCATAAGGTGCCATACGGATGCTAGCCTGATAACTGTTATTATACGTGAACTCTGCCAATGGTAGATAATCCTCCCAATTGCCTCGAAAGTCGATAACACAACCCCTTAACATATCTTCCAGAATCTGTATAACCCTTTCTGACTGCCCATCAGTCTGAGGATGGAAGGCTGTGCTAAAATTCAGTCGCGTTCCCAATGCCTCATACAACTTTTGCCAGAACCGAGATGTGAATCTAGGATCTCGATCAGAGATAATAGACACTGGCACCCCATGTAGTCGCACAATCTCTGCCACATACAACTTGGCTAACTTCTGAAGCGAATAATCAGTACGTACCGGGATGAAATGAGCAGATTTAGTCAACCTGTCTACAATCACCCAAATCGAGTCCTTCTTTGATGGCGTTAAGGGCAATCCACTTACGAAATCCATGGTCACCCTTTCCCACTTCCAGAGTGGTACCTTTACTGGTTGCAGAAGTCCAGAAGGTAACTGATGCTCAGCTTTCACTTGCTGACAAGTCAGACATTTCCCCACAAATTCTGTTACTTCTCGCTTCAGTCCAGGCCACCAATACAACTCCTTTAAGTCATGATACATCTTATTACCTCCAGGGTGCATAGCACACACCCCTTTATGAGCTTCATTTAGAATTGCTTGCCTCAAATTGGAATCCTTAGGCATACAGATTCTACCGTGGAAACATAGAATTCCTTCACTATTAAATCCAAACTCAGAAGTACTCCCATTCTTAACCTGCTGAAATCGAGAAACCAGCGACTCATCCTTCGACTGCTTCTCCTTAATCTCATCCACCCAGGTCGGTCTTACTTGCAATTCTGCTAACAAACTACCATCATCTTATAGACTCAAACGAGCAAACATAGCCCTCAGATCAGATACAGTTCTACGACTTAGGGCATCAGCCACCACATTAGCTTTGCCCGGATGATACTCAATCGCACAATCATAATCCTTAAGCAACTCAATCCATCTCCGTTGCCTAAGATTCAGCTCTTTCTGAGTCAACAAGTACTTAAGACTTTTATGGTCTGTATATATAATACACCTTTCTCCATACAGATAATGTCGCCAGATCTTAAGTGCGAAGATTACTGCTGCCAACTCCAGATCATGGGTAGGATAGTTCACTTCATGAGGTTTAAGCTGTCGCGATGCATAAGCAACCACTTTACCCTCTTACATCAACACGCAGCCCAACCCAACATGTGATGCATCACTGTACACGGTAAAATCTTTTCCAGACTCTGGTTGAATCAGTACAAGTGCCTCGGTCAAAACCTTCTTAAGCTTCTCAAAAGCTTCTTGCTGCTGCTGGGTCCAAACAAATGGTACGCCTTTCCTTATAAGCTTTGTTAACGGTGCTGCCATCACAGAAAATCCTTCTACAAACCTTCTGTAGTATCCAGCTAAACCCAGAAAACTCCAAATTTCTACCACTGATCTCGGTGGTTTCCACTCCAAAATTGCTTCAATCTTTCGAGGGTCCACGTTAATACCCTCAGCTGATACAACATGCCCCAAGAAGGTTACTTCTCTTAACCAGAACTCACACTTACTAAATTTCACATAAAGCTCCTTTTCCCTTAACACTTGCAGCACAATACGGAGATGCTCATCATGTTTCTCTTCAGATTCAGAATAGACCAGAATATCGTCGATAAAGACGACCACAAATCGATCCAAGTATGGCTGGAACACTCGATTCATCAGATCCATAAATGCTGCAGGTGCATTGGTCAGCCCAAATGGCATAACTAAGAATTCATAGTGACCATAGCGAGTTCTGAATGCCGTCTTGTGAATATCCACCTCTTTCACCCTTAATTGATGGTACCCAGATCGAAGGTCAATCTTGGAAAATACTGAAGCTCCTCTAAGCTGGTCGAACAGATCATCGATTCTTGGCAATGGGTACTTATTCTTAATCGTCAACTTGTTTAATTGCCGATAGTCGATGCACATTCGCATAGACCCATCTTTTTTCTTAACGAACAGCACTGGTGCTCCCCACGGAGACACACTTGGCCTAATGAAGCCTCTATCCAACAGTTCCTGAATCTGTGCTTTCAACTCCACCAACTCCTTTGGTGCCATCCTATAAGGTGCAATAGACACTGGTGCCGTACCAGGCAACAAATCAATCCCAAACTCGACCTCTCGATTCGGAGGCAAACCTGGAAGCTCCTCTGGAAAAACATCTTGAAAATCTTTAACAGTTCTAACTTGATCCACCGTTAGTTCCTCAGTTCCCACTTGACCCACAAATGCCAAATAAGCCGCACATCCTTTACGAATCCACTTCTCAGCTCTTAATGCTGACACCACATTGGGCAAATAATCTCTACGTTCACCTATCACCAAAACTTCCTCATCCTCTGCAGTCTTTAGCCTCATTCGTTTTGCAGCACAATCCAAAGTAGCCCTATGCTTTACAAGCCAATCCATTCCCAAGATGAGATCAAATTCTCCGAAAGGTAGCTCCATCAAGTCTCCAGAAAAGATTTTTCCTTGAGTCTCTATAGGTACGTCTCTATACAGTTTGTCTACCCTAACCGAGTGACCCAAATGACTTAATACAGATACCCCACTCACTGCCTCTTCAAAACGCACTCCCAGCGACCCAAACATGGCACATGCAACATAAGAATGGGTAGATCCAACATCTATCAACGCAGTGTATGGCATACTGGAAATCAAAAACGTACCAGTTATGACGTCAGGAGCATCACCATCCTCTCGGCGACGAGCTGCATAAACTAGCGCTGGTTGACGAGCCTCAGCGAAACCAGCACCCCTGCCAGGTGCTCCTCGTCCTCGACTATTACTATTTCTGCCTCTACCTTGTCCACGACCCCTCGGAGCTGGTGGTCCACCCCTCACTGGTTGAGCAACCCTCTGAGCCATAACCTGTCCTTGATCCGGTTCTTCGGGACAGTCTTTAATCCTATGCTCCATCGACCCACATCGAGAACAGGCTCCAGAACGTTTCCGACACTCGCCCATATGTATCTTACCACAACTCCTACAACCCTGTGGCCTGACAGCATTCATTGGCACCGCTCGCACTGGTTCTGCTACTCTTGCTCTCTTAACATTCTTATTAGCCCCTCCTGATGGTCCAGAATCCCTCTGAAAGCGGTTTCTATCCTTTTCGCGATTCTGTCTCTCGGTACGCTTTACTTCCTCAGCTATCTTAGCTTTCTCAACCAAAACAGCAAAGTTACACTCCCGCTGTGGAGCAATCAGTACCCTTAGCTCATCTCTCAGACCATCCTTGAAACGTACGCTACGCTCATATTCGGTAGCAACTATCCCAGAAGCATATCGGCTCAGCCTCAGAAATTCAGCCTCGTACTCAGATACTGTCCTACTTCCCTGAACCAAATTTAAGAACTCTTTCCTACGGGCGTCCACATAGCTAGCCCCAACATATTTTCCTTTAAAGGCTTTCTTAAACAGCTCCCATGTTACCTCACCATCTGAAGTTCCATCCCTTACTGTGAGCCACCACTGATAAGCTTCATCTCTCAGCAACGACACGGCTCCTTTGAGCTTTTGCTCCATAGAGCAATCCAGATCATCCATAATCCGCTCTGTGGCCTCCAACCAGTACTCGGCCACATTCGGGGCTACACCAGACACGCCCCTAAAGAATTCTGCCCCATTAGCTCAGAGTCGCTCGGAAATGGATCCCCGAAATCCATTATCGGTACTTGCCCCAGCAACCCTTTCCAGAACTCGTAGCATCGCTTGTGATAGGGCATCGTCCCCTACACCCCTATCATGAGATTCCACCTCTGTTGCCGGTGGTATCGGCATATCAACTGCTGGTGCATGACCCGAAGATGAAGTCTCAGCTCGTGCACTACCTCGGCCACGTCCACGGCCCCTACCACAAGCTGCTCGCGTACTCATTTCGTACTTTCTGTTTTGGAAATTTTATGAGTCAGATTAATATTTCAGTGTTTATTACAGATGTCTTATGAATAGTAGAGTTTCAGAGTTTATCTTCTTTCGCGGTAGCCTAGCTACAGTCTCAGTCTACCTATCAGAGTCTTTATAGTTTCAGTACTACCCTAGCTAAAGTATCATAATATAGTCTTTAGTCAGGCATACAATCAGAATTTTCAGAAACAATCAGAAAAGTTCAGAAAACTTACAGGCTTGGGCCGGAGATTCGGTGTGCCACTCTTTCAAAAGATTTTATAGGAGAACTTAATAGATTTTTGTTGTCTTTGAAAAATTTATGTTCGAAAAGAAGTTTATCAAGACTAATTCCAAGTAATTTTGAGAATTATGTGAAAACATGATCTTTCGAAAATCTTTGTTTTGACGATTTGAAAATTTCCATTTTTGGACCCGTTCCACAGCCGAGTTGTTGCAACCTGGCTCTGATACCACTAAATGTAACACCCCAAACCCGGTCTAGACGTTATGACTAGATCTGGTGTGTCACATGAACCTAAAACTAAGTCTACGGCCTTTTGTGTGATTTTCAGTAAAGTAGTAAGCTTGTGAGAAAGTCGGTTTGTTACTCTTTTTAAGTTGTCCAAATTTCTAAAACTTGTTGAGTTGTGAAAACATTCTTAAGAATTTGAAAACCCGCGCAGCCTATTCTAGCAGTTTAAACCAAATACGATTTAAACCGTTAAAGAAAATAAAACCCATAAAGAAAATTTAGACAGCGGCCTTATTACAATAAAACCCAAAAATAACTTAATGATAAAATACTTTAAACAAAATGGAAACCAGTTCTGCAGATGCTGTGGCCACTCCGAATCTCTCGCAGCTCCAAGCCCACTATGGTTGAGTGTTACCTACAGAGATTAAATAAAAAGGGGGGTGAGTTTGACAACTCAGTGTGCAACATTATCTCAACCATAGGCCAAAACAGATCAAGCCTCAGAATCAGATCAGTTGGGCCTTGGCCCATACAGAAATCAAGTTAAGCCCATAGGCCCATAACAGATACAGATCAGATATAATATGCAAACAGTAACCCAACCCAGATCCATCCATAACACCCCCGTACCAGCCTTACACCATGTGGGGAGACTACTCGACCCACCCAACCGCTACACACCACAGATAATTGCAGCGAGGCTGCCAGATATAATTTGCAGCGAGGCTGCCAGACATTGTGACGAGGTCACAAGATCAGATATTGTGGCGAGGCCACCAGATTGCAGCGAGGCTGCCAGATAATAATGTGACAGAGTCACCAGATTGCAGCGAGGCTGCCAGATAATAATGTGACAAAGTCACCAGATTGCAGCGAGGCTGCCAGATAATAATGTGACAAAGTCACCAGATTGCAGCGAGGCTGCCAGATAATAATGTGACAAAGTCACCAGATTGCAGCGAGGCTGCCAGAACGCTTCCTCCGTCATAAACCCATACCCCATGCAACAGATGTAATCATGCTAGCATGCAACATATAGCATCTCATGCATCAGATATATTCATAATAAAGATTACTCATGCATATACATAAAATAATACATTTCATACAGAATTGATCCTAGGGGTATAATAGTCTTTTTACACCTAGGGGTATTTTTGGTAATTTTTCATATTTAAGGGTATTTTAGGCCTTTTTCATATTTTCAGAGATTTTGCACAAATCCACCAATTTATCAGCCCTCATATAACCACGGAAGTCCATTTAAGCCAAATTTCCAGTTTTGCCCTTTTTAGCCTAAAACCCCTAATGGGCCTTACTAAGTCCATTTCGTCTCCAGTCCATTACGTCTAATTTTTAGGTTTAGTTTACCAATCTTTACCATCTTTTTATTGTTCATGTTACCAGAAAGTCTTTAACGGTCATTTTCCAACCTGGGCTCGGAAGCCCATTGGGCCCACCTTGGCCCATCGAAGCCCAACTTACCAAAACGCTCGAAATTGCACCTTCTGCAATTTCGCCACCGTCAATTTCCAATGTAACCACAACAGAGTATTCGGCTACTCTTAGATCCCTCCAAGACTGATTTTCGGTCACTTTCGATCGGTCACTTTTAGCACAGTTTTCGGTTATTACGGCCTTTAGCCATCCTAGTCTATGATGGAGATACGTTACACACCTGATACTGTTGAAACCGTTTGAAGAAATCCACGTACGAAGAACCTACAATTGAACGCTAACTTTCAGTCTAATTAATCTATAATCAAAAAGCCATCAACCCTTACCATAATCGGCCTACGTGGCCTAATCATCGAAATCTTACCCTTCTTTGCCGAAATATAGACTAGGTTTTTGTGCTTTGCCGAACCAACCTTCAAATCCTTGCGAAGTTCCCCTTTGTTTACGCTAACACAATAACATCAAAGCAAGAGACCACCTCTGCCTTAGTCCCACAATAACCACCCTCATAAGGGCTTCAACTTAAACTTTAATTAGGGATTAATCGAAAACTAGATTGAGTACTTACCAGAGTGCTTAATTGGTTCAAAGAGAGTCCTAGGTAGAAGTATAATCTCGCACCAAAATATTCCCTTCCACAGGCCCCTAAGCAAGATAGGTTTGGTCTAACGATTCGACCTTGAACGCTACAAAATGTGAATATTTCGGCTTAATAAGGACAACTGAGATTCGGCCACAACAAGTATCTATTCGGTAGGTTTCTGAAGAGAAGAAGGGAGGGGATACAAGCAAAGTGAGTTCGGTTATGGAAGATAGCAATAGAAGAAGAAGAAGAAAGGTATGATACTAACGAAAACCGACAAAGTGCATAGGGGTTTCGGTCAATAGGAGAATCGGCAATGGAGGGTAGTCTTTCGGTTTACAATGGTGAAGAAATAAGTGTGAGTGAAAAAGGAAGAGGTACGATTGTCGAAAGAAAATAGGATGAAGAGAAGAAGATAGGAGACGAAAGTTAGAGAAGAAAAGTGACAATCGGCTTTTGGTAGATGCTTTCGGTATGAAGTATAGAGGCTAGCGTTTTTGGTCTCTCACAAAAATGAAATAGAGAGAAACCTAGTGATTCCCTACCTTAATTCGGTAACTAAGGAAAGTGAGTGATCACAATCCCGATTGTACTAAGAGAATTCGGCAAGCACCCTTCACCAAACCAAGTTTCCCACAATCTAACCCCTAACCGATTGCCTAGCTAGAGACCTTCAACCGACCACCTCCTTCAAAATTCAAAAGTTCCACAAACTCCTCCTTGATTTGCTCCTTTGACCGATTCAAATTCCTCCAAAGAAGAGTTCAATTCAGCTTCAAATTCTTACCTGCTCAAGCTCAAAAATAAAACGCCATATTTGCCAACTCTGGAACTTGAACCTTGGACCTACAAGCTCCTTTAGGCGCCACCTTTTAAGGAGACTAGTGGCGTCTCCCTTACCACTTTGCCACTGATCCATTTGTGTCTTATTTCGCACACAATTTCTTAAGACCCTTACTTTCAGTGGTCCCCCTATCTTCTAAGTCAAAAAATACAAAATTTTGCCGAGCTTCTAACCAACACACGGGCCTTCCATAGGCCCATTAACACACCCCAAACATGCATTACACACCGAAATACTAACATTTAAACATTTTATCAGATAAGAACCAATCTAAGAAAAACCTGAAAATTAGGGCGTTACATCAACTCTTGTTGATTTTAAATGAAAGGTAATTACTTTGGAAAAGGGACAAAACCCATGTTTCTGAGATAAAATTCTCAACTTAGAGTGTTTGAAACTTTAATGTTCTTCTGGGTGAATTTGTATTGTATGATTACTTATGGATTAGTTTGAAACATTATTGATAAGGATTATAAGTTGAGAAGAATGATTCTTAATTGTGAGTTGAGATTTTGCTTGAGGACAAGCAAAGGCTTAAGTGTAGGGGTATTTGATAAGTGATAAATTATACATATTTTTACCCCATGCTTAGCCCAATTTCTGGATGAATTACTCTTTGATTTGTGTAAATCGCTGCCCTTAAACCTTTAATTTCATGTTTTATACTCAGGTAAGCATAGGGAAGTGAAAAGAATGAGAAACGGGCTAAAAACTGAGAAAATGGGCCAAAGAAAAAAAACAACACGGCCTGGAGGCTCGCCACACGGCCGTGTCACACGGCCGTGCCACCTTGAGCTCGAACATGGCCCAACCTCGACTCACACAGCCAGACCACACGGCCGTGCCACCTTAACAAGCCCGAGCATGGCCTGGGCCTTAATCCATACGAGCGTGGCACACAGGCATGTCGCTGTCGTGAGGAAGTTCAATTTTACTTGGAAAAGGCTACTTAGGAGATAAGAAAGGCATTCTAAAGCTCTATATAAAGACTCTAGGAGGCAACTATAAAGGTGTGCTTGATTCCCCACTAAGGGTGCTATTTTCCTACCAACACAGAGAGTAAAAGCGAGGAACTACTCCAAAGAAAGCCGATTGATCCATCTCAGAAGCCGAATTCTCCTTGAAAACTAAAGATCTCCCTTCAAATTCTTACAAGGGTTTTTCGGGTTCTTTATGTTTTGTTATCATTATTCTTCTGAGATGTTTTCTTTCATAATTATGAACTAAATCCCCCAAATACTTGAGGGGGATGAAACCTAAGACAAATCTTGTTATTATTTTCTCTTGAATTATATGATAAATATTTGATTTGTTCTTAATTGTGTTTTTAACTCTTAAATTGATATTTCTGAGATATTGATTTAAGTTGAATATGCTTATGTAGAGGAGCAAAAGTCCCTATATAGGAGTAGATCCAACACAATTAAGCGGAGTTGATTTCAATCCTACAGATAGGACAACGAAAATCTGCCAAATTAGGGTCAAACCTAATAAGGGAGTCCATAAAACGAGTTAAGGCAACACTAGGGGTTTTAATTAGAAAGAGATTTCAATTAATCAACCGAGGGTTAGTTGTTTTTAGTCTCGGGAGAGATATTAACATAAGTTAGGGGTTGCTACGGATCAAGTTAGGTGAACAAATCGTCTAATTCAAGAGTTGATAACAAGTGAAGTTTAGGTGGATTTTCCCTTAAGTATTGTCCAAATCAATCAGTTTCCTAAGAGTTTTTCCCCGATTCACTTTTTGTGCATTCCTAGTTTAGTTTAATAATTAGTTTAGTTTAATAAAAATCCTCTTTTATTTCTAGGTTAAATAATAGAAAGAAAGTTAGTACTCGTACTTTTGGTTCCTTTGGGTACGATATCTCGGTCTTGCCATAACTATACTACTGTTTGATAGGTGTGCTTGCCTTCATTCGTGATAATAGTTAGTTTTGGGTACAATCATAGTTTATAAATTTTATTACTTCATATCACGTATATCAGTAATGCCGCTGCTACTTTTTAGCGATGCATGTCAGCTATCTTTGACGAACTCGTGGAAGACATCATGGAGGTATTTACGAATAACTTTTCAGTTTTTGGTAACTCCTTCCAACTTTGCCTTAATAATTTAAAACATGTTCTAATAAGATGTGAGGAAATGAATCTTGTGCTTAATTGGGAAAAATGTCACTTTATGGTTCAAGAAGGTATTGTATTAGAACATAAAGTTTCTAGTAAAGGGATAGAGGTATATAAAGCAAAAGTTAAATCTATTGAAAATACCTCCCCCTAATTCGGTTAAGGCTATAAGATGCTTTTTAGGACATGCTAGCTTTTATCGAACATTTATTAAAGACTTTTCTAAAATAGCCAAGCCTTTAACAAAATTACTAGAAAAAGATGTGCTTTTCAATTTTGATCAAGAATGTTTAGAGGCTTTTAACACTCTCAAAGAAAAATTAGTTAATGCCCCAATTATAATTGCACCTGATTGGAATTTACCTTTTGAACTAATGTGTGATGCTAGTGATTTTACAGTAGGTGTAGTTCTAGGGCAACAAAGAGACAAGCACTTTCAACGGATTTATTATGCTAGCAAAACTTTGACAGCCGCGCAAGAGAACTATACCACCACGGAAAAAGAATTGCTAGCTATTATTTTTGCATTTGACAGATTTAGATAGTATTTAATACTATCTAAAGTCATCGTTTATACTGATCATTCTGCTCTTCGTTATCTTTTAACTAAAACTGATGCAAAACCTCAATTAATAAGATGGATTCTATTGTTACAGGTATTCGACTTAGAGATACAAGACAAGAGATGAGCTAAAAATTTGGCAGCAGATTACCTTTCAAGATTGGAAAATCCACACCTCAAGGACTTCGACAAAGCCGAAATAAATGACTTGTTTCCTGAAGAACAACTCCTAGTCGTAACAAAAATTGACGACCCTTGGTTTATCGATTTCGCAAATTATTTAGCAGTTAACATAACCCTAAAAGGTTTGACCCATCAGCAAAAGAAGTGATTCTTCGCTGATGTGAAAATTACTTTTGGGAGGATCCTTTCCTTTTTTGTATTTTCGCAGATCAAGTCATTCGAATATGCATTACTAAGACGAAGCATATAAAATTCTAGAGCACTGCCATTTCGGACCAACAGGAGGACACCACAGTGGAACTAAAACTGCTCACAAAGTACTCGAATCAGGTTTTTACTGGCCCACCCTTTTCAAGGATGCCAATAGGTATATGACCTCTTGTGATAAATGCTAGAGGACAGGTGAGAAACGTCTACTGTAATTAAATAAGCTGGATGAATGGTGCTGCAATGCATACGAAAACTCACGATTATATAAGGAAGCTACAAAGCAACGCCATGACAATCGTTTAAGACAACCTAAGCAGTTTAAAACTGGCGATCTTGTCTTGCTATACAACTCAAGGCTTAAACTATTCCCTGGAAAACTTAAATCAAGATGGTCAGGCCCATTCACTATTCAAACTGTCTTCTCATATGGCACAGTCGAGGTAACTCATCCAAACCAAGGCACTTTCAAGGTAAACGGTCATCGGCTCAAACATTATAAAGGTGAGGATTTTAAGAAAAATAGGGAGGAGCTTCAGCTCCACGAACCCTCGTGATGACACACGCAAGCAGAGTCGAGCTTAGACTCTAAATAAGCGCTTATCGGGAGGCAACCCGAGCACTGACTTAAGTTCAATTCTTTTATTTTCTAATTCATCAACTAACCCTCTGAATGCAGGATTTTCAACCCACACGGGCATCGACACGGTCGTGCCAACGACTATGTGACATCATAAATAGAGACACGGGCTGTGACACCATGCCACGGCCTTGCGATATGGCTGTGGCCAAGCCTGACAAATCGACACAGGCATGCAATACGCCCGTGTCCCACAACCATGGCCAAACCTGTTAATGCAACACGGGCGTTCGACACGCCTGTGCCCCAAGGGTGTGGTCGAACCTGCCATTCAAGATACGGGTGTGTGACCATCTACACGGTCGTGGGAGAAGCAAACATCGAAGGACACGGTCGTGAGATATAGTTGTGTGCCCCAACACGCCCTAGGAACATGGGCGTGTGTCTCAAACCAGGCGCGCCAAAATCCCCAAATTTTGAACCACACGAGCAAAAAATTAGATCCATATTCATTAAGTACACTATTAGTAATTAGATCCATATTCTTTAGCAAAAAATTGGTAAGTTGTACATTTGTATCGATTAAACATTAATTCCAGGAAATTTAACTAAATTACGGTTTTTTTCTTCTTTTTGGTTTAATCGAGTACATTAAGATCTAACCAAAACTTTTTATTCAATTCTAAAATTAAGTGGTTTCATCGATTCTTTTCGATTTAATCGATTACATTAAAATCTAACCGAAACTTGAGTAGTGCCGAACGAACTAGTATCGAAGGTGTGTGTCTTAACTAGTGTTGTCGTGTGTGTGTCGGCATTCGACTAAATTCATATGTGCTTCCCTTGTGATTTTTGGTTGCTGATTTCATATCTTGATGATGATTGAATACTTTTAATGGTTTCGGTTTTGCTAAGTAACCCCAATTTGATAAGAAAATAAACTATGAACCGCTATCGAAAAATCGTTGATTCAATTAAATAACAAAACTGTGTATGATAGATCTAATTTTTGTATGCTGCCATTTTTCTAAATTGTTATGTTGGTCGTGTATGTGATGTAAACTTTAGGTTAAATCTTCCATTACTACTGATGCATGTTTATTGCTACTGTTAAAATTTCAAACTAGTTATGAATACATGAAAGTTGTATGTCAATACTGCTATCGTTTCCATTTTCTGATTTGTAAAATCATGTCATACAGTTGTGTCAGGATTGGGATATTGAAGGTGGAAGTATAGGCTCTAAATACCGAATTAGATCATTGATCAAAATTACGGTTATATTGGCAATTCATCCTCAAAATATTATTTTGGTGGGTAGGGATGGATAAGTTCTAGGGAAACTCTTACTGTGGAGTGTAGCGGATGGTTGGGTAAGAATTATACTGTTACCCATGCATGCCATAATTTTTTTACCGAAAATTACCGTAAAATTGTTATTCTGACATGATCTATTTTTTTCCTACTCAAATGCAATAGTTTATGCTTATGTGTTTATCTGTTCCTATGTTAAGACCGCACTGAAATTCATAGCTCACTCTTTAGTTCTTCTCAACTTTCTAGTTAAGTCGTGAGGTTAGGGCTCGGACTCGGGATTCAGAACACTATCTTTGGTTTTCTTTTAAAAATGTATTTCTAAATTATTTTATTAGTTCTTTTGGGTTTTGCATTGTTTTAAACGGACTATGGCATGAACTTTCTTAATAATTTGGGTGTTTAATTTGGGGTATTTGACATTATATGTTTTTTTCGATAAACTCAAACATAAAGAAGGGTTTCAAGATGTTATTTTAAATTATTTTAAGATTGTACAGATATGATATTTCCATATCAAATTTGGAACTAAAATAAAAATGAACGAGATAATTAAAGTAAACCAATGTTTCTTAAAACATAATAAATTATTAACGTGACTTTTTGAAACCAAATAAAAATGTTTTTCTTAAAAGCAATTCTCATCAGTTTTATAAAGTAGTGGATTGAAACATATATATATATATATATATATATATCAAAATTTTACTATAATGATTTGAAAATTTAATAGAGTACCCAAATCGTATCGATACCTCAACAAGTATTGATACCTTTTTAACAAGTACAAATTATTTCTAAGTAAAACTTGATATTTTTCTACAATAATCCATTTTAATGAACTGTAATGTTTTTCTAGGCCATCTTGGTGGCTAATGTGACTTTCATGATTCGACCGTAACGTTTGGATCGAGTTGGGGAGGATACATTTGGTAGTATCAGACCTCAATGTTTTTTAATACTTAGACTATGAATTTAGTAGGTATGCATGTGTGATTTTAAAAGGGGTTTGGTCAAGTACCATACTACAATTATTTTTGTGATGTTTTCAAATTATTTTGAGACTCTAATGTCATCCCTAAATAACTATTATACTTTCTAAAACTGTAGATATATATTAGACATTAGATATACTGGCATTCATTTTGAGCACTTGAGGTAGACGACCCTGAGGTAGGCCGCGTTGAGCTACTCTAGTTGAGCCGCCAACAGCTTAAAATGAGACTCCAATTCTAGAGGCTGATTATGGAGAGGATTCATTTGCCACTAGAGGCAGAAATTATGATAAGGGTGATGATGCACTATCCCATTCCAGAGCGTTGCTATAACCAAGATTGGATTGGGTGGTTGATATCACGTGATATGTAGTAATAAAATTTATAAAAACTGATCACACCAAAAACTAACTAATATCACGATTTTAAGGCAAGCGCACCTATCGAATAGTAGTATAGTTTAGTGGCAAGACCGAGTTATCGTACCCAAGGGAACTAAAAGTACTAGTACTAACCTCCTTTCTATTATCTAGCCTAAAAATAAAAGATGTTTGTATGAAAATAATTCTAAAACTAAACTAAGAATGCACAAAAAGTAAATTGGGGAAAAACTCTTGGGAAAGCTAATCGATATAGGCAATACTCAAGGGAGAATCCACCTAGACTTCCTTGTTATTAACTTCTAGAACTAGACGATTTCTTCACTTGACTTGATCCGTAGAGATCCCTAACTTATGTTAATACCTCCATCGAGGATAAGAACAACTAATCCTAGGTTGTTTAACTAAAGTCTCTTTCTAGTTAACACCCCTAGTCTTGTATTAATTCGATCTATGGATCCCCTATTAAGTTTGACCCTAATCCGACAGATTTATGTTGTCCTATGTCTAGGGTTGCATGCAACTCCGCTTAATTATGCTAGATCTACTCTTAAAATAGGGACTTTTGCTCCTCTGCCTAAGCACATCAGCTTTTTGACTTAATACCTAGGATAATTAAACCAAGAATTAAGAACACATAATTAAGAACAATTCAAGTATTTATCATATAATTCAAGAATGAATAATAACAAGGTCTGTCTTAGGTTTCATCCCCATCAAGTATTCGGGGGATTTAGTTCATAATTAATAAAGAAAACATCTCAGAAGAAATAAGATAACAAAACATAAAGAACCCAAAAACCCTTGAAGGAATTTAGGGAGATCCTCTGTCTTGATGTAGAATTTCAGCTTCTGGGATGAATCAATCGGCTTTCCTTGGAGTAATTCCTTGCTTTCACTCCTTGTGTTGGCAGAAAGAAAGCGCTTCTTTTGGGAGAAAAGAGTACACCCTTAGAGTTGCCTCCTAGGGTCTTTATATAAAGCTTTGGGACACCTTTCTTAGCCTCTAAGTATCCAAATCCGAGTGAAATTACACTTCCTCACGATAGGACACGTCCGTGTGCCACGCCCGTGTGGATCAACAAGAGGCCGTGTACGAGCCTATTGATGGAGGCATGGTTGTGTGGCCTAGCCGTGCTTGTCGGGGCTGGGACGTGTTGGACCTCATATGGCACGACCGTGTGCCACGGCCGTGCGGTGACTCCTTAGGCTGTGTTGTTTTCACACTTTGGCCCATTTTCTTCGTTTTCGGCCTATTTTTTGTTCTTTTCTCTTCCTTATGCTCTCCTAAGTATACAACATGAAATAAAAGGGTTAAGAGCACCAATTCTCACAAAATTGATAATAATTCATCCAAAATATAGGCTAAACATGAGGTAAAAATATGTATAATTTATCGTTTATCAAATACCCCCACACTTAAGCCTTTGCTTGTCCTCAAGCAAAATCTCAATACCTAATTAAGAATCATTCTTCTCAACTTACAATCTTTATCAATAATGTTTCAAACTAATTCACAAGCAGCTATACAATGAAAATTCAATTAGAAGAATATTAAAGATTCAATTACTTTAAGTTGAGAATTTTATCATCAAAACATAAGTTTGCTTCCCTGCTTCTAAGTAACTATCCCTTGATCAAAATTAACAAGATTTGACATCCTCACTAAAGACTTACTCTATCCACTCAAAGTGTTTAGGGTTCAAGGATTAAGCTCTCTCTAGTCAACCTGAAAAGTTATTATCATAGGCTTGCAAGAAAATCAAATCTCCACCACTATAGTTTGATATGATACATCGATCAAAAGGTCTTTCAATGGTTGTAATGGGGCTTGGTTAAGGGTGTTGTCACAAACTGCAAAAGAGGGTTAGAATAGGGATTAAACTGAAAAATTATCTAGCTAGAAAAATCTCTATCACTAGAACATATTCCTCGAGCTAAGCCTTATGATGACATCTTTTCTGCCTTGGTAGCCTTAAAATAGAAATATGCAAAAACTATTTGAACTAATACAGATTACAACTGGATTAATACATACGTCTTTTTAAGAACAATTCAAGTACACATTTACAAACTTTACAATCTAGAAAAGAGAATAAAGCTAGATAAAAATTTCAACTCAAATCTCGACAAAAATAGGGATCAAAATAATTGAACGAAATTCATCAAAAACGGTTATAGGTTAATATTAGAGGTAAGTCAAAGAAAAGGTTGTTAGGCTCAATGGGGTTCACTAGGGGTTAATTTCTGGAGGTAGGCTTTTGTGGAGTAAGTGGGTTAAATCCTAGGTGCCTTTATCATTTCAGTGTATCAAATCAATGGTGTGGTCTCGACATGTATAATCAAAGCAAGTTCTAGAATAACAAATCAGTATTGACTCACTCAAAGCAATAATAAAAGTGAGCACGAAAGAATGTATGCTCAAAAGGCTCAAAAATCTCACCAGAATTATGGCTTTTGATGTCAATCCTGTGAATTTCAAATCTCAAGATAACACTTAAAATTCAGGAAAAAAACTAATGAAAAAAATGGGATTCTCAAAAATTTCAACTTATCATGCTTGATTCCCTAATGTTTTAAAGTTTGAATAATCAAAGTACAAGCACCTATGTCTTAATTCTCAACTTATCATTAAAAATCATAAATCAATCAGAGCTAATTCCTATTAGGAGACTGAAGATAATGCAAATTTGAGAACAATGCATCAGATTTCAGGGTTTTCACAGATAATGTAATGATTGAAAGTAAATTCCCCCCACACTTTAGATGTACATTGCCCTCAATGTACAAAGATAACATTAGTAGTAATAAAAGCACAAGATCATAAGATAGGGAAAGGCATGAAAATCCCTGCTTTGGATGGATTAGTGAGGTAGTGGTGCCTACAGAATGCCTGGGACAAAGGAAGGGACGGAGGTAGATACTCCGGTGATGGTAGTATTTGTTTGTCCACAGCTTTCATGTTGTGAGTGTAGGCTTTGGAGATGTTATCTTGGTGAGGTTGTGGTAAGGTTCCCTATAGAATTTAGATTTGAGCTATAAAGCTCCTTTGAAACTGCAAAAGCACTTATCATTTTTAGGGAATTTTAGGATTAGAAAAATTACTCGTTAAGAGGTAGCCGATATGAAAAAATTAAAAATAAAGAAAGAACATAAATTAAATTCTAGAAATACTAAAATTTAAATAATGAAAAAGATAAAATGTACTAAAAATTAAAGTAAAAGTAAAAAGGAAAATAAAGTTAGAAGAAAAGAAAAGGTAAAAATAAGGATCAATGTTTAAATAAAAATTAAGATAAAAATAAAGTTAAGAGGAATAGAAGTCTCTAATCCTCAGATGGATCACGCTGTGGCGGTGGTGAAGTGATGTGGAGGTGTTGGCATATCCGCTGTAATGTCGCATCGATGTGATCGAAGCACTGGAAGCATTGCTGCTCGAATCTTGATAGGCACTCAGATATGTCAGCATAGGTGGCTACTGCATGAGATGGGTGGCGAGGGGGTGGCGGCTCGGTAGGTGCATCCTCCTCTGGTGGTGGTGGTAGGACATCATCAGGAATGTCCTTTGGATCCTCGGCCTCCTGGATGAGGCGGTACTGAAAAGCGTTGCTTCCTGGCCTCCGCTGGATCATCCTCATATGGTGCATAATCTGGATGCCCTTAGGGGACATCTGGCCTATCAGTGTGTATGAGGATGTCTGGGCCACTATGTTGAGGAGCCCGAAGTGACGGTGCTGGCATATCTGCTGTAATGTTGCATCGATGTGATCGAAACGCTAGAAGCATTACTGCTCGAATCTGGATAGGTGCTCAGATATGTCAGCATAGGTGGCTGCTGCATGAGATGGGTAGCAAGGGGGTGGCGGCTCGGTAGGTGCATCCTCCTCCGATGGTGGTGGTGGGACATCATCAGGAATGTCTTCTAGATCCTCGGCCTCTGGATGAGGCAGTACTGAAAAGGGTCGCCTCCTGGCCTCCGCTGGATCATCCTCATATGGTGCATAATCTGGATGCCCTGAGGGGACATCTGGCCTATCAGTGTGTATGAGGATGTCTGGGCTACTGTGTTGAGAAGCCCAAAGTGACGAGCCAAGCGTGTAATGTACGGGCCAATGGATATGACACCCCTGCGATGACGCTCGGTCTGGTGCTGCGTGGCATGAGCGATAAAGTAAGCAAGGTCGATGGGGTGCGCGTTCGCCATGCTCGATAAAAAATAGGCGTCATGGGTGTTGACGACGCCTGTGCTCTCCCGTCTACCTGTCAGAGTATGTGCGAGAAGAGCATGAAGTTAGCTTAATGACGGGGGAAGGGCGGTCGCCTTCGTGCGACTGGGGTCATAGGAGGGATACCCCGAGGCGATGTTGCTTTAACAACCAACGGGTTTGAGGTGGATGCATCGGGAAGTGTAGGAAAGTCTTCCTCTTCCATGAATTGCTCTGTGTAGAGGCCGAGAGCTGAGCTGAACTCTAGTACGCTAAGGTGGCGTACGCGACCTCCTAGACAAAATTGGACAGTGCTGGGATCACTGAACTGGCTCATGACGGTCTGAAGATGGAAGGTGGAGCAGAACTCTAAAGTGAGTTCAAGGTATGTAGGCTCGATGATTAGAAAGAACTGCTCCTAAGGATCCGTCATCAGTAGGGCCCAGACTGCATTTGCGAGGTTGACTTGCTCTAGCGCGTCCCAATCAATGCATCGGCCTGCGCTTAATGTACGTTCCTGTAGTATCTGAAATAACTCCTCTTAGGAGGCTTGGGGAAATGTGATGAACGGGTGGCGAGCCTCGGAGGTGGGCTTCAATGATGAACCACCTGGCCCTTTTTGTAACACCTTTCGCCCGTATCCGACACCGGGATAGGGTTCGAGGTGCTACCAGACTTAAACTCAACCAATCATATAAAATCCATAGCACATGCATATATATATATATAATCAGATTACAGCCACAATAGCTAATATAAGCTATTACTTTTGGCTAAAACAGATGTCACACACTCAATTATTTAAACTCTTACTCATGTCATAAACTCATAGTACTGGAAGTCACTTACTTACTGAGCTCATATTACTCAGTATTACTACTTGGCTTTGTATTACCATATTTTTTTTCCATTGAATCAATACAAATATATTGGATACACATATTCTCACACATTAACTGCCACACATGTAATTAAACCATTTCCATTACATTTTACATTCCTTATACAATTTATAACTTAATATAACATAATGAAAACAGTTTTTTTCATTTCATATTGTAACTTGTAGGGATTCAATAATCCATGCCATATTCTTTCACATAATATACCACACAATTCACAAGCTTTATCAATTCAATGCTCATAAAACTCATGTACATATCTGAACTTATTCATATTAGTCTCATTCTCATTCTTATGCTAAGTTTATACGTTGAATCATTTCAACGTCGAAAAGTACACAAACATTAGAACCAATGCCAATAATAACCACATATCACTTACCAAGCTTTAAATATCAATTCACTAACGTATAATTCACTAGCTACTGTTCCAATCATAATTTAAAATGACAAATCATTTATTAAGCCTAATCTCAGTGCTCAATTAAATTCTATTGCATAATTTCAAATGATACTTACCAAAACTTTACCGATTTGGAAATCGTCATTTTTCACTGATACCATAGTCTCATCTAACTATGGTCTTTTACTTATTCACTTTCTGCACGGTACAATCATAGTCTCGCATTCTTTGATGTGTGCCAATACGCATTGAATTTCACCGATGATCACTGATGCCATAGCATAGCTATGGTCTTTCCATTTATCCATCAATTCATCACTTTCGATAGAATGCCATAGCCCAGCTATGGCCTTACATCTTCACTATCACTATGCCATGGTAAAACCATGGACTTATCCGTCAATTCATTACTTTCCATTAGAATGCCATAGCCCAGCTATGGTCTTACATCTTAAGCACGTATCACACCGATGCCATATCCCAGATATGGTCTTATACGGATCACATATATCATTGATGCCATATCCCAGATATGGTCTTATTCAGAAGCACATATCACTCCGATGCCATATCCCAGATATGGTCTTACACGGCTTACTTATCATCTTATTTTGATGCCATAGCCCAGCTATGGTCTTATACGGAAATCACTTATCACTTTCTTCCGATGTCATAGCCCAGCTATGGTCTTATACGGAAGTCACTTTTCATTTGTAGCCGAAGCTACCACTTTCACTTGATCAGGCAGCCGAAGCTACCACTTTTCACTTGTTGCCATGGTCCAACCATGGTCGTTTCCGTCAATTCATCTTGTCATTGAGCTGGAATCGCTCGAGATGATTTCTGCAAAACATATTCAGCCATTTTGCTCACGAAATCCTAATATACATTCTCAATATCTCCGTTAGTCACATAATTCATAATAATATCAAGAAATAAAACATTATACCATTTCTGATTCAACATATATCAATTACAATCAAGCATATGATTAATCTAAATACAAATCATTCATATATTTTCCTCCTCCTCCACTCCATTCCACATCCTTAGTATAAACAACACACTTGTAAGTAACATTTTCTATAATTTTTACTATTTACTTATGTACATTTTCAAGCCATCCATCCGTGTCATAGTCACTACATTATTTTTATCTTGATCTACAGAACTCTGAATTTAGATACGTAAATTTTCCTTGAAACTAGACTCACATATATTCTTACCATAATTTTTCCAGAATTTTTGGTGTGGCCAATTAATACAGTTTATTAGTTAAAGCTTTCCCCTGTTTTGCTACTCGATAACCTTGACCACTCTTCACTAAAATTTCAATTTCTCTTTATACAGATTTCAAAAGATGTTCATGTTTGTTTCTAGTAAAAATAAACTCAATAAGGAATCCGCCCATATAAATTATGTTCCATAAATATTTTTGTACAATTTATAATGATTTTTACAAATTAGAATAGGGGATCACGAAATCAATCTAAATCAGTTTCCCAAAAATGTAAATATCTCAAGATACAGAATTCCTTTGCTTTATCTGTTTCTTTTATATGAAAATAGACTCAACAAGATTTAATTACATATCTTACTCAACTTCTAATTCAATTTATACCATTGTTGGTGATTTTTCAAAGTTAGACAATTGCTGCTGTCCAATACTGCTTTAGTGTGACATCTTGATTTCCCATTTGTCCCAATTTCCACAATTCATACAATTCAGTCCTTGCTTAATTAACCCCTCCATTGAGCTAATTTTCTCATTTAACATCTTTTTCTATCATTTTAAACCACTTCATAACCTTTAAAGATCAGAATTTTAACACTAAGCCTTGATTTCAACTATTTCACAATTAGGTCCTAAAACAAATTTCCATCAATTTCACTTGATAAAATCATCATATAACAAAATTAAAGCTTCAATTCAATATTTATTCATCACATGCTTCCAACACTAATCCACATCAACTTTAAATATTAGCCATGGAATAAAAAACTAATGAATTAATAAGTTGGACCCAATTGTAAAGGTCCAAAAACATAAAAATTTCAAGGAGAGAGCAAGAATTAAACTTACATAAAGCTAGAGTATGAAAAACCAGCTTGAAACCTCTTCCATGGCTGTTTCTCAACTGATGAGAATGAAGAAAAATGAAGAGAATTCTAGATATTCCCTATTTGGTCCCATTTTTATTTAACTAATTTTGGCAATTTTCCAATTTTGCCATTGTTTCACCCATTTCCTGA
Source organism: Gossypium stocksii (assembly GCA_020496765.1). NCBI lineage: Eukaryota > Viridiplantae > Streptophyta > Magnoliopsida > Malvales > Malvaceae > Gossypium > Gossypium stocksii. The sequence goes on from CM035621.1 coordinate 104,964,057, forward strand.
TTTTTCTCAGCTATTGCCGCCCAAAATATCTCTTTTAGGCTTATTTTCACTTTAGGTCCTTCCGCTTTTGACAATTGAGCTATTTCATCACTTTTCACAATTTTGCACTTTATTCAATTTAGTCCTTTTTACTCAATTGACCACCAAAACCTTAAAATTTCTTAACGAAACTTTAATTTTACCTTAGTGACACTCCTTTAATATTCATAAAAATATTTATAGCTCGGTTTACAACACCGAGATCTCGGTACCTCTTTTTTTCGATATTTTGACCAAATAAATCTTTATGAACACAATTTTACTATTTCGAAAATCTTTTAAAAAAACACATTTGGCTCGTAAATATTAAATAATATTATCTACGAGTTCATTTTTCGAATTTGGTGGTCTTGAACCACAATTTCTGACATTACTGAAATTTGGGCTATTACAACTCTCCCCCCTTTAAAAATTTTCGTCCTCGAAAATTTCTTCGGTGGAGAGGTTCAAATATTTTTCACTAACTAATAGTATCATGTACTTTGATTCAAGCATTTCAAATTTCCAACTTATTATGGACACACTTTCGCATATCTTAGTAACACATGCAATTTAATTTCATATGAACACTAATTATCCATCAATGAACTTATCACAATATAAACTTCCATTTCTTTTACTCGAATCATCACTAATGTCTCATCAAGTTTCAACACTTAGTCTTATTTTACTTACTCCTTGGGTACTTTCCATTTTCCAATCATACACAACTTAACGATACGATTCACAATTTACCTCACTATATCATTTTCGTAATTATAAAGGCGTGTTCAATTCTCAATAATCTCATGAAACAATTATCTGTTCAACCATGTATCAATGAACAAATAATCTATATCAAATAAGAAATGCTAGAAATTCACATATAATTTACTTGCCTTTGAGTTTATATCATGCATAAGTTTTACTCATTCTATTGCTAAGCTCATTCTCATGCATTACTTGGTTTAACAAGTGGCACTTCATAGCTATGCACTTTCAAATGTTTAACTTATTTATTCATGTACGTGCAACAATCAACATAGAGCTTTAGTCTTTCTCTTGAAATTTATCAACTTAGTTACTCTATTATCGGTTAACTTCCTTTTTAAGATACTGAAGGATACCCGTGATTCAAGTATCATAAAATGATGCCAAAGCCATGTCCCAGACATGTTCTTACACTGGCTCTCATGTCGATATCGATGCCATGTCCCAGACATGGTCTTACACAATATCGTACTTTAATGCCGATGCCATGTCCCAGACATGGTCTTATACGGGACCTACATTACTCATAGCATAATCACGGCACCCTTCGTATCCTTTCTTTACTTACAAATAATTTCTTTTTCATGACTCGTCATTTCTTAGTAAAACTTCCACATCATCAATCTTATAGAATTCACACATTATCTCATTGTTCAATATCATGAATCTTATTCTCAATATAATCAAGATTACTTTCATGGCATCATAGAATATCATAATTTCATGAAAGAATTATCATTCTTAATTCTATAAAGCATAAAAATCAAATTATTGCACACAACTTACATTTCCAAATTTCAACATATCACAAGCACGTTTCAATCCTCTCAATATTACTTCTATCATTAACAAGATTTACTCGGTGGGTAGTATTTCTGTCTTAGCAAATAGTTTCACTAGTGCCGAGATATATCACACTGTCACAGATAGTACTATGGCATTTATAGCTAAACTCATTTACGCTATGTTAGTCCGAGAACCGACTAAACCATAGCTCTGATACCACTAAATGTAACACCCTTCGCCCGTATCTGACACCGGGATAGGGTTCGAGGTGCTACCAGACTTAAACTCAACCAATCATATAAAATCCATAGCACATGCATATATATATATATAATCAGATTACAGCCACAATAGCTAATATAAGCCATTACTTTTGGCTAAAATAGATGTCACACACTCAATTATTTAAACTCTTACTCATGTCATAAACTCATAGTACTGAAAATCACTTACTTACTGAGCTCATATTACTCAGTATTACTACTTGTCCTCGTATTACCATATTTTTTTTCATTGAATCAATACAAATATATTGGATACTTATATTCTCGCACATTAACTGCCACACATGTAATTAAACCATTTCCATTACATTTTACATTCCTTATACAATTTATAACTTATTATAACATAATGAAAACAGTTTTTTTCATTTCACATTGTAACTTGTAGGGATTCAATAATCCATGCCATATTCTTTCACATAATATACCACACAATTCACAAGCTTTATCAATTCAATGCTCATAAAACTCATGTACATATCTGAACTTATTCATATTAGTCTCATTCTCATTCTTATGCTAAGTTTATACGTTGAATCATTTCAACGTCGAAAAGTACACAAACATTGGAACCAATGCCAATAATAACTACATATCACTTACCAAACTTTAAATATCAATTCACTAACGTATAATTCACTAGCTACTGTTCCAATCATAATTTAAAATGACAAATCATTTATTAAGCCTAATCTCAGTGCTCAATTAAATTCTATTGCATAATTTCAAATGATACTTACCAAAACTTTACCGATTTGGAAATCGTCATTTTTCACTGATACCATAGTCTCATCTAACTATGGTCTTTTACTTATTCACTTTCTGCACGGTACAATCATAGTCTTGTATTCTTTGATGTGCGCCAATACGCATTGAATTTCACCGATGATCACTGATGCCATAGCATAGCTATGGTCTTTTCATTTATCCGTCAATTCATCACTTTCGATAGAATGCCATAGCCCAGCTATGGTCTTACATCTTCACTATCACTATGCCATGGTAAAACCATGGACTTATCTGTCAATTCATTACTTTTCATTAGAATGCCATAGCCCAGCTATGGTCTTACATCCTAAGCACGTATCACGCCGATGCCATATCCTAGATATGGTCTTATACGGATCACATATATCATTGATGCCATATCCCAGATATGGTCTTATTCAGAAGCACATATCACTCCGATGCCATATCCCAGATATGGTCTTACACGGATTACTTATCATCTTATTCCGATGCCATAGCCCAGCTATGGTCTTATACGGAAATCACTTATCACTTTCTTCCGATGCCATAGCCCAGCTATGGTCTTATACGGAAGTCACTTTTCACTTGTAGCCGAAGCTACCACTTTCACTTGATCAGGCAGCCGAAGCTACCACTTTTCACTTGTTGCCATGGTCCAACCATGGTCTTTTCCGTCAATTCATCTTGTCATTGAGCTGGAATCGCTCGAGTTGATTTCTGCAAAACATATTCAGCCATTCTGCTCATGAAATCCTAATATACATTCTCAATATCTTCGTTAGTCACATAATTCATAATAATATCAAGAAATAAAACATTATACCATTTCTGATTCAACATTTATCAATTACAATCAAGCATATGATTAATCTAAATACAAATCATTCATATATTTTCCTCCTCCTCCACTCCATTCCACATCCTTAGTATAAACAACACACTTGTAAGTAACATTTTCTATAATTTTTACTATTTACTTATGTACATTTTCAAGCCGTCCATCCATGTCATAGTCACTACATTATTTTTATCTTGATCTACAGAACTTTGAATTTAGATCCGTAAATTTTCCTTGAAACTAGACTTGCATATCTTCTTACCATAATTTTTCCAGAATTTTTGGTATGGCCAATTAATACATTTTATTAGTTAAAGCTTTCCCCTGTTTCGCTACTCGACAACCCTGACCACTCTTCACTGAAATTTTAATTTCTCTTTATACAGATTTCAAAAGATGTCCACGTTTCTTTCTAGTAAAAATAGACTCAATAAGGAATCCACCCATATAAATTATATTCCATAAATATCTTTGTACAATTTATAATGATTTTTACAAATCAAAACAGGGGATCACGAAATCAATCTAAACCAGTTTCACAAAAATGTAAATATCTCAAGATACAGAATTCTTTTGCTTTCTCTGTTTCTTTTATATGAAAATAGACTCAACAAGATTTAATTACATATCTTATTCAACTTCTAATTCAATTTCTACCATTTTTGGTGATTTTTCAAAGTTAGAAAATTGCTGCTGTCCAATACTGCTTTAGTGTGACATCTTGATTTCCCATTTGTCCCAATTTCCACAATTCATACAATTCAGTCCTTGCTTAATTAACCCCTCCATTGAGCTAATTTTCACATTTAACATCTTTTTCTATCATTTTAAACCACTTCATAACCTTTAAAGATCAGAATTTTAACAGTAAGCCTTGATTTTAACTATTTCACAATTAGGTCCTAAAATCAATTTCCATCAATTTCACTTGATAAAATCATCATATAACAAAATTAAAGCTTCAATTCAATATTTATTCATCACATGCTTCCAACACTAATCCACGTCAACTTTAAAAATTAGCCATGGAATAAAAAACTAATGAATTAATAAGTTGGACCCAATTGTAAAGGTCCAAAAACATAAAAATTTTAAGGAGAGAGCAAGAATTAAACTTACATAAAGCTAGAGTATGAAAAACCAGCTTGAAACCTCTTCCATGGCTGTTTCTCAGCTGATGAGAATGAAGAAAAATGAAGAGAATTCTAGATATTCCCTATTTGGTCCCATTTTTATTTAACTAATTTTGGCAATTTTCCAATTTTGCCATTGTTTCACCCATTTCCTGATTTTTCTCAGATATTGCCACCCAAAATATCTCTTTTGGGCTTATTTTCACTTTAGGTCCTTCCTCTTTTGACAATTGAGCTATTTCATCACTTTTCACAATTTTGCACTTTATTCAATTTAGTCCTTTTTACTCAATTGACCACCAAAACCTTAAAATTTCTTAACGAAACTTTAATATTACCTTAGTGACACTCCTTTAATATTCATAAAAATATTTATAGCTAAGTTTACAACACCGAGATCGCGATACCTCTTTTTTTCGATATTTTGACCAAATAAATCTTTATAAACACAATTTTACTATTTCAAAAATCTTTTAAAAAAACACATTTGCCTCGTAAATATTACATAATATTATCTACGAGTTCATTTGTCAAATTTGGTGGTCTTGAACCACAATTTCTGACATTACTGAAATTTGGGCTATTACACATTTCGTTTCTTTGAAGGCGGGGCAGTAGCTCTTTTGCCGCGTGATGATGACATGATGCCTAAAAATAAAATAACAAACATTAGTCTTAAAAATAAGAATTGGAATTTAAATCGAAAAACGATAAAAATAGTATGACAATGTTCCTAAAAGCGGGGACTAACCTAAATAGTATAAATTATCCATCCTAACGTGGTAGCAAAACTAAGCAACATGAGTATGTATTTATACTAAATACATGAGATAAATGGCAATCAAATGTGATTTTAAGTGGCATGCAATCATGAAATGTTCTATAATATTCTAGATTATTCATCCTAGTGTAACTAATTCCATGCTTGAAACAATTCTAAATCTAAATATAATCATGATATAGAGAATAAATAAAATAGATTAGTAAAAATTAGAGAGCAAAATGAGAAAATAGAACCAAATGGGAGAGGTACACGATCGTGGGAGAGGATTTGAACGGTCGTGGGGCACTTTCCACCAGCGTGGGATGGTCCTGTGCAAGCGTGGTGGTGTTTTGAGGATCGACGGCGGCATTTATGGTGGTTGGGGAAGAAAAATTTTAGAAATTGAGTGAGGGAGAAAATGAATAGTGGCCCCTATTTATAGTTTTTAGGTCACACGGGCATGGCACATGCCCGTGTGACTCAGGTTTTGCCCGTGTGATTCAAAATTTGGTAGTTTTTGGCGCACCTGGTTCGAAGTACACGCCCGTGTTGGCCATCTCGCACGACCGTTTGCGATTTTGTTTGCTTGTCACACGGTCATGTGATCGGTCACACGGCCGTTTGCGATGAGGTTTCATTATTCACACGGTCGTGTAGGTAATCACACAGCCGTGTCTAAATCGATAGTGTTGGCCACGGTTTGGGGACACGGGCATGTGGCTTTGTGTAAGCCCGTGTCTAAGTTGAAAGGTTGCCACGGCAATGTCGCAAGGCCGTGTCGATTTGTCAGTAGCCCGTGTTTTTGGGAAAATTGTGCTCTGTATACACACGGCCTGGGTGCACAACCGTGTATCTACTTTAAATGTTCACACAACCTTAGGCATGCCCGTGGGCGTGGCCGTGTGGTCCTAAATTTCTGCATTAAAAAGGGTTAGTTGATGCATAAAAATTCTAAAATCAAAAATAAAAGAAAAATTACTAAGTTAATGCTCGGGTTGCCTCCCGAGAAGTGCTTATTTAGAGTCTAAGCTCGACTCTACCTGGACGTATCATGAAGGGATTTCGTGGAGCTGAAGCTCCTTCCTGTTATCTTTAAAATTCTCACCTCTATAGTGTTTAAGCCTATGGCCATTTACCTTGAAAGTACCGTGGTTAGGGTGAGTTACCTCAATTGTGCCGTATGGAAAGACAGTTTGAACAGTGAATGGACCTGACCACCTTGACTTGAGTTTTCCAGGAAATAGTTCCAGTCTTGAGTTGTAGAGTAAGACAAGATCACCCGTTTTGAACTGCTTAGGTTGTTTCAGTCGTTTGTCATGGCGTCGCTTCATGGCTTCCTTATATAGTCATGAGCTCTCGTAGGTATTGCAACGCCATTTGTCTAGCTCATTTAACTGCATTAATCTTTTCTCACCTGGAAGCTTAAAATCAAGGTTTAAAAATTTAACAGCCCAGAATGCTTTATGGTCAAGTTCAAATGGCAGATGACAACTTTTTTCGTAGACAAGTTTATAGAGAGATGTACTTAGGGGCATTTTAAAAGCAGTTCTAGAGGCCCATAAAGCATCGTCTATCTTTCTTGACCAATCTTTTCGATTTGTTTCTATTGTTTTCTCTGAGATGCGTTTTAGTTCCCTATTTGTTACTTCGACTTGGCCACTAGTTTGTGGATGATAAGGGGTAGCTGTTTTATGGTGTACTCCATACCTTTTTAAAACTTTTTCAAATTGAGCATTGCAAAAATGGGTACCCCTATCATTAATAATTATCCTAGGTGTTCCAAATTGAGAGAAAAGTTTCTTCAAAAATCGTACTACCATTCTAGCATCATTAGTAGGTAAGGCTTGGGCTTCCACCCATTTTGACATATAATCTACTGCTACTAGGATGTCCTTATTCCCAAATGAAGTAGGGAATGGACCCATGAAATCAATACCCCATACATCAACTATTTCACAGGAAAGTATATAGTTCTGAGGCATTTCATTATGTTGAGAAATATTACCTGTTCTCTGGCATTTATCACAAGAGGTCACATACCTGTTGGCATCCCTGAAAAGTGCAGGCCAGTAAAAGCCTGAATCGAGTACCTTATGAGCAGTTCTAGCTCCATTGTGATGTCCTCTTGTGGGTCCTGAATGGCAATGATCTAGAATTTGGTATGTTTTTGTCTCAGCAACGCATCTTTGAATAACCTAATCTGTACAAATTCGAAAAAGAAAAGGATCTTCCCAAAAGTAGTTTTTCACATCAGCGAAGAATCGCTTCTTTTGCTGATGGGTCAGCCCTTTTGGGGTTATGTTAGCTGCTAAATAATTTGCAAAATCAGCAAACCAAGGAACTACTGCCTCTGCTATGGCTAGTAGTTGTTCTTCAGGAAACAAGTTATTTATTTTATCGAGGCACTTGGGTTGTGTGTTTTCTAGTCTTGAAAGGTGATCTGCTGCCAAGTTTTCAGCTCATTTCTTGTCCTTTATTTCTAAATCAAATTCCTATAACAATAGAATCCATCTTATTAATCGAGGTTTTGCATCAGTTTTCATTAAAAGATAGCAAAGAGCAGAATGGTCAGTATAAACAATGACTTTTGACAAAATTAAATAAGATCTGAATTTTTCAAATGCAAAAATAACGGCTAGCAATTGTTTTTCGATGGTAGTATAATTTTCTTGAGTGGTTGTCAAAGTTTTGCTAGCATAATAAATCAGTTGAAAGTGCTTGTCTCTTCGCTGTCCCAAAACGTATGGACATGTGAATGTCATTTTCTCCTGATCTTCTGGAGCTATCGGGATTTGGAAGTAACCAGAGAGGCCATATAGGAAACAATAATACATGTGACCTGATAATCTTTCCAACATCTGATCAATAAAAGGTAAGGGGAAATGATCTTTTCGAGTTGCGTCATTCAGCTTTCTATAATCAATGCAAACTCTCTATCCAGTGACTGTTCTTGTAGGTATTGACTCTTTTTTGTCATTAGACACCACGGTCATGCCTCCCTTTTTAGGAACAACCTACACAAGACTTACCCAAGAACTGTCAAAAATAGGATAAATAATACCTGCAACAAGAAGTTTAATTACCTTAGCTTTTACGACTTCTTTCATGTTAGGATTCAATTGTCTCTGAGCTTGTACTAATAGTTTATATTCATCTTCCATTAAAATTTTGTGAGTGCAAAAAGAAGGATTAATTCCCTTAATATCTGAAATTTTCCAAGCTATAGCCTGCTTGTGCTCCCTTAACACATGGAGTAGTTCCCCTTTTTCTGCAATGCTCAAATCTGATGTGATAATGACTGGTAAAGTTGAATCTTCCCCTAAAAAGGCATATTCTAAATGATCTGGCAGTTGTTTTAACTCTAATTTAGGGGGTTCATCAATGGAAGGTTTCTGTCTCAACTCATCATTCATCTTTATACTTTCATAACTTATGTGTCTCGTGATAATTTCATTAGAATCTAACTCCTTTCTTACTTCTTCAATTTCAGTGGTGGCTTCATCTTCCCCTCCACCTTGAATAAGACACAATTCCAACGTGTCTACGAGAGAAAGTTCCTGAAAATTATCTTGAACAAAATAATCAATAACGTCAATAAAATAGCAGGAATCATCATGTTCTCTAGAAAATCTCATGGCATCATAGATTTTGAAAACGACTTCTTCCTCACCAACTCTAAGTACTAATTTACCATCCCTTACATCGATAACAGCACTAGTAGTAGCTAAAAATGGGTGTCCTAAAATTAAAGGCACCTTAATATCCTCATCCATGTCAAGCACAACAAAGTCAATAGGGAATATAAATTTATCTACCTTTACTAGCACATCTTCTATGATTCCCCTAGGATATTTAACAGATCTATCAGCTAGTTGAATACTCATCCTAGTGGGCTTTGGTTCCCCTAGGCCTAGTTGCTTGAACATTTTGTAAGGTATTAGATTAATGCTAGCACCTAAATTAGCTAAGGCTTTATCAATAATTGAACTACCAATTAAACAAGGAATAGGAAAACTCCCTGTATCTTTCAGTTTTGCCGGCAGTTTATTTTGGAGAATAGCTGAGTATTCCTCGTTGAGTTCCACTGTGGCTAATTCTTCCAACTTCCTTTTATTTGTGAGATATTCTTTAAGAAACTTCGCGTACTTTGGCATCTACGAAATTGCTTCAACAAAAGGTAAGTTAATGTGTAATTGTTTAAAAAGTTCAAGAAATTTACCGAATTGAGCGTCTGTGTGGTCTTTCTTCAACTTTGCTGGATATAGAATAGGCAGTTTGTATTCCTTGAGTGTTGGTGGAGTGTTTTCCTTGGGTTCCTCTACCTTCTCTTTTGGAGCTTCTTGAGTAGGCTTCTTTTCTGGTTCAGCCAGTACTTTCCCATCTCTTAAAGTAATTGCTTTAACGTGTTCTCTAGGATTTGGCTCAGTGTTACTTGGTAGTCCACCTTGTGGTCTCTCTGAAATTAATTTTGCAAGTTGACCGATTTGATTTTCAAGCCCTTGAATTGATGCTTGTTGGTTTTTTAGTGCCATTTCAGTGTTTTGAAAATGGGCTTCTGATGCGGTCATAAATTTGGTGAACATCTCTTCAAGATTCGGCTTTTTCTCTAATGGTGGTGGCTGCTAAAATCCCGGAGGAGGCTATTGTTTTTGATTTCCTTATCCTCCCCATGAAAAATTGGGGTGATTTCTCCAACCTGCATTGTAAGTATTACTATAAGGGTTATTTTGAGGTCTAGAATTGTTACCCGTATAGTTAGCTTGCCCAGTTTCTATGCTGCGTCCATAAGATGAGTAGTCTGGATTAAACATATTTCCTGGAGTTGCATCGCACTGCATCACTGGTTGTACCTGCGTAGAACCAACAAAATTATCAAACTTTTTATTTAGAAGTTCTACTTGGTCAGTAAGCATAGTGACAGCATCAATATTATAAACTCTTGCGTCTTTTGTCGGCTTTGTCCTCATGACTTGCCACTGATAGTTATTCAGTGACATCTCTTCAATAAACTCATAAGCTGCTTCGGGTGTTTTATTGTTGATTGTTCCTCCTGCAGCTGCATCTATCATTTACCTTGTTGATGGGTTCAAACCGTTGTGAAAGGTTTGAACTTGTAACCACAGGGGTAATCCATGATGAGGGCATCTTCTCAAAAGATCCTTGTATCTCTCCCAGGCATCGTAAAGTGTTTCTAAATCCATCTGCACAAAAGAAGAGATATCGTTTCATAATTTAGCTGTTTTAGCTGGAGGAAAATATTTAAGTAAAAATTTTTCTGTCATCTGTTCTCATATAGTGATTGAGCCTCGTGGTAAAGAATTTAACCACTGTTTGGCTTTATTCAAAGAGAATGGAAATAGCTTAGACGAATGGCATCATCAGAAACGCCATTAATTTTAAACGTATCGTAGAATTCCAAAAAGTTGGCTAAATGTGAGTTAGGATCTTCATCCTGTAAACCATCAAACTGCACAAATTGCTGAATCATCTGAATAGTGTTAGGGTTTAATTCAAAATTATTAGCAGCAATGGCAGGTCTAATAATGCTAGTTTGAGTACCAGCCAAACTAGGTTTAGCATAATCATACATAGTGTGAGGAGCTTCATCTTGATTCACTGGTTGCGCGGCTATTGCGGCAGGTGGTGGAATGTTTTGATTTGCTTCCATTTCTTTCGTAGGTTCAGGTTCTTGTTCGAGATAATGTAGGCTTCGTCTGATCTCTCTGCGAGTTCTGCAAACTGTCGCTTCCAAATCTTCATCAAAAAGTAATGGTCCTACTGGGTTGTTTCTAGTCATAAACTAGAATACCTAGAAGGAAAAAGCAAAGAAAATTAAAATACAATAAAAATAAATAAAAACCAAAAATAAATAAATATAGTAATGGCTAAAGTAATAGAAATCGAGTTTTCTTAATATTTCAACTCCCCGGCAATGGCTCCAAAAACTTGATATCGCGTGATATGTAGTAATAAAATTTATAAAAACTGATCACACCAAAAACTAACTAATATCACGATTTTAAGGCAAGCGCACCTATTGAATAGTAGTATAGTTTAGCAGCAAGACCGAGTTATCGTACCCAAGGGAACTAAAAGTACTAGTACTAACTTCCTTTCTATTATCTAGCCTAAAAATAAAAAAGGTTTGCATGAAACTAATTCTAAAACTAAACTAAGAATGCACAAAAACTAAATTGGGGAAAAACTTTCGGGAAAGCTAATTGATATAGGCAATACTCAAGGGAGAATCCACCTAGACTTCACTTGTTATTAACTTCTTGAACTAGACGATTTCTTCACTTGACTTGATCCGTAGAGATCCCTAACTTATGTTAATACCTCCGTCGAGGATAAGAACAACTAATCCTAGGTTGTTTAACTAAAGTGTCTTTCTAGTTAACACCCCTAGTCTTGCATTAATTCGATATATGGATTCCCCTATTAGGTTTGACCCTAATTCGGTAGATTTATGTCGCCCTATGTCTAGGGTTGCATGCAACTCCGCTTAATTATGCTAGATCTACTCTTAAAACAAGGACTTTTGCTCCTCTGTCTAAGCACATCAACTTCTTGACTTAATACCTAGGATTATTAAACCAAGAATTAAGAACAAATAATTAAGAACAATTCAAGTATTTATCATATAATTTAAGAATGAATAATAACAAAGTCTGTCTTAGGTTTCATCCCCCTCAAGTATTCGGGGGATTTAGCTCATACTTAATAAAGAAAACATCTCAGAAGAAATAAGATAACAAAACATAAAGAACCCAAAAACACTTGAAGAAATTTAGGGAGATCCTCTGTCTTGATGTAGAATTCTGGCTTCTGGGATGAATCAATCGGCTTTCCTTGGAGTAATTCCTTGCTTTCACTCCTTGTGTTGGCAGAAAGAAGGTGTTCCTTTTGGGAGAAAAGAGTACACCCTTAGAGTTGCCTCCTAGGGTCTTTATATAGAGCTTTGGGATGCCTTTCTTAGCCTCTAAGTATCCAAATCTGAGTGAAATTGCACTTCCTCACGACAGAGACACGCCTGTGTGCCACGCCCGTATGGATCGATAAGAGGCCGTGTACGGGCCTGTTGATGGAGGCACGGCCGTGTGGCTTGGCCATGCTTGTCAGGGCTGGGCCGTGTTGGACCTCATGTGGCACGGTTGTGTGGTGACTCCTTGGGCCGTGTTGTTTTCACACTTTAGCCCATTTTCTTCGTTTTCAGCTCGTTTTTCATTTTTTTTCTTCCCTATGCTCTCCTGAGTATACAACATGAAATAGAAGGGTTAAGAGCACCAATTCTCACAAAATTGATAATAATTCATCCAAAATAGAGGCTAAACATGAGGTAAAAATATGTATAATTTATCGTTTATCAGTGGTCGTGGATTTGTGACTAAAAGGCTTCGGGCAAATGGGGTTGAGATATTCAGAGGTGTGGCTGGGACAACCCTGATTGTAGTCGAGTATTGGATAGAGGCTAAAGAAAGGATTCTTGAGGAAATGGACTGTACCCAGGGCAAAAGTTGAAAGGTACAATGCCTCTGCTAAGGGATAAAGCTTATTGATGGTGGCAGTCTAAAGTAAGGAGTACTCAAGCAAATCGTCTGAATTGAGAGTATTTTCAAGAGGCTTTTTTCAGAAAAAGTATGTGCGTACTAGGTAGGTTGAGGCCCGTAGGCTGGAATTGATTGATTTGACCCAGGGTGATAGGATTGTGGCCAATTCTGAGGTTGGATTTCTAAGGTTGAGTCCCTATGCTCTAGGTATGGTGGCTACTGAACAGGATATGAGTCTGCGGTTTGATAATGGGTTGATGTATGACTTAAAGGTTCAGATTGCACCACATCAAGAGAGGGTGTTTAAGCCTCTGGTAGAAAAGACTAAGATAGTGGAGGAGGTGAAACGTTTGGAGGAGAAAAGTAGGATAAAGATATTAGTAAGAGTAAGAGGGATTCAGGTCCTTCTAGCTTGGTTTTGTAACCCTTAAAGCGAGCCAAGGAGGGCAAACCACATCAAAATATTGTAAGGAGTAATGTCGATCGTACATTTGGATCTGGGAAGATCCTGATTTATGGGTTATGCGATAAACGTCATCCAGGTGAGTGTTGGAAAACGATGGGTGCATGTCCAAGATGTAGGTCTATAGAGCACCGAGTGAAGGATTTTCCACGTTAGGTTGGTTAGATGCAAGCTACGACTCAGACTCAGGGTTCTGGGCAGTGAGGATCACTAAACTAACTATAATTATGACAAAAGCAAGTGAACCTATCGAATAATAGTATAGCAATGGTGAGTGGGGAATATCGTATCCGCGAGGACTAAAAGTACTATTAATTATTGTTTTTCTATTATTTAGCTGATAAATTGGAATGGTTTTTTTAGTCTAAATTTACTAATCTAATTTACTTACAAATGAAATGGAGAATAAAATAGGAAAATATTCGAAGATATTTAATGAGATAGACAATACCCAGGAAATAATCCACCTATAATTCACCTATTATTTTGAATCTGAATTAAATGATTTATTCACTTGTGCCTTGATTCGTAGGAATCCCTAAATTATTTTAATATCTCTTTCGAGACTAAGAACAACTAACTCTAGGTTGATTAATTTATATCTCTTTCTAATTAAAACCCCTATTGTCGCATTAACTCCATCTATGGATTCCCGTATTATATTTGAATCTAATCTAGTAGATTTATGTAGTCCTATTTCTAGTATTGCATGTAACTCCACTCAATTATTTTAGATCTACTCTTAAACAAGGACTTTTGCTCCACTGAAATAAGTATAGTAAACATGAATTAATATCCTGAAATATTAAAACATGAAGTAAGAATACATAATTGAGAACAAGAATAAAGTATTTACATATAATCCAGAAATCAAATAATAAGATTCATCATAGGTTTCATCTTCCCTATGTATATAGGAAATTTAGTTCATAATCTAGAATTAAAACATCTCAAAATTAGGGTAACAACAAGACATAAAGAAACTCAATAAACTTCAAATGAATTTAAACGAAGATCTTCAATCTTGAAGGAGATCCATTTTCGAGTTGAATTCGATGGCGTTTTTCGAGTCTTTTCTTCAATCTTCTCTAAATGCCCCCTTAGATATTCTTCTAATTGATATTTATAGACTTTAGAATGCTCAGAAAGCCTAAAAATTGGGTTTTTCCATGTGTTTAGGAAACAGGGTGCGATACCGACACGGGCTGGCACATGGGCATGTGGCTAGCCCGTGTGGAAATGCCCAGGCCGTGTGGATCTTGGAAACAACTCTATTCGTTCGATTTTGACTCTTTTTTTACTTTTTTCACTCCCAAATGCTCTCCTAAGTATAGAAACATGAATTTAAAGGATTAGGAGCATCAAATTCATTAATTTACATCATTAATCATCCAAAAAACGCATTAAGAATGGGACTAAAATATGTTACTTTCACAGCTTATCTAATATCCCCACACTTAAGTGGTTGCTTGTCCTCAAGCAAAATCCTCAACTTACAATTAAAATTAATCTTTCACAACTCATAATTCTCATCAATGATGTTTCGTCATAATTCATAAATAAATCATACATTGATAATTCAACTAAAAGAGCACTAAAGATTCAAACAATCTAAGTCGAATATTTTTAAAGCATGAAAACATAGGTATTTCCCCTTATCTAAGTAATTACCTTTAATTCAAAATCGGCAAGAATCGACATCCTCACAAAAGATTCACTCAAATCACTCAAAGTGTTTAAGGTTCAAGAATAAGCACTCAATAGCCAAACATGAAAAGTTATTACCATAGGCTTAGATAAAAATCAAAGGTCTTTAAAAGGTTGTACTGGGGCTTAACTTAAGGGTGTGGAGAAAGGTTGAAAAAGTTGGTTAAAATTGAGATCGAATTGATAAATTACCAAAATAGAAAAATAAACAAATGCTAAATTAAAAACAATAGCATCAATCAAAAATTTTTCAAGAATAACACAAGCTTCTTTCCAAAAATATGAATTTAACTGTTCAAGCTCAATCATAGAACTAAATAATAATAAATATATATTTTTTTCTTTGATATTTTCTACATTTTTTTTATGTAATTGAAAACAAGAATCAATAAGAAATAATTCAGCAAATTAAATCAAAGAGCATAGTTAGGCAACTAACCAAATCAAATCTCGACAAAAAAGGGAGTCAATAAAACGGGAAAATTTTGCAACGAATCAAAAAAAATGAGTTAAGGGTTTACATTAATGGGTAAATTAAGAAATGGTATGTTAGGCTCAACGGGACTCACTAAGGGTCAATTAAAAATGTGGGTTTTTTATGGGTTAAGTGGGTTAAAACCTAAGTGTCTTTATCATCTCAGTATAGCAAATCAAAAGATGTGGTCTCGACATGTATAATCGAAGCAAGTTGTAGAATAACAAATGAAAGTGACACACTCATAACCAATAATAAAGTGAGCAAGAAAAAGGTATGCTCTAAAGTCTCAAAATCTCACAAAAATTATTATTTTTGATGTCAAACTTGTAAATTTCAAATTTCAAGATAATACCTCAATTCAGGGAAACAACCTAAAATTTTTAATTCTGAAAATAAACTAATCATACTTGATTCTCTCATGCCTTAAAGTTTAAAACAACCAATACACAATTATCAGAAATTAATCTAAAACATATAAAAAAATACAAATTGATAAAAATTCATTCTAATTGAAGTACGAGAAAATTACTAAAACACAAGATATAAATCAGGGATTTTCTAATAATTATATAAATAACCTTTCCACGCTTAAGATGTACATTGTTCTCAATGTACAAACATAGATAATCACAGTATAAACAGAATATTAGAAGAGAGGGGAAAAACTAAATCTGCTTTGAATTTTGGATGAAATGCCCAAAACAGTGAAATGCCCAAAATCTGGATATAGTGCATGATTCCGAGCAAATTAACAAGAAAATAAACACAAATAGTGAAGAAGATTAGGGGATTATAACTCACTTAGAAAAAACCATAAAAATAAAAATATAGTTCAAAAGATAAAAATGACATAAGTCTATGAAAATAAAAATAAAAATAAAAATAAAACAAATAGATTCAATGGTTTTTGTCATCAAAAGCGACATGAGTCATCGGCGACGAGGAGGAGATATGGAGATGTTGACAGATCTGTTGCAATGTCGTATCGATACGGTCAAACGTTTGAAAGTAATGGTGCTCAAAGCGAGTGAAATGCTCAGATAGGTTCGCTAAAGTAGTAGCAAAAGAAACAGGACAGTGACTCGATGGTGGAGGATGAGGTGGATCCTTGTGATTGAAAGGGACATCATCAGTGAAGTCCTTGGGTTCATTCTGAGAGTCAGAATTAACTAATCGGTATTGGGGAGGATCAACTCCACGAAGCCGCTCGATCATCGTCATATGGATCAGACTCGATATTCCCTGTGGGGACATCTGACCAGTGAGTGTAAGTGTAGAGGACTGCTTCGATGTGTTGAGGAGACCTAGATGTTGAGCTAGTCGAGTCATATAAGGGCCTAAAAAGATAAGACCTTGTTACGGTCTAATTGATGGCAGAAAGCGAGGGCGATGAAGTAAGCTACATAAAAAAAATGCTCAGTGGCCATGCTCCATAAAAATACGCTTTAGTAGTATTGACGACTCCGGTGCTCTCTCTCTTAGCAGTCAAACTATGAGCTAAAAGGGCATGAATATACTGTAAAGCTAGAGGGAGAAAAGTCGCCTTCGAGCGACTCACGTCAGAGGGGATCGTACTACTGTAAGATCTGTCCAACAACTAGATGGCGAGTGATGGATATGACGATGTAGGCGGAGGAAGTTCTCGACACTCATAAACTCTTCAGTATATAGTCCCAAAACAAGGCCAAACTTAGGTACACTCATATGGCGCATCAGGCTACCAAGTCTGAAAGTGATGGTTCTCAGCTCGTCATGAGATGTCATCTCATGTTGAAATGAAATGTCGAGCAAAACTCCAAAGTCAGCTCTATGTATGTGGACTCGACAATAGAGAAGAACCGGTCCCATGGGGCTGTGGTAATAAAAGCTCGAACAAGATCAATGAGATGGACCTGCTCCAAAGTGGCCCAATCAATACATCAGCCTAAGCTGAGTGGTCACAAGAGAAGGAGCTGAAATAAGTCCTCTTAGGGACCCGCAAAAAATCGAAGATAAGGATGGTAGGCTTCGGTAGAGGCACTCGATCAGGAGGTCATGCCAGGGGTCTTCCGCTTTTCCGAAATGGGGACGACGACCTTGAACTTGCTACGAGTGTTCATTATGGTGTTCCTAAAAGAATGAACATTCCACTATCAATAAAATAAGAACAGAAATATCACTAAGTAAACATATAGAGGAGCCTATGAATAAATGTGTGAATAAGACAGAAATATAACTTTAAAGAGTCTAGTGATGAATTATGAAGAATAAAAGTGGCCTAGATGGATAATCTATACTTAAAATCGTATGCACTAATACCCAAACATGCAAAAACTAAGGACTAAACAATACACAAAAAGAAGCAGAATAACTAAGAAAGAAGTAAATGACAATAATAATCATAACAAGAATAAAAATCAAACACAAAATTGTAATAAGAATAAAAAAGTAAAATAAAAGAACATAAAATAAAATACTTAAATAAAAATAAAAATAAAAATAAAAAACTAAAAATGGGAGAAATAGGGAAGACTGATAGTAATTGCGGCGATTTTGACGGGATAGCCAGAGTTAGGAGGGCGCACGGCATTTGTGGTTGGTGCAAGGGATGGTCGATGCTGAGGCGGGGCTATTGTGGGTGTGGCTGTTGGAATCGGTCAAGGGAAAGGGGAAAGAGTGGTCATGGGTGTGGCTCGACGATAGAGATGTTGGTGTGGCGTCGTTTTGGTTCAACATTGTGTATTCTTAGTTTCTTCTTGACGTGTGTCTGCCATTCGTCTAGTTCATCGATCTTTAACATTTGTTCCTTATGAGTCGTTCTATTTTTGTAGCATGGACTGGAACGTAACTCCATCATGTTTTTTCGAAGAGTTTCCTACAAAGAAGTTTGAGCCACAAGGTTACTCATATTAATAGAATTCATATAATTATCTCGATCACTAGATGTGTTAACAGAATCACGATCTTGAAAAATAATCGTGTCATCACCTACACATGCGACGAATCATCTAACTTCTGTTTGTTTTCCAAAAGTTCCTTTAAAATTTTAATGAAATTGGGCATCTACAAAAGAGGTTCAATAAACGGTAAGTTAATATATAATTTTTCAGAAGTTTAAGAAATTTACCATATTGCTCATTTGTATGGTCTTTCTTCGTCGCTTTAGGATATGGCACACAAGGTTTATATTCTTTACTAATCGGTTTTTGTTAATTTTGGCTTACCTCAACCTTACCGTTATTGACCACACTTTCTTGCCTCGGTTCTGCTTTAGATTCAACTAACTCTTCTTTATCACGTATAGTAATTGCATAAAGTTGTTCTCTTAGGTTAGTTTCGATGTTTCTCAGCAAACTACCTTGTGGTCGTTCTAAAATCTGTTTAGCAAGTTGACCGATTTGATTCTCGAGTCCTTGAATTGACGCTTGCTGATTTTTTAGTGCTACCTTAGTGTTTTGAAAACGAGTTTCTGATACCGAGATAAACTTCGTCAACATCTCCTTGAGATTCAGCTTCTTCTCTTGCTGATAATGCTGTTGTTAGAAGCTTGAAGGGGGTTGTACTCTTTGACTTCTTTAACCACCCCAAGAGAAATTGGGATGGTTCCTCCAACCTGCATTATAGGTGTTACTGTGAGGATTATTTTACTGCCTAGAATTATTACCCATATAGTTGATTTGTTTGTTCTCTGCGCTAGGACTGTAGGGAAACATTAAGGATTGTTCATTCCTCCTCCATTCATATCGCTTTGCATCACCGGATGTACCTGCGTAGAAACACATAAACCATAAATCTTTTTATTTAAAAGCTCTACCTGATTCGATAACATAGTGACTGCATCTAAATTGAAAACACTAGTTGCTTTCATCAGCTTGGTCCTTATGAATTGCCACTAATAATTATTCAGTGCCATCTCCTCACAAATTCATAAGCCACTTTAGGTGTTTTATTGTTCAGAGTACCACTAACTGCTACATTGATCAGTTGTCTATTTGAGAGATTCAAACTGTTATAGAAGGTTTGAACCTATAGCCACAAAGGTAACCCATAGTGAGGGCACCATCTCAATAAATCCTTACACCTCTCCCATGCATCATATAGGGTATCTAAATCAATTTGAACGAAGGAAGAGATATCATTCCTCAACTTGGTTGTCTTAGCTAGTAGAAAATATTTTAGTAGAAATTTTTCGGTCATTTGCTCCCATGTAGTGATAGAACCTCGTGGTAAAGAATTTAACCACTGTTTAGCTTTATTCCTCAACAAGAAAAGAAATGAGCTTAGGCTAATGACATCGTTAGAAATGCCATTTATCTTGAAAGTATCATAAACTTCTAGAAAATTAGCCAAATGAGTATTAGGATCTTCGTCTTGCAAGCCATCGAACTAAACAAATTGCTATACCATCTCAATAGTGTTCAACTTCAGTTCAAAATTATTTGCAGTAATAATGGGTCATAAAATACTCAATTCAGCCCCAGTTAGATTAGGCTTCACATAATCGTACATAGTACGAGGAGCAGGATTTGGACTTGCAGGATTTGCAACAACCGCAGCAGGTAGCTGATTATTCTAATTATCACCCATCTCTTCCGTTATAGTAAGCTAAAAATAAAAATATAAAATATAAAAAAATGGCTAAATTAATAAAAAGCAAGTGTTCCTATTGAACAATAGTATAGCTATAGTGAGTGGGGAATATTATCCAAAGGACTACAAGTACTAGTAATTACCGCTTTTCTATTATTTAGCCGATAAATTGGAGTGATTGTTTTTAATCTAAATTTACTAATCTAATTTAACTACGAACACAACAGGGAATAAAATAGGAAAATAATCTAAGATATTTAATGAGATAGACAATATCCAGGAAAGAATCCACTTAGAATTCACCTATTATTTTGTATCTAAATTAAATGATTTATTCACTTATGCTTTGATCTGTTGAAATCCCTAAATTATGTTAATATCTCTTTCGAGACTAAGAACAACTGACTCTAGGTTGATTAATTGAAATCTTTCTCTAAAAACCTCTATTGTCACATTAACTCGATCTATGGATTCCCCTATTAGATTTGACTCTAATCCAGGAGATTTATGTCGTCCTATGATCTCGTGATATGATGAAGTAATAAATTGATTGTACCTAAAAAACTAACTATTATCATGATAAAAGGCAAGCGCACCTATCGAGTAGTAGTATAGCTAGTGGCAAGACTGAAATATCGAATCCAAGGAACTGAAAGTACTAGTAATGACTTTCTTCCTATTATCTAGCCTAAGAATAAAAAGGGGTTGGGTTATAAACTATCTAAACTAAACTAAAGAAACGACAAAGAGTAAATTAGGAGAGATTACTTTGGGAAAACTGATTGATAAAGACAATACCTAAGGAAGAATCCACCTAAACTTCACTTGTTATCTAACTCTGAACCAGACAATTTCTTCATTCGACTGGATCCATAGAGATCCCTAAATTATGTTAATATCTCTGTCGAGAATAAGAACAACTAATCCTAGGTTCATTAATTGAAATCTCTTTCTAATTAAAACCCCTAGTCTTGTATTAACTCGATCTATGGATCCCCATATTAGATTTGACTCTAATCTGGTAGATTTTCGTCATCCTATGTCTAGGATTACGATCAACTCCGCTTGATTGTGTTGGATTTACTCTTAAAGAGGGACTTTTGCTCTTCTGCCTAAGCACATTTGACGTAAATCAATATCCAGGAAATATCAATTCAAGAATTAAAAACACAATTAAGAACAAGTCAAATATTTATCATATAGTTCAGATAACAAAAACAAGATTCGTCTTAGGTTTCATCCCCTTTAGATATTTGGGGTTTTAGTTCATAATTATAAAAAGAAACATCTTAGAATAAATAAAATAACAAAACATAAGAAAACCCAAAACTCCTGAAAGGATTGAAGGGAGATCCTCTACCTTGATGTGGATCCTGGCTTCTGAGATGGATCAATTAGCTTTCCTTCGAGTATACCTTTAGCTCTCTGTCTTAGCGGAAAGACTGTACCTTTGGCGGGAATGATGCACCCCCTTATAGTTTTCTTCTAGGGTCTTTATATAGAGTTTGGAGAGTCTTTCTTAGTCCCTAAGTAGCTTTTTCCTCGTGAAATTGAACTTCCTCACGACAGGGACACGTTCGTGTGTCACGCCCGTGTAAGTCGATGCTAGGCCGTGTTCAAGCCTTTTAAAATGGCACGGCCATATAGGTTGCCCATGTGAATCGAGTCTAGGCTGTGCTCGAGCCTATTTATGTGGCACGGCTGTGTGACGCGCTCGTATGGTGAACTCTAGGCCATGTTGATTCCTTGCTTTGGTCCATTTTCTCTATTTTTGACCCGTTTATTGTTCTTTTCACTCCCCTAAGCTAACCTAAGTATAAAACATGAAATTAAAGGTTTAGGACCATCAAATTCCACAATTCAAAGAATAATTCATCCATAAATGTGCTAAGCATGAGGTAAAAATATGTATAATTTACGATTTATCAAATACCTCCACACTTAAGCCTTTGCTTGTCCTCAAGCAAAATCTCAATTCATAATTAAAAATCATTCCTCTCAACTTATAATCCTTAACAATAAAGTTTCAAACTAATCCACAAGTAATCATACATTGAAAATTCAACCAAAAGAAATTTAAAGTCTTAAACAATCTAAGTTGAGAATTTTATCACAAAAACATAGGTCTTCTCCCTTCTATTAGGTAATTACCTCGAACTCAAAATCAACAAGAGATGACATCCTCACTGAAGATTCACTCTATCCACTCAAAGTGTTTAGGGTTCAGAAATTAAGCACTCATTAGTCAACCTGAAGAGTTATTACCATAAGCTTACTGGAAAATCAAATCTCCACCACTATGTATTGACATGATACATCGATCAGAAGGTCTTTCAAGGGTTGTAACATGGCCTTGGTTAGGGGTGTGGTCACAAGCTTAAAAAGAGGCTTAGAATCGAGATTGAATTGAAAAATCATCTAACTAGAAAAATATCTATCACTAAAACATATTCCTAGAATAAAGCCTTTTAGATGACATCGTTTAAGAACAAAAGCTCAAGAATTACATGGAAATATGCAAAATATTAAATTACAACTGAAATAGACATGTTTTTTTAAGAATAAATTGAATATTTATAAACGTTACAAACTGAAAAGGAGAACAAAGTTAGATAATTCTTCAACTCAAATCTCGAAAAAAATAGGGATCAAAATAATTGAAGGGAATTCAACAAAAATGGGTTATAGGTTAAAATTGCAGGTAAGTCAATGAATGGTTTGTTAGGCTCAATGGGGTTCACTAGGGGTTAATTTATAAAGGTAGGCTTTTATGGAGTAAGTGGGTTAAATCCTAAGTGCATTTATCATTTCGGTATATCAAATCAATGATGTGGTCTCGACATGTATAATCGAAGCAAGTTCTAGAATAACAAATCAGTATTGACTCACTCAAAGCAACAATAAAAGTGAGTACGAAAGGATGTATGCTTAAAAGGCTCAAAAATCTCACCAAAATTATGGCTTTTGATGTCAATCCTGCGAATTTCAAATTTCAAGATAACACTTAAAATTGGGGAAAACAACCTAGAAAAATTTAAATTCTTAAAAATTTCAACTTATCATGCTTGATTCTCTAATATCTTAAAGTTTGAATAATCAAAGCATAAGTACCTATGTCTTAATTCTTAATATATCAATAAAAATCATAAATCAATCAGAACTCATTTTAATAGGGTATTGAGAATAATGCAGAGAGTGAAAGTGAGAATTTGGGATTTGAGAACAATGCAATAAGTTAGTGGCAAAAAGTTCCAAGGGTTCAAGGATAATGCAAAGAATGAAAGTGAACTCCCCCACACACTTAAGATGTACATTGCCCTCAATATACAAAATTTATTAACAATTTAAGCATAAATCTTAAGATAGCGAGAGAAATGAAACTCCTTGAATATTGGATGAATTCGTTGAGTAGTGAAAGCTGAATTAGGGTAAAGGACTACTTGAAGTTCATGATTCTGGGTGACTGAAGAGAATAAGCACAACTGTGTGTAAAATTCAAGTATTACTCGATAAGAATTGAAGTGCAAAATAAAAGGAAAAGGAAAAATATAAAGTAAAGAAAATGAAAATTTAAATTAAGTAATAAGGGATTGGGCCCACGGTCGTGGCGCACGCCCGTGTGCCCTTGGGTTGGCCCATATGTTTCGTGGACTTTTGGTGTGACCACGGTTGGTTGGGGACACGCCCGTGTTAATTTCTCAGTTTCACCCATGGCTTATTAGCACAGGCGTGTTGTGACATAGGGCCATATAACACGATTGTGTCTTCTGGTGTTCGCTTCTCCTACGGCCATGTTTGGACTCACACGCCCGTGTATGAGTTGACATGTTTAGCCATGATAGTATCGCACGACCGTGTTCCTAACCGTGGGGTGCCCACGACTTTAGGCACGCCGTGTAACTAGTCGTGTGGTTCTGGGAAATCTGTGTTTTAAGGAGTTAGTTATGAATTTAATAAAATCAAACATTGTTAATGCTCGGGTTGCCTCCCGAGAAGCGCTTATTTTAAAGTCTAAGCTCAACTTACCTTACCTGTACCTTTATGAGGGATTGTGGAGCCTAAGCTCCTCTCTGTCATCCTTAAAGTTGTCACCATAATATAGTTTGAATCGATGACAGTTTACCTTGAAAGTGCCTTGAATTGGATGTGTTACCTCAATTGTGCCATAGGGAGCAACACTTTGAACTATGAATGGGCCTGACCATCTCAATTTTAGCTTTCCAAGCAATAATTTAAGCCTTGAGTTGTAAAGTAAAACAAGATTGCCATGTTTAAACTGTTTATATTGCTTCAGACGAGCATCATAGCGTCACTTCGTGGTTTACTCGTATAAGCGTGAGTTTTCATATGCAGTGTAACGCCATTCCTCCAACTCGTTTAGCTACATGAGTCTCTTTTCACCTGCAAGATCAGGGTCAAGGTTTAGAAATTTAATGGCCCAAAATGCTTTATGTTCTAGCTTAAAGGGTAAATGTCAACTTTTCCCATAAACGAGTCTATAAGGAGATGTTCCTGTGGGAGTTTTGAAGGCAGTTCTATAAGCCCATAAAGCGTCATTTACTTTCATTGCCCAATCTTTTCTATTTACTTGTACAGTTTTTTCTAAGATACATTTTAGCTCTCTATTAGTTACTTCAACTTGTCCACTGGTTTGAGGGTGGTAAGAGGTAGCTGTTCCATGGTACACTTCATATTTCTGTAAAACTTTCTCAAACTGAGCATTGTAGAAATGAGTTCCCCTATCAATGATAATTGCTCTTGGTGTTCCAAATCGAGAAAAAAGTTTTTTTAAGAATCTCATACCATTCTAGCATCGTTAGTAGGTAAGGCTTGGGCTTCTACCCATTTAGACACGTAATCGACTGTTACTAAAATGTATTTATTTCCGAATGAGCTAGAGAATGGACCCATGAAATCGATACCCCACACATCAAATATTTCACATTCAAGCATATATGTCTGAGGCATTTCATCATGTTTAGAGATATTACCTGTTCGTTGACATTTATCACAAGAAGTAGCATACCTGCTGGCATCTTTAAATAATATGGGCCAATAAAAACCTGATTTGAGTATTTTATGGGCAGTTTTGGTTCCACTGTAATGTCCTCCTGTTGGTCCTGAATGGCAGTGTTCCAGGATCTTATTTGCTTCAGTCGTTGTAACACATCTTTGGATGACTTGGTCTGCATAAATACGAAAAAGGAAAGGGTCTTCCCAAAAGTAGTTTTTCACATTAGTAAAGAATCGCTTCTTTTGCTGATGTGTCAACTCTTTTGGGATTATGTTAGCAGCTAATTAAATTGCCATGTCAGCAAACCAATGTACCTCAGAATTAAATATGACTAAGAGTTGTTCTTCAGGAAACGAGTCATTTATTTCAACTTCATCCAGTTCTTTGCGATGTGGATTCTAAAGCTTGGAAAGGTGATCTGTTGTTAAGTTTTCAGCTTCCTTTTTGTCTTGTATTTCCAAATCAAATTCCTACAACAATAAAATCCATCTTATTAGTCGAGGCTTTGCATCAGACTTAGTTAAAAGGTAACGAAGAGCAGAATGCTCAGTATAAACAATGACTTTAGACAATATTAGATATGGTCTAAATTTATCAAACGCAAAAACCACAGCTAGCAATTCTTTTTCTGTAGTAGTGTAGTTCTCTTGTGCTGATGTTAGAGTTTTGCTAACATAGTAGATTGGCTGGAAATGCTTGTCTCTTCACTGTCCAAGAACTGCACCTACTGCAAAATCACTCGCATCACACATTAGTTCAAAAGGTAAATTCCAATCAGGTGCAATTATAATTGGAGCATTGGTGAGTTTCTCTTTGAGAGTGTCAAATGCATCTAAACATTCTTGATCAAAATTAAAAGGTACGTCTTTTTCTAGTAATTTTGTTAATGGCTTAGCTATTTTAGAAAAGTCTTTAATAAATCTTCTATAAAAACCATCATGTCCTAAAAAGCTTCTAATTGCCTTAACTGAACTGGAGGAGGTAGTTTTTCAATGGTCTCAACTTTTGCTTTATCTACTTCTATACCTTTACTAGAAATTTTATGCCCTTGCACAATACCTTCTCATACCATAAAATGACATTTTTCCCAATTGAGAACAAGGTTTGTTTCTTTACATCTTATTAAGACTCGTTCTAAATTTTTGAGGGAAAGTTGGAAAGAGTTACCGAATACCGAGAAATCATCCATGAATACCTCCATGATATCTTCCACAAGCTTGTTAAAGATTGCTAGCATGCAACACTAAAAAGTAACAGGAGCATTACATAATCCAAAAGGTATTCTACGATAAGCAAACGTACCTCATGGACAAGTGAATGTTGTCTTCTCTTGATCTTCAGGAGCTATCGGGATTTGGAAATAGCCAGAAAGTCCATCCAAAAAATAATAGTACATATGTCCTAATAGTCTTTCTAACATCTCAATGAAAGGTAAAGGGAAGTGATCCTTTCTCGTGGTGTCGTTCAATCTCCTGAAATCAATACAAACCCTCCAACCTGTGACAGTTGTTGTAGGGATTAATTCATTCTTTTCATTGGCAACAACAGTCATGCTACCTTTCTTAGGAACAACCTGCACAAGACTTACCAAAGCACTGTCAGAAATAGGATAAATAATTCCAGCATCTAGAAGTTTAATTACCTCAATTTTGACCACTTCCTTCATGTTAGCGTTCAGTCTTCTTTGAGCTTGCACACATTGTTTGTATTCATCCTCCATCAAGATTTTGTGGGTGCAAAAGGAAGGACTGATTCTTTTGATGTCAGAAATTTTCCAGGCTATGTCTCTTTTATGCTTTTTTAAAACTTGAATTAATTCCTCTTTCTCCTTAGGTTCCAAGTTTGAAGCAATAATGACTGGTAGTGTAGAATTGTCTCCCAAAAATGCATATTCTAAGTGTTTGGGTAATTGTTTGAGATCTAGTTTGAGAGGTTCATCAATAGAGTTTTTGTCTTAGTTCATTCTTGATTTCAATGCCCTTATAATCGATTTATCTCGGGGAAGATTCGTTGGAGTTTAGCTCAGTTATTACCTTTTTCATCTCAGTGGTAATTTCATCTTCTCCCTTACCTTAAACGAGACACAATTCCAACGTGTATTTAAGAGTGATTTCTTGAAAAGAATCTTGAACAGAATGATCAATGGAATCAAAAAAATAGCAGAAATCATCTTGTTCCCTAGAAAATCGCATGGCATCATAAATTTTAAACACAATTTCTTCATCCCCTACCCTAAGCACAAGTTTTCCATCTCCCACATCAATAATAGCTCTGGCAGTAGCTTAAAATGGTCGTCCTAAGATTAAGGGTACCTCGACATCCTCATCCATGTCTAACACAACAAAATCAATAGGGAATATAAATTTATCCACCTTAACTAATACATTTTCAATGATACCCCTAGGATATTTAACAGATCTATCAGCTAATTGAATACTCATCCTAGTGGGTTTTGGTTCCCCTAGTCCTAGTTGCTTGAACATTTTATAGGGTATTAGATTAATGTTGGCACCTAAATCTACTAATGCCTTTTCAATATTTAAATTACCAATCAAACTGGGAATAGTAAAACTTCCTGGATCTTTCAATTTGGTTAGGAGTTTATTTTGGAGGATTGCTGAACACTCTTCGTTAAGTTCCACTGTGGACAGCTCTTCAAACTTCCTTTTGTTTGTTAGAAGTTTTTTCAAAAATTTTGCATATGTGGGCATCTGTGAAATAGCTTTAACAAAAGGTAAATTAATATGCAATTGTTTAAAAAGTTCAAGAAATTTACCGAATTGAGCGTCCATGTGGTCTTTCTTCAATTTTGTTGGGTATAGGATGGGTGTTTGGTATTCTTTGAGTACTGGTGGGGTGTTTTCTTTGGGCTCAGCTTCCTCAATGTTTTCCTTGTCACGTTCTTGTACTACCTCCTTTTCAGGTTCGTCTAGTGTTTTTTCACTCCTTAGTGTAACTGCTTTAACGTGCTCCTTAGATTTAATCTCTGTGTTGCTTGGTGATCTTTCAGAGATTAGCTTAGCGAGCTGGCCTATTTGAGTCTCCAGCCCTTGGATGGATGCTTGTTGGTTCTTGAGTGTCGTCTCGGTGTTCTAGAAACAGGTTTCTGATACGGTGATAAATTTCGTGAGCATCTCCTCAAGGTTCGACTTTTTCTCCTGCTGGTATGGTGGTTGCTGAAATCCCGGAGGGGGTGGTGGTCTCTGGTTCCCTTGATTGCCTTGTCCTCCCCATGAGAAATTGGGGTGATTCCTCCAACCTGCATTGTAAGTGTTATTATAAGGGTTGTTTTGAGATCTAGAATTATTACCCATATAGTTGGCCTACTCATTTTCCAAGCCATATCCATAGGTGGAGTACTCAGAATTGCTCATGTTTCCTTGGATTGAGTCACATTGCATCATTGGGTGTACCTGTGTAGAACCAACTAAACCATCAATCTTTTTATTTAAAAGTTCTACCTGATTAGAAAACATGGTGACCACATCTACATTAAAAAGCCTTGCAGCTTTTTGTGGCTTTGTTCTCATAACTTGCCATTGATAATTGTTCAGTGACATTTCCTTTATAAACTCGTAAGCTGCTTCTGGCATTTTGTTATTAATTATTCCACCGGCGGCTGCATCGATCATCTGTTTCGTTGAAAGGTTCAAACCATTATGAAAAGTTTGAACCTGTAACCATAAGGGTAACCCATGGTGAGGGCACCTTCTCAATAAATCATTGTATCTCTCCTAAGCATCATAAAGTGTTTCTAAATCCATCTGCACAAAAGAAGAGATATCATTCCTTAATTTAGTCGTTTTAACCGGCGGAAAATATTTGAGTAAAAAAATTTCGGTCATTTTTTCCCATGTAGTGATAGACCCTCATGGTAAAGAATTTAACCACTATTTAACTTTATTCCTCAAGGAGAATGGGAATAGTCGAAGATGAATGGCATCATTAGAAACACCATCTATCTTAAATGTGTCGCATAATTCCAAAAAGTTGGCTAAATGAGCGTTAGGATCTTCATTTTGCAAACCATCAAACTGAACAAACTGTTGTATCATTTGAATAGTGTTAGGTTTCAATGTAAAATTATTTGCAGCAATAGTAGGCCTAACAGTACTAGATTCAGTACCAACCAAATTAGGTTTAGCATAATCATACATAGTACGAGGAACAGGATTCTGCCCGATAGGATTTGCAGCTACTACAAGAGGTAGCTGATTATCTTGATTTGCCTCCATCTCTTCAGTCGGTTCAGGTTCTTCTTCTTGTCCTTGTTCTGGGTATCGCAAGCTTCTTCTTATTTCTCTACGAGTTCTACGAACAATGGCTTCTAAATCATCGTCAAACAATAATGGTCCTCCTGGGTTTCTTCTAGTCATAAACTAGAGACACCTGGAAGAGAAAAGTAAAAAGAAAATCTTAGTAAATAAAAACCTAAAATAAAAATAGAAAATAAATTACAATAAAAGTAAAAGTGGCTAACGTAATAGGAATCAGTGTTCCTAATATTTCAAATCCCCGGCAACAGCGCCAAAAACTTGATCTTGTGATGTGATGAAGTAATAAATTGATCATACCTAAAAGACTAACTATTATCACTATAAAAGGCAAGCGCACCTATCGAGCAGTAGTATAGCTAGTGGCAAGACCAGAATATCGAATCCAAGGAACTAAAAGTACTAGTAATGACTTTCTTCCTATTTTCGAGCCTAAGAATAAAAGGGGGTTGGGATGTAAACTATCTAAACTAAACTAAGGAAATGACAAAGAGTAAATTGGGAGAGATTACTTTGGGAAAACTGATTAATAAAGACAATACCTAAGGAAGAATCCACCTAGACTTCACTTGTTATCTAACTCTGAACCAGACAATTTCTTCATTCAACTGAATCTGTAGAGATCCTTAAATTATGTTAATATCTCTGTCGAGAATAAGAACAACTAATCCCAGGTTGATTAATTGAAATCTCTTTCTAATTAAAACACCTAGTCTTGCATTAACTCGATCTATGGATCCCCATATTAGATTTGACTCTAATCCGGTAGATTTTCGTTGTCCTATGTCTAGGATTGTAATCAACTCCACTTAATTGTGTTTGATCTACTCTTAAATATGGACTTTTGCTCCTCTGCCTAAGCACATTCAACTTAAATCAATATCCCAGAAATATAAATTCAAGAATTAAATACACAATTAAGAACAAGTCAAACATTTATCATATAGTTCAGATAACAATAACAAGATTCGTCTTAGGTTTCATCCCCCTTAGATATTTGGGGTTTTAGTTCATAATTATAAAACGAAACATCTCAGAATAAATAAAATAAAAAAACATAAGAAAATGCAAAACTCCTGAAAGGATTGAAGGGAGATCCTCTGTCTTGATGTAGATCCTGGCTTCTAAGATGGATCAATCGACTTTCCTTCGAGTAATTCCCTGCCTTTAGCTCTCCGTCTTGGCGGGAAGACTATACCCTTGGCAGGAATGATGCACCCCCTTGTAGTTGCCTTCTAGGGTCTTTATATAGAGTTTGGAGAGTCTTTCTTAGTCCCTACGTAGCTTTTTCCTCGTGAAATTGAACTTCCTCACGACAGGGACACGCCCGTGTGCCACACCTATGTAAGTCGATGCTAGGCCGTGTTTAAGCTTGTTAAAATGGCACGGCCGTGTGGGTTACCCATTTGAATCATGTCTAGGCTGTGCTCGAGCCTGTTTATGTGGCACGGACATGTGACATGCCCGTGTGGTGAACGCCAGGCCGTGTTGATTCCTTGCTTTGGCTTGTTTTCTCCGTTTTCAACCTGTTTCTTGCTCTTTTCACTCCCCTAAGCTGACCTGAGTATAAAACATTAAATTAAAGGTTTAGGAGCATCAAATTCCACAATTCAAGGAATAATTCATCCATAAATGTGCTAAGCATGAGGTAAAAATATGTATAATTTACGGTTTATCATCCTATTTCTAGGATTACATACAACTCTACTCATTTATGCTAGATCTACTATTAAATAGGGACTTTTGCTCTACTGAAATAAGTATAGTAAACAGGAATTAATATACTGAAATTTTAAAACATGAAATAAGAATACATAATTGAGAATAAGAATAAAGTATTTATCAAGTAAATCAAAAATCAAATAATAAGATTCATCATAGGTTTCATCTTTCCTAGTTATCTGAGGAATTTAGTTCATAATTTGGAATGAAAACATCTCAAAATTAGGGTAATAACAAGACATAAATAAACTCAATAAAACTTCGAATGAAATTAAATGGAGATCTTTAATCTTGAAGGAGATTTGCTTCCAAGTTGAATCCGATGGCATTCTTTGAGTCTTTTCTTTAATCTTCTCTGAATGCCTCATTAGATATTCTTCTAATTGATATTCATAGATTGTAGAATGCTCAGAAAAGTTAAAAATTGGGGTTTTCCACGTGTTTGGAAAACAGGGTGCGATATCAACACGGGCTGGCACATGGGCGTGTGGCCAGCCTATGTGGAAATGCCCAGGCCGTGTGGATCCTAGAAACGGCTCTATTCATCCAATTTCGGCTCTTTTTTGCTCCTTTTGCTCCCAAATACTCTCTTAAGTATAGAAACATGAATTTAAAGTATTAGAAGCATTAAATTCACTAATTTACATCATTAATCATCCAAAAATGCAGTAAGAATGGGGTTAACATATGTCACTTTCACAGCTTATCAAGTAGATACCTTTGAGAGGTCGTGGACAGAGTAGGAATTGTTGTTCTAGAGTCATAATTGGTGCAATAGGTACTGTGGTTCGTGGTTAAAGAGCGTCAGGATAAAATCTGACCAAGATTGAAGCTAGGCAGTTGACACTAATTTATGTAGCAAGACATCGAGAGGACCATACACATTCGATGTCATAGTAGGTACTTTTACGATCCATTTTATGTCATAGATTACTTTGATTGATATAGGTTCCACTCATTCCTATGTTTCTAGTATGGTTTTTAATAAATTGAGAATTGGGGTAAAGGAAATTGTAAGTGATATTCTATTGTGAGTCTATTGGGACATTCAGTGGTGGTAAACAAGATTTATAGGAGGTGTCTATTAGAGATTCAAGGTGAGGTGTTTCTAGAGGATTTGATGGAGTTACCTTTCGGGAAGTTCAATTTGATTCTGGGGATGGATTGGTTGGTGGAATATCGTGTGAGTTTGGATTGTATCACTAAGAGAGTGGCTCTAAAGGCTACTGATGGGAAGAAGATTGTTATGGTGCGGGAATGAAAGGATTATTTGTCCAATGTGATCTCAGCAATGGTAGCAGAGAAATTGGTTCAGAAGGGGTGTGAAGCATATTTGACTTATATTCTAGATGAAAAGGCACGTAACCCGGATGTGGATAGTATTCATACTGTACGGGAGTTTCTGGATGTTTTTTTTAAGGAATTACCGAGATTACCTCCTGATAGAGAGGTTGAGTTTGGAATTGAGGTATTTCCTAAAACCGCATTGGCGTCCATTGCTCCCTATTGTATGACACCTAAACAACTAAAGGAACTTAAAGTCCAACTTCAGGAGCTCTTAGATCGAGGGTTCATTAGAACCAGTGTGTCTTCATGGGGAGCCTCGGTCTTATTTTTAAAGAAGAATGATGGAACACTAAGACTGTGTATTGATTATTGACAGTCGAACAAGCTAACAATTAAGATTGATTTAAGGTCTTGGTACTATCAATTAAAAGTGAAGGATTCAGATGTACTCAAGACTGCGTCAAGGACTTGGTATGGGCACTACAAGTTCCTAGTTATGTTATTTGGTCAAACGAATGCTCCTACCTCATTCATAGATCTGATGAATAGGGTCTTTCAACCATTTTTGCATCAGTTCATCGTTGTGTTCATTAACAACATTTTGGATTACTTAAAGACTGAAAGTGAACATGATGAACATCTAAGAGTTGTCTTGCAAATTCTCAGAGGAAAAAAAAATTGTATTATCGAAAAAGATTAAGGCTATTTTTGGGACATGTCGTACCGAATGAGGGTACTTGTATGGATCTGAAAAAGATTAAGGCTATTTTGGAGTGGAAGTAACCTAAAAATGTTTTCGAGATTCTGAGTTTCTTGGTTAGTCAGGTACTATCAAAAATTTGTCGAGGGGTTTTCTCTTATTGTTGCTTCTTTAACAAAGTTGTTCAGAAATAAAGCTCCATTTAAGTGGACTGATGACTAGCAAGCTATCTTTGAAGAGCTAAAATATGTGTTGACTTAGGCTCCGGTGTTGATTAAGCTCAAGTTAGGGAAACATTATGTGGTGTATAGTGATGCGTCTCACACTAGACTTGGATGTGTATCGGTGTAAGATGGAAAAGTAGTTTCTTATGCATCAAGGTAGTTAAAACTGCATGAGTGCAACTATCTAGCACACGATATGGAGTTGGTAGCGATAATATTTACGTT
This sequence comes from Gossypium stocksii, assembly GCA_020496765.1. Classification (NCBI taxonomy): domain Eukaryota; kingdom Viridiplantae; phylum Streptophyta; class Magnoliopsida; order Malvales; family Malvaceae; genus Gossypium; species Gossypium stocksii. The sequence continues at coordinate 104,997,613 of CM035621.1, forward strand.
GAAAATCTAGAGGCATTATCTGTATAGTGAGAAGTGTTACATTTACATGGATCGCAAGAGTCTCAAGTATCTTCTTTCCCAAAAAGAGTTGAACTTGAGACAACGAAGATGAATTGAGTTGATGAAGGATTACAATTACGTCATTGAGTATCAACCTGATAAAGCCAATGTTATGGCAGATGCTCTAAGTAGGAGGCAGATGATGGATCTAAGAGCGATGTTTGCTGGGTTGAGTTTAGTGGATGATGGAAGTTTACTGGAAAAGTTGCAAGTGCAGCCCACATTGGTCAGGGAAATCAAAGAAAAACAACCTTTGGATGCTTCTTTGTTGCCTCAAGTAAAGCAAGTTGAGGAATGTTCGATGATAGATTTTACATTTAACTCTAATGATATTATGTGTTCCGAACGATAAGGATTTGAGGTATGCTATACTTCAGGAAGTGCATAGTGGCCTTTATGCTATGCATTCTAGAGGGATAAAATGTATCAGGATTTAAATGAATTGTATTGGTGGCCTAGTTTGAAATGGATGGTAATAGATTTTTTGGCTAAATATCTTATATGTTAGCAAGTGAAAGCTAAGCACCAGCTTCTTTCTGGTTTACTGCAACCAATTAAGATTCCCTAGTGGAAGTGGGAACATGTAACTTATAAGTCAGCTTTTTGCAACCTCAATTAGCTCAATTCCATCTCACTTTAATTTATGTATTTTAGTTGCTAGAATAAATTAATGCGTTTAGTTAAGTTAGTTAATTTAGTTTTAGCTCATAAATATCTTATAATCTGAATTTATTAATTAAAATGTTAACTGTGTCTTAGTTTAATACATTTTTTAATGTGCTTAGTTTAATGCATGTTATTAATGTGTCTTAGTTTAATACATGTTTTTAATGTGTCTTAACTGCTGCCGAATTTAATATGTTTGTCTTAATGTGTCTTAGCTTATTGCTTATTTTAATGTGTCCTACCTGTTGTCGAATTTAATATGTCTTAAGCTAATTTAATTTGCTAAATTAAATGGTGCAGCTATATGCATTGGACAACTTGAATGAAGATGAGTAATGATTTAGTTCCTCCAAGCACCACTTCATGGACATCAAGGGCCAAAGGGTGAGCTGATGAATCCTTTCTCCCAAGCAACACTTCATGGAGACCAACAGCTCTAAAAGTTTTCACACAAGCTGAACATTCCTTTCTCACTTGCTGCCTATTCAGTTTTGTGCATTCACACACAAGGGGCTGCTCACATTCAACCATTCACACCTAATGGCAATTGGAGTGCCAAGCTGCCATTTAATACTTCAAAGCCATTCAGCTGACCAAAGTAGCACAATTAAAGCTCATGCATACTCCTTGGCTAAACATACACAAGACTAATCAGCTCCACATCTATGCTAGCTAGCTTGGAAGCTTCAAGGAAATTGCTAGGAACCTTCAAGAAAGCTTCAGCTCATTTGAGTTGAACACAAGCTGTCTTTTAATTTGCCTAGCTGTCTATTTGGCTAGCCTAAATATTTAGCTATAGATATGAAGCATTTTAGTTGGATTTTAGAATTTTTTTACTTTGATGAATTTTAAAACATTTGTGAGTATATTCAACTCTCAAATTTCATCCAAGACTCAACTTGACTTATTTAGCTAGCTAGTGGCATCATTCCTATTTCTTGAGAACTTATCACTCAATCGAGTGTGGCGTTTAACCCATCATACCTCTGGTTCCTAACTTCATAGATACTGGGTCAAGGTCCTATCTTCATCACCTTTCCACCTTAAGTGACTTATAAGTCTCGGGTCAATACTCTTTCATAGTATTGGTTTATTCTTGTCCTTAAGTTTCCTATCCATCCTAACCATCATTCTGCTTTATTTGTTTATTCTCTAGCTAAACCAATATCCCTTTCATTCATAGACCTTTTTGAACCTTATAGCAAACCTTTGACAAGCCTTACTTAGCCGAATATCCATAAACTTAAACTAAGAACGATCTTCTCATTTTAACGATCGGGCACGTTTACGACTCGAACACTTCAACGAGGCTGAGGTTGTATCAAGGAGTCTAAGGGGAATATTAAACTGATTCAAGACAAATTGAAAGCGACTTCAGATAGATAGATGTTGTATGTAGATTTGAATAGGAAAGACATAGAGTACAATGTGGGCGATCATGTTTTTTTGAAAGTACCACCATGAAGGAAAGTATTGTGGTTGGATGGAAGGATAAGTTGAGTTTGAGGCTCATTGGGTCGTATAGTATACTTAAAAGGATTAGGCCAGTAGCATATTAGTTGGAGTTACCTCCTGAACTCAACTATATACATAATGTGTTTCATGTTTCTATGCTAAGGAGATACTGGTCCAACCTTTCATATGTTGTTCTGGTTGAGGAGATAGAGGTGAAATCGAATTTGGCTTATAAGGAGTAGCTTGTACAGATTTAGGATCGAAAGGAAAATATTCTAAGGAGAAAATAGATATCGTTGGTTAAGGCATTATGGCGAAATCATGGCACTAAATAGGCTACATGGGAGCCAAAAGACTCTATATGGCGACAATATCCTCATCTATTCAGATCAGGTAAATTTCGTGAATGAAATTTCTTTTAAGGAATGAAGGGTTTTCATGTCCCAAAGTGTGCGTAAATTCTTTTTAGGATTAAATTGATAAATGTTGAATTTATTTATTTTCTACTTAGCCATGTAATTGGGCCTTTGTTTGAAACTGTCAGTTTGGGCTTTTGAAACCATAATTTCCTCCACATATTTTTCTCCTTGGTGCCCTATATGCTAGGGTTAAAAATCCTAAGGTGTCGCCCAACCTAGTATAATTACATACTTATGTTGGCCAACCATTTCACTTCTTTCCCTAGTCTTATGCCACCCTAACTGATAAGCTATAAAAGTAACATATTTTAATTTCATTCTTAGTATGTTTTTGAATGATTAATTGCATAAATTAGTGAATTTGATGCTTCTAATCCTTTAAATTCATGTTTCCATACTTAAGAGAGCACTTGGGGTGAAAGAAGTAAAAAATGAGCCAAAATAAGATAAATAGAGCTGCTTCTAGGTTCCATACGACCTGAGCACTTCCACACGGGCTTGCCACACGCGCATGTGCCAACCCATGTCAATAACGTATCCTGCTTCTCAAATACATGGAAAAACCCAATTTTTAGGTATTCTGAGCATTCTAAAGTCTATAAATATCAATTAGAAGAAGATCTAAGGGGATACATAGAGAAGATTGAAGAAAAGACATGAAGAACACCATTGGAATCATCTCGGGAGCAGATCTCCTTTAAGATTGAATATTTCCATTTAATTTCTTTAGATGTTTTATTGAGTTTCTTTATGTCTTGTTGTTATCTTAACTTTGAGATGTTTCTATTTAGAATTATGAACTAAATTCCCAAGATACCTAGGGAAGATGAAACCTATGATGAATCTTATTTTTTGATTTCTGATTTACATGATAAATACTTAATTCTTGTTCTCAATTATGTACGCTTATTTCATGTTTTAATATTTTTAGGATATTAATTCATATTTAATGTGCTTATTTTAGTGGAGCAAAAGTCCCTGTTTAAGAGTAGATCTAGCATAATTGATTGGAGTTGCATGCAATCCTAGAAATAGGACAACATAAATCTACCGGATTAGAGTCAAATCTAATAGGGGAATCCACAGATCGAGTTAATGCGACAATAGCGGTTTTAATTAGAAAGTGATTTCAATTAATCAACCTAGAGTCATTTGTTCTTACTTTCGAAAGAGATATTAACATAATTTTGGGATTTCTACGGATCAAGGCACAAGTGAATAAATCATTTAAATTCAGATTCATAATAATAAGTGAAGTCTAGGTGGATTCTTTCCTGGGTATTGTCTATTTATTTGGCATCTTTGATAATTTTCCTATTTTATTCTCTGCCACTTTCTTAGTTAAATTAGTTCAATAATTTTAAATTAAAAACAAACACTTCAATTTATCAGCTAAATAATAGAAAAATAGTAATTACTAGTACTTTTAGTCTCCGTGGATACGATATTCCCTACTCACCATAACTATACTATTGTTTGATTGGTGTGCTTGCCTTAGTTGTATTTTTAATTAATTTAGTGACCATTACTGACCCTAAAATTTCAGCTCCTTTACTTCTTGGTCTCTACCGTCACACCACACCTTTCCCCTTTTCCTCTCATCTTTCATTTTTTTTCTTTATTTTCTTCCTAAGTGCCCCCTCCCCCACCACTATAGGTTCGTTGTCCTCCTTTCTTTCCCCTTTCTATCGCTACACCGTGCACCACTATTGAGCCATTGTTTTCTTTTTGTTTTTGTAGATAGTTGCCGCACATTGAGTCGTTGAACCTCTCTTCCTTCCTTGACTATTTGGGCTGTCAGTCTTCCTTCCTTCCTTAACGGATTCCTTATTCATTTGATACACTATTGGTGACTAAATTTATAGTCTTTAGAAACTAATCAGTAAGTTATACATTTGTATTAGTTAAACATTGATTCTAGGAAATTTAACTGAATTATAGTTCTTTCTTCTTTTCAGTTTAATCAATTACAGTTAGACCTAACTGAAACTTTGTCATTGATACTAACATTAAGTGGTTTCATGTGAATGATGTTAAAGGGCCAGATTTGGGAGAGGTGGATCAGATCTAAACTTGAGGAGTGTCGAATGGACTAGTAGAGAAGGCATGTGTCTTGACTAATGTTTTCATGTGTGTGTGTCAGCATTTGGCCGAATGCATATGTGTTTCCCTTATGATTTTTGGTTACTGACTTCATATCTTGATGATGAGTAAATACTTTTAATGATTTCGGTTTTGCTAAGTAAACCCGAATCTGATCTGAAAACAACCTTTGAACCCGCATAAAAAACCATCGATTTAATTTAGTGGGTTACGAAACTGTGTATAACAGATCTAATAAAATCTGAATTGTTATGTTGATCATGTATGTGATGTAAACTATGTGTTAAATCTCAACCTAAACATCTATAAACACAACCTTAACATAAACTATGTGTGGAAATGCCCAGGCCATATGGATCCTGAAAACAGCTTTATTTGTCCGATTTTGGCTCATTTTTCTCTCCCAAATGCTATCCTAAATATAAAAACATGAATTTAAAGAATTAGAAACATCAAATTCACTACTTTACATAATTAATAATTCAAAAACGCATTAAGAATGAGATTAAGATATTTTACTTTTATAGATTATCATTGAGTTTAATAATTTGTTTTGCACAAGGCAGGCAAGATCTGCAATCTCAACCTGTACATAGTTTGCAACTTATAGAAAAATGGGTGGAGTTTAATGATCAATGTAGGATGACTAAGCTGTGAGCATAACTGAGAGACAGTTTTCGTTAAATAATGGACCTTTTAAACACAAAATTAAATACAGATTAAATAAAAATCAAAATAATTGGAGTAATAATGGCAAGGGGTCGGACAAGATCCATTTTCGTATCCTTTGCTCCCTTTTCTCCTCACAGAACCGAGGAAACTATTGTGATTGACAGACTATGATTTATTTTCTTAAAGCGTGTGAGATATGTATGTATCTACCAGGTCATAGTCAAAGTAATCAAATTGTTAAAACTTATCAAAACAGGAATCCTGACAGCCCATGCATTCATAGTAGAATCGCATCAAATCTAGAAGTTGGGTTTGGAGTTGGAATTCCAGTATCTATAATCTCGTAAAAAGAAAAGTTCAACTTGCAAGTTCAGATATTGGTGGACAAGACAAGAAAGGAGAGAAAGTTGGTGGAAAGAAGTCTATAATTTTTTGTTTTAACAATAGTTGTATACATGTAAGTTATAATTATGTACAAGTTTACAATGCCAAGATTTCAACAGTTGACAATGTTTAGAACAGTGACTCTAGCTTTGATCAAACGCCTGAAGAAGCTTTCAAGACCTTCTTCAAAGTCTTGGATGCACAACTCTGAGTTTTGGAGCTCATTTTACACATTCTCAACATGCATCACGTTTCTAGATTTAATGAAGGAACGTAATGCAGCTTCAGCATTCACGATTTCATTTGTTTTCTCTTCTTCCCCGCACCTTACTCTTTTCTGGTGCATTAACTTTGAAACTAGTGACCACCGGCTCGATGCCTCTGGCCCTGAAATAAAGGACAACAAGGATTGTAACACGCCCATGGTGGCTGCTACTACTTGTTTTAAGGTGCTAACCACGGCTCCGGTCTCACTGTCTTTGCTCATAAGTTTATTGTCCATATGATTCAAGTTCTTGAAGGCCTTGCTTATTGCCTTTCTCACTTCCTTCTTGGAGGTTAAGTATTTTCTAACCTCATCACCAAGCCCTTCAACTCCTCGTCTTTGGCGCAAAATTGATTGGAGTTCTTGAGTGCATTCCTTGGTTCGCAACAAGGCATCTTTAGCGGTTCCGCATACATCCAGGAGCACGAGAGATGCATCCAAAAGTTGTTCAAGCGATTTCCTTTGCTGCTCTTGAGCTAGAGCCTGTTGAGTGAGGGGCAACTGAAGCAACATATCCACATAGTCATACAAATCTTGAAGATAGGTCAGTTCATGTCCTATGGATGACGAAGATGTAGAGGCCGATTGAGATGCCCTCAATCGGTTCAGATTTTCATCAATTTGTGAAGTGATGGGGTGTTGCCTTGGGGGCAAGCTATTTGAGCGAGCATGGAAAGAAGGTTGGACATTCAAAGGAGAGGCAGCCATTTTCTTTGTGTTAGAGAAGAAAGAAGGCCTTGAAATTGCAATTGTTTGTTTCAACTCACTCTACCTATTTGTTGTCTTCCCATTGTCATCTGCTGAATATATATATATTACAGGCGGAGGGTGGACAAGAGGAATCTCATCCTCTTTAAATATCAATTACAAGTAACATGAACTTGATTTGGATCTACAAAAATGTTCATGTGTTGTCTCCTTTCCACCGTCAAAACAACTCATTACCCTTTAGCAAATACAATCAAAACTAATCTTCAACAGCATGATAATAATATAAAAATATACAAATACACACGATGGGGCTGAGAAAGTATATAGGCAATGGCCATTTGCTCTTCCGTTCTTCCCTTATATTAATGCCTCATTGCTTTCAACTTGTCTGCTGGTTATCACCTTATGTTTGGCAAAAGGGAGGCAAGATCCGCATGCTTGACTTGTATACTATAATTTTTAGCAGGAAAGCATTTCTTAAAGATTCGATTGTCCCTTAACTAAAACAATTTTCTATGATGCAACTCGTGTATGATCTGAATCAACCATGTGAATGTCAATTGACTTTTTTATTAGTGTCTAATAATGTGTTTGTGGATTGAGACGGTTGGATTCTTGACATTGGAGAAGATGATTCAGGGATAGTCAAGAAGAGTTCATTTTTGAAGACTTATTTATCTATTTTTATTTATGTTTTAATTGATAGATTGAGTCAGCTTTGCCCAAAGCTGGTTTAACAACCTTCCCTCAATTGAAACATCAAAGAAACATTTGAATTTATGGCATAAAAAAGTCAGAAGTTAGAAAATCTGTCTTGAGTTTCTTGCTAAGTTGGTGTTTAAAATAGAATGGAGCTTAATCAGACAAATGGGAAAAAAAGGTGCAGATAAATGCTAGAAAATGATATTGTAGTATCAAAACTGCATATCGTTAGAGTATATATATGTATATCTCATGTCTGTACAAGATTGATGCTTACAAAATTTTCTAACGATTGAATGTGTTGAGAAGAGAGACCTTAGCTTTGATCATACACCTGTGAAAAGGCACTCAAGTCCATCTTCAAGCTCTTGAACGCAAGTCCATCTTCAAGGAAGGGCTGGAGTGAGTTGTGGTGGGAGAGGGTTTTAGGGTTTTGAGTGAAGAAGATGATGAATAGTGGAGAGTTTTTATAGAAATTGGGGCACACGGGAGTGTCACACGCCCGTGTCATCATTTTTAGCCTGTGTGGTTCGAATTTCAAGAGTTTTGGCGTGCCTGAGTCGTGGCACACTCTCGTGTTCTTTGGGCGTGTTAGGGCACATGGTCGTGTCAGAATTCTAGCAACAGTGTTTTCAGCGCCTTGATCACATTGATGCTACTTTATATCAAATTTGTCAGCATCTCCATCTCATACCGCCGCCCCGACCTCACGAACCATGTGAAGATTAGGACTCACGAGTCCTCTTATCTTCTTCTTTATTTTCCTTTTTATTTTCCTTTTTCCTTTTATTTCATTTAAACCTTATCGTTTTCATTATTTGAATTTCAGTATTTTAAGAACTTAGTTTACTTTATTTCAAATATTTCATATTGTTTATTTCAAATATTTCATATTGGCTATTTCCTAATAAGTACATTGTGCTAATCTAAATTCCCCAAAAATTTATAAATGCTATCGCAGTTTCAAAAGAGATTTACAACTCAAATCCATCTCTAATGGGAAAACCCTACCACGACTGTCGGTTCCTACACGACCATAACCCTCACCACCACGACACCGATCATCATATTCTTGTGGCACAGAAATTGTTGAGCAACACCCTTCCCTACAAATCTTCACGCCTCCAACTCAAGGAATTCATCCAATATTCAGGGAGTTTCACTTCTCTCCTGATCTTATGATTTTATGCTTCTATTTTCACTATCTTTATCTTTGTACATTGAGGGAAATGTACATCTTAAGTGTGGGGGGGGGAGTTCACTTTCATTTTTTGCATTATCCTCGAACCCCTAAAAATTTTTTGCCACTAACTTTTTGCATTGTTCTCAAATCCCTGAATCTTGGCCTTAACAAATAGAATGAATTCTGATTGATTTATGATTTTTATTGATGTTTGGAGAATTAAGACATAGGTAATTATGCTTTGATTATGCAAACTTTAAGTCGTTAGAGAATCAAGCATGATAAGTTGAAATTTTTGAGAATTTAAATTTTTCTAGGTTGTTTTTCCCAATTTTAAGTGTTATCTTGAAATTTGAAATTCGTAGGATTGACATCAAAAGCCATAATTCTGGTGAGATTTTTTTATCCTTTTGAGCATACATCCTGTCATGCTCACTTTTATTGTTGCTTTGAGTGAGTCAATATTGATCTGTTATTCTAGAACTTGCTTCGATTATACATGTCGAGACCACATCATTGATTTGATATACCAAAATGGCAAAGACACGTAGGGTTTAACCCACTTATTGCATAAAAGCCTACCTTCAAAATTAACCCCTAGTAAACCCCATTGAGCCTAACAAACTATTCATTGACTTAGCTTCAATATTAACCTATAACCCATTTTTTTTATTAAATTCCCTTCAATTATTTTGATCCCTATTTTTGTCGGGATTTGAGTTAAATAATTATCTAGCTATGTTCCCCTTTTCAGCTTGTAAAGTTTATAAATATTTGATTTGTTCTAAAAAAAAATGTATATTTCAATTGTAATTTAATGTTTTGCATATTTCCATGTAATTTTTGAGCTCCTGTTCTTAAACGATGTCTTCCAAAAGAAAAAAGGCTTTATTCTAGGAATATGTTTCAATGATAGAGATTTTTCTAGTTAGATGATTTTTTAGCTCAATCTCGATTCTAACCTTCTTTTTCAGCTTGTGATCACACCCCTAACCAAGGCTACGTTACAACCCTTGAAAAACCTTTTGATCGATGTATCATGTCGATACATAGTGGTAGAGATTTGATTTTCCTGCAAGCTTATGGTAATAACTTTTTATATTGACTAATGCGTGCTTAATTTTTGATCCCTAAACACTTTGAGTGGATAGAGTGAATCTTTAGTGAGGATGTCAACTCTTGTTGATTTTGAGTTCAAGGTAATTACTTAGAAGAAGGGAGGAAACCTATGTTTCTGTGATAAAATTCTCAACTTAGATTGCTTGAGACTTTAATTTTCTTTCGGTTGAATTTTCAATGTATGATTACTTGTGGATTATTTTAAAACATTATTGATAAGGATTATGAGTTAAGAAGAATGATTTTTAACTGTAAGCTGAGATTTTGCTTGAGGACAAGCAAAGGCTTAAGTGTGGGGGTATTTGATAAACTGTAAATTATACATATTTTTATCCCACATTTAACACATTTATGGATGAATTATCATTAAAATTGTGGAATGTGATGCTCCTAATCCTTTAATTTCATGTTTTATACTTAGGTGAGCATAAGGAAGAGAAAAGAGCAAGGGATGGGCCAAAAACGGGCTAATTAGGCCTAAATCAATAATCAACACGGCCTGGAGTTCACCACACGGGCGTGTCACATGGCCGTGCCACATTAACAGGATTGGGCACGGCCCAACATTGACTCACATGGGCATGGTACACGGGCATGTCCCTGTAGTGATGAAGTTCAATTTCACGCAGAAAAGGATGCTTAGGGGCTAAGAAAGACATTCCAAACTCTATATAAAGACCCTAGGAGGCAACTACAAGAGTGTACAATCTTCCCGCCAAGACGGAGAGCTAAAGGTAGGGAATTACTCGAAGGAAAGCTGATTGATCCATCTCAGAAGCCAGGATCTACATCAAGACAAAAGGATCTCCCTTCATTCCTTTTAGGAGTTTTAGGTTTTCTTATGTTTTGTTATTTTCTTTATTCTGAGATGTTTCTTTTTATAAACATGATCTAAACCCCAAAATATCTAAGGGGGATGAAACCTAAGATGAATCTTGTTATTGTTATCTGAAATATATGATAAATATTCGATTTGTTCTTAATTGTGTTTTTAATTATTGAATTGATATTTCCGAGATATTAATTTAAGTCGAATGTGCTTAGGAAGAGGAGAAAAAGTCCCTGTTTAAGAGTAGATCCAACACAATTAAGCGGAGTTGATCGTAATCCTAGACATAGGATAACGAAAATCTATCGAATTAGAGTCAAAACTAATATGGGGATCCATAGATCGAGTTAATGCAAATCTCCGGATCAAGTCGAATGAAGAAATTGTCTAGTTCAGAGTTAGATAACAAGTGAAGTCTAGGTGGATTCTTCCTTAGGTATTGTCCTTAACATTCAGTTTTCTCAAAGTAATTTCCCCACTTTACTCTTTGCCGTGTCTTTAGTTTAATTTAGAATAGTTTACTGATAAACGATAAATTATACATGTTTTTACCTCATGCTTAGCCTAAATTCTGGATGAATTACCCCTTGATGTGTGTAAATTGATGCTCTTAAACCTTTAACTTCATGTTTTATACTCAGGTGAGTATAAGGAAGTGAAAAGAATAAGAAATAGGCCGAAAATGGAGAAAATGGGACAAAGTATGAAAACAACACGGCCTGGAGATTCACCACAAGGCCGTGTCACAGGACCGTGCCTCCTTGAGCTCGAACACGGCCAACCCCGACAAGCACGGTTAGACCACATGGCCGTCCCACCTCATCATGCCCGAGCACGGCCTGGGCCTTGATCCATATGGACGTCGCACATAGGCGTGTCCCTGTCGTGAGGAAGTTCAATTTCACTCGGAAAAGGCTACTTAGGGGCTAAGAAAGGTATTCCAAAGCTCTATATAAAGACCCCAGGAGGTAACTCCACGGATGTGCTTTTTCTCCCTCAAAAGAGTGCCTTATTTCTGCCAATACAGAGAGTAGAAGAAAGGAATTACTCCACAGAAGCCGATTGAACCATCTCAGAAGCCGAATTCTGCCTCAAGACTAAAGATCTCCCTTCAATTACCTCCAGGGCTTTTTGGGTTCTTTATGTTTTATTATTTTATTTCTTCTGAGATGTTTTCTTTTATAATTATGAACTAAATTTCCCAAATACTTGAGGGGGATGAAACCTAAGATAGATCTTGTTATTATTTTCTCTTGAATTATATGAAAAATATTTGATTTGTTCTTAATTGTGTTTTTAACTCTTAAATTGATATTTCCAGGATATTGGTTTAAGTCGAATATGCTTATGTAGAGGAGCAAAAGTCCCTGCATAGGAGTAGATCCAACAAATTAAGTGGAGTTGATTGCAATCCTAGAGATAGGACGACGAAAATTTGCTAGATTAGGGTCAAACCTAATAAGGGAATCCATAGATCGAGTTAATGCAACACTAGAGGTTTTAATTAGAAAGAGATTTCAATTAATCAACCTAGGGTTAGTTGTTTTTAGTCTCGAGAGAGATATTAACATAAGTTAGGGATTTCTACGAATCAAGTCAAGTGAATAAATCGTCTAGTTCAAGAGTTCATAACAAGTGAAGTCTAGGTGGATTCCCCCTTGAGTATTGTCCAAGTCAATCAATTTTCCTAAGAGTTTTTCTCCAATTCACTTTTTGTGCATTCTTAGCTTAGTCTAATAGTTAGTTTAGTTTAATAAAAATCCCCTTTTATTCTCAGGTTAAATAATAGAAAGAAAGTTAGTACTAGTACTTTTGGTTCCCTTAGGTACGATATCTCGATCTTGCCACTAAGCTATACTATTGTTCGATAGGTGCGCTTGCCTTAAATCATGATAATAGTTAGTTTTGGGTATGATCATAGTTTATAAATTTTATTACTTCATATCACGAATATCAATTTTTTGGCGTCGTTGCCGGGAAACTAAGATATTAAGAACACTCTATTTCTATTACTTTAGGCACTACTATTTTTATTTATTTTCAAACTTTATTTTATTTATTTATTTTACTCATTTTAATTTTCTTTGCATTTTCCCTTTCTAGGTATCTCTAGTTTATAACTAGAAGAAACCCAAAAAGACTACTACTTTTTGACGAATATTTAGAAACCACAGTTCACAGAAATCATAGAGAGATAAGAAGAAGCTTGCAATATCCAGAACAAGGACAAGAAGAAGAACCAAAACCTACTGAAGAGATGGATGCAAATCAAGACAATCTACCACCTCCCGTGATAGACGCAGAACCGGTGAACCAAAATAATGCTTCTCGTATTATGTATGATTATGCTAAACCTTATTTGGCTAGTATTGAATCTAGTATTGTTAGGCCTGCTATTACTGCAAATAATTTTGAATTAAAGCCTAACACTATTCAGATGATTCAACAATTTGTTCAGTTTGATGGGTTACAGGATGAGGATCCCAACTCTCACTTAGCCAATTTCATGGAATTTTGTGATACTTTTAAAATCAATGGTGTTTCTAATAATGCCATTCGCCTCCGACTATTTCCTTTTTCCTTAAGGAATAAAGCTAAGCAATGATTAAATTCTCTACCACGAGGCTCAATCACTACATGGGAACAAATGACCGAAAAATTTTTACTTAAGTATTTTCCTCCAGCAAAAATAACTAAATTGCAGAATGATATCTCTTCTTTTGTGCAGATGGATTTAGAGACACTTTATGATGCCTGGGAGAGATACAAAGATCTCTTGAGAAGGTGCCCTCACCATGGATTTCCTCTATGGTTACAAGTTCAAACCTTTCACAACGGTTTGAATCCCTCGACAAGGCAGATGATCGATCTAGCCGCCGGAGGAACTATCAATAACAAAACACCAGAAGCAGCTTACGAATTTATAGAAGAGATGTCACTAAATAACTATCAGTGGCAAGTCATGCGAACAAAGCCAGAGAAAGTTGTAGGAGTTTTTAATATTGATGCCGTAACCATGCTTTCTAATCAGGTAGAACTTTTAAATAAAAAGATTGATGGTTTTATTGGTTCTACGTAGGTACACCCAGTCATGCAGTGTGACTCACACCTAGGAGGAGTGAGCAACCCAGAGTACCATCCCTATGGACATAGCACAGAAAATGAACAAATGAATTACATAGGCAATAATTCTTACAGCAATACTTACAATGCAAGTTGGAGAAAGCACCCCAATTTTTCATGAGGAGGACAAGGAAATCAAAGACAACCACCTCCTCTAGGATTTCAACAGCCACCATTCCAACAAGAGAAAAAGCCAAACCTTGAGGAAATGCTCATAAAATTTATTGCAGTATGAGAAACTCGTTTCCAAAACACCGAAACGACATTGAAGAACCAGCAAGCGTCCATTCAAGGACTCGAAATTCAAATAGGCTAGCTCACCAAGCTAATTTCTGTAAGACCGCAATGTGGGTTACCAAGCAACACTCAGACCAACCCTAAGGAGCAACTCAATGCCATGGATACAATAAATTAGGAAGAGTTAACCAAAACCAACTCAGAGTCATGTAAGGAGACTGTGGCAAGTAAAGGAAAGGATGAGGTAAGTTCCAAAGAAGTAACTATCAAAGAGTATAAACCTCATATCCCATACCCAAATGCGTTAAAGAAAGACCACACAGATGAGCAATTCGGTAAGTTTCTTAAACTCTTAAAGAAATTACATATCAACTTACCATTTATTGAAGCTCTTTCGTAGATGCCAAATGCTGTTAAGTTTTTAAAAGAGCTATTGACAAACAAGTAGAAGCTAGATGAGAAATCTCATGTGGAGTTTAATGCAGTATGCTCAGCCATCTTGCAGAATAAGCTACCCAACAAACTAAAATATCCAGGGAGTTTTACTATTGCTTGTTTGCTTGGTAGCTTAGACACCAAAAATGCTTTAGTTGATTTAGGGGCTAGTATTAATGTCATGCCTTATAAACTGTTTAAACAACTAGGTCTTGGAAAACCTAAACAAACTAAGATGATCATCCAATTAGCTGATAAGACCATTAGATTTCCAAAGGGAATAATTGAAGATGTGCTTGTCAAAATTGATAAATTTATATTCCCAGTTGACTTTTTTGTTTTAGACATTGATGAGGATAGTAATGTACACTTAATTCTAGGGCGACCCTTTTTAGCAACTGCTAGAACAATAATTGATGGAGGAACAGGTGAGCTTACACTATGAGTAGGTGATGACAAAGTTACTTTACAAGCTCGAAATTCAATTAAGATTGTTGATGATAAGAATATAGTTCCGAGTCCTTGTAAAAACACTGATCTCACCACCCAATCTTCTATGCAGGATACACTCCATATAAAGGTGACCTAACCACAGACAAGTCCATCCAAGGGAGACGCACCTGAAAAGCGAATGCTACAAATCGAGGAACTAGATGAGTGGTTGAACTATCATGAAAAGCCCAAAATATGCCACACCAACCCAAAACATCAACAAGACAACCCTTAGGTGAAAACGAATCAAATCAAGGTAGAGGATAAGGTAATCTTAGGAGAAGACGATCCGCGAATCTTGAATTCAGAAGAACACACAAGTGACACACCTTACTCCACGGTAATGAAAATCTTTCCCTACGGCACAGTCGAGATAACTCATCCAAACCACGGCACTTTCAAGGTAAACGGTCATCGACTTAAATATTATAAAGGTGAGGAATTTAAGAATAACAGGGAGGAGCTTCAGCTCTACGAACCCTCGTAATGACACACGCAAGGAGAGTCGAGCTTAGACTCTAAATAAGCGCTTCTCGGGAGGTAACCCGAGTACTGACTTAGTAAATTCTTTTATTTTAACTTTCTAATACACTGACTAACCCTTTGAATGTAGGTTTTTTGAGCCACTCGGCCATGCCCACAGGCGTGCCTAGGGCTGTGTGGACAAAACAAGCAAAAATAGGGCCGTGCGATATGGCCGTGTACGAGCAGGGGAAAATTTTCTACAACACGGGCTAAGACAAAGAGCCACGGCCATACGACATGGCCATGGCCAAGCTTGACAAATTGACATGGGCATGCACCATACCCATGTCCCAAAATCGTGGCCAAACCTATTAATCATACACGAGCGTGCAACACGCCTGTGCCCTAAGGCCGTGGTCGAAACTGCCAATCCCGACACAGGCGTGTGACCTATTACACGGTCGTGGGAGAAGTGAACATCAAAGGACACGGCCGTGTGACATGGCCATGTGCCTCAACACACCCTAGCAACACGGGCGTGTGTTATGAAACTGGTGCGCCAAAACCTCTAATTTTCGAATCACATGGGCTAACCCTGAGCCATACGGGCGTGTACCATGCCCGTGTGACCTAAAAACCTATATAAACAACCCACTATTCACCTTCTTCCTCACGCAAACCCTAAAAATCTCTTAACCCAACTCCCATACCCATCATTCCTAGCACCGCCGCCGTCATAAACAGCGCTACAACGCCTGTGCAACCTCACCACGACCGTGCTCTGCCCCATAACCACCCATTCGGTTCCTTTTTTCTCACTTTTTCTCTTTATTTTTAATATCTTTTATCTATTTATTGGATTATTATTTCATTCAATTAGTCATTTGCTTTATTGTTAAATAGAAATTTCATACATTTAGCATGCTTAATCTAGAAACTTCATTAGGCCACTTTGAATCATTCATTGGCTGCCACTTTTTCCTATCACATACAATAGGCTTTAGGCATACATTGACTATAAAAACTATAAAAAACAAGCCATTATTTTCTTGCTAGAAGTTTTATGCTTAGAATGAATCAAAAATGGCATTTAGATTTACTTAACCATTGTTAAGTAAGTTTTAATTAGCATTGTTATCTTGAACTTATGAATATCTATATTTAGGATTAATGCATAATTTTGTTTTTCCGTTTTGTTTTTCTTTGCTTTTAGAAATCATGCCATCGTCACGTGGAAAGAAAGTTGATGTCCCTACTTCAAAGAAGCCAAAGGGGCCCGGTGGTTCATCCTTTAGACCCACAGTCGAAGCTCACCATCCGTTTATTCAATTCCTACAGAACGCCCAAGAGGAGTTATTCCAAATTCTGCGAGCACGACCTCTAGGAATCGGAAGATGCATTGACTGGGCCGCCTTAGAGCAGGTCCACTTAGTGGATGAGGTCCGGGCCCTATTGACAACAAACCCTTGGGAGTAGTTCTTTCAGATTGTGGAGCCTACCTACCTTGAACTCACTCTAAAATTCTACTCCACATTCCATCTTCAGACTGTGATGAGCTGTCACGACGATCAAAGGACGATACAATTCTGTTTAGGGGGCCTTGTTCGTCAGCTTAGTGTACCGGAGTTCAGTACAGCACTCGGCCTATACACCGAACAGTTTTTAAAGGAGGAGAACCTCTCCGAGTGTCACTGCCACATCCATCTATCACCATTTAAGTGTTGGAAGGCCCTAGTCCCTACATTGGCCACATACGACACTAGTCGCTCCAAAGCAACCAATCTCGCCCCATATCTGAGGTACATACATGCCCTCCTCGCACACACATTGACGGGTAGACGCGAGAGTACCGATGTCGTCAACACCCACGACGCCTACTTTCTATGGAGCATGGGGCACATACATGTGATCAATCTCGTATACTTCATCACCCATGCCATCCAGCATCAGACGAAGCGACACCGTAGGGGCGTGATCTCGATGGGCCCATACATCACTCGACTAGCCCGCCACTACAGCCTACTTAACACCGCGGCCCAGACATCCTCTTACACCTTGATCAGCCAGATGTCCTACAGGGCATCCAAACTATGTTACACATGAGGATGATCCAGCGGCAACATCGGATCAATCCTCCCCAATACCGTCTACTCCGAGATGCCAAGCAAGAGGACCACGAGGACATTACTGACGATGTCCTACCACTGGAGGAGGCACCTACCGAGGCACCACCCCCTAACTGCCCAATTCATGCGGCAGCTTCATATGCTGACATATCCGAGTGTCTCATACGATTTGAGTAACAGTGCTTTCAACGCTTCGATCATATCGACGCTACTTGATATCGCGTGATATGTAGTAATAAAATTTATAAAAATTGATCACACCAAAAACTAACTAATAGCACGATTTTAAGGCAAGCACACCTATCGAACAGTAGTATAGTTTAGCGGCAAGGCCGAGTTATCGTACCCAAGGGAACTAAAAGTACTACTACTCACTTCCTTTCTATTATCTAACCTAAAAATAAAAGGGGTTTATGAAACTAATTCTAAAACTAAGCTAAGAATGCACAAAAAGTAAATTGGGGAAAAACTCTCGGGAAAGCTAATTGATATAGGCAATACTCAAGGGAGAATCCACTTAAACTTCACTTGTTATTAACTTCTTGAACTAGACGATTTCTTCATTTGGTTTGATCCGTAGAGATCCCTAACCTATGTTAATACCTCCGTCAAGGATAAGAACAACTAATCTTAGGTTGTTTAACTAAGGTTTCTTTCTAGTTAACACCCCTAGGTTGCATTAATTCGATCTATGGATCCCCCTATTAGGTTTGACCCTAATCGAGCAGATTTATGTCGCCCTATGTCTAGGGTTGCATGCAACTCTGCTTAATTATGGTAGATCTACTCTTAAAATAGGCACTTTTGCTCCTCTGCCTAAGCACATTAGCTTATTGACTTAATACCTAGGATTATTAAACCAAGAATTAAGAACACATAATTAAGAACAATTCAAGTATTTATCATATAATTCAAGAATGAATAATAACAAGATCTGTCTTAGGTTTCACCCCCCTCAAGTATTTGAAGGGTTTAGTTCATAATTAATAAAGAAGACATCTCAGAAGAAATAAGATAACAAAACATAAAGAAACCAAAAACCCCTAAAGGAATTTAGGGAAATCTTCTGTCTTGATGTAGAATTTCGGCTTCTGGGATGAATCAATCAGCTTCCCTTGGAGTAATTCCTTGCTTTCACTCCTTGTGTTGGCAGAAATATAGCGCTCCTTTTGGGAGAAAAGAGTACACCCTTAGAGTTGCCTCCTAGGGTCTTTATATAGAGCTTTGGGATGCCTGATACGGCTATCGCGATATTAAGTAATAAAATTTATAAAACTGATCACACCAAAACTAACTAATATCACGATATTAAAAGCAAGAACACCTATCGAATAGTAGTATAGTTTAGCGGCAAGACCGAGTTATCGTACCCAAGGGAACCAAAAGTACTAATACTTACTTCCTTTCTATTATCTAGCCTGAAAAGAAAAAAGGTTTGGTTGAAACTAATTCTAAAACTAATTGAAAGTGCACAAAAAGTAAATTGGGGAAAAGCTTTAGGGAAAAGCTGATTGATATGGGCAATACTTAAGGGAGAATCCACCTAGACTTCACTTGTTATTGGTTCTTGAGTTAAACGATTTATTCATTTGACTTGATCCGTAGAGATCCCTAACTTATGTTAATCCCTCCGTCGAGGCTAAGAACAACTAGGCCTAGGTTGTTAACTAAAGTTTCTTTATTAATTAACACCCTAGGTTGCATTAATTCGATCTATGGATCCCCCTATTAGGTTTGACCCTATTCCGGTGTATTTATGTCACCCTATGTCTAGGGTTGCATGCAACTCTGCTTAATTATGGTAGATCTACTCTTAAAATAGGGACTTCTGCTCCTCTACCTAAGCACATCAAGTTCTTGAAGTAATACCTAGGATTATTAAATCAAGAATGAAGAACACATAATTAAGAACAACTCAAGTATTTATCATATAACTCAAGAATAAATAATAACAAGATTCGTCTTAGGTTTCATCCCCCTTAAGTATTTGAGAGGTTTAGTTCATAATAAAGAAAGAAAACATCTCAGAAGTATTAAGATAACAAAACATAAAGAACCCGAAAACCCCTGAAGGAATTTAGGGAGATCCTTTGTCTTGATGTAGAATTCTGGCTTCTGGGATGAATCAATCGGCTTCCCTTGGAGTAATTCCTTGCTTTCACTCCTTGTGTTGGCAGAACTATGACGCTCTTTTCTTGAGAGAAAAGAGTATTCCCTTAGCGGGAAATAAGCACACCTTTGAAGTTTCCTCCTAAGGTCTTTATATAGAGTTTAGAATGGCTTTCTTAGCCCCTAAGTATCCTTTTTCGAGTAGAATTGAACTTCCTCACGATAGGGACACGCCTGTGTGCCACGCTCGTGTACTTCGACAAGAGGCCGTGTGAGATTCGGTTGATTGGGGCACGGCCGTGTGGCTTGGCCGTGCTTGTCGGGGCTGGATCGTGTGGTCTTCGTGTGGCACGGTCGTGGTGATAACCCCTTGGGCCGTGTCGATTACACATTTTGGCCCATTTTCATGGTTTTTGGCCTGTTTTTCGTTCTTTTCTCTTCCCTATGCTCTCCTGAGTATAAGATATGAAATAGAAGGATTAAAAGCACCAATTCTCACAAATCTAATGATAAGTCATCCAATATATAGGCTAAACATGAGGTAAAAATATGTATAATTTAACGTTTATCAATGCCTTTCTTAGCCTCTAAGTATCCAAATCCGAGTGAAATTGCACTTCCCCATGACAGGGACACGCCCAGATGGTTTCGATAAGAGGCCGTGTACGGGCCTGTGGAGGGTGGCACGACTGTGTGGCTTGGCCGTGCTTGTCGAGGCTGGGCCGTGTTGGACCTTATGTGGCACGACCATGTGCCATGGCTGTGTGGTGACTCCTTGGGTTGTGTTGTTTTCACACTTTGGCCCATTTTCTTCGTTTTCGGCCCATTTTTCGTTCTTTTCTCTTCCTTAGGCTCTCCTGAGTATACAACATGAAATAGAAGGGTGAAGAGCACCAATTCTCAGAAAATTGATAATAATTCATCCAAAATATAGGCTAAACATGAGGTAAAAATATGTATAATTTGTCGTTTATCAAATACCCCCACACTTAAGCTTTTGCTTGTCCTCAAGCAAAATCTCAATCCCTAATTAAGAATCATTCTTCTCAACTTACAATCTTTATCAATAATGTTTCAAACTAATTCACAAGTAATCATACAATGAAAATTCAATCAGAAGAACATTAAAGATTCAATTACTCTAAGTTGAGAATTTTATCATCGAAACATAAGTTTTCTTCCCTGCACTTAAGTAACTATCTCTTGATCAAAATTAACAAGATTTGACATCCTCACTAAAGATTCACTCTATCCATTCAAGGTGTTTAGGGTTCATGAATTAAGTACTCTCTAGTCAACCTGAAAAGTTATTACCATAAGCTTGCAAGAAAATCAAATCTCCATCACTATAGTTTGATATGATACATCGATCAAAAAGTCTTACAATGGTTGTAATGAGGCTGGGTTAGGGGTGTTGTCACAAGCTGAAAAAAAGGTTAAAATCGAGATTGAATTGAAAAATTATCTAGTTAGAAAAATCTCTATCATTGGAACATATTTCTCGAGCTAATTCTTATGATAATATCATTTCCTCCTTGGTAGCCTTAAAATAGAAATATGCAAAAACTATTTGAACTATTACATAGTACAACTGAATTAATACATACATTTTTTTAAGAATAATTCAAATACAATACAATAAATTGAATATTTACAACTTTGCAATCTGGAAAAGAGAATAAAACTAGATAATAATTCAACTCGAATCTCGACAAAAATAGGGATCAAAGTACTTGAATGAAATTCAACAAAAATGGGTTATTGGTTAATATTATGGGTAAGTCAAAGAATAGGTTGTTAGGCTCAATGGGGTTCACTAGGGGTTAATTTATGGAGGTGGGGTTTTGTGGAGTAAGTGGGTTAAATCCTAAGTGCCTTTATCATTTCAGTATATCAAATAAATGATATGGTCTCGACATGTATAATCAAAGCAAGTTCTAGAATAACAAATCAGTATTGACTCACTCGAAGCAATAATAAAAGTGAGCACGAAAGAATGTATGCTCAAAAGGCTCAAAAAATCTCACCAGAATTATGACCAAGTCTGGTGTGTCACATTGAAGTGTTTTTCAAAAACCATGTTTTTATTGAAAACCCTTCTTAATGTTTAGAAACCTCTTGTATAAAACCTCAACTTTGTATTTGTTTATTCCTTTTTAAAACGTGGTTCATTGAAATAATCATTCCCTTTTTAAACCTTGTTAAAAACTTTGTAAAACTTTATGGAAAATTGTGAAAGCCTGTAAACCTTTGTAGTTTGCTAAAACATGTTATTTTGAAAACAGTTTAAGTATCGAAAAATTAGATATTCTTTGTTATGGCTTAAAGTGAATGGTAGCTGTGCACCAGGTAGGATTCCAGAAAAGAGAAGGTGAGTCAAATAGACTGCTTAAGTACCAAGCTCTTCTTGGATCCACTCCTAGACATGCACACAACCATTGCCACACTTTAACTATTTGAAATATTTATTTATGAAAACATTTAAATTGCGGAAGCTTTGCTCTATTATCGTGATATTTTGAAAACAAGTAACTTTTATAAAAATGCACCTTAGAGCTAACCGCTTTCAAAACAATTTATACGATATCATACTTAAGCTAAAAAAAATTAAATAAGTAAAGAATTAAAACCCCCAAAAAAAATAATTAGAGCGGCCTTATTACAAACCCAAAATCAGAATAAAAATAATTAAAAGCAAATTGAAATAAATAACTTAATAAAACCAGCAGTCCAATCCATGTGGCCACTCTAAATCCCTCCAGCCCCAAGTCCACTAACTTAAGGCTCTCCTGCATGGATAAAAGAAAAAAGGTGAGTTTGGAACTCAGTGTGTAAAATAACCCATCCATAGTCCCAATCAGTTCAAGCCTCAGAGTTAGTTTTATTTGGGCATTGGCTTAGTACAGAAATCAGAATGAAGCCCTTAGGCCCATAACAGATACGAAGTAGATATATGTCATGTATGCAGAAAACCCAACCCAAATCCATCCATATACACCCCCATACCAACCTTACACCATGTGGGGAGACTACTCAACTCACCCATCTGCTACACACCACAGAATTTGTAGCGAGGCTGCCAGAACAGATATTGTGACAGAGTCACCAGATACAGACATTGTGGCAAGGCCACTAGAACAGATATATGTGGCGAGGCCACCAGAACGCTTCGTCCATCAATATAACCCATATCCCATGCAAAAGGTATACATGTTATGACATATAACATACAGAATCTCATGAATCAGATATACATATTATGACATATAACATACAAAACCAGAATATCATGTATTTCATACAGAATTAGCCCTAGGGGTATTACGATCATTTTGCAACTAGGGGTATAATGGTAATTTCTCATACTTAGGTGTCTTTTAGTAATTTTATCAGCTTTTAGGGTTTTCATGCATATTACAGTCAACACTAATCTATATGTCGTCACAGTAGTCCGTTTTACTTAATTCAACAGTTTTGGTAATTAAGCTCAAAAACCCCTAATGGACCCTGCGGTCTCTAATAGTAACTTAAGCCCATTAATCCAGGTTTTACAGTCGAATTACTGATTTTAACCGTATTGAATCCTACAGTCTGTCAGAACACCTTTAATGACCATTTTTACCCATATGGGCTCGATAGCCCATTGGGCCCATCGAGGCCCATCGAGGCCCAACTTACCAAAACGTATGGAATAGCATACTTTGCAATCCTACCTTCCACGATTTCCATTCTAACCACCAAAGAGTAATCGCATACTCACAGATCCACATGGTGCCGACTTATCGGTCCCTTTCAGTCACCTTTTCGGTCATTACGGCCTTTGCTGATTTAGTCTATAGTAAGGGTATGATACACACCTGATTAATGTCGAATCGTTGACGAGATCCCCACATGCAAAGCCTACAATTGGTCATTAATAAATTAGTCTAATAATTGACTATACCAACCCACTATAAACATATTCGGCCATAGCCCAAAACAATCCCTAGCATTACCTTTGTCGACTTCCAACCACTAGAGCCAGATGCTCCCCAAGTGATACTCTACAATACTCATTAACTGATCGCCCTTACGCCTCACTAAACACATACGAACCAAAGAATGAGACTTTAGGAGCCTTAAGCCCCTAACATTAACTACCCAAAAAGGTTTCGACTTTTCCTTTAATTATAAATTAATGAGTGAACAAGGTTTTTACACTTACCACAACGTTATTCTGCCAAAGAAGTGCTCCTAGATAATGATCTAATCCCGATCCACAATAATTCCAATCACGAGCACGAGAATAGCCATGTTTACACTCTATAGTCGGCTCTTGACGCACCACAAGTCATGAAGGTTTTGGCTAAAAAAAAAAGATGGGAGATTCAGCTTCTAGATGATTTGGCTTATGGACTTTTTGAGAAGGATTGATAAAGAAAAGAGAAAGAGAAAATAAAAATAATAAAAGAGAGAAGAGAAAAAAAAAAGAAGAATGAAGAAAAAGGAAGGAAAGAAGGGTGGAAGAAGACAGGTTCGGTTACTATTGATGAAGAAAAGATGAACAAGAAAAAAGGAAATAATTCAGAAAAAGGAAAAAATTAAAAGAACAAATTCCTTTAATTAAGCTTCCCATCCATTTTAGATTCCTTTAATTGCTCTTTGATTCTTAGCCAAATTCAAAGTTTGAATTCTATTCAAACTCTCCACTGCTTAGCCGACTCCTACTGCTACTGGTAGAGTTTCGGTCTTGCTCAACCACTCCCCCACGCGTGCAGCAAAAACATAGCTCCTTGCACGCACCAAGCAGCTCGAACCTGGGACCTCCAGGTAGCCTAGCACGCTGATGGCCACTCGCCGCAGCTTTGTTTTCAATATAATATGGTTACTTTTAATTTTAAACCTTACCTGCTGTAGTCCCGTTCATTTAAAAATAAAATTAAAACACACCTGCACCTGGACTCGAACCCGTGTCCCTGTGGAGTGCCTAGCGCACTGCTGTTGCTGCGCCACAAGCCTTTTTGTGGCATATCTCAGTCGCAACTTCTTTTAACCCTTATTTTAGCGTGACCTAGCTTCTAAAAATAAAAAGTAACTCCGCGCGCACCGTGCCTTGAACCCAGGCACACCCACGACCCCCTAGCGTCTCTGCCACTGGACCAAGCTTCCCTTTGTGCCAACTTTTAGCCCAAATTACTGTTAAAGCCTTATTGCCCAGCTCCCCTAAGAAGCAAAACTAATTTCTTTACTAGAGTCTTGGATTGGACCAAGGTTTTTCCCCCACTATAATTACTTCTAAATTTATTTAAAAACTAAATTTAAACACCAAAAAAAAATAATAATAATAATAATAATTTTATCTTATAATAATATTTATAATTTTCATAAAAATTAAAACAATAATATTTAAACTTCTCAATTATTCAGGTTTTTTTTTATCCGAACTCAGACTCAAAGCCCAGTTCTTCTAGGCCCAAATTCAGGGTGTTACAACTCTACCCCCTTAAAGAAATTTCGTCCTCGAAATTTTCAAGACTAAAATAGTCGTGCAACACTAAGCTACTACGCTACCGCTGCACACACTGATCTAAATAATTTTAATACGACCCAGATCATCTAATTACCGAATTAAATAAACATTACCACTTGCGCATACCATTCATGTCCCAACATCACACACCTAACTAGAATAAGCTTTGCAATCAAGAGCTCGATGTTCCAGAGACTCGCATATAAAGCACGTTCTTTTCTCCCTATGGCATTCACTTGGATGGCGCCTGTTGCAGTTCTTGCAGGCTGAAAAGTTCGGTCGTGCCCTAGCATGTTTTACAGAACGAGACTCTATCCTTTGCGAACTAGGATCCTTCCTCTTCTTACACTCCAAGCACCCTGCTTGAAGCGTTTCCCTAATTTCCTTAATTTTGGTATCCAAAACTTCTTTTACCACTTTCCTTACTAACTCGACCAGTGCCTCAGTACCAATCCCCAAGTTAACGCTACCCGAAGTTGGCAGACTTTGCTTACCCTCAAAATCCATATCAATACTCTACATTACCAGTACACATATCAAATAACTACAGAGTTCTCAAAAATTTTACTATTTAATCATATGTCTTATGCAGAGATAATATTTTAAAAACTTTTAGGGTTTTTTGTTTTCTACTGACTCAGTCTCTACGGTTTTAGTACTATCCTACCTACAGTATCATAGAAAAGTCTCAGTTTTATCTACAGTGTTGTTTCAGTACAGTACAGTATTTAAGGCAGAGATACTTACATACTTGGTGCCGGGGATTCTGTGTGCCACTCCTTCAGTTATCAGATTTCAGAAAACACAGAAAGATTTAAACTTTTCACAATCAACCTTTTAAAAATGTATATTTTGAAGAAAGTGCTTTGAAAAGGTTTTTTTCCAAATTTTCTAAAAATTTTAATTTTCCAAAAATACTCTTCTTGGGCTTAAAAATTAAAATTTCCCAAAAAATCATTCACTTGTAGAAAGAAAATATTAAAAACAATTTCGAAAACAAATTTTTAAAGTGATTTTTGAAAATCTTTGTTTTACCTTACTTAAAAAAATTCTATTTTTAAACCCGCTCCAAAGCCGAGTTGTTGCAATCGGGCTCTGATACCGCTAAATGTAACACTCCAAACCTGGCCCAAACGTTACGGCCAAGTCTGGTGTGTCACATTAAAGTGTTTTTCGAAAACCATGTTTTTATTGAAAACCCTTCTTAATGTTTAGTAACCTCTTGTATAAAACCTCAACTTTATATTTGTTTATTCCTTTTTAAAACGTGGTTCATTAAAATAATCATTCCATTTTTAAACCTTGTTAAAAACTTTGTAAAACTTTATGGAAAATTGTGAAAGCTTGTAAACCTTTGTAGTTTGCTAAAACATGTTATTTTGAAAACAGTTTAAGTATCGGAAAATTAGATCTTTGTTATGGCTTAAAGTGAATGGTAGCTGTGCACCAGGTAGGATTCCAGAAAAGAGGAGGTGAGTCAAATAGACTGCTTAAGTACCAAGGTCTTCTTGGATCCACTCCTAGACATGCACACGACCATTGCCACACTTTAACTATTTGAAATATTTATTTATGAAAACATTTAAATTGCGGAAGCTTTACTCTATTATCGTGATATTTTGAAAACAAGTAACTTTTATAAAAACGCACCTTAGAGCTAACCGATTTTAAAACAATTTATACGATATCATACTTAAGCTAAAAACAAATTAAATAAGTAAAGAATTAAAATCCCCAAAATAAAAATAATTAGAGCGGCCTTATTACAAACCCAAAATTAGAATAAATATAATTAAAAGCAAATTGAAATAAATAACTTAATTAAACCAGCAGTCCAGTCCATGTGGCCACACTGAATCCCTCCAGCTCCAAGTCCACTAACCTAAGGCTTACCTGCATGGATAAAGAAAAGGGGTGAGTTTGGAACTCAGTGTGTAAAATAACCTATTCATAGTCCCAATCGGTTCAAGCCTCAGAGTTAGTTTTATTTGGGCCTTGGCCTAGTACAGAAATCAGAATGAAGCCCTTAGGATACGAAGCAGATATATGTCATGTATGCAGAAAACCCAACCCAAATCCATCCATATACACCCCCGTACCAACCTTAGACCATGTGGGGAGACTACTCAACCCATCCATCCGCTACACACCACAGAATTTGCAGCGAGGCTGCCAGAATAGATATTGCGACAGAGCCACCAGATATAGACATTGTGGCGAGGCCACCAGAACAGATATAAGTGGCGAAGCCACCAGAACGCTTCCTCCATCAATATAACCCATATCCCATGCAACAGGTATACATGTTATGACATATAACATACAGAATCTCATGCATCAGATATACATATTATGACATATAATATACAGAAACAAAATATCATGTATTTCATACAGAATTAGCCCTAGTGTTATTACGATCATTTTGCACCTAGGGGTATAATGGTAATTTCTCATACTTAGGTGTATTTTAGTAATTTTATCGGCTTTTAGGGTTTTTATGCATATTGCAGTCACCACTAATCTATATGTCATCACAATAGTCCGTTTTACTTAATTCAACAGTTTTGGCAATTAGGCCCAAAAACCCCTAATGGGCCCTACGGTCTCTAATAGTAACTTAAACCCATTAATCCAAGTTTTACAGTCGAATTACCGATTTTAACCGTATTGAATCCTACAGTCGGTCAGAACACCTTTAATGACCATTTTTACCCATATGGGCTCGGTAGCCCATTGGGCCCATTTTCGGCTCATCGAGGCCTAACTTACCAAAACGCACGGAATTGCATACTCTGTAATCCTACCTTCTACGATTTCTATTCTAACCACAAAAAAGTAATCGCATACTCATAGATCCGTATGGTGCCAACTTATCAGTCCCTTTCGGCCACTTTTTCAGTCATTACGGCCTTTGCCGATTTAGTCTATAGTAAGGGTATGATACACACCTGATTAATGTTGAATCGTTGACGAGATCCCCACACGCAAAGCCTACAATCGATCATTAATAAATTAGTCTAATAATTGACTATACCAACCCACTATACATTTTACCATATTCGGCTATAGTCTAAAACAATCCTTAGCATTACCTTTGTCGACTTCCAACCACTAGAGCCAGATGCTCCCCACGTGATACTCCGCAATACTCCTTGACTGATCGCCCTTACGCCTCACTAAACACATACGAATCAAAGAATGAGACTTTAGGAGCCTTAAGCCCCTAATGTTACTACCCAAAAAGGTTTCGGCTTTTCCTTCAATTATGAATTAATGAGTGAACAAGGTTTGTACACTTACCACAACGTTATTCTACCAAAGAAGTGCTCCTAGATAATGATCTAATCCCGATCCACAATAGCTCCAATCATGAACACGAGAATAGCCACGTTTACACTCTATAGTCGGCTCTTGACACACCACAAGTCATGAAGGTTTTGGCTAAAAGAAAAGATGGGAGATTCAGCTTCTAGAGGATCTGGCTTATGGACTTTTGAGAAGGATTGATGAAGAAAAGAGAAAGAGAAAATAAAAATAATAGAAGAGAGGATAAAAAAAAAAGAATGAAGAAAAAGGAAGAAAAGAAGGGTGGAAGAAGATAGGTTCGGTTACTATTGATGAAGAAAAGATGAACAAGAAAAAAGGAAATAATTCATTAAAGGCAAAAATTAAAAGAACAAATTCTTTTAATTAAGCTTCCCATCCATTTTAAATTCCTTTAATTGCTCGTTGATTCTTGGCCAAATTCAAAGTTTGAATTCTATTCAAACTCTCCACTACTTAGTCAACTCCTCCTGCTGCTGGTAGAGTTTCGGTCTTGCTTAACGACTCCCCCACTCGTGCAGCAAAAACATAGCTCATTGCGCGTATCAAGTAGCTCGAACCTGGGACCTCCAGGTAGCCTAGCACGCTGTTGGCCACTGCGCCGCAACTTTGTTTCAATATAATATGGTTACCTTTAATTTTAAACCTTACCTGCTGCAGTCTCGTTCATTTAAAAATAAAATTAAAACACACATGTGCCTGGACTCGAACCCGTGCCCCTGTGGAGTGCCTAGTGCACTGCTGCCGCTGCGCCACAAGCCTTTTTGTGCCATATCTCAGTCGCAACTTCCTTTGACCCTTATTTTAGCGCGACCTAGCTTCTAAAAATAAAAAACAACTCCGCACGCACCGTGCCTTGAACCCAGGCACACCCACGACCCCCTAGCGTCTCTGCCACTAGACCAAGCTTCCCTTTGTGCCAACTTTTAGCCCAAATTACTATTAAAGCCTTATTGCCCAGTTCCTCTAAGAAGCAAAACTAATTTCTTTGCTAGAGTCTTGGATTGGACCAAGGTTTTTCCCCCACTATAATTACTTCTAAATTTATTTAAAAACTAAATTTAAACACCAAAAAAAAAAAATAATAATAATTTTATCTCATAATAATATTTATAATTTTCATAAAAATTTAAAACATAATAAATATAGTAAAAATTTTCTAATAATAATTTAATTCAAATTTTTTTTAAAACAATAATATTTAAACTTCTCAATTATTCAGGTTTTCTTTTATCCGAACCTAGACTCAAAGCCCAATTCTTCTAGGCCAAAATTTAGAGTGTTACAGTGTTTGCCATACACCACAGGAAGTAGGCATCGTGGGTGTTTACGACACCCGTGCTCTTGCGTCGTCCCATCAATGTATGCGCGAGTAAAGAGTGAAGGTACCTTAGAGGTGGGACAAGGGTGGTCGCTTTGGAGCGACTAAGGTCGTATGTTTATGATGCAGGGACTAGGGCCTCCCAACACCTAGATGGTGATAGGTGGATATGGTGGTGAAGCTTGGAGATATCCTCCTCTTCCATAAATTGCTCGGTGTAGAGACCGAGGGCTATGCCGAACTCTGGGACACTGAGATGGTGTACGAGACCTCCCAGACGAAACTAGACTGTTCCTGGATCATCGTATCTGTTCATCACGGTCTGAATATGGAATGTAGAGTAGAACTCGAGGGTGAGTTCTACGTATATAGGCTCCACGATCTGGAAAAATTGCTCCTATGGATTGGTCATCATTAGGGCCCGGATCTCATCTGCTAGGTGTATTTGCTCGAGGGCGGACCAATCTATGCATCGGCCAGCGGTTACAGGGCAAGCTCGGAGTACCTAAAATTGTTCTTCCTGGGAGGCTTGCAAAAAT
Organism: Gossypium stocksii; assembly: GCA_020496765.1. Classification (NCBI taxonomy): domain Eukaryota; kingdom Viridiplantae; phylum Streptophyta; class Magnoliopsida; order Malvales; family Malvaceae; genus Gossypium; species Gossypium stocksii. The sequence continues at coordinate 105,027,864 of CM035621.1, forward strand.
TAGAGGAATGGATGGCGGTTCTCAGTAATGGGTTGCGAGGATGAACCACCAGGTCCCTTGCGTTTCTTTGAAGCGAGGACGGCAGCTTTTTTATCGCGCGATGACGACATAGTACCTGTTTTGAACTGCTTAGGTTGTTTCAGTCATTTGTCATTGCGTCGTTTCATGGCTTCCTTATATAGTCGTGAGCTCTCATAGGCATTGCAACGCCATTCATCTAGCTCATTTAACTACATTAATCTTTTCTCACCGCAAGCTTAAAATTAATGTTTTAAAATTTAACAGCCCAGAATGCCTTATGTTCAAGTTCAAATGGCAGATGACAGCTTTTTTCGTAGACAAGTTTATAAGGAGATATTCCTATGGGTGTTTTACATGCGGTTCTATAGGCCCAAAAAGCATCGTCTATCTTTCTTGACCAATCTTTTCTATTTGTTTCTATTGGTTTCTCTAAGATACATTTTAGTTCCCTATTTGTTACTTCGACTTGGCCACTGGTTTGTGGATGATAAGGGGTAGCTGTTCTATGGTGTACTCCATACCTTTTTAAAACTTTTTCAAATTGGGCATTGCAAAAATGGGTACCCCTATCACTAATAATTATCCTAGGTGTTCCAAATCAAGAGAAGAGTTTTTTAAAAACTCGTACTACCATTCTAGCATCATTAGTTGGTAAGGCTTGGGCTTCCACCCATTTTGACATATAATCTACTGCTACTAGGATGTACTTATTCCCAAATAAAGTAGGGAATAGACCCATGAAATCAATACCCCATACATCAAATATTTCACATGAAAGTATATAGTTCTGAGGCATTTCGTTATGTTGAGAAATATTACCTGTTCCCTGGCATTTATCACAAGAGGTCACATACCTATTGGCATCTCTGAAAAGTGTAGGCCAGTAAAAGCCTGATTTGAGTACCTTATGAGCAGTTCTAGCTCCACTGTGATATCCTTATGTGGGTCTTGAATGGCAGTGATTTAAAATCTGGCATGCTTCTGTCTCAGCAACACATCTTCGAATAACCTGATCTGCACAAATTCGAAAAAGAAAAGGATCTTCCCAAAAGTAGTTTTTCACATCAACGAAGAATCGCTTCTTTTACTGATGGGTTAGCCCTTTTGGGGTTATGTTAACTGCTAAATAATTTTCAAAATCAGCAAACCAAAGAACTGCTGCAGCTGCTAAGGCTAGGAGTTGTTCTTCAGGAAATAAGTCGTTTATTTTATCGAGTTACTTGGGTTGTGTGTTTTCTAGTCTTGAAAGGTGATCTGCTGCCAAGTTTTTAGCTCCTTTCTTGTCCTTTATTTCTAAATCAAATTCCTGTAACAATAGAATCCATCTTATTAATCGAGGTTTTGCATCAATTTTAGTTAAAAGATAGTGAAGAGCAGAATGGTCAGTATAAACAATGACTTTTGACAAAATTAAATAAGATCTGAATTTGTCAAATGCAAAAATAACGGCTAGCAATTCTTTTTTTGTGGTAGTATAATTTGCTTGAGCGGTTGTCAAAGTTCTGCTAGCATAATAAATCGGTTGAAAGTGCTTGTCTATTCGCTATCCCAAAACTGCACCTACTGCAAAATCACTCGCATCACACATTAGTTCAAAAGGTAGATTCCAATCAGGTGAAATCATAATTGGGGCATTGACTAACTTTTCCTTGAGAGTGTTAAAAGATTCTAAACATTCTTGGTCAAAGTTGAAAAGCACGTCTTTTTCTAGTAATTTTGTTAAAAGCTTAGCTATTTTAGAAAAATCTTTAATAAATCTGCGATAAAAACTGGCATGTCCTAAAAAACTTCTTATAGCCTTAATTGAATTAGGGGCAGGTAATTTTTCAATGGTTTCAATTTTTGCTTTATCTACCTCTATCCCTTTACGAGAAATTTTATGTCCTAATACAATACCCTCTTGAACCATAAAGTGGCATTTTTCCCAGTTTAGCACTAAATTTGTCTCTTTATATCTTATCAAAACACGTTTTAAATTATTAAGACAAAGTTGGAAAGAATGACCGAAAACTGAAAAATCATCCATAAATAGCTCCATGATGTCTTCCACGAATTCGTTAAAGATAGCTAGCATGCATCGCTGAGAAGTAGCAGGAGCGGTACATAAATCAAAAGGCATTTTACGATAAGCAAACGTACAGTATGGACATGTGAATGTCATTTTCTCCTGATCTTCTGGAGCTATCGGGATATGGAAGTAACCAGAGAGGCCATCTAGGAAACAATAATACATGTGACCTGATAATCTTTCCAACATCTGATCAATAAAAGGTAAGGGAAAATGATCTTTTCGAGTTGCGTCATTCAGCTTTCTATAATCAATGCAAACTCTCTATCCAATGACTATTCTTGTAGGTATTGACTCTTTTTTGTCATTAGACACCACGGTCATGCCTCCCTTTTTAGGAACAACCTGCACAGGACTTACCCAAGAACTATCAAAAATAGGATAAATAATGCCTGCATCTAGAAGTTTAATTACCTCGGCTTTTACGACTTCCTTCATGTTGGGATTCAATCATCTCTGAGCTTGCACCGATGGTTTATATTCATCTTCCATTAAAATTTTGTGGGTGCAAATAGAAGGATTAATTCCCTTAATATCTGAAATTTTCCAAGCTATAGCCTGCTTGTGCTCCCTTAACACACGGAGTAGTTTTTCTTTTTCTGCAATGCTCAAATCTGATACGATAATAACTGGTAAAGTTGAATCTTCCCCTAAAAAGGCATATTCTAAATGATCTGGCAGTTGTTGTAACTCTAATTTAGAGGGTTCATCAGTGGAAGGTTTCTGTCTCAACTTATCATTCATCTTTATACTTTCATAACTTATGTGTCTCGTGATAATTTCATTAGAATCTAACTCCTTTCTTACTTCTTCAATTTCAGTGGTGGCTTCATCTTCCCCTCCCCCACCTTGAATAAGACACAGTTCCAACTTGTCTGTGAGAGAAAGTTCCTAAAAATTATCTTGAACAAAGTAATCGATAATATCAACAAAATAATAGGAATCATCTTGTTCTTTAGAAAATCTCATAGCATCATAGATTTTAAAAATGACTTCTTCCTCACCAACTCTAAGTACTAATTTACCATCCCCTACATCGATAACAGCTCTAGCAGTGGCTAAGAATGGACGTCTCAAAATTAAAGGCACTTCAATATCCTATCCAATGTCAAGCACAACAAAATCAATAGGGAATATAAATTTATCAACCTTTACTAGCACATCTTTAATGATTCCCCTAGAATAGTTAACAGATCTATCAGCTAGTTGAATACTCGTCCTAGTGGGCTTTGGTTCCCCTAGACCTAGTTGCTTGAACATTTTGTAAGGCATTAGATTAATGCTAGCACCTAAATCAGCTAAGGCTTTATCAATAATTAAACTACCAATTGAACAAGGAATAGTAAAACTCCCTGGATCTTTTAGTTTTGTCGGCAGTTTATTTTGGAGAATAACTGAGCATCCCTCGTTGAGTTCCACTGTGGCTAATTCTTCCAACTTCCTTTTATTTGTTAGAAGTTCTTTAAGAAACTTCGCGTACTTCGGCATCTACAAAATTGCTTCAACAAAAGGTAAGTTAATATGTAATTGTTTAAAAAGTTCAAGAAAGTTACCGAATTGAGCGTCTGCGTGGTCTTTCTTCAACTTTGCCGGATATGGAATAGGCAGTTTGTATTCCTTGAGTGTTGGTGGAGTGTTTTCCTTGGGTTCCTCTACCTTGTCTCCTGGAGATTCTTGAACAAACTTCTTTTCTGGTTCAACCAGTTCTTTCCCATCTCTTAAATTAATTACTTTGACATGTTCTATGGGATTTGGTTCAGTGTTACTTGGTAGTCCACCTTGTGGTCTCTCTGAAATTAATTTCGCAAGTTGACCGATTTGATTCTCAAGCCCTTGAATTGATGCTTGTTAGCTTTTTAGTGCCGTTTCAGTGTTTTGAAAAGAGGTTTCTGATATGGCCATAAGTTTGGTGAACATCTCTTCAATATTTGGCTTTTTCTCTTGTTGTGGTGGTGGCTGTTGAAATCCCGGAAGAGCCTGTTGTCTTCGATTTCCTTGTCCTCCCCATGAAAAATTGGGGTGATTTCTCCAACCTGCATTGTAAGTATTACTATAAGGGTTATATTAAGGTCTAGAATTGTTACCCATGTAGTTGGATTGCTCAGATTCTATGCTGTGTTAATACGATGAGTAGTCTGGATTGAACATATTTCCTGGAGTTGCATCGTACTGCATTACTAGTTGTGCCCGCGTAGAACCAACAAAATTATCAAACTTTTTATTTAGAAGTTGATACTCGCGATATTAAGTAATAAAATTTATAAGAACTGATCACACCAAAAACAAACTAATATCAAGATTTTAAAGGCAACCGCACCTATCAAACAATAGTATAGTTTAGCGGTAAGACCGAGTTATCATACCCTAGGGAACCAAAAGTACTAATACTTACTTTTTTCTATTATCTAGCCTAAAAATAAAAGAGGGTTGTTTGAAACTAATTCTAAAGCTAACTAAAGGTGCACAAAAAGTAAATTGGGAAAAACTTTTGGGAAAAGCTGATTGATATGAGCAATACTCAAGGGAGAATCCACCTAGACTTCACTTGTTATTAACTTCTTGAACTAAACGATTTCTTCACTTGACTTGATCCGTAGAGATCCCTAACCTATGTTAATACCTCTGTCGAGGATAAGAACAATTAATCCTAGGTGGTTAACTAAAGTTTCTTTATTAATTAACACCCCTAGGTTGCATTAATTCGATCTATGGATCCCCTTATTAGGTTTGACCCTAATCCGACAGATTTATGTCTCCCTATTCCTAGGGTTGTATGCAACTCCGTTTAATTATGGTAGATCTACTCTTAAAACAAGGACTTTTGCTCCTCTTCCTAAGCACATAAGTTTCTTGACTTAATACCTAGGATTATTAAACCAAGAATTAAGAACACATAATTAAGAACAATTCAAGTATTTATCATATAATTCAAGAATAAACAATAACAAGATCTGTCTTAGGTTTCATCCCCCAAGTATTTGAGAGATTTAGTGCATAATTAATAAAGAAAACATCTCAGAAGGAATAAGGTAACAAACATAAAGAACCCAAAAACCCCTAAAGGAATTTAGGGAGATCCTCTGTTTTGATGTAGAATTCTGGCTTCTGGGATGAATCAGTCGGCTTCCCTTGGTGTAATTCCTTGCGTTCACTTCTTGTGTTGGCAGAAATATGGCGCTCCTTTCTGGGAGAAAAGAGTATATCCCTTAGAGTTGCCTCCTAGGGTCTTTATATAAAGCTTTGGGATACCTTTCTTTGCCTCTAAGTATCCAAATCCGAGTGAAATTGCACTTCCTCACGACAGGGACACGCTCGTGTGCCACGCCCATGTGGTTTTGATAAGGGTCTTGTTCGGGACTATTGAGGTGGCACGGCCATGTGGCCTGGCCGTGCTTATCGGGGCTGGGCCATGTTAGACCTTGTGTGGCACGGTCGTGTGCCACGGCCGTGTGGTGATTCCTGGGCCGTGTCGTTTTCACACTTTGGCCCATTTTTCTCATTTCTGGTCTGTTTTTCATTCTTTTCTCTTCCCTATCCTCTCCTGAGTATACAATATGAAATAGAAGGGTTAAGAGCACCAATTCTCACAAAATTAATAATAATTCATCCAGAAATTAGGCTAAATATGAGGAAAAATATGTATAATTTATCGTTTATTAGACACCCCCACACTTAAGCCTTTGCTTGTCCTCAAGCAAAATCTCAATCCCTAATTAAGAATCATTCCTCTTAGCTTATAATCGTTATTAATAATGTTTCAAACAAATCCACAGGTAATCAGACAATGATAATTCAATCAGAAGAACATTAAGGATTCAATTACTCTAAGTTGAGAATTTTATCATTGAAACATAAGTTTTCTCCCTTCTCCTAAGTAATTATCTCTCCATCTTAATTAACAGGAGTTGACATCCTCACTAAAGATTCACTCTATCCACTCAAGGTGTTTAGGGTTCAAGAATTTAATACTCTCTAGTCAACCTAAAAAGTTATTACCATAAGCTTGCTAGAAAATCAGATATCCACCACTGTAGATTGATATGATACATCGATCAAAAGGTCTTTCAATGGTTGTAATGGGGCTTGGTTAGGGGTGTTGTCACTGGCTGCAAGAGAGGGTTAGAATCGAGATTGAACTGAAAAATTATCTAGCTAGAAAAATCTCTATCACTGGAACATATTTCTTGAGCTAATTCTTATGATAACATTATTTCTGCCTTGGTAGCCTTAAAATATAAATATGCAAAACTTTTTGAACTATAACATATTACAACTGAATTAATACATACGTTTTTTTCTTAAGAACAATATAATAAGTTGAATAAAACTTTACAATCTGGAAAAGAGAATAAGGCTAGATGAAAATTTCAACTCAAATCTTGACAAAAATAGGGGTCAAAATAATTGGATGGAATTCAACAAAAAATGGGTGAAAGGTTAATATTAGAGGTAAGTCAAAGAAAATGTTGTTAGGCTCAATGGGGTTCACTAGGGGTTAATTTATGGAGGTAGGCTTTTGTGGAGTAAGTGGGTTAAATCCTAGGTGCCTTTATCATTTTAGTGTATCAAATCAATGATGTGGTCTTGACATGTATAATCAAAGTAAGTTCTAGAATAACAACTCAGTATTGACTCACTCAAAGCAATAATAAAAGTGAACACGAAAGAATGTATGCTCAAAAGGCTAAAAAATCTCACTAGAATTATGGCTTTTGATGTCAATCCTGCGAATTTCAAATCTCAAGATAGCACTTAGAATTAAGGAAAATAACTTATGAAAAAATTTTGGGGTTCTCAAAAATTTCAACTTATCATGCTTGATTCCCTACTGTTTTAAAGTTTGAATAATCAAAGTACAAGCACCTATGTCTTAATTCTTACATATCAATAAAAATCATAATTTAATCGGAATATATTCCTAATAGGAGATTGAAGATAATGCAAAGAGTGAAAGTGAGAATTTGAGAACAATGCAAAATGTTAGTAAGAAAAAGTTCAGGGATTCTAAAGAGAGTGTAAAGACTTGAAAATAGATTTCCCCCCCACACTTAAGATGTACATTGCCCTCAATGTATAAAGAGACCTTAAGTAGCAATAAAAGCACAAGATATAAGATAGGGAAAGGCATGAAACTCCCTAAATTTTGGATGAATTTGTGAGACAGAGATTGGACTTGGAAGAGCCGGCAGTTGTGGCAGGGTGTTCCCATTTTCGTAGAGATTTGAGCTATAAAGCTCATTTGAAATTGCAAAAGGATTTATCAGTCGTGGGAATTTTGGATGAATGGAAATTACTTAGGGGTTGGCCGATATGAAAATAAAATAAAGTTATAAAAATACTAATATTTAAATAATTAAGAAGATAAAATGAAAGAAAATAAAAGTAAAAGCAAAAAGGAAAATAAAGTTAGAAGAACAAAAAAGGTAAAAAGAGGGATCAGTATTAAAATAAAAGTTAAGATGAAAATAAAGTTAGGAGGAATAGAAATCTCTGATCCTCAGGTGGATCACGCGGTGGCGGTGGGGAAGTGATGAGAAGGTGCTAGCATATCTGCTGTAGTATGGCGTCGATGTTGTCAAAGCGCTGGAAGCATTGCTTCTCGAATCGGGATAGGCGCTCAAATATGTCAACATATGAACCTGCTGCATGAGATGGGCGACGAGGGGGTGGTGGCTCGGCTGGTGCATCCTCCTCCTGTGGTGGTGGTGGGATATCATCAGGAATGTCCTCAGGATCCTCGCCCTCCTGGATGAGGCGATACTGGAAGGGGCTGCCTCCTAGCCTCCGCTCGATCATCCTTATGTGAACATTGGTCTGAATGCCCTGTGGGGACATCTAGCCCACCAAAGTGTATGAGGATGTTTGGGCTGCGGTGTTGAATAGGCCAAAATAACAATCTAATCTCGTAATGTACGGGCCCATAGATATGACACCTTTGTGGTGCCTCTCTGTCTGATGCTGGATTGCATGGTGATGAAGTAAGCTAAGTCGATGACATGTGCTTTCGCCATGCACAATAGGAAGTAGGCATCGTGGGTACGGACGAAGCCTGTGCTCTCTCCCCTGCCAGTTAGTGTGTGTGCAAGAAGAGAATGTAGATACCTCAGGGCCAGGATAAGCTTAGTCGCTTTAAAGCGACTAGGGTCGTATGTTGATGATACAGGGACTAGGGCCTCCCAGCACCTAGATGGTGCTAAATGAATGTTGCGGTGAAGCGTGGAGAGGTCTTCCTCTTCCATAAATTGCTCGGTATAGAGGCTGAGAGCTATGCCAAATTTTGGGACACTGAGCTGTAGCACGAGACCTCCCAAGCGGAACTAGACTGTTCCTGGATCATCATATCTGCTCATCATGGTCTGAAGATGGAAAGTGGAGCAGAACTCGAGAGTGAGTTCTAAGTATGTGGGCTACACGATCTAGAAAAACTGCTCCTATAGATCGGTCATCAATAGGGCCATGACCTCGTCCACTAGGTGTATTTGCTCGAGGGCGGCCCAATCTATGCATCGGCCAGCGGTTATAGTGCGAGCTCGAAGTAGTTCATATCGCTCCTCCTGGGAAGCTTACGAAAAACGAAGCAATGGTTGGCAGTTTTTAGTAATGGGTCGCAAGGATGAACCACCGGGTCCCTTGGGTTTCTTTGAAGTGGGAACGACAGCTTTTTTACCGCGCGATGATGACATGATGCCTAAAAATAAAATAACAAGTATTAGTCCTAAAATTAAAATGAAAATGACTATAAATGAAATACAAGGAAGATTAAAATAACGATGTTCCTCAAAACATAAAATGGGGATTGACCTAAATAATATAGATTATTCATCCTAATGTGATATTAAAAGTAGGCAACATGAGTATGTATTTATACTAAATACATAAGAAAAATGGCAATCAAGTGTGATGTTAAGTGGCATGCAATTATGAACTGTTCTATACTATTCTAGATTATTCATCCTAATGTAACTAATTCCATGCTTGAATTAATTCTAAATCATGATAAAAAGAAATAAAATAGATTAGTAAAAATTAAAGAGAGAAATGAGGAAAATAGAACCAAATAGGAGATGTGCACAGTCGTGGGGGAGGTTCCAAACGGTCGTGGGGCACTTTGCATGGGCGTGGGATAGTTCTATACGAGTGTGGTGGTGTTTTGAGGGTCGGAGGCGGCATTTACGGTGGTTGGGGGAGAGTTTAGGTGAGAGGATTTAGGGTTTGAGTGAAGGAGAAAGTGAATAATGACCTTTTATTTATAGTTTTTGGGTCACACGGGCATGGAACACACCCGTGTGACTCGGGGTTTGCCCGTGTGACTTGAAATTTGGTGGTTTTGGTGTGCCTGGTTTGAAGTACACGCCCGTGTTGCTATCTCACACGACCGTTTGTGATCGTGTTCATTTTTCACACGTCCGTGTGAGCGATCACATGGCCGTTTGCAATCGGTTCTTCGTTAATCACACGGTCGTGTAGGTCGTCACACGGTCGTGTCTATATTGACAGTGTTGGCCACGGTTTGGGGACACGGGCGTGTGGATTTGTGTAAGCCCGTGTCTAAGTCGAAAGGTTGCCACGGCCATGTCGCACGGCCGTGGCGATTTATCAGTGGCCCATGTTTTTGGAAAATTTGTGCTCTATTTACACACAGCCTGGGTGCACGACGGTGTCTCTGCTTTAAGTGTTCACACGGCCTTGGACACGCCCGTGGGCATGGCCATGTGGTTCCAAATTTTTGCATTTAAAAGGGTTAGTTAATGCATAAAAATGCTAAAATAAAAAATAAAGGAAAATTACTAAGTTAGTGCTCGGGTTGCCTCCCGAGAAGCACTTATTTAGAGTCTAAGCTCGACTCTACCTGGATGTATCACGAAGGGATTTTGTGGAGCTGAAGCTCCTCCCTATAATCTTTAAAATTCTCACCTCTATAGTGTTTAAGCCTATGTCCGTTTACCTTGAACGTACCATAGTTGGGGTGAGTTACCTCAACGGTGCTGTATGGAAAGACAGTTTGAGCAGTGAATGGACCTGACCATCTTGACTTAAGTTTTCCAGGAAATAGTCTTAGGCTTGAGTTGTAGAGTAAGAAAAGATCACTTGTTTTGAACTGCTTAGGTTGTTTCTGTCGTTTGTCATGACGTACCTTCATGGCTTTCTTATATAGTAGTGAGCTTTCGTAAGCATTCTAACGCCATTCATCTAGTTCATTTCACTGCATTAATCTTTTCTCACCTGCAAGCTTAAAATCAAGGTTTAAAAATTTGATAGCCCAAAATGCTTTATGTTCAAGTTCAAATGGTAGATGATAACTTTTTTCGTAGACAAGTTTATAGAGAGATGTACCTATAGGTGTTTTAAAAGCAGTTCTATAGGCCCATAAAGTATCGTCTATCTTTCTTGACCAATCTTTTCTATTTGCTTCTATTGTTTTCTCTAAGATGTGTTTTAGTTCCCTATTTGTCACTTCGACTTGGCCACTGGTTTATGGATGATAAGGGGTAGCTGTTCTATGGTGTACCTCATACCTTTTTAAAACTTTTTCAAACTGGGCATTGTAAAAATGGGTGCGCCTATCACTAATAATTATCCTAGGTGTTTCAAATCGAGAGAAGAGTTTCTTCAAAAATCGTACTACCATTTTAGCATCATTAGTAGTTAAGGCTTGGGCTTCCACCCATTTTGACATATAAGCTACTACTACTAGGATGTACTTATTCCCGAATGAAGTAGGGAATGGACCTATGAAATCAATACCCCATACATCAAATATTTCGCATGAAAGTATATAGCTCTGAGGCATTTCATTATGTTGAGAAATATTACCTGTTTTCTGGCATTTATCACAAGAGGTCACATACCTGTTGGCATCCCTGAAAAGTGTAGGCCAGTAAAAGCCTAATTTGAGTACCTTATGAGCAGTTCTAGCTCTACTGTGATGTCCTCCTATGGATCCTGAATGGCAGTGATTTAAAATCTGGTATGCTTCTATTTCAGTAATGCATCTTTGAATAACCTGATCTACACAAATTCGAAAAAGAAAAAGATCCTCCCAAAAGTAGTTTTTCACATCAGCGAAGAATCGCTTCTTTTTCTGATGGGTCAGCCTTTTTGGGGTTATGTTAGTTGCTAAATAATTTGCAAAATCAGCAAACCAAGGAACTACTGCATCTGCTAAGGCTAGGAGTTGTTCTTCAGGAAACAAGTCGTTTATTTTATTGAGGTACTTGGGTTGTGTGTTTTCTAATCTTGAAAGGTGATCTGCTACCAAGTTTTCAGCTCCTTTCTTATCCTTTATTCCTAAATTGAATTCCTATAACAATAGAATCCATCTTATTAATCGAGATTTTGCATTAGTTTTAGTTAAAAGGTAGTGAAGAGTAGAATGGTCAGTATAAACAATGACTTTTGACAAAATCAAATAAGATCTGAATTTGTCAAATGCAAAAATAACAGCTAGCAATTCTTTTTCTGTGGTAGTATAATTTGCTTGAGCAGTTGCCAAAGTTCTGCTAGCATAATAGATTAGTTGAAAGTGTTTGTCTCTTTGCTGTCCAAAAACTGTACCTACTGTAAAATCACTTGCATCGCACATTAGTTCAAAAGGTATATTCCAATCAGGTGAAATCATAATCAGGGCATTGACTAACTTTTCTTTAAGAGTGTTAAAAGATTCTAAACATTCTTGGTCAAAGTTGAAAAGCACATCTTTTTCTAGCAGCTTTGTTAAAGGCTTAGCTATTTTAGAAAAATCTTTAATAAACCTGCGATAAAAATCGGCATGTCCTAAAAAGCTTCTTATCGCCTTAACTAAATTAGGGGGAGTAATTTTCAATGGTTTCGATTTTTGCTTTATCTACCTCTATCCCTTTACTAGAAATTTTATGTCCTAATACAATACCCTCTTGAACCATCAAGTGGCATTTTTCCCAGTTTAGCACTAAATTTGTCTCTTCACATTTTATCAAAACACGTTTTAGATTATCAAGACAAAGTTGGAAATAATTACCGAAAACTGAAAAATCATCCATAAATAGCTCCATGATGTCTTCTATGAATTCATTGAAGATAGCTAGCAGGCATCACTGAAAAGTAGTAGGAGCGTTACATAAACCAAAAGGCATTTTATGATAAGCAAACGTACCATATGGACATGTGAATGTCATTTTCTCTTGATCTTCTGGAGCTATCGAGATTTGGAAGTAACCAGAGAGGCCATCTAGGAAACAATAGTACATATGACCTGATAATCTTTCCAACATCTGATCAATAAAAGATAAGGGAAAATGATCTTTTCGAGTGGCGTCATTCAGTTTTCTATAATCAATGCAAACTATCCATCCAGTGACTGCTCTTGTAGGTATTGACTCTTTTTTGTCATTAGACACCACGGTCAAACCTCATTTTTTAGGAACAACTTGCACAGGACTTACCCAAGAACTGTCAGAAATAAGATAAATAATGCTTGCGTCTAGAAGTTTAATTACCTCGACTTTTATGACTTCCTTCATGTTGGGATTCAATCGTCTCTGAGCTTGCACCGATGGTTTAAATTCATCTTCCATTAAAATTTTATGGGTGCAAAAAGAAGGATTAATTCCCTTAATATCTGAACTTTTCCAAGCTATAGCATGCTTGTGTCCCCTTAACACATGGAGTAGTTTTTCTTTTTCTGCAATGCTTAAACCTGATGCGATAATAACTGTAGAGTTGAATATTCCCCTAAAAAGGCATATTCTAAATGATCTGGCAGTTGCTTTAACTCTAATTTAGGGGGTTCATCAATGGAAGTTTTCTGTCTTAACTCATTATTCATCTTTATACTTTCATAACTTATGTGTCTCGTGATAATTTCATTAGAATCTAACTCCTTTCTTACTTCTTCAATTTCAGGGGTGACTTCATATTCCCCCCACCTTGAACAAGATACAATTCCAACTTGTCTGCGAGAGAAAGTTCCTGAAAATTATCTTGAACAAAGTAATCAATAATATCAACAAAATAACAAGAATCATCTTGTTCTTTAGAAAATTTCATAGCATCATAGATTTTAAAAACGACTTCTTCCTCACCAACTCTAGGTACTAATTTACCATCCCCTACATCAATAACAGCTCTAGCAGTGGCTAAGAATGGACGTCCTAAAATTAAAGGTACCTCAATATCCTCATCCATATCAAGTACAACAAAATAAACAGGGAACATAAATTTATCTACCTTTACTAGCACATCTTCTATGATTCCCCTAGGGTATTTAACAGATCTATCAGCTAGTTGAATACTCATCCTAATGGGCTTTGGTTCCCCTAGACCTAGTTGCTTGAACATTTTGTAAGGCATGAGATTAATGCTAGCACCTAAATCAGCTAAGGCTTTTTCAATAAGTAAACTACCAATTAAACAAGGACTAGTAAAACTTCCTGGATTTTTCAGTTTTGCCGGCAGTTTATTTTGGAGAATAGCTGAGCATTCTTCATTGAGTTCCACTGTAGCTAATTCTTCCAACTTCCTTTTATTTGTTAGAAGTTCTTTAAGAAACTTCACGTACTTTGGCATCTGCGAAATTGCTTCAACAAAAGGTAAGTTAATGTGTAATTGTTTAAAAAGTTCAAGAAATTTACCGAATTGAGTGTCTGTATGGTCATTCTTCAACTTTGTCGGGTGTGGAATAAGCGGTTTGTATTCCTTGAGTGTTGGTGGAGTGTTTTCCTTGGATTCCTCTGCCTTGTCTCCTGAAGGTTCTGGAACAGACTTCTTTTCTGGTTCAGCTAGTACTTTCCCATCTCTTAGAGTAATTGCTTTGACATGTTCTCTGGGATTAATTTTGCAAGTTGGCTAATTTGATTTTCAAGCCCTTGAATTGATGCTTGCTGGTTTTTGAGTGCCGTTTTAGTGTTTTGGAAATGGGTTTCTGATGCGGCCATAAATTTGGTGAACATCTCTTTAAGATTTGGCTTTTTCTCTTGTTCTGGTGGTGGCTGCTGGAATCCCGGAGGAGGCTGTTGTCTTTGATTTCCTTGTCCTCCCCATGAAAAATTGGGGTGATTTCTCCAACCTGCATTGTAAGTATTACTATAAGGGTTATTTTGAGGTCTAGAATTGCTACCCATATAGTTGGCTTGCTCAGTTTCTATGCTGTGTCCATAAGATGAATAGTCTGGATTGAACATATTTCCTGGGGTTCCGTCGCACTGCATCACTAGCTGTGCCTGCGTAAAACTAACAAAATGATCAAACTTTTTATTTAAAAGTTCTACTTGGTTAGTAAGCATAGTGACGGCATCAATATTATACACTTCTACAGCTTTTGTCGGTTTTGTCCTCATGACTTGCCACTGGTAGTTATTAAATGACATCTCTTCAATAAATTCATAAGCTGCTTCAGGTGTTTTATTGTTGATTGGTCCTCCTACAGCGGCATCAATTATTTGCCTTGTTGAAGGATTCAAACCGTTGTGAAAGGTTTGAACTTGTAGCCACAAAGGTAGACCATGATGAGGGCATCTTCTCAAAAGATCTTTGTATCTCTCCTAGGCATCGTATAGTGTTTCTAAATCCATCTGCACAAAAGAAGAGATATCATTTTGTAATTTAGCTGTTTTAGCTGGAGGAAAGTATTTAAGTAAAAATTTTTCGGTCATCTGTTACCATGTAGTGATTGAGCCTCGTGGTAAAGAATTTAACCACTGTTTGGCTTTATTTCTCAAAGAGAATGGAAATAGCCTTAGACGAATGGCATCATCAGAAATGCCATTAATTTTAAAGGTATCACAAAGTTCCAAAAAATTGGCTATGTGTGAATTTGGATCTTCATCCTGTAAACCATCAAACTGCACTAATTGTTGTATCATCTGAATAGTGTTAGGTTTTAATTCAAAATTATTAGTAGCAATAGTAGGTCTAATAATGCTAGTGAGTACCAGCCAAACTAGGTTTAGCATAATCATACATAGTACGAGGAGCTTTATCTTGATTCGCTGGTTGCGCGGCTATTGCGGGAGGTGGTAGAATGTTTTGGTTTGCTTCCATCTCTTCTGTAGGTTCTGGCCCTTGTTCTTTATCTTGTTCTGGATAATGTAGGCTTCGTCTGATCTCTCTGTGAGTTCTGCAAACTATCGCTTCTAAATCTTCGTCAAAAAGTAATGGTCCTACTGGGTTGTTTCTAGTCATAAACTAGAATATACCTAGAGGGGAAAAGCAAAGAAAATTAAAATAGAATAAAATGAAAGAAAAATAAAATAATAATAATAAAAATAATAAAAATAAATAAAAACCGAAAATAAATATATATAGTAATGGCTAACGTAATAGAAATCGAGTTTTCTTAATATTTTAGTTCCCTGGCAACGGCGCCAAAAACTTGATACTCGCGATATTAAGTAATAAAATTTATAAGAACTGATCACACCAAAAACTAACTAATATCACGATTTTAAAGGCAAGCGCACCTATTGAATAGTAGTATAGTTTAGCGGTAAGACCAAGTTATTGTACCCAAGGGAACCAAAATCTAATTGGAACCTTAGCCACCTAATACCGACAAACATACCCTCTTGGCATAGCAGCTGTGGACAAACAATCGCTACCACCACCAGAATATTTACCTTCGCACCTTCCTTTGTCCCAGACACTCTACAGCCACAACCACCTCACAAAATTCATCCAATTCAGGGAGTTTCACTTCTTTCCCTATCTTATGATATTATGCTTCTATTTCTACTAATGTATCTTTGTACATTGAGGGTAATGTACATCTTAAGTGCAGGGGGAAACGTACTTTCAGTCATTGCATTCTCTTTGAAACCCCTGAAAATTTTTATAACTAACTTTTTGCATTGTTTTCAAAATTTTGAATTATCACTTTCACTCTCTGCATTATCCTCAATCTCCTATTAGGAATTAATTTTGATTTATTTATGATTTTTATTAATGTGTTGAGAATTAAGACATAGGTACCTATGTTTTGATTATTCAAACTTTAAGACATTAGGGAATCAAGCATGATAAGTTGAAATTTTTGAGAATTTTAAATTTTTTTAGGTTATTTTCCCAAATTTTAAGTGTTATCTTGAGATTTGAAATTCGCAGGATTAACATCAAAAGCCATAATTCTGGTGAGATTTTTGAGCCTTTTGAGCATATATTCTTTCGTGCTCACTTTTATTGTTGCTTTGAGTGAGTTAATACTGATTTGTTATTCTAGAACTTGCTTTGATTATACATGTCGAGACCACATCATTGATTTGATATATTGAGATGATAAAGGCACCTAGGTTTAACCCACTTACTCCATAAAAGCCTACCTTCATAAATTGACCCCTAGTGAACCCCGTTGAGCCTAACAATCCATTTCTTTGACTTACCTCTAATATTAACCTATAACCTATTTTTGTTGAATTCCATTCAATTATTTTGATCCCTATTTTTGTCGAGATTTGAGTTAAATTATTATCTAGCTTTGTTCTCTTTTTCAGTTTGTAAACTTTGTAAATATTCAAAGTAAAATATTTAATTTGTTCTTAAAAAAATGGTATAAACAGTTAATTCAGTTGTAATCTATAATAGTTCAATAGTTTTTGCATATTTTTACAAGCTTTCAAATCCAGAACGATGTCATCATAAAGCTTAGCTCGAGGAATATGTTCTAGTGATAGAGATTTTTCTAGCTAGATGATTTTTCAATTCAATCTCGATTCTAACCCTCTTTTTCAGCTTGTGACAACACCCCTAACCAAAGCCCCATTACAACCATTGAAAGACCTTTTGATGATGTGTCATATCAATCTATAGTGGTGGAGATTTGATTTTCTTGCAAGCCTATGGTAATAACTTTTCAGGTTGACTAAAAAGTGCTTAATTCTTGAACCCTAAACACTTTGAGTGGATAGAGTGAATCTGTAGTGAGGATGTCAAATCTTGTTGATTTTGATTGAAAGGTGATTACTTAAGAAAAGGGAGAAAACCTATGTTTTTGTGATAAAATTCTCAACGTAGAGTGTTTGAAACTTTAATGCTCTTCTGGTTGAATTCTCATTGTATGATTACTTGTGGATTAGTTTGAAACATTATTGATAAGGATTATATGTTGAGAAGAATTATTCTTAATTGTGAGTTGAGATTTTGCGTGAGGACAAGCAAAGGCTTAAGTGCGGGGGTATTTGATCAACGATAAATTATACATGTTTTTACCTCATGCTTAGCCTAAATTATGGATGAATTACCCCTTGATGTGTGTAAATTGATGCTATTAAACCTTTAATTTCATGTTTTATACTCAGGTGACCATAAGAAAGTGAAAAGAACAAGAAACAGGCCAAAAACAAAGAAAATGGGCCAAAGTATGAAAACAACACGGCCCGGAGATTCACCACACGGCCGTGTCACACGGCCGTACCTCCTTGAGCTCGAACACGGCCTAACCCCGACAAGCACGGTCAGACCACACGGCCGTGCCACCTTAACAGGCCCGAGCACGGCCTGGGCCTTGATCCACAGGGCATGGCACACAGGCGTGTCCCTGTCGTGAGGAAGTTCAATTTCACTCGAAAAAGGCTACTTAGGGGCTAAGAAAGGCATTTCAAAGCTCTATCTAAAGACCCTAGGAGGTAACTCTAAGGGTGTCTTTTTCTCTCTCAAAAGAGTGCCTTATTTCTGCCAATACAGAGAGTAGAAGCAAGGAATTACTCCACGGGAAGCCGATTGATCCATCTCAGAAGCCGAATTCTGCCTCAAGACTAAAGATCTCCCTTCAATTACCTCCAAGGGTTTTAGGGTTCTTTATGTTTTGTTATTTTATTTCTTCTGAGATGTTTTCTTTTATAATTATGAACTAAATTCCCCAAATACTTGAGGGGGATGAAACCTAAGACAGATCTTGTTATTATTTTCTCTTGAATTATATGATAAATATTTGATTTGTTCTTCATTGTGTTTTTAACTCTTAAATTGATATTTCTGGGATATTGGTTTAAATCGAATGTGCTTATGTAGAGGAGCAAAAGTCCCTGCATAGGAGTAGATCCAACACAATTAAGCGGAGTTGATTGCAATCCTAGAGATAGGACGACAAAAATCTACCGGATTAGGGTCAAACCTAATAAGGGAATCCATAGATCGAGTTAATGCAACACTAGGGGTTTTAATTAGAAAGAGATTTCAATTAATCAACCTAGGGTCAGCTGTTTTTAGTCTTGAGAGAGATAATAACATAAGTTAGGGATTTCTATGGATCAAGTCAAGTGAATAAATTGTCTAGTTCAAGAGTTGATAACAAGTGAAGTCTAGGTGGATTCTCCCTTAAGTATTGTCCAAGTCAATAAATTTTCCTAAGAGTTTCTCCCCAATTCACTTTTTGTGCATTCTTAGCTTAGTCTAATAGTTAGCTTAGTTTAATAAAAATCCCCTTTTTATTCTCAGGTTAAATAATAAAAAGAAAGTTAGTACTAGTACTTTTTGTTCCCTTGGGTACGATATCTCGATCTTGCCACTAAGCTATACTACTCTTCGATAGGTGCGCTTGCCTTAAATCGAAATAATAGTTAGTTTTAGGTACGATCATAGTTTATAAATTTTATTACTTCATATCACGAATATCATTTACAACCAAACCTCCTCTTTATTTTTAGGCTGGATAATAGGAAGAAAGTCATTACTAGTACTTTCAGTTCCTTGGATTCGATATTTCGGTCTTGCTACTAGCTATACTACTATTCGATAGGTGCGCTTGCCTTTTATTGTGATAATAGTTAGTTTTTAGGTACGATCAATTTATTACTTCATCATAATCACGAGATCAACATACAAGGACACAATAAGCAGAATTTGTACTCTTTCCTTTTTAACATACAATATTGGCTCACTAATGCTTCTTTCAAATCCCAAACTGACCAAGTAGCTTTCAATTCTACTGTACCATGCCCTTGGTGCTTGTTTCAAGCTATACAAGGCTTTCTTTAGCCTATACACCATATGTTCTTTACCAGCCACTTCAAAGCCTTGAGGTTGCTTAACATAAATCTCTTCTTCAAGGAATCCATTAAGGAAGGCTGACTAATTGGCTGCCAAGTTTTCAGCTCTATTTTTATCTTGTATTTGCAATTTGAATTCCTGCAACAATAAAATCCATCTTATGAACTGGTGTTTTGCATGAGACTTAGTTAAAAGATAACGAAGAGCAGAGTGATCAGTATAAACGATGACTTTAGACAATATCAGATATGGCCTAAATTTGTCGAATGCAAAAGCCATAGTATAGTTCTCTTGTGCGGCTGTTAGAGTTTTGCTAACATAATAGATTGGCGGAAAGTACTTGTTTCTTCGCTGTCCAAGAACTACGCCTACTGCAAAATCACTTGCATCACACATTAGCTCAAAAGGTAAATTCCAATCAGGTGCAATGATAATCAGAGCATTAGTAAGTTTCTCTTTGATATTGTTAAATGCTTCTAAACATTCCTGATCAAAATTGAAGGGTGCATCCTTTTCTAGTAATTTTGTTAAAGGCTTAGCTATTTTAAAAAACTCTTTAATAAATCTTCTATAGAAACCAGCATGTCCTAAAAAGCTTCTAATTGCCTTAACTGAACTAGGGGGAGGTAGTTTTTCAATGGTCTCAACTTTCGCTTTATCAACTTCTATCCCCTTACTAGAAATCTTGTGTCTTAACACAATACATTCTCGAACCATAAAATGGCATTTTTCCCAATTAAGAACAAGCTTTGTTTCCTCACACCTTATTAAAACTCGTTCTAAATTCTTAAGGCAAAGATGGACAGAGTTACTGAATACCGAGAAGTCATTCATAAATACCTCCATGATGTCCTCCACGAGTTCATCAAAGATGGCTAGCATGCAACACTTAAAAGTAGCAGGAGCATTACATAATCCAAAGGGAATTCTACGATAAGCAAACGTACCGTATGGACAAGTGAATATTGTTTTCTCTTGATCTTCAAGAGCTATTGGGATTTGGAAATAATCGAAAAGTCCATCTAAGAAGCAATAGTACATATGTCCTGACAATTTTTCCAACATCTGATCAATGAAGGGCAATGGGAAGTGATCTTTTCTAGTGGCATCGTTCAATTTCCTGTATTCAATGCAAACTCTCCAACCTGTTACCGTTCTTGTAGGGATTTATTCGTTCTTTTCATTGGCAATAACAGTCATGCTACCTTTCTTAGGAACAACCTGCATAGGACTTACCCAAGCACTGTCAGAAATAGGATAAATAATTCCAGCATCTAGAAGTTTAATTACCTCAGCCTTGACTACTTCTTTCTTGTTGGGGTTCAATCTCCTTTGAGCTTGCACACATGGTTTATATTCATCCTCCATCAAGATTTTATGGGTGCAAAAAGAAGTGCCAATTCCTTTAATGTTAGAGATTTTCCAAGCTATGGCTCTTTTATATTCTCTTAACAGTTGGATTAATTCCTCCTTTTCCTTGAGTTGCAAGTTTGAAGCAATAATTACTGGTAATGTAGAATTGTCTCCCAAAAATGCATATTCTAAGTGTTTGGGTAATTGCTTCAATTCCAGTTAGGGAGGGTCGTCAACAAAGGGCTTTTGTCTTAATTCCTCATTAATCTCAATACCTTCATAATTGGTTTGTCTAGGGGAGGGTCCGTTGGAGTTTAAATAGATTATTACCTTTTCCATCTCAGTGGTGACTTCGTCCTCTCCCCTACTTTGAACAAGACACAGTTCCAGTGTGTCTTTAAGAGCGATTTCCTAAAAAGAGTCTTGAACAGAATAATCAATGGAATCAATAATATAACAAGAATCATCTTGTTTCCTAGAGAATCGCATGGCATCATAAATTTTAAAAGTTTTTTCATCACCTACCCTAAGTACAAGTTTACCATCCTCTACATCGATAATAGCTCGAGAAGTAGCTAAAAATGGACACCCTAGGATTAAGGGTACCTCAACATCCTCATCCATGTCAAGCACAACAAAATCAATAGGGAATATAAATTTATGAACCTTAACTAATACATCTTCAATGATACCCCTAGGATATTTAACAGATCTATCAACTAATTGAATACTCATCCTAGTAGGTTTTGGTTCCCCTAGACCTAGCTGCTTGAACATTTTATAAGGCATTAAGTTAATATTGGCACCTAAATCTGCTAATGCCTTTTTAATATTCAGACTTCCAATTAAATAGGGAATAGTAAAACTTCCTGGATCTTTCAATTTAGTTGGCAGTTTGTTCTGAAGGATCGCTGAACATTCCTTGTTAAGTTCCACTATGGATAGTTCTTCAAACTTCTTTTGTTTGTTAAAAGGTCCTTTAAAAACTTTGCATACGTGGGCATCTACGAAATAGCTTCAAGAAAAGGTAAGTTAATATGTAACTGTTAAAAAGATCAAGAAATTTATCAAATTGAGCATCCATGTGGTCTTTCTTCAACTTTGCTGGGTATGGAATGGGTGGCTTATATTCCTTAAGTATTGGCAGGGCTTTTTCTTTGGGCTCAGTCTCCTCGATATTCTCCTTGTCATGTTCATGTGGTATCTTCTTTTCAGGTTCAGTTACCATCTTCCCATTCCTTAATGTGATTGCCTTAACATGTTCCCTAGGATTGGGTTCAGTATTACTAGGTAGACTACCTTCTGGTCTATCAGATATCATCTTGGCAAGTTGACCAATTTGATTTTCAAGTCCTTGAATGGAAGCTTGTTGGTTTTTAAGTGTCGTCTCAGTATTCTGAAAACATGTTTCTAATACTGAGATAAATTTCGTAAGCATCTCCTCAAGGTTCGGCTTTTTCTCTTGCTGGTAAGGTGGTTGATGAAATCCCAGAGACGGTGGTGGTCTTTGATTTCCTTGACCACCTCACGAGAAATTGGGGTGGTTTCTCCAACCTGCATTATAAGTATTACTATAAGGGTTATTTTGAGATCTAGAATTATTACCCATATAGTTGGCTTATTCATTTTCTGTGGTAGGAATGTGAGATGAATAATCTGTGCTGTACATTCTTCCTCCATTTGAATCGCACCTCATCACTGGATGTACCTGTGTAGAACCAACTAAACCGTCAATCTTTTTTTTTAAGAGTTCTACCTGATTTGACAGAATTGTGACTGCGTCAACATTAGAAACTTCGATAGCTTTTTGTTGCTTTGTCCTTATGACTTCCCACTGATAATTATTTAGTGACATCTCTTCTATAAACTCTTAAGCCTCCTCAGGTGTTTTGTTATTAATGGTTCCACCGGCAGCTGCATCAATCATCTGTCTTGTTGAAGGATTTAAACCGTTGTGGAAAGTTTACACTTGTAGCCATAAAGGTAACCCATGGTGAGGACACCTTCTCAACAAATCCTTGTATCTCTCCCAAGCGTCGTTGAGTGTCTCTAAATCCATTTGCACAAAAGAAGAGATATCATTCCTCAACTTTGCTGTTTTAGCCGGCGGAAAATATTTAAGTAAAAACTTTTCGGTCATTTGTTCCTAAGTAGTGATAGACCCTCGTGGTAGAGAGTTCAACCACTGTTTAAATTTATTTCTCAAAGAAAAGGGAAATAACCGAAGGCAAATGGCATCATCAGAAATGCCATTGATTTTAAATGTGTCGCAGAATTCTAAAAAGTTAACTAAATATGCGTTAGGATCCTCATCCTGCAAACCATCAAACTGAACAAACTGTTGAATCATTTGAATAGTGTTAGGTTTCAGTTCAAAATTCTTTATAGCAATAGCAGGCCTAACAATACTAGATTCAGTACCAGCTAAATTAGGCTTAGCATAATCATACATAGTGCGCGGAACAGGATTTTGATTCACAAGATCTGCGGCTACCACAGGAGGTAGCTGATTATTTTGATTTGCTTCCATCTCTTCAGTAGATTCAGGTTTGTTCTTTTGTCCTTATTCCGTGTACTGTAGGCTTCGCCTTATGTCTCTTCAGTTTTTGTGAACTGTGGCTTCTAAATCGCTATCAAACAATAGTGATCCTAACGGGTTTCTTCTAGTCATAAAATAGAGATACCTATCAGAGAAGAACAAAAAGAAAATTTTAGTAAAACCTAAAAATAAAAATAGAAAATAAATTGTAATAAAAATAAAGATAGCTAAAGTAATAGAAATCAAGTGTTCCTAATATCATAGTTCCCTGGCAACGGTGCCAAGAACTTGATCGTAATTTTGATGAAGTAATAATAATGATTGTACCTAGAAACTAACTATTATCATAATGAAAGGCAATCGCACCTATCGGATAGAAGTATAGTTAGTGGCAAGACCGGAATGTCGAACCCAAAGAAACTAAAAGTACTAGTAATAACTTTCTTTCTATTATCTAGCCTAGAAATAAAAGGGGGTTTATTTAAACTAATTAATTCTAAACTAAACTAAGGACGCGATAAAGAGTAAATTGGCGAATTACTTTGGGAAAACTGAATGATAAAGGCAATACCCAATGAAGAATCCACCTAGACTTCAGTTGTTATTTAACTCTGAATTAGACTATTTCTTCATTAGACTTGATCTGTAAAGATCCCTAAATTATGTTAATATCTCCGTCGAGAATAAGAACAACTAACCCTAGGTCAATTAATTGAAATCTCTTTCTAATTAAAACCCCTAGTTTTGCATTAACTCGATCTATAGATTCCCCTATTAGATTTGACTCTAATCCGGTAGATTTTTGTCGTCCTATGTCTAGGATTGAGATGAACTCCGCTTAATTGTGTTGGATCTACTCTTAAATAGGACTTTTTCTCCTCTGAATAAGCACATTCGACTTGAATTAATATCCAGAAATATCAACTCAAGAATTAAAAAACACAATTAAGAACAAATCGAATATTTATCATATAATTCAGATAACAATAACAAGATTCGTCTTAGGTTTCATCCCCCTCAGGTATTTGGGGATTTAGTTCATGTTTATAAAAGAATACATCTCAAAGTAAAGAAAACAACAAAACATAAAGAAAACCCAAAACTCCTGAAAGGATTGAAGGGAGATCTTCAGTCTTGATGTAGATCCTGGCTTCTGAGATGGATCAATCGGCTTTCTTTGAGTAATTCCTTGCTTTCTACTCTTCGTCCCTCCTCTCAAGTCTGCTCCTAGGGTGTTTATATAGACTCTAGAATACCTTTCTTAGTCCCTAAGTAGCTTTTTCTATGTGAAATTGAAATTTGTCATGATAGGGACACACCCGTGTGGCACGCCCATGTGAATCGAGCCCAGGCCATGTTCAAGTCTGCTAATATGGCACGGGCATGTGGTTCACCTGTGTGAAGAACTTCTGGCCGTGTTGATTTCTTACTTTGGCCCATTTTCTCCATTTTTGGCCCGTTTCTCGTTCTCTTCACTCCACTATGCTCACCTAAGTATAAAACATGATTTCATCAAATTCCACAATTTAAGGGATAATTCATCCAAAATTATGTTAAGCATGGGGTAAAAATATGTATAAATTACGGTTTATCACTGACTTCACATTGAGTTAGTGGATTTTCCACTTCATTTGAGCTGCTATGGCAACTAGCAGCCTTATAGTGTCATGTTTGGCTACTGGTGCAAAGGTCTCCAGGTAATCTAAACCATACTTCTGGCTAGACCCCTTCATAATTAGCCTAGCTTTAAGTTTGTTCAAGGATCCATCAGCATTGTGTTTGGCATGGAACACCCATTTCACCCTAATGACTTTCTTGTTTGCTAGTCTCTCCATTAGCTGCCAGGTTTGATTCTTCTCAATCATGTTGATTTCATTAGCCATTGCTTGTTTCCAGCCTTGTTAAGCTTCAGCCTCTTTAAAGTAGCTTGGGTCAATTGCAGCCACTTGAGCTCTTTCATAAATTTTAACCAATGGTCTTGTGCCCCTAACTGGTTCATCATTAATGTCTAATTTAGGCTCATCTTGAACACCTTCAATCTGGTCTGTCACAAAGTCTTCAGCAACATATTCTGGCTCATTCTTCTTCCAATTCCAACTTGCTTTTTTATTAAACACCACATCTCTGCTTACAAGCACTTTATTTGTTGAAGGATCCAAGATCCTATAACCCTTCTTGACTATGCTGTAGCCTACTAGAATGCCTGCTTGAGCTTTCATATCCAGCTTGTCTCTTTTCCCAGCTAGAACTTATGCATAACATATGCATCCAAAGGCCTTTAGGTGAGCTAATGATGGCTTGAACCCGAACCAGGCCTCAAATGGAGTTTTTTTAGTCAAAGCCTTGGTTGAGAGCCTGTTTTGGATGTAGACAACAGTGTTAACTACCTTAGCCCACAAGGTTTTAGGCAAATTCTTTTCAAACAACAAACATCTGGTCATATCCATCAAACTTCTATTCTTCCTTTTACTTATGCCATTCTGTTGAGGTGTTTAAATGTTGGTGAGCTGGTGCTTGATGCCTACTTCATCACAAAACCTTTGTAACCTGATATCCGCGTGATATGAAGTAATAAAATTTATAAAAAACTTAATCAAACCTAAACTGACTAATATCACGACGTTTTAAGGCAAGCGCACCTGTCGACAGTAGTATAGTCTAGTGATAAGATCGAGTATCGTACCCAAGGGAATCGAAAGTACTATTACTCACTTCCTTTCTATTATTTAACCTAAAAATTAAATGAGGGTTTGTCTAAAACTAACTCTAAAATCAACTAAGGAAAAACAGGAAAAATAAAGTGGGAAGACCTTTTAGGGAAAAGGTAATTGATATGATCAATACTTAAGGGAGAATCGACCTAGACTTCACTTGTTATTAATTTCTTGATTTATACGAGTTATTTACTTGACTTGATCCGTAGAGATCCCTAATCTATGCTAAACCCTCCGTCGAGGTGAAGATCAACTAGGCCTAAGTTGTTAATTAAAGTTCCTTTATTAATTAACTCCCTAGGTTGCATTAATTCAATCCATGGTTCCCCATATTAGGTTTGACCCTAATCCGGCAGATTTATGTCGCCCTATGTCTAGGGTTGCATGCAACTCTGCTTAATTATGGTAGATCTACTCTTATTAGAGGGACTTTTGCTCCTTTTCTCTAAGCACATCCAATTCTTAAATTAATAGCTAGGACTATTAAATCAATGATTAAAAACACATAATTAAGAACAATTCAAGTAATTCTCCTAAAAATCAAGAATAAATAACAAGATTTGTCTTAGGTTTCATCCCCCTCAAGTATTTGAGGGGTTTAGTTCATAATAATAAAAGAAAACATCTCAGAAGTTGTAAAATAACAAATCATAAAAGAAACCAAAAACTCCTGAAGGAATTTAGGAGAATCCTCTATGTTGATGCAGAACTTCGGCTCCTGAGAAGAATTGATTGGCTTCTCCCTTCGAGTAATCCCTTGCTTCTACCTGTGGTGTGGCAGAAAGACGAGAGGAAAAGAATATAAAGGGTGTGTAAAAGGTGGAAGAAGACCTCCTCTATGTTGCCTTATGGGATCTTTATATAGAGAACTTTTGGGGACTCTTTCTTAGCCCCTAAGCATCCCAATTCGAGTGAAATTCGTCTTTCCCGCGACTAGAACATGCCCATGTTCCACGCCCGTGTGGGTTCGATAGAGGCCGTGTGATTTAGCACGCCCGTGTATAGTAGCCGTGCTTGTCGGGGCTTTGTCTGTGTGATCTTCGTGAGGCACGCCCGTGTGGCACGGCCGTGTGGCATCTCTTGGCCCTTGTGATTCGTGCTTTTTGGTCCATTTTTCACCGTTTTAGGCCCGTTTTCTGTTCTTTCATCTTCCCTATGCTCTCCTGAGTATAAGATATGAAAAAGAGGGGTTAAGAGCACCAGTTCTTATAAAATTAGTAAGAAACCATCCAAATTATAGGCTAAATGTGAGGTAAAAATATGTATAATTTTGTGTTTATCAAATACCCCCACACTTAAACCTTTGCTTGTCCTCAAGCAAAACTCTCAATCCCTAAATAAGAATTATTCCTCTCAACCTACAATCTCTATCAATTATGTTTCAAACTAGTCCACAGGTAATCATACAATGAGTAATTCAATCAGAAGAACATTAAAGACTCAATCACTCTAAGTTGAGAATTTTATCATTGAAAACATAAGTCTCTTCCTTCCTTCTAAGTAGTTATC
Source organism: Gossypium stocksii (assembly GCA_020496765.1). Taxonomy (NCBI): domain Eukaryota; kingdom Viridiplantae; phylum Streptophyta; class Magnoliopsida; order Malvales; family Malvaceae; genus Gossypium; species Gossypium stocksii. The sequence continues at coordinate 105,055,024 of CM035621.1, forward strand.
TCTTCATCTTAATTAACAGGAGTTGACATCCTCACTAAAGGTTCACTCTATTCACTCGAAGTGTTTAGGGTTCAACATTTAAGCACTCCTTAGTCAACCTGAAAAGTTATTACCATAAGCTTGCAAGAAAATCAAATCTCCACCACTAAATTTTGATATGATACATTGATCAAAAGGTCTTTTAATGGTTGTAACGGGGCTTGGTTAGGGGTGCTGTCACAGGCTGCAAAAAGAAGGTTAGAATCGAGACTGAACTTGAAAAATTATCTAGCTAGAAAAATCTCTATCATTTTAAAACATAATTTTAAGGCTAATTCTTAAGATAATATCGTTTCTGTTTTTGTAGCCTGAAAATAGAAAAATGCAAAAACTCATTGAACTATTTACAATTTACAATCGAATTTTACTGTATGTATTCAATTTTTTTTCTTTTCTTTTTTTTTTTTTGAAACTATTAAATCAAATATGATAACTTGGAAATTTACAATTTTGCAACTAGAGAAGAGAGTAAAGCTAGATAATAATTCTATTCAAATCTCGACAAAAATAGAGGTTAAAGTAATTGAATGGGATTTAACAAGAAATAGGTTATTGGTTAATAATTAGAAGGTGAGTCAAAGAATAGGTTGTCAAGCTCAACAGGGTTCACTAGGGGTTAATTTATAGAGGTAGGCTTTTTGTGGAGTAAGTGGGTTAAATCCTAGGTGCCTTTATCATTTCGGTATATCAAATCAATGATGTGGTCTCGACATGTATAATCAAAGCAAGTTCTGGAATAACAATTCAGTATTGACTCACTCAAAGCAATAATAAAAGTGAGCACGAAAAAAAATGTATGCTCAAAAAGGCTCAAAAATCTCACCAGAATTATGGCTTTTGATGTCAATCCTGCGAATTTCAAATCTCAAGATAATACTTAAAATTAGGGAAAATAACTTATGCAAAAATTGGGGGTTCTAAAAAATTTCAACTTATCATGCTTGATTCCCTAATGTTTTAAAGTTCGAATATTTAAAGTACAATCACCTATTTCTTAATTCTCAACACATCAATAGAGGTCATAAATTAATCAGCAATAGTTCCCAATAGGAGACTGAAGATAGTGCTATTGAGACAATTCTCTTAGTTATAATCATTTCAGGAGTTTCAAAGATGGTAAAAAAAAAAATTAAAAGTGCTATACACCCCCACACTTAAGATGTACATTGTCCCCAATGTACAAAGAAAATATTAATAGCAATAGAAGCATAAGATCAAAAGGTAGGGAAAGGTATGAAACTTCCTGAAATTGGGATAGGTTTGCGCGACGGGAATTGTGGCGTGGTATTCCCTTTTTCGTAGAGATTTGAGCTGTATAGCTCCTTTGAAACTGTGAAGGGATTTGTTAGTCTTGGGAGGTTAAAATGAAGAGGGATTACTTCGTTAGGAGATAACCGTTATGATAATAAAATAGAAAATTTACGAAAATTCAAAATAAATAAAAAGATAAGATAATTAAAAGCTGCAAAGGAAAAAGAAAAATTAACAGTAAAGGTTAAAATAGAAGATTAGTGTGTACTAGGTAGAAAAAGAAAAATAGAAGATAAAATAAAATAAAACAAAAACAAAATTAAAAATAAAATAAAATAAAAATAAAAATAATAAAAGAGGATCTAATCCTCTGATGGGTTTCGTGGTGGTGGGACGATGCCAAGGTGTTGACATATGTGCGCTAAGGTGGCGTCGATGTAATTGAGGCGCTGCTTAAAGTGGTCCAGGCGCTCGGATATGTTAACACTGGATGCTGCCGTCTGCGATGGTCGTCTAGGGCGTGGTGGCTCAGCTGACGCGTCCTCTGCTGGTGGTGGCGGTGGGACATCATCAGAAATGTCCTCTAGATCCTTGCCTTCTTGGACAAGGAGGAAGTGGAAGTGGTCGCCATCGAGACATCGCTCGACCATCCTCATCGAAAGCATGCTCTGGATGCCCTGGGAGGATATCTGGCCAAGTAAGGTGTAGGAGGAGGTCTGGGATGTAGTGTTAAATAGGTCGAAGTAACGGCCTAGTCGAGTCATGTACGGGCCCATGGATACGACTCCCTTGCAGTGCCTCTCGGTCTGATGTTGCATGGTGAGTGCGATGAAATATGCAAGGTCAATGGGGCAGCCATTCGCCATGCACCATAAGAAGTAGACGTCGTGTGTGTTGACGACGCCTGTGCTCTCTCAGCGACCTGTAATAGTATGAGTAAGGAGTGCGTGGATATACCTGAGAGAGGGAGGGAGAGTGGAGGCCTTGCTGACGCTGGGGTTGTATAGTTGTCTTCCTAGGGCAATCTCTTTCCAGCAATCAAAGGGTCGGATATGGATGCGCCTAGAAGGGGTGGGGAAGCTCTCCTCAGCCATAAACTGCTCGGTGTAAAGGTCGAGTGCCACACTGAATTCTGGGACGCTGAGTTGTCGAACGAGCCCTCCCAAACGAAATTGGACTGTCCCAGGATCATCGAACCGTGTCATAACCATCTGAAGGTGGAATGTGGCACAGAACTCGAGAGTGAGTTTAAGGTATGTGGGCTCCACGATCTGAAAGAACTGGTCCCATGGGTCAGTGGCGAGCAGGGCTCGGACATCATTTACCAGGCATACTTGTTCGAGGGCCCTCCAGTCGATGCATCGGCCCATCATGCTATTGCGAGCACGTAGCAGCTGGTAGCACTCTTCCTGGGAGTCTTGTGAAAATGTAAGAAATGGGTGACGCACCTCGGAAGTGGGCCTAGTCGAAGAACTCCCTGGCCCCTTTCGTTTCTTACAGGCGGGGACGGCAGCTTTCTTGGCTCAGGAAGATGACATGGGATCTACAAAAAATATTAGGAAAAACAGTAATTGATATTAAAAATAAGAAATGCAAATATTTAAAAATAAGGAGGCTGAGTAATACAATAAAAAAAATGTTCCTAATATGAATGAGAATTAACCTTGGTAGTAGAATCTAATCATTTTTAAGGTTGGCATAATAATTCTTTTTATGAATGAATGTATATATACTGAACTATATAACAAATGGCATATTTAGGTGTGTTTAAGTGGCATATTTGCAATTTGTATTAGGTGGCAACTAACTATGGTGTTAAATGGCATAAAATTGGCAAATGGAATCTAAATGGCAAGCAAAATCACAATTTGAAATTATTCTACATTGTTCTCTATTTCCTAGTTCTATAATTGCCTAAATCAATAATAACATTAATAGAAATGTAAGGAATGCAGAAAAAATAAAATAAATGAGAGAAAGGGAGAAAATAGAACCAGATTTGGTGTCACACGATCGTGGGTACTGTTGCACGGGCGTGTGAATCGAGAAAATCTAGTATGGTGGCGTTTAGAGGGCTGTGGTGGTGTTTGTGGAGGTTTGGGGAGGTTTTGAGAGAAAAATCTTAGGGTTTGGATGAAATGGGAAGGGAGAAATGGCCCTGTATATATACATTTTGGGTCACACGGGCATGTCGCACGCCCGTGTGAGTCGTGTTTAGCCCGTGTTTTTCGAAAATCGGAGGTTTTTTTGGCGTGCCCCGTTCGATGCGCACACTCGTGTTTATTTTGAGCACGGCCGTGGAGATCAGTCCTTCGTTAAACGCACGGGCGTGGTAAGGTATACACGGCCGTGGAGATCAGTCCTTTGTTAAATGCATGGGCGTGTAATAAAGTGCACGGGCGTTTTTGAATTGGCAGTAGCTTCCACGGGCTTATGGCACGGGCGTGTGTCTCTATGTTTGCCCGTGCAGAAGGTGCAGGGTTGCCACGGCCATTTCGCACGGCCGTGTGTGTGCCTATCTTACCCGTGTAGATGTCGAAGAGTCGCCACGGCCATTTCGCACGGCCGTGGGATTTTATCGATAGCCCGTGTTTTGGGGAAACGGTACCCTGTTTGCATACGGTTGCCCACACGATCGTGTCTCTGCTTTTCGGTATGCGCACGGCCTTAGGCACGCCCGTGTGCCTGGCCGTGTGGTCTATATTTTCTGCAGGAAAAATGTTAGTTTATGCAATAAAACATGAAAAATTTAAAAAGAGAAGAAAGTTACTATGTTAGTGCTCGGGTTGCCTCCCGAGAAGCGCTTATTTAGAGTCTAAGCTCGACTCTTCCTAGAGATGTCAAGAAGAAACAGGATGGAGCCTAAGCTCCTCCTTGTTTTTTGTAAAATTCTCAATTTTATAATGTTTTAGCCTATGGCCATTTACCTTGAAAGTACCGTGGTTGGGGTGTGTTACCTCGACAGTGCCGTATGGAAAGACTTTGAGAACGGTAAACGGACCTGACCACCTTGATTTAAGTTTTCCAGGGAATAGTTTTAACCTTGAGTTGTAGAGTAGTACGAGATCACCTGTTTCGAACTGCTTGGGTCGTTTTAGCCTTTTGTCATGGTGTCGCTTCACGGCTTCCTTATATAATCGTGAGTTTTCGTACGCGTTGTAGCGCCATTCATCTAGCTCATTTAGCTGCAGAAGTCACTTTTCACCTGCACTTTTAAGATCAAGGTTTAGAAATTTTATAGCCTAGAATGCTTTATGCTCGAGTTCAAATGGTAGATGACAGTTTTTTCCATAAACGAGTTTATATGGAGATGTTCCTATGAGTGTTTTAAACGCAGTTCTGTAAGCCCATAATGCATCATCTAATTTTCTAGACCAGTCCTTCCTATTTGATTCTATTGTTTTTTCTAGGATGCGCTTCAGTTCTCTGTTTGTCACTTCGACTTGGCCGCTAGTTTGTGGGTGGTAAGGGGTGGCTGTTCTGTGGTATACTCCATACCTTCTTAAAATTTTTTCAAATTGGGTATTGCAAAAATGTGTGCCCCTATCACTTATGATTATCCTAGGTGTTCCAAATCGAGAAAAAATCTTCTTCAAAAATCGTACTACCATTCTAGCATCATTTGTAGGTAAGGCTTGAGCTTCTACCCATTTTGACATGTAATCTACTGCTACTAGTATGTACTTATTTCCGAATGAATTAGGGAAGGGTCCCATGAAGTCTATACCCCATACATCAAACATTTCACATGAAAGTATATAGTTTTGAGGCATTTCATTAAGTTGGGAGATATTACCTGTTCGTTGGCATTTATCACAAGAAGTCACATACCTGTTGGCATCTCTGAAAAGTGTAGGCCAGTAAAAACCTGATTCGAGTACTTTATGGGCGGTTCTGGTTCCACCGTGGTGTCCTCCTGTGGGTCCTGAGTGGCAGTGTTCCAAAATTTGATATGCTTCTACGTCATCAACGCATTTTTGTATGACCTGATCTACGCAAATTCGAAAGAGAAAAGGGTCTTCCCAAAAGTAGTTTTTCACATTAGCAAAGAATCGCTTCTTTTGCTGATGGGTTAGCCCTTTTGGGGTTATATTGGCTGCTAAATAATTTGCAAAATCGGCAAACCAAGGAAGTGTCGTACCTGCTAAAGTTAGGAGTTGTTCCTCAGGGAACATATCGTTTATCTTCTCGAGGTACCTGGGCTGTGTATTTTCTAGTCTCGAGAGGTGATCTGCTGCTAAATTTTCAGCTCTTTTCTTGTCTTTAATTTCCAAGTCGAATTTCTCCATGATATCTTCGTATGGGCATGTGAACGTCGTTTTTTCCTGATCTTCTGGAGCTATTGGAATTTGGAAGTAACCGGAGAGGCCATCTAGGAAGCAATAATACATGTGACCGACTAATCTTTCTAACATTTGATCGATAAAGGGTAAAGGAAAATGATCTTTTTGAGTGGCGTCATTCAGCTTTCGGTAATCTATGCATACTCTCCATCCTGTGACTGTTCGTGTTGGCACGAGTTCTTCTTTGTCATTGGATACCACGGTTAGCCCACCTTTCTTAGGAACAACCTGCACTGGGCTTACCCAAGAACTATCAGAAATAGGATAAATGATACCTGCATCAAGAAGTTTAATTACCTCAGCCTTTACGACTTCCTTCATGTTAGGATTTAATCGTCTCTGAGCTTGTACTACTGGTTTATATTCATCTTCCATTAAAATCTTGTGAGTACAGAAAGAGGGATTAATTCCCTTGATATCTGAAATTTTCCAGGCTATGGCTTGCCTATGTTTTCTTAATACCTGGAACAGTTCTTCCTTTTCTTTAGAGCTTAAATTTGATGCAATAATGACTGGCAAAGTTGAGTTCTCCCCTAAAAAGGCATATTCTAAGTGTTCTGGCAGTTGTTTTAATTCTAATTTAGGAGGTTCCTCAATGGAAGGTTTCTGTCTTAGCTTATCGTGCATCTTTAAATTTTCATAGCTTATATGTCTAGTGATAGTTTTGCTAGAGTCTAATTCTTTTCTTACTTTCTCCACTTCTAAGGAGGTTCCACCCTCCCCCTGAACAAGACACAGTTCCAGTGTGTCGGTGATAGAGATTTCCTGAAAATCATCTTGAACAAAGTGATCAACCATATCAACAAAATAACAAGAATCATCTTGTTCTTTGGAAAATTTCATGGCATCATAGATTTTAAAAATCACTTCCTCTTCACCAACTCTAAGAACTAATTTACCATCTCCGACATCAATAATAGCTCTAGCAGTGGCTAAAAATGGGCGTCCTAAAATTAAAGGTACGTCAATATCCTCATCCATGTCAAGCACAACAAAATCTACAGGGAATATAAATTTATCGACTTTTACTAGCACGTCTTCAATGATTCCCCTAGGATATTTATAATTGGATGCTCATCCTAGTGGGTTTAGGTTCCCCTAGACCTAGTTGTTTGAACATTTTATAAGGCATGAGATTAATACTTGCACCTAAATCAGCCAATGCTTTATTAATAATTAAGCTACCAATTAAACAAGGAATAGTAAAACTCCCTTGATCCTTTAGCTTTGTTGGCAGTTTATTTTGGAGAATGGCTGAACATTCCTCGTTGAGTTCCACTGTGGCTAATTCTTCCAGCTTTCTTTTGTTCGTCAGGAGCTCCTTTAGGAATTTCACGTATTTCAGCATCTGTGAAATTGCTTCAACAAAGGGTAAGTTAATATGTAATTGTTTGAAAAGTTCAAGAAACTTACCGAATTGGGCGTCTGTTTGGTCCTTCTTTAACCTTGCTGGGTATGGGATGCGCGGTTTGTATTCCTTGAGTGTTGGAGGGGTGTCATCCCTAGATTCCTCTACTTTGTCTTTCGGCAGTTCGTGAGTATGCTTCTTTTCTGGTTCTGCTAGCACCTTACCATCTCTTAGAGTGATTGCTTTGACATGTTCTCTGGGATTTGGTTTAGTGTTGCTTGGAAGCCCGCCATGAGGCCTTTCTGAGATTAATTTTGCAAGCTGACCGATTTGGTTCTCGAGTCCTTGGATAGAGGCCTGTTGGTTCTTTAATGCTATTTCAGTGTTTTGGAAACGGGTTTCTGAGGCGGCCATGAATTTAGTGAACATGTCCTCAAGGTTCGGCTTCTTTTCTTGTTGAGGTGGTGGCTACTGGAATACCGGAGGCTATTGTCTTTGATTTCCTTGTCCTCTCCATGAAAAATTTGGGTGATTTCTCCAACCTGCATTATAAGTATTACTATAAGGATTATTTTGAGGTTGAGAATTATTACCCATATAATTGGCTTGTTCGGCTCCCATGTTGTGTAGATAGTCTGAATTAAACATATTTCCTGGGGCTGCATCACATTGCATCACTGGTTGAGCCTGCGTGGAACCAACAAAATTATCAAATTTTTTATTTAAAAGTTCTACTTGGTTAGTGAGCATAGTAACAGCATCAATATTATAGACTCCTGCGGCTTTCGTCGGCTTTGTCCTCATGACTTGCCATTGATAGTTATTCAATGACATTTCCTCAATAAATTCGTAAGCTTCGTCAGGTGTTTTATTATTGATGGTTCAGCCTGCGGCTGTATCGATCATCTGCCTAGTTGACGGGTTTAACCCATTATGGAAAGTTTGAACCTGTAGCCATAAAGGTAATCCGTGGTGAGGGCATCTTCTTAAAAGATCTTTGTACCTTTCCCAGGCATCATAAAGCGTTTCTAAATCCGTCTACACAAAAGAAGAAATATCGTTTCGTAATTTAGCAGTTTTAGCAGGGGAAAATATTTAAGCAACAATTTTTCAAACATTTGGTCTTATGTAGTAATTGAGCCTCGTGGTAGAGAGTTTAACCACTATTTTACCTTATTTCTTAGGGAAAATGGAAATAGCCTTAGGCGAATGGCGTCATCAGTAACGCCATTGATTTTAAAAGTGTCGCATAGTTCCAAAAAATTGGCTAGATGTGAGTTGGGATCTTCATCCTGTAAACCGTCAAACTGCACAAGTAGCTGAATCATCTAAATAGTACTAGGTTTTAATTCAAAATTATTAGCAGCAATAGCAGGTCTAACAATACTAGTTTGAGTACCAATCACACTAGGTTTAGCATAATCATACATAGTACGCGGAGCTTTTTCTAGTTCAGCGGGAGTACGCGGAGCTTTTTCTAGTTCAGCGGGTAGTGCTGGAGGTTGGTGAATATTTTGATCTGCGGCCATCTCTTCAGTAGGTTCTAGCTCTTGCTCAAGTTCCTGCTCTGGATAATGTAAACTTCATCTAATTTCTCTACGATTTCTGCAAACTGTAGCTTCCAAATCTTCGTCAAAAAGTAGTGGCCCTGATGGGTTGTTTCTAGTCATAAACTAGAAAAACCTAGAAAGAGAATAAAAATAAAGATAAAAATTAAAAATTAAAAAAATAAAAAAAACAAAATAATAGAGAAATAAATATTATAAATATTATAAATAGTAATGGCTAAAGTAATAGAAATCAAGCTTTTGTAAAATTTCAGTTAAGTCCCCGGCAACGGCGCCAAAAACTTGATATCCGCTTGATATCACGACGTTTTAAGGCAAGCGCACCTGTCGACAGTAGTATAGTCTAGTGATAAGATCGAGTATCGTACCCAAGGGAATCGAAAGTACTATTACTCACTTCCTTTCTATTATTTAACCTAAAAATTAAATAAGGGTTTGTCTAAAACTAACTCTAAAATCAACTAAGGAAAAACAGGAAAAATAAAGTGGGAAGACCTTTTAGGGAAAAGCTAATTGATATGATCAATACTTAAGGGAGAATCGACCTAGACTTCACTTGTTATTAATTTCTTGATTTATACGAGTTATTTACTTGACTTGATCCGTAGAGATCCCTAATCTATGCTAAACCCTCCGTCGAGGTGAAGAGCAACTAGGCCTAACAACGTTTGTCTAAAACTAACTCTAAAATCAACTAAGGAAAAACAGGAAAAATAAAGTGGGAAGACCTTTTAGGGAAAAGCTAATTGATATGATCAATACTTAAGGGAGAATCGACCTAGACTTCACTTGTTATTAATTTCTTGATTTATACGAGTTTTTTACTTGACTTGATCCGTAGAGATCCTTAATCTATGCTAAACCCTCCGTCGAGGTGAAGAGCAACTAGGCCTAAGTTGTTAATTAAAGTTCCTTTATTAATTAACTCTCTAGGTTGCATTAATTCGATCCATGGTTCCCCATATTAGGTTTGACCCTAATCCGGTAGATTTATGTCGCCCTATGTCTAGGGTTGCATGCAACTCCGCTTAATTATGGTAGATCTACTCTTATCACAGGGACTTTTGCTCCTCTGCTCTAAGCACATCCAATTCTTAAATTAATAGCTAGGACTATTAAATCAAGGATTAAAAACACATAATTAAGAACAATTCAAGTAATTCTCATAAAAATCAAGAATAAATAACAAGATCTATCTTAGGTTTCATCCCCCTCAAGTATTTGAGGGGTTTAGTTCATAATAATAAAAGAAAACATCTCAGAAGTTGTAAAATAACAAATCATAAAAGAAACTAAAAACCCCTGAAGGAATTTAGAAGAATCCTCTATGTTGATGCAGAACTTCGGCTCCTGAGATGAATTGATTGGCTTCTCCCTTCGAGTAATCCCTTGCTTCTACCTGTGGTGTGGCAGAAAGACGAGAGGAAAAGAATATAGAGGGTGTGTAAAAGGTGGAAGAAGACCTCCTCTATGTTGCCTTATGGGATCTTTATATAGAGAACTTTTAGGGACTCTTTCTTAGCCCCTAAGCATCCCAATTCGAGTGAAATTCGTCTTTCCCGCGACTAGAACAGACCCATGTTCCCGTGTGGGTTCGATAGAGGCCGTGTGATTTAGCTCGCCCGTGTATAGTAGCCGTGCTTGTCGGGGCTTTGTCCGTGTGATCTTCGTGAGGCACGCCCGTGTGACACGGCCGTGTGGCATCTCTTGACCCGTGTGATTCATGCTTTTTGGTCCATTTTTTCACCGTTTTAGGCCCGTTTTCTGTTCTTTCATCTTCCCTATGCTCTCCTGAGTATAAGATATGAAAAAGAGGGGTTAAGAGCACCAGTTCTTATAAAATTAGTAAGAAACCATCCAAATTATAGGCTAAATGTGAGGTAAAAATATGTATAATTTTGTGTTTATCATAACCCAGATGAAAATACTCTGTCCCATTATCAGACCTCAATATCTTTGACTTGCTACCTATTTCAGTTTCTACTACAGCTTTAAACTTCCAGAATACTGAGGCTACCTCATACTTATGCCAGATGAAGTAAACCCAGTAACATCTTAAGTAATCATCAATGAATAAGATGAAATACCTACTGTCATTTAGAGATTGGGTCTTCATAGGACCACACAAATCAGTATGTTGAAGTTGTAGTTTTTCTGAGGCTCTCCAGGCCTTGTTTGAAAGAAATGGGAGCCTGACCTGCTTTCCTAGCTAACATACCTTACAGACTTCTTCTTTTTTTTTTTCAACTAAACTAGTAAAGTTTTCAACTTGATCTTCCTTGGTTAGCTAGACCATCGACTTGTAATTTGCATGGCCAAGCCTTTGGTGCCATAGCTTGGATTCATCAGTAGAAGTTGTATAAGCTGAGTCTGAGGCTTTGTCCCAGTCATTAATAAAGCTTTTATCAGCCATAGTGACTGTCATAAGCTTGGATCCACTTGGATCACTGATTTGGCACACTTTGCCCTTGAACACAACTGAATAGCCCTTTTCAAGCAACTAAGCTATGCTGAGCAAGTTTCTGTCAATCTCAGGCACCAAAAGAACACTTGAAACTAGTTTGTTACATGTAGGAGTATTTATCAACACATCTCCCTTGCCTTCTACCTTGATGAAGTGGCCATTTCCTACCATCACACTTGTTTTGAAGCTTCTATCAATTATGTAATGCCCCAAAAATTTAAGCTTTTAATGTGTGTGTGTTGTAACATAAAATGCATGTTAGCACTACTGGGTTAGTGATCTTGGAGTGTTTAGGGGTCTTTGGGAAGCCCTGGGTCCAAGCCCTAACTTTTGGAAAATTTTTATTTTTAGTACTAACGGAACCCTGACTCTGGGTTGTATGCTTCTTAAATTTTGATGGGTAAAACTTGACACAAGGAGCGCCTAGGGTGCAATGGTAGTGGCTTGTGCAGTGTGCTAGGGGTCTGAGGTTCGAATCCTTGCTTGTGCAAATGAAGATTATTTTTGCTGGTGGCCATGGGAGGAGATTGTGTATGGCCAAAACACCAAGGGTTTGAACAGATTGGACTGAGGTTGTTGTTAGCCGAATTTAAAGAGATGGATGGGAGGAAATTAAGGAGAAAACCAAGCAAGTTTGAATATGAAGAAGAGTCTTACCGGGTTTGAACTTTGGCACTTAGTGTTTCAGTTGTGTAGGGATGTTGGGGGAGTTGTTTAGTGTGTAGAAGATTGAACGAAATTAAGGAGTTTTTTTGGGGTATAATTCAGCTATGAATTGGTAATTGGTCATTTTATTTTGGGATTTCACCAAATTGTGGTTCTGCTTACTCTTGTTTTCTGAAGCCGAGTTGTGCTAAGAAGTCTTTTCAGTATCGGTCGTTTCTGGCTAGTGTTTTGGGTACATTCATTTTGGGGTTGTCTCAGTTGCTATTCTTCTTCTACTTTTAGACAACTGTTTTCCCTTGATACCTTTTGTAATCGAATAACCTCCTTTCTTTTCTCTCTCTAACCCTTTCAATTTTTTTAGCCTTAGTCTTGATTGAATCTCTCCTTCTTCTCCCTAACTCAATTGATCACCTCTTTGATAGAATACATTTTCTTCTTCCCTTACTTCTTATTTGGATACTTTGGCCAAATTCTATATTCTCTATTTTAGTCTGGTTTTTACAAGTAGACTTTGGTAAATCGGGCTCCTCAAGGTGTGATAAAGGGACAAGTGACTGACAGCTGTCGACATCCTACTCCTAGTTCTTGATCAAGATTTAGTCTAGGGGTTTAATCTTCACTAACAGTTGGAGAGGACTTAACAAAGCTTGATTGATTGAGGTGCGGTGCTAGGGATTTGTAGCGCGTTTGGTAAAGAAGGTGTGTACACACACTACTCAAATCGTAGAACAACAAAAAGCTTAAATGTCGAAAAGCTAAAAATTCAAAAGTACGGCAACGGTTGTCACACGAGCGTATGAATGCATGTGTGGAAAATTTGATAAAATAGTAGAGGCCACCAGGAGCGACCTCATGGGCTTAGGCGATTTTGGACCAAAATGGGCCATGTAGACTGATATGCGTGATATGAAGTAATAAAATTTATAATAATGATCGTACCAAAAAGTAACTATTATCACGACTTTGAGGCAAGCGCACCTATCGAACAGTAGTATAGCTTAGTGGCAAGACCGAGTTATCGTACCAAAGGGAACCAAAAGTACTAGTACTAACTTCCTTTCTATTATCTAGCCTGAAAAATAAAAGAGGTTTTTATGAAGACTTAAACTAATTCTAAAATTAAACTAAGAATGCACAAAAAGTAAAATGGGGAAAAACTCTTTGGGAAAGACTGATTGATTGGACAATACTCAAGGGAGAATCCACCTAGACTTCACTTGTTATCAATTCTTGAGCTAGATGATTTATTCACTTGACTTGATCCGTAGAGATCCCTAACTTATGTTAATACCTCCGTCGAGGATAAGAACAACTAATCCTAGGTTGATTAACTGAAATCCCTTTCTAGTTAAAACCCCTAGTCTTGCATTAACTCAATCTATGGATCCCCTTATTAGGTTTGACCCTAATCCGGTAGATTTTTTTCGCCTTATGTCTAGGGTTGCATGCAACTCCGCTTACTTATGCTAGATCTACTCTTAAACAGGGACTTTTGCTCCACGGTATAAGCACATCAATTTCTTGAATTAATACCTAGGACTATTAAAACAAGAATTAAAAACACATAATTAAGAACAATTCAAGTATTTATCATATAGCTCAAGATAAAATAATAACAAGATTTGTCTTAGGTTTCATCCCCCTCAAGTATTTAGAGGATTTAGTTCATAATTAGTAAAGAAAACATCTCAGAAGAAATAAGATAACAAAACATAAAGAACCCAAAAACCCCTGAAGGAATTTAGGGAGATCCTCTGTCTTGATGTAGAATTCAGCTTCTGGGATGAATCAATCAGCTTCCCTTGGAGTAATCCCTGCTTCCACTCTCTGTGTTGGCAGAAATAAGGCACTCATTTGTGGGAGAAAGAGTACATCCTTAGAGTTGCCTCCTAGAGTCTTTATATAGAGCTTTGGGATGCCTTTCTTAGCCTCTAAGTATCCAAATCCGAGTGAAATTGCACTTCCTCACGACAGGGACACGCCCGTGTGGATCGATAAGAGGCCGTGTGTGGGCCTTTCGAGGGTGGCACAGCCGTGTGACCTGGTCGTACTTGTCGGGACTGGGCCGTGTTGGACCTTATATGGCATGGCCGTGTGGTGAATCCTTGGGCCGTGTCATTTTTTCACTTTGGCCCATTTTCTTTGTTTTTGGCCTATTTTTTGTTCTTTTCTCTTCCCTATGCTCTCCTGAGTATAAAACATGAAATAGAAGGATTAAGAGCACCAATTCTCACAAATTTAATGATAATTCATCCAGAAATTAGGCTAAACATGAGGTAAAAATATGTATAATTTGTCATTTATCAAATACCCCCACACTTAAGCCTTTGCTTGTCCTCAAGCAAAATCTCAATCCATAATCAAGGATCATTCTTCTCAATTGACAATCTTTATCAATAATGTTTCAAACTAATTCAGAGGCAGTCATACAATGAAAATTCAATCAGAAGAACATTAACGATTCAATTACTTTAAGTTGAGAATTTTATCATCGAAACATAAGTTTCCTCCCTTCTTCTAAGTAATCATCTCTCAATTGAAATCAACAAGATTTGACATCTTCACTAAAGATTCACTCTATTCACTCAAAGTGTTTAGGGTTCAAGAATTAAGTACTCTCTAGTCAACTTGAAAAGTTATTACCATAGGCTTGCAAGAAAATTAAATCTCCACCACTATAGTTTGATATGATACATCGGTCAAAAGGTTTTTTAACGGTTGTAATGGGGCTTGGTTAGGGGTGTTGTCACAAGCTGCAAAAGGGGGTTAGAATCGAGATTAAACTAAAAAGTTATCTAGCTAGAAAAATCTCTATCACTAGAACATATTCCTCGAGCTAAGCCTTATGATGACATCATTCTAGCCTTGGTAGCCTTAAAATAGAAATATGCAAAAACTATTGAACTATTAGAGGTTACAACTTAATTTCTTTAATATACATACGTTTTTTTTTATAAGAACAATTCAAATACAATACAATAAATTGAATATTTACAACTTTACAATCTAGAAAAGAGAATAAAGCTAGATAATAATTCAACTCGTATCTCGACAAAAATAGGGATCAAAGTAATTGAATAGAATTCAACAAAAACAGGTTAGGGGTTAAAATTAGAGGTAAGTCAAAGAATAGGTTGTTAGGCTCAATGGGGTTCACTAGGGGTTAATTTATGGAGGTAGGCTTTTTTTTTTTGGAGTAAGTGGGTTAAATCTTAGGTGCCTTTATCATCTCAGTATATCAAATCAATGATATGGTCTTGACATGTATAATCAAAGCAAGTTCTAGAATAACGGTTCAGTATTGACTCACTCAAAACAATAATAAAAGTGAGCACGAAAGAATGTATGCTCAAAAGGATCAAAAATCTCACCAGAATTATGGCTTTTGATATCAATCCTGCGAATTTCAAATCTCAAGATAACACTTAAAATTAAGGAAATTAACTTATGAAAAAAATTGGAATCTCAAAAATTTCAACTTATCATGCTTGATTCCCTAATGTTTTAAAGTTTGAATAATCAAAGTACAAGCACCTATGTTTTAATTCTCACATACCAATAAAAATCATAAATCAATCAGAATTAATTCCTAACAGGAGATTGAAGATAATGCAAAGAGTGAAAGTGAGAATTTGAGAATAATGCAACAAGTTAATAATTTTCAAGGACTTCAAGGAGAATGTAATGACTGAAAGTAAGTTTCCCCTGCCACCACACTTAAGATGTACATTGCCCTCAATGTACAAAGATTCATTAGTAGCAATAGAAGCACAAGATCATAAGATAGGGAAAGGCATGAAACTACCTGAATTTTGGATGAATTTGTGAGACGGAGATTGGAATTGGAAGAGACGGCATTTGTAGCAGGGTTGTCCTATTTCCATATGGATATAAGCTGTAGAGCTCCTTTGAAACTACGAAAGTATTTATCAGTCGTGGGGAATTTGGATTAAAAGAATATGTTTGTTAAGGGGGAGCCGATATGAAGAAATTAAAAATAAATAAAGAAAATAAATTAAATTCTAAAAAATACTAAAATTCAAATAATGAAAAAGATAGAATGAATTAAAAATAAAATAAAAGGAAAAAGGAAAATAAAAGAGAAGAAAAGAAAAGGTAAAAATAGGGATCAGTGAAAAAAATTAAGATAAAAATAAAGTTAGGAGGAATAGAGGTCTCTAATCCTCAGATGGGTCATGCGGTGGCGGTGGTGAAGTGATGTGGAGATGTTGGCATATCTGCTATAGTGTCGCATCAATATGATTGAAGCGCTGGAAGCATTGCTGCTCAAATCGTGATAGGCGCTCAGATATATCAGCGTATGAAGCTGCAGCATGAACTGGGCGGCAAGGGGGTGGTGGCTCGGTGGGTGCATCCTCCTCCAGTGGTGGGACATCATCAGTAATGTCCTCGGGATCCTCCTGCTCGGCATCTCTAAGTAGCTGGTACTATGGAGGATCAGTCCCACGTCGGCGCTGGATCATTCTCAAGTGTAGCATGCTCTAGATGCCCTAAGGGGACATCTGGCCCACTAAAGTGTACGAGGATGTCTGGGCTGCGGTATTGAATAGGCCGAAGTAGTGGCCTAATCTCGTGATGTATGGGCCCATGGAAATTACGCCTTGCCGATGCCTCTCTGTCTGATGATGGATTGCATGGGCAATGAAGTAAGCTAAGTCGATAACGTGCGCATTCACCATGCACCATAGGAAGTAGGCGTCGTGGGTGCTAACGACCCCTATGCTCTCACGCCTGCCTATCAGTGTATGTGCAAAAAGGGTATGCAGGTACCTCAAAGGTGGGACGAGGTTAGTCGCTTTAGAACGACTAGTGTCGTATATTGATGATGCAGGGACTAGGGCCTCCCAACACCTAGATTGTGATAGATGGCTATGGCGGTGAAGCTTGGAAAGGTCCTCCTCTTCCATAAATTGCTCGGTGTAGAGACCGAGGGCTATGCTGAACTCTGGGACACTGAGATGGCGTACGAGACCTCCCAAATGGAACTGGACTGTTCTTGGATCATCGTATCTGTTCATCACGGTCTGAAGATGGAACGTGAAGCAAAACTCAAGAGTGAGTTCCAAGTATGTAGGCTCCACGATCTGGAAAAACTACTCCCATGGATCGGTCATCAATATGGCCCGGACCTCGTCTGTTAGGTATATTTGCTCGAGGGCGGCCCAATCTATGCATTGACCAGCAGTTAGAGGGCGAGCTCGGAGTATCTAAAATTGTTCCTCTTGGGATGCTTGCAGAAATTGGAGGAATGGATGGCGGTTCTCAGCAGTGGGCCGCGACGAAGATGAACCACCGGGTCCCTTGCATTTCTTCGAAGGCGGGACGGCAGCCTTTTTACCGCGTGATGTTGACATAATGCCTAAAACACAAAGTAACATACATTACTCCTAAAAATTGAAATTAAATTGAATCAAAAACTATAATAAATATCTATATTAAAACGACAATTTGCCTAAAACATTTTTGAGATAAAATGGGGACTAACCTAAATAATATAAATTATCCATCTAACATAATATTAGATTTAAGAAACATGGGTATGTATTTATACTAAATGCATGAGAATTTAGATTGGAAAAATGGCAATCAAATGTAACTCTAAATGGCATGAAATCACAAAGTTCTCTATAATATTCTAGATTATTCATGCTAATTCAATCAATTCCATGCTTAAAACAATGCTAAGCCTAAATATAATATGATATAATATGATATTGAAATAAAAATAGAAATAAGCAGTAAAAAATTTGAAAGAAAAATGAGAAAATAGAACCAAATGGGAGAGGTATGATGCGGAGTACGGCCGTGGGTGAGGTGGCACGGTCGTGGGAGCACTGTAGACACCGGCAGCGGCGCTAGGGAGGATTGAGGTAGGGTTTTGGGTGCTGGGTGTTGGATTTTAGGGTTTTTGATGAGAAAGATGATGAATAGTAGCCCCTATATATAGATTTTGGGTCACACGGGCAAGGCACACACCCGTGTAGCTCGGGTTTTGCCCGTGTTGTTTGAAATTTAGGGATTTTGAAGCGCCTGGTTCGAAGCACATGCCCATGTACCGAGGGCGTGTTGAGGCACACGGCTATGGCACACGGCCGTGTCCTAAGGTGTTCGCTTCGCACACAGTCGTGTGATAGGTCACACGCCCGTGTTGGTTTTGACAGTGTCGACCACGATCTTGGGGCACGGGCATGTCACATGCCCGTGTTTTGGGAAAAAATTTACCCTGCTTGTACACGGCCTGGTGCACAGCCGTGTCTCTGCTCATAACATCCACACAGCATTGGACACGCCCGTGGGCATAGCCGTGTGGTCCTTAAATTCAGCATTTAAAAGGGTTAGTTGATGTATAAAAATACTAAAATAAAAAAAATAAAAGAAAAGTTACTAAGTTAGTGTTCGGGTTGCCTCCCGAGAAGCGCTTATTTAGAGTCTAAGCTCGACTCTACCTGGATGTATCACGAAGGGATTTCGTGGAGCTGAAGCTCGTCCCTATTATCCTTAAAATTCTCACATCTATAGTGTTTAAGTCGATGGCCGTTTACCTTGAATGTACCGTGGGTTGGGTGAGTTACCTCAACTGTGCCATATGGAAAGATAGTTTGAACAGTGAATGGACCTGACCACCTTGACTTGAGTTTTCCAGGAAATAGTTTCAACCTTGAGTTGTAGAGTAAGACAAGATCACCCGTTTTGAACTGCTTAGGTTGTCTCAGTCGTTTGTCATGGCGTCACTTCATGGCTTCCTTATATAGTCGTGAGCTTTCATAGGCATTGCAACGCCATTCGTCTAGCTCATTTAACTGCATTAATCTTTTCTCACATGCAAGCTTAAAATCAAGGTTTAAAAATTTAATAGCCTAGAATGCTTTTTGTTCAAGTTCAAATAGAAGATGACAACTTTTTTCGTAGAGAAGTTTATAAGGAGATGTACCTATGGGCGTTTTAAAAGCAGTTCTATAGGCCCATAAAGCATCGTCTACCTTTCTTGACCAATCTTTTCTATTTGTTTCTATCGTTTTCTCTAAGATACGTTTTAGTTCCCGATTTGTTACTTTGACTTGACCACTAGTTTGTGGATGATAAGGGGTAGCTGTTCTATGGTGTACTCCACACCTTTTTAAATTTTTTTCAAATTGAGCATTGCAAAAATGGGTTCCTCTATCACTAATAATCACCCTAGGTGTTCCAAATCGAGAGAAAAGTTTCTTCAAAAAGCGCACTACCATTCTAGCATCATTAGTAGGTAAGGCTTAGGCTTCCACCCATTTTGACATATAATCTACGGCTACTAGTATGTACTTATTCCCAAATGAAGTAGGGAATGGACCCATGAAATCAATACCCCACACATCAAATATTTCACATGAAAGTATATAGTTCTGAGGCATTTCATTATGTTGAGAGATATTACCTGTTCTCTGGCATTTATCACAAGAGGTAACATACCTGTTGGCATCTCTGAAAAGTATAGGCCAGTAAAAACCTGATTCGAGTACCTTGTGGGCAGTTCTAACTCCACTGTGGTGTCCTCCTATGGGTCCCAAATGGCAATGATCTAATATTTGGTATGTTTTTGTCTCAGCTATGCATCTTCGAATAACTTGATCTACACAAATACGAAAAAGAAAAGGATCTTTCCAAAAGTAGTTTTTCACACCAGTGAAGAATCACTTCTTTTGCTGATGGGTCAACCCTTTTGGGGTTATGTTTGCTACTAATTAATTTACAAAATCAGCAAACCAAGGAACTATTTCGTCTGCTAAGGCTAAGAGTTCTTCTTCAGGAAACAAGTCGTTTATTTTATCGAGGTACTTGGGGTGTGGATTTTCTAATCTCGAAAGGTGATCTGCTGCCAAATTTTTAGCTCCTTTCTTATCCTTTATTTCTAAGTCAAATTCCTGTAATAATAAAATCCATCTGATCAATTGAGGTTTTGCATTAGTTTTAGTCAAAAGGTAACAAAGAGCAGAGTGGTCAGTATAAATGATGACTTTCGACAATATTAAATAAGATCTGAATTTGTCAAATGCAAAAATAACGGCTAGCAATTCTTTTTTTGTGGTAGTATAATTTGCTTGAGCGGCTGTCAAAGTTCTGCTACCGTAATAAATCGATTGAAAGTGCTTGTCTCTTTGTTGACCTAAAACTGTACCTACTGCAAAATCACTCGCATCGCACATTAGTTCAAAAGGCAGATTCCAATCTGGTGAAATCATAATTGGGGCATTGACTAACTTTTCTTTGAGAGTGTTAAAAGATTCTAAACATTCCTGATCAAAGTTGAAAACCAGATCTTTTTCTAGTAATTTCGTTAAAGGCTTAGCTATTTTAGAAAAATCCTTAATAAATTTACGATAAAAACCAGCATGTCCTAAAAAACTTCTTATAGCCTTAACTGAATTAGGGGGAGGTAATTTTTCAATGGTTTTGATTTTTGCTTTATCTACCTCTATCCCTTTACTAGAAATTTTATGTCCTAATACAATACCTTCTTGAACCATAAAGTGACATGTTTCCCAATTTAATACTAGATTTGTCTCTTCACATCTTATGAGAACACGTTTTAAATTATTAAGACAAAGTTGAAAAGAATTACCGAAGACTGAAAAATCATCCATAAATACCTCCATGATGTCTTCCACGAATTCGTTAAAGATAGCTAGCATGAATCGTTGGAAAGTAGCAAGAGTGTTACATAATCCAAAAGGCATTCTACGATAAGCAAACGTACCGTATGGACATGTGAATATCGTTTTCTCCTGATCTTCTGGAAATATCAGGATTTGGAAGAAACAAGAGAGGCCATCTAGGAAACAATAATACATGTGACCTGATAATCTTTCCAACATCTGATCAATAAAAGGTAAGGGAAAATGATCTTTTCGAGTTGCATCATTCAGCTTCTTATAATCAATGCAAACTCTCCATCCAGTGACTATTCTTATAGGTATTGACTCTTTTTTGTCATTAGGCACCACGGTTATGCCTCCCTTTTTAGGAACAACCTGCACAGGACTTACCCAAGAACTTTCAGAAATAGGATAAATAATACCTGCATCTAGAAGTTTAATTACCTCGGCTTTTACGACTTCCTTCATTTTTGGATTCAACCGTCTCTAAGCTTGCACCGATGGTTTATATTCATCTTCTATTAAAATTTTGTGGGTGCAAAAAGAAGGATTAATTCCCTTAATATCTGAAATTTTCCAGGCTATAGCTTTTTTGTGTTCTTTTAACACTTTAAGTAGTTCCTCTTTTTCTTCATTGCTTAAATCTGATGAGATAATCTCAGGTAATGTCGAATCATCTCCTAAAAATGCATACTCTAAATAATCTGGCAGTTGCTTTAGCTCTAATTTAGGGGGTTCATCAATTGAAGGTTTCCGTCTCAATTCATTATTCATCTTTATACTTTCATAGCTTATGTGCCTTGCAACAAATTCATTATGGTCTAATTCTTTCATTACTTCTTTAACTTTAATGGTAGCTTCATCTTCCCCTCACCTTGAACTAGACACAATTCCAACGTGTCTATAAAAGAAATTTCATAGAAATTATCTTGAACAAAATAATCAATAGCATCAATAAAATAACAAGAATCATCTTGTTCTCTAGAGAATTTCATAGCATCATAAATTTTAAAAACGATTTCTTCCTCACCAACTCTAAGTACTAATTTACCATCCCCTATATCGATAACAGCTCTAGCAGTAGCTAAGAATGGGTGTCCCAAAATTAAAGACACCTCAATATCCTCATCCATGTCAAGCACAACAAAATCAACAGAGAATATAAATTTATCTACTTTTACTAACACATCTTCAATAATTCCTCTAGGATATTTAACAGATCTATCAGCTAATTGAATACTCATCCTAGTGGGTTTTGGTTCCCCTAGACCTAGTTGCTTGAACATTTTATAAGGCATCAGATTAATGCTAGCACCTAAATCAACTAATGCTTTGTCAATAATTAAACTACCAATTAATCAAGAAATAGTAAAACTCCCTGGATCTTTCAGTTTTTCTGGCAGTTTATTTTGGAGAATAGCTGAGCATTCCTCGTTGAGTTCCACTGTGGCTAATTCTTCCAACTTCATTTTATTTGTTATAAGTTCTTTAAGAAACTTTGCGTACTTCGGCATCTACGAAATTGCTTCAACAAAAGGTAAGTTAAAATGTAATTGTTTAAAAAGTTTAAGAAATTTACCGAATTGAGCGTCTGCGCAGTCTTTGTTCAACGTTGCCGGATATGGAATAGGCGGTTTGTATTCCTTGAGCGTTGGTGGAGTGTTTTCCTTGGGTTTCTCTTCCTCTACCTTGTCTTCTGGTGATTCTGGAATAGGCTTCTTTTCTAGTTCGGCCAGTACTTTCCCATCTCTTAGAGTAATTGCCTTGACATGTTCTCTGAGATTTGGCTCAGTGTTACTGGGTAGTCCACCTTGTGGTCTTTCCGATATCAACTTTGCAAGTTAACCAATTTGGTTCTCAAGCCCTTGAATTGATGCTTGCTGGTTCTTTAGTGCCGTCTCAGTGTTTTGGAAACGAGTTTCTGACATGGCCATAAAATTAGTGAATGTCTCTTCAAGATTCAGTTTTTTCTCTTGTTGTGGTGGTGGCTGCTAAAATCTTGGAGGAGGCTATTGTCTTTGATTTCCTTTTCCTCCCCATGAAAATTTAGGGTGATTTCTCCAACCTGCATTATAAGTGTTAATATAAGGGTTATTTTGAGGTCTAGAATTGTTACCCATATAGTTGGCTTGCTCAGTTTCTATGATGTGTCCATAAGATAAGTAGTCTGGATTGAACATATTTCCTGGAGTTGCGTCGCACTGCATCACCGGTTGTGCCTACGTAGAACCAACAAAATTATCAAACTTTTTATTTAAGAGTTCTACCTAATTAGTAAGCATGGTGACAGCATCAATATTAAAAACTCCTACAGCTTTTGTCGGCTTTGTCCTCATGACTTGCCACTGATAGTTATTTAGTGACATCTCTTCAATAAACTCATAAGCTGCTTTGGGTGTTTTGTTGTTGATTGTTCCCCCTGCAGCTGCATCAATCATTTGTCTTGTTGATGGATTCAAACCATTGTGAAAGGTTTGAACTTGTAGCCACAAAGGTAACCCATGGTACGGGCACCTTCTCAACAAATCTTTGTATCTCTCCTAGGCATCATAAAGTCTCTCTAAATCCATCTGCACAAAAGAAGAGATATCGTTTCGTAATTTAGCTATTTTAGCTGGAGGAAAATATTTAAGTAAAAATTTTTTGGTCATCTGTTCCCATGTAGTGATTGATCCTCATGGTAGAGAATTTAACCACTGTTTAGCTTTATTCCTCAAAGAAAAATGAAATAATCTGAGGCGAATGGCATCATCAGAAACACCATTTATTTTAAAAGTATCGCATAATTCTAAAAAATTGGCTATGCGTGAATTTGGATCTTCATCCTGTAAACCATCAAACTGCACAAATTGCTGAATCATCTAAATAGTGTTAGGGTTTAATTCAAAATTATTAGCAGCAATAGTAGGTCAATAATACTAGATTGAGCACCATCTAAACTAGGTTTAGCATAATCATACATAGTTCGAGGAGCATCATCTTGATTCATTGGTTGCGCGGCTATTGCGAGAGGTGGTGGAATCTTTTGATTTGCTTCCATCTCTTCCATAGGTTCCAGCTCTTGTTCTTGGTCTCGTTCTAGATAATGTAGGCTTCGTCTGATCTCTCTGCAAGTTCTGCGAACTGTTGCTTCTAAATCTTCGTCAAAAAGCAATGGTCCTACCGGGTTGTTTTTAGTCATAAACTAGAGATACCTAGAAGGAAAAAAACAAAGAAAATTAAAATAAAATAAAAATAAATAAATATAGTAATGGCTACAGTAATAAAAATCGAGTTTTCTTAATATTTCAGTTCCCCGGCAAAGACACCAAAAACTTGATATGCGTGATATGAAGTAATAAAATTTATAAAAATGATCGTGCCAAAAACTATCTATTATCATAACTTTGAGGCAAGCGCACCTATCAAACAGTAGTATAGCTTAGTGGCAAGATCGAGTTATCATACTCAAGGGAACCAAAAGTACTAGTACTAACTTCCTTTCTATTATCTAGCCCGAAAAATAAAAGAGGTTTTTATGAAGACTTAAACTAATTCTAAAATTAAACTAAGAATGCACAAAAAGTAAAATGGGAAAAAGCTCTTTGGGAAAGACTGATTGATTGGACAATACTCAAGGGAGAATCCACCTAGACTTCACTTGTTATCAATTCTTGAGCTAGATGATTTATTCACTTGACTTGATCCGTAGAGATCCTTAACTTATGTTAATACCTCCGTCGAGGATAAGAACAACTAATCCTAGGTTGATTAACTAAAATCTCTTTCTAGTTAAAACCCCTAGTCTTACATTAACTCGATCTATAGATCCCTTTATTAGGTTTGACCCTAATCCAGCAGATTTTTATCGCCCTATGTCTAGGGTTGCATGCAACTCCGCTTACTTATGCTAGATCTACTCTTAAACAGGGACTTTTGCTCCTCTGCATAAGCACATCAATTTCTTGAATTAATACCTAGGACTATTAAAACAAGAATTAAGAACACATAATTAAGAACAATTCAAGTATTTATCATATAACTCAAGATAAAATAATAACAAGATCTATCTTAGGTTTCATCCCCCTCAAGTATTTGGGGGATTTAGTTCATAATTAATAAAGAAAACATCTCAGAAAAAATAAGATAACAAAACAGAAAGAACTTAAAACCCCCTAAAGGAATTTAGGGAGATCCTCTGTTTTGATGTAGAATTCGGCTTCTGGGATGAATCAATCAGCTTCCCTTTGAGTAATCCCTGCTTCCACTCTCTGTGTTGGTAGAAATAATGTGCTCCTTTGTGGGAGAAAGAGTACACCCTTAGAGTTGCCTCCGAGGGTCTTTATATAGAGCTTTGGGATGCGTTTCTTAGCCTCTAAGTATCCAAATCCGAGTGAAATTACACTTCCTCACGATAGGAACACACCCGTGTGGATCGATAAGAGGCCGTAGGTAGGCCTGTCGAGGATGGCACGGCCGTGTGACTTGGCCGTGCTTGTCGGGGCTGGGCCGTGTTGGACCTTATGTGGCACGGCCGCGTGGTAAATCCTTGGGCTGTGTCATTTTTGCACTTTGGCCTATTTTCTTCGTTTTCGGCCCATTTTTCGTTCTTTTCTCTTCCCTATGCTCTCTTGAGTATAAAACATGAAATAGAAGGATTAAGAGCACCAATTCTCACAAATTTAATGATAATTCATCCAGAAATTAGGCTAAACATGAGGTAAAAATATGTATAATTTGTCGTTTATCATAGACCCAATGGGCTCGTGGGCCCCACACGGGCAACTATCATGGAAACGTAGAAATATTGGACCTGGTTATGTCATTCACATGGCTAAGGTCGATTCTGGGCTTAGCGAGCCACAAGAGCATGTGGGCCCCACTTGGGCTACCTAATGGGCTTTGGGCCCGATTATACGTTTTGATTGAAAAAGGTTGCATGAGTCGCGTGAGATAACTATAGACCTACGGATAAGTTGATAAGTGTACCCAAACCCTGAATTGCAAAATGACTGTTATGCCCTTGAAGGGCAAAATGACTAAAATACCTCTATGTGATATATGACTAATTTTGTATGCCATCTAATATTATGTTTGTATTCATATGTGCCATTATACTGCATGGGGATGGGATCTTTGATTGGAGGAAGTGATTGAATTGTTAGGGTCGCACGGGTTGCACGAGACAACTGTGGACCCACCGATGGCTTAAAGTCAAATATATGATTGGTAGCTTTGCTGCGATATTTGTTAGTGCCGCAACCGGTGCTGCATTGAGAGTGTAAGGATGGGTGGGTTGATTTAATCCTCACAGGAGTGTAAGGTTGGACGAGAGACGGAGTGCAAGGTTGGTTGGGGTTTATATGCATTACATACTTTGATTCTGATATTGATATCGGCTAAGGCCCAACTGGGGTTGTTATGGGATTAAGCCCAGTTGCCACCGTTACAGTAATGAGCTTAGGCCTAGATTGATGTGTTACATGTTATTTGATTGTTGGGGTAGTACACACTGAGTTTTCATAAACTCGCCCCTCTTTTTAATTTTTCAAATAATCCTTAGTGAAGGATGGTTCGACGTATCAGAGGACTCGAAGGCTGCCACACTATGGACAACTAAAACTTTTAGTATCTTATATTATTTTTAATTACGATTTCTTTATTTGGGTTTTCGTTGTAATAAGGCATTTATCGGGATTTAATTTCATTTTGGGTTTATTTTGTTTTAAATTCTCAACTACTAGTTTTCGGTCACGGGTTTTAAAAATAAAAACAACGTTTTATAATCGAAAGTAAATATGCAAACGTTCTCTAAGAAAAACTTTGGCTGTAAATTGTAAGTTTAATAATATTACTCAAGACTAAGTTTTTCATTATACACATGGTTTAATCGATGCTTAACATATTTTCAAAGAGGCTTATCCTAATTTGGATTTTCAAATGACATTTCATTGTAATAGCTAATAACTTAACAAATATTGTACGCTTTAAAGAGAAAACCCGTTTTGAAGTTACCGTTTAATAATGTTTTTGACCAAATAGTCCCAAATTATGTTTCACCCTTCAATGTGACGCCGCCAGATTCGGCCATAACGTCTAGGCCGGGATTGGGGTGTTACATATTGACTTGAAGATAGCAGCATCTGGTGTCATATGGTTGGTGCAACCACTGTCTATAAACTATCCCTTTGCGGCTTTCTCTTTGGCAGCTGAGCAAGACACTGCAAAAACTTGCTCTTTATGGTCACTGCCTTCTTCAGCTACCCGAGCTTCAGCCTTTGGCTATTGTGGTTGATTCTGCCTTGGTCTACCATTATTTTTGCAAACCTATTCTACATTACCCATCTTTTTGTAGAACCTGCACTGCACATCAAGCCTGAACCAACATACTTCATCCGGATGACTTAGCTTTTTGCAGTGTGGGTAGGGTGGATATCTTCTTTCACCATCTGCTTTAGGCTTATTTCTCCAAGTCTTTTTGCCTTTGTAGTCATTTTTGCTCGAGGCTGGCTTGGTTTTGGCTTGGAAGGCACCTTCTTGTTCCTCTTCTAGTCTACTAGCTCTTCGTTGCTCTTGTGCATAAAGAGCATTGATCAGCTCTGTCAAAGAGATGCTGGTCAAGTCCCTTGAGTCTACAAGAGATGAGATTTTTACCTCATACCTTTCAGGAAGGTTGAGATCACCTTCTCCACAATTCTTGCTTCACTAAACTGCTCTCTAAGTAGCCTTATCCTGTTTACCACAACCATGATTCTGTTTGAGTATTGCTTTACTATTTCTTCCTCTTTCATCTTCATGTTTTCAAAATCGCTTCTTAAATTTAGTAACTGTTGCTGCCTTGTTCTTTTATCCCTTGGAACTCCTCCTTTAGTCTATTTCAGGCCTGTTTTGGTGCTTCACAGGCCATGATCCTTGTAAAGATCACATCTGAGACACTATTCTGAATGTAGGACATAGCTTTATGCCTTTTGGTCCTTTCATCAGCATGTTGCCTCATTTGAACCACTATTGGATTGGCTCTGAGTAGTGCTGGTTAAACATTTAAGTTGGCCACCTCCCATAGGTCAAATGCCTGTAAGTATGTCTTCATTTTAACCACTCATACGTGATAGCCCTTTCCATTGAAGACTGATGGTGCAACTGGTGAGAAGCCTGATGAAGCCATTGTTTTCAAGGTTGAAATATGACATGCCTACTGAGAATGTAACTCTAGATACCAATTTTTAGGGTTTTGAACAATTTATCCGAATGAAGTATGAAGCTAAGTTAAGAAATTGAGCAACAGTGTAATAAACCCAGATGAAGAATGAAGAAACCTTGAAACAAAAGTCTAGAGGTTTTGAGCAAAACGAACAGAATTTAGCTTAAAGAGCAAAATGAAAACAAAGAAAAGAGAGAGTTTTTGAATGAATTTGCTGATAATTTCATTAACAATAAAAAATGGCATGACGCCAATACATATACCAGACAAGCTGGTCAACACAACAAGTTTTCACCTAATCAAGTACCTAACACCATTAGTTAACATTGGAACTTACAAAACATAATTTGCACACATAGATAAGTTGATTTATCAATCTATCAGCACCTAATTACATTAAACATCAAACTAACATAGTTCAAAATGAACTAAATTACATAGTAATATTAAAGGTAATAAAACGGAATGAAATACAATAGCAGTAATGTGCTTCAGTAGCTACATGCATACTTCATCCAAATAACTTACGTTGAATGGTTTGCCCCTTGGCTGCTTCAAGTGCTGTATGCAGGCCAACTTCAACAAATTTTGATCAGCCCCCTAAGTAGACTCTCAAGCCCTTCTTCAAAGGCTTGAAGGAAATACTCTGGTAATTTGAGTTCATTCTAAACTTTCTCGATTTGCATAAGGTCAGTTTTGCTTGTTGCAAGGGACAACAGTGAAGCTTCAGCATTTGCTATTTCATTGATATGCCGTTCTCCTTCGCTGTTGACTCTTTTTGTGCGCACAAGCTTTGAGACTAACAACTAGTGGCTCGTATGCGATTCTTTCTGGACCCCAAAAGTAAAGGAGAACAAGGATTCTAGCATGCTAAGAGTGATTGCTTGCACCTCCCTTAAGACATTAACCGTGGCACAGGTCTCGTTCAAAGCGATGCTTTCCTTATGCTTCAAATTCTTCAAGGCCTTCAAGATTGCCCTTTTAATTGCCTTATTAGAGATCAAGTTTTTTCTAACCTCATTAGTAAAGCCAATGTAGCACCTCTCTTTAGGCGTAAGATAAATTGAAATTCTATGGTGTATTCCTTTACTTGCAATTAGGCATCCTTGGCAGTGGTGAATACATTCAAAAGCCCAAGAGATCCATTCAACAGCTCATCGACATATTCCCCTTGCTGCTCGTGGGATAAGATTTGTTGAGTCAGGGGTAGCAGAAGTAGTTTCTCAGTGCAATCATGTAAATCTTGAAGTCTATCGAGTTTTTGGTTTAAGGACAATGATGTAGATACTGACTCGAACAATGTCGATCTACTCAAATGCTCATCAACCTCAGAAGTAAGAGCGTGGGCTCAAAAGGAAAGCTATTGGAGCGAGTGTGGTAACTGGTGGTAACCATTATTTCTTTTGGAAATAAAAACTTGGAAGTTGTGATATGAATTCAATTTGCCTTCTTCCCTTCATCTACCCAATATATATATGCATATATTGTGTGAAAGAGGAGACATGAAGAATCTCACCCTTCCAAATTGAAGTCATGATGTAACATGAACTTGATACCAATCTGAACTACTATGTCAGCATGGTTGAGCGATGTCTCCCTCCTAACATGCTCCACAACTCATAACATGATTCTTTTAATTAGTATATCTTAATTCCTGATATAATAAAACTACACTATATAATGGGGTTATGCACGAGTGGCTTCAAGCTTGCTTCAACTGACAGTGGCTACTTGTCTATTATTTGGAGACAAGAGACTAATTTATGTAACTATTATTGTTTAATCATTTCCGTCAACATCGACTTGAACATGTGCATGCAATTAACATGGTTGAGTTTATTAATTTCTTGTCGTGCAGGAGGCAGGCAAGATCAGCAGTCTCAACCTGTACATAGTTTGCACTTATAGAAAAATGGGTGGAGTTTAATGATCAATGCAGGATGGCTAAGCTGTGAGCATAACTGAGATACAGTTTTCATTAAATAATAGACCTTTTAAACACAAAATTAAATAAAGATTAAAATAAAAATCAAAATAATTGGAGTAATAATGGCAAGGGGTAGGACAAGATCCACTTTCGTATCTTTGCTCCCTTTTCTCCTCTAAGAACCGAAGAAACTATTGTGATTGACAGGCTATGATTTATTTTCTTAAAGCATGTGAGATACGTATGTATCTACCATGTAATAGTTAAAGTAATCAAATTGTTAAAACTTATCAAAACAGGAATCCTGACAGCTCATGTATTCATAGCAGAATCGCATCAAATCTGGAATTTGGGTTTGGAGTTGGAATTCCAGTATCTATAATGTCGTAAAAAGAAAAGTTCAACTTGCAAGTTCAGATATTGGTGGACAAGATAAGAAAAGAGAGAAAGTTGGTGGAAAGTAGACTATATAATTTTTTGTTTTAACAATAGTTGTATACATGTAAGTTATAATTATGTACAAGTTTACAATGCCAAGATT
This sequence comes from Gossypium stocksii, assembly GCA_020496765.1. Taxonomy (NCBI): domain Eukaryota; kingdom Viridiplantae; phylum Streptophyta; class Magnoliopsida; order Malvales; family Malvaceae; genus Gossypium; species Gossypium stocksii. The sequence goes on from CM035621.1 coordinate 105,085,002, forward strand.
TCAACAGTTGACAATGTTTAGAACAGTGACTCTAGCATTGATCAAACGCCTGAAGAAGCTTTCAAGACCTTCTTCAAGGTCTTGGATGCACAACTCTGAGTTTTGGAGCTCATTTTGTACATTCTCAACATGCTTCACGTTTCCAGATTTAATGAAGGAACGCAATGCAGCTTCAGCATTCGCGATTTCATTTGTTTTCTCTTCTTCTTCCTCGCACCTTACTCTTTTCTGGTGCACTAACTTTGAAACTAGTGACCGCCGGCTCGATGCCTCTGGCCCTGAAATAAAGGACAACAAGGATTGTAACACGCCCACGGTGGCTGCTACTACTTGTTTTAAGGTGCTAATCACGGCTCCGGTCTCACAGTCTTTGCTCATAAGTTTTTTGTCCATATGCTTCAAGTTCTTGAAGGCCTTGCTTATTGCCTTTCTCACTTCCTTCTTGGAGGTTAAGTATTTTCTAACCTCATCACCAAGCCCTTCAACTCCTCCTCGTCTTCGGCGCAAAACCGATTGGAGTTCTTGAGTGCATTCCTTGGTTCGCAACAAGGCATCTTTAGCGGTTCCGCATACATCCAGGAGCACGAGAGATGCATCCAAAAGTTGTTCAACCAATTTCCTTTGCTGCTCTTGAGCTAGAGCTTGTTGAGTGAGGGGCAACTGAAGCAACATATCCACATAGTCGTACAAATCTTGAAGACAGGTCAGTTCATGTCCTATGGATGACGAAGACGTAGAGGCCGATTGAGATGCCCTCAATCGGTTCATATTTTCATCAATTTGTGAAGTGATGGGGTGTTGCCTTGAAGGCAAGCTGTTTGAGCGAGCATGGAAAGAAGGTTGGACATTCAAAGGAGATGCAGCCATTTTCTTTGTTTTAGAGAAGAAAGAAGGACTTGCAATTGCAATTGTTTGTTTCAACTCACTCTACCTATTTGCTGTCTTCCCATTGTCATCTGCTGAATATATATATATATATATTACAAGCGGAGGGTGGACAAGAGGAATCTCATCCTCTTTAAATATAAACTACAAGTAACATGAACTTGATTTGGATCTACAAAACTGTTCATGTGTTGTCTCCTTTCCACCGTCAAAACAACTCATTACCCTTTAGCAAATACAATCAAAACTTATCTTCAATAGCATGATAATAATATAAAAATATACAAATACACACGATGGGGCTGAGAAAGTACATAGGCAATGGCAATTTGCTCTTCCGTTCTTCCCTTAAATTAATGCCTCATTGCTTTCAACTTGTTTGCTGGTTATCACCTTATGTTTGGCAAAAGGGAGGCAGGATCCGCATGCTTGACTTGTATACTATAATTTTTAGGAGGAAAGCATTTCTTGTAGATTCGATTGTCCCATAACTAAAACAATTTTCTATGATGCAGCTCGTGTATGATCTGAATCAACCATGTGAATGTCAATTGACTTTTTTATTAGTGTCTAATAATGTGTTTATGGATTGAGACAGTAGGATTCTTGACATTGAAGAAGATGATTCAGGGATAGTCAAGAAGAGTTCAATTTTGAAGACTTATTTATCTATTTTTTATTTATGTTTTAATTGATAGATTGAGTCAGCTTTGTCCAAATCTGGTTTAACAACCTTCCCTCAATTGAAACATCAAAGAAACATTTGAATTTATGGCATAAAAAAGTCGAAATTTAGAAAATCTGTCTTGAGTTTCTTGCTAAGTTGGTGTTTGAAACAGAATGGAGCTTAATCCAGACAAATGGGAAAAAAAAGGTGCAGATAATTGCTAGAAAATGATATTGTAGTATCAAAACTACATGTCGTTGAGTATATATATATGTATATCTCATGTTTGTACAAGATTGGTGTTTACAAAATTTTCTAACGATTGAATGCGTTGAGAAGAGATACCCTAGCTTTGATCATACACCTGAAGAGGCACTCAAGTCCATCTTCAAGCTCTTGAACGCAAAGCTCTAACTCTTTTAGCTATCTTGGCATCTCAACATTCTCAGATTTGCACATCGTCTAACTCATTACTAATCTTAAAGCAGCATCAAGATTCTCAAATTCATTAATGTCTCTTCTTCCGACTTGTTCACACGCTATTCGTTTCTGGTACAATAGCTTGGACACTAACGCCCAGTTGCCGCACTTCGATCGTTCCTTTGGCCCTGAGATGAGGGTGAATAAGTACTCAAACATGGAAGATGTGACTGCTTCAACCTCCCTTAGCAAGCTAACCATTGCCTTGGTCTCGTGGTCGTCCAAAGATGAGAAAACGTGTTTTGTTTCCACACCCTTCACATTCTTCAATGCCTTGTGGATGGTCTTTTGCAACACTTTCCTGGAGGTGAAGTACTTCCTCACCTTACCCACAGGCTCGACTTATCAGTGTTGAATATCCTGTGTACTTCCTTTTGTTTGCAACACAATATCCTTAGCAATGTTACACAGGTTAAAGAACCTAAGGGATCCATCCAACAATTCATCAACAGGTCCCTTGTTTTCTTCTTGAGCTAATTCTTGTTGGGAAAGGGCAACTACAACAACTTATCCACACAATCATACAAATCTTGAAGGCTATTTAGCTTATGGCTCATTGATGATGAGGTTGACGTTGTTTTGGAGTCCCTTAATCTGTTCAACTGTTCATCAATCTCTGAAACAAGTGGATTTGGTCTAGATGGCAAGGGGAAGCTGTTAGAACGAGCGTGGTGAATTGTTTGGGCTGCCATTTTTCTTTCTTCTTCAGGGGAACAACCTAATGGTTGAATGTTTTTACCTATTATTTGCAATAGCAGCGGTAGGCATCGGCTCCATTTTATATACACATCAGGTCATACAGACAGAAGGAATCTCAAATACTTCTTTAATCAGCGATTTCTTATTGTTTCTTCACTCAATTTGGATACCGATCTGAACACCCTGTCAGCATTATTTCTGCAAAATGTCTTCCCTCAACCAGATCTCCAGCTCAGTGCTGTCCAATTAAGTTAATATCATCCAAGTTCCCCGTGCACAAGTTAGCTGTTGTCATTGTATAATTGAAATAAGACAACGGCAAACAATAAATATTTGCACCAGTGCAGCTACATATTCTATCCATTTCTATATGATATTATGTCACTTGGAATTCGGAACCTAACATTTTCAGTTTTTCTCCCCATAAAAGAGGTGACATTATAATACACTCATGTGGATGTTTTCATTGGAAAATAATATCAGAGAAAGAATAGAAGTTAGAGTTTTAGATTTATTTAATTTTTTTAGGAGCTTTAGTTTTACTTATATTTTTCTATTATATTAGGTTTTTATTTCTTTCATAAACTCTAAGTGTAATGCCCTGAATTTTGGGCCTAGATGAATTGAGCTTTGGGCATTGAGTCTCATAAATTTTTTTAGTAAGCAAGAAAATGACAAATGACAAATGACATGTTGGCTTTAAGGGTTTAATAAATTTTGAGTATCTAGGGGTGTTGGAGAAGTTCTAGGTTCGAACTTTGGGGTGAAGGAATTTTAATTTAATAATTAAAGGAACCTTGATGGCAAGTAGCTTGGCTTTTAATTAAATGGAGATAAAATAGGACACAAGTAAGGTTGTGGTGTAGTGAATAAGTGACACCACTTAGGATGCAGGGAGGTGGCATAAGTGGCAAGCAAGGGGATCCTAGGTTCGAGTGCTAACTTGGTATTTTTAGAAATTTTGTTTTTGTCTTCTAGAAGGTTAGTAGTGGCATTGGATGTAAACTCTGAAGGAAGTGTTCATAAGAGAAAATTAAGGAAGGGATAAAGGAGCTTATCTTAGAGGAAATTTAGGATGAGATGGGGAGTTATCAGGGAGAAAAGTTAGGAGCTGAGAAGTGTGAACAGTTGGTGCCGTTTTGGGAAGTGGGGAGTGTATAAATTCGGCTTAGGAGGGTAAATGAGTGCCGTTTTTGGGTCTTTTAGGGTGTATTACGAATTTTCACCGTGGTTTTCGGCATTTGGAGAGTTTTGAAAATAGGTGAGTCCTTATTTTCTTTACCGAATATCATGTAGTTACCCTCATACGAGCACATTTGATCTTTTCTTTTCTTCTTGTTACCTTTTCGAAACCCTCTAAAGCCGAATAATTCCACCCTCCTTTTTTCCAAAATTCTTATTGTGCCGTCATTAACCCTTCAAACCTTGACCAAACCGGTTTTTGGTTTCAATCTTGCTCTCTTGGGTTCTCTTTAGTTGAATCTTCCATAAGCAATCTTGTACGTGAGATTGAAGGCCAAATCCCAATGGGAAAAGGGGATGTTAGTGGTAAGGAGATGGCGAAGGTGACAACGGGATTTGAACATGTAACCACTATTCCCAAGTTTAAGCGATGTAAGGTGTCAGCAGTTTGGAACTTTCCGCCTGGATGTGGAAGAGGGGCTACAACAGACCACAGATTAAATAGGCAAATTGCAGTAGATCAAGACAAGTGTAGTTTGTCCTTCAGTAAGTAAGCGTGGTGGTTTTATTTTGAATTAATTGGTAGTGACTAATGAAGCGCGATGTTTGAATATAGGTTCTGACGATTATGAATATTTGGTACACTTCGTAATAAGGTGTGTACTTCTACCCTATGGTTCGATAGTTTGATAAAGCCGAAGGTGTGTACACACATTACACACACATAGATAGGCAAATCCTGAAATACTGAAAGGTCGAAATGCCGAAAAGCTGAAAGTTTGGTTACGGTAGTCGTGTGAGTGCACGAACACTCGTACGAGGGTAGCCGATACGATAACAGAGACCCCATGAGCGATCTCATGTACTTGGGTCACGTTTTGGCCAACTGGGCCAGAATGGGTCAAATGGGCCCGACGGGCTCGTGGGCCCAAATAAGTAAAAGTTGATAATATGGTAATATGTGATGAGCTGATTAAGTTTGTTGAATGACTTGGAATGGATTCGAGCCTGATGGGTCATATAAGTGTGATTGTGTCTAATGGGCCATATAAATGTGATTGGGCCTGATGGGCTATATGGATGTATGAAGCCTGTAGACTTGCTAGGGTTTTATAATGGACTTTTAGGCCTAGTTTCTAATAAATCCTTAAGCATAAAACTTAATTAATTTATCAAATTTGTCTGTGGACAAGCCATAGGGTTAGAGTGTGGCAATGGGCATATGCATGTTTAGGATTGGATCTAGGGAGAGCTTGGTACTTAAGCGGTCTTAATGACCCACCTCCTCTTCTCTAGAATCCTACCTGGTGCATAGTATCTACTCACTTTAGCCAACGAGGACTTGTTAATGGGCCAAAATTCGTAATTAAGACTCATACGTTAGTAAAGTACTAAAATACCCCTATAGGGTAGAATTACGGAAATACCCCTGTTGGGTAGAATCACTAAAATGCCCCTGTTGTGTAAAATTACCAAAATACCCTCGATTAGTAAAATTACCAAATTACCCTTGATTTGTGAAATTACCATAATACCCCTAGGTGTTAAATGTAGGATTTATGTACGCTACATGTATGTTTTCTGCATTCATATGATATTCTGTTTAGGTTGCATATGGGTTGGGAATTATGGAATGGAGGAAGTATATGAGGATCGCATGGTTGCTTGACGACCGTGGATCCACCGATGGCTTTTTAAGCCCAATATTTGATTAGAAGCTTTGATGCAATGTTAGGTAGTACCGCAACCAGGCTACCGTTGTTGTGTAGCGGATGGATGGGTCGATTTAGATATCCCCACAAATGTGTTCCGATTGGACGGAGATGTTGTGTAGCGGATGGATTATTTGGGGAGGGTTTTCACAGCATTGCATACATGATATTATTATGTTACTATGATATGGGCTTAGACCCAATCGAGGCCACTATGGGCTAAGGCCCAAAGACCACTGCTATGTGTTAATGGCTTAGGCCTAGTTGAATGTTTGTATGCTATTCGTTTGATGAGGGTCGTACACATTAAGTTTTCACAAACTCAACCCCTCTTTTTACATTTTTTTAGGTGATCCTTAGTAGGCGGTTCGACAGATGGAGGGACTCGGAGGTGGCCACTTAGCAAGAAGTTTTTGACTTAGTCTTTTATTTAATTCCTAGTATTTTAAATAATTTTTATTCGAATTGTAATAAGGCCTTCCCTCTGATTATTATTATTATTATTCCATTATTATTACTGTTCTTTGTACTTTAGAAACAAAACTTGGGTTTATTCTTTGTTAAGCACATTTCAAGTTTTTCTGAAACTATGTGTTGTCTTTAAAATAAGCTTCCGCAGTTAAAGTGAATTTTTTTTAGCTTTGAATACACCTCGTTTTAAAAGCAAATACAAATTGGGATTTTACTTGAAATTTTTCTTAGAAGGGTTTTCAATGAAAATAAGGTTTTCGATAAAACACTTCAATGTGACACGCTAGATTCGGCCATAACATGTAGGCCAGGTTTGGGGTTTTACATTTAGTGGTATCAGAGCCCGATTGCAAAGCTCGGGCTGTGAAGTGGGCCTTATTATTTGAGTTTAAAAACTATTTTTGAGTAAATAAAAATATTTTGGAATTCTTGCCATGTAGCACACCGAGTCTCCGACGTTGAACCAAGTAAGTTCTCTTACTACTAAGCTCGTTTAACTTGACATACTGTAGATAGTTAGTGGGCTACTTTAGATGATTATACTGACACTTTTAGTTAGAGCGGAACTAAAGCCTTTAGGAACCTGAAATTGTAGAGGATTTACGAAAACAATATTTTTACTTAATACTTTCATAAAACATCGGCTTAATTACTGAAACTAACTAAAATTTCATAAAATTTCTAATTCAGATAATACGAGAATCAATGATAAGCCCTAGAAGAGGTGTAAGAGGGTTCAATTTAGGATAAAGTGTGTTACTGTTATTAAAATCAGAGTGCGCAGCGAAAGCATAGTGGTGTGACTTAGGTAGTACGATTAATAGTTAGTTGGAAATTTTGAGGACGAATTTTCTTTAAGGGGGTAGAGTTGTAACGCCCCGACTTTTGGGCCTAGATGAATTGGGCTTTGGGTTTTGGGTCTCATAAATTTATTTAGTAAGCAAGAAAATGAAAATGACATGTTGTCTTTAAGGGTTTAATTAATTTGGAGTATCAAGGGTGTTGGAGAAGTCCCGGGTTCAAACTTTGAGGTGAAGGAATTTTAATTTAATAATTAAAGGAACCTTGACGGCAAGTAGCTTGGCTTTTAATTAAATGGAGATAAAATAAGACACAAACAAGGTTGTGCTGTAGTGGATAAGTGACACCACTTAGGGTGAAGGGAGGTGGCATAAGTGGCAAGCAAGGGGATCCTAGGTTCGAGTGCTGGCTTGGTATTTTTAGGAATTTTATTTTTGTCTTCTAGATGGTTAGTAGTAGCATTGGATGTGAACTCTGAAGGAAGTATTCATAAGAGAAAATTCAGGAAGGGATAAAGGAGCTTATCTTAGAGGAAATTTAGGATGAGATGGGGAGTTATCAGGGAGAAAAGTTAGGAGCTGAGAAGTGTGAAGAGTTAGTGTCATTTTGGGAAGTGGGGAGTGTATAAATTCGGCTTAGGAGGGTAAATGAGTGTCATTTTTGGGTCTTTTAGGGTGTGTTACGAATTTTCACTGTGGTTTTCAGCATTTGGAGAGTTTTGCAAATAGGTCAGTCCTTATTTTCTTTACCGAAGATCCTGTAGTAACCCTCATACGAGCATATTTGATCTTTTCATTTTCTTCTTGTTACCTTTTTCAAACCCTCTAAAGCCAAATAATTCCACCCTCCTTTTTGCCAAAATTCTTATTGTGCCGTCATTAACCCTTCAAACCTTGACCAAATCGATTTTTGGTTTCAATCTTGCTCTCTTGGGTTCTCTTTAGTTGAATCTTCCATAAACAATCTTGTACGTGAGATTGGAGGCCAAATCCCAATGGGAAAAGGGGATGTTAGTGGTAAGGAGATGGCGAAGGTGACAACGAGATTTGAACATGTAACCACTATTCCCAAGTTTAAGCAATGTAAGGTGTCAGTAGTTCGGGACTTTCTGCCTGGATGCAGAAGAGGGCCATAATAGACCACGGATTAAATAGGCATATCGCAGTAGATCAAGGTAAGTGTAGTTTGTCCTTCAGTAAGTAAGCGTAATGGTTTTATTTTGAATTAATAGGTAGTGACTAATGAAGCGCGATGTTTGAATATAGGTTCTGACGATTATGAATATTTGGTACACTTTGTAATAAGGTGTGTACTTCTACCCTATGATTCGATAGTTTGATAAAGCCGAAGGTGTGTACACACACTACACACACATAGATCGACAAATCCCGAAATGCCGAAAAGCCAAAAGTTTGGCTATGATAGTCATGTGAGTGCGCGAACACTTGTACGAGGGTAACTGATACGATAACAGAGACCTCATAAGCGATCTCATGTACTTGGGTCACTTTTTGGCTAACTGGGCCAGAATGGGCCAAATGGGCCCGAAGGGCTCGTGGGCCCAAATAAGTAAAAGTTGATAATATGGTAATATGTGATGAGCTGATTAAGTTTGTTGAATGGCTTGGAATGGATTCGGGTCTGATGGGCCATATAAGTGTGATTGTATTTAATGGGCCGTATAAATATGATTGGGCCTGATGGGCCATATGAATGTATGAAGCCTGTAGACTTGCTAGGGTTTTATAATGGACCTTTATGCCTAGTTTCTAATAAATCCTTAAGCATAAAACTTAATTAATTTATCAAATTCGTCTATGGACAAGCCATAGGGTTAGAGTGTGGCAATGGGCATATGTATGTTTAGGATTGGACTAGGGAGAGCTTGGTACTTAAGCGGTCTTAATGGCCCACCTCCTCTTCTCTAGAATCCTACCTAGTGCATAGTTTCTGTTCACTTTAGCCAACGAGGACTTGTTGACGAGCCAAAGTTCGTAATTAAGACCCATACGTTAGTAAATTACTGAAATACCCCTATAGGGTAGAATTACAGAAATACCCCTGTCGGGTAGAATCACTGAAATGCCCCTGTATTGTAAAATTACCAAAATACCCTCGATTAGCAAAATTACCAAATTACCCCTGATTTGTGAAATTACCAAAATACCCCTAGGTGTTAAATGTAGGATATATGTACGCTACATGTATGTTTTCTGCATTCGTATGATATTCTGTTTAGGTTGTATATGGGTTGGGATTTATGGAACGGAGGAAGTATTTGAGGATCGCATGGTTGCTTGACGACCGTGGATCCACCGATGGCTTTTTAAGCCCAATATTTGATTAGCAACTTTGCTGCAACGTTAGGTAATACCGCAATCGGGCTACCATTGTTGTGGAGCAGATGGGTGGTTCGATTTAGATATCCCCTCAGATGTGTTTCGGTTGGACGAAGATGTTGTGTAGTGGATGTATTATTTGGGGAGGGTTTTCACAACATTACATGCATGATATTATTATGTTACTATGATATGGGCTTAGACCCACCCGAGGCCACTATGGGCTAAGGCCCAAAGACCACTGCTATGTGATAAGGGCTTAGGCCCAGTTGAATGTTTGTATGCTATTCATTTGATGAGGGTCGTACACACTGAGTTTTCGTAAGAAATTTTTGACTTAGTCTTTTATTTAATTCCTAGAATTTTAAATGATTTTTATTCGGATTGTAATAAGGCATTCCCTCTGATTATTATTCCATTATTATTACTGTGCTTTGTATTTTAGAAATGGAACTTGGGTTTATTCTTTGTTAAGCACATTTCAATTTTTTTGAAACTAAGTGTTGTCTTTAAAATAAGCTTCTGGAGTTAAAGGGAATTTTTTTTAGCTTTGAATACACCTCATTTTAAAAGTTTACTTGAAATTTTTCTTAGAAGGGTTTTCAATGAAAACAAGGATTTCGATAAAACACTTCAATGTGACATGCTGGATTCGGCAATAACGTTCGGGCCGGGTTTGGGGTGTTACACGAAGATAGAAATTCTATTAGGACCTTTTTCTTTGTTATTAACAATCTATAAAAGGGTGATAATATGAAATAAAGAGATAAGCAATTATTCTATAAAAATTAAACCTTATTTTGAGAAGGGGTTCAGTCAAGGACGAATCTACCTTTTGAGTAATGATAAACTGTAAATTATACATATTTTTACCTCATGCTTAGCACATTTATGGATGAATTATTCCTTGATTTGTGGAATTTTATGCTCCTAAACCTTTGATTTCATGTTTTATACTCAGGTGAGCTTAGGGGAGTGAAAAGAATAAGAAACAGGCTAAAAATAGAGAAAATGGGACAAAGTAAGGAGTCAACACGACCTGGAGTTCACTACACGGGCGTGTCACATGGCCGTGCCACATAAACAGGCTCGAGCATGGCCTTGCCACATAAACTGGCTCGAGCATGGCCTAGACTCGATTCACATAGGCAACCCACATGGTCATGCCATTTTAACAGGCTTGAACACAGCCTAGCATCGACTTACACGGGCGTGGCACACGGGCGTATACCTGTCATGAGGAAGTTCAATTTCACGAGGAAAAAACTACTTAGGGACTAAGAAAGACTCTCTAAAATCTATATAAAGACCCTAGAAGGCAACTACAAGGGGGTGCATCATTCCTGCCAAGGGTACAGTCTTCCCTCTAAGACGAAGAGCTAAAGGCAGGGAATTACCCGAAGGAAAGCTGATTGATCCATCTCAGGAGCCAGGGTCTACATCAAGACATATGATCTCCCTTCAATCCTTTTAGGAGTTTTGGGTTTTCTTATGTTTGGTTATTTTATTTATTCTGAGATTTTTTTTTTGTAAACATGAACTAAAACCCCAAATATCTAAGGGGGATGAAACCTAAGATGAATCTTGTTATTATTATTTGAACTATATGATAAATATTGGACTTGTTCTTAATTGTGTTTTTAATTCTTGAATTGATATTTCTGGGATATTGATTAAAGTCGAATGTGCTTAGGTAGAGGAGCAAAAGTCCCTATTTAAGAGTAGATCCAACACAATTAAGCGGAGTTGATCACAATCCTAGACATAGGACGACGAAATTCTGCCGGATTAGAGTCAAATCTAATATGGGGATCCATAGATCGAGTTAATGCAAGACTAGGGGTTTCAATTAGAAAGAGATTTCAATTAATCAACCTAGGATTAGTTGTTCTTATTCTCGACAAAGATATTAACATAATTTAGGGATCTCTACAGATCAAGTTGAATGAAGAAATATTCTGGTTCAGAGTTAGATAACAAATGAAGTCTACGTGGATTCTTCCTTAGGTATTGTCTTTACCAATCAGTTTTCCCAAAGTAATCTCTCCCAATTTACTCTTTGCCGTTTCTTTAGTTTAGTTTAGATAGTTTACAACCCAACCCCCTTTTATTCTTAGGCTAGATAATAGGAAGAAAGTCATTACTAGCACTTTTAGTTCCTTGGATTCGATATTCCGGTCTTGCCACTAGCTATACTACTACTCGATAGGTGCGCTTGCCTTTTATCGTGACAATAGTTAGTCTTTTAAGTATGATCAGTTTATTACTTCATCACATCACGAGATCAAGTAACCATAGGTCGAAGTAAGAATTCTTTCTTATCTAGACCTATGACTAGATCCTACACCAAGGCATGTAACAACTTGGTATCAGAGCCAGCTGCCATAGGTGACGAAAAGACTTTAACAGCCAAGCTGGAGCTTTCATGAAGGCAATAAGCATTAGAGGAGTAGGTGGCGATATTATCTCTTTTGGTCCAAAAGATAACAAAAGGGGATTCAAAGAAAAATAATGAAGAATAGGGCAGCAGCGAAAGCACGAAAAGGAACTCAGACTTACAACACGGTGGGTAATTCTCTAAGATAGAATTTCTCACTTACGATGGTATTGAAAACCTTTTAGGGTGGCTGAAAAGATGTGAAGTTTTTTTTGGCAATCAACAAACTAACGAAGAAGATAAAGTAGGCTTAGCTTAATTCCATCTCTTAGGAGAGGTACAATTATGGTTTGATCAAATCGAAGAAGAGGAAGCAAATTTAGATTGAGAGCGCTTTAAAGAGTGTTATCACGTCAGGTTTGGGCCATCTCTAAGTAATAACCTCTTGGGGGAACTTGCAAACCTAAGACAAATTGGGACAGTAGAAGAATATCAATCCCAATTTAAATCACTACTGGCTAGGACTATTGATCTTAAACCTTGACAATAAGTAAACCTTTTTACTGCTGGATTGGTAAAGGAACATAGAATTGATAGATGAAACAACTAGGAAACCTTGGTGTTGCAATGAATATGGCTCGAACTTTGGAATGTAAACAAAAACTCTCTTCCATGATGTTATCTCAAACCAGTCTAAACTGGTCAGCTTTCCAAAAAGCTGGCAGTACTTCAATTATTCCAACAACTAAGAGCTTTGCAAAAAGAGGAGGACAAACAACAAAACCAATGGGGAATAGCAGCAAAATAGGTTCTTCCGCACCATTTATCAAGAGATTGACTAAAGCAAAAATGGCAGAATGAAGGGCTAATAGATTGTGTTATAATTGTAACGAGTCCTACTCCATGGGACACCGATGTGAAATGTTATTTTAGATAGAAGTACCAGATACTGAAGATGAGCAAGATGATGAGGTAGATGATCTTGAAATTTCTTTACATGCCATTAGAGGAACTTGCAATTCATCTATTATACAACTAGTAGCAAAGGTGTCAGGAAAAACAGTGTTAGTTCTCATTGATTCAGGTAGTACACATAACTTTCTACGTGAAGGTTTAGTGCACAGATTAGGACTGAAAGTACAAAAAGTCTAGGCTGCAAGCATGTGTGGCAAATAGAGAATGGGTTCCTAGTATAGGCATTTGTAAATCAGTACAGTTCGTTGTGGTCAATGACAACTTTCAAGTTGATTTTTATACAATACCATTAGAAGGGTTTGATGTGATTTTGGGGGTTAAATGGTTGTGTACCCTTGGTTTGACTTTATGGGATTTCAGCTCCTTAACTTTGCAATTTGCAGTAAACAAAAAGAAGATACTATGGCAAGGGCAACACCTAAAGAAAGTTCCACGACTTAGTTTGATACAAGGACAGGATTTAAATAATATAGTATTGGATAAACTACTGGTAGGATTTGCGCATTTATTCCAAGAACCGTCTGGGTTACCTTCTAACCATAAATGTAACCATCGTATAACTCTTAAACCAGGAATGTGACCAATTGTAGCCAGGCCTTATCGATATCCATATTTTCAAATGGATGAGATTGAGAAGCAGTGTGATCAAATGTTACAACAAGGAATCATTTGACCCAGTAGATCACCATTCTCTTCTCTAGTACTCTTGGTAAAGAAACATGAAGGGTCATGGTGTTTTTGCATTGATTATCAAAAGCTTTATGCTTACACTGTTAAAGAAAAATATCTGATTCCTGTAGTGGATGAATTGTTGGATAAACTTCATGGGGCAAAACATTTTACAAAATTGGATTTATGGTCGAGACATTTCCAAATTAGAATGAAAACTACAGATGTGGAAAAGACAATCTTCCGAACCCACCATGGACACTTTGAATTTCTTATTATGCCATTCGGGCTTACCAATGCCCCTTCCACATTTTAGAGTTTGATGAATGACATTTTTTGCCTTTACTTATGTAAGTTTGTTTTGGTTTTCTTTGATGACATATTAATTTACAGTAAAACATGGACTAAACATATGCATCATGTAAGATTAGTTTTTGAACTTTTGCGAGATAACATGTTGTTCTTAAAGAAATCCAAGTGTTTCTTTGGAGAGTCTCAGGTAACATAACTTGGTCATGTCATCCATGATGAGGGAGTCAAGGTTGATCATACTAAAATTAAAGATGTCACCGATTGGCTAACTTCTAGAACTACCAAGGCTCTATGAGGCTTTCTTGGGCTGGCAGGATATTACAGAAAATTCTAAAGAAAAATGCCTTCAACTGGACTAAGGAAGTTGATGTTGCTTTCATCTAATTAAAAACTTCTCTTTTAGCAGCCCTAGTCTTGCAATTACCCAACTTTGAGGAGGAATTTGTGGTTGAATGTGATGCTTTGGACAGCGGGTTAGGAGTCGTACTACAACAAAAAGGGCACTCCATTGCCTTTTTCAGTTGCAAGATTGCAGATTGACACCTTAAGTTTGCTGCCTACGAACGTGAATTAATTGGTTTGGCAAAGGGAGTGACTCATTGGTGACCCTAACTTTGGGGAAGGCACTTCCTCATCCGTACTGATCACTTTAGTCTTAAATATTTGTTAGACCAACGACTTACGACATCCCCACAATAACATTGGATTAGCAAGCTAATGAGGTTTGATTTCCAGTGGAGTATAAAGTAGGAAAGTTGAATAGAGCTACAGATGCTTTATCTAGAAAAAATGAAGACTTACCACACCTCATGACTGTTTCATTCCCTGAAGTTGGAATTCTTAAAGCTACTAGACAAGAAATATAAACTTCCCAGAATTATCATAACTCCAACAAAGAATTCTATAAGGAGAATTGGGGTCCGATTGGGTCGCACAAGATGGGTTAATTTTCTTCAAAGGGAGGTTGTACCTTTTACCTATCTCACCAATTATTCCTACTATTATTTCCTCTATACATGCTATGGCACATGAAGAGGGATTGAAAATATTGCATCCTCTTTGTCAAGATTTTATTGGAAAGAAATGAAGCTTGCAACCTCAGAATTTGTGCAACAATCTTTAGTATGCCAACGCCACAAATGGAAAAATTTATAGCCTGCAAGTTTACTTCAACCTCTTCCAATACCACAATATGTTTGGGCTGATATATCTATGGATTTCATGGAGGGTCTACCTAAAGTAAAAGGGAAATCGGTACTTATGGTCGTTGTGGATGGACTATCAAAGTACGCTCATTTTTTACACTTGTCCCATCTGTTTACTACTATATTTGTTGCTACCATCTTCTTTGCAGAGGAATTTTGACTTTATGGCTTGCCAGAATCCATAGTTTCAAACCGTGATAAAGTTTTCCTTAGCTTGTTTTGGAAGGAATTATGTTGTCAAAGTTGTTCTAAGCTTGCTTTTTCTTCAGCATACCATCCCTAATCTGATGGTTAGACAGAGGTAGTTAATCAAACAATAGAAATTACCTGTGATGCCTCTTGATCGTGATTTGATGAAGTAATAAAATCTGGTCGTACCTGTCAATTAACTAATATCACGATAAAAGGCAAGTGCACCTATTGAATAGTAGTATAGTTAGTGGCAAGACCGGAATATTGAATCCAAGGAACTATAAGTACTAGTAATGACTTTCTTTCTATTATCTAGCTTAAAAATAAAGAGGGTTGGCTATAAACTAAACTAAACTAACTAAAGAAACGGCAAAGAGTAAAGTGGGAGATTACTTTTAGGAAAGATTGATTGATTGAGGCAATACCTAAGAAAGAATCCACCTAGACTTCACTTGTTATCTAACTCTGAACCAGATGATTTCTTCATTTGATTTGATCAGTAGAGATCCCTAAGTTAAGTTAATACCTCCATCGAGGATAAGAACAACTAATCCTAGGTTGATTAACTGAAATCTCTTTCTAGTTAAAACCCCTAGTCTTGCATTAACTCGATCTATGGCTCCCCATATTAGATTTAACTCTAATCCGGTAGATTTTTGTCATCCTATGTCTAAGATTGTGATCAACTCTGATTAATTGTGTTGGATCTACTCCTATGCAGGGACTTTTGCTCCTCCACATAGGCATATTCAACTTAAATCAATATCCCGGACATACCAATTAAGAGTTAAAAACACAATTAAGAACAAATCAAATATTTATCACACAACTCAGATAACAATAACAAGATCTATCTTAGGTTTCATCCCCTTAGCTATTTAGGGATTTAGTTCATGTTTATAAAAGAAAACATCTCAGAAGAAAAAAAAATAACAAAACATAAGAAAACCCAAAACTCCTGAAAGGATTGAAAGGAGATCCTCTGTCTTGATGTAGATCCTAGCTTCTGAGATGGATCAATTGGCTTCCCTTCGAGTAATTCCCTCTTTTAACTCCCCGTCTTGGCGGGAAAATAATGTCTCCTTGGTGCGAAAAAGGCACCCTTAGTAGGGAATCAAGCACCCACTTGTAGTTGCCTTTTAGGGTGTTTATATAGAGTTTTGGAATGCCTTTCTTAGCCCCTAAGTAGCCTTTTCTGAGTGAAATTGAACTTCCTCACGATAGGGACACGCCCGTATGCCATGCCTATGTGGATCGAGGCCCGGGCCGTGCTCAGGCCTGTTAAAGTGGCACAGCCGTGTGGCAGGACCGTGTGGTGAATCTCCAAGCCGTATTGATTACTGAACTGGGCCTACTTTGCCCGTTTTTGGCCCGTTCCTTGCTATTTTCTCTTCCCTAAGCTCACTTAAGTATAAAACATGAAATTAAAGGTTTAAGAGCATCAATTTACACAAATTAAGGGGTAATTCATCTAGAAATTAGGCTAAGCATGGGGTAAAAATATGTATAATTTACCGCTTATCAAATACCCCCACACTTAAGCCTTTGCTTGTCCTCAAGCAAAATCTCAACTCACGATTAAGAATCATTCTTCTCAACTTATAATCATTATCAATAATATTTCAAACTAATCCACAAGTAATCATACAAAGAAAATTCAACCAGAAGAACATTAAAGTTTCAAACACTCTAAGTTGAGAATTTTATCATAGAAACATAGGTTTTCTCCCTTCTCCTAAGTAATTACCTTTCAATCGAAATCAACAAGAGTTGACATCCTCACTAAAGATTCACTCTATCCACTCAAAGTGTTTAGGGTTCAAAAACTAAGCACTCATTACTCAACCTAAAAAGTTATTACCATAAGCTTGCAAGAAAATCAAATCTCCACCACTATAGATTGATATGACACATCGATCAAAAGGTCTTTCAATAGTTGAAATGGGGCTTTGGTTAGAGGTGTTGTCACAAGCTGAAAAAGAGGGTTAGAATCAAGATTGAATTGAAGAATCATCTAGCTAGAGAAATCTCTATCATTACAACATATTCCTCGAGCTAAGCCTTATGATGACATCGTTCTAGATTTGATAGCTTATAATAGAAATATGCAAAAAATATTAAACTATAACTAAAATATGAATTACAACTGAATTAACTATATATACACTTTTTTTTAAGAACAAATCAAATACAATACTTTGAATGTGTACAAACTTTATAAACTGAACAAGAGAAAAAAGCTAGATAATAATCTCAACTCAAATCTCGACAAAAATAGGGATCAAAATAATTGAATGGAATTCAACAAAAAATGGGTTATAGGTTAATATTAGAGGTAGGTTAAAGAATAGGTTGTTAGGCTCAATGGGGTTCACTAGAGGTTAATTTATAGAGGTTGGCTTTTATGGAGTAAGTGGGTTAAACCTAGGTGCCTTTATCATTTCGGTGTATCAAATCAATGATGTGGTCTCGATATGTATAATCAGAGCAAGTTCTAGAATAACAAATCAGTATTGACTCGCTCAAAGCAACAATAAAAGTGAGCACGAAAGGATGTATGCTCAAAAGTCTCAAACATCTCACCAGAATTATGGCTTTTGATGTCAATCCTACAAATTTCAAATCTTAAGATAACACCTAAAATTAGGGGAAATAGCCTAGAAAAATTTAGAATTGTTTAAAAATTTCAACTTATCATGCTTGATTCCCTAATGTATTAGAGTTTGAATAATCAAAGCATAATACCTATGTCTTAATTCTCAACATATCAATAAAAATCATAAGTCAATCAGAATTAAATCCTAATAGGAGATTAAGACTAATGCAGAGAATGAAAGTAAGAATTCGAAATTTGAGAACAATGCATAAAGTTAGTGGTAAAAATTTTTAGGGGTTTCAAAGGTAATGCATAGAGTGAAAGTGATTTCCCCCCCACACTTAAGATGTACATTGCCCTTAATGTACAAAGATAACATTAGTAGCAATAGAAGCATAATATCATAAGATAGGGAAAGTGATATGCCTGATATGAAGTAATAAAATTTATAAATTATGATCGTACCCAAAACTAACTATTATCACGAATTAAGGCAAACGCACCTATCGAACAGTGGTATAGCTTAGTGGCAAGACCGGAATGTCAAACCCATAGGAACTAAAAGTACTAGTACTAACTTTCTTTCTATTATTTAACCTGAGAATAAAAGGGGATTTTATTAAACTAAACTAACTATTAGACTAAGCTAAGAATGCACAAAAAGTAAATTGGGGAAAAACTCTTAGGAAAAACTGATTGATTTGGCAATACTCAAGGGAGATTCCACCTAGACTTCACTTGTTATCAACTCTTGAACTAGATGATTTATTCACTTGACTTGATCCGTAGAAATCCCTAGTTTATGTTAATATCTCTCTCGAGACTAAAAACAACTAACCCTAGGTTGATTAATTGAAATCTCTTTCTAATTAAAACCCCTAGAATCGCATTAACTTGATCTATGGATTCCCTTATTAGGTTTGACCCTAATCCGACAGATTTTCGTCGTCTTATCTCTAGGATTGCGATCAATCCGCTCAATTGTGTTGGATCTACACCTATCCAGGGATTTTTTCTCCTCTACATAGGCACATTAGACTTAAATCAATATCCTAGAAATATTAATTTAAGAGTTAAAAACAAAATTAAGAACAAATCAAATATCTATCATATAATTGAAGAGAAAATAATAACAAGATCTGTCTTAGGTTTCATCCCCCTCAAGTATTTGGGGGTTTTAGTTCATGATTATAAAAGAAAACATCTCAGAAGTATAAAAATAACAAAACATAAAGAACTTAAAAACCCTTGTAGGAATTTGAAGGGAGATCTTCAGTCTTGAGGAAGAATTCAGCTTCTGGGATGAATCAATCGGCTTCCCTTGGAGTAATTCCTTGCATCTACTCTCTTTTGTGGGAGAAAAAGTACCCTTTTGTGAGAGAAAAAGTACCCTTTTGAGGGGAGAAAAGTATATCTTTGTAGTTGCCCCCTAAGGTCTTTATATAGAGCTTTGGAATGCCTTTCTTAGCCTCTAGGCATCTTTTTCCGAGTGAAATTGCACTACCTCATGACAGGGACACGCCCGTATGCCACACCGGTGTGGATCAAGGTCCAGGCCGTGGTCGGGCTTGTTGATGGTGGCCCAGTCGTGTGGCCTGGCCGTGCTTGTCGAGGTTAGGCTGTGTTTGGACTTTAGGTGGCACGGCCGTGTTGCACGGCTGTGTTGCATGGCCGTGTGGTGAATCTATGGGCTGTGTTGTTTTCACACTTTGGCCCATTTTCTCTATTTTTGGCCCGTTCCTCGTTCTTTTCTCTTTCTTAAGCTCACCTGGGCATAAAACATGAAATAGAAGGATTAAGAGCACCAATTTCCACATATTCAATGATAATTCATCCATAAATTAGGCTAAGCATGAGGTAAAAACATGTATAATTTATCGTTTAACAGAAAGTAAAGAAACTCCCTGAATATTGGATGAATTCGTTGAAAGTAGTGAAAGCTGGATTGGAGGGATAACTAGTTGAAGTTCATGATCCTGGGTAACTTGAAGCACAACTGCGTGGGGAATTTAAGTCTTACTCGATAAGAAGTGAACTGTAAAATAAAAGGAAAAATATCAAGTAAAGAGAATAAAAATAAAAATAAAATAAAATTAATAGGGAATTGGGCACACGGCCGTTAGGCACGGGCATGTGGCCTAGGTCTAGCCCGTGTGTTTTGTGCTCCTATCAGTGCGGCCACGGCTGGTTGGCACGGGCATGTGGCCTAGGAAAAACTGATTGACTTGGCAATACTCAAGGGAGATTCCACCTAGACTTCACTTGTTATCAACTCTTGAACTAGACGATTTATTCACTTGACTTGATCCGTAGAAATCCCTAGTTTATGTTAATATCTCTCTCTAGACTAAAAATAACTAAACCTAGGTTGATTAATTGAAATCTCTTTCTAATTAAAACCCCTAGAATCGTATTAACTTGATCTATGGATTCCCTTATTAGGTTTGACCCTAATCCGGCAGATTTTTATCGTCCTATCTCTAGGATTACAATCAACTCCGCTCAATTGTATTGGATCTACTCCTATGCAGGGACTTTTGCTCCTCTACATAAGCACATTAGACTTAAATCAATATCCCGAAAATATCAAATTAAGAGTTAAAAAAAAATTAAGAACAAATCAAATATCTATCATATAATTGAAGAGAAAATAATAACAAGATCTGTCTTAGGTTTCATCCTCCTCAAGTATTTGGGGGTTTTAGTTCATGATTATAAAAGAAAACATCTCAGAAGAATAAAAATAACAAAACATATCTTTAGTCTTGAGGAAGAATTCAGCTTTTGGGATGAATCAATCGGCTTCCCTTGGAGTAATTCCTTACTTCTACTTTCTGTGTTGGCAGAAATAAGGCACTCTTTTGTGGGAGAAAAAGGACCCTTTTGAGGAGAGAAAAGTATATCTTTGTAGTTGTCCCCTAGAGCCTTTATATAGAGCTTTGGAATGCCTTTCTTAGCCTCTAAGCATCATTTTCCAAGTGAAATTGTACTACCTCACGACAGGGACATGCCCGTGTGCCACGCCCGTGTGGATCGAGGCCCAGGCTGTGGTCGGGCCTATTGATGGTGGCACGGCCGTGTGGTCTGGCCGTTCTTGTTGGGGTTGGGCTGTGTTTTGACTTTAGGTGGCATGGCTGTGTGGCACAGCTATGTGGTGAATCTACAAGTCGTGTTGTTTTCACACTTTGGCCCAGTTTCTCTGATTTTGGCCCGTTTCTCGTTCTTTTCTCTTCCTTAAGCTCACCTAGGCATAAAAGATGAAATATAAGGATTAAGAGCACCAATTTCCACATATTCAATGATAATTCATCCATAAATTAGGCTAACCATGAGGTAAAAACATGTATAATTTATCATTTATCAAATACCCCTACACTTAAACCTTTGCTTGTCCTTAAGCAAAATCTCAACTCACAATTAAGAATCATTCTTCTCAACTTATAATATTTATCAATAACATTTCAAACTAATTCACAACTAGTCATACAATGAAAATTCAACTAGAAGAACGTTAAGGATTCAATCACTCTAAGTTGAGAATTTTATCACAGAAACATAGGTTTTCTCCCGTCTCCTAAGTAACTACCTCTCAATCAAAAGCAACAAGAATTGACATCCTCACTAAAGATTTACTCTATCCACTCAAAGTGTTTAGGGTTCAAGAATTAAGCACTCTCTAGTCAACCTGAAAAGTTATTACCATAGGCTTGCAAGAAAATCAAATCTCCACCACTATAGATTGATATGATACATCGATCAAAAGGTCTTTCAATGGTTGTAATAGGGCTTTGGTTAGGGGTGGTGTCATAAGCTGAAAAGAAAAGGGTTAGAATCGAGATTGAATTGAAAAATCATCTATCTAGAAAAATCTCTATCACTGGAACATATTCCTAGAGCTAAGTCTTAAGATGACATCGTTCTGGATTCGGAAGCTTATAGAAATATGCAAAAACTATTGAACTATTACAAATTACAACTGAATTAACTGTATATACTCATTTTTTTAAGAACAAATCAAATCAAATACAATATTTTGAATATTTACAAACTTTTACAGACTGAAAAAGAGAACAAAACTAGATAATAAATCAACTCAAATCTCGACAAAAATAGGGATCAAAATAATTGAATGGAATTCAAGAAAAACGGGTTGTGAGTTAATATTAGAGGTAAGTCAAGGAATGGGTTGTTAGGTTCAATGGGGTTCACTAGGGGCCAATTTTTGGAGGTAGGCTTTTATGGAGTAAGTGGGTTAAATCCTAGGTGCCTTTATCATCTCAGTGTATCAAATCAATGATGTGGTCTTGTCATGTATAATCAAAGCAAGTTCTAGAATAACAATTCAATATTGACTTACTCAAAGCAACAAGAAAAGTGAGCACGAAAGAATGTATGCTCAAAAGGCTCAAAAATCTCACCAGAATTATGACTTTTTGATGTCAATCCTGCGAATTTCAAATCCCAAGATAACACTTAAAATTCAGGAAAATAACCTATGAAAAAAATTGAATTCTCAAAAATTTCAACTTATCATGCTTGATTCCCTAGTGTTTTAAAGTTTGAATAATCAAAGTACAAGCACCTATGTCTTAATTCTCAAGACATCAATAAAAATCATAAATCAATCAGAATTAATTCCTAAGGAGATTGAAGATAATGCAAAGAGTGAAAGTGAGAATTCGAAATTTTGAGAATAATGCAAAAAGTTAGTTTTAAAAATTTTCAGGGATTTCAAACAAAATGCAATGACTGAAAGTAAGTTTCCCCCCCACACTTAAGATGTACATTGCCCTCAATGTACAAAGATACATTAGTAGCAATAGAAGCATAAGATCATAAGATAGGGAAAGGCATGAAACTCTCTGGATTGGATGAATTTGTGAGGTGGTGGTGCCTATAGAGTGTCTAGGACAAAGGAAGGTGCAGAGGTGGATACTCCAGTGGTGGTAGTGTTTGTTTGTTCACAACTTTCATGTTGAGAGTGTAGGCTTTGGCGGTGTCAACTAGGCGAAGTTGTGGCAAGGTTCCCATTAGATTTTTTATTTGAGCTGTAGAGCTCCTTTGAAACTGCGAAAGCACTTATCAGTTTAAGGGAATTTGGATTAATAGAATACGTTTGTTAGGGGATAGCCGATATGAAATAATTAAAATAAAGGAATAAAATAAAGTAAGTTCTAAAAATACTAAAATTTAAATAATGAAAAAGATAAGATAAAATAAAATAAAAGAAAAAAGAAAAAGGAAAATAAAAGAGAAGAAAATAAGATTAGGAAATTCTAATCCTCAGATGGGTTGCGCGGTGGTGGTGGTGCAGAGATATAAAGGTGCTGGCATATCTATTGAAGTGTAGCATCGATATGATCTAAGCACTAAAAGCACTACTGCTCGAATCATGTGAGGAACTCAGATATGTCAGTGTGTGAAGCTGCCGCATGAACTGGGTGGCGAGGGGGTGGTGGATCAGTTAGGGCCTCATCTGCTGGTGGGGGGACATCATCAGTAATGTCCTCTGGATCCTCGGCCTCTCAGAGTAGACGGTACTATGGGGGTTCGGTCCCAGGTCTGCGCTGGATCATCCTCATGTGGAGCATAGTCTTGATGCCCTGAGGGGACATCTGGCCGATTAGTGTATATAAGGATGTTTGAGCCGTGGTGTTGAGCAGCCCGAAGTGGCGGGCCAACCGTGTGATGTACGGCCCCATAGATATAACACCCCTACGATGCCTCTCGGTCTGATGCTGGATGGCATGAATGATGAAATAGGCGAGGTCGATGGTATGCGCATTTGCCATGCTCCATAAGAAGTAGGCATCGTGTGTGCTGACGATGCCTATACTCTCGCGTCTGCCCATCAAGGTGTGTGTGAGGAGGGCGTGAAGGTACCTCAAGGATGGGGTAAGGGCAGTTGCCTTGGAGTGAATAAGGTCGTATGTGGGTGATGCAGGGACTAGGGCACGCCAGCAGTTTACTGGAGAGACATGGATGTGATGGTAGGGTGTAGAAATGTCCTCCTCCTCCATGAACTACTCGGTGAAAAGCCCGAGAGCTGTACTGAACTCAGGTACACTAAGATGACGTACGAGGCCTCACAAACGGAACTGGACCGTCCCTGGATCATCGTATCAGTTCATGACGGTCTGAAGATGGAACATGGAGCAGAACTCTAAAGTGAGTTCTGCTAGGTGGACTTACTCTAAGGCGGCCCAGTCAATGCAACATCCGGCTCCTAGAAGGCGGGATCATAGAATTTGGAATAACTCCTCTTGGGAGTTCTGTGGGAATGTGATGAACGGATGTCAGGTTGCAGCAGTAGGTCTCGATGATGAACCACTAGGCCTCTTTCGTTTCTTTGAAGTAGGGGTAACAACTCTTTTACCGCGTGACGAAGACATAATTCCTAAAAACAAAACGGAAAATGTCATGCATTAGTCCTAAAATTGAAACTAAATTAAAAAGACAATATGAATAGCAATAAGTTCTTATACTTAACCGAAACAAAACATATTAAGAATATTGATTCACTAACCTAAGTAATACATTCTTTTTATCCTAAGCATATTAACAAATTATTAGGCATGGGTATTTATTTATACTAAGTAAATGCTAATCTAGCTAATAAAAAGTGGCAAGCAAAGGATAGTTTAAGTGGCATCATGGATTCATCTATAGTATTCTAGATTGTTCATGCTAAATCAATGAATTTCATGCTCAAAAATAATGCAAAAACTAAATAAAACATGTTATTAAAATGAATATAGATAAAAATGTTAGAAATTAAAGAGAAGAATAAGGAAAAGAAACTGAATAGGTGACTAATGGGGGCAGAGCACGATCGTGGTACAGACAGTACGGTCGTGGAGGAGCCTTGGAGGCCGACAGTGGTGCCAGAGAGGGTTGTTGTGGGTTTTGTGTGGGAGGATTTAGGGCTTTATTTGAAGGAGAATATGAATAGTGGCTTGTTTATATAGGTTTTGGGTCATACAGGCATGTCACACTCTCGTGTGGCTTTGGTTTTGCTCGTGTGGTTTGAAAATCGGGGATTTTGGTGCGCCTAGTTCAAGGCACACGCCCGTGTACCTAGGGCGTGTTGAGGCACATGGCTGTGTCACACGGCTTTGTCCTTCGATGTTCGCTTCTCCTACAGCCGTGTAGTAGGTCACACACTCGTATCATAATTGACAGTGTCGACCGCGGTCTTGGGGTACGGGCGTGTTGCACGCCCGTGTTTGAATCAACATGGCCTTATCGCACAGTCGTGTTAGCTGGTCTAAGCCTGTGTTCGATTTGATAGTGTTGGCCACGGACACATCGCACGGCCGTGGCGAGTTGTCATAGCCCGTGTTGTACACGGCTAAATTGCACAGTCGTGTTTCTGCTCATAGTGTCCACACGGCCTTAGGCACGCCCGTGGGCATGGCCGTGTGGTTCAAAAATCCTGCATTCGAAAGGGTTAGTCGATGTATTAGAAGACTAAAATAAAAAGATTTACTAAGTTAGTGCTCCGGTTGCCTCCCGAGAAGCGCTTATTTAGAGTCTAAGCTCAACTCTACCTGTATGTATCATGACGAGAGTTCGTGGAGCTGAAGCTCCTTCCTATTATCTTTGAAATTCTCACCTCTATAATGTTTAAGCCGATGGCCGTTTACCTTGAAAGTGTCGTGGTTTGGATGAGTTACCTCGACTGTGCCATATAGAAAGACAGTTCAAACTGGGAATGGACCTGACCATCTCGATTTAAGTTTTCCAGGGAATAGTTTAAGCCTTGAGTTGTAAAATAAGACAAGATCACCAGTTTTGAACTGCTTAGGTTGCCTCAACTGATTGTCATGGTGTCGCTTTGTGGCTTTCTTATATAATCGTGAGTTTTCATAGGCATTGCAGCGCCATTCATCCAGTTCATTTAGTTGCATTAGACGTTTCTCACCTGCAAGCTTAAAATCAAGATTTAAAAATTTAATAGCCCAAAATGCTTTATGTTCGAGTTCAAATGGCAGATGACAACTTTTCACGTAGACAAGTCTATAAGGAGATGTTCCTATGGGTGTTTTGAATGCAGTTCTATAGGCCCATAAAGCATCATCTAATTTTCTTAACCAATCACTCCTATTTGCTTCTACTATTTTCTCTAAAATGCGTTTTAGTTCTCTATTTGTCACTTCAACTTGACCGCTGGTTTGTGGGTGATAGGGGGTAGCTATTTTATGGTGCACTCCATATCTTTTTAAAACTTTATCAAATTGGGCATTGCAAAAATGAGTACCCCTATCACTAATAATTATCCTAGGTGTTCCGTATCGAGAAAAAAGCTTTTTAAGGAAACGTACTACCATTCTTGCATCATTAGTAGGTAAGGCTTGGGCTTCTACCCATTTTGACATGTAATCCACTGCTACTAATATGTACTTATTCCCAAACGAAGTGGGGAAAGGACCCATGAAATCAATACCCCATACATCAAAAATTTCACATGAGAGTATATAGTTTTGAGGCATTTCATTATGCTGAGAGATATTACCTGTTCTCTGGCATTTATCACAAGAGGTCACATGCCTGTTGGCATCCTTGAAAAGGGTGGGCCAGTAAAAACCTGATTCAAGTACTTTGTGAGCAATTCTAGCTCCACTGTGGTGTCCTCCTGTTGGTCCTGAATGGCAGTGCTTTAAAATTTTATATGCTTCTGTCTCTGTAATGCATCTTCGAATGACTTGATCTGTATAAATACGAAAAAGGAAAGGATCTTCCCAAAAGTAATTTTTCACATCAGCGAAGAATCGCTTCTTTTGCTGATGGGTCAACCCTTTTGGGATTATGTTAGTTGGTAAATAATTTACCAAATCAGCAAACCAAGGAATGTTAGCCTCTGCTATGGCTAGGAGTTGTTCTTCAGGAAACAAGTCATTTATTTTATCGAAATCCTCAGGGTGTGGATTTTCCAATCTTGAAAGGTGATCTGTTGCCAAATTTTCAGCTCCTTTCTTGTCCTTTATTTCTAAGTCGAATTCTTGTAACAATAGAATCCATCTTATTAATCGAGGTTTTGCATCAATTTTAGTTAAAAGATAACGAAGAGCAGAATGATCAGTATAAACAATGACTTTCGATAATATTAAATATGATATGAATTTATCAAATGCAAAAATAACGGCTAGCAATTCTTTCTCTGTGGTGGTATAATTTGCTTGTGCGGCTGTCAAAGTTCTACTAGCATAATAGATCGGTTGTAAGTGCTTATCTCTTCGTTGTCCTAAAACTGCACCTACTGCAAAATCACTCGCATCACACATTAGTTAAAAAGGTAGATTCCAATTAGGTGAAATTATAATCGAGGTATTAACTAACTTCTCCTTGAGAGTGTTAAAAGATTCTAAACATTCTTGGTCAAAATTGAAAAGCACGTCTTTTTCTAGTAATTTAGTTAAAGGCTTAGCTATTTTAGAAAAGTCTTTGATAAATCTGTGATAAAAACTAGCATGTCCTAAAAAGCTTCTTATGGCCTTAACTGAATTAGGGGGAGGTAATTTTTCGATGGTTTCAATTTTTGCTTTATCTACCTCTATCCCTTTACTAGAAATTTTATGTCCTAATATAATACCTTCTTGAACCATAAAGTGACATTTTTCCCAATTAAGCACTAGATTCGTCTCTTCACATCTTATCAGAACACGTTTTAAATTATTAAGACAGAGTTGAAAAGAGTTACCGAAAACCAAAAAGTCATCCATAAATACCTTCATGATGTCTTCCACGAATTCGTCAAAGATAGCTAACATGCATCCCTAAAAAGTAGCAGGAGCATTACATAATCCAAAAAGCATTCTACCATAAGCAAACGTACCGTATGGACATGTGAATATTGTCTTTTCCTGATCTTCTGGAGCTATCAGAATTTGGAAGTAACCAGAGAGGCCATGCAAGAAACAGTAATACATGTGTCCTAACAATCTTTCCAACATTTGATCAATAAAGGGTAGGGGAAAATGGTCTTTTCGAGTTACATTATTCAGCTTTTTTTAATCAATACAAATTCTCCATCCAGTGACTGTTCTTGTAGGTATTGACTCTTTTTTGTCATTAGACACTACAGTCATGCCTCCCTTTTTAGGAACAACCTGCACAGGACTTACCCAAGAACTGTTAGAGATAGGATAAATAATGCCTGCATCTAGAAGTTTAATTACCTTGGCTTTTACGACTTCCTTCATGTTGGGATTCAATCGTCTCTGAGCTTGCACCGATGGCTTGTATTCATCTTCCATTAAAATTTTGTGGGTGCAAGAAGAAGGGCTAATTCCTTTAATATCAGAAATCTTCCAAGCTATAGTCTTTTTATGTTCCTTTAATACTTGAAGTAGCTCCTCTTTCTTTTCAGTGCTCAATTCTGATGCGATGATTACTGGTAATGTAGAATCATCTCCTAAAAATACATACTCTAAGTGGTCAGGCAATTACTTTAGCTTTAATTTAGGAGGTTCATCAATCGAGGGTTTTTGTCTTAGTTCGTCTTTTAACTTAAGACCCTTATAACTTATATGCCTTGGGACAATCTCATGAGAGTTCAACTCCTTCATTACTTCTTGTACTTCAGTGGTGGCTTCATCTTCCTCCCTACCTTGAACAAGACACAGTTCTAACGTGTCTTCAAGAGTGATTTCCTAGAAATTATCTTGAACAAAATAATCAATAACATTAATAAAATAACAAGAATCATCTTGTTCTCTAGAAAATCTCATAGCATCATAGATTTTAAAGACCACTTCTTCTTTACCAACCCTAAGCACTAATTGACCATCCCCTACATCGATAACAGCTCTAGCAGTAGCTAAGAATGGGCGTCCCAAAATTAAAGGTACCTCAATATCTTTATCCATGTCGAGCATAACAAAATCAACAGGGAAGATAAATTAACTACTTTGATTAACACATCTTCAATGATCCCTCTAGGATATTTAACAGATCTATCAACTAATTGAATACTCATCCTAGTGGGTTTTGGTTCCCCTAAACCTAGTTGCTTGAACATTTTGTAGGGCATTAGGTTAATACTGGCACCTAAATCAGCTAAGGCCTTTTCAATAATTAAACTACCAATTAAGCAAGGAATAGTAAAACTCCCTGGGTCTTTCAGTTTGGCTGGCAGTTTATTTTGGAGAATAGCTGAGCATTCCTCGTTGAGTTCCACTGTGGCTAGTTCTTCCAACTTCCTTTTATTTATGAGAAGTTCCTTTAAAAACTTTGCATACTTCGGCATCTGCGAAATCGCTTCAACAAAAGGTAAGTTAATATGTAGCTGTTTAAAAAGTTCAAGAAATTTACCAAATTGAGCGTCTGTGTGGTCTTTCTTTAACTTTACTGGATATGGTATGGGTGGTTGATATTCTTTAATTGCTGGCGGGGTACTTTCTTTAGGTTCTGCCTCCTCTACCTTGCCCTTTTTAGATTCTTGAGCAGACTTCTTTTCAGGTTTAGCTAGTACTTTCCCATCCCTTAGAGTAATTGCTTTTACATGTTCTCTAGGATTTGGCTCAGTATTACTCGACAAACTACCTTATGGTCTGTCAGATATCATCTTTGCGAGTTGACCAATTTGATTTTCGAGCCCTTGAATGGATGCTTGCTGGTTCTTTAGTGCCGTTTCAGTGTTTTGGGAACGGGTTTCTGATGCGGCCATAAATTTGGTGAACATTTCTTCAAGGTTTGGCTTTTTCTCTTGTTGTGGAGGTGGCTATTGAAATCCCAAAAGAGGTGGTTGTCTTTGATTTCCTTGTCCTCCCCATGAAAAATTGGGGTGGTTCCGCCAACCTGCATTGGAAGTGTTACTATAAGGATTATTTTGAGGTCTAGAATTGTTACCCATATAGTTGGCTTGCTCAGTTTCCATGCTGTTTCCATAGGAGGAGTAATTTGGATTGTACATGTTTCCTTGAATTGCGTCACACTACATCACTGGGTGTGCCCGCGTAGAACCGACAAAATTATCAAACTTTTTATTTAAAAGTTCTACTTGATTAGAAAACATAGTGATGGCATCAATGTTAAAAACTCCTTCAGCTTTTGTCAGCTTTGTCCTCTTGACTTGCCACTGGTAGTTATTCAGTGACATCTCTTCTATAAACTCATAGGCTGCTTCGGGTGTTTTGTTGCTGATTGTTCCTCCGACGGCTGCATCAATCATCTGCCTTGTTGAAGAGTTCAAATCATTGTGAAAGGTTTAAACTTGTAATCACAAAGGCAACCCATGGTGAGGGCACCTTCTCAAAAGATCTTTGTATCTCTCCCAGGCATCATAAAGTGTTTCTAAATCCATCTGCACAAAAGAAGAGATATCGTTCCGTAATTTAGTTGTTTTAGCTGGAGGAAAATACTTAAGTAGAAATTTTTCGGTCATCTGTTCCCATGTAGTGATTGAGCCTTGTGATAGAGAATTTAACCATTGTTTAGCTTTATTCCTCAAGGAAAAAGGAAATAATCGGAGGCGAATGGCATCATTAGAAACACCATTGATTTTAAAAGTATCATAGAATTCCAAGAAATTGGCTAAATGTGAATTAGGATCCCCATCCTGTAAACCATCAAACTACACAAATTGCTGAATCATCTGAATAATGTTAGGCTTTAATTCAAAATTATTTGCAGCAATAGCAGGCCTAACAATCCTAGATTCAGTACCAGCCAAATTAGGTTTAGCATAATCGTACATAGTACGAGGAGCATCATTTTAGTTCACTGGTTGTGCGGCTACGCGGTGGTAGATTGTCTTGATTTGCTTCCATCTCTTCAGTAGGTTCAGGTTCTTCCTCTTGTCCTTGTTCTGGATAATGTAGTCTTCTTCTAATCTTTCTACGAGTTCTATGAATGATAGCTTCTAAATCTTTGTCAAAAAGTAGTGGTCCTCCTAGGTTTCTTCTAGTCATAAACTAGAGATACCTAGAAAGGGAAAAACAAATATATATAAATAAATAAATAAATAAAAAGAAAAATTGAAAATTTATATAAATATAAATAGTAATGGCTAAAGTAATAAAAATCGAGTGTTCCTAATATTTTAGTTCCCCGGCAACAGCGCCAAAACTTGATATGTGTGATATGAAGTAATAAAATTTATAAACTATGATCACACCCAAAACTAACTATTATCACGAATTAAGGCAAGCGCACCTATCAAATAGTAGTATAGCTTAGTGGCAAGACTGGAATGTCGAACCCAAAGGAACTAAAAGTACTAGTACTAACTTTCTTTCTATTATTTAACCTGAGAATAAAAGGGGATTTTATTAAACTAAACTAACTATTAGACTAAGCTAAGAATGCACAAAAAGTAAATTGGGGAAAGACTCTTAGGAAAAACTGATTGATTTGGCAATACTCAAGGGAGATTCCACCTAGACTTCACTTGGTATCAACTCTTGAACTAGATGATTTATTCACTTGACTTGATCCGTAGAAATCCCTAGTTTATGTTAATATCTCTCTCGAGACTAAAAACAACTAACCCTAGGTTGATTAATTGAAATC
This sequence comes from Gossypium stocksii, assembly GCA_020496765.1. Lineage (NCBI taxonomy): Eukaryota > Viridiplantae > Streptophyta > Magnoliopsida > Malvales > Malvaceae > Gossypium > Gossypium stocksii. The sequence goes on from CM035621.1 coordinate 105,116,076, forward strand.
TCTTTCTAATTAAAACCTCTAGAATCGCATTAACTTGATCTATGGATTCCCTTATTAGGTTTGACCCTAATCCGATAGATTTTCGTCGTCCTATCTCTAGGATTGCGATCAACTCCGCTCAATTGTGTTGGATCTACACCTATCCAGGGACTTTTTCTCCTCTACATAAGCACATTAGACTTAAATCAATATCCTAGAAATATTAATTTAAGAGTTAAAAACAAAATTAAGAACAAATCAAATATCTATCATATAATTGAAGAGAAAATAATAACAGGATCAGTCTTAGGTTTCATCCCCCTCAAGTATTTGGGGGTTTTAGTTCATGATTATAAAAGAAAACATCTTAGAAGAATAAAAATAACAAAACATAAAGTACCTAAAAACCCTTGTAGGAATTTGAAGGGAGATCTTCAGTCTTGAGGAAGAATTCGGCTTCTAGGATGAATCAATCGGCTTCCCTTGGAGTAATTCCTTGCATCTACTCTCTTTTGTAGGAGAAAAAGTACCCTTTTGTGGGAGAAAAAGTACCCTTTTGAGGGGAGAAAAGTATATCTTTGTAGTTGGCCCCTAGGGTCTTTATATAGAGCTTTGGAATACCTTTCTTAGCCTCTAAACATCTTTTTCCAAGTGAAATTGCACTACCTCATGACAGGGACACGCCCGTGTGCCACACCCGTGTGGATCAAGGCCCAGGCCGTGGTCGGGCCTGTTGATGGTGGCTCGGTCGTGTGGTCTGGCCGTGCTTGTCGGGGTTGGGCTGTGTTTGGACTTTAGGTGGCATGGCCGTGTGGCACGGCCGTGTTGCACGGCAGTGTGGTGAATCTCTAGGCCGTGTTGTTTTCACACTATGGCCCATTTTCTCCGTTTTTGGCCCGTTCCTCGTTCTCTTCTCTTCCTTAAGCTCACCTGGGCATAAAACATGAAATAGAAGGATTAAGAGCACCAATTTCCACATATTCAATGATGATTCATCCATAAATTAGGCTAAGCATGAGGTAAAAACATGTATAATTTATCGTTTATCAGAAAGTAAAGAAACTCCCTGAATATTGGATGAATTTGTTGAAAGTAGTGAAAGCTGGATTGGAGGGATGACTAGTTGAAGTTCATGATCCTGGGTAACTTGAAGCACAACTGCGTGGGGAATTTAAGTCTTACTCGATAAGAAGTGAACTGTAGAATAAAAGGAAAAATATAAAGTGAAAAGAATAAAAATAAAAATAAAATAAAATTAATAGGGAATTAGGCACACGGCCATTGGGCACGGGCATGTGGCCTAGGTCTAGCCCGTGTGTTTTGTGCTCCTATCAGTGCGGCCACAGCTGGTTGGCACGGGCGTGTCATATGCCCGTGGTGATTTTTCAAGTTTGGCCACGACCTCATCGCATGGCCGTGGCTTGGTGTCGCAGCTCGTGTCTCTGTTCATGATCTCACACGGTCTATGGCACACCTGTGTTGGTGCTCGTGTGGGTTGAAAAACCTGCATTCAGAGGGTTAGTTGATGAATTAGAGAATAAAAGAATTGAACTTAAGTCAGTGCTCGGGTTGCCTCCCGAGAAGCGCTTATTTATAGTCTAAGCTCGACTCTGCTCGAGCTTGTACGTTCATGGTGGTTTGAAGAGTTGGAACTCTTCTGACATGTTTTCAGTTTCATTATCAAAATAAGGTTTGAGTTGGGTTTGATTTACCTTGAAAGTTCCGAGTGACTCATGATTTATCTCCACTATACCATAGGGAAAGATTTTTATTACCGTGAAGTAAGGTGTGTCACTTGTGTGTTCTAAATGATTTGCAGCAATAGTAGGCCTAACAATGCTAGATTCAGTGCCTGCTAAATTAGGTCTAGCATAATCATACATAGTACGCGGAGCAGGATTTTGCTCAACAGGGTTTGCGGCTACTACAGAATGTAGCTGATTATCCTGATTTGCTTCCATCTCTTCAGTAGGTTCAGGTTCTTCTTCTTGTCTTCTTCTGGATATTGCAAGCTTCTTCTTATCTCTTGGTGAGTTCGACGAACTGTCGCTTCTAAATCATCGTCAAAAAGTAGTGGTCCTCCTGGGTTTCTTCTAGTCATAAACTAGAGATACCTAGAAGGGAAAAGGCAAAGAAAATTAAAATAAATAAATAAAACAAATAAAAATAAAAGTTGAAAATAAATAAAAATAGTAATGGCTAAAGTAATAGAAATCGAGTGTTCCTAATCTCTTAGTTCCCCGGCAACAGCGCCAAAAACTTGATCGTGATTTGATGAAGTAATAAAATATGATCGTACCTGTAAACTAACTAACATCACGATAAAAGGCAAGTGCACCTATCGAATAGTAGTATAGTTAGTGGCAAGACTGAAATATTGAATCCAAGGAACTATGAGTACTAGTAATGTCTTTCTTTCTATTATCTAGCCTAAAAATAAAGAGGATTTGGTTGTAAACTAAACTAAACTAACTAAAGAAATGACAAAGAGTAAAGTGGGAGATTGCTTTTGGGAAAGACTGATTGATTGAGGCAATACTTAAGGAAGAATCCACTTGTTATCTAACTCTGAACCAGATGATTTCTTCATTTGAGTTGATTCGTAAAGATCCCTAAATTATGTTAATACCTCCGTCGAGGATGAGAATAACTAATCCTAGGTTGATTAACTGAAATCTCTTTCTAGTTAAAACCCCTAGTCTCGCATTAACTCGATCTATGGCTTCCCATATTAGATTTGACTCTAATCCGGCAGATTTTCGTCTTCCTATGTCTAGGATTGCAATCAACTCCGCTTAATTGTGTTAGATCTACTCCTATGCAGGGACTTTTGCTCCTCTACATAGGCACATTCGACTTAAATCAATATCCCGGACATACCAATTTAAGAGTGAAAAACACAATTAAGAACAAATCAAATATTTATCATACAGCTCAGATAATAATAACAAGATCTATCTTAGGTTTCATCCCCTTAGGTATTTAGGGATTTAGTTTATGTTTATAAAAGCAAACATCTCAAAAGAAATAAAATAACAAAACATAAAAAAACCCAAAACTCCTGAAAGGATTAAAAGGAGATCCTCTGTCTTGATGTAGATCCTGACTTCTAAGATGGATCAATCGGGTTCCCTTCGAGTAATTCCCTCTTTTAACTCCCCGTCTTGGTGGGAAAATAAAGTCTCCTTGGTGGGAGAAAAGCACCCTTAGTGGGAAATCAAGCACCTACTTGTAGTTGCCTCCTAGGGTCTTTATATAGAGTTTTGGAATGCCTTTCTTAGCCCCTAAGTACCTTTTCCGAGTAAAATTGAACTTCCTCACGACAAAGACATGCCCATGTGCAACGCCCGTGTGGATCGAGGCCCAGGCCGTGCTCAGGCCTGTTAAAGTGGCACGACCGTGTGGCACAGTCGTGTGGTGAATCTCCAGGCCATGTTTAGTACTGAACTGGGCCTAATTTGCCTGTTTTTGGCTCGTTCCTTGCTCTTTTCTCTTCCCTAAGCTCACCTAAGTATAAAACATGAAATTAAAGGTTTAAGAGCATCAATTTACACAAATCAAGGGGTAATTCATCCAGAAATTAGGCTAAGCATGGGGTAAAAATATGTATAATTTATCGCTTATCACCTCTCTAGTGGTCATCTATGACAGTGGGTCAATTTGGTTCCATGGGTTGAGTATTGCTACAACACCTCATATCATACGATTTCTCTCCTATTCAACTGGTTTTACAAGGATTGAAGTTGTGGATAAGGCTCTACAAGATAGGGATGCACTTTTACACAATGCTCGGGATACACTCTTGCTAGCTTAGCAACGAATAAAGAACACTTATGTTTTGGGGAACAAAGAGTTGAATTCTAAAGTTGGGGATTGGGTTTGGTTATGGCTTCAACAATATCAAAAATTGATGATAACTAAACAGAAGCATCACAAGTTGTTGCCAAAATATTTTGGTCCTTTTAATGTCTTAAACAAAATAGGAACATTGGCCTATCAGCTTGAATTACCTATAGGCAGTAGAATACATGATGTATTCCATGTTTCCTTCCTCAAAGAATAGAAGGGACCTCAAATAGAAGTGGTAGGAGACTTGCCCTTAGTAGATGATGGCAAGGCCATGCCTACTCCACAAGCTATTACTAATACCAGGCTTAATCGAGGTTAACGGGAACTATTAGTGCAATGGGCAGGATGTCCTCAAGAAGATGCCACTTGGGAAACAATTTATAGTTTTCGAGAAGCTTATCCTGAATTTCAGCTTTAGGACAAGCTCAACTCTGAGGGAGGGAGAAATGATGTGGATGTTTTCACTGGAAAACAATATCAGAGAAGGAACAGGAATTAGAGTTTAAGATTTATTTAATTTCTTTAGGAGATTTAATTTTACTTATTTTCTCTATTATATTAGGTTTTTATTTCCTTCACAAACTCTAAGTTAGGAATTCTATTAGGACTCTTTTCTTTGTTATTAATAATCTATAAAAAGGGTGCCAATATGAAATAAAGAGGTAATCAATTATTCTATAAAAAAGAAACGTTATTTTGAGAGGGGTTTTTGATTGTCACTAAACTAACTATGAATACGACTAAGGCAAGTGCACCTATCAAACAATAGTATAGTTTTGGTGAGTAGGGAATACCGTATCCATAAGGACTAAAGTACTAGTAATTTGATGTGCGTGATAAGTTTTACATTTTATGATTGTACCTAGACACTAACTATTATCACTAATAAGGCAAGCGCACTTATCGGACAATAGTATAACTTAGTGGCAAGACCAGAATGTCGAACCCACAGGAACTAAAAGTACTAGTAATAACTTTCTTTCTATTATCTAGCCTAGAAATAAAGGGAATTTGTTTTAACTAATTAAATTAAACTAATTAACTAGAAGCACGACAGAGAGTAAATTAGGGAAATTACTTTTGGGAAAACTGATTGATTTAGACAATACCCAAGGAAGAATCCACCTAGACTTCACTTGTTCTTAGACTCTGAAGTAGACGATTTATTCATTTGACTTGATCCGTAGAAATCCCTAAATTATGTTATTATCTCCGTCAAAACTAAAAACATCTAACCCTAGGTTGATTAATTGAAATTTCTTCCTAATTAAAACCCCTAGTGTTGCATTAACTCGATTTATGGATTCCCCTATTAGATTTAACTCTAATCCGGCAGATTTACATCGTCCTATGTCTAGGAGTGCGATCAACTTCGCTTAATTATGTTGGATCTACTCTTAAGCAGGGACTTTTGCTCCACTGAATAAGCACATTCGAATTGAATTAATATCCTGGAATATTAACACAATGATTAAAAACACAATTAAGAACAAACCAATTATTTATCATATAATTCAAAAAATAATAACAAGATCCGTCTTAGGTTTTATCCCCTCAGGTATTTGAGGGATTTAGTTCATGTTTATAAAGAAGAACATCTCAAAATAAGGAAAATAACAAAACATAAAGAAACCCTAAAACCCCTGAAAGAAATTGAAGGGAAATCTTCAGTCTTGAAGGAGATTCTGGCTTCTAAGATGGATCAATCAGCTTTCTTCGAATAATTCCTTGCTTTCTACTCTGTGTGTCTCTTAGCCCTCTCCTAGGGTGTTTATATAGACTCTAGAATATATTTTTTAGCCTCTAAGTAGACTTTTCTGCGTGGAATTAAAGTAAGTCACGACAGGGACACGCCCGTGTGATTCGGGTTCAGGCCGTGTTGAGGCCTGCTAAATAGGCACGGGTGTATGGTGTACCCGTGTGAGGAACTGCAGGCCGTGTTGATTTCTCACTCTGGCCCATTTTCTCTATTTTTGGCCTGTTTCTCGCTCTTTTTACTTTCTTATGCTCACCTAGGTATAAAACATGAAAATAAAGGATTAGGAGCATCAAATTCTATAAATCTAATGAGAAATCATCCATAAATGTGCCAAATGTGGGATAAAAATATTTATATATTATGGTTTATAATAATTATCATTTTTCTATTATTTAGTCGACAAGTTGGAGTGTTTGTTCTTGATCTAAAATTACTAAAGTAATCTAACCAAGAACCTAATAGAGAATGAAATAGGAAAATAATTGAAGATAACCAATGAGATAGACAATACCTAGGAAATAATCCACCTAAGCTTCACCTATTATTATGAATCTGAATTAAACGATTTATTCACTTGTGTCTTGATCCGTGGAAATCCCTAAATTATGTTAATATCTCTTTTGAGAGTAAGAACAACTAATTCTAGGTTGATTACTTGAAATCTCTTTCTAATTAAAACCCCTATTGTCGCATTAACTCGATCTATGTATTCCCCTATTAGATTTAACTCTAATCCGTTAGATTTATGTCATCCTATTTCTAGGATTGCATATAACTCCACTCAATTATGTTAGATCTACTCTTAAACAAGGACTTTTGGTCCACTAAAATAAGCACATTAAACATGAATTAATATCCTAAAAATATTAAAACACAAAATGAACATACATAATTGTGAACAAGAAACAAGTATTTATCGCATAAAAACAAAAATTAAATAATAAGATTTATCATAGGTTTCATCCTCCTTAGGTACCTAGGGAATTTAGTTCATAATCCTGAATAGAAGCGTCTCAAAGTTAGGATAACAACAAGACATAAAGAAATTCAATAAAACCTTGAAGGAAATTAAATGGAGATCTTCAATCTTGAAGGAGATCTGCTTCTGAGTTGATTCTGATGGCGTTCTTTGAGTGATTTCTTCAATCTTCTCTGCGTGTCCACTTAGGTCTTTTTCTAATTGGTATTTATAGACTTTAGAATGCTTAGAAAGCCTAAAACTTAGGTTTTTTCGCGTATTTGGGAAGCAGGGTGCGATATCAACACGGGCAGGCACATGGGCGTGTGGCAAGGCCGTGTGGAAATGCCCAGGCCATGTGGATCTTGGAAACAGCTTTATTTGTCTGATTTTAGCTCGTTTTTTGTTCCCAAATGCTCTCTTAAGTATAAAAACATGATTTTAAAGGATTAGGAGCATCAAATTCACTAATTTACATAATTAATCGTCCAAAAATGCAGCAAGAATAGGATTAAAAATATGTTACTTTTATGGCTTATCAAATATTCCCACACTTAAGTGTTTGCTTGTCCTCAAGCAAAATCCTCAACTCACAATTAAAATTAATCTTTCTCAACTTATAATTCTCATCAATAATATTTCGAAATGATTCACAAATAATCATACATTGATAATTCAACTAAAAGAACACTAAAGATTCAAATAATCCAAGTCGAACATTTTTAAAGCATGAAAACATATGTATTTCCCCTTATCTAAGTAATTACCTTTAATTCACAATCAACAAGAATCGACATCCTCACTAAAGATTCACTCAAATCACTCAAAGTGTTTAAGGTTCAAGAATAAGCACTCAATAGTCAAACATGAAAAGTCATTACTATAAGCTTGCATGAAAATCAAATCTCCACCACTATAAAATGATATGATACACAAATCAAAAGGTCTTTAAGAGGTTGTAATGAGGATTAGGTTAAGGGTGTGGAGAAAGGCTAAAAAAGTTGGTTAAAATCGAGATCGAATTGATAAATTACCAAACTAGAAAAATAAACAAATGCTGAAAAAAATAATTACATCAATCGAAAACTATTCAAGAATAAAAACGAGATTTTTCTCAAAATATGTATTTAACTATTCAAGCTCAATCAACATAGAATTGAATAATGATCAATATTTTTTTATTATATTTTTTATTTATATTTTTTTGCTTTTTTCTTTTCTTTATTTTAGAACAATAAGAATTAATTCAGCAAATCAAACATAAGAGCATAATTAGGCAACTAACCAAATCAAATCTTGAAAAAAAGAAAAACAAAGTTAAAGGTCAAATCTTGAAAAAAAGAAAAACAAAGTTAAAGGTTAACATTAATGGGTAAATCAAGAAACGGTGTGTTAGCTTAATGGGGTTCACTAAGGATTAATTTTGTAGGTAGGCTTTTTATGGGATAAATGGGTTAAAACCTAAGTGCCATTATCATTTTAGTATATCAAATCAAAAGTGCGATCTCGACATGCATAATCGAAACAAGTTCTAGAATAACAAATCAAATTGACTCACTCATAACCAATAATAAAATGCACCAGAAAAAAGTATGCTCTAAAGGCTCAAAATGTCACAAAAAAAAATTATGGTTTTTGATGTCAAACTTGAAAATTTAAAACTTCAAGATAATACCTCAATTTAGTGAAACAACCTAAAATTTTTTATTCTGAAAATAAACTTATCATGTTTGATTCTTTCATGCTTAAAGTTTAGAACAACCAATACACATATATCTATGACTTTAATCCAAAACAAATCAATAAAAATTACAAATCGATAAAAATTCACTTTAATAGAAGTATGAGAAAATTACTTAAACACAAGACATAATTAAGGGATTTCCTAATAATTATATAAATAACCTCCCCATACTTAAGATGTACATTGTCCTCAATGTACAAACAGATATAATCATAGTATAAACAAAATATCATAAGAGAGAGAGAAAACTCAAACTGCTTTGAATATTGGATGAAATCCCCAGAATAGTGAATAGCAGAGTTGTAGTCAATTTTGAATGTAGTGCATGATTCCGAGTAAACGAATAAGAAAATAAAAACAAATAGTGAAGAAAAAGGGGTTATAACTCGATTAGAAATAACCATAAAAATATATTTCAAAAAATAATAACTAAAATAAGTTTAAGAAAATAAATAACAAAATAAAGCAACTAAAACAAAAATAAAAAGAATGATAAATAAAATAAAAATAAAACGAAAAAAATAAACTCAATGATACTAATAAACTTAAAGGGAATTTTAATAATAATAGTAAAAAATACTAAAAAATAATAAAAATAGTAGAAAATTAAAATAAATTTAAAATTTAAGTATAAGAATAATAAATAAAATAAAATAAAATAAAATTAGGAAAATAAAAATAAACAATATAAAAATTAATAATAAATAAAATAAAATAAAAGGGTTGGCTTGGTTGGGTAAAAAGAAAAAGGCAAATTAAGAAAGAAATTTTAGGGCTTGGACTACATGGCCGTGTCACACAGCTGTGTGGAGTGTTTTCAGCTAGTCTGCAATTAAAAATTAAGCCCAAGTTTCACACAGCCTTGGACATGCCCGTGTGTCCAGGCCGTGAGGCACACACGTCCGTGTAACCTCCTACACGCCTATGTGGCTCGGCCGTGTCTCACACATGGCTGTGCGCCTTGCCCATGTAACTCTCTGATTTGTTTTAAAAATGAAAAAATTAGCTCCAGCCTTCACACGGCCTAGGACAAGCCCGTGTGTCCAGGCCGTGTGGTCCACACGTCCATGTCACACGTCCGTGTGGACTATTTTAGGCCGTGTCTCTGTCGATTTTTGAAAAAATTAAGTCCCAAGATTCATATAGTGAAGGACACGCATGTGTGCCTAGGCTGTGTAACTCAATATCAATTTTCTTAAAATTTAAAACTAAATCTTTGGATCCACATGGCCAAGGACACACCCATGTGTCCATGCCGTGTGTCGCCAGGCCATGTAATTCACTGTCAAACCCTTTTTAGTGTACACAACCTTAGACACGCCCGTGTGGGTCAAAAACACACATTTTATTTATTTATTTATTTAAAAATAATATCAAATAAATTTAAGAAAATTAGCAGTGTTAACACTCGGGTTGCCTCTCAAGAAGCGCTTATTTAAAGTCTATGCTCGACTTACCTCACATTTGCACGGTCACGGTAGTTCATGGAGTCGAAACTCCTCTTTCTCGTTATCAATTCTATTATCAACATAAGGTTTAAGTCGAATACTATTTACCTTAAATGTGCGAAATTTAGAATGAGTTACCTCGGCTATACCATATGGGTAGACATTTAGTACCATAAAGGGATTTGATCTGTTTGCATCAAGCTCTGAAATGGCATTTCAAGGATCATTTTATCTGGAAGTAGCTTGTCTCCAACCTTAAATTGGTTCGTTCCATCCACATGCTCATCATGGTGATGCTTTGGTTCTACATCTTGTATTCTCGGGTTCTCCTTGATATGTGTCTGCCATTTATCTAGTTCAATGATCTGTAGCATTTATTCTTCATGCGTCGTTCTGTTTCTATCTCATGGACTGGAATGTGGCTCCATTGTGTTTTTCCGTGGGGTTTCCTGCAAAGAAGGTTGAGCCACGTGGTTACTCATATTAACAGAACTTGTAAAATTATCTTGATCATTAGATGTCTTAACAGAATCACGAGCTTAGAGAGTAATCATTTTGTCACCTACACGAAGTGTTAATTCACCTGTACCAACATTAATAATAGTTTTAGCAGTTGTTAAAAAGGGTCTTCCTAAAATTAAAGGTACTTCATTACCCTCATTCATTTCTAAAACAACAAAATCAACTAGGAATATGAATTTATCAATTTTTACAAGAATATCTTCAAAAACACCCCTAGAAAATCTAATGGTTCTATCTGCTAATTGAATACTCATCCTAGTTTGTTTGGGTTTCCTAAGACGTAACTGTTTAAACATTTTATAGTGTATGACATTAATACTCACCCCTAAATCAGCCAAAGCATTATTAATATTCAAACTACTAATTAAACAAGGAATAGTAAAACTCCCTGGATTTTTCAATTTGTTAGGTAGTTTATTTTTCAAAATGGCTGAGCAAACTACATTTAATTCCACATGCAATGAATCATCTAACTTCCTCTTGTTCACCAAAAGCCCCTTTAAAAATTTAACGGAATTGGGCATCTAGGAAAAAGCTTCAATAAACGGTAAGTTAATATGTAAATTTTTTTAAAAGTTTAAGAAATTTACCAAATTCTTCGTTCGTGTGGTATTTCTTCATCGCATTAGGATATGGCACTCACGGTTTATATTCTTTACCAACCAATTTTTGCTCATTCTGGCTTACCTCAACCTTATCGTTACTTACCACACTTTCTTGCCTTGGTTCTGATTCAGATTCAACTAACCCTTCTTCATCTCTAATAGTAATTGCATGAAGCTGCTCTCTTGGGTTAGTTTCAGTATTGCCAGGCAAGCTATCTTGTGGTCTTTCTGAGATTAGCTTAGCAAGCTAACTTTTTTGGTTCTCGAGCCCTTGAATTAACACTTACTGATTTTTAAGTGTTGCTTCAGTGTTTTGAAAGCGAGTTACTGACACTGAGATAAACTTCGTCAACATCTCCTCAAGGTTCAGCTTCTTATCTTGTTGGTAAGGTTGTTGTTGGAAGCCTGGAGAGGGTTGTGCTCTTTGATTTCTAACCACCCCAAGAGAAATTGGGATGGTTCCTCCAACCTACATTATAGGTGTTACTATAGAGATTATTTTGAGGCCTAGAATTATTACCCATATAGTTGGTTTGCCCGTTCTATGTGTTAGGACAGTAGGGTAAATTTTTTGGATTATTTATTCCACCTCCATTCATATCGCATTACATCACCGGATGTACTTGCGTAGAAACACATAACCATCAATTTTCTTATTTAAAAGCTCTACTTGATTCGATAACATGGTGACTTCATCTAAGTTGAAAACACCAGCTGTTTTCATCGACTTCGTCCTCATGACTTGCCACTAATAATTATTCAATGCCATCTCCTCTATAAATTCATAAGCTGCTTGAGGTATTTTATTGTTCAGAGTACCACCAGCTGCTGCATCGATCAACTGCCTAGTTGAGGGATTCAAACCATTGTAGAAGGTTTGAACCTGTAGCCATAAAGGTAACCCATGGTGAGGGCACCATCTTAATAAATCCTTATAACTCTCTTATGCATCATATAGGGTCTCTAAGTCAATCTGAATGAATCTGTCTTAGCCGGTGAGAAGTACTTTAGTAGAATTTTTTCGGTCATTTGCTCCCATGTAGTGATAGAACCTTATGGTAAGGAATTCAACCACTGTTTAGCTTTGTTCCTCAACGAAAAGGGAAACAAACATAGGCGAATGGCATCGTCAAAAACACCATTTATCTTGAAAGTATCACAGACTTCAAAAAAATTAGCCAAATGAGTATTGAGGTTTTCGTCTTGTAAACCATCGAATTGAACAAATTATTATACCATCTGTATAGTGTTCAGTTTTAGTTCGAAATTATTTACAGTAATAGTGGGTCGCACAATACTTGATTCAACCCCAGTTAGAGTGGGCTTGGCATAATCGTATATAGGACAAGGAGCAGGATTTAGATTTGTAGGATTCACAGCAACTGCAAAAGGTAGCTAATTATTCTGATTATCACCCATCTCCTCAATAATAATAACATCCTCTTGCTCGTCCACTATACTCTATCGACTCTGTCTTGCTTCTCTACGATTTCTACGAGCTGTACTTTTGATCTCATTATCAAATAATGGTCCCGACGAGTTTCTTCGAGTCATAAACTAAAGAAACCTGCCAGAAGCAAAATAAAAGAAAAATTAAAAAATATAAATTAAACTTGTAATAGGCCCATTTCACCCGGGGCCCAAAAATAGAAATAATAAACTGAATTAATTAAAATAAGAATTGTCCAAATGTCCTTTTACAAAACAACAGGCCCAAAACCACTAAACTTAGATGGCCCAATTTACCAACCTATAATCCAAAATAATAAAACTAGCCTAAAAAACCCAAAATATAACATATCTTAATTACAAGGCTGGATAGCCCAATGACAAAGTCAGCCCAAATAGCCCAATGAGCCAACACCGTTGGAAACCCTAGGGTTTTTGAGATTTCCTTGCACCGCTGCCGTTCCCTCAGGCCTCCAAGCCGCGTCCACAGCTCATGCCATCACATGGCTTTCGCACTTACGAAAAAAATGAAAATGACAGCAATAATACAACAAATATACAACAGAAATCAAGGAAAAAAGGACTTTTGTATTTTTTGTTTATTGTTTCCATCCGGCTATAAAAGGGCCAAATACAATCACTGTAAGGTTTTTGAGGAATGCTTGAATGAAGAAAAATAGAATAAAATTTTAGAAGGTGATTTCTGATTGTTTTCTATTATTTTGTCTAGTGTTTTTTTTTCCTTTTTTTATTATTTTCTATTTCTTTCCTTTCTTTTGATACATACGAAAACATACAAAAAGGGGGGGTTAAAAAGCTTACCTGAGGTGGCTATCACCGATGAAGGGTAGCTAAAAGCCGAGGAGACCGACCCGTTCGGGGTTATTTTTTATTTTTATTTTTATTCGAAAATTGGGACTTCTGACCCCAAATCAGGTTTGTATCTAAGATGAAAACTTTTTTTAAAATTTTTTTTAGAAACATAAAGGTTTTGACCTCTGGCGGTGGAGCTATATTGGTGCTACGGTGAGCCATTGCGTGAGCTTGCTGGCGACCTGGCCGGAGGAAGAAGAAGTCTAAAGGGAGGGGAGAGTTTTTGAAACTTGTTTTAAAGAGGGGAAGAAATGAATTTTTAAAAAAAAATAACTTCTATAACACACAAAACAGTGCGTTTAGAGCACCCCCTAAAACACCTAAAACGATGCCGTTTCATGTTGACCTGCAACCCGGCCCGAATACTGCCTTGGATTCGCATGGTTTTGAACTGAGGATCTATTTGCGCCCTCAGTCCTTCTGCTTTGAGGCCGTTTTCTTCCAGTCTTGAATAAAACGCTACGTTTTGGGAGCAGGGATTAATTTCCCAATTGGTCCCCACACTTTTACGCGCATTATATTTTGGTCCTCTCCCTGAACGCTACGCATAAGGACCAAGGATATTTCCCAGATCAGTCCCTCGTTTTTTGCGCATATCATAATTTGGTCCTTATCAACTCCATTTTCTTATTTATTTGTAATTTATACTCCTAATTTCATTTAAATTTAAATTGAATCTTTTATTTATTTGGTTTTAGCCCTTTTATGAATTTATTAATTAATTAATTTATTTACTTCTTTTATTTATTTTATTATTTGTTTATTCTATTACCTTGTCTTTTATTTTAAATCTACATCACCTACACTTATTATTCTTTGTTTTTTTTATATAGTTAATATACTTACATTTTTTTTATACTTAAATTTAATATTAACTAAATCTATTACATTTATTGACTTATTTGCCTATTATTCTTCTATGCTTTAAATATTTAGATTCAATATTATTTATAATTGTTTAATCAAGTTATTAATTTATTTGTTTTCTTTAACATTTAATTTTAATATTATGTACATCTATTTTATCTACTGTAATAGGCCAATTTAGCTCGGGTCCATATAAAAAAATAATAAAATAAAACAAAGTCCAAGTCCAATCCAAAATTACAAATATATCATTTGGCCCGATCGGAATGGCTCATTACTTGAGAGATTGAAGGTCCATCTACAAGCTTGACGCATATGGAAACATAATCTTCAAGGATATGCAATCTTAGATATGATATGCAATCTTAGAAGATATGATATGCAATCTTAGAAGATATGACTTTGTAATCTTAGAGATTTAATTTGTAGATACCCTTTAATCTTAGCCGTTGGTGTAATTGATCTGTACCGTTGGATTTGGGGAGGCTCAACTATAAATAGGGGCTCTCCCTTCATTGTAAATCACTTGAGTTTTGGGGGCAATAAGAATTCTTGAGAGCATTCACTCAAATTTCTCTCTTTCTTGCGTTCTTATTTTCTGTGGCTTGTTCTTATATTATCGTTTTTCTATCAAAGTTTTTATGCATCGTTTTAATATTGCATCAATTTTCCTAAAAATTCAAAAAGAATTTTTTTAAATAAGGCAATATTTTGTGTTTGGAAATTTGAGAAATAGTGCCCAAACGTGCTGGGTTTCGATTTTCTATTTGACCAAATAACTAAATATAATTTTTTAATTTTTTTAAACGCATGAGTTTTGCAAATCATGAGATGATTTTGGTTTCGAGGGTTTAAAATGTCATATCCTAACATGCTTGTAACGTCCCCACACCTGAGACCGTCGCCGGAGTCGAGTTTGAGGTGTTACTAAACTTAATTTATCATTAAACCAACTTTACATCATTTATTTTAATTTTCGGAATATGCAGAATCTCTGCGTCAAGGTGGCTTAAGAAATCATATCTCAAGTTACGAAACTCGAAATCAAGATCCGTAAATTTTCCCTGAATCTAGACTCATATATCTATTCACTAAATTTTTTCTAGAATTTTTGGTTGGGCCGATTTGTACAGTTTATTAGTTAAAGTTACCCCTGTTTCAGAACTTGACTGCACTGACCTCTGTTTACTACGAACCACTTTTCTCTCCGTAAAAAATTCATATGATTATGAAATTTCCTTATATTGAAACTAGACTAACTCAGGATTCTGTACATATAAAGTACACCTCTTAACTATTTTTGTACAATTTATAGTGAATTTTCAAAGTTAGAACAGGGGATCCAGAAATCGTTCTGGCCCTGTCTCACCAAAACTCAAATATCTTATAAAATATAATTCCTTCACCTATTTCGCTTCTTCCATTTGAAAGTAGACATAATAAGCTTCAATTTCATAACTAATCCATCACCAAATTCGATTTCTATGATTTTTAGTAAATTTTCAAACTCATATCAGTGTTGCTGCAATGTTCTGTTTTATGGTTAATTTCATTTTCATAAAAGCTTTCATGTACTAGATAACCTATTATCCTTCCATGACATCAAACATAATCTATATTAGCCATTTCAATGACTCATCATTATCAAGCATTTCCTCAACCAAAACACCACCATATCACAAGATTATTTACACAAAGTAGGTATATTGCTATACATGCCATACTAAGTTTTACAAGCCATTTACCAAAAAGTCCTTCGGATAGTGTGATCGAGCCTTCGACCTATCCCGATTCTCGAGCCGGCTTGTCCAAAACTACAATGAATGAAAAGGAGGGAGTAAGCATAAATGCTTAGTAAGTTCACATGCAAATAACAAGTAACATAACAAAGTCATTATGCCAAACAACATTAGCATAGCATCACCAAAACATATGTCACAATTCTAATCATCATACTTCATCTTACCACATTTTTGTTGTTGTGTCGAGTTTCAACCCGAGGGTTAAGTACATACCTGTCCAATATGGCCATCTCTCAACATTACCGAAATGTCACTTACATCTTGAGTGCTTTTCCATTTCACTTGAATTTTACCCGTTGAACACATTGGAATACAACTCAGATATACGGATCATTTGCACATAAGTGCTATATATGTAATCAATCAATTATGTAACCCGCCCATAAGCGAACTCGGACTCAACTCAATGAGCTCAGGCGTTCGCATCCATAAGTGAACTCGGACTCAACTCAACGAGCTCAGATGCCTAGTTACATTTCACGAACTCGGACTCAACTCAACGAATTCGGATATTCGCAGCCATAAGTGAACTCGGACTCAACTCAACGAGCTCGGATGCCCAACCATCCTAGTGACATGTCACTTGTATCCTAATCCATTCCCAAGGTTCAAACGGGATTTTCCTCAATCACACATCCTTGCCGTCTTCCACAGAATACCGAAACCAATACTCGGTAGCCATTTATATTTAACAAGTAGCACATATAATTTGCATATTGTTCAAAAATAACCACAGAGCATATATTTCATGATAAAAATCAGCATATCATATAAATAACATCAATCAACTTAAAAATAACAATTATGTTACATTATTTACACATGAACTTACCTTAGTACCAAAATACAAAGATTTTGCAAATTAGTCCGTAATCTTTTCTTTTCCTCGATTGAGGTCGATTCCACGTCTTTCTTGATCTAAAATAACACATTTAGCTTGTTTAATACTCACATTTTCAAATTAGTCCTTAATTCAAATTTTGGCAAAATTACAATTTTGCCCCTAAACTTTTGCATATTTACACTTTTGCCCCAAAGCTCGGAAATTAAATTTCATTTCAAATTCTTATGTTTTAGGACATGCTGATCATTTATTTGCTATTAGCAAGCTCAAATTCCCACTATAACACATACTTATGCACAATATGTACTTTTACCGATTAAGCCGTTTTGTTTGTTTTTACTTAAAACCGAGTAGCACAAGTTGTCTAACACAATTTAAAACCTCATATTCTATCATAAAACATCAAAATACACAAATTTCACCTATGGGTATTTTTCCAAATATGAACTTTAGCTCAAAATATTGTTATCATAAGCTATACTGAGCTACCGGGATTTCAAAAACGTAAAAATCATTAAAAACGGGGCTTGGAATCACTTACAATGAAGCTTGAAAGTTGAAGAAACCCTAGCTATGGAGAGAGGGAGAATTCGGCAGCAACCAAGGAAGATGATAACTAATTTTGTGTTATTTTTCCCTTTTTATTTCATTAAATATCCAAATGACCAAAATGCCCCTCCTTACTAAACTTTCAAAAATTCCTTCCATGTCCTAATTTTGTCCATGAACTTAAAATTGGTCTAATTCCATTTAAGACCTCCTAATTAATATTTCAAAGCAATTTCATACTAAAAACTTCTAGAATGCAAGTTTTGCAACTTATTCGATTTAATCCCTAACTTCAAATTAAGCACTTTACGCTTGGAATTTCTTCACGAAATTTTCACACCATTATAAAATCATATCATAAACATCAAAATAATTATAAAATAATTATTTCTACCTCGGATTTGTGGTCACGAAACCACTATTCCGATTAGGCCCTAATTCGGGATATTACAGTGCTGGATATGATATTTTATTCTTTCGGAGCAAGAGAATCTTAAATTTTAACTCGAATTATCCAAGCATTTTTAAAGGGATCGTATTTTAAAATTTTTTTCAAGTTTTCGACATTAGGACATTAATTAATCAATAGTTACCAATTTTGGGCGTTGCGAGGGTGCTAATCCTTCCTCGTACGTAACCGACTCCCAAACCTATTTTCTATAATTTCGTAGGCCAAAATCAATATTTTAATTAAAATAAAATGTTTTATAAGGTGATCCAATCACACTTAAACAAAAAAGATTGGTGGCGACTCCATTTTCATTTTTTTTAAAAAAGTTGACCCCGTTTTTTAAAATTAAAAATGGTTTCGACATCTACTTACATATTTATTATTTTACATATTTTATAACATATTGAAGTTTGTAAGGTTAATATTTTCTTTATAAATATTTGTTGATTCGTGCATTTTCTTACTTATTAATCTGTTTGTGTGTTATTTATTTCTCTTTCATATACAGCTTCATTATTTTATCCATTTTTTTAAACATTTTCTATTACGGTTGCTTGTTTTTATTCATACATCGTTTTAACATTGCATTAATTTTCCCAAATTCAAAAAGAAAACTTTTCAAAATAAGGCAATATTCGGTATTTGGGAGCTTCGAGAAAGTTGTGCCCTAACTTACTGGGTTTCGATTTTTCTCGTTTGACCAAAATGATCAAATACCCTTTTAAAATTAAAATGCATGAGTTTTGAAAATCAAAATCTTATACAGATTTTCAACTTTCGACATCAAGAAATTAATTAATCAATTAGGTACCAATTTTGGGCGTTACGAGGGTGTTAATCCTTCCTCATACGTAATCGACTCCCGAACCCATTTTCTCAAATTTCGTAGACCAAAATTATTGTTTTAGTAAAACAAAGGTGATCCGATCACACCTAAACAAAAAAATATTGGTGGCGACTCCATTTTTCATTTTTATGTTGACTCCCATTTTTCAAAAAAATGGTTTCGACAGCTTGGCGACTCCACTAGGGACAAATAAGCGAGCCAAGCTGTAAATTGATTATTTTCTATCCTTTTGTCAAAAATTGAAAATCCATTTAAAATTACGATCTTTTCATTTCATTCTCGTGGTTTGCATCATTCGATATGTTTGCTTATGGTTCAAGTCTCTTTGTATCCTTTCATGCATCATATTGCATATCGTGTGATTTTACCCCTTTTAAGTGGAAGTGAGAAACTATTCCTTCGTGAGGTCTTCACCTTCGTGTAGGATAGTGGATCACTTTCGGGATACATCTGTACCTATGTCTTCGTGAGATTTTCATCTTTGTGTAGCCATAGGGAAATATATCCCCCTGAACTAAACTCGGTCTGTATGAGCCTATAATGGGTGAGGATAGAGGAATCTGTAGGTCCAAGTACCCTTGCCTTAGAGCCGAACCACATATAGAGAGTCCTAAGAGCCTACCCTAGGTAGAGCCATGCCAAACCCTAGTGGTCACCCAGATAGGTGTTCTATTTTATTATTTATTTCTCCTGTGCTAACGTGTTTTCTTTTGTTTTAATTGCATTGCATTTTCATCATAGAAAGGAGATGTTGATTCAAATTTGATTGCTAAATAGAAGAACTTGTCATGGAAAATAGATTTCTTGATAAACTGGAATATAATACGGCCGTCCGAATATGGTCTGAGTAAACACAACATGAAAAGGCTAATAACCTGTGGAGGAATATATTATTTTGCTTCATTGCTTGAGGATTCCAGCGGACAAAGATTATTCAAAAGCCGTCACATCTTAACTTTCTTAAAAAAGCTAACGAGCATCACGGGGATAAGTGAGCAATGGGTCGCAGCCCGGATCAAGCAAGAGGAGATAATAGAGGCATCCATTGGAAAGTTCGTGGGATTTGACCTTAACACTTGGATACGAAGAAAGGGATCAATGTCTTCGCCTGGAATATGAAGACAAGTCCGTATATGTAATCTATTTTATGTGAATAAATTTATTTTATAGAAAAGTTATTCTAATGGAATTGAATTCAAAATCAATGCCTCTCTTTCTTCTTGCATTAATTTGATGCATTTGCATTACATTTCATCATATGCATTAGATTTTCACAAAAGGACCGTAATTAATTAAAATTATTTCAGAGTTAATCTAGAAAGCCATAAAAACTTACCAACTAAACATCGTTATGGTACTCGCGTAAAGACAAAAGATATGGACCAAAGGTTGGAAAGACTCGAACAACTTCAAAGAGAGATGCAAGACTAGCTACAAATGCAAATACAAGAGCAACAGGCCAAGATCCAGTAAGAGATGAGGGACCAAATGCTAAATTCCCAAAGGAATATGATGTATCAGTTGACTCAATTACTAGTCGAAGGGCTTGAAAAACAGGAAAGGATCAGTGGTCAACAATGGGGATGATAATGAAGAGCCCATCTATCCCCTAGGTTTTACCCTAATAAGCATCCAGACCCAACTAGACATATATCTAAAAGAGGTACTGTCATTATCAGACCCCCAACAAAATCAGGCCGGTACCTCGACACCAATGGATTACCCAATAGGCTCAGGCTCTAATCTGGGGGGCAATCCGATTAATCTTCTAATTCCTGATCTAGAAAAAATGGCAAAAATAGAAAAAGTAAGGGTGGAACTACCTAAACAACTTGAACATTAGTACAGATGGTTGGAGGAAAAACTTAGGGGAATGGAGAATGCTGACTACAATTGTGGGGTTGACACCAAGGATCTGAGTGTGGCCCCAGATCTAATACTCCCGCCAAAATTCAAGACTCTAGAGTTTGAAAAGTACAATGGGACTAGTTGTCCTGAAGCTCAGATCACGATGTTCTGTTGAAAGATGACAGGACATGTTAATAATGACCAGCTATTGATCCACTGTTTCCAAGACAGTCTGATTGGGTCGACCACCAAATGGTACAACTAGTTAAGCCGTGCCAAAATCCACTCGTGGAAAGACTTGGCACATGCTTTCATGGAGCAATATAACCATGTAATAGACATGACACTTGATAGAATTACCCTATAGAATATGGAAAAGAAACAAAGTGAGAGCTTCAGGCAATATGTCCAAAGATGGAGAGAAGTAGCAACACAAGTCTAGCCACCTCTTCTGGACAAAGAAACGATGATGCTTTTCATCAATACTCTGAAAGCCCCGTTCATCAACCATATGTTGGGAAGCACTACCATGAGCTTTTTAGATATAGTAATGTCTGGCGAGATGATTGAAAATACGGTAAGGAGTGGGAAGATAGACGTGGGAGAAAACGCCAAAAGATCAACCCCGAGAAACAAGGAAAATGAAGTAAATGTCTTGAGCATGCATTCTAAATCGGTCACTATAGGCCAGCCAAGGGCCGTAACCACTAGCTATCAAGGCTCTTCAAGGTAGGAATTTAACTCGTGGCCAAACACAGAAAGGCTCCAGTTCACACCCATCATGATGACATATAAGGAGCTGTATCAGAATCTGTTTGATGCGCATGTGGTGTCTCTGTTCTACTCGGAACCCATACAACCTCGACTCATAAAATGGTATGATACAAATTCCCAATATGAGTATCACGCGGGAATAACAGGGCACTCAATTGAAAACTACACTACGTTTAAAAAGTTGGTTGAAAGGTTCATTAAAATGGGAATTGTGAAGTTCGACGATTCATCAGAACCTAGTTGCTCTAATGAAGCAGTAAATATGATAATTGAAGGAGGTGGCAAGAGAGTTGGGATTCCTTAAAGAAGTCAAAAGCCTGAAAGGAATATCGGGGAGTCTGAACATTAACGACGTATCCAAAGATGGAACAGGAGAATAGAATTTTTCCAAGTATCTGCCCTTACATACTTGGGAGTGTTTTGAACAATGGGATTGTGGAAGAGATCCCTGTATTTTTAGAGCTAATTTAGAGTAATATTCAAAACACGCTTGTTGCCTTAAGCCTAGAGGCAATAAGAATCCTTTTGTGAAATAGGCTTATGACCAAAATCTTTATTTCAATAAAATGCATCTTTTTAGAGAAAATATTCTTTTATTCTTTCCATGCAAATGATTATTCTTAGATTCTTTTGTTTTTTGGACTTTCTTTCAAATATTCTTTTATTCTTCATTCATGATCATACCATATAAATAATTATCCTTAGAATCATTTATTCTTTGGAATCTGCCCTTGTACCTACAACAGGTCCCCAGATATCAACGACATCAGTGACACTGCTACTGACTCAGAATCTCCTTTTGAATAAGATATGTATCTAGAGGGATCTTAGGACTTTGAAGATGACAGAGATTGAACCTATCTCATAATTTGTTAAGGATGGTAGAACAAGATGAAAAACAAATCCCACCTTACAAACCCTACCATTTGTTATTCATTAGCAAATCATCTCGTTTAAAAACCTTTGCCTTAATTTACAACATTGTTAATCCAAGTTATTTTAAATCGCGGAAGCTTCTAAAGTTTAAAGCATGTGTTTTTGAGGGTTTTTGAAAACAATTGTTATTTTGAAAATCTCATCTTTTCCTAGCTAGCAAATTTAATGTAGAAAAGTAAAAACCCAATGAAGAAAAATAAACCACAAATGGCCTTATTACAAAATCAATAGCCCAAAAAGAAATTTTAAATAATTAAGTCTAAAGCAGAACATCAGCGGATGTGTGGCCACCTTTGAGTCCCTCGCGTCTCCAGATCGCCTAAGGTTGGGGATTACCTGAAAAGTTAATAAACGGGGTAAGTTTATGAAAAACTCAGTGTGTAATCCCCTATTAATGTAACAGTCAGTCTACAGAATAGAAACAGAAATAGTTTGGGCCCTTTAACAGTAACAGTACAGTCCAGTCCAGAGTATACATGGGCCAAAGCCCACTATAATATCATTTGGGTCACAGCCCATAACAAAATCAATTGGGCCTAGCCCAAACCGATAACAGAACAAATGGGCCTAAGCCCAATACAGTGACAGATCTCATAAATAGATATGCAATAGTGTAGGTATGCATCCCAACCCAACCCGACTAGTACACCACCTGCACCAACCAGCACACGTTGTGGGGATAAAATTGACCCACCCAGCCAACACACTAAGTTTGGCACCGATTGTGGCACTAAGTCAACAGAACGACCCAATGCCGTAGACAAAATAGCTAAAAGCCATAATCGTCTGTAACACCCCTAGACCCGTACCCGTCGTTGGAGGGTTAAGAGGCATTACACGACATTCATTTAATTTAACATAATTACAATTGTACAAATCATGACACTGATGCTTATGAGGAACAGCTTAACAGTATATCGGATTTCTAAATCAAAGTTATACATATACACACATAATCATACAAACATCATCAATTCAATCAAATCTTAATCCTCACGAATCAGTTCAATGATCTTACACAACCAATTAACTTTAAGACCACTTTTTTTTTTTTTGCATGCATTATGACCAATACTATTCATATGGTAAAAGAATGTCAAAATTTAGCAGATTTTAAGACCAATTTCAACTAGGTCGATTTACCAAGCTCAAAACAATGCGTATCGTAGCATACCACCATGCCGAACCTCAATCAAATGGTTACATTCAAACCACACATGTTTTATAAAACATAGATATCAAGATATAACTTACTACAAGCCTAGTTTACAAAATGCATAACTTACACTTCCATTCCATTACAACATAACCAAGTTTAAAACCATAGATATGGATGTAAGGTATTCGGCTAAGCCATTTTCGTATGGCTAACTTAATTACAACATCAAAATCATATTTGTTTAACATCAAAATGTCAAGCCTATACATGCCATTTTCAAGGTTTAGTTACAAAATACCTAAAGATGTTTTGATAGTGTGGATGACTTTAATCCTGGAATTCCCGAGACCGTAGCTAACGAACAAGATCTACAAAACAGAGAGTTAAGGCAACAGAGTAAGCATTCATGTGCTTAGTAAGTTCTAAGTAACGAAATCATTTAAAAGAGTACCATAGTGATATTTAATCGTGTCCATATCATCCCTAGGCTGAATGTATTTAAGCTTAAGTCTATCCCTATAGTATGTACATGTCAAACAGATTTCCTTAACAAAATTTCAAATCATATAGATGATTCCATTATATCAACAAGCTCCATCTTTCTGTTCAACACATCCCATTTATTTTACAAGTTGAATTATCACATAAGGCATAATCACATGTTTCAACCGAAACATAACACATTTCTTCCTAAACCGAATTCCATATACAGCAAATAAGCCACATGCCTTCGAGTTCAGCTCAGATTTTGTCACTAGCCCTAAGGCTCTTTAGGACTTGGCTCGGATGTAACAATGGCATAAATACCCTTCAGGATTCAACCTGGCCGCAACTCTGGCATGAATGCCCTTCGGGACTCGACCCAGATTTTGTCACTAGCCCTAAGGCTCTTCGAAACTTGGCCCGGATGTAACAATGGCATAAATGCCCTTCAGGATTCAACCTGGCCGCAACTCTGGCATGAATGCCCTTCGGGATTCGACCCGGATTTTCTATTAAATCATAATGCACATTCACAGGTCAAGTGAACACATCACAAATTTCTATATCCCATTGATATTTCAATTTCTTCATACGCACATAGTTTCATAAAATAAATACTTCCAATTTACATTTGGTTCACACCCATATAAGGGTCACATACTTACCTAGATTTCCATAGCATGTTCACTAAGAACCATTCGGCTATATGCTCTATAACCACTATCTCATGCACGAAATTTAAATTAGGTAAGGTTATTGAGTCATAATTCACAGTCCATGTAACTCTGTCATGCTTTACTAACTTTTTATGCTAAATTCATTTACTAAAACTTAGCTCGATTTGTTGTTGAGCAAAATATGGTTTTCACTATTCCACGACCTTAGCCTTTCCTTTATCCGAATGTGCCCCTCTAGGTTCTTGAGCTATGGTTTAAACAAAAAAAGAATTCACTAATCAAAATCCTATTATACCAAGTATTCGGCCACTTTAACCATTACCAAAATTTCATTCAAGGCTAAAGTCACAAAATCCATAAATACCAACTCATTCAATTTATCACTGATTAAACAAGTAATCTATTCTCTCATTCGCAAATACATGAGTATCTCACATACTCCCTAAAATGTCATATTTAATCATGGCTACACATGCATTAACATTCAACCTTTTTCAAAGTATACACTTAATCACATTAAGCAAATTTTATCATCAATCATATTATCCCAAATTGACCGGATATGCCTTTTCATCTAGACACACATACATTATGAAAATTTGCACATACATTAAGCAATTTACCACCAATCATATCCGCCCACAAGACTTTAATTCATCAAAATTTACAAATCTAAAATTCATTCCATTTTTAGCTCCATTTAATAGCATCAAAGCATTGTTGATATTACTTCAAATGTACAAGGCCATGCCTCACATAGGTATACTTTCTTCTTTAACAAAAATACTAAGCTCTATACTAAATTTACAACGGTACATATCAAAAAAATTACCCAACACCATTCTTTCATGCTCAAAAACCATAGCCGCATGCATCATTCAATTTAGATATTAGAAATGCACTCATTTAGATAATCAAATATCACAAAGTCTTTGCACTCATTTTTATCCGAAATCTCCTAGCCTCAAATTTTAAATTCACAATCATAGAACCCCATTAACACAATTTCTATGCTTCGATTTAATTTATAGCTATTTGAATAATCAATACTACTTCTTAAGCAATGAACCTTAGCCGAATACCCCTTTCAAGCATTGAAATCACATAAAGCTCCATTTCAATATTTAAGCATGAATTACAAATTTTGCACATCATTTCATAGTTCCAAGCAAATTGCCGAATGCAACCTTACTAAATTTTCATGGATTCAAATCATGGATTCAATATACCATTACCATGAAATCAACAACAAAAAATTCATAGACAATTTAGGAAATTCACATTACCAATCTCAAATTCAAGCAAAGACCATGGCCGAAATTCATAAACAACCACATAACAAAAAAATTGAACCATGGGTTGCTTAACTAGCTTAACATCCAACCCAATAATCAAATTTCCATCAAATTTTAATCAAGAAACTCACCTAATGAAGAAGATCAAAGTGCCGAATGGTTTTAGACTTTTCTCCCCTCCCTTTTTTGATTTTTGGCTAAAGAAGAACGCAAAAGAACTACCTTGTTCTTTTCACCAATATTCTTTTATTATTTAATTCACCATTATGAACATTCCACTAAGCCTTATTTTAAAAATAAAATACAAAAACAATCATTCCATTCAAAGCATGGCCGGCCACTAACCTTAGAAAATGGATATTTAACATGTAAATCCATTCAAATTACAACATTCCATAATCACTTTCTTAAATTAGTCATGCATTCGTTCAAATCTTCCACTTAAGTCCCTCCTAATTCGAAACACATTCAATTGGCAAAAATCAAAGCATTAAAAATTCACATATGCATAAACCCACATTCTGACATGAAATATTATTTTATTATTTTATTACTTTTTTTTAGTGACTCGGTTTAGCGGTCCCGAAACCACTTCCCCAATAGGGTCAGAAAAGGGCTGTCACAACTCTCCCCCTTTAGGGATTTTCGTCCCCGAAAATCTTACCAGAAAATAGGTTTGGGTATCGCTCTCTCATAACATTCTCGGATTCCCAAGTAGCTTCTTCGATCCCGTGCTTGAGCCATAGTACTTTTACTAACGGAACCTTTTTTGTTCCGCAACTCTTTTACTTTGCGAGCTAAAATACGAATCGGCTCCTCTTCATAGCTCAAATCAGGCTGAATTTCAATATCTGAAGGACTAATCACATGGGAAAGGTCTGATCTATAACGTCAAAGCATCGAGATATGAAAGACATTGTGAATCTTCTCAAGTTCGGGGGGGCAAAATCAATCTATACACTACTGGCCCTATTCGTTCAGAAATCTCATATGGTCCGATAAATCTCGGACTCAACTTGCCTTTACGGCCAAATCTGAGCACCTTTTTCCACGGTGAAACTTTCAAAAACACCTTATCACCAATTTGATACTCGATATCTTTGCATTTCAAATCTACATAAGATTTCTGACAATCGGATGCTGCCTTCAAACTGTCACGAATTGCTTTCACTTTCTGTTCTGCTTCTTTGACTAAATCAACCCCGAGAATCTTATTCTCACTAAGCTCGGTCCAAAATAGGGGTGTACGAGATTTTCGACCGTAAAGAGCTTCGTAGGGTGCCATCTGAATACTCGATTGAAAACTGTTGTCATACGCAAATTCAATCAGGGGTAAGTATTTTTCCCACGATCCGCTGAACTCGAGAATGCAACATCTCAACATGTCCTCGAGTATCTAAATAACCCGTTCAGATTGACCGTCAGTCTACAGATAAAAAGCGATGCTAAATGGAGCTTAGTACCCAATGCTTCGTGTAATTTCTTCCAGAATCGTGAAGTAAATCGAGGATCTCGATCGGAAACAATAGATGTCGGCACTCCGTGCAATCGTACAATCTGGGAGACATACAATTCCGCTAGCTTATCAAGTGAAAAGTCTGTACGAACCGGGATGAAATGAGCTGACTTTGTTAATCTATCAACGATAACCCAAATAAAGTCTTTCTTGCTCGGCGTTAGCAGTAAGCTGGACACAAAGTCTATCGTAACTTGATCCCACTTCCACTCAGGTATCAGAATCGGCTGAAGCAATCCCGAAGGTACCTAATGTTCTGCTTTTACTTGCTGGCATATCAAACACTTAGATACAAAATCAGAGATGTCCTGTTTCATACCATGCCACCAATATTGTCGCTTTAGGTCATTAAACATTTTTGTGCTACCCGGATGAACTGACATTTGGCTATTATGGGCTTCATTTAGAATCGTCGTAACTAGCTCAGAATTTCTCGGAACACACAATCGATCCCTAAATCTCAAACAATCATTTTCATCTATTCAAAATTCTGTATCCTCACCCGAAATACATCGAGCTCGCTTAGCAGTCAAGTCATCATCGACTTTCTGAGCTTCACAAATTTGTCATACTAACACTGGCTCTGCTCTTAATTCAGCTACCAACACATCATCTGCCGACAAGGTTAATTGCATGTTCATTGCTCTTAAGGAAAATAATGATTTCTGGCTAAGTGCGTCTGCAACTACATTAGCTTTTCCCGGGTGATAATCAATAATAAGCTCGTAGTCCTTAAGTAATTCTAGCCACCACCTTTGTCTCAAATTCAAATCTCTTTAAGTCATCAGATACTTAAGGCTTTTGTGATCGGAGAAAATGTGACATTTCTCACCGAACAGATATTGACGCCAGATCTTCAGGGCGAAAACGATAGCGGCTAATTCAAGATCATGAGTCAGATAATTTCGCTCGTGAGGCTTCAACTGCCTTGAAGCATATGCGCCAACCCGTCCTTGCATCAAAACGCAGCCTAAACCGTTTAGAGATGCATCACTATATACTATAAACTCTTTACCGGATTCTGGCTAAATTAACACTGGAGCTTCCGTTAATAGAGTCTTTAGCTGATTAAAACTTTGCTGACACTTATCAGACCACTCAAACTTGACATCTTTTTGTAGTAGTCTTGTCAACGGTGTCACAATCATCAAGAAACCTTTGACAAATCGTCGGTAGTAACCGGTAAGTCCTAAGAAGCTTCGAACCTTAGAAACATTTCTAGGGGGTTTCTAGTCGAGAATAGCTGAAATTTTGTTCAGATCGACATGAATACCAGAAGCAGACACTATATGTCCCAAAAACCCAACCTCGTACAACTAGAACTCGCACTTACTGAACTTCGCATACAATTGATTATCACGTAAAGTCTGAAGTACAAGTCTCAAATGCTCGGCATGCTCGATTTCATGACGAGAATAAATCAAAATATCATCGATAAACACCACTACAAAACGGTCCAAATACGGCCTAAACACCCGATTCATCAAGTCCATAAAAATCGCAGGAGCATTAATGAGCCCGAATGGCATCACTAAGAATTCGTAGTGTCTGTACGTCGTTTTGAATACAATCTTCGGCACGTCGGAATCTCTAACTCTCAACTGGTAGTAACCGGATCATAAATCAATCTTCAAAAACACTGAAGCTCCTTTCAACTGATCAAACAGGTCGTCAATTCGGGGCAACGGATACTTATTCTTTATGGTGGCTTTATTCAGTTGTCTGTAGTCGATACACATTCTCATAGTCCCATCTTTCTTTCTCACAACAAAACTGGTGCACCCTAGGGTGAGAAACTCAGTCGTGAGAAACCTTAGTCTGTCAACTCTTGTAGTTGAGATTTCAATTCTTTCAACTCGGTAGGTGCCATACGATATGGGGAAATCGAAATCGGAGTCGTACCCAGAATCAAATCTATACCAAACTCAACCTCCCTAACGGGCGGTAATCCTGGTAATTCCTCAGGAAACACATCCGGATACTCCCTAACCACAGGTACATTCTCAATCTCTCGTTTAGATACTTTGCTGTCAAGCACATAGGCCAAATATGCTTCACACCCTTTTCTAACATATTTCTGAGTTGACATGGACGTGATTACGGCAGGTAGCCCGTTTAATTTAGTGGACTCGATTCGGATTATTTCATTGTTCAAACATCGCAAATCAATAGTCTTCCGCTTGCAATTCACTATCACGTCGTGCACAGTCAACCAATCCATTCCGAGAATAATATCGAATTCATCGAAGGGTAAAAGCATCAAATCAGCCGGAAAGCAGAAATCTCGTACCATTAGGGGACATTTCTTGCACACTTTGCCTATCAGAACACAACGACCCAAGGGATTTGACACCCGAATCACAAACTCAGTAGACTCAACAGGAAGAGTCTTACTGGATGCTAAAGTTTCACACACATACGAATGGGTCAAACTGGGATCTATCACAGCAATAACATCAGTATTAAAGAGAGTGAAAGTACCAGTAATAACATCCGGAGAAGATGCCTCCTTCCAAGCTCGAATAGTGTACGCTCTGGCAGGTGCACGAGCCTCTGATATGACTGCAGTATCTCTAGTCCCTCTCTGACTACCACTAGTATTTCCTCCATGCCTCGGTGGTCTACCCCGTGCAGCCGTACCACTAGGTCTCTGACTCGGATCGGGAGTGCGTTCATCCAATTTCGGACAATCTTTGATAAAGTGATCGGCAGATCCGCATCTGAAGCATGAGCGATCATGATGTCTACAACTCCCCAGGTGCCATTTACCATAATATTTACAATCAGATCTGTCCCGACGTTCATTGTCAGCACCGACGATAGAAGTAGCTCGCAAACTCATAGAGGGTCGATGATGATCATGTCTAGAAGAACCCGAAGTATTCTTGGATCGGCCCGGGTCATCTCTAATCTTTTTGGAAGACTGCTGAATAGACTTTCCCACAGATCTCTTACGGAACTCTCTAGCTCTATCTTCTGCTTTTCTTTTCTCATTACCGAGCTCTTCAGCTTTGCAAGCTCGCTCGACTAGCACGGCAAACTCTTTAATTTCCAGAATTCCTATCAGCAATCTGATATCTTCGTTCAATCCGTCCTCAAAACATTTACACATGATAGCCTCGAATGATACACATTCGCGAGCATAAAGGCTGAGTTGCACGAATTTTCTCTCGTATTCAGTTACTGACATCTGACCTTGTTTAAGCTTAAGAAATTCCTTCCGTTTCTGGTCGATGAATCTCTGATTGATGTATTTCTTACAGAACTCAGTTTGGAAAAACTCCCAGGTGACCCGCTCTTTCGGAACAACAGAAACCAGAGTGTTCCACCAGTAGTAGGCAATATCGCATAACAGTGATACCGCACATTTCAGACACTCCTCGGGTGTGCTTGACAGTTCATTGAACACTCGAATTGTATTGCCGAGCCAAAACTAGGCCCGCTCAGCATCATCACTAGGAGTAGCCCAGAACCCTTCAGCCCTATATTTTCTAATCTTATCAATCGGGGGCCTACTCGATCTCACCGGATTGGTCACAGGAGGGGCCACATAAGTTGGAAGTGGAGTATTCAAGGGCGAGGGTTGCGGAACAACCGGATTTGATCTAAGGAATTGAGTGAACAATCGCTCATCATCGTGTAAAATGCTTGTTTCGTGTCATCGTCTCGATGACTGATATTCGGCTGAGAGTCATTTGGCGCTGTCCCTTGCGCAGGAGCAGGCACTATGCTCTCAACATCATCTGCTACGGCTCGATTGACTTCGGGATCCATTTCTATACCAAAAATCACATTTCAGATGTTAGAAGTCATCACACTATCGCATTAACATTGAATGGCATGTATAGCTAGACTCAAACGCGCTACGTTAGTCCGAGAATCGACTATCATCTGTAACACCCCTAGACCCGTACCCATCGTCGGAGGGTTAAGAGGCATTACACGACATTCATTTAATTTAACATAATTACAATCGTACAAATCATGACACTGATGCTTATGAGGAACAGCTTAACAGTATATCAGATTTCTAAATCAAAGTTATACATATACAAACATAATCATACAAACATCATCAATTCAATCAAATCTTAATCCTCAGGAATCGGTTCAATGATCTTACACAACCAATTAACTTTAAGACCATTTTTTTTTTTTTTGCATGCATTATCACCAATACTATTCATATGGTAAAAGAATGTCAAAATTTAGCAGATTTTAAGACCAATCAATTTACCAAGCTCAAAACAATGCGTATCGTAGCATACCACCATACCGAACCTCAATCAAATGGTTACATTCAAACCACACATGTCTTATAAAACATAGATATCAAGATATAACTTACTACAAGCCTAGTTTACAAAATGCATAACTTACACTTCCATTCGCATACAACATAACCAAGTTTAAAACCATAGATATGGATGTAAGGTATTCGGCTAAGCCATTTTCGCATGGCTAACTTAATTACAACATCAAAATCATATTTGTTTAACATCAAAATGTCAAGCCTATACATGCCATTTTTAAGGTTTAGTTACAAAATACCAAAAGATGTTTTGATAGTGTGGATGACTTTAATCCTGGAATTCCCGAGACCGTAGCTAACAAACAAGATCTACAAAACAGAGAGTTAAGGCAACAGAGTAAGCATTTATGTGCTTAGTAAGTTCTAAGTAACGAAATCGTTTAAAACAGTAGCATAGTGATATTTAATCGTGTCCATATCATCCCTAGTCCGAATGTATTCAAGCTTAAGTCTATCCCTATAGTATGTACATGTCAAACAGATTTCCTCAACAAAATTTCAAATCATATAGATGATTTCATTATATCAACAAGCTCCATCTTTCGGTTCAACACATCCCATTTATTTTACAAGTTGAATTATCACATAAGGCATAATCACATGCTTCAACCGAAACATAACACATTTCCTCCTAAACTGAATTCCATATACGGCAAATAAGCCACATGCCTTTGGGTTCAGCCTGGATTTTGTCACTAGCCCTAAGGCTCTTCGGGACTTGGCCCAGATTATGTCACTAGCCCTAAGGCTCTTCGGGACTTGGCCCGAATGTAACAATGGCATAAATGCCCTTCAGGATTCAACCTGGCCGCAACTCTGACACGAATGCCCTTCGAGATTCGACACGAATTTTGTCACTAGCCCTAAGGCTCTTTGGAACTTGGCCCGGATGTAACAATGGCATAAATGCCCTCAAGATTCACCTGGCCGCAACTCTAGCATGAATCCCCTTTGGGGTTTGACCCGGATTTTCTATTAAATCATAATGCACATTCACAGGTCAAGTGAACACATCACAAATTTCTATATCCCATTGATATTTTAATTTCTTCATACGCACATAATTTCATAAAATAAATACTTCCAATTTACATTTGGTTCACACCCATATAAGGGTCACATACTTACCTAGAAATCCATAGCTTGTTCACTAAGAACCATACGGCTGTATGCTCTATAACCACTATCTCATGCACAAAATTTAAATTAGGTAAAGTTATTGAGCCATAATTCACAGTCCATGCAACTCTATCATGCTTTACTAACTTTTTATGCTAAATTCATTTACTAAAACTTACCTCGATTTGTTGTTGAGCAAAATACGATTTTCACTATTCCACTGCCTTAGCCTTTCCTTTATCCGAATGTGCCCCTCTAGGTTCTTGAGCTATGGTTTAAACAAAGAAAGAATTCACTAATTAAAATCCTATTATACCAAGTATTCGGCCACTTTAACCATTACCAAAATTTCATTCAAGGCCAAAGTCACAAAATCCATAAATACCAACTCATTCAATTTATCACTGATTAAGCAAGTAATCTATTCTCTCATTCGTAAATACATGAGTATCTCACATACTCCCTAAAATGTCATATTTAATCATGGCTACACATGCATTAACATTCAACCTTTTTCAATGTATATACTTAATCACATTAAGCAAATTTTATCATCAATCATATTATCTCAAATTGACCAGATATACCTTTTCATCTAGACACACATACATTATTAAAATTTGCACATACATTAAGCAATTTTCCACCAATCATATCTGCCCACAAGACTTTAATTCATCAAAATTTACAAATCTAAAATTCATTCCATTTTTAGCTCCATTTAATAGCATCAAAGCATTGTTGATATTACTTCAAATGTACAAGGCTGTGCCTCACAAAGGTATACTTTCTTCTTTAACAAAAATACTAAGCTCTATACTAAATTTACAACGGTACATATCAATAAAATTACCTAACACCATTCTTTCATGCTCAAAAACCATAGCCGCATGCATCATTCAATTTAGATATTAGAAATGCACTCATTTAGATAATCAAATATCACAAAGTCTTTGCACTCATTTTTATCCGAAATCTCCTAGCCTCAAATTTTAAATTCACAATCATAGAACCCCATTAACACAATTTCTATGCTTCGATTTAATTTATAGCTATTTGAACAATCAACACTACTTCTTAAGCAATGAACCTTAGCCGAATACCCCTTTCAAGCATTGAAATCACATAAAGCTCCATTTCAATATTTAAGCATGAATTACCAATTTTGGACATCATTTCATAGTTCCAAGCAAATTGCCGAATGCAACCTTACTAAATTTTCATGGATTCAAATCATGGATTCAATATACCATTACCATGAAATCAACAACAAAAAATTCATAGACAATTTAGGAAATTCACATTACCAATCTCAAATTCAAGCAAAGACCATGGCTGAAATGCATAAATAACCACATAACAAAAAAAATGAACCATGGGTTGCTTAACTAGCTTAACATCCAACCCAATAATCAAATTTCCATCAAATTTTAATCAAGAAACTCACCTAATGAAGAAGATCAAAATGCCGAATGGTTTTAGACTTTTCTCCCCTCCCTTTTTTGATTTTCGGCTAAAGAAGAACGCAAAAGAACTGCCTTGTTCTTTTCACCAATATTCTTTTATTATTTAATTCACCATTATGAACATTCCACTAAACCTTATTTTAAAAATAAAATACAAAAACAATCATTCCATTCAAAGCATGGCCGGCCACTAACATTAGAAAATGGATATTTGACATGCAAATCCATTCAAATTACAACATTCCATAATCACTTTCTTAAATTAGTCATGTATTTGTTCAAATCTTCCACTTAAGTCCCTCCTAATTCGAAACATATTCAATTGGCAAAAATCAAAGCATTAAAAATTCACATATGCATAAACACACATTCTGATACGAAATATTATTTTATTTTTTATTACTTTTTTTAGTGACTCGGTTTAGCGGTCCCAAACCCACTTTCCGAATAGGGTCAGAAAAGGGCTGTCACATCGTCGTAGTAATGTTGCCAACTAACAGAACGGCTAAAAGCATAAGTATTGTAGAAAGGCTGAAAGCCTTGTACAGAATGGCACATAGCCATTGGTAACTGTATTATGTTTGGCACATAGCCATCAGGGACAGTATCATAATTGGCACACAGCCTTGGGTAAATATGATTGACACGGAGTCATCAATAAATATGATAGGCACATATCCATAGGTAAATATGATTGGCACAAAGCCATATTCAAGATAGCACAGTGCTATATTTAGGTTGGCATAGAGCCATAATCAGATTAAGCAGCATTAAGCCGTCCATCGATCCACAGTCATCTCGTGCGACCTGTACGACCTTAACAGATCAATACTGGATCTACAGTCGTCTCGTGCGACCCGTGTGACCCTATCAGAACTTCCTTCGTATCAATGACCTAACCCCATGCAGTTTGTCGTGTATGCTCAATCATTATACATGTATGCAGAATGGCCATGCTCAGTATCAATCATTTAAACATATCTTAAGAGCATATCAGTCATACAATCATAGTCAAATCAGTTAAAACACAGTCACACAATCACAGTCATATCAATCATAGCCCAAGTTAGTTATTTACCCACAAGGGCAAAATAGTTATTTTACACCTTAGGGGCAAAATAGTCATTTTACCCTATAGGGATATTTCGGTAATCCTACCCTATAGGGGTATTCTAGTAATTTTACAAACTGGGGGTATTTTAGTAATTTTACAATTCAGGGGTATTTCGATAATTTTGCAAATTAAGGGTATTTTGGTTATTTTACAAATCGGTGGTATTTCATTAATTTTGCAAATTAGGGGTATTTTGATTATTTTGCAAATTGGGGGTATTTTAGTTATTTTACAATCAAGGGTATTTCGATAATTTCACAAACTGAGTGTATTTCTGTAATTTTTAAATAAGGGGTATTTTTGAAATTTTACAAACCGAGGGTATTTCTGTGATTTTGCAAAATGGGGGTATTTCGATAATTTTGCAAACTAGGGGTATTTCCGTAATTTTGTAAATTAAGGGTATTTAAGTAATTTCACAAACTGGGGGTATTTCTGTAATTTTGCAAATCGAGGGTATTTATATGATTTTGTAAACCGAGGGTATTTTTGTAATTTTGTAAACCCTCGAGCGCCCAACCTATTATACAGAAACTTCGATTAAAGCCTTATAGGCGAGTTAGCAGAATTCTAATGAAGACTTGATTAAGTAATTACTTACCAAAACCTTGCTTAAACAAGTGCTTTCTTAGTCCTTTAAGAACACTATCCTCACTTCACTCAATGAACGTATATCTGTATTCCAACAACTTCCATTACAGAAAATTGACTACCAGATAAGGCTTAAAATCTACCATCACCAAGGAAAATGATCAGCCAAGCACACTTACCCCCAAATACTGATTGAATGCCGAAACAAAACGAAAACATTTTGGCCGGACCGGTAGAATGAAGGAGCAGTCGACCACTTCCCAAAGCCTAGATACCTAAGCCAAACAATCAAGAAGATAATAGAAGATTGAAGTCAATCTACAACACAAGGACTAAAGGCCAATCCAAATAAAAAATAGAGGAAAAAGATGAGGTGTTTGGTTCTTGCCATCTAACGCAAAAGGGGAAAGATGAATACACTTACCTAAGTTCGGCCTTCGACTTTTACGTAAAAGAATACTTGCAAGCGAAGAGGTTCCTTTTATGAATGCACAAGAGAGGAGTATGACAATAAGACATCAGAGAGGGTAATTGAGAAATGAAAGAAGAAAGGAAATAAGAGGCTCAACTATGGAAGAACAACCGAGAGAACAACGAAGAGAAAGAAGAAAAGCGAGGTTCAATCGAAAAGTGAACTAATCTTGAGAGATACAAAATTCAGCTTTTAGAAATGAAGGTAAAAAGAAGAAAACAAATGCCAAAATAGTCACCAAATGGAATGCACAGAGCCATAATCAGATTAAGCGGCACTAAGCCGTCCATCGGTCCACAGTCATCTCGTTCGACTCGTACAACCTTAACAGATCAATACTGGATCCACAGTCATCTCGTGCGACCCGTGTGACCCTACAATAACTTCCTCTATATCAATGACCCAACCCCATGCAGTATGTCGTGTATGTCATGCTCAATCATCATACATGTATGTAGAATGGCCATGTTCAATATCAATCATTTAAACATATCTTAAGAGCATATCAGTCATACAACCATAGTCAAATCAGTTAAAACACAGTCACACAATCACATTCATATCAATCATACTCAAGTCAATCATTTACCCACAAGGGCAAAATAGTCATTTTACACCTTAGGTGCAAAACAGTTATTTTACCCTACAGGGGTATTTCGGTAATCCTACCTTACAGGGGTATTTCGGTAATTTTTACAAACTGAGGGTATTTTAGTAATTTTACAATTCAGAGGTATTTCAGTAATTTTGTAAATCAAGGGTATTCCGGTAATTTTGCAAATCAGTGGTATTTCGATAATTTTGCAAATCGAGGGCATTTTAGTAATTTCACAAACTAAGGGTATTTCTATAATTTTACAAACTGGGGGTATTTCTATAATTTTGCAAACTGGGGGTATTTCGGTAATTTTGTAAATCGGGGGTATTTTAGTAATTTTGCAAATCGGAGGTACTTCAGTAATTTTAGAAACCGGGGGTATTTTTTTAATTTTATAAACTGGGGGTATTTCTATAATTTTACAAACTGTGGGTATTTTTGTAATTTTACAAATTAGGGGTATTTTTGTAATTTTGCAAACTGGGGGTATTTCGGTAATTTTGCAAACTGGGGGTATTTCGGTAATTTTACAAATCAAGGGTATTTCGATAATTTCACAAATCAAGGTCTTAACAGCCTAACGGAAGGTCCACCGTCGCCCCGAGCGACTAAAGTAACCTAAACAGATTGAACAGTGTAAATGGGCCTAAGGCCCATTACTCGGCCCAAGTGGGCCCATACACTCGTATAGCCCAATTAGCCCGGAAATAGCCTTAACTATACGTACTACACAGTTCAAACCAACAGTAGCCGTATAACATACATTTCATCTATGTGGGGCCCACAGGCCTATTGGGCCCACACGGCCCATTTTGGACCATCGAGGCTCAATACCATTAAAGTCGTGTGCGCGACATTACCAGCCTCACTACTCCCCACCTAACAGTCAGATTTACACCAAAGGGCCCATCGAGCCCATTCGGCCCATTCCGACCATTTGGTCAAAAAGAGGCCCAAGTCCATGAAATCACTCATGGGGCCTCTACTGTCGCATCAGATTCTCCACACGTGCGTTCGAACGCTCGTGTGGCGACCATTGCCGAACTTTTGGCTTTCCAGCTTTTCGGCATTTGTCGACCTATATTCTATTCAGTAAAATATGTACTTTTTGCTTTTCAGCCGATCATCAACCAGATCAGTGTATACACACCTTTGTCGGGATAGCGCTAAAACCCTCGAGCGTCTAACCTATTATACAGAAACTTCGATTAAAGCCCTATACGCGAGTTAGCAGAATTCTAATGAAGACTTGATTAAGTAATTACCTACGAAAACCTTGCTTAAACAAGCGCCTTCTTAGTCCTTTAAGAACACTATCCGTACTTCACGCGATGAACGTATATCTGTATTCCAATAGCTTCCATTAAAGAAACTTGACTACCAGATAAGGCTTAAAATCTACTATCACCAAGAAAAATGATCAGCCAAGCACACTTACCCCCAAATACTGATTGAATGCTGAAACAAAATAAAAACAGTTTAGTTGAACTGGTGGAATGAATGAGCAGTTGACCACTTGCCCAAAGCCTAGATACCTAAGCCGAACAATCGAGAAGATAAAAGAAGCTTGAAATCAATCCACAGCACAAGGACTAAAGGCCAATCCGAATCAAAAATAGAGGAAGAAGATGAGGTGTTTGGTTATTGCCATCTAATGCAAAAGGGGAAAGATGAATACACTTACCTAAGTTTGGCCTTCAACTTTTACGAAAAAGAATACTTGCAAGCGAAGAGGTTCCTCTTATAAATGAACAAGCAAGGAGTATGACAATAAAACATCAGAGAGGGTAATTAAGAAATGAAAGAGGAAAGGAAATAAAAGGTTCGGCTATGGAAGAACGACCGAGAGAACAACTGAGAGAAAGAAGAAAAGCGAGGTTCAATCGAAAAGTGAACTACTCTTGAGAGATACCAAATTCGGCTTTTAGAAATGAAGGTAAGAAGAAGAAAACAAATGCCAAAATGGTCACCAACTGGCATGCACGAAAACATAGTTAAGAGTACCAAAAACAAAAAAAAAACAAAAAAAAACAAACCCGAAAT
Source organism: Gossypium stocksii (assembly GCA_020496765.1). NCBI lineage: Eukaryota > Viridiplantae > Streptophyta > Magnoliopsida > Malvales > Malvaceae > Gossypium > Gossypium stocksii. The sequence continues at coordinate 105,155,025 of CM035621.1, forward strand.
AACACCAAGAGCATTCGGCAACCACTCTCTCGAAAATGCTGAAAATGCACAAAATGAATTAACTTAGCCGAATTTGCACATGCAAGACACCAAATTCGTCTACAACTCTCCCCAGCTTCAAATCCCATGATTTACTCCATATTTTGCTCCATACCCCCCATTCAAATTCAATTCAAACAACAAACATCCAAATCCCATGATCCTCTCCCCTTTTACCAAGTACAAAACCACCTTGATAGAGTTTTAGTCTGCCACAAACTCTAGCCAACCCAAAAGCAAAATAAATCACCCCTTTTGCTTGCCATGGGTTTCGAACCCACTCCCACTCAAATGCCCAACACACCACTTGCCACCATAACACAGGCTCATTTGTAACTTAAAACAACCACAAATATTTATAAAGCCTACCTACTATCATCAAGCTTCCCTAAAGAGCAAAAATTAAATAACTTTACAAACGCCAGAGCTTGAACCCCAGACACCTGTATATACTTAACGCCTCCTTGCCATTAGACCACATGCACCCTTGTGTCATATTTCAACCAAACATATTTATAAGGCCTTCCAACTAACGGCAAGGTCCTCTAAAGGGAAAAACTAAAAATTTTGCTAGAGCCCTGGTATGAACCCAAGACTTCTCTAACACTCCCAAACACTCCTAAATCACTTAACCATTAAACTAAACATGCAATTTGTGAAATTTTTCTCAGACAACTAAAATCCAATTTCTCTGACACACGAAGCCCATTTCTTCTAGGCCCAAAATCTGGGGCGATACAGCCCTGATGAACAATGAGCAATGACAACCCTTAGCATTAAAAAAGGGATCATTCTCATGACATTTCTGCATTCATATATCATTCATAACACATCTAGTTAGGAGCATTTGATTCATTTTGATCATAGCATCCTAATCATTTGGCATAAGCATAGGCCCATGAAACCGATTCTAGAGGTCATGTTCCCCAGAGGACAGTGTAGCAACATCGGTGAATCCCCAAATCTTATCTCCCTGAAGTAGTAGCAGAGCAGATTAAAATCGTAGATCTTATCTCCTTAAAGTTGTAGTGGAGTAGATCGAAAATGGTAGATCTTATCTTTCTGAAGTTACAGTAAAGCAGATCGAAGTCACCAGTCTTATCTTCCTGAAGTTGCAGCAGAGCAGACTAAAAATAGCGAATCTTGTTTCCCTGACATTTCAGTGGAACAAATTAAAGCTACAAATTATGGCAAATCTTATCTCCCTAAAGTTGCAGTGGAGCAGATTTAAGCTACCAGCCTTATCTCCCTGAAGTTGTAGTGGGGCAGGTTGAAATTACTAGTTCTTATCTCCTTGAAGTTCTAGCGGAGAAGATCGAAGCTACAAATCTATTCTCTTTGAGATTACATTGGAGCAGATTGAAGCCACAATCCTTATCTCCATGAAATTATAGTGGAGTAGGAAAATAAATAAACCTTATCTCCCTGAAGTGGCAGTGGAGTAGGTTGACATTTCCAATCCTATACCCTTGAATTTACAATGGGACAGATTGAAGTTATCATGTTATCTCCTTGAAGTTGCAGTGGAATAGGTCAAAAGTTTCAAGTCTCAACTCCTTGAAGTGGTATGGAGCAGATTGAAGTTACAGATCTTTCCCTCTTGAAGTTATGGTGGAATAGATCGAAGTTAGCAAATCTTATCTCCCCGAAGTTACGGTGGATTAGATTAAAGCCACAAATCCTATACCTTTGAAGTTGCAGTGGGTTAAAAGGAGGCTACCTGAAAGAAGAGGAACATCAAAGAAGTCAAGATTCAGCAGGGCTGGGCAAAATTGGCCCTTTAAAGGTCTTTGCTCCATTCTCGCTACACAAGAACGAGCAAAGAGGGGCAGCTGTAATAGGCCCATTTCGCCTAGGGCCGAAAAACAGAAATATAAACCAAATTAATAAAAATAATAATTTTCCAAATGTCCTTTTACAAAGCAATAGGCCCAAAACCACTAAACTCAGACGGCCCAATTTACCAACCTATAACCCAAAATAATAAAACTAGCCTAAAAAACCAAAAATATAACAGATCTTAATTACAAGGCTGGATGGCCCAATGACAAAGTCAGCCCAAATAGCCCAAGGAGCCAACACCATTGGAAACCCTAGGGTTTTTGAGATTTCCTTGCACCGCTGCCGTTCCCTCGAGCCTCCAAGCCACGTCCGCAACTCACGCCATCACATGGCCTTCGCACTTGCGTAAAAAATGAAAATGACAGCAATAATACAACAAAAATCAAGGAAAAAAGGACTTTTGTATTTTTTTATTGTTTCTATCTAGCTATAAAAAGGTCGAATACAATCATTGTAAGGTTTTTGAGGAACGCTTGAATCAAGAAAAACAAAATAAAATTCTAGAAGTTGATTTCTGATTGTTTTCTATTATTTCATCTAGTGTGTTTTTTTCCTTATTTTTATTATTATTTTTCTTTCCTTTTTTTTTGATACATACGAAAACATACAAAAAGGTGGGGGGTTAAAAACCTTACCTGAGGCGACCGTCGCCGATGAAGGGTAGCCAGAAGCCGAGGAGACTGACCTGTTTGGGGTTACTTTTTATGTTTATTTTTATTCAAAAATCAGGACTTCTGACCCCAAATCGGGTTTGTATCTAAAGATGAAAACTTTTTTTAGAAATATTTGAAAAACATAAAGGTTTTGACCTCCAACGGTGGAGCTAGGCGGTGTTGCGGCAGAGCCACCTCGTGAGCTCGCCGGTGACCTGGCCGGAGGAAGAAGAAGACTAAAAGGGAGGGGAGAGTTTTTGAAACTTTTTTTAAAGAGGGGAAGAAATGAATTTAAAAAAAATAACTTTTATAACACCCAAACGGTGCGTTTAGAGCACCACCCTAAAAACACCCAAAACGACCTCGTTTCATGCCGACCCGCAACCCGACCTGAATACTGCCTAGGAGCCGCGTGTTTTTGGACTGAGGGTCTATTTGCGCCCTCAGTCCTTCCACTTTGAGGCCATTTTCAATTGGGTCCTTATTTTAGTTTTCTTTTTCTACTTGAATTTGACCCGATAAATTTGTTTTATTTCATTTCGGTCCTGAATAAAACGCCGTGTTTTGGGAGCAGGGATTAATTTCCCAATTGGTCCCCATGCTTTTACGCGCATTATATTTTGGTCCTCTCCCTGAATGCTGCGCATAAAGACTAGGGATATTTCCCAGATCAATCCCCTATTTTTTGCGCATATCATAATTTGGTTCTTATCAGCTCATTTTTCTTATTTATTTGTAATTTATACCCCTAAATTCGTTTAAATTTCACTTGAATCTTTTATTTATTTGGTTTCAGCCTTTTTATGAATTTATTTATTAATTTACTTCTTTTATTTATTTTATTATTTGTTTATTCTATTACCTTGTCTTTTATTTTAAATCTACATCACCTACACTTATTATTCTTTGTTTTTTTATATAGTTAAAATACTTACATTTTTTATACTTAAATTTAATATTAACTAAATCTATTAAATTTATTGACTTATTTGCCTATTATTCTTCTATCCTTTAAATATTTAGATTCATTATTATTTATAATTGTTTAATCAAGTTATTAATTTATTCATTTTTTAACAATTAATTTTAATATTATGTATATCTATTTTATTTACTTAACATTTTTATTATTTTACATATTTTATATACATATTAAAGTTTGTAAGGTTAACATTTTCTTTATAAATATTTACTGATTCATGCATTTTCTTACTTATTAATCTGTTTGTTTGTTATTTGTTTCTCTTTCATATATAGCTTCATTATTTCATCCATTTGTTTAAACATTTTATATTACGGTTGTTTGTTTTTATTCATACGTCGTTTTAACATTGCATTAATATTCTCAAATTCAAAAAGAAAACTTTTCAAAATAAGGCAATATTCGGTATTTGGGAGCTTCGAGAAAATCGTGCCCTAACTTACTGGGTTTCGATTTTTCTCGTTTGACCAAAATGATCGAATACCCTTTTAAAATTAAAATGCATGAGTTTTAAAAATCAAAAGGCCAGTTTATTCTCTGGGGTTTAAAAGGTCGTGTCCTAATGAACTAGATGTGACATTTTATTACTTCGGGACAAGAGGATCTTTAGCAAATGCTTCAATTTATCAAAGCGCATTTTTGTAAAATTAGCATTAATAAAAAGAGGATCGTGTTTTTAAACTCTTTACGGATTTTCAACTTTCGACATCAAGACATTAATTAATCAATTAAGTATCAATTTTGGGTGTTATGAGGGTGTTAATCCTTCCTCGTACGTAACCGAATTTCAAACCCATTTTCTCGAATTTTGTAGACCAAAATCATTGTTTTAGTATGGGCTCGGGCTACTTTGTTTTATTATTTTGGGTTTATTATTTTTTGTATGGGCTCGAGCTAAATTGGCCTATTATAGCTGCCCCTCTTTGCTCATTGTCGTGTAACAAGAATGAAGCAAAGACAATAAAAATGTCAATTTTGCTCGGCCTTGCCAGGTTCAGACTTCTTTGAGTGCTTGTCTTCTTCAAGTAGTCTCATTCCATCCCACTGCATCTTCAGGGGCATAGGAATTAGTGCTTCTATCTGCTTCAATGTAATTTCATGGAGAAAAGACTTCTAGCTTTGATCTTCTCTGCTGGAACTTCAAGGAGGTAAGAATTGGTAATTTCAACTTGCTCTACTGCAACTTCATAGAGGTAAGGCTGGTGGCTTAAATTTGTTTTCCCTGCTACCTCGAGGAGATAAAATTCACCGTCTTCGATCTACTTCACTGCTACTTCAGGGAGATAAGATCTACAATCTTCAGTCTGCTCCCTTGCTATTTCAGGGAGATAAGGCTGGTGGCTTAAATCTGCTTTCTTGCTACCTCGAGAAGATAAAATTCTCCGTCTTCGATCTGCTTCACTGCAAATTCAAGAAGACAATATCTGCCATCTTTAGTCTGCTCCGCTGCAAACTCAAGGAGGCAAGATTGGTGTCTTCGATCTCTTCGCTACAAATTCAAGAAGATAAGATCTACTGTCTTTAGTCTACTCCGCTGCGAACTTAGGGAGGCAAGGCTAGTGTCTTCGATCTACTTCACTGCAAATTCAAGAAGACAAGATCTGCTATCTTCAGTCAGCTTCACTACAAACTTAGGGAGGTAAGGTTGGTGTCTTCGATCTGCTTCGCTAAAAATTCAGGAAGACAAGATCTGTTATCTTCAGTCTGCTCCACTGCAAACTTAGGGAGGCAAGACTAGTGTCTTCGATCTGCTTCGCTGCAAATTTAGGAAGACAAGATCTGCTATCTTCAGTCTGCTCCACTGCAAACTCAGGGAGGCAAGGCTGGTGTCTTCGATCCGCTTCGCTTTAAATTTAGGAAGACAAGATTTGCTATCTTCAGCCTACTCCGCTGCAAACTCAGGGAGGTAAGGCTGGTGTCTTCGATCTGCTTTACTACATCGTCCTCTAGAGGACATAACCTGTAGAATGGGTCTATAGTTATGCCGAATGATTAGGATGCCATAATCAAAATGCGTCATATGCTCCTAATTAGACATGCTATGAATGATATATGAATGCAAAATGAGAATGATCCCTTTTTAATGCTTAGGGTTGTCACCGCTCGTTGTTCATCAGAGTTTTATTGCTAACGTATTATGCTGCCATCTCGCTCGGCTAGTATCTTTGCTAGAAAACTCGAAGAAACAATCATATTTTGCTCAAATGATTTGCCCCACTATAATTTCAAGGTCCATTTCATGGTACATCTAGGACCTAAAGCTTGTACCATCTTCAAACCCTCTCACTGCAACTCAGGGGTATAGAATCTGAATTTTTTCCCATCCATTCCCACTACAATTCAAGGGTATAGGATTTGTATCTTCTTCCATCAATTTGGTCTGTTACACCATTCCCTGGATGTCATGACCAGATGTGTATGCCTGATATTTGCATGACTATCTTGTCTTTTTGTTCAATCACTATTTTTGACAGGAAATCCGAAGAGATAGTCTCAATTTAGATTCTTCCTTCTCAAATACTTCCAACCCTTAAGCTTGGTGATTTCTAAACAATAGTCCTGTTTCGGGTTCTTGTATTATTTAGAAGCTTCTAGAGTACTATGCAAAACTCATTTTATGAAAGTATTATTAGTCCATTAATCGTTATTTCAATGCAAAATGCTTGAAAACGATCATAACAATGGACAAGAAGGAAGTTAATTTGGAGCATAGCTCGAAATGAATAAATTAGGAAAATTAATTGGGAATTCATCTTGAAAGGAAAAAGGTATTCAAAGATAGCAAATTCAATATGAGTTGGATGAAGAACTAGGTGCCCTAGATATCGCAACCTAAGCTTCTTTGTACAGACTTTTTGAGGACTATTTTGAACTCAATATGTGTTTAAGGGATCCGGAGTACTTTGTCAGTGCCCCAAGACATAGCATACTTCCTCATTGTTAATTCAGGCATAGCAAGACTACCACATGCCCCACTTTTGATCAAAATTTGAGCTGCCCTTTTCGAGTTTTCAACTCAAAACCTCTTTCATCTCAAGGCACCCTTTACGGGTTTTCGCCTTGGCCTCTCCTTTTTCTTTCTTCTATTTTTGATTTTTTTAATTTTTTTTAAAAGTCTCAAGGCTCCCTTTGCGAGTTTTTACTTTGACCTCTCCCCTTTTGATTGAATTTGAATTCACTGGATTGGGCATGTCCTTGCCATCCATCTCAGTCCATATCAATGCTCCTCCAGGACAGGCCTTCTTTACTACATAAGGTCCTTCCCAATTTGGCATCCACTTTCCTTTGAAATCCTTTTGAAAAAGAAGGATCTTTTTCAATACCAAGTCCCCCTTGTGGAATTCTATAGGATAAACCTCCTTATCGTAAGCTCACATCATCTAGCCATGACGGATAGCCTTTAACCTTTTTCCTTCGATTAGGTTCAATTGTCAAAACCGCTTCTATTCTATGAACCAATGAGAAATGTGTTGCCCCAGCGAAGGTTTTCACCGAAGTTCGATAAGCGTAGAGAGTAAATGCCAATCTTTACAAGTCTCAGTCATCTTTTCCATGATCCTTGTTTTGCTATTTTTGTTATTTTCTTTTTTGGCTGCCTTTACTGCACTGTGATATAGCGTCTAATCTTTGAACAGACTACAAACTTTTGACATTGTCTTTTTTGGCATTTTTTGTCAGCATTTGATCTTTTTTTTTGGAATTTGATGACTGTCAACCTTGTAACATTGGCATATGAAGCTATTTCCACCCTCGTAGTGAAGTAATCAAAGACCACAAAGATGAATCGATATTGGCTAGAAGCTTTTGACGAGATTGGCCCATCACATCCATGCCCCACATATGAAAAACCTGTGAAGAAATGGAGGAGACACATAAGCCTTAAATCCTTAAATTTGACATTTACGGCATAACTGATGAAATCCCCTTCCGTGGTGGACCAGCAGTACCCGAACCTCATAATTAGCCTAGCTATCGTAAAACCATTAGCATGTGTCCTTCTAACACCCTTATGGACTTCTTTTGGCCTTAACAGCATCCATAGGTCTTAGTAGCATAGGCCTATCTTGATATGATTGTGCGAAAACATCTTTGAATTCAATGACGTTTCGCTTGGTCTTTGTGGTAATGCAGGCTCCGATCTTTGCCTCTTTCTCTTTTCTTAGGCTTACCGTCCATTGACTTTTTGTAAGGTAGGATATGTTTTCGTCTTGTTCTACCATCCTTAAAAAATTAGGATATAGGTTCCAATCTTTGTCATCTTCAAAATCCTGAGATCCCTTTAGACACATATCTCACTCAAAAGGAGATTCTGAATCAGTAGCAGCGTCACTCATGTCATTGATATTTGAGGACCTATTGTAGGTTCGAAGGAAGATTCCAAAGAATAAATGAATCTAGGAACAATTATTTCTATGGTATGATCATGAATGAAGAATAAAAAACTATCTAAAAGAAAGTCCAAAAAAACAAAAGAATCTATATATGGAAAGAATAAAAGAATATTTGTTCAAAAAGATGCATTTTATTGAAATAAAAATTTTGGACACAAACCTATTTCACAAAAGGATTCTTATTGCCTCTAGGCTCAAAGCAACAAACGTGTTTTGAATATTACTCTAGACTAGCTCTAAAAAATACTGGGATCTCTTCCACAGTCCCATTTTTCAAAACACTCCCAAGTATGTAAGGGCTTGGAAACTTTTATTCCTTGGTTCCCTCTTCAGATATGTCATTAATGTTTAAATTCCCTGATTTTCCTTCCAAGCTTTTGACTTTTTCAAGGAATCACAACTCTCTTGTCCCCTCCTTTAATTATCACATTTACTACCTCATCAGAGCGATTAGGTTCTGCTGAATCACCGAACTTCACAATTCTCATTTTAATGAACCTTTCGACCAACTTTTTAAACGTAGTGCAGTTTTTGATTGAATGTCCCATTATTCCCGCGTGGTACTCGCATTGGGCATTCGCATCATACCATTTTGGGAACAAAGGTTGCACAGGTTCTGTGTAGAATAGAGACACCATATACACATCAAAAAGATTCTGATACAACTCCTTGTATGTCATCGAGATGGGTGTGAATTGGAGCCTTTCTATATCTGGTCTCGAGTTGGATTCCTGCCTTAAAGAGCCTTAATAGCCAGTGATTATGGCCTTCGACTGGCGTATAGTGACTGATTTGGAATGCATGTTCAGCATATTTACTTCATTTTCTCTATTTCTCGGGGACACTTTCTCCCGCATCTATCTCCCACTCTTTACCACATTTTCAATCATCTCACCTATCATTACTATATGTAAAAAGCTCATGGTAGCACTTTCAAACATATGGTTAATGAATGGGGCTTTCAGAGTATTGATGAAAAGTATTGTGATTTCCTTTTCCAAAAGAGGTGGCTGGACTTATGTTGCTACCTCTCTCCATCTTTGGGCATATTTCCTAAAACTCTCACTTTGCTTCTTTTCCATATTTTGCAGGGTAATTCTGTTGGGTGTCATGTCTATTACATGGCTATACTGTTTCATAAAAGCTTGTGCTAAGATTCTGTTGGGTGTCATGTCTGTTACATGGCTATACTGTTTCATAAAAGCTTGTGCTAAGTCTTTCCATGAATTGATTTTAGCACAGCTCAATTGATTGTACTATTTAGCTGCTGACCTGATCAGACTATTTTGGAAGCAGGCGATTAATAACTGGTTATTATTAACATATCCTGTCATCCTTCGACAGAACATCATGATGTAAGCTTCAGGACAACTAGTCCCATTGTACTTTTCAAACTCTGGAGTCTCGAATTCCAGTCGGAATACTAGATCTGGGACCAAACTCAAATCCTTAGCATCAATTCTATAGTGATAATCAGCGTGTTCTACTGCTTTATACTTCTCTTCCAGCCATTTGCATCGATCCTGCAGCTGTTTTGGAAGCTCCACTCTCGCCCTCTCTATTTCGGTTACATCATCTATATCAGGGACAACAGGATTAGTTGGATTGCCCCCTGGATTGGAGCTTGAGCCTATTGGGTAGTCCATAGGTGCCGAGGTACTGGCTTGATTTTCTTGGGGTCTGATAGTAATGGGTACCCTTTGTGGATGTGTGTCTAGTCGGGTCTGGACGCTTATTGGGGTAAAACCTAAGGGATAGATGGGCTCTTCATTATCATCCCCATTATTGACCACTAGGCCTTTCCTTTTTTCGAGCCCCCCGCTAGTAATTAGGTCAACTGATCCATCATATTCATTTGGAACTCTAGCATTTGGTCCCTCATGTCGTGCTAGATCTTGGCTAGTTGCTCTTGCATTTGCATTTGTAACTGGTCTTGCATCTCTCTTTGAAATTCTTCTAGTCTTTCCAACCTCTGGTCCATATATTTGGTTTTTTTCGTGTACCGTAATGATGCTTAATCGATAGACTCTTATCAGTTCCTAAGTTAACTGAAATAACTTTACCTAATTAGGGTCTTTTTGTGAAAATCTGATGCATATAATGTAATGTAATGTAAATGCGTGAAATGAATGCAAGAAGAAAGAGAGGTGCTGATTCTGAATTCAATTCCATTGGAACAAATTTTGTAGAAAATAAATTTCTTTACATAAAATAGATTGCATATGTGGCTTTATCCTCATATTCCAGGTGAAACCCTCGATCCCCTTCTTCGTATCTGAGTATTAAGGTTAAATCCCACGAACTTTCCGGTGGATGTCTCTACTATCTCCTTTTGCTTGATCCGGGCCGCGACACATTGCTCACTTACCCCCATGCTGCTCTTTAGCTTCTTTAAGAAAGTCAAGACGTGACGACTTTTGAATAACCTTTGTCAGCTTGAATCCTCAGGCAATGAAGCAAAGTCATATATTCCTCCACGGGCTAGCAGCCTTTTTTGCGTTGTGTTTACTCGGACCATATTCGGACGACCGTATTGTATTCCATTTTATTAAGAAATCCATTTTCCATGACAAGCTTTTCTATTTAGCAATCAAATTTGAATCAACACCTCCTTTTTATGATGAGAATGCAATGCAATAAAAAAACACGTTAGTACAGAAGAGATAAAAAAATAGAGTACCTATCCGGGTGACCACTAGGATTTGGCACGGCTCTACCTAGGGTAAGCTCTTAAGGTTCACTATATGTGGTTCGGTTCTAAGGTAAAGGTACCTGTACCAGCAGATTCCTCGATCCTAACCCATTATAGGCTTATACGGACTGAGTTTAGTTCAGGGGATACATTTCCCTATGGCTGGACGGAGATGAAAATCTCACGAAGACATAGGTACCGATGTATTTCGAAAGCAGTCCACTAGCCTATGCGGAGGTGAAAAACCTCACGAAGGCGTAGTTTCTCACTTCCACTTAGAAAAGGTAAAAACCAAAAGGTCTTTTATGCAGTACGACGCAAAAGTATTCTATGAGACTCAAATCACAATAATCATATGAAATGATACAAACGAATGCAATAAAAGGATCGTAGATTTTTAAATCAAATTTTCAATTTTCGATAAAAAGACAGAAAATAATCAATTTATGACTTGACTCTCTTATTTGTCCCCAGTGGAGTCGCCAAGCTGTCGAAACCATTTTCTGTTTTGAAAAATGAGAGTCAACTTTAAAAACGAAAATAGAGTCGCCACCAATCCTTTTTGTTTAGGTGTGATCGGGTCACCTTATAAGACATTTTGTTTTATTAAAACATTGATTTTGGCCTTCGAAATTCAAAAAAATGGGCTTGAGAGTCAGTTACGTACGAGGAAGGGTTATCACCCTCGTGACGCCCAAAAATTGGTACAAAATTGATTAATTAATGTCCTAATGTTGAAAATTTGAAAAATTTTTAAAATACTATCCCTTTTTAAAAAATGTTTGTATAATTCAAATTGGATGTTGAGATTCTCTTATCTCGAAGTGATAAAATATCACATCTAGTACGTTAGGATACGATATTTTAAACCCTTGAATCCAAGATCGTCTCTTGATTGCATATCGTATCTTCTAAGATTGCATATCATATCTAAGATTTCATATCCTTGAAGATTATGTTTCCATATGCATCAAGCTTGTAGATGGACCTTCAATCTTTTCAAGTAATGGGCCATTCTGGTCGGGCCAAATGATATATTTGTAATTTTGGACTAGACTTGGACTTTGTTTTATTATTTTGGGTTTATTATTTTTTGTATGGGCCCAAGCTAAATTGGCCTATTACAGGTATTTATAGACTTTAGAATGCTCAGAAAGCCTAAAAGTTGGGTTTTTTCGCGTAATTGGGAAGCAGGGTACGATATCAACATGGGGAGGCACATGGGCATAAGGCCAGTCTATGTAACTCACATGGGCATGTGACCAGCCTGTGTGGAAATGCCTAGGCCATTTGGATCTTGTAAACAACTCTATTTGTCCGATTTTGGCTCATTTTTCACTCCTTTCGCTCCCAAATGCTCTCTTAAGTATAGAAACATGAACTTAGATGATTAGGAGCATCAAATTCACTAGTTTACATAAGTAATCATCCAAAAACGCATCAAGAATAGTATTAAAAATATGTTACTTTTATAGCTTATCAGGTTTAGTCAAGGACAAATCTGCCTTTTGAGTAACCATAGGTCTAAGCAAGAATTCTTTCTCGTCTAGACCTGTGACTAGATCCTACGCCAAGGCACATAACATACACACGAACACTAAATTAAAAGATCATGTATTGCAATTATATATTTTTCCAGTTTTCCTCCTGTTGGGTGTTTTACTAAGCATTTTTTAAGGCAAATACAGACTGTTTGAACTTTTATCGAATGCCTACTTACTGTTCATCCTCCTCATTCACATGTTCAGATGCTCCATTATGCTAACCAAAGTAGAATGATTAAATAAAATGACTTAAAAGTTTCAAAATAATTACTAAACAAGATCCTGTAGGATGACATTGGCTTCTGAGTAATTCATTTTACTATTCACAATTTGTTATCATTTGAAGCATGCATGACCGCATGCACCATATAATGGTCAAGCTTTCAATTATCTCCAATGACATAAAAGGAATCATGATAGATTAGATATTCATAAAGTTTCTGAACTTCCAAATTTGGTGATGGAGACTATCATTCAACTTGCAAAACTAGATCTTAATCTAATAGGCCTAAAAGGTGCACCAAACCATTCTAGAATGATTATTAAAATTTATCCCTAAACTAAAAAAATAGATGAAATTTGTGGGAAAAACAATTAGACCACATAATTTTACTATTACTAACTAGAAACATGTAAATTTTCAGTTATATACAATTGGAATCTTAAGTTAATAGTTTTGAGTATGTTGAGTGTTGTGACTGTAGCTATGCTCAAACTCTTAAAAGGAATTTCAAGTCTTTCAAGGTACTAGGCTGTGAAATGGCCATATGGAAGTCCAGGATTTCTTTTTCATGCTATCCACAGATGTATATAATGAACAACAGATGTATATACAAGGATGAAAGTTACTATACTAGGTAGAGAATAGACAACAAATGTATATGAAAAAGAAAGATGTAGATTCATTCGTCAAAATTCTTTTCATTTATGATAGATGAGGTATACATGTATTTTTTTAACAATATACAAGGATGTACAACCAAATTATATAAAGTTTTTTTCTATTGCCATATGTTATAACTTTCTACAGCCTAATGTCTAACGATGTTGAGAACAAAAACTCTAGTTTTGATCAAGAGCCTCAACAAGCACTCCAACCCATCTTCAAGATCTTGAATGCTTAACTCCAATTTTTGCAACTTAATTTGTGCATCATCATTGCTTATTATACTAGATTTTCTAGTCCTTTTACCAATGAGAGTGCACAAAACTGCATCCATTTTCTCAAATTCATTGGTTTTCGATGCTTCTCCCTCGTGTGTTATGCACTTGGAGCTCATCAACTTGGACAGCAAAGACCAATTGGTCAATTTTGATTCCATCTTTGTGCCATTTATATGAGAAAAGAGGGATTCAAACACTGTGAATGTAACTCCTTATACCTCTCTTGACATGCTAAATGTGGCCTTAACATCATTTTCTAATAGAATAAAGCCACATTTTATAACCTCCCAAACCTAACCTGGACATTATAGCTAGATTGAAAAGGCTACATTAGCCACTAAAATGGTTAAGCTAACTTACATTACTTTTGAAGACTTTAAATAAACTTGTTTTAGAGAAAACCGTAGTTGTACTTTGAGTTATCTTAAAAGCATTCATTCATTAGGCCGTGTATACTTAGAATTCATTTTATTGTTGATAGTGTTGTTTTAGAAAACTGTTTGCTTGTCGCTCTTTTAAAAAAAAAAAAACTCGAAGTTAAACAAATGCAGCAGAAAAACCATTTTTCAAGTCATTTTGGAAAATTAGTTGCCTTATCGATTTGTTTTTCAAAACTAGTGCCTTTGCAATGTAGTTGAAACTAGGAAACAATATCAAATTTTACTTGAGCTTGATATCACGCATTATCTGGTTATTATGCTTGAGTAATCCATGCATGCAAAAATCCCAAAAAGAAAATTTACCAAGCCATAGACTAGAAATAATGAAAAATTACAAGCCAAAACTGATAAAGACTTAATAATACTTAATTAAAAAAATCCAAGGTTCACGGTGATTCTCCAAATGTTGAGTCTGGTCCTAATTTTGAGGTTTATTTGAAAAGTTAAACACTATTGGGGGGTGAGCTTATGAAAAGCTTAGTGTGAGTTGAATAATTATTTAAGCGAGCAAAAACATCAAATACAGTAAAACATATTAGCATCGACAGAAGAAAACAGAACCATAATAGGAATTTCTTGTCATTACATAGCCATTATCAAATTGATGTCAAACAGTGTAGGAGCATAGGTCATCACTCATTTGAGGAACAATCATTAATTTTGATACCATTAAATACAAAAAAATACGTGTAGGATAAATCAATAACATTCAAATATGTTGTGCACATGATGCAATGCAAAAAGGTTCCTACCCATACCATCCACTACACACCACAAGTTCCCTAGAACCCGTCTGCCAAACTCCAAAACATTATGAGCATTGCTCGATGTGGTAAAACCATCGAATAATCAATAATGTAGAAGATCTGCCAGATATCAAATAGTGCGATACAATTGCCAATAACATATAATATGCGATAAAATCACCAATCCCCTTGGTACTCCAGGTGCAGTGCACTGACTACAAATAATGCAAACTTAAAATGCCGCTGGTACTCTACGAAACTCCTCCGTCCATATGCAATATGTCCCACAATCTCATACATAATCATATCTCAATACTTTTCACATCATTTGACATGCTCAACATGTCCTCAATAATCACATACTTTCAGTAAATGGAAATAGTGTTCCAATCTTTCAAATTACCATTGTGTTGGTATCAATTAATATCGTTCAATTTCACGTTACGGATTTTCATTGTGCATAAATAGCACCCTTTTCAGTACACAATATAACAAATATCTCATGCGTTTAAATCATACATAAGCTTATTATCTCAACACATTATATCATTCAGTCAAACATTCTTATATCTCATAACTCAAATATGCAATTATAAACTCAATCAAACATCCATACTATCAACCTAGCAATTTTGCCAACATGTGAATCTTTTAAGGCTCGAAACATACCTGGTTCAACCATTCAAAAAAAACAATAATTTGGCTATTAAGCAAATCCAATAAGCAAGATAATTTATCAAATATAATATGATATTTAACATTTTCAAACAATTTTATGAGTTTAGGACCCACACCTTATTTTTTGCTTCCTCGCAACATACTAGCAAATCTTCTAATTTTCCTTAATAATTCCTTAAACGAACCTAAACCAAAATTCAGTATGAATTCAATAAATTTACCATTAAGCCAGCCCCCAAACACCCACTTATTAGTTCAAACCAATCATTGAATTATAACTATTTTATGAATCTAAACTAGTTAGATTCCTTACACTGTATTGATGCAAACCATACGTACAATCGTTCTTCGCCTTTACGGATGGTTTGGGGCAGTTGGGTCAGCACCTAATTCAATATTATACTGGAAAATCAGTAGCTACTTAATGATTAAATTCCTTCATTTAATCAATTCATAACCTTTACCCAACAACTATGTCGAAATAACCAACTAGTTACCCTTAATTGCACTTACACTTCACGATTTGTGGGAGCCGAATGCCCAATCGATCAAGAACATTTTTCCCTAATTGAAATCATTTTAAAAGCTGATTAGGAGGTTTCAAGAACTCAAATTAATTTTGGAAAAATATAGGCAAGAACCAAGAAACAAAATAGCCCCCTTTCTTGCACATAGGCGCACGCACCACCACCCATGGTGGCCAAAATTAGGGCTGAATTTTAAAATAGTTTGAGATCTCATGAAATTCTGGAAAAATACCTTTGAAATAATTTAGAATCCCCCAAATTTTAGATCTGGAAATTTAGGTTTTTAATGGGCAAGATTAATTAAGAAATTGAAGAAAGAAGAGACTTTACCCAAGCTAGTCGAGAGAATTTTTGTCTAAATGGTGGTTGAAGCAAATTATCAACCAACCAACTCATTTCTAATTCTATATGATATTGGCATGATAATAATAATGGATTTTTTCAAGAATTAAGGAGTAAGAGGATTAAAAAGGCTAAATATTTTACACTAGATTTTATTATATGGTTTGTAGAAGGAAAATGTGAAAATATAGATAATAAGGTACATTATTGTTATATTACAGAATTTGATCCATTTACACTTGAAGAGATAATGAAATCTCAAGATTCTACTTTTTGAAAAGAAGTTATAAATATTTAGATGGATTTAAAAGCGGAAAATTAAACTTAGATTTTAGTTGATCTTCCGCAATTTTCCAAACCAATAAGTTGTAAATTGATCTTAAAAAAAATGAACGTCCACGAAACCATTGATAAATTTAAAGTAATGTTGGTAGCCAAAGGTTTTATACAAAAATAAAGAATTGATTACTTCGATACCTATGACGATTAAACTCTTAATATCACTTACCTAAATGTACAATTTGGTTATTCACCAAATAGATGTTAAATTTGTATTTTCAAATGGTGAATTAGAAGAGGAAATGTACATGGAACAATCAGAAGGATTTGTTGTTCTAAGATAAGATTATAAAATATATAAGCTTGTTAAATCTCTATATTGACTTAAACAAGCACTAAAGCAGTGACACCAAAAGTTTGACAAGGGTGTTCTAGCTAATGGTTATAAAATAAACGAATCCGATAAGTGCATATATAGTAAAGTTTGAAAAAGTTGTTCTAGTCTAAGGGATCTATCCAACAACCCATCAACAAACCCCTTATTTTGTTCTTGAGTTAATTCTTGATGTGAGTAAAGGGCAACTGTAGCAACTTATCCACACAATCATATGAACCATGAAGATCGTTTAGTTTATGGCTTATTGATCATAAGGTTGATGTTGCTTCAAAATCCCTTCATCTTTTCAAATGTTAATCAATCTCCGAAACAACTATGTTTGGTCTAGATGGTAGGGGGAATGTAACACCCCAACCTAGCCCAGACGTTATGGCCGAATTTAGCATGCTACATCATTGTGCCTTTTGGAAAATTGGAATTTGCGAGTTAAAACTTAAAGTCAGTTAAAAACCCTTTGTGATTTCATGGAAACTTTAATGAAATAAGTTCTTTACTATTGTTAGATCATCTTGTTTAAACATTTGCCGTATTAGATGTTATTGATATGCTAAATTAATTTAAATCGAGGAATTTTTTAAAACCTGGACTTTTGAAATGCATGTTTTTGAAAAATGGTTATTATTTTTGGAAATCCGATTTCTTCTAACTAACAGTTTAAAAATAATTAAGCAAAAGCCTAATTAAAATCAAATCCCATGAAAGGCCTTATTACAAATATAAAACCCAAAACATATCGATAAATCTAATAAACCGAATGTAAATTATCTACAATCGTATGGCCACCTCTGAGTCCCTCGCAAGACCAAATCACCTATGGATGGGGATTGCCTACACAGTTAAAAGAAAGGTGAGTTTATGAAAACTCAGTGTGCAATTCTCCTATCAGTCAATTGGTACACCGAATGTAGTAACAGTTTGGGCTTGAACCCCATTCCGTAACAGTACAGAACATTAATACAACAGTGCAACCCACCCCAATCCAGCCAATACACCACTCCGTACCACCAACACACCATGTGAGGATAAAATCGACCCACCCAGCCAACACACCAATATTGCAACTAAGTTGCCAGTAACAGTATATGTGGCAAAGCCACTAGTATCAGTATATGTGGCAAAGCCACCAATAATAATATATGTGGCAAAACCACCAGTACAGTATACTTCCTCCATAATAGAATCCCAACTCCTTCAGTATGTCATGTCATAAGTAATACATGTATGCAGCATGTCATGCTCAGTAACAATCACATTTATATCATAAATACAGTAAATCTACCTCTAGGGGTATGATGGCCATTCTTATCTATCATGGGTAAAATGGTCATCTCTCCCTTTAAGGGCATTTTGGTCATTTTATCAAATTTGGGATATTGGAACACATACCAACCTCTTAGAATCTACAGTCACCTAGAGCGACTTCTGTAACCCAAATGGTCATAGCAGTATAAATAGGCCTGAGGCCCATTATCGACCCAAGTGGGCCCACACACTCGTGTAGCCCATTTGGCCCAGATTCAGTCACGGCTACGCGAACTACATAGCCTAGTCCAGAATTTGCCACGTATTATGGATTTTATCCATGTGGGGCCCACGAGCCCATTGGGCCACATGGCCCATTTTGGCTCCATGTGGCCCATAATAGCCCAAATCCACGAGAACACTCATGATAGCCTACGCTCATGTTTCGTGGGCTCGTATTACCACACGTGCGCTCGTACGCTCGTGCGGCATCAACGCCCAGCCCTTTGGCTTTTTGGCTTTTTGGCTTTTGGCTGTTACGCATTTTAAGCGGGGTGTTTACACACCTGTTTACGCAACTGTTCCCAAATTTCTCCAACACCCAGCCTACATTCATTCCAATATACCGTTAGTCTCTCACTTATTAGTGTTTGCAATCACCTAATCTCCAAATCAATACTTCTACTTACCTCGAGCGAAAGATGTGTGGCTAAAAACACCTAGATCGCTGGCAAGAGTCAAACACACGTATCTTGACGATTAACTGCACCCACCATAGGTTTGTTAGATAGAACTGGTTAAAAAAATGTGGCTTAAAACCCCAAGAATATTATCGTCAGAACTTAGGAGTAATCAGCCCATACCCAAAAACAAGGTACTAAAATTACCTTAATCGAATTCTAGGGAATAGGGTTTCAAAGGCTTGAGAACTTTGCAGTTTTCACTCCTTGGAAATACCTGGAATCCAATAACGCACATCATGGGGAAGGAGTCATCATTCGACAATCACAGGGCACTAAGAGAAGAAGTATTCAACTATTAGAGAAAAGTAGACGAAATAGATTTGGACTTATATAGTAGTAACAGAGAACAACAGTGAGAACTTAGAAGTACCTACCAATAGCAGAGAAGAAGAGTAATCGGCCAAGGCACTACCAACCCGCAAGAGTGTAGTATTCGGCTTACCATAACCAAAATGCTTAAGAAAGGACCAAAAGCGAAATAACCTTCAGTTTAAAAGAAGAAAGGAGGATGAGGGAAGGAAGGAAAAGTATTCAGATTAGATTGGGAAAGGGAAAAAGGAAAGCTATAAGAGAAAATCGAAAAAATGATGGGAAGAGGAGGAAGGTGTATTCGGCACTGTCAAAAGAATAGAGAAGAAAAGGAAAACAATGTTCGATAGGGGATAAAAATGTTACCTATTCAGCTAAGCAAGAAAAGAAGGCACCGAAACAATAAAAAGAAAACACTAGCACAACTCTAGAGTATTGGCAAAAACCCCAAAACGAACACAAAAACCAAAAAATGTCAAACATATGCCTCTCAGCCGAATTCTCAAAACTAGAGAGCAATTTCAGCACACTCCCCCCTCATTCAAACTCCCTGACTCGCTCCTAGAATTCCTCCCCTTATCCTTCCTTAAATTTCTCCATCGATTTCTCATCAACTTCCTCAACAACTCCATTCAAAATCTATTTCAAACTCCCCCTTAGCTGTGTTTCAGTCCAACTCCACTACCTACACAACTCAAGCAGTAAAATAAATACTCCATTGTAAATCCCAGGACTTGAACCTCAAACCTCCCAATTACACATCACGCCACCTTTCCACTAGACTACAAGCTCTCTTTGTGTCATAATAAAAGCACTATTATTTACAAAGCCTAAATACTAGTGTCCAGATTCATTTAAGAGCAGAATTAAAAATTCCGCAAAAGCCAAGACTTGAACCCAAGCTTCTCCAACACTCCCAACACACCCAAATCACTTAGCCATTAAAGCAAACATGCAATTTGTGTCATAACATACAAAAAGTAAAGACTTAAATTTTTGGGGCGTTACAGGAAACTATTAGGTTGCCATTTTTCTTTCTTCTTCAGCTAAATAGCCTAGTTGTTAAATGTTTCTACCTATTATTTGCTATGTGGTACTAAGCATCAACTCCATTTTATATATACATCAGGTCATAGAGACAAAAGAAATCTCAAGTACTACTTTAATAAATTATTTTTATCTTTTTCTTTCAATTTGGATCTCGATTTGAACACTTTGTCAGCACTGTTTATGCGAAATGTCTTCCCTCAACTATGTTGAAATAATTTCAAATATTTATATTATTTTAATAACTATAAATTAAAAGATATAATTAATAAAATGTTATAACTATTGGTTATTGATGTCGTGATTTGTGATGAAGTAATAAAATCTGATCGTACCTATAAACTAACTAATATCATGATAAAAGGCAAGTGCACCTATCGAACAGTAGTATAGTTAGTGGCAAGACCGGAATATCGAATCCAAGGAACTATAAGTACTAGTAATAGCTTTCTTTCTATTATCTAGCCTAAAAATAAAGAGGGTTTGGTTGTAAACTAAACTAAACTAACCAAATAAATGACAAAAAGTAAATTGGGAGATTGCTTTTGGGAAAGATTGATTGATTAAGGCAATACCTAAGGAAGAATCCACCTAGAGTTCACTTGTTATCTAACTTTAAACCAAATGATTTCTTCATTTGATTTGATCCATAGAGATCCCTAAATTATGTTAATACCTTCGTCAAGGATAAGAACAACTAATCCTATGTTGATTAACCGAAATCTCTTTCTAGTTAAAACCCCTAGTCTTGCATTAACTCGATCTATGGCTCCCCCAATTAGATTTGACTCTAATCCGGTAGATTTTCGTCGTCCTATGTCTAGGATTGCGATCAACTCCGCCTAATTGTGTTGGATCTACTTCTATGCAGGGACTTTTGCTCCTCTACATAAGCACATTCGACTTAAATCAATATCCCAGAAATATCAATTTAAGAGTTAAAAACATAATTAAGAACAAATTAAATATTTATCACACAACTCAAATAACAATAACAAGATCCGTCTTAGGTTTCATCCCCTTAGGTATTTAGGGATTTAGTTCATAATTATAAAAGAAAACATCTGAGAATAAATAAAATAGCAAAACATAAGAAAACCCAAAACTCCTGAAAGGATTGAAGGGAGATCCTCTGTCTTGATGTAAATCCTGGCTTCTGAGAGGGATCAATTGGCTTCCCTTTGAGTAATTCCCTCCTTTAACTCCCTGTATTGGCAGGAATAAAGCACCTCCTTGGTGGGAGAAAAGCAAAACATGTTTGATTTCCTAATGTTTTAAAGTTTGAATAATCAAAGCATAAGTACCTATGTCTCAATTCTCAACATATCAATAAAATCATAAATCAATCATAATTCATTCCTAATAGGAGATTGAGACTCATGCAGAGAGTGGAAGTGAAAATTCAAAATTTTGAGAACAATGCAAAATGTTAGTTGTAAAAATTTTCAAGGGTTCGAAGAGAATACAATGACTGAAAGTAAGTTCCCCCCCACACTTAAGATGTACATTGCCCTCAATGTACAAAGATACATTAGTGGCAATAGAAGCATAAACCATAAGATAGGGAGAGAAGTGAAATTCCTTGAATATTGGATGAATTCCTTAAAAGTAGTGAAAGCTGGATTGGAGAGATGACTACTTGAAGTTCATGATCCTGGGTAACTTGAAGCACAATTGCGTGGGGAATTTAAGTCTTACTCGATAAGAAGTGAAGTGTAAAATCAAAGGAAAAATATAAAGTGAAGAGAATAAAAATAAAAATAAAATTAATAGGGAATTGGGCACACGGCCGTTAGGCACGGGCGTGTGGCCAAAGTCTAGCCCGTGTGTTTCGAGCTCCTATCGGTGTGGCCACGGCTGGTTGGCACGGGCGTGTCTTATCCTCGTGGTAATTTCCCAGTCTTGCCCATGGTTCATTGGCACGGGCGTGTTGAGTCACACAGCCTTATAGCACGGTCGTGTCTTTTGGTGTTCGCTTCGCCCTCGGCCGTGTTTGTGGTCACACGCCCGTGTTAGAAATGGCAGGTTCGACCACGGCCTTGGGGCACGGGCATGTCGCACGCCCGGGTTGAATTAACAGGTTTGGCCATGGCTACATTGCCCGGCTGTGGCAAGTTATCGAAGCCCATATGTAGGAAGATCTTACCCTACTCATACACGGCCATTACGCACGGCCATGTCTTTGCTCGTGATGGCCACACGGCCTTAGGTACGCCCGTGGGCATGGCCCTGTGGCTCGAAAAACCTACATTCAAAGGGTTAGTTGATGTATTAAGAGCCTAAATAAAAGAATTTACTAAATTAGTGCTCGGGTTGCCTCTCGAGAAGCGCTTGTTTATAGTCTAAGCTCGACTTTTCTCAAGCTTGTGCGGTCACGGTGGCTTGAAGAGTTGATACTCTTCTATCCTCCTTTCAATTTCATTATCAACGTAAGATTTAAGTCGAGTGTGATTTACCTTGAAAGTGCCAAGTGACTCATGTTTTATCTTGACTGTACCATAGGGAAAGATTTTCATTATCGTGAAGTAAGGTGTATCACTTGTATGTTCTTTTGAATTCAAGATTCGAGGATCGTCTTCCCCTAAGGTTACATTATCCCCTACCTTGATTTGATTTATTTTTACTTGAGGGTCGTCTTAGTGATGCTTTGGGTTGGTATGGCATATTTTTGGCTTTTCGTGATAGTTCAGCCATTCGTCTAGCTCCTCAACCTAAAGCATTCATTTCTCATGCACGTTTCCCTTGGATGGACTTGTCTGTGGTTGGGTCACCTCCATGTGGAGTGTATCCTGCACAGAAGGTTGGGTGGTGAGATTAGTGTTTTTACAAGGACTCGTCACTATATTTTTGTCATCAACAACCTTAACAAAGTTTCAAGCTTGTAAAGTAACTTTGTCATCACCTACACGTAGTGTAAGCTCACCTGTTCCTACATCAATTATTGTTCTAGCAGTTGCTAAAAAGGGTCGCCCTAGAATTAAGGGTACATTGCTATCCTCATCAATGTCTAAAACAACAAAGTCAACTGGGAATATAAATTTATCAATTTTGACAAGCACATATTCAATTATTCCCTTTAGAAATCTAATGGTATTATCAGCCAATTAGATGTTCATCTTAGTTTGATTAGGTTTTCCAAGACCTAGTTGTTTAAACAATTTAAATGGCATGACATTTATACTAGCCCCTAAATCAGCTAAAGCATTTTTGGCGTCTAAACTACCAAGTAAACAAGGAATAGTAAAACTCCTTGGATCTTTTAGTTTGTTGGGTAGCTTATTTTGCAAAATGGCTGAGCATACTGTATTTAGCTCCACATGAGATTTCTCATCTAGCTGTCGCTTGTTTGTCAAGAGCTTTCTTAAAAACTTAACAGTATTTGGCATCTGCGAAAGAGCTTTAATAAACGGTAAGTTGATATGTAATTTCTTTAAGAGTTTAAGAAACTTACCGAATTGCTCATCTGTATGGTCTTTCTTTAACGCATTTGGGTATAGGATACGAGGTTTATACTCTTTGATAGTTACTTCTTTAGAACTTACCTCATCCTTACCTTTACTTACCACAGTCTCCTTGCATTTCTCTGGGTTGGTTTTGGTTAACCCTTCCTCATCTATTGTATCCACGGCGTTAAGTTGCTCCTTAGGGTTAGTCTCAGTGTTGTTCGGTAGCCTACCTTGCGATCTTTTAGAAATTAGCTTAGCGAGCTGGCCTATTTGAGTTTCGAGTCCTTGAATGGATGCTTGTTAATTCTTCAGTGCCGTTTCATTTTTTTGAAAACAGGTTTCTGACACGGCAATAAATTTTGTGAACATTTCTTCAAGGTTAGGCTTTTTCTCTTGTGGGAATGGTGGCTGTTGGAATCCTGGAGGAGGTGGTGGTCTCTGATTTCCTTGTCCTCCCCATGAGAAATTGGGGTGGTTCCACCAACCTGCATTGTAAGTGTTAGTATAAGGATTATTTTGAGATCTAGAATTAGTACCCATATAGTTGGCTTGCTCGGTTTCCATGCCATGTCCATAGAAGGAGTAATCAAGATTGTACATGTTTCCGTGAATTATGTCACACTGCATCACTGGGTGTACCTGCGTAGAACCAACAAAGTTATCAATCTTTTTATTAAGAAGTTCTACTTGATTAGAAAGCATAGTGACTGTATCAATATTAAAAACTCCTGCAACTTTTTGTGGCTTTGTTCGCATGACTTGCCACTAATAGTTATTCAGTGACATCTCTTCTATAAATTCGTAGATTGCTTCTGGTGTTTTGTTATTGATTGTTCCTCCTGTGGCTACATCGATCATTTGTCTTGTTGAAGGATTCAAACCGTTGTGAAAGGTTTGAACTTGTAACCACAAAGGTAACCCATGGTGAGGGCACCTTCTTAAGAGATCTTTGTATCTCTCTCAAGCGTCGTAAAGTGTCTCTAAATCCATCTACATAAAAGAAGAGATATCATTCTGTAATTTAGCTGTTTTAGCTGGAGGAAAATACTTAAGTAAAAATTTTTCGGTCATTTGTTCCCATGTAGTGATAGACCCTCGTGGTAAAGAATTTAACCACTGTTTAGCTTTGTTTCTCAAGGAGAATGGGAATAGCCTAAGATGAATGGCATCATTAGAAACGCCATTTATTTTGAATGTATCGCATAATTCCAAAAAGTTGGCTAGATGCGAGTTAGGATCTTCATCCTGCAAACCATCAAACTAAACAAATTGCTGTATCATTTGAATAGTGTTAGGTTTCAGTTCAAATTTATATACAGTAATAGTAGGCATAACAATGCTAGATTCAGTGCCTGCTAAATTAGGTATAGCATAATCATACATAGTACGAGGAGCAGGATTTCGCTCAACAGGATTTGCTGCTACTACAGGAGGTAGCTGATTATCCTGATTGGCTTCCATCTCTTCAGTAGGTTCTAGCTCTTTTTCTTGTCATTGTTCTAGGTACTGCAAACTTCTTCTTATCTCTCAGTGATTTCTACAAACTGTAGCTTTTAAATCATCGTCAAAAAGGAGTGGTCCTCCTGGGTTTCTTCTAGTCATAAACTAGAGATACCTAGAAGGGAAAAGGTAAAGAAAATTAAAATAAATAAATAAAACAAATAAAAATAAAGGTTGAAAATAAATAAAAATAGTAATGGCTAAAGTAATAGAAATCAAGTGTTCCTAATATCTTAGTTCACTGTCAACGACGCCAAAAACTTGATCTCGTGATTTGTGATGAAATAATAAAATCTGATCGTACCTGTAAAATAACTAATATCATGATAAAAGGCAAGTGCACCTATCGAACAGTGGTATAGTTAGTGGCAAGACCGGAATATCGAATCCAAGGAACTATCAGTACTAGTAATGACTTCTTTCTATTGTCTAGCCTAAAAATAAAGAGGGTTTGGTTGTAAGCTAAACTAAACTAACTAAAGAAACGACAAAGGGTAAATTGGGAGATAGCTTTTGGGAAAGATTGATTGATTAAGGCAATACCTAAGGAAGAATCCACCTAGACTTCACTTGTTATCTAACTCTGAACAAGATGATTTCTTCATTTGATTTCATCCGTAGAGATCCCTAAATTATGTTAATACCTCCGTCGAGGATAAGAACAACTAATCCTAGGTTGATTAACCGAAATCTCTTTCTAATTAAAACCCCTAGTCTTGCGTTAACTAGATCTATGGCTCCCCCAATTAGATTTGACTCTAATCCGACAGATTTTCATCGTCCTATGTCTAGGATTGTGATCAACTCCGCTTAATTGTGTTGGATCTACTCCTATGCAGGGATTTTTGCTCCTCTACATAAGCACATTCGACTTAAATCAATATCCCAAAAATATCAATTTAAGAATTAAAAACACAATTAAGAACAAATCAAATATTTATCATATAATTCAAGAGAAAATAATAACAAGATTTGTCATAGGTTTCATCCCCTTCAAGTATTTGGGGGATTTAGTTCATAATTATAAAAGAAAACATCTCAGAAGAATAATGATAATAAAACATAAAGAACCCAAAAACCCCTGTAGGAATTTAAAGGGAGATCTTTAGTCTTGAGGCAAAACTCAGCTTCTGAGATGGATCAATCGGCTTCCCTTGGAGTAATTCCTTGCTTCTACTCTCTATGTTGGCAGAAATAAGCACTTCTTAAGGGGAGAAAAATACACACCCTTTTGAGGGAGAAAAAGCACACCCTTTTGAGGGAGAAAAAGCACACCCTTGAAGTTGCCTCCTAAGGTCTTTATATAGAGCTTTGGAATGCCTTTCTTAGCCTCTAAGCATCCTTTTCTGAGTGAAATTGAACTTCCTCACGACAGGGACACGCTTGTGTGCCACGCCCATGTGGATCAAAGCCCAGGCCATGCTCGAGCCTGTTAAGGTGGCACGGTCGTGTGGTCTGGCCGTGTGAGTCGGGGTTGGGTCGTACTCGAGCTCAAGGTGGCACGGTCGTGTGACAGAGCCGTGTGGCGAACCTCCAGGCCATGTTGTTTTCATATTTTGGCCTATTTTCTCCGCTTTTGGCTCGTTTCTCGTTCTTTTCACTTCCCTATGCTCACCTGAGTATAAAACATGAAATAAAGGGATTAAGAGCACCAATTTCTACAAATTCAATGATAATTCATCCAGAAATTAGGCCAAGGATGAGGTAAAAACATGTATAATTTATCGTTTATCAAATACCCCCACACTTAAGCCTTTGTTTGTCCTCAAGCAAAATCTCAACTCACAATTAAGAATCATTCTTCTCAACTTATAACCCTTATCAATAATATTTCAAACTAATCCACAAGTAATCATACAATGAGAATTCAACTAAAAGAATATTAAAGTTTCAAACACTTTAAGTTGAGAACTTTATCACAAAAACATAGGTTCCCTCCCTTTTCTTAAGTAATCACCTTTCAATCAAAATTAACAAGAGTTGACATCCTTACTAAAGATTCACTCTATCCACTCAAAGTGTTTAGGGTTCAAAATTTAAGCACTCATTAGTCAACCTGAAAAGTTATTACCATAGGCTTGCAGGAAAATCAAATCTTTGCCACTATAGATTGATATGACACATCGATCAAAAGGTTTTTCAATGGTTGTAATGGGGCTTTGGTTAGAGGTGTTGTCACGAGCTAAAAAAGAGGGTTAGAATCGAAATTAAATTGAAAAATCAACTAGCTAGAAAAATCTCTATCCCTGGAACATATTCCTTAGAGCTAAGTCTTATGATGACATCGTTCTGGATTTGGAAGCTTGTAGAAATATGCAAAGACTATTGAACTATTACAGATTACAACTAAATTAACTATATATACATTTTTTTAAAGAATAAATCAAATATAATACTTTGAATATTTACAAACTTTACAAACTGAAAAATAGAACAAAGCTAGATAATAAATCAACTCAAATCTCGACAAAAATAGGGATCAAAATAATTGAATGGAATTCAACAAAAACGGGTTATAGGTTAATATTAGAGGTAATTCAAAGAATGGGCTGTTAGGCTTAATGGGGTTCGCTAGGGGTTAATTTGTGGAGGTAGGCTTTTGTGGAGTAAGTGGGTTAAACCTAGGTGCCTTTATCATCTTAATATATCAAATCAATGATGTGGTCTCAAAATGTATAATCGAAGCAAGTTCTAAAATAACAAATCAGTATTGACTCACTCAAAGCAACAATAAAAGTGAGCACGAAAGAATGTATGCTCAAAAGGATCAAAAATCTCACCAGAATTATGGCTTTTGATGTCAATCCTGTGAGTTTCAAATATCAAGATAACACTTAAAATTAGGGAAAATAACCTAGAAAAAATTTAAATTCTCAAAAATTTCAACTCATCATGCTTGATTCCCTAATGTCTTAAAGTTTGAATAATCAAAGCATAAGCACCTATGTCTTAATTCTTAACACATCAATTAAAATCATAAATCAATCAGAATTAATTCCTAATACAAGATTAAAGATAATGGAGAGAGTGAAAGCAAGGATTCAAAATTTTGAGAACAATGAGTGAAACTGAGAATTCGAAATTTTGAGAACAATGTAAAAAGTTAGTTTTTAAAATTTTTAGGGGTTTCAAAGAGAATGCAATGACTGAAAGTAAGTTTCCCCCCCACACTTAAGATATACATTGCCTTCAATGTACAAAGATACATTAGTAGCAATAGAAGCATAATATCATAAGATAGGGAAGAAGTGAAACTCCCTGAATTGGATGAATTCCTTGAGGTAGTGGTGGCTATAGAGTGTCTTGGACAAAGGAAGGTGCGGAGGTGGATACTCTGGTGGTGGTAGTATTTATTTATCCACAGCTGCTATGCCGAGAGGGTATGTTTGTCGATATTAGGTGGCTAAAGTTCCTATTAGATTTTGGATTTGAGCTGTAGAGCTCCTTTGAAACTGCGAAAGTATTTATTAGTTTTAGGGAATTTAGATTAGCAAAGTGCACTCGTTAGGAAATGGCCAATATGAAAAAAATTAAATAAAGTAAACTATGTTCTAAGAATATGGAAATTCAAATAATGAAAAAGATAAAATAAAATAAAATAAAATGGAAAAACAAAAAGGAAAATAAAAAGGAAGATAAGAGGAGTAGAAAGTTCTAATCCTCAGATGGTCTGTGAGGTGGGGGCAGTGATGAGATGTGAAGATGCTGGCATATCTGCTGAAGAGTAGCATCGATATGATCGAAGTGTTGGAAGCACTGCTGCTCGAATCGTGTGAGGCGCTCGAATATGTCAGCATAAGAAGCTGCCGCATGAGCTGGGCGCCACCAAATGAGTGACTGTTTGGGCGGAGCACAGTTGTGGTGACGTTCCACGGGCGTGGTGGTGCTATTGAGACCAGCGGCGGCGTTGGGGAAGCTTGATGTGGGTTTTGGGTGGGAGTTTTTAGGGTTAAAAATGGAGAAAAAAGTGAATAGTGGCTGGTTTATATAGATTTTTGGGTCACACGAGCACATCATACGCTCGTGTGACTCGGGTTTTGCTCGTGTGGTTCATTTATCAAAAACCCAAAACTCCTGAAAGGATTGAAGGGAGATCCTCTGTCTTGATGTAGATCCTGGCTTCTGAGAGGGATCAATCGGCTTCCCTTCGAGTAATTCCCTCCTTTAACTCCCCGTCTTGGCGGGAATAACGCACCTCCTTGGTGGGAGAAAAGCACACCTTTGTAATTGCCTCCTAGGGTCTTTATATAGAGTTCTGGAATGCCTTTCTTAGCCCCTAAGTAGTCTTTTCTGAGTGAAATTGAACTTCCTCGCGACAGGGACACGCCCGTGTGGATCGAGGCTCAGGCCGTGTTCGAGCCTGTTAAAGTGGCACGGCCATGTGGCGAACCTCCAGGCCATGACCCGTTTTTGGCCCGTTTCTTGCTCTTTTCTCTTCCTTAAGCTCACCTGAGTATAAAACATGAAATTAAAGGTTTAAGAGCATTAATTTACACAAATCAATGGGTAATTCATCCAGAAATTGGGTTAAGCATGGGGTAAAAATATGTATAATTTATCGCTTATTAGTTATTAATCAAGAGTTATAACTATTCATAATAATTTCTCTTATGTATGAAGAATTATATCACTTGATTTTTTTATAATGAATTATAACTATTCAAGTTGTATTACTTAGACAATTATGTTTATTTAAGAGATGCTACTTAGATAATTGTATCTCTTACTATAATAATTATATCAATTTAAGATATATTAGTTGGATAATTATACTTTTTTAAAGATTTAATTATTCATATAAGATACCTATTGAAAGTTATATCTCTATGAAGAGATATGTCAATTCTTATAAATAAAAATGAGATTTCATTTGAAGGATATACCAAAAAGTTCTAAAAAAGTTCTTTCAATTCTTTTTACATTTTCTACTATTATTAGATTGTTCTATAAAGAATTATTGCAGAAATTCATTATAGAAATTTTTTTATATACTCTACTCAGTGCTTAATGGACTATTATCGTTAGTGCAAAACCAAATAATCACTAGGTTTCATTCTATCATCAAGATCCATTTACTAGAAACTTATTTTCACACTTAATATAGATGGGGATGAATAGAAACTTAAATATAATGGCTTGATACATGCCTTGGAGCCTTGTTCTATTGACTCGAGTAATTGTTCATGTTTTATTCATATATTCTAGATTTTCCTCACCGAAGTTCCACACCAACAATTTTAAGTTTCTACTCCATTTTCATGATGGCTAATGCAACACATGAAAGTGCAACACTAAGGAAGTTGGCTTCCAATTTTATCAAGCTTGACTAGTTTGATTGTGGCAATTTCTGATAATGGTAGAAAAATATGCATTTTTTTACTATTTACTTTGAAGTTTGCTTATGTTTTGGATATTCTATGATAGGAAGAGAATGGAAACAAATCTCTTGTTGCAACATGAGAAAGGATAAAATGAGACAATGTTAATTGTATGTGGATAAGTCACATATTGAATGATTTATCTGATGGTTTGTTCGATAGCTACCAAAACGAGGTCACTGCTAAGGAACTATGTGACAAATTGGAGATAAGATACATGATTGAAAATGATACAAGTAAAAATTTTCTTGTTTTTCATTTCAATAATTATCAAATGATTGATGATCATTTTGTTATGGAACAATTTCGTGATATTGAAAAAATATTGAATCAATTTAAGCAATATGATATGAAAATAAAAAAAATGAATGATTGTTGTATCCTCTATTATAGACAAACTTCCTCTATCTTGGGAACACTTTAAAAGAATAGCTAACCAGTTATTACCTTTCAGCCTATAACTAATTAATTAATCAACCAATACTCAATTATGTTTCGACCTCACTTTCTTGACCGAGATAAATTATGATTTACTTGGTAAACTTATCTTTCAACCTTGTTTATCCTAAATTACTTCCTAGGGTCGTCAAACCAAAGGTTTAATCACACATAATTTAAACCAATTAATTCAAAAACAAACCATAATTCTTTCGTTAATTATTCTCACATTTGATCATTAATCTCCCTAAGGAAATTAGCTGTTCATAGATCTAGATGCACTTTTCCCTAATTTCATATTAAACATGCAAATAAAATAATTAAATAGAAAAAAGGAGTAAAGAAATTGAACTATTTTGATATCGATTTGTGCACGAAAACTAAAATTCTTTTGACAGTTACGAAGATTGTGTCGATTCTAATTGAACAAAAAAGAAATTAATAAAAACTCAAAAAAGAAAAGCTTGGATCCAAATCGAATCAAAGTGAGAACAAACAAAAAGTTTTACTTTTGAATAAAATGGCTAAATTGAAATAAAACTAATACTGAAAATAAATTCCAAAAAAAATCTAATCTAAAACGGCTCACTCAGCCAAGCCTCCAAACATAAGCTAAACATCAATATTTATAGCCAAATGTTGTGTCCTAACTAGGTCAATTAAAAACCCTAAACCTGAATAAGATGGGTTATGTAGACAAAAAGACCCTTAACTTAAAATTGCATATCACCACTTCGGTGTCACGACACTGTACTTCGTGGGTGACTTCCTTGGCTTTGAAATGTCGTGTTGCAATACCATGTGCCGATGTCGCGATGTTGTCATCATCCTTCCCATTCTTAGCCTGGAAATAGTGTCCTACACAGTAGATCAACTTGTTAGTCCTTCCCTAGGCCCATACTGGCCCGTGATAAGTGCTAAAAGTAACATATTTTTACCTCATTCTTAATGCGTTTTGGGTTATTATTCGATGTTAATTGTGAATTTTATGCTCCTAATCCTTTAAATTCATGTTTTTATGTTTAATAAAACTTTTGGGATCAAAAAGAGCAATAAACGAGCCAAAATAAAAAAAATCAAAACAAGTTACAAGATCCACACGGGCTGACCCATTCCATACAATTGTGTGACCCACATGGGCTACCACATTACCATGTGGTAAATCGTGTTGATTGCATGAATTTGCACTCTAAACTGTGGAAAAACGTATTTTTAGGTTTTTCAAGCATTCTAAGACGTATATATGATAAAAATTAAAAGATAGGAGAGAGTTGCCATAGAATATTCAAGAAAGCAACTCAAAAACACCATTGAAGCCGAATATAAAGTAGATTTCTGTCAAGATTGAAGATTCCCAAATGATTTTTGAGGAGATTATCATGGATTTCTTTATTTCTTTCGATTATACTATATCTTGGATGTTTTTATTTTCAAGCATGAGAAAATTTTATAAATACCTAGGAAGATGAATCCTATAATGGATTCTGTCATTTGATTTTTATTTTACGCAATAGAGACTTAGTTTCTTGTTCTCAATTATGTAAGCTTAATTCTTGGTTTTATATTTCTAGACTACTAATTCGTGTTTGATGTGCTTAAATCAGAAGAGGAATAGACCCTGTTTAAGAGTAGATCTTGCATGATTGAGTGGAGTTGCATGCAATCCTAGAAATAGGATGACATAAATCTACCAGATTAGATTTAAATCTAATAGAAGAATCTATTGCACGAGTTCACGTGATAATAGGGCTTTTAATTAGACAGAAAATTCAATTAATCAACCTAGAGTTAGTTGGTCTCACTCTCGAAAGAGATATTAGCATAATTTAAGGATTTCTACGGATTAAGTTACTAAGTAAAGAAATTGTGTAATTTAGATTGACAGTGACAAATAAAATCTAGGTGAATTATTTCCTGAGCATTATTTCATTTCTTGGTTGTTAATCGGTTATTTTCGTGATTTATTTTTTATTGTGTTGGTCAGTTAATTAATTTTGTTAATTTTAGTTTTTAATTAATCGCTTGATTTATTCGGTTAAATAATAGAAAGATAGTAATTACTAGTACATTTAGTCTTGATGGGAACAATATCTTTGCTCACCGTAACTATACTATTAATTGATAGGTGTACCTGCCTTAGTCAAATTTTAAGTTAGTTCATGATGCATCAAGTTTTTGTCGTCATTGTCAGGGACTAGAGTATTTGGAAAACTTTATTTCTATTAATTTAGCCATTTCTTATTATAATTTTAATATTTTTGTTTTTAATTTAATTTTTACATTCTAATTCTTTCTTTTGTTTGGTTCTTATAGTTTTTTTTTTGGTTTATGACTAGAGGCAACCTATTAGAACCAATAACTTTTGATAGTGAAATTGAAAAGATTGTTTGCAGAAATTAGAGAAGCCAGAGAAGCAATGGAAGATCAATAGGTTTTAATATACGAACAAATATGTATGGTTTCAAATGTATGTGCTCTAAAATGAAATTAATTATATTGTAACAATATTTCTATTTGACATGTTTAAAGTTTTTTAATTTAACTTGAATAATTTTACTCAATTTGATTCAACTCGATTTGAATTTTTTTTACTTGACTTGAATCGAAAAAAATTCAAATTAAGTTAGGATGATAAAATAGGACTTGTGAACTCGATTAACTTAAATTTTTTTCACTCGATTTGATTCGATTCAATTGAACGCTTACCACTATTTACGGTTGTTCCCATTCTCTTTGAGGAGCAAAGCGAGATAGTGATTGGATTCACTTCTACGGGGTTCCATCACTAATTGGACTCAGATGAATGAGAAGTTTTTGTTGAAATATTTTCCACCGACTAAAATAGCTAAGTTGAGGAATGTCATCTCTTCTTTTGCTCAACTTGAGCTTGAGACATTGTATGATGCATTGGAAAGATTTAAGGATCTTTTGAGAAGGTGCCCTCATCATGGGTTACCTTTGTGGCTTTAAGTCCAAACATTTTACAATAGTTTCAATCCCTCGACTAGACAGATAATTAATGCAGTAGCTAGTGGAATAATGAATAATAAGACACTCGAGATAGCCCAAGAATTTATTGAAGAGATTGCATTGAATAACTATCACTAGCAAGTTATAAGAATAAAGTCCATTAAGGCAACTGATATTTTTAATATAGATGCAGTTGCTATGTTGGCAAGTTAGGTGGAAGCGATGAGTAAGAAAATTGATGGCTTGAGTATGGCTAACCAAATGAATCGAGTAATACAATGTGATCCGACTGGAGCGAGGATGATCAATTCAGAATGTTTATCTTTCTATTCTAACATGGAGCATGAGCAAGTCGATTTTATGGGTAACAATTCTAGACCTCAGAATACCCCTATAACAATAATTATAATTTAGTATGGAGGAATTACTCGAATTTCTCTTGGGGTGGTTCAGTAAATCAAAGGTCATAACCCCCTACGGGTTTTTAGCAACCTTATCAGCAAGAAAAAAAGTCGAATCAGGAATAGATGTCAATGAAATTTATTCCACTGTCAGAAACTAGATTCCACAACACTGAGTCAACTTTGAAATATCATCAGACATCTATTCAGGGACTCAAGAATTAGATTAGTCAGCTTGGTAAATTGGTTTCGGAGAGACAATAGGGCAATTTACCTAGTAACACTAAAGCTAACCCAAAAAAGCAAGTCCACACAATCACTGTATGAAGTGAAAGGTTTTAGTCGAGCATGAAAAGAAGTTGAATCTAAAAGCTATTGAGAAAAATGATGCGATTGAGAAAAGCAAAAAAGAGCATAAGTTGGTGGTCAAAGAATACAAACTGCCAATTTCATTTCTGGCAAAAGTGAGGAAAGACTACATGAACAAAAAAATATGGTAAATTTCTTAAAATTTTGAAAAAATTGCATATTAACTTATCTTTTGTTAAAGTCTTTTCATGGATGCCGAAGTATAAAAACTTTTTAAAGGAGCTATTAACAAATAAAAAGAAGTTAGATGACTTGTCCATTATAAAGCCCAATGAGGAGTGCCCAGCCATTCTCCAAAAGAAACTACCCACCAAGCTTAAACATCTAGGGAGTTTTACTATCCCTTGTTTTATTGGTAACTTAAATGTTGAAAAAGCTTTGGCTGATTTGGATGCTAGTATAAATCTGATGCCTTATAAAATGTTCAAACAACTTAGTCTCAGGGAACCAAAACTCAATAATATGAGTATTCAATTAACTGACAAATCAATTAAGTATCCTAGGGGCATTATTGAATATGTATTTGTTAAATTCAATAAATTTATATTTCCTATTGATTTTATTATATTGGACATGGACGAGGACATTGAGGTACCCATGATATTAGGTTGACCCTTTTTATTCACTGCTAGAACTATTATTGATGTGAGTAATGGTGAACTTGTGTTAAGGGTAGGTGATGAAGAGGTTACTCTTCAAGAACATGAATTTGTGAGAGTTTCTAGTGAGCGAGTTGATACTTATTATTCTGAAAATTGTAGTAATCGTGCAACTCAACATTCGTTGTACGAAATCACTAATGAAAACATGTTAGAACCGTATCCTACTCAAGGTGATAAAAATCAAGGGACGAGTGGAGAACAAATGTTGCAACTTGATGAATTAGACGAACGGAACTGAGAATGTTCAAAGAAGTAACAAAGAAATGACATGGTGTGCATTTAAAGTGGATGAAGTAATTCAAATTTAGAGACAAAGTGATGCTATAAAATTTAAATCCACGAATGTTCCTTGAAGAGCTTAAATCGAAATGTTCAAATTTGTTTGTGGTACAAAATGTATTCCAGTACATAACATTTGAGGTAACACACCTTGATTATAGCACACTCAAGGTAAACAATCATCGACTCAACCTTTATTTCAGTGGTATTACTAAAAATGAAAGAGAGGAACTCTGACTCTAAAATCTAACTTAACCGTGATCTTGAAAAGGGAAGTTGAGCTTAGAATCTAAATAAGCACTTCTCAAGAGGCAACTAGAGTGTTTTATTGATTTATTTATTTGACTTTAATTTAATTAAGTTGTACGCTTAGTATAATATTTTTATTACTTTCAAAAAATTATCTAGTATATTTATTTCTATGACTAAAAAAATCAAAACCAAAAATGGACAACATGGTCTATGGTGATTCATATGACCTGTTCACATTGTCATGTGTGACACACGGCTTAAACATCTGGGCATGTCATAAGCCATATGTAACACCCCAAAAATTTTTAAGCTTTTAATATTTGTGTGTTGTGACGTGAAATGCATGTCAGTACTGCTGGCTTAGTGATTTTGAAGTGTTTGGGGGTCTCTGGGAAGCCCTGGGTGTAAGCCCTGGCTTTTGGAAGATTTTTGTTTTTTGTACTAGGGGAACCCTGACTCTAGGTTGTATGCTTCTTAAATTTTGATGAGTAAAACTTGACAAAAAAAAGAAACTATGCTAAAGGTGGTAAGTGACACCTCATAAGGGTTAGAGGACTGGGCTTCGAGGCTTGGATATTGCAATAGAGGTTTTATTTTGCATCAGTGTCGTGTAAGTGGTTGGGATTGATCAAAACTCTACAGGTTGAAGTTTGAATGAGTCTTAGAGAGATATGAGGAGGAAGTTGGGGAGATAATGTTGATTGTTAGGAGGAAATCAAGGAAGGATTTGAATGATGAAATGTTCTAGTCGAATGAGGACTTTAGTTACACAAGAGTTTCAGCTAGGGGGAGATTTGGTACATTTTCAGCTTTGGAATGTTGTTTTGGTGATAGCCGATTCTTACTAGAGAAGTTCTCTCATTTTTCTTCTCTCTTTCTGTTTGTTTGCCATTTGGTTTCAAGACCTTCTACTCTCAGTTTCACTCGGCATTTTAGCCGCATATGCGTTACCATTTAGGCTATCTTTTGTGCCGAACCTAATTGCTAAACTGTTGGTTGATTTCTCCATCACTTTTTTTACTCTCAATTCTTTCCTTTCCTTTTTGATCCTCCTACCTCTAAATCGAACACTCTCTTCTTACTCTTTCAAATTTCTTTCTTGCTTTTCATAAACCTAGAAACTTATTACCTTGTTCTTGTTGGCCGAATATCACACGTTGCCAATTGAGTTTCTCTAGTCAAATTCTACACTTCTCTTTCTCCCTACTTTCTTTTTTCTTCAGTGTTAATTTTGGTTTGGTTTAGCCGAATATAGCATTGATCTTCCCTTGGGGGTTTTGTCTATAGTTTCACAAGAGTTCTCTAATATCCCGTAAGTTATTCACCACCCTCCTTGTTCTCACTAAATGGTTTTTGTGGCACCCTTTCTTATGCTGGCCAAGATCAAATAACTTTTCATTATTTATCACCAATTCTTTCTCTCAAGGGGGTTTCTTGGATTCTAGAACTTGCAAAGAGTGAAGGTGATTTTAAGGGATACAATTGTGGTGGAGATCCACTTATCTTTGACCGATTATCTGAGGTAAAAAAACTTGTGGTTCTAGTGTTAGCCAATTATCATTTCTCTTTTGGGCGTGTACTTTCTTTAGATTAGCATAGGATTAACTTTGTTATAGATATTGATAAATTGACAGATTACGCTTGTGATTCAGATAGTCCATAAAGAGGAGAGAACGATTCATAACCAAACAACCTAAGAAAGGATAAGTCGATTCTCATTTACACAAGATGGGTATCGGTTAACGTTTTGGGAATAAATGTTTTAACATCTTTAACTATAGAAAGACTAACTTTACCTTTTGACTAATTATAGGATCAGAGCTCGTGGATTTCAATGTAGTTTCGTAAAAAGGTGTGTACTCACACTAATAGATCGTAGAAGGGCAAAAAGCTGAAATGTCAAAAAGTCAAAAAGCTGAAAGTACGGCAATAGTTGTCACACGAGCGTGCCACCGCATGTGTGGAAAATTTGATACGATAGTAGAGGCTACCATGAGCAACCTTATGGTCTTAGGTGAATTTTTGGTCGAAGTGGGCCGTGTGGCCCAATGGGCTCGTGGGCCCCACACGGGCAATTATCATGGATATGTGAAAATATTGAACCTGGCTATGTCATTCACATGGCTAAGGTCGATTCTAGGCTTAACTGGCCACGTGAGCATGTGGGCCCCACTTTGGCTACGTGATGGGCTTTGTGCCCAATTGTACGTTTTGATTGAAAAGGTTGCACAAGTAGCGTGAGACAACCATGGGCCTACGGATAGGTCGGTAAGTGTACCCAGACCCTAAATTGCGAAATGATCGTTATGTAACTAATTTTGTATGTTGTCTAATATTATGTTTGCATTCATATGTGCCATTATACTACCTGGGGATGGGATCTTTGATTGAAGGAAGTAATTAATTTGTTAGGGTCACACGGGTCACATAAGACGATTGTAGACCCACTGATGGCTTAAAACCGATTATGTAATTACCAACTCTGCTGTGATATTGGTTAGTGCCGCAACTAGTGCTACATTGGGAGTGTAGGGATGGGTGAGTCGATTTAATCCCCACAGGAGTGTAGGGTTGGATAGGAGATGGATTGTAGGGTTGGTTGGGTTTTTATGTATTGCATATTCTGATTCTGATATTGATATGGGCTAAGGCCCAACCGAGGCTGTAACGGGCTCAGGCCCAATTGCCACTGATATTATAATGGGCTTAGGCCTAGATTATTATGATACATGTTATTTGATTGATGGGGTAGTACACACTGAATTTTCGTAAACTCACCCTACTTTTTAATTTTTTAGGTAATCCTTAGTGAGAGACGGTTCAACGTAACGTTGGATTTGGAGGTGGCCACAGTATGGACAAATGGATTTTAAGTACTTTAAATTACTTTGCTTTAATTATATTTCTTTCATTTGGGTTTTTATTTTAATAAGGCCTTTCCGTGGTTTTTATTTTAATTTCAGGATTTTGTTATGTTTGAATTGCTTAACTTCTAGTTTTTAAGTCTCGTGTTTTGAAAAGAAAACGACATTTTTTGAAACTAATGCAAGTACATAAACATTTTTGAAGAATCACTTCCGTTGTAAATGAACGTGACAATTTAATAACGTTTTTAAAATAAATAAAGATTTTCATTAACAACATAAGGTTTACAACCAATTCTTAATGCTTTAAAAGAATTTGAACCTAGCTTAAATTTTCGGATAACATATGTTTTAAAAACTAATAAACAAAAGTGTATGGTTTTTAAAGATAAACCTGTTTTAAAATTACGATTGAATAACATTTTTGATCAAATGATCTCGAAGTTCCAAACATCAAATTTTGTGATATGCCCTTCAATGTGACACCGCCGGATTTGACCATAATATCTGGGCCAGGTTTAGGGTGTTACATTTAATGGTATCAGAGCCAAGTTACAAAACTTGGCTATAAAATAGGCTTTGGTTTTTGGACCTAAAGTTGGTTACAAATGAATTAAAGCATTTTGAAGGATTTTATTGTGTAGCACACCGAGTCTCCAGCGTCGAACCAAGTATGTTTTCTTGATACTGAAATTTGTTTTAACTATTATACTGTAGATAGCTACTGGGATTACTTTAGATATCAGACTATTGAGACTCTTTAGTTAGAGTAAAACTGAAAACTGTAGGAAGCTAAGACTGTAGTGAATCTACGACTGCGAAAACAACTCTAAGTTACTGCTTCTCATAAAGCATTTGCCTTAATTACTGAAACTATAACTAATTTGTACAAAATTCCTAATTCAGATAACTTGCAAATTGAAAATTAGCACTAGAGGTATTCATGGAACGGGTACAAGAGGCCACGGTAGAGGTCGAGGAAGTTTTAGGGCTGGGTCTTCGGTATCAGGCCACACGCCCATCATTGAGGCGAGGGAGGCATCGGCTTCATCAGTAACTGAGACGGGGTCGTACGATCGAGCAGTTAGGGACGACACATTGTCCCAAGTAATGTTGAGGATTTTGGAAAGGGTTGCTAGGCCCAACACAGGTATTGGGAGTCGAGGGTCAATTTCAGAGTGACTCTGGTCGAATGGAGCTAAGACCTTCAAGGGTATCACGGGTGTAGCTCCTAACGTGGCCAAATATTGGTTGGAGGCCACAGAAAGAATCATGGATGACCTTGACTGGACTCCTGAGCAAAAACTAAAAGGTGTGGTATCGTTACTACAAGAGGAAGCCTACCAATGGTGGCTTACTGTGAAAGAGGGCACTCAGTCTGACCGGGTAACTTGGGAGTTCTTCAAATCTGCATTCTAAGGGAAATATGTGGGCGCAAGTTATGTGGATGTCCGGAGGAGAGAATTCTTGAACTTAATTTAGGGGGATAGGTCTGTGGCGGAGTACGAGGTGGAGTTCTTCCAACTTAGTCAATATGCTAAAGGGATGGTGACGACAAATTATGAATGCTATGTTCGATTCGAGGACGGCTTTAGAAATAGTTTTCGGGTATTGATAGCTTTGCAGAAGGGGAGAGATTTCGCAGCATTGGTGGAGAAAGCAAAAATCACTGAGGATGTGAAGCACACTGAGTGCCTAAACCAGGAAAGAGAAAAGGGAAAAAAATAAAAAGGATTTAGAGCCATTCAATTCCGTGCAGAGGCCTAAGAAAAGGGCCAGAGTGGATGGGCCAATCTGAGCCGGGCCCTCTGTTGCTGCTTCTAGGTACCACCTTGTGTTGTTTGTGGAAAAGGCCATGTAGGTGAGTGTTGGAGTAGGAGAAGAGCTTGTTTAAGTTGTGGATCGATGGAGCACTGTATCAGGGAATGTCCCAGAAGACTGGATCAGATGCAAGCTACTAGTAGGGGTAATGTACAGCCGCCGAGGGGTGGTCAGCAGCAGCCGAAAGCCCGTGGTCAGGCTAGGGGTGGAAACGGTTTGGGGCGTGGTCGTGGAGCACTGGGCAGTGGTGCAGGACATATTGAGGAGAGGTAGCCAGCTCTGGTCTATGCTGCTTATCACCGAGAGGATGGAGACACCCCAAATGTGATAACCAGTATGTTATTTATTTATAAAGTACCTTATACTGCATTAATTGACATTGGGTCGACACATTCGTTCATTGCATGCACTATGACTAAGACTTTGGGTGATATGTATGAAATTACTGTAAGTGAGGTCACTGTGTTGAGTCCACTAGGCTAGTCAGTGAAAGAGAACAAGCTATTTGGGGATGTGCCTTTAGTGGTCCAAGGGGTCACCTTTTTAGCGAACTTAATGGAATTACCTTTTGGCGAATTCGATTTAATTTTGGGCATGGATTGGCTGGTGAAACACTGGGAACCTTTGGATTGTGCTCCAAAGCATATGGTACTGAAAACTGCAGAGGATAAGGAAGTGGTGGTGATTGGGGAGCATCGAGATTACTCGTCGAACATAATTTCTACATTAAGGGCTGAGAAGTTGGTTCGAAAAGGCTGTGAGGCATTTTTGGCCTTCATTAGTAATTCAGATTTTGAGAGTCCTATTGTGAAGGAATTGGGAGTAGATAAAGATTTTCCTAATATCTTTCCCGATGAGCTACCTGGATTACCTCCCAACTGATAAGTTGAATTTGGAATCGAGCTTCTACCTGGTACAGCTCTGGTGTCCATCACCACTTACAGAATGGCACCGAAGGAGCTGGTGGAACTTAAAGCTCAAATTTAGGAATTGCTGGAGCGAGGATTCATTTGACCCAGTGTGTCTTCTTAGGGAGCACTGATTTTATTTGTGAAAAAGAAGGATGGGTCCATGCGAATGTGCATCAACTATCGACAATTGAATAAGCTGACCATCAAGAATAAGTACACTCTGCCAAGGACAGACGATCTTTTCGATTAGTTACGAGGAGCTTCAGTTTTCTCCAAAATTGATCTCCATTTAGGGTATCGTCAACTAAGGGTTAAGGAGGCGAATGTCTACAAGATAGTGTTTAGGACTTATTATGGTCACTACGAGTTCCTTGTGATGCCGTTTGGGCTAACGAATGCACCAGTAGCCTTTATGGATTTAATGAACCGTGTGTTCCAACCCTATCTAGACCAGTTCATGATAGTGTTTATAGATGACATCCTGGTGTATTCGAGAACCGAAGATG
This sequence comes from Gossypium stocksii, assembly GCA_020496765.1. Lineage (NCBI taxonomy): Eukaryota > Viridiplantae > Streptophyta > Magnoliopsida > Malvales > Malvaceae > Gossypium > Gossypium stocksii. The sequence continues at coordinate 105,196,879 of CM035621.1, forward strand.
AACATGAAATACACCTTCGAGTTATTTTACAGATTTAGAGGGAGAAGCAGCTATATGCCAAATTCAGCAAGTACGAGTTCTGGTTGAGGGAAGTTACTTTTCTAGGTCAGGTGGTTTCAACTGAGGGGATTAGGGTTGATCCTCAAAAAATTGATGTTGTGCTCGACTGGAAACCACCTAAGACAGTGTCTGAGATTCATAGTTTTCTGGGGTTGGCAGGGTATTATAGACGATTTGTTGAGGGGTTTTTGTTAGTTGCTGCTCCTTTGATGAAGTTACTGTGTAAAGGGTACCGTTTAGTTAGACTGACAAGCAACATGAGAGTTTTGAGAAACTTAAGAAAGTTTTGATTGAGGCTTCTGTCTTGATTCAGCCAGAGCCCGGGAAAGAGTTTACGATTTACAGTGATGCATCACAAGTTGGTTTGGGCTTTGTGTTGATGCAGGAGGGAGAGGTGGTCACATATGTATCTTGCCAACTTAAGACTCACGAGGCAAATTACCTAACCCATGACTTGGAGCTAGTTGCAGTGGTATTTGCACTGAAAATTTATAGACATTACCTGTATGGTGAAAAGTGCATAATTTACACGGATCACAAAAGTTTTAAATACCTCATTACTCAAAAGGAGCTGAACCTTAGGCAGCGTAGGTGGATTGAGTTGCTTAAGGACTATGATTGCACGATTGAATACCACCCTGGTAAAGCGAATGTGGTAACCGACACACTGGGCCGTAGGGTTATGTCTTACCTAAGGGCTATGATCTCCCGCTTGAGTTTGTTTGACGATGGTAGTTTGCTGGCTAAGCTTCAAGTTAAACCATCGTGGATAGAATAGATAAAGGGTAAATAGTTGTTAAATGAGTCACTGTGTCCTCATTTTCGACAGGTTAAGAATAGGAAACTTCAGATTTTGGGTTGAATAATAAAGGGGTATTGTGTTTCCGTAGGAGAGTGTGTGTACCAAGGGACATTGATTTAAGGCAGTCTATACTATAGAAAGCGCATAGTAGTCCTTATGCTATGCATCCTGGTGGGAACAAGATGTATCGAGACCTCTGCGAGTTATATTGGTGGCCAGGACTTAAGCACGAGGTTACTGAGTTCGTGAGTAAGTGTTTGACATGCCAGCAAGTCAAGGTAGAACATCGATTACCTTCAGAATTACTTCATCCAGTTAAGATTCCACTTTGGAAGTGGGAGAGAGTAACTATGGACTTTGTTAGTGGGCTGCCTCTGACGCCTACTATGAAAGATTTGATATGGGTTATTGTAGATTGGTTAACTAAGTTTGCCCATTTTATATTAGTCTGAGCTAATTACTCATTGTAGAAGTTGGCTAAGTTATATGTGGCCGAGATTGTAAGACTACATGCATACCAGTCTCTATAATATCTGACAGAGGTCCTCGTTTCACGTCTCGATTCTAGAAGAAGTTACACGAGGCACTGGGTACAAGACTGGACTTTAGTACTGCGTTCCACCCTCAGACAGATGGTCAGTCAGAAAGGGTGATTCAGATACTGGAGGACATGTTAAGGTGTTGTGTAATCGAGTTCTAAGGCAGTTGGAAGGACTACTTTTGTTATCCAAATTTGCATATAATCATAGCTATCAGTCGAGTATTGGGATGGCACAGATAAACCATAAATATGACATATTTTTATCCTATGCTAGGTATATTTTTGGATGATATTCCATGTGATTTAATGAATTTGATGATCCTAATCCTTTAATTTCATGCTTTATACTTAGGTGAGCATTGGAAAGTGAAAAGAGCAAGAAACGGGCCAAAAACAAACAAAATAGGCCAAAATTAGCATCTAACACAGCCTAGAAGCTTCCACACGGGTACACTACATGCCCGTGTGTGACACACTGGCCCGTGTGTTACGTTTGTGTTGACGATTAACCAAGTCAGTCTTACACATGGCCTAGGCACCTTCACATGGGCGGATCACACGCCCGTGTCCCTGTCGAGCCCTGTTTCAATTCTACTCGGAAAAGGCTAATTTTTAGGTATTTTGGGCATTCCAAAGTCTATTTAAACACCCTAAGAGAGGATTAAAGGACACGTAGCGTAGAAAGTAGAACATTACTCAAAGAAAACCATTGAAGTCATCTCAGAAGCAGGATCTCCATCAAGACTGAAGATCTCCCCTCAATTTACTTCAAAGTTTTTTGGTTTTCTTATGTTTTTTTGTTTTCCAATTTCTAAGATGTTTTCTTTCATAATTATGAACTAAACTCCTCAAATACCTAAAGGGGATGAAACCTAAGATGAATCTTATTATTTTTTGAATTACATGATAAATACTTGATTTGTTCTTAATTATGTTTATTAATTCTTGTGTTAATATTTCAGGATGTTAATTCAAGTGGAATGTGCTTATTCAGTGGAGCAAAAGTATATGTTTAGGAGTAGATCCAACATAATTAAGCGGAGTTGATTGCAATCCTAGAGATAGGACGATAAAAATCTGCCAGATTAGAGTCAAATCTAATAGGGGAATCCATTGACCTAATTAATGCGATAATAGGGGTTTTAATTAGAAAGAAATTTCAATTAATCAACCTAGAGTCAGTTGTTTTTAGTCTCGAGAGAGATAATTACATAAATTAGGGATTCCTACCGATCAAGTCAAGTGAATAAATCATCTAATTCAAAGTCAAGTAATAAGTGAAGTCTAGGTGGATTCTTCCTTGGGTATTGCCCTTCTCATCGGTTTTCTCAAAGTTATTTTCCCAATTCACTCTTGTTCATTCCCAGTTAGTTGATTAGTTTAATTAAAACAAATCCCCTTTATTTTTAGGCTAGATAATAAAAAGAGAGCTATTACTAGTACTCTTGGTCCTTGTGGGTTTGACATTTCGGTCTTGCCATAAGCTTTACTGCTGTTTGATAGGTGTGCTTGCCTTTATCTTGATAATAGTTTAGTTTTGCGGTATAATCATCATCACATCAGGCACCGTATGAAGTGTTATATGGTCGTAGGTGTTTGACTCCTATATGTTGGACTGAGTTGGGCAAGCGGCGAGTTTTAGGGCCAGAGTTGGTTACCAATACTGAGGATAAGGTGAAATTGATTTGGGATCAGTTGAAGGAAGCATCTGATAGGCAGAAGTCTTATGCCAACCTTAAATGCTGAGAGATTGAGTATTCTGTGGGGGACTATATTTTTCTTAAAGTCTCACCATGGAAGAAAATACTAAGGTTCGGTCATAAGGGCAAGTTAAGCCCTAGATTTATTGGGCCTTACCAAATACTGAAACGTGTGGGACTAGTTTCCTATTAGCTTGAATTACCCTCAGAGTTGGACCGGATTCACGACGTGTTCCATGTTTCAATGCTAAGGCGATATCTCTCTGATCCCACGCATGTGGTCTCGACCGAGGAGATCAAGGTTAGGCCAAATCTTACTTTCAAGGAGGAACCAGTGCAGATAATGGATCGTGAAGTAAAGGTGTTGCGAAAGAAATCTATTCCATTTGTTAAAGTGCTTTGTCGTAACCAAAGTTCTTTGGAGGCCACGTGGGAGCCCGAAGAAGTAGTGCAACAACAATACCCTCATCTCTGTTAATCAGTTAAATTTAGAGGTCGACATTTCTTTAACGAGTAGAGTTGTAATGCCCCAAAATTTTTAAAGTTTTTAATGTTTGTGTGTTGTGATGTGAAATGCATGTTAGTACTGCCGGCTTAGTGATTTTGGAGTGTTCGGGAGTCTCTGGGAAGCCTTGGGTGCAAGCCCTGGCTTTGGAAGATTTTTGTTCTTAGCACTAGGGGAACCCTGACTCTAGGTTGTATACTTCTTAAATTTTGTTGAGGAAAACTTGACAAAAAAAGAACTTGTGGTAAAGGTGGTAAGTGACGCCTCATAAGGGTTAGAGGACTGGGGTTCGGGGCTTGGATGTTGCAATAAAGGTTTTATTTTGCATCAATATCGTGTAAGTGGTTGAGATTGATTAAAACTCTACAAGTTGAAGTTTGAATGAGTCTTAGAGAGATAAGAGGAAGGAGTTGAGGAGATAATATTGATTGTTAGGAGGAAATCAAGGAAGGATTTGAATAATGAAGTGTTCTAGCTAAATGAGGACTTTGGTTACACAAGAGTTTCGGCTAGGGGGAGATTTGGTTCATTTTTGGCTTTGGAATGTTGTTTCGGTGATAGCTGATTCTTGTTAGAGAAGTTTTTTTCTTCTCTCTTTCTATTTCTTTGCCATTTGTTTTCAAAACCTTCTACTCTCAGTTTCACTCGGCATTTTAGCCTAATTTGCACTACCATTTAGGCTATCTTTTGTGCCGAACCTACTTGCTAAACTATTGGCCGATTTCTCCCTCACTTCTTCTACTCTCAATTCATTCCTTTCCTTTTTGATCCTTCGACTTCTAAACCAAACACGCTCTTTTTACTCTTTCAATTTTCTTCCTTGCTTTTCATAAACCTAAAAATCGATTACCTTGTTCTTGTTGGCCGAATATCGCAAGTTGCCAATTGAGTTTCTCTAATTGACTTCTACAATTCTCTTTCTCCCTACTTTTTTTTCTTCAGTGTCAATTTTGGTTTGGTTTAGCCGAATATAGCATTGATCTTCCCTTGGAGGTTTTGTCTCTAGTTTTGCAAGAGTTCTCTAATATCTGGTAAGTTATTCGTCACCCTCCTTGTTCTCACTAAATGGTTTTTGTGGCACCCTCTCTTACGCTGGCTAAGATCAAATAACCTTTCATTACTTATTGCCAATTCTTTCTCTTAAGAGGGTTTCTTGGATTCTAGAACTCGCAAGGAGTGAAAGGGCTTTTAAGGGATACAATTGTGGTAAAGATCCACTTATCTTTGATTGATTATCTAAGGTAAATGGAGTTGTTGTTCTAGTGTTAGCCGATTATCATTTCTCTTTTGGGCGTGTACTTTCTTTAGATTAGCATAAGATTAACTTTGTTATAGATATTGATAAATTGACGGATTACGCTTGTGATTCAGATAGTCCACAAGGAGGAGAGAACGACTCGTAACCAAACGATCTAAGAAAGGATAAGTCAATTCTCATTTAGACAAGGTGGGTATCGGTTAACATTCTCGGAATAAATGTTTTAGGATCTTTAACTATAGAAAGACTAACTGTACCTTTTAATTGATTATAGGATAGAAGGTCATGGATTTCACTATGGTTTTGCAAAAAGGTGTGTACTCACACTAATAGATCGTAGAACAGCAAAAAGTCGAAAGGCCAAAAAGTTGAAAGTACGGCAGCAGTTGCCACACGAGCATGTGATCGCACTTGTAGAAAATTCAATACCATAGTAGAGGCCACTATGAGCGAGCTTATGGGCTTAGGCAGATATTGGGCTGAAGTGGGCCGTGTGGGCCCAATGGGCTCGTGGGCACCATATGGGCAATTATCATGGATATGTGGAAATATTGGACCTGGCTATGTCGTTCACATGGCTAAGGTCCATTCTAGGCTTAACGGGCCACATGAGCCTGTGGGCCTCACTTAGTTTATGTGATGAGCTTTGGGCCCAATTGTACGTTTTGATTGAAAAAGGTTGCACAAGTCGCACGAGACAACCCTGGGCCTACGGATAGGTCGGTATGTTCACCCAGACCCTGAATTAAAAAATGACTGTTATGCCCCTAGAGGGAAAAATGACTAAAATACCCCTATGTGATATGTAACTGATTTTGTATGTTATCTAATATTATGTTTGCATTCATATGTGCCATTATACTGCATGGGGATGGGATCTTTTATTAGAGCAAGTAATTGATTTGTTAGGGTTGCACGGGTCGTATGAGACGGCTGTGGACCCACCGATGGCTTAAAGCCGATTGTGTGACTGGCAAGTCTGCTGCGATATTGGTTAGTGCCACAACTGGTGCTACATTGGGAGTGTAGTGATAGGTGGGTCGATTTAATCCCCAAAGGAGTGTAGGGTTGGATAGGAGACGGAGTATAGTGTTGGTTGGGTTTTTATGTATTGCATATTCTGATTCTGATATTGATATGGGCTACGGCCCAACCAAGGCTGTAACGGGCTCAGGCCCAATTGCCACCGATACTATAATGGGCTTAGGCCCAAATTGATGTGATACATGTTATTTGATTGATGGGGTAGTACACATTGAGTTTTCGTAAACTCACCCCTCTTTTTAATTTTTCAGGTAATCCCTAGTGAGAGACGGTTCGACGTAACGGAGGATTCGGAGGTGGCCACACTATGGACAAGTGGATTTTAAGTACTTTAAATTACTTTGCTTTAATTACATTTCTTTCATTTGGGTTTTTATTGTAATAAGGCCTTTCCGTGGTTTTTTTTTTTAATTTCAGGATTTTATTATGTTTGAATTGCTTAACTTCTAATTTTTAAGTCTTGTGTTTTAAAAAGAAAACGACGTTTTTCAAAACTAATGCAAGTACATAAACGTTTTCGAAGAATTTCTTCTACTATAAACAAACGTGAAAATTTAATAATGTTTTTAAGATAAATAAAGATTTTCGTTAACAACATAAAGTTTACAACCAATTCTTAATCCTTTTAAAGAATTTGAACCTACCTTAAATTTTCGGATAACATATGTTTTAAAAACTAATAAATAAAAGTGTATGTTTTTAAAGAGAAACCTATTTTAAAGTTACGGTTGAATAACATTTTTGATCAAATGATCTCGAAGTTCCAAACATCGAACTTTACAATACGCCCTTCAATGTGACACCGCCAGATTCGGCCATAACGTCTGGGCCAAGTTTGGGGTGTTACACCATGTGAATACTAGAGCCAATTTTTTCCAACTATTTTTTGAAAACATGGTCACAGAGAGTTACACAGCTTTGAGACACAACCATGTAGCTTACACGCCCCTTGGCAAGGGCATGAAAGAAGCAAACGATGACCGCACACGACTTTGACACACGGGCGTGTCACAGATTGTGTGACTATAGAGCTAATATATTTAATTATTTTTATGACACAGATGATCTAAGTTAGGTCACACAACCTGGTAATATGGTCATGTGACACACACGACCATGCACACGACCGTGGGAGAAACGAACGAAAGCATCACACGAGCTAAAATAGACCACATAGCCTAGCAACATGGTCGTGTTGGACAGACAACCTATACACACGAATGTGTCCTAGGCCGCGTGATTACTAGAGCTGATTTTTTTTTATTTTTTCAAAGACATATGGCCTAGGTGTAGCTACACGACTGTGTGGCCCACACAGCCTGACACATGATCATGTACCTCTTTGAAGTTGGGATTTTTATTTTTTATTTTTTATTTTTCTACCTTCTTCCTCATCATTGTCGTTATTTTAAACCCTTACTCCGCTTTCGATCGCCACATTGGCATTCGCCCTTTGTTGTTTTTCCTTTTTCGTCATTCCCATTTCCAATCTCTTTTAGTCCATAACCTCCTTCCCAATAGTCCACTGTCAGTCTCCCACTCCCTATATCTAGTTTTGTTTCATTAAACCACCATTCAAGACCACACTCCCTCATTCGTTTCTCTCTATCTATAGATGGCCCCTTTAATTTCCTCTTCACAACCAATCAGTCGTCTTTAGACCACTCCACCCACGAGCCATCGTCGTTTGTCCTCTTTTCTTTATTTTTTCTATGTTTATTATTATTATTAGGAATGTTAGTTATGTTATTGTTTGATGCATTCAATTATTATTAGTAGTAGATTTTTTTATTTTTTATGTTACTATTATTATTATTTTCTGTAGAATTAGTTATGTTTTAATCAAGACTTCAATTTTAGTTGTAGGGAGGGTTGCACTCGATTAGTTGTTTGTTGTATGTCGATCGGTTCATTTGCTAGACTAGTTCATTGATTGGTGTTGATTTTTTTGGCTCTGTGCATGCTAAATCTTTATGTTACAAATTAGATGTTTTGGGTTAATTTCTATCGGCACAATTTTTTTGGTTTTTTATATTTTTACTAATAATTATTACCCATATCACCTATGTTCATATGAGATGTATTTTATCGATGTTAAATTATGCCCCTGTAACACCTCGAAGTTGGGGTTAGAAGTTTTTAAGATTTGTGGTTAAGGTCAGTGACTAGGTTGGGCAATTGGGTTGATTTCTGCATTTTAATGTCAGAATGGGCTTGTTGGTCTGGTGGTTTGTTCTGTGTTAATTTGCCTTTGGGTTCTGGGTTCGAATCCCCATGTGTGTTAGAGAAGAATTGGTTTTATTCAAATTTTGGTTCAAGTTATTTTTTTTTGATTTAGTGTTAAATTATTTAAGTATTTGTTGTTTTTAAAAATAAAAAAAAGAGGGAAGTTGTTCTCAGAAAAAAATCATGTTTTTTCTTTATCTCCGTTACTCTCTCGTCACATTCTTCTTTTTTCTGTTTACTTTTCTTTCCCAAATTTTTAGAATTTTGTTGGGGTTCATTCCATTCTTCAATTCATTTCTTATTCTTTTATTTCTACATTTATGTTATTTGCCATTGGTTTGAGCCCAATCATTTTCGTGTATTCCATCTAATCGCATTTTGAATCGAGTGAGTGGTGCGTCTGATCCGTTCGAGGGCTTCGGTTCACAAAATTAGGTATGGGCTCGAAAACTTGTTTTTTCTGTTATTGACAAAATTCTAATTTGGTTCTATGAATTTCGACATGGTTTGTGGGTTTCTAAAATTTAACAATTAAAGTGGTGTTGTTGTGGAATCGTTTGGAATTCTGTGTGCATTTGACTTATTCTTGAGTTAACGACAGTTGGGGATCATTTTGACATCAAAGGCATATTTTGTAGCCTATTTTAGTATGGTTTCGTGACCATATGGGTGGCCACACGAGTGTGTGCCCCACATGGGTGGTTTATACGGCTGTGTGCAATTGGAAATTATGGTTTCTGAGCTAATTTTGGTGCCACACGGCTATGTGGCTAATTTGGGGAATTTAGTCGATTTTCAAACAGCCATTTCTCTTGTGTACACAAGTGTGTGCATTTGGGAATTTAGGGTTTTTGGCGATTTTTAGTGCCATATGACTTGGCCACATAAGCATGTGTACCCACATGTGCGTGTGAGATCTTGACACGGCTGTGTCTCCACTGCTCTTAATTTTTAGCACTTTTGGACAGTGAGTTACACGAGCTGCTCACATGGGCGTGTGCCCCCTCCACATGGGCGTGTGTGGCCTTCACATGGGCATGTTTGGCCTCCACATCGGCGTGTAGACCTTATAAGGCCTGGGCTTTTTGCACACGACCAGGCCACACGGCCATGTGCCCTTATGTCGCCAACTTTTGTATTGTACCTATTTTTGACTTGTTTGTGGTCCTACGTGTTCTGACCCTTCATTAGGCCTTAGTAAGGGTGGTTAGGACTATGTTTTGGCTCAAACTTATCTATTATAAGCAATCGTTCTAATAGTTAAGTGACTCATTAATGTGATGTTGCTTAATCTTTGAACATTGTGATATAAGATTTTGAATTTGGATGATTGAACGTGCATACTTCCAATTCTTTTTTTTTGGTATGTGATTGTCTGAAAACTAGGTACATTGATTTTGTAATTGACTGACTGATTATGAGCTTCTATGTCTGCGTAACTGGTAATGCGTGGTGTGCATTTTTGCATTTGCATTATGATTTCAGATTGAGATATGAAGAGAAGGAAATCTGATCTGATTGGGCGATTTTAGCTACAACTTATCAATATAGCGGGTTACCGCACAGTACCACATGTACGTCAGCTCTATTGCGTACTAATATCTAATCTGGCAGTTTAACTACAACTTATTCGTACAGCAGTTTACCACACTATACCGCAAGTACATCAATTTTGCTGCATACCATTATTTGATCTGGCAGTTTAAACTGCAACATACTTGTACAGTGGATTATCACATTGCACTAACTCAACATATCTGTACAGTGGATTATCGCATTGCACTGTACTGCATATACGCTAGCCCTACTGCATATTAATATCTGAGTGGCTTAGTCCACATATTTGGTGTGTAGGTTTAGATGAGCGTTTCGAGGTCCTATGTGGTGTGTTTGATTAGATGAGCTTAAACAACTCTTTGGGGTGTGCTTAGGGGACGGAGAGGTGTTTTGATTGGATGGGTAGGTTTTTATTTCAGTGTAAGTTTATCTGACTATATTCTATCTAATCGAATAACACTTGTGATAGAGTGTCTGTATGTGACTTTATGTGCTTGATTGCTACATTCTAATGGGACATTGGTTCAAGTTCGCTTATTATTTCTTCGTATCTCTGTAAGTTTGTTTTGCTATTGAACTGCTATCTAGAAATCTGTTCTATAATCTGATGTTTATCATTTTGAACTTACACTAAGCGTATGTAGCTCACCCCCTTAGTGTTTTTCCTTCCAGTTACATTTTTGTTTCCTGATGCTGGACTCAGCATGTCGGAGGTCTCGGAAGCATCACGTTTTTAAAATTGGTTAATAAAATATTTTCTGTAAATCTGAGTTTTATGTAAACGATTTTGGACTGTAAGTTCTATTTTAAATACTGTGGTATGAAATTTTGTGTTTAATGCACGTGGACATTATTTGGGCTGAACAATTGTATTTTAGAAATATTAGGACTTGATAATTGAAAATTTTTACGTATCCTAGATACTGCTTGTTTTCTCACCTGTTGTTTATACTGTAATGTTTTTCGGGTTGATAAACTAAAATTTTTCTACGATCACTTTGGTGATCAATGTAACCCCCGGGATTCAATCAAAACTTCTAGGCCAAGTTTTGGGACATTAAATTTAGTGGTATCAAAGCCATGTTTGCAAAAACTCAGCCTGTGTTTTTACATAACCGTGTGCTTGTGTGTTCGTTTTAGAAATCTTTCGGGAAACTATACCATAGTGTTCTAAAATGATTGGTGCTATCAAGTAAGGTTTTTTTTTTTTGAAAACGAGATGTCCAAGACTCCAAAGTCGGTCTATGCAAACTTGAGAAAAAGGGGGAAGTTGTTCTCAAAAAAAAAAAATCACATTTTTTTCTTTATCTCCATTACTCTCTCTCTATTTGAGTGGCTTAATCCACATATTTGGTGTGTAGGGTTGGATGGGCCTTTCGAGGTCCTGTGTGGTGTGTTTGGTTGGATGGGCTTAAACAACTCTTTGGGGTGTGATAGAGGGATGGAGAGGTGTTTTGGTTGGATGGGTGGGTTTTTATTATCTGATTTCTTTCATATGCATTTGTTTAAGTTTACCCTTTATTTCGATGTAAGGTTATCTGACTGTATTCTGTCTGATCGAATAACACTTGTGACAGAGTGTCTATATGTGACTTTGTGTGCTTGAGTTGCTACGTTCTATTAGGACATTGGTTCCAAGTTCGCTTATTTTTTCTACGTATCTCTGTAAATTTGTTTTGCTATTGAACTGCTATCTAGAAATCTCTTCTGTAATCTGATGTTTATCGCTTTGAACTCACACTAAATAGCTCACCCCCTTAGTGTTTCCCCTTTCAGGTACTTTTTTATTTCCTGATGTTGGACTCGGCATACCGGAGGTTTCAAAAGCGTCATGTTTTTAAAACTGGTTAATAAAGTATTTTCTATAAATCTGAGTTTTATGTAGTAGTTTTGGACTGTAAGTTCTGTTTTAAATACTTTGGTATTAAATTTTGTGTTTAATGCACGTGAACATTTTTGGGTTGAATAACTGTATTTTGGAAATATCGAGGCTTGATAACTAAAATTTTTACGTAACCTAAATACTACTTGCTTTCTCAACTGTTGTTGATACTTTAATGTTTTTTGGGTTGATAAAGTAAAATATTTCTACAATCACTTTGGTGATCAATGTAACCTCCGGGATTCAGTCTATACTTCTAGGTTAGGTTTTAAGCGTTACAGCCCCAGTCAGTGATTCACTATTGTTCTAATAACTGATTGTCTTTTTCGTTTATCAGGTACATGATGCCAAAAACACTAGGAAAAAGTATGGTACCTGCTCATTCCAAGAAAAGAAAAGCTATTGGGCCTTCATCTTCTTCCTCTCCGACCGCAACCACTAGACTCTGATACCTTATTTTTTACCTCAACCCCATGAGGAGAGGTAACAGCATCTAAAGGATAACTCATTGGGTTTGGGTCGTTGTATTGACTGGAAAGCCCTTTAGACTGTGGGTTTATATGCTCTAGTTCATACTCTTTTGGATGCAACTCCATAAGAACAGTTTTTCATGATTGTTGAGCCGACATATGTTGAGCTTATAATAGCTCGTTTTCAGTTACATCGAAATAGTGGTTTCAGGACCACAAATCTGAATCCGTAAGAAAATTATTTTAATATTATTTTATGGCCTATAGTATGATGGAAATGTCATATGAAAATTTCGTAAAGAAATTTTACCAGTTACATGTCTAATTTGATAAATGACCCAATTGCACAAAGTGCAAAAGTTGAGTTCTAGTGGCTAAAGGGATTAAATAGCTATAAAACTTTAAAGTAGAGACCCTTATATGGCACTTAGTACTTAAAGATGATGATTCATCCATGGAAAATAAAATAAAGAAAATGATAAAATTGGAAAGTGAAAAAATAAAAGATGATAATTAATTAATTAATGAAAATATCATCTTTTTCATCATCTTTGCCAAATTATTTCCATGGAAACCCTAGCTAAGAGAAAGTAGCTCAAGCAAGCTTACTTTCATCAATTAGGTATGTTTTCTTGTCCCGTTTTTAATGATTTTTATATTTCTGAGATTGTAATAGCTTAATTTAGCTATCTCTGTAACACCCCAGATTTTGGGCCTAGAAGTACTGGGCCTTGGTGGCGGCTTATAATATTTTGTTGAGTATGGAAATATCAAAATTGTGTGTTGGGTGTGTTGGTTAAGTGATTTGGAGTGTTTGGGATGTTTGAGAAGTCCTGGGTTCAAACTAGAGCTCTAGCAAAATTTTTAGTTTGGCGTTAATTAGAAGGCCTTATAAATAGTTTTGGTTAAAATATGGCACAAGGAGCATATGTTTTAGTGGCAAGGAGGCGTTAAATATATACAGGTGGTTTGGGGTTCAAGTTCTGGCTTTTGCAAAATTATTATTTTTGCTCCTAAGTGAACCCTTGGTGATTAGAAGTGGATCTTATATTTAATTGAGGATAAAATGTGACACAAATAAGCTGATGGCCTAATGGTGGTGGTGTGGTTTAGCATGTGAGAGGGCTAGAGTTCGAATCCCACTGCAAGCAATGGATAGCTATTTTGCTACTTGGGGGCAGCAAGAGGTGGAGTTGGATTTGAATACTGGAAGGTTGTTGGAGACTTGGTAAAAGGGTGAGATTTGACTTGGGCTTGGTCTTGGTTGTTGTGATTTGAATTTGAAATGGGAAAGTTTGAGTGAATCAGGGAATAACTGGTGGAGAAAATCATGGAGATTTTCAAAGGTTTGGATGTGTGGCTGAATTTGGGGTGTGTATTTGGTTTTGGGGGGAGAGTGCATTTTGGGGAATTTGTCTTTGGTGGTGCCGAATTGTGTTTATGGGTATTTGTTTCTTTAGTGCCAAATTAGTCTTCATGCTTGCTCTCGGTTCTTGCTTGGCCGATTCGTCTCACTTTTAGTCCTGCCTTTTCTTTTTTCCAATACCAATTAGTGTATCTCCTGCCTCTCGTTAGCTCTCTTCTTTTGGATTCCTTCTAAGCCGAACCTTTCTTCATGGTTTTTTCATATTTCCTTTCTATTTCCGTTTCTTTCATTTGTTTTGCTTGACCGAATACTCTGTGGGTTCCTTCTCCCTCTTTTCTTTTTCTTTAATGGCACCTTCCCTCTTTGTGTTGACCAATTATTACTTGCCTCTTCTCTCCCTCTTCTCTTTCCGTCCTCTTTGCTAAGCGTTCTCTCTATCCTTTTTGGGGAGCTGAATATGACTAAAGGGTGGTAAGCCATTGATTGTTTGGTTCTAATCTTTTTCTTTCACAATCTTAGCTTATAAGGGGGTTATGTTATACAGATTTTGTCAAGGTTTTGAAGGCAACTTCGATTAGTGGTGTAAGTAAGAAACCGTTTACTATTCAAGTAGGCAACCATTATCGTTTGAGAGTTGGGTGCTTTGTGAGGATGTTTTTTTTCTAATAGTTAATGGACAAACGTGAGGTTTTGATTGAATCTAGGTTCGACGTTGTGGAGTCTTGCTCTCTTATCGCAAACAGGTGTGTAATCGTAACCGTAGTTAGTAATCGGCGAGAAAGCCGATAGGGTATATGTGTATCCGTATAATTCTTTTGATTGTCATCGGCTAAAAAGCTGAAAAAGCGTATCTCGTACTATTTTGATTATAGATCGGAATAATGCTGAAAAGTCGAGTACTGGCAAATGTTGCCACATGAGTGTACGGTCGCACATGTGGTGAACTAAGCCCACGAATCGTGGGCATTAGACTGTAGAGGCCATCACGAGTACTTTCGTGGTCTTGGGCTGTTCTTGGGCCGTGTAGGCCCAATGGGCCTATGGGCACCACACGGGCTAAGTCTGTATACTATGGTAAATGTTTGACTGAGCTGTGTGGTTCACGTGGCTAGAGTTGTTTGGCGCTAAATGGGTCGTGTGGGCCCAATAGGCCTGTGGCCCCACATGGATAAAATGTATGTGATGTGATAGGTGATTGATTTGGGCTGTGTGTTCGCATAACCGTAGTTGTTTCTCGGTTAAATGGGCCACACGAGAGTGTGGGCCCACTTGGGCCAAATAATGGGCCTTAGGCCCAACTACCCCATTTTGTCTGTTTAGGCTACAAAAGTCGCTCGAGGTGACAAGAGACCTTCGGTTGGGTCGTTAAGACCTCAGTTTACAAAATTACAGAAATATCCTCGGATTACAAAATTAAAAAAATACCCTCAGTTTACAAAATTACAAAAATACCCTCAGTTTACGAAATTACAAAAATAACCTCGATTGACAAAAATAAGCCCACTTTTTTTGTTATTGTTTTGGGATGGGCCCAATTGATTCTGCTGTGGGCTGTGACCCAAATGATATTGTACTGGGCTTAGCCCACGCATGCTCTGTACTGGACTATTCTATTTCTGTTAAAGGGCTTTTGCCCAGACTGTTCTTAATTCTGTTCACTGACTGTTACTTTAGTAAGGGGATTACAGATTGAGTTATCATAAACTCACCCCGTTTATTAACTTTTTAGGTAATCCCTAGCCTTAGATGGATCAGAGCTGCGAGGGACTCGGAGAAGGTCACACACTGCTTAAGTTTTCTATTTTGATTATTTACATTCGAGTGTTTAGATTTGGGTTGTAATAAGGCCTTTTTAATTTCTGGATTTTAAATTTTGAAATTTTATTTATTGTTTTTTTAATATCTAGAAGTAGAACATGGTTTTCCAAACAACTACCATTTTTCAAAATATCATATTTTCGTAACTGTTTTTAAATTAACTTCCGTAATAATTAAGGTTTTAATGGCAATAGCATTTTACAAAAAAAATTACTTTTAATAAACCACGTTTACAATAAGCAAATGGAATCCGAGGCTTTTAAATGGCAAAAAGTTTTTAAATTGTAAAAAGGGTTTTCAAAGAGAACATGGTTTTCGAAAAACACTTCAATGTGACATGTTAGATTTGGGCCTAACTTCTAGGTTGGGTTTGGGGTGTTACAATCTCGGGAATTAATTTGTAAACATATCAAAGTACTAGGGTTTTTCCATCGATGAGTATAGTTGAATTATGAAGTTTTATGGTAGAAAATGAAAGGTTATAGAAAGATAAACAATTTTTGCAAAGTGATTGTTGATGAAATTGTGATTTAGGACTAAATCACAAAGATGTGAAATTTATGAAAAAATTTTGAATTTAATGAAATACATGGGCTATAAATGTTACATGTAAAATTTGGCTAGGCTTGGAATAAGGATTAAATTATGAGAATTTCATTTTTCGAGCCTAGGGATGAAATCGTCGTTTATCAAAAGTATAGAGGTAAAATGATAACTTTGCCTAAGATGTAAATTGAATTAAATAGAATATGAATTTTATTAAATTGATGATAAATTTATTCGTATAGATCCGAATAGATCAAATATAGAGCTAGATTGAGGTAAAGAAAAAAATGACAAATTAGTAGATTTTTCATACACAAACATTGTCGAGGTAAGTTCGTGTAACTAAATTGTACATATTTATATGTTTGAATTGAAATTATATGTATGTGATTGTATTATTTCCATGTATATGAAAGTAATCATGTATTGATGATACCTGACAAAGCCCGATAAATGTTAAGTCCCGTTTGAATAAATGAAATTTTATGGAATCAAAGTTTCTTGATTTGGTTGTGGTCCTGCATATGTTGCGGGTACACCACAGCTTGAAAGACCATTCTATTATAAGTCCTCTCAAGCTTCCTATTATATTGTTCTTGCGAGCTTCCCGTCAATAGCTTTTAAGAGCATCTCGATCAGTAGTGACCGTGCATGTATTGTGGGCATATCACAGCTCTTATGAGCGTCCCGTATATGACTCTCTATGAGGTTCCCGATTAAAAGCTCTTTGTGAGCTTCCCATTAGTGCTTGCTTAAACTTCCCATTATATGGCTATCCCATGCTTCTTGATTAAGTGCTCTTTGGAGCTTCCCGTTAAGTGCTCTTTGAAGCTACCTGTTATAAGCTCTTTGTGAGCGTCTCGTTATATGGTGCAGATAAGCTTCCCGTTACATGGCTCACATGAGCTTCCCGTTATATTACTTGAGAGAGAACTTTCTATTTATGTGCTCGTCAGAGCATTCTTCAATATGAATTGACGAAATTATAGTATTGTACACTTTGTGTATACTACCCATGTATCCATTAAGATTTCAAATGATTTTACGGGTGAAAATTTGATATATGTTGAGATGAACTCGGAATGAATTGTTACCCGTATATACTCGAAAACGTATGGAAACATGATATTTGACGAGCTTATCCTTGTTCTTATTAATTACATGAAATACATGACTAACATGTTTGATGAGATTATGTGTGTTAGGCTAATTGCCAAATTGCTTTGGATGTGTTTTGTATACTTACCTTAAGTGATAATATTTGAAAAGTCACTGATCGTGATCTCGAGTGATGATGATAAAGTTATAAAATCTGATCATACCTGGAAACTAACTAATATCACGATAGAAAGGCAAGTGCACCTATCGAATAGTAGTATAGTTAGTGGCAAGACCGGAATATCGAATCCAAGGAACTATAAGTACTAGTAATGACTTTCTTTCTGTTATCTAGCCTAAAAATAACAAGGGGTTTTTGTTTCTAAATTAACTAATCTAAACTAAATTGAAAAGAAACAGCAAGGAGTAAAGAGAGAGATTGCTTTTGGGAAAACTGATTGATTAAGGCAATACCTAAGGAAGAATCCACCTAGACTTCACTTGTTATCTAACTCTGAACCAGATGATTTCTTCAATTGATTTGATCTGTAGAGATCCCTAAATGTGTTAATACCTCCGTCTAGGATAAGAACAACTAATCCTAGGTTGATTAACTTAAATCTCTTTCTAGTTAAAACCCCTAGTCTTGCATTAACTCGATCTATGGCTCCACATATTAGATTTGACTCTAATCTGGCAGATTTTTGTCGTCCTATGTCTAGGATTGCGATCAACTCCACTTAATTGTGTTGGATCTACTCCTATGCAAGGACTTTTGCTCCTCTACATAGGTACATTCAACTTAAATCAATATCCCGGACATATCAATTTAAGAGTTAAAAACACAATGAAGAACAAATCAAATATTTATCACACAGTTTAGATGACAATAACAAGATTCGTCTTAGGTTTCATCCCATTTAGATATTTGGGGTTTTAGTTCATAATTATAAAAGAAAACATCTCAGAAGAAATAAAATAACAAAACATAAGAAAACCCAAAACTCCTGAAAGGATTGAAGGGAGATCCTCTGTCTTGATGTAGATTTTGGCTTTTGAGATGGATCAATCAGCTTCCCTTCGAGTAATTCCCTGCCTTTAACTCCCCGTCTTGGTGGGAAAATAATGTGTCTTTTGAAGTTGCCTCCTAGGGTCTTTATATAGAGTTTAGAACGGCTTTCTTAGCCCCTAAGCAGCCATTTTCGAGTGAAATTGCAGTTCCTCATGACAGGGACACGTCCATGTGGCATGCCCATGTGGATCGATTACCAGGCCGTGCTCGAGCCTGTTAAAGTGGCACGACAGTGTGGCGAACCTCTAGGCCATGTTGATTATTGAACTGGGCCTAATTTGCCCGTTTTCGACCCGTTTCTTGCTCTTTTCTCTTCCTTGTGCTCATCTAAGTATAAAACATGAAATAAAAGGATTAGGAGCACCAATTTCCACAAATTCAATGATAATTCATCTAGAATTTAGGCTAAGCATGAGGTAAAAATATGTATAATTTACGGTTTATCAGTCACTTTCTGTTATATGAACTTACTAAGCATTTAAATACTTATCCTATTTAATTTCCTCTGTTTTATAGCTATATGGAAGCTCGCTAAGGTTGGAAGTTGGTCGAAGCTACATCACACTATCAAACGCTCTTTTTCGGCATAAATATTTAATCAACTTTGGTATAATGGCATGTATAGATTAACTTAGCCATTGTTGGCATTAAATGTTTTGGATTGTAACTAGCCATTAGTATGGCCTGTGTTTGGTATATTTTGAGATGTATATATATAGCCTTAACATGTTTGATATGCTAATATGATATGGTTAAATGATGGTAAGCATATAGATGAAAGGATTTTGATAGCATATTTGATAAAATATGCATATATGTGAATATGATCAATTAGGTAAGATTGAGTATATGAATACAGGTGATAAGAATATCATGCATATGGCTTGGTTTTAATATCTTGAATTGGTTGGTGAATAATCTTAAGTGTTAATGTAGGTGGAAGACAAGATTGGGTGAGAAATAAGGCTAGGAAATGGCCTTATTTTGTCCACACGGGTATAGACATGGGCGTGTTTTTTTGCCGTGTGTGACAAATGGCCTAACACATCGGCGTGTGTCCCCTCCATCTTAAAAATTTAAAACAAAATGCTCAGAATTGATCACATGGCCTGGCACATGGGCGTATGGCTTGGCCTTGTGACCCCTGCACCTCCACACAGCCTAGTACACAGGCATGTGACTTGCCTGTATAACATAAGTCAGAGAGTTACATGAGTAGCCACATGGGCTGGAACACGGCCGTGTGAGCCACACGGCCTGACCATATGGGCGTATGTACCCTACACCTAGCGGAGAATTTTGAAATTTTGCGAAAAATTTCTTGAGTTCCTGATTTAGTCCTGACTTAATTCTAATGTGTATTTAGAGTCTCGAGGGCTCTTATAAGGTACTATATGATTGTTTTCTTATATGAAAAATGAATGATGGAAATTGTACTTTTAACTGTTTGAAAATCTCTGGTAATGTTTCGTAACCCTGTTTCAATGACAAATTCGAGTTAGGGGAATTATAGAGCTTGCCTTGGAGTTTTGCTCCACTTTTTTCTTACATATAGTGTTATCGTTGAGGGACGAACCAAGTATGATCTCATTCTGTCTTAGAGACATCACTCGTCTTTGAGCATTGCAGGATTTGGAGTCACTTTCGACATATATTCTAATGATTTCTTAGTTAAGCCCCAATTTTCTACTCTCCCAAGCCATCTCTTTCAATTTTAAGGATTCAGCTGCTAGTTGGATTACAAGTTTGGAAGATCATGATTTAACTAGTGGATGGATCTTTATTCTTGGAAGAGGTGTCATTTCATGGGATTTTAAAACACAAACATGTATTGTTGACTCTACCATGTCAGTTGAATTTATTGCATTAGCTATCACCTATAAAGAAGTGGAATGGTTAAGAATTTTGATTTATAATTTATCTCTATGGCCTAAACCAATTTCATGTATTTCTATCTACTGTGATAGTGAGGCTACTCCAGCAAATGCATAGAGTCACGTATTTAATGAAAACAATCTCTAATGGAGTGATCACTATTAATTATGTGAGATCAAGTGAAATCTTGGCAGATCCTTTAACAAAAAAATCTTGCTCAATGAAAAAAAAAATCTCAGAAGGGATGGGACTCAAGCCCATTAATTAGAGTCACCCATGATGAAAACTTGACTCAACACTTGTTATAACGTCAAGTTTTGAGTTTAATGAGACAAAGTACATCATCAGTAAGTGACTTCTAGCACTATAAATAAATCCATCCTAATATTAGAGTGCTAGGTACCCGTAATGATAATGAAAAATGAGTAATGTACTATTAATGGACCCATAACATAAATATGTTAGAGTGCTATAATTATGGGAACACCCTTGATGGGACATGTCCATATAAGTTTGAAGTGTGGCTACTTCTAGGAGCTTAAGGGCTTATCTCTAGCAACACTTATCATTTTATTTTCTTAACACATAAATTTTTTTTTATCAAATTTCTCTTATTCTCTCACACTCTCTTTAGAATTTTTAGAAGATAACTATTCAATCTTTCAATACTTTCGAGCGAGTCTCCCTAATTTGATAACTACTCTTTTTTTCTTCAAGCTTTATTAATTAATCTCAAGAAAATTAGGATGGCACCTTTTCTTTTGATAAATTATGATTTTTACGCAAAATTTAGTTATGATTTATTGAGTGATTTTGGGATATTAATTTTATATGAGATTTCTAACATCGTGATTGGGTAATAAAATTTAAAGGTTGATTACTACAAATCCTTGAAAAAATTACGTATGATTCATTTATAATCTTGAATTTCTTCAATATTTGTTAGAAATTTAGCATTTTTATTTAGAAACTGTTGTTGCAATTGTGATTATTGTGAATCTTGTGTTTGAAAAATTATTATATTGCATTCTCATGGCACCACAAAACACTTAAGTGATTTTTATTTTTGTGAAATGAAGTTAATAGTTATTTGTTGGCTTTGTAAACACTTCTATGCGTTTAAGGATTAGATTTTTTTGCTCTAAATGTTTAGCAAGACTGCATCTAGGTTGATTAATTGAACACATGGAAGAATAAATCACGAAAATAATTGATTAACAACCAAAAAAAGAAACAATACCCAGGAAAGAATTCACCTACATTTCATCTGTCACTGCCAATCTAAATTACACATTTTCTTTACTTAGTAACTTGATCTGAAGAAATCCCTAAATTATGCTAATACCTCTTTCGAGAGTAAAAGCAACTGTCTCTAGGTTGATTAATTGAATTTTTCTTTCTAATTAAAACCCCTATTATCGCATTAATTTGTGTTATAGATTCTCTTATTAGATTTGACTCTAATCTAGTAGATTTATGTCATCCTATTTTTAGGATTGCATTGAACTCCACTCAATTACACAAATCTTCTCTTAAATAGGGTCTATTTCTCATCTGATTTAAGCACATCAAATATGGAACAATAATGTAACGCCCCGAATTTGGGCCTAGAAGGAATGGGCCTCGAGCATGGGAACAGCTAGGAGATGCACGTAAGTTTTTGGATGTGTAAGAAAATGACAATTGTATGCCTGCTTTAGTGATTTAGTATCTTGGGAAGTGTTGGCAAACTCGTGTGTTCAAACCCTAGCTTCTATAAAAATTTTACTTTCTTCTCTTAAAGGAACCTTGATGATAGCGTATAGGCTTTAAGTATAATAGTGGTGGAAATATGACACAAGGAGCCTACTAGTAAAGGTGGTAAGTGACGTGTGGGTATGCATTGTGGTCTGGGGTTCAAGTGTTGGCATAATCATATGAGAAGTGTTTATTTTGCTAAGTGGGACGGCTAGTACTTGAGGTGGATTCGAACTCTGAGAGTGGGGGGAAGAGGGAGTGATATTACAAGCAAATCAAGAAGGAGACAAAGGAGGATTTTTAGGAGGAGGTTGGGGAGAAAAACTAGGAGTTTGAAAAGTGTGGGGGTATTGTGTCGTATAGGTATTTAGAGTATAGGGATTCGGCTATGTGGGGTTTTCCTCTCTTCATGTTCGGGTTTTGGGGTCATTTTTAATTCTGAAGCTGAAATCAGTCTTTTTTTTTTATTATGGGATATTTTCGGTTGTGTCATTTTTGCTCTCTTCTCTATTGTTTTTAGGTTTAGTTTTCATTTTTGCCGAAACTCCTAGTTGTCTAGTGCTGAAACTTTGTGATGTTCTTCCTAAGTCTCTCTTTTCTTTCTTTTGTTTCAATCTCTGCCGAATTGCTCATCAGTAGACCAATTGCTCACAGTTTTATCTTCTCTCCCTATTCTTGACAAAATTGCTTCCATACTTTGCTGTTGGTAGATTAATTCATTTTCTGCAAGAGTTCTGACGGAACGGTAGGTGTTCATATTTGTTCTTCTCATTCAATCTATTTTATGTTATCCCTTTTGTTTATAGAAGCTGAATACTTCTTCTCTCCATGTTCTCTGACTTTGGCTTCTGTGCCTTTCTCGCATTGTGGGTGGGGTTTAGGCATCCCTGAGAAGTGAATGAGGGAAGAGTTCTCAAGTCATCAAAACTCTGCCTTCCATTATTTATCCAAGGTAAGATGTTATCTTGTTTTTAAGTAGGCCGAATATTTAGTTGTTTTTCTGAAAGGTTAATATTTATGGAATAAAGCCATGTTTATAGTCAATCCATTCTAATAAGATATGTCATTATACAGTAAGTCAGCAAGAGAAGTACGATCATTTTACTCAATGATCTAAGAGGGATAAATCGCATATTACTCAGTCAAGGTTGGTAGTGTTTATTGTTTTGGGGATTAAGTGCTATTTGAATGCTAATGAATGGAGGGCTGACTGTATGTTGGGATGATTGTAGGTCGGTGCGTGAAGGGTAATCGCTCGTTTCACAAACAGGTGTGTGTGTGTACTGATAAACCATAATATATACACATTTTTATCCCATATTTGGCACATTTATGGATGAATTATCATTGAATTTGTGGAATTTGATGCTCTTAATACCTTAATTTCATGTTTTATACTTAGGTGAGCATAGGAAAGTGAAAAGAACGAGAAATGGGCCAAAAACGGGGAAAATGGGCCAGATTGAGAAATCAATATGGCTTGGAGTTCCTCACACGAGCACATCACATGCCGCACCTATTTAGTAGACCTGAACATGCCCTGAACCGAATCACACGGGTGTGTCACACAGGCGTGTCCTTGTCGTGACGAGTTTCAATTTCACGAGGAAAAGGCTACTTAGGGGCTAAAAAAGGCATTCCAGAGTCTATATAAACACCCTAGGAGAGGACTAAGGGGACACATAGAGTAGAAAGAGAGGAATTACTTGAAGGAAGCCAATTGATCCATCTCAGAAGCTGGAATCCCCTTCAAGACTAAAGATTTCCCTTCAATTTCTTTCAAGTGTTTTAGGGTTTCTTTATGTTTTGTTATTTTCCTTATTTTTAGATGTTCTTCTTTATAAACATGAACTAAATCCCTCAAATACCTGAGGGGGATGAAACCTAAGACGGATCTTGTTATTATTTTCTGAATTATATGATAAATACTTGGTTTGTTCTTAGTTGTGTTTTTAATCATTATGTTAATATTCTAGGATATTAATTCAATTCAAATGTGCTTATTCAGTGGAGCAAAAGTCCCTCCTTAAGAGTAGATCCAACACAATTAAGCAGAGTTGATCGCACTCTTAGACATAGGACGACGTAACTCTGCCAGATTAGAGTCAAATCTAATAGGGGAATCCATAGATCGAGTTAATGCAACACTAAGGGTTTTAATTAGGAAGAAATTTCAATTAATCAACCTAGGGTTAGATGTTTTTAGTTTCGACGGAGATAATAACATAATTTAGGGCTTTCTACAGATCAAGTCAAGTGAATAAATCGTCTAGTTCAGAGTCTAATAACAAGTGAAGTCTAGGTGGATTATTTCTTGGGTATTGTCTAAATCAATTAGTTTTCCCAAAAGTAATTTCCCCAATTTACTCTCTGTCGTGCTTCTAGTTAATTAGTTTAATTTAATTAGTTAAAATAAATTCCCTTTATTTCTAGGCTAGATAATAGAAATAAAGTTATTACTAGTACTTTTAGTTCCTGTGGGTTTGACATTCTGGTCTTGCCACTAAACTATACTATGGTTCGATAGGTGCGCTTGCCTTCATCATGATAATAGTTAGTTTTTTAGGTACGACCATATTATTACTTGACCATCACAGATATCACAAGCAATCAAGTTTGTGGCGTTGTTGCTAGGGAATTAAGATATTAGGAACACTCAATTTCTATTACTTTAGCTATTTTTACTTTTATTGCTATATATTTTCTATTTTTATTTTAGGTTTTATTTACTAAATTTTTATTTCTTTTTGTTTCTCTCTGACAGGTGCCTCTAGTTTATGACTAGAAGAAACCCGTCAGGACCATTATTATTTGATAGCGATTTAGTAGCGATAGTTCACAGAAACTGAAGAGAGATAAGGCAAAGCTTATAGACGTAGAACAAGGGGAAAAGGACGAAACCGAATTTACTGAAGAGATGGAGGCAAATCAAAATAATCCACTACCTCCTGTGGTAGCCGCAGATACTGTGAATCAAAATCCTGCTCCTCGTACTATGTATGATTATGCTAAGCCTAATTTTGGTGGTATTGAATCTGGTATTGTTAAGCCTGCTATTGCTACAAATAATTTTGAACTAAAACCTAACACTATTCAGATGATTCAACAGTTTGTTCAGTTTGATGGTTTGCAGGATGAGGATTCTAACACACATTTAGCAAACTTTTTAGAATTCTGCGACACTTTTAAGATAAATGGCATTTCGAATGATGCCATTTGCCTTCAGTTATTTTCCTTTTCTTTGAGGAATAAAGCTAAACAGTGGTTGAACTCTCTACCACGAGGGTCCATCACTATTTGGGAACAAATGACTGAAAAATTTTTACTTAAATATTTTCCTCCAGCTAAAATGGCAAAGTTGAGGATTGATATCTCTTCTTTTGTGCAGATAGATCTAGAGACACTCTACGATGCTTGGGAAGAGATACAAGGATTTATTTAGAAGGTGCCCTCACCATGGGCTACCTTTATGGTTACAGGTTTAAACTTTTCATAATAGTTTGAACCCCTCAACAAGATAGATGATCGATGCAGCTGCCGGTGGAACCATAAATAACAAAACACCTGAGGAGGCTAATGAGTTCATAGAGGAGATGTCACTGAATTACTATCAATGGCAAGTCATGGGAACAAAGCCCCCAAAAGCTGTTGGGGTTTTTAATGTTGACGTGGTCACAATGCCGTCAAATTAGGTAGAACTCTTAAATAAAAATATTGATGGTTTAGTTGGTTCTACACAGGTACATCCAGTGATGAGGTGTGATTCAAATGGAGGAGGAGTGTACAACAGAAATTATTCATCCAATAATCCTAGCACAGAGAATGAACAAGCCAACTATATGGGTAATAATTCTAGATCTCAAAATAACCCTTATAGTAACAGTTGTAATGCAGGTTAGAGGAACCACCCCAATTTCTCATGGGGTGGTCAAGGAAATCAAAGGCCATCACCCCCTCCAGGCTTCCAACAACCTCCTTACCAGTAAGAGAAAAAGCTGAATCTTGAGGAGATGCTCACAAAATTTATCTCGGTGTCAGAAACCCGTTTTCAAAACACCGAAACAACACTCAAAAATCAGTAAGCATCAATTCAAGGGCTCAAAACTCAGATAGGTCAACTTGCTAAGCTAATCTCTGAAAAGCCACAAGGCAGCTTGTCAAGCAACATAGAAACTAACCCAAGGGAGCCACTTTATGCCATTGATATGATCGATGAAGGAGGGTTAGTTAAAGAAAAATCAGAACCAAGCTAGGAAGTTGTTGTAAGTAAAGGTAAGGGTTAGTAAGTTGCAAAGAACTAATCATTAAAGAGTATAAGCCTCGTGTCCCATACCCAAATGCGACAAGGAAAACCCGTATAGATGAACAATTCGGTAAATTCCTTAAACTTTTAAAGAAATTACATATTAACTTACCATTTATTGAAGCTCTTTCGTAGTTTCCAAACGCCGTTAGATTCTTAAAAGAGCTTTTAGCAAACAAACGGAAGTTGGATGAGTCGTCGCATGTAGAGCTTAATGCAGTTTGCTTAGCCATTTTACAAAACAAGTTACCCAACAAACTGAAAGATCTAAGGAGTTTTGTGATTCCTTGTTTAATTGGTAGCTTAGATGTTAAAAATGCCTTGGCCAATTTAGGGGTTAGTATTAATGTAATGCCTTATAAACTTTTTAAACAACTAGGTCTTGGGAAACTGAAACAAACTTGGATGAGTATTCAACTGGCTGATAAAACCATTAGATTTCTTAGGAAAAATTGACAAATTTATGTTCCCAGTAGATTTTGTTGTTCTAGACATAGATGAGGATAGTGATGTGCCATTAATTTTAGGGCGACCCTTTTTAGCAACTGCTAGGACTATCATTGATGTGAGCACAGGTGAACTTACACTTCGCGTAGGCGATGACACAATTACTCTGCAAGCTCGTAGTTCTATTAAGACCTCAAATGACACAGATGTTATTATGAGTTCTTGTAATAAGAATAATCTCACTGCCAACCATCTTTATAGGATACTCTTAGCAAAATTACAATTGAGCCATGTTTTACTTCATGCTACAACAAGGAAGCAATCCATGAAGAGCGAATGTTACAGATTGATGAATTAGACGAATGGAGGAATTATAGCAAAGAGGAACCTAAATTATGCCACACAGAAACGAAACAGATCAATGGCGAGCCTACGCTTAAACCAAATCAACTTAAGGTAGGGGATAAGGTGTTATTAGAGGAAGAGGTTCCTCAAATTGCAAATTCAAAACTTCATACAGGTGACGCACTACCCTTCACGGTAATGAAAATCTTCCCCTATGGTACAGTCGAGGTAACACATAAAGAATTTGACACTTTCAAGGTAAATTATACTTGACTTAAACCTTATTTTGATACTGAAACTGATAGTAGGAGAGAGGAGTCTCAACTCCTCAAACCACCGTAACCTTACAAGCTTGAGAAAAGTCGAGCTTAGACTATAAATAAGCACTTCTTGGGAGGCAATCTGAGTACTAACATTATTACTTCTCTAAATTTCAGTTTATAACATCTAACAACCACTATTTAAGTCCTTAAACTCAAATTTTCCCAAGCCACATGACCAGGCACATGGGCGTGCCTGAGGCCATAGACGCACCATGGGTGAAGACACAATCGTGCAATACGACTGTGTGAAGATAGAGCAAAATTTCCCAAAGCCAAGGGTGAGACACGAGTTCTGACAAATTGCCACAGCTGTGCGAGATGGCCGTGGGAGAACCTATGAATTGAACACGGGCATGGGACAGACAAAACACGGACATGCCTATAGACCATGGGTGAACCTGTCAATAAAACACGGGCGTGCGGCACGCCCGTGGCCTTTACCCATGGACAAGATTGAAAAACTAGCACGGGTGTACGACACGCCCGTGCCCATATGCCGTGGTCGAGCCTGTAATTATAACACGGGTGTGCACATAAGGACACGGACGTGGGGGAAGCAAATGAGTTGGGACACGGTTGTGCGACACGGCCATGTGCATTAACACGCCCAAAGAACACGGGCGTGGGCCAAGTATCAGGCATACCTAAATCCAAAACCATGAAATAGACGGGCTAAAAGTGGGGCACATGGGCGTGCGCCATGGTCGTGTGCCCCGATTTCTATTTATACCCACCCCCAAATTTTCACTGTTGATCTTCTTCTACCCTCAAAACCTAGCCACCACACCTCCTTTCCGTCGCTGTCGCCCCTAGTTCCAACCACCGCCCTCGTAACCGTCTCCTCTTACTCTTCTATTTCCTTCCCTTCCACTCAAAGCCCCCAAACTCCTCCTCCTCCCATTCTCCTCTCCCACTTCCCCAACCATAGTCAATGCCACCAACCACCTCACCCCTCCAGTGCCGTCACGTCTCCGACCATCACACTGTCGAAACACCGGCCACTATCAGTTCCCCCTTTCTCTCCCATTTTCTTTGATTTTTACTCTTATTTTTACTTTATTTTATTTTATTTTATTTATTTTAGTTTTTCTTTTATTAATTCTTTTCTTTTCTTATTTTTACTCTTATTTATTTACTTCTCATGCTCATTAGAATCTATTTCACATATCTTGCATTTTTCTTTTATCGTTAGTACTAACTACGCCACAAGAAGTGAATGAATAATCATACTATTCCCATCAAATTCTTGTCTTTGTATCCTTTATGCTTGATTTCTTTTAGTCTCGTTAGTTTTATTAGGCTTTAGTATACTTTGAACATTTAACTCATTTCTTAACATTAATTTTACTTGAGTTTTGTTAGGATTTATTTATATATATTTGGTAAACCATAATATATATATTTTTATCCCACATTTGCACATTTATGGATGAGTTATCATTGAATTTGTGGAATTTGATGCTCCTAATACCTTAATTTCATGTTTTATACTTAGCGAGCATAGGAAATTGAAAAGAACGAGAAATGGGCCAAAAACGGAGAAAGGTTGAGAAATCAACACGGCCTGGAGTTCCTCACACGGGTACACCACACGCCCGTACCTATTTATTAGACCTGAACACGGCCTAAACCCAAATCACACGGGCGTGTCGCTGTCATGATGAGTTTTAATTTCACGAGGAAAAGGCTACTTAGGGGCGAAGAAAGGTATTCTAGAGTCTATATAAACATCCTAGGAGAGGACTAAGGGGACACATAGAGTAGACAGCAAGGAATTACTCGAAGAAAGACGATTGATCCATCTCAGAACTCGGAATCTCCTTCAAGACTAAAGATTTCCCTTCAATTTCTTTCAGGGGCTTTAGGGTTTCTTTATGTTTTGTTATTTTCCTTATTTTGAGATGTTCTTCTTTATAAACATGAACTAAATCCCTCAAATACCTGAGAGGATGAAACCTAGGACGGATATTGTTATTATTTTCTGAATTATATGATAAATTCTTAATTGTGTTTTTAATCATTGTGTTAATATTCCAAGATATTAATTCAATTCGAATGTGCTTATTCAGTGGAGCAAAAGTCCCTGCTTAAGAGTAGATCCAACACAATTAAGCGGAGTTGATCGCACTCCTAGACATAGGACGACGTAAATTTGTCGGATTAGAGTCAAATCTAATGGGGGAATCCATAGATCGAGTTAATGCAACACTAGGGGTTTGAATTAGGAAGAAATTTCAATTAATCAACCTAGGGTTAGATGTTTTTTGTTTCGACGGAGATAATAACATAATTTAGGAATTTCTACGGATCAAGTCAAGTGAATAAATGTCTAGTTCAGAGTCTAATAACAAGTGAAGTCTAGGTGGATTCTTCCTTGGGTATTGTCTAAATCAATCAGTTTTCCGAAAAGTAATTTCCCTAATTTACTCTCTGTTGTGCTTCTAGTTAATTAGTTTAATTTAATTAGTTAAAACAAATTCCCTTTGTAATAACCTGAATTTTACGGTTATTGGAAAAGTGTATTTTTGAGTCTCCGTTACTGAAAATTGGATCCGTAAATATTTATCAAAAATATTTAAAAAGTTAATTGAGTGGTTAATTAGAGTTAAATCAAGTGAATTTAGCTTAATTAAGGATAATTGGATAAAAAGGATTAAATTGAATAGAGTGTGAAAGTTTAATTATAGATTAAAAGAAAATAAAAGGGACTATAATGGCAATTATGCCGTTTAGCATAAGTGAGGCGGTATATAAAGTAAAAATCTAAGATTTTTACTTAGATTTTAATTATAATATATATATATATATATATATTTATTAGTAACAAATGATATTAAATTAATTTATTATAATTATATTATAAGATATTTATATGATAAATAAATTCAATTGTGACAAGTGTGTGATAAAAATAAAATACATATGTGATAAATAATGTACATACATTTGTAATATATGTATGTATTTACTTATTATTTAAGTAAATATTAATATCATTGTTATTATTAAATTGATATTATATGATAAATAAATTAGAATATAGACAAATGTATAGTAAATAAAATATACAAGTGTATGGATAAAAATACATACATTTGTAAAATAATTATTTAATTACTAATGGATATTTATTAATTATAAAAGATATTTATTAATTAAATAAATCTATTATAAGATATTTGTATAATAAGTAGATTAAAGAAAGACAAGTGTATAGAAATAAATTGATACAAGTGTATTAATATTTTGTATACAAATGTAAAAGAAATAATGGATTATTAAATAGATATTTATTAATGTTATTATATATATATATATATATATATAAACAAAAAAAAAAAAAAAAGAGAAACAGGATGTGGAACGAAAAGGAGGGGAAGGAAAGAAAGAAAGAAGAAAAGAAAAGAAAAAGGAGAAATAAGGATTTTAAAGCTTGGAAGTTTAATAGGTAAGTCAATTTAGCCCTTTTTATTTAATTTTGATGTTTTAGAAACTTTGGAATAAGATTTTGATGAAATTAAGTTGATATTTTGAAAGTTATTAGATTCCTAGATAATGTTCATGTTGAGTAAAATGATGAAATAAGGGTTAAATTGATAGAAATTCAAGTTAGAAATGAAATAAGGATTGAATTGTAATGTAATTCATAAGTTTTATGTTGAAGGGCTAATTTGAGGAAATTTTGAAACTAGTTAAATAAGCTGAAAATTTAGTAGATAAATTTGAGTTGGGATGGAACTTGAATAGAAATAGAGTATGAATTAAGTTAGTAAAGTGAATGAATCAGTTATGACCTAATTGTGAAAATGTTTGGAATTAAAGTCTAGTGCTGAAATTATGATTTTCAAAAGATGTAAAGTAGTTTAAAGTGATAGAATAGAGTGTTAATTGAAAAAAAATAAGCTCCATTGAGAGGCTAATTGAGTAGGGACGAAATTGTTATTTATTAAATCTTAAGGGAAAAATGGTAATAAACAGCTTGCACTAAAACAATATTGGACAGCAGCAGTAGACTAACTTTGAAAAATCACTATAAATTGTAGAAATCGAATTAGAAGATGAAAAAAATATGAAACTAAAGCTTATTGAGCCTAGTTTCTCATAGAAGAAACGGTGTAAGCAATGGGTTTGTAAATTATGAGATATAATAAATTTTGTGAGATAAGGTCATAATGAATTCGGGATCCCCTGTTTTGACTTTGGAAAATCATCAAAAATTGGATAAAAATAATTAGGGGCTTAAAGTTATATGTTTAGAATCCTGAATGAGTCTATTTTCAAGATAAGTAAACGGGAATATCATTCAAATTCTTTACAAAGAGATAATTAAGTTTCACTGAAGAGTGGTCAGAACTGTCAAACAGCAAAATAAGGGAGAATTTAATGAATAAACTGTATGAATTGGATGAACCAAAAATTCTGAAAATTTTATGGTAAGAATATATATGAGTCTAGTTTCAGGAAAAATTGATGGATCTTAATTTGGGGTTCTGTAGTTCAAGATAAAAATAATTTAGTGACTATGATGCAGGTGGACAGCTTGAATATTCACATATAAATAAATAGTGAAATTATTGACGATGTTACTCATAAGCATGTTTTATAAATTAAGGATGTAGAATGGAGAGGAGGAGGAGGAAAATATATATGAATATTCAACTAGCATAACTAATTTGGATGCTTTAGTCTCAGGGACTAAATTGAATAAAAGTAAAATTTTAGGGGAAATTTTGTAAGGATATCAAAAATGACCAATTTGAAGGAAATGAATTGACTTATTGTCTAAATTAATAAGTTGAATGGAATTATCAATTTAGATCATGATCGGATGAAAATCGGGGAAAAATGAAAAATTACCAAAATGCCCCTAAATCTGGGTATTTTTGCAATTTTGTCAGGTAAATTTGTGTATCATAATTGAGCATGAAAATATGTTAAATTGTATGTTATATTGGATTGAATGTGAAATATTAGTACATTTGTATATTATGAAACAATATGAATACGAAATGAATTATTACCATATATGCTTGAAGTATATATATAATGATTTGTACATGTTATATGGACACATGGTGTGAAAAGTATGTGCATATAGAATTTGATTTATATTAAGTTTGATATGAATTATTATCGGAATAAATATATGTGAAATATATGGAAATTATGGTACATCAAATAAATATTTGATTTGTTCTTAATTGTGTTTTTAACTCTTAAATTGATATTTCCGGGATATTGATTTAAGTCGAATGTGCTTATGTAGAGGAGCAAAAGTCCCTGCATAGGAGTAGATCCAACACAATTAAGCAGAGTTGATCACAATCCTAGAGATAGGACGATGAAAATCTACCAGATTAGGGTCAAACCTAATAAGGAAATTCATAGATCGAGTTAAGGCAACTCTAGGGGTTTTAATTAGAAAGAGATTTCAATTAATCAACCTAGGGTTAGTTGGTTTTAGTCTCGAGAGAGATATTAACATAAGCTACGGATTTCTACGGATCAAGTCAAGTGAATAAATCGTCTAGTTCAAGAGTTGATAACAAGTGAAGTCTAGGTGGATTCTCCCTTGAGTATTGTCCAAATCAATCAGTTTTTCCCTAGATTTTTTCCCAATTTACTTTTTGTGCTTTCATAGTTTAGTTTTAGAATTAGTTTAGTTTCGTAAAAACCCTTTTATTTCTAGGTTAAATAATAGAAAGAAAGTTAGTACTAGTACTTTTGGTTCCCTTGGGTACGATATCTCGATCTTGCCACTAAGCTATACTAATGTTCGATAGGTGCACTTGCCTTAAATCGTGATAATAGTTAGGTTTGGGTACGATCATAGTTTATAAATTTTATTACTTCATATCACGAATATCACGTTTTTGGCGCCGTTGCTGGGAACTAAGATATTACGAACACTCGATTTCTATTACTTTAGCCATTACTATTTTTTATTTTTTTATTTATTTTTAAAATTTATTTTTATTTATTTTACTTATTTTAATTTCCTTTGTTTTTTCCTTTTTTAGGTATCTCTAGTTTATGACTAGAAGAAACCCGGTAGGACCATTACTTTTCGACGAAGATTTGGAAGCTATAGTTCGCAGAAATCGTAGAGAGATTAGACGAAGACTACATTATCTAGAACAAGAACAAGATGAAGAACCAGAACCTACTGAAGAGATGGAAGCAAATCAAGACAATCTACCACCTCCCACAATAGCTGCAGAACCGGTGAATCAAAATAATGCTCATCGTACTATGTATGATTATGCTAAACCTAATTTGGCTGGTACTAAATCTAGTATCATTAGACCTGCTATTGCTGCAAATAATTTTGAATTGAAACCTAACACTATTCAGATGATTCAGCAATTTGCTCAGTTTGATGGTTTACAGGATGAGGATCCCAACTCACACTTAGCAATTTTTTTGGAATTCTGTGATACTTTTAAAATTAATGGCGTTTCTGATGATGACATTCGCCTTCGATTATTTCCTTTTTCCCTAAAGAATAAAGCTAATCAATGGTTAAATTCTCTACCACGAGGCCCAATCACTACATGGGAACAGATGACGGAAAAATTTGTACTTAAATATTTTCCTCCAGCTAAAATAGCTAAATTGCGGAATGGTATCTCTTCTTTTGTGCAAATGGATTTAGAGACACTTTATGATGCCTAGGAGAGATACAAAGATCTTTTGAGAATGTGCCCTCACCATGGATTACCCTTGTGGTTACAAGTTCAAACCTTTCATAACGGTTTGAATCCTTTCACAAGGCAGATGATTGATGCAGCCGCCGGAGGAACAATCAACAACAAAACACACTAAACAACTATCACTGGCAAGTCATAAGGACAAAGCCGACAAAAGCTGCAGGAGTTTTTAATATTGATGCAGTCACCATGCTTTCTAATCAGGTAGAACTTTTAAATAAAAAGATTGATAATTTTGTTTGTTCTACACAGGCACACCCAGTGATGCAGTGTGACGCAGTTCAGGGAAACATGTACAATCCAAATTACTCCTCCTATGGACATAGCATGGAAACCGAGTAAGCCAACTATATGGGTAACAATTCTAGACCTCAGAATAACCCTTATAGTAACACTTCCAATTCAGGTTGGCGAAACCACCCCAAATTTTCATGGGGAGGACAAGGAAATCAAAGACAACCACCGCCTCCGAGATTTCAACAGCCACCTCCACAACAGAAGAAAAACTGAACCTTGAAGAGATGTTCACCAAATTTATGGTCGCATCAGAAACCCATTTCTAAAACATTAAAACGACATTGAAGAACCAGCAAGCATCCATTCAAGGCTCGAAAATCAAATTGGTCAACTCGCAAAGATGATATCTGACAGACCACAAGGTAGCTTGTTGAGTAATACTGAGCCAAATCCTAGAGAACATGTAAAACAATTACTCTACAGGATGGGAAAGTACTTGCTAAATCGAAAAAGAAGCCTGTTCAGGAATCTAAAAAAGACAAGGTAGAGGAAGAGGAACCTAAGGAAAACACCCCGCCAGCACTTAAAGAATATAAGCCACCTATACCATATCCAGCAAAGTTAAAGAAAGACCGCACAGACGCTCAATTCGGTAAATTTCTTGAACTTTTTAAACAGCTACATATTAACTTACCTTTTGTTAAAGCAATTTCGCAGATGCCGAAGTATGCAAAGTTTTTAAAAGAAATTCTCACAAACAAAAGGAAGTTGGAAGAACTGTCCACAGTGGAACTCAACGAGGAATGCTTAGCTATTCTCCAAAATAAACTGCCAACTAAACTGAAAGATCTAGGGAGTTTTACTATTCCTTGCCTAATTGGTAGTTTAATCATTGAAAAAGCCTTAGCTGATCTAGGTGTTAGTATTAACTTAATGCCCTACAAAATGTTCAAGCAACTAGGTCTAGAGGAACCAAAGCCCACTAGGATGAGTATTTAATTAGCTGATAGATTTGTTAAATATCCTAGGGGAATCATTGAAGATGTGTTCGTAAAAGTAGATAAATTTATATTCCCTATTGATTTTGTTGTGCTTGACATGGATAAAGATATTGAGGTACCTTTAATTTTGGGACGCCCATTCTTAGCTATTGCTAGAGCTGTTATTGATGTAGGGGATGGTAAACTAGTGCTTAGAGTTGGAGAAGAAGAAGTTGTCTTTAAAATATATGATACTATGCGATTTTCTAGGGAATAAGATGATTCATGTTACTTCATTGTTGTTATTGATTATTTTGTTCAAGACAATTTCCAGGAAATCACTCTTGAAGACACGTTGGAACTGTGTCTCGTTCAAGGAGGGGAGGAAGATGAAGCCACCACTTAAGTAAAAGAAGTAATAAAGGAGCTAAACTCTAATAAGCTTGTCACAAGACACATAAGTGATGAAGGTATTAAGATAAATGATGAGCTAAGAAAAAAACCCTCGATTGATGAACCTCCTAAATTAGAGCAAAAATAATTGCCTGAACACTTAGAATATGCATTTTTGGGAGATGATTCTACATTACCAGTGATTATCGCATCAGACTTGAGCGCTGAAAAGAAAGAGAAATTACTTCAAGTATTAAGGGAACACAAAAAGGCTATAGCTTGGAAGATTTCTAATATTAAAGGAATTAGCCCTTCTTTTTGCACCCAAAAAATGTAATGGAAGATGAATATAAGCCATCATGCAAACTCAGAGACGATTGAATCCCAACATGAAGGAAGTCGTAAAAGCCGAGGTAATTAAACTTCTAGATGCAGGCATTATTTATCCTATTTCTGACAATTCTTGGGTAAGTCCTGTGCAGGTTGTTCCTAAAAAGGGAGGCATGACTGTGGTGTCTAATGAAAACAAGGAATTAATACCTACAAGAACAATTATTGGATGGAGAGTTTGTATTGATTATAAGAAGCTAAATGATGCAACTCAAAAAGACCATTTTCCCTTACCCTTTATCGATCAGATGTTGGAAAGATTGTCAGGACATATATATTACTGTTTCTTGGATGGCCTCTCTGGTTACTTCCAAATCCTGATAGCTCCAAAAGATCAAGAGAAGACAACATTCACATGTCCATATGGTACGTTTGCTTATCGTAAAATACCTTTTGGATTATGTAATGCTCCTGCTACTTTCCAGCTATGCATGTTAGCCATCTTTAACGAACTCGTGGAAGACATCATGGAGGTATTTATGGATGACTTTTTGATTTTCGATAACTCTTTTCAACTCTGTCTTAATAATTTAAAACGTGTTCTGATAAGATGTAAAGAGACGAATCTAGTGCTCAATTGGGAAAAATGTCACTTTATGGTTCA
This sequence comes from Gossypium stocksii, assembly GCA_020496765.1. Lineage (NCBI taxonomy): Eukaryota > Viridiplantae > Streptophyta > Magnoliopsida > Malvales > Malvaceae > Gossypium > Gossypium stocksii. The sequence goes on from CM035621.1 coordinate 105,233,168, forward strand.
AGAAGGTATTGTATTAGGACATAAAATTTCTAGTAAAGGGATAAAGGTAGATAAAGCAAAAATTGAAACCATTGGAAAATTACCTCCCCCTAATTCGGTTAAGGCTATAAGAAGCTTTTTAGGACATGCTGGTTTTTATCGTAGATTTATTAAAGACTTTTCTAAAATAGCTAAGCCTTTAACAAAATTACTAGAAAAAAATGTGCTTTTCAATTTTGACCAAGAATGTTTAGAGTCTTTTAACACTCTCAAGGAAAAGTTAGTTAATGCCCCGGTTATGATTTCACCTGATTGGAATCTACCTTTTGAACTAATGTGTGATGCGAGTGATTTTGCAGTAGGTGCAGTTTTGGGACAACGAAGAGACAAGCACTTTTGACTGATCTATTATGCTAGCAAAACTTTGACAGCCGCGTAAGCAAATTATACTACCACAGAAAAAGAATTACTAGCTGTTATTTTTGCATTTGATAAATTTAGATCATATTTAATACTGTCAAAAGTCATCATTTTTACTGATCATTCCGCTCTCCGTTATCTTTTAACTCAAACTGATGCAAAACATCGATTAATAAGATGGATTCTATTGTTACAGGAATTTAACTTAGAAATAAAAGACAAGAAATGAGTTGAAATTTGGTAGCAGATCACCTTTCAAGATTGGAAAATCCACACCCCGGAGGTTTCGATAAAATAAACGACTTGTTTACTGAAGAACAACTACTAGCCATAGCAGAAGCTACCGTTCCTTGGTTTGCTAATTTTACAAATTATTTAGCAGCTAACATAATCCCAAAAGGGTTGACCCATCAGCAAAAGAAGCGATTCTTCGCTGATGTAAAAAATTACTTTTAGGAAGATCCTTTCCTTTTTTTTGTATTTGTACAGGTCAAGTAATTCGAAGATGCGTTACTGAAACAAAAGCATATAAAATTTTGTACCACTACCATTCGGGACCAATAGGAGGACACCACAGTGGAGCTAGAACTGCTCACAAAATACTCGAATCAGGTTTTTTCTGACCCACCCTTTTCAAGGATGCCAACAGGTATGTAACCTCTTGTGATAAATGCCAGAGAACAGGTAATATCTTTCAGCATAATGAAATGCCTCAAAACTATATACTCTCATGTGAAATATTTGATGTATGGGGTATTGATTTCATGGGTCCCTTCCCTACTTCGTTTAGGAATAAGTACATACTAGTAGCAGTAGATTACATGTCAAAATGGGTAGAAGCCCAAGCCTTCCCTATTAATGATGCAAGAATGGTAATACGTTTTCTTAAAAACTTTTCTCTCGATTCGGAACACCTATGATAATCATAAGTGATAGAGCTACTCATTTTTGCAATGCCTAATTTGAAAAAGTTGGAAAAAGATATGGAGTGCACCATAGAATAGCTACCCCCTATCACCCACGGACCAGTGGTCAAGTTGAAGTGACAAATAGAGAATTAAAACCCATTCTAGAAAAAACAATAGAATCAAATAGGAAAGATTGGTCAAGAAAAGTAGATAATGCTTTATGGGCTTATAGAACTGCATTTAAAACTCCCATAGGAACATCTCCTTATAGACTTGTTTACGGAAAAAGTTGTCATCTGACATTTGAACTTAAACATAAAGTATTTTGGGCTATTAAATTTTTAAATCTTGATTTTAAGCTTGCAGGTGAGAAACGTCTAATGCAACTAAATGAGCTGGATGAATGGTGCTGCAATGCCTACGAAAACTCACGATTATATAAGGAAGCCACAAAGCGACACCATGACAATCGTTGAGACAACATAAGCAGTTAAAAACTGGTGATCTCGTCTTACTATACAACTTAAGGCTTAAACTATTCCTTAGAAAACTTAAATCGAAATGGTCAGGCCCATTCACTGTTTGGACTATTTTTTCATACGGCACAGTCGAGGTAACTCATCCAAACCACGGTACTTTCAAGGTAAACGGCCATCAGCTTAAACATTATAGAGGTGAGAATTTCAAGAATAATAGGGAAGAGCTCCAGCTCCACGAATCCTCGTGAGTCATACAAGCAGAGTCGAGCTTAGACTCTAAATAAGCACTTCTCGGGAGGCAACCCGAATACTAACTCAGTAAATCTTTTTATTTCAGCTTCCTGATACATCGACTAACACTTTTTAATGCAGGTTTTTCAGACCACACGGCCATGCCCACGGGCGTGCCTAAGGCCGTGTGGACACTACGGGCAGAGACACGTCCGTGCAATACGGCCGTGTACAAGCAGGGTAAAATTTTCCCTATGACACGGGCTTCGACAAAGTGCCACGGCCGTGCGATATGGTCGTGGCCAATCCTGCCAATCCAAGCACGGGCTTCAACAAAATTGCCTCGGCTGTGTGATGTGGCCGTGGCCTACACTGCCCATTCAAACACGGACGTGCGACACGCACGTGCCTCAAGGCCATGGTTGACATTGTCAATTCAGACACGGGCATGTGACCTACTATACGGCTGTGGGAGAAGTGAACATCGAAGGACATGATCGTGCGACACGGCCGTGTGCTTCAACACGCCCTAGGTACACGGGCGTGGGCCTCGAAATCGACGCGCCTAAATCCCCGATTTTTGAACCACACGAGCAAAACCCGAGCCACACGGGCCTGTGAGGTGCCTGTGTAACCCAAAAACCTATATAAACAAGCCACTATTCGCATTCTTCTCCATTGAAACCCTAACATCCTCCCTCCCAAAACCCACATCAAGCCTCCCTAGCGCCGCCGCCGGCTTTAAAAGCTCCTCCACGACCGTGTTGCCTATACCACGACTGTGTTCCACCGCATTAGTCACCTATTCTGTTCCTCTTTCTTATTTTCCTCTTTAATTTCTAATGTTTTTATCTATTTCTATGTTAATAAAATACTTTATTTAGTTTTTGCATTATTTTAGAGAATGAAATTCATTGATTTAGCATGAACAATCTAGAATACTATAGAGAATTTCATAATGCCATTTAGACTCTCATTTGCTTGCCACTTTTCCTTATCTAGAGTAGTATTCACTTAATATAAATTGATACCCATGCCCCCATAATTTGTTATCATGTTTAGGATAAGTAGAATATTTTACTTAGGTTAGTGAATGATATCGCGTGATATGTAGTAATAAAATTTATAAAAACTAATCACACCAAAAACTAACTAATATCACGATTTTAAGGCAAGCGCACCTATCGAACAGTAGTATAGTTTAGCAGCAAGACCGAGTTATCGTACCCAAGGGAACCAAAAGTACTAGTACTTACTTCCTTTCTATTATCTAACCTAAAAATAAAAGGGGTTTATGAAACTAATTCTAAAACTAAGCTAAGAATGCACAAAAAGTAAATTGGGGAAAAACTCTCGGGAAAGCTAATTGATATAGGCAATACTCAAGGGAGAATCCACCTAGTCTTCACTTGTTATTAACTTCTTGAACTAGATGATTTCTTCACTTGACTTGATCCGTAGAGATCCCTAACTTATGTTAATACCTCCGTCGAGGATAAGAACAATTAATCCTAGGTTGTTTAACTAAAGTCTCTTTCTAGTTAACACCCCTAGGTTGCATTAATTCGATCTATGGATCCCCTTATTAGGTTTGACCCTAATCCGGCAGATTTATGACGCCCTATGTCTAGGGTTGCATGCAACTCCACTTAATTATGGTAGATCTACTCTTAAAACAGGGACTTTTGCTCCTCTGCCTAAGCATATCAGCTTATTAACTTAATACTTAGGATTATTAAACCAAGAATTAAGAACACATAATTAAGAACAATTCAAGTATTTATCATATAATTCAAGAATGGATAATAACAAGGTCTATCTTAGGTTTCATCTCCCTCAAGTATTTGGGGGATTTAGTTCATAATTAATAAAAAAAACATCTCAGAAGAAATAAGATAACAAAACATAAAGAACCCAAAAATCCCTGAAGGAATTTAGGGAGATCCTCTATCTTGATGTAGAATTCTGGCTTCCGGGATGAATCAATGGGCTTCTTTTGGAGTAATTCCTTGCTTTCATTTCTTGTGTTGGCAGAAATATGGCGCTCCTTTTGGGAGAAAAGAGTACGTCTCTAGAGTTGCCTCCTAGGGTCTTTATATAGAGCTTTGGGATGCCTTTCTTAGCCTCTAAGTATCCAAATTCGAGTGAAATTGCATTTCCTCACGACAGGGACACGCCTGTGTACCACGCCCATGTGGATCAACAAGAGGCCGTATATGGGCCTATTGATGGAGGCACGGTCGTGTGGCCTGGCTGTGCTTGTCGAGGCTGGGCCGTGTGGGACCTTATGTGGCATGGTCGTGTGCCACGGCCGTGTGGTGACTCCTTGGGCCGTGTTGTTTCCACACTTTAGCCTATTTTCTTCATTTTCGGCCCGTTTTTTGTTCTTTTCTCTTCCTTATGCTCTTCTGAGTATACAACATGAAATAGAAAGGTTAAGAGCACCAATTCTCACAAATTTAATGATAATTCATCCAGAAATTAGGCTAAACATGAGGTAAATATATGTATAATTTATCATTTATCAAATACCTCCACACTTAAGCCTTTGCATGTCCTCAAGCAAAATCTCAATCCCTAATTAAGAATCATTCCTCTCAACTTACAATCTTTATCAATAATGTTTCAAACTAATTCACAAGTAGTCATACAATGAAAATTCAATCAAAGAACATTAAAGATTTAATTACTTTAAGTTGAAAATTTTATCATCGAAACATAAGTTTTCTTCCCTGCTCCTAAGTAACTATCTCTTTATCAAAATTAACAAGATTTGTCATCCTCACTAAAGATTCACTCTATCCACTCAAAGTGTTTAGGGTTCAAGGATTAAGCACTCTCTAGTCAACCTGAAAAGTTATTACCATAGGCTTGCCAGAAAATCAAATCTCCACCACTATAGTTTGATATGATACATCGATCAAAAGGTCTTTCAATGGTTGTAATGGGGCTTGGTTAGGGGTGTTGTCACAAGCTGCAAAAGAGGGCTAGAATCGATATTAAACTGAAAAATTATCTAGCTAGAAAAATCTCTATCACTAGAACATATTCCTCGAGCTAAGCCTTATGATGACATCTTTTCTGCCTTGGTAGCCTTAAAATAGAAATATGTAAAAAGAAAAAAATTATTACAACTGGATTAATTGTATATTTACACTTTTTTTTAAGAACAATTCAAGTACAATAAATTGAAAATTTACAACTTTACATTCTGGAAAAGGGAATAAAGCTAGATAATAATTCAACTCAAATATCAACAAAAATAGGGATTAAAGTAATTGAATGGAATTCAACAAAAATAGGTTATGGGTTAAAGTTAGAGGTAAGTCAAAGAATAGGTTGTTAGGCTCAATGGGGTTCACTACGGGTTAATTTATGGAGGTAGGCTTTTGTAGAGTAAGTGGGTTAAATCCTAGGTCCCTTTATCATCTCGGTATATCAAATCAATGATGTGGTCTCGACATGTATAATCGAAGCAAGTTCTAGAATAACAATTTAGTATTGACTCACTCAAAGCAATAATAAAAGTGAGCACGAAAGAATGTATGCTCAAAAGGCTCAAAAATCTCACCAGAATTATGGCTTTTGATGTCAATCCTGCGAATTTCAAATCTCAAGATAACACTTAAAATTCAGGAAAATAACTTATGAAAAAAATGGGTTCTAAAAAATTTCAACTTATCATGCTTGATTCCCTAATGTTTTAAAGTTTGAATAATCAAAGTACAAGCACCTATGTCTTAATTCTCAATTTATCAATAAAAATCATAAATTAATCAGAATATATTCCTAATAGGAGATTGAAGATAATGCAAAGAGTGAAAGTAAAAATTTGAGAACAATGCAAAATGTTAGTAAAAAATTTTCAGGGATTTCAAAGAGAGTGTAAAAACTGAAAGTAAATTTCTCCCCCACACTTAAGATGTACATTTCTCTCAATGTACAAAGATAATATTAGTAGCAATAAAAGCATAAGATCATAAGATAGGGAAAGGAATAAAACTCCCTTCTTTGGATGGATTAGTGAGGTAGTGGTGCCTACAGAGTGTTTGGGACAAAGGAAGGTGCGGAGGTAGATACTCCGGTGATGGTAGTATTTGTTTATCCACAACTTTTATGTTGTGAGTGTAGGTTTTGGAGATGTCTTCTTGGTGAGGATGTGGCTAGGCTCCCTTTAGACTTTAGATTTGAGCTGTAAAGCTCCTTTGAAACTGTGAAAGCACTTATCATTTTTAGGGAATTTCAGGATTAGAAAAATTACTCGTTAGGAGGAAGTTGATAGGAAATGATAAAATAAACTATATCTAAATATACTAGTATTCAAATAATGAAAAAGGTAAAATGAAAGAAAATAAAAGTAAAAGTAAAAAGGAAAATAAAGTTAGAAGAAAAGGTGAAAATAAAGATCAGTGTTCAAATAAAAGCTAAGATAAAAATAAAGTTAAGAGGAATAGAAGTTTCCAATCCTCAGATGGATCACGCGGTGGCGATGGTGAAGTGATGTGGAGGTGCTGGCATATCTGTTGTAATGTCGCATCGATGTGATCGAAGCACTGCAAGCATTGATGCTCGAATCTGGATAGGCGCTCAAATATGTCAGCATAGGTGGCTATTGCATGAGATGGGCGGCAAGGGGGTGGTGGCTCGGTAGGTGCATCCTCCTCCAATGGTGGTGGTGGGACATCATCAAGAATGTCCTCTGGATCCTCGGCCTCTTGGATGAAGCGGTACTGAAAAGGGTCGCCTCCTAGCCTCCACAGGATCATCCTCATATGGTGCATAATCAGGATGCCCTGAGGGGACATCTGGCTGATGAGTGTGTATGAGGATGTCTGGGCCACTGTGTTGAGGAGCCCGAAGTAACGGGCCAAGCGTGTAATGTACAGGCCCATGGATATGATGCCCCTGCGATGACGCTCGGTCTGGTGCTACATGGTGTGCGTGATAAAGTAGGCAAAGTCGATGGGGTGTGCATTCGCCATGCTCCATAAAAAATAGGCATCATAGGTGTTGACGATGCCTGTGCTCTCCCATCTACCTGTCAAAGTATGTACGAGAAGAGCGTGAAGGTACCTCAATGACGGGGGGAGGGCGGTCGCCTTTGTGCGACTTGGGTCATAAGAGGGATAGCCTGGGGCGATGTTGCACCAACAATCTACGGGTTAGAGGTGGATGCGACGGGGAAGCGTAGGAAAGTCTTCCTCCTCCATGAACTGCTCTGTGTAGAGGGCGAGAGCTGAGCTGAACTCTGGTACGCTAAGGTGGCGTGCACGACCTCTTAAGCGAAATTAGACTGTGGCGGGATCATCGAACTGGCTCATGACTGTTTGAAGATGAAAGGTGGAGCAGAACTCTAGAGTGAGTTCAAGGTACGTAGGCTCGATGATTCGAAAGAACTGTTCCTAAGGATCCATCATCAGTAGGGCTCAGACTGCGTTTGCGAGGTTGACTTGCTCTAGCGCATCCCAATCAATGCATCGGCCTGCTCTTAATGTACATTCCCGTAGTATCTAAAATAACTCCTCTTAGGAGGCTTGGGGAAATTTGATGAATGGGTGGTGAGCCTCAGAAGTGGGCCTCGATAATGAGCCACCTGGCCCCTTTCGTTTTTTAGAAGGCGGAGCAGCAGCTCTTTTGCCACGTGACGATGACATGATGCCTAAAAATAAAATAACAAACATTAGTCTTAAAAATCAAAATTAAATTGACTCAAAAACTATATATGAAATACAATGCAGATTAAAATAACGATGTTCCTAAAAACATAAAATGGGGACTAACCTAAATAGTATAATTTATCCATGATATCAAAAATAAGAAACATGAGTATGTATTTATACTAAATGCATGAGAAAAATGGCAATCAAGTGTGATGTTAAGTGGCATGAAATCATAAAATACTCTATAATATTCTAGATTATTCATCCTAGCGTAACTAATTTCTTGCTTGAATCAATTATAAATCTAAATATAATCATGATATAAAAATAAAGAATAAATAAAATAGATTAGTAAAAATTAAAGAGAAAAATGAGAAAATAGAACCAAATGGGAGAGGTGCATGGTCGTGGGAGAGGATTTGAACGGTCGTGGGGCATTTTCCACGAGTGTGGGATGGTGCTATACGAGCGTGGTGGTGTTTTGAGGATCAAGGGTGGCGTTTATGGTGGTTAGGGAAGAAAATTTTTAGGGTTTGAGTAAGGGAGAAAATGAATAGTAGCCCCTGTTTATAGTTTTTGGGTCACACGGGCATGGCACACGCCCGTGTGACTCGAGTTTTACCCGTGTGATTCGAAATTCGATGGTTTTAGCGCGCCTGGTTCGAAGTACACGCCCGTGTTGGCCATCTCGCACGACCGTTTGCTATCTTGTTCGCTTGTCACATGGTCGTGTGATTGGTCACACAACCGATTGCAATGAGGTTTCGTTATTCACACAGTCGTGTAGGTAGTCACACGGCCACATCTAAATCGACAATATTGGCCACGGTCTGGGGACACGGGAGTGTGGCTTTGTGTAAGCTCGTGTCTAAGTTGAAAGGTTTCCACAACCATGTCGCACGGCCGTGTGGATTTGTTGTTAGCCCGTGTTTTTGGGAAAATTGTGCTCTGTTTACACACGGCCTAGGTGCACGATCGTGTCTCTGCTTTAAATGTTCACACGGCCTTAGGCACGCCCGTGGGCATGGCCGTGTGGTCCTAAATTTCTGCATTAAAAAGCATTAGTTGATGCATAAAAATTCTAAAATCAAAAATAAAAGAAAAGTTACTAAGTTAGTGCTCGGGTTGCCTCCCGAGAAGCACTTATTTAGAGTCTAAGCTAGACTCTACCTGATGTATCATGAAGGGATTTTGTGGAGCTGAAGCTCCTCCCTGTTATCTTTAAAATTCTCACCTCTATAATGTTTAAGCCTCTAGCCGTTTACCTTGAAAGTACCGTGGTTAGGGTGAGTTACCTCAATTGTGCTGTATGGAAAGACAGTTTGAATAGTGAATGGACCTGACCACCTTGACTTGAGTTTTCCAGGAAATAGTTTCAGCCTTGAGTTGTAGAGTAAAACAAGATCACCTGTTTTGAACTGCTTAGGTTGTTTTAGTCGTTTGTCATGGCATCGCTTCATGGCTTCCTTATATAGTCGTGAGCTCTCGTAGGCATTGCAACGCCATTCGTCTAGCTCATTTAACTATATTAATATTTTCTCATCTACAAGCTTAAAATTAAGGTTTAAAAATTTAACAGCCCAAAATGCTTTATGTTCAAGTTCAAATGGCAGATGATAACTTTTTCCTTAGACAACTTTATAGGGAGATGTACCTATTGGCATTTTAAAAGCAGTTCTATAGGCCCATAAAGCATCTTCTATCTTTCTTGACCAATCTTTTCTATTTGTTTCTATTGTTTTCTCTAAGATGCGTTTTAGTTTCCTATTTGTTACTTCGACTTGGCCACTGATTTATGGATGATAAGGGGTAGCTATTCTATGGTGTACTCCATACCTTTTTAAAACTTTTTCAAGTTGAGCATTCCAAAAATGGGTACCCCTATCACTAATAATTATCCTAGGTGTTCCAAATAGAGAGAAAAGTTTATTCAAAAATCGTACTACCATTCTAGCATCATTAGTAGGTAAGGCTTGGGCTTCCACCCATTTTGACATATAATCTACTACTACTAGGATGTACTTATTCCCAAATGAAGTAGGGAATGGACCCATGAAATCAATACCTCATACATCAAATATTTCACATGAAAGTATATAGTTCTAAGACATTTCATTATGTTGAGAAATATTACCTGTTCTCTGGCATTTATCACAAGAGGTCACATACCTGTTGGCATCTCTGAAAAGTGTAGGCTAGTAAAAGCTTGATTCAAGTACCTTATCAGCAGTTCTAGCTCCACTGTGATGTCCTCCTGTGGGTCTCGAATGGCAATGATCTAGAATTTGGTATGTTTCTGTCTCAGCAACGCATCTTCGAATAACCTGATCTGCACAAATTTGAAAAAGAAAAGGATCTTCCCAAAAGTAGTTTTTCACATCAGCGAAGAATCGCTTCTTTTGCTAATGGGTCCGCTCTTTTGGGGTTATGTTAGCTGCTAAATAATTTGCAAAATCAGCAAACCAAGGAACTGCTGCCTCTGCTATGGCTAAGAGTTGTTCTTCAGGAAATAAGTCGTTTATTTTATCGAGGTACTTGGGTTGTGTGTTTTCTAATCTTGAAAGGTGATCTGTTGCCAAGTTTTCAGCTCCTTTCTTGTCCTTTATTTCTAAATCGAATTCCTGTAACAATAGTATCCATCTTATTAATCGAGGTTTTGCATCAATTTTAGTTAAAAGATAGCGAAGAGCAGAATGGTCAGTGTAAACAATGATTTTTGACAAAATTAAATAAGATCTAAATTTGTCAAATGCAAAAATAACGGCTAGCAATTCTTTTTTTTGTGGTAGTATAATTTGCTTGAGCGGTTGTCAAAGTTTTGCTAGCATAATAAATCGGTTGAAAGTGCTTGTCTCTTCGCTGTCCCAAAACTGCACCTACTGCAAAATCACTCGCATCGTACATTAGTTCAAAAGGTAGATTCCAATCAGGTGAAATCATAATCGGGGCATTGACTAACTTTTCCTTGAGAGTGTTAAAAGATTCTAAAAAGTCTTGGTCAAAGTTGAAAAGAATGCCTTTTTCTAGTAATTTTGTTAAAAGCTTAGCTATTTTAGAAAAATCTTTAATAAATCTGCGATAAAAACCGACATGTCCTAAAAAGCTTCTTATAGCCTTAACTGAATTAGGGGGAGGTAATTTTTCAATGGTTTCAATTTTTGTTTTATCTACCTCTATCCCTTTACTAGAAATTTTATGTCTTAATACAATACCCTCTTGAACCATAAAGTGGCATTTTTCCCAATTTAGCACTAAATTTGTCTCTTCACATCTTATCAAAACACGTTTTAAATTATTAAGACAAAGTTGGAAAGAATTACCGAAAACTAAAAAATCATCCATAAATACCTCCATGATTTCTTCCACGAATTCGTTGAAGATAGCTAGCATGTATCGCTAAAAAGTACCAGGAGCGTTACATAAACCGAAAGGCATTATACGATAAGCAAACGTACCGTATGGACATGTGAATGTCATTTTCTCCTGATCTTCTAGAGCTATCGGGATTTGGAAGTAACCAGAGAGGCCATCTAGGACACAATAATACATGTGACCTGATAATCTTTCCAACATCTGATCAATAAAAGGTAAGGGAAAATGATCTTTTCGAGTTGCGTCATTTAGCTTTCTATAATCAATGCAAACTCTCCATCTAGTGACTGTTCTTGTAGGTATTGACTCTTTTTTGTCATTAGACACCACAGCCATGCCTCCTTTTTTAGGAACAACCTACACAGGACTTACCCAAGAACTATCAGAAATATGATAAATAATGCCTACATCTAGAAGTTTAATTACCTCGACTTTTCTGACTTGCTTCATGTTGGGATTTAATCGTCTCTGAGCTTGCTCCGATGGTTTATATTCATCTTCCATTAAAATTTTTTGGGTGCAAAAAGAAGGATTAATTCCCTTAATATCTAAAATTTTCCAAGCTATAGCCTGCTTGTGCTCCCTTAACACATGGAGTAGTTCCTCTTTTTCTACAATGCTCAAATCTGATGCGATAATAACTGGTAAAGTTGAATTTTCCCCTAAAAAGGCATATTCTAAATGATCTGGTGGTTGCTTTAACTCTAATTTAGGGGGTTCATCAATGAAAGGTTTCTGTCTCAACTCATTATTCATCTTTATACTTTCATAACTTATGTGTCTCATGATAATTTCATTAGAATCTAACTCCTTTCTTACTTCTTCAATTTCAATGGTGGCTTCATCTTCCCCCCACCTTGAACAAGACACAGTTCCAATGTGTCTGCGAGAGAAAGTTCTTGAAAATTATCTTGAACAAAGTAATCGATAATATCAACAAAATAACATGAATCATCTTGTTCTTTAGAAAATTCATAGCATCATAGATTTTAAAAACGACTTCTTCCTCACAAACTCTAAGTACTAATTTACCATCCCCTACATCGATGACAGCTCTAGCAGTAGCTAAGAATAGACGTCCCAAAATTAAAGGCACCTCAATATCCTCATCCATGTCAAGCACAACAAAATCAATAGGGAATATAAATTTATCTACCTTTACTAGCACATCTTCGATGATTCCCCTAGGATATTTAACAGATCTATCAGCTAGTTGAATACTCATCCTAATGGGCTTTGGTTCCCCTAGGCCTAGTTGCTTGAACATTTTGTAAGGCATTAGATTAATGCTAGCACCTAAATCAGCTAAGGCTTTATCAATAATTAAACTACCAATTAAACAATGAATAGTAAAACTCCCTGGATCTTTTAGTTTTACCAGTAGTTTATTTTGAAGAATAGCTGAGCATTCCTCGTTGAGTTCCACTGTGGGTAATTCTTCCAACTCCCTTTTATTTGTTAGAAGTTCTTTAAGAAACTTCGCGTACTTCAGCATCTGCGAAATTGCTTTAACAAAAGGTAAGTTAATATGTAATTGTTTAAAAAGTTCAAGAAATTTACCGAATTGAGCATGTGCGCGGTCTTTCTTCAACTTTGTCAGATATGGAATAGGCGATTTGTATTCCTTGAGTGTTGGTGGAGTGTTTTCCTTAGGTTCCTCTACCTTTTCTTTTGGAGATTCTTGAACAGGCTTCTTTTTTGGTTCAACCAGTACTTTCCCATCTCTTAAAGTAATTGCTTTGACATGTTCTCTAGGATTTGGCTCAGTGTTACTTGGTAGTCCAGCTGGTGGTCTCTCTGAAATTAATTTCGTAAGTTGACCGATTTGATTCTCAAGCCCTTGAATTGATGCTTGTTGGTTTTTTAGTGCCGTTTCAGTGTTTTGAAAATGGGTTTCTGATGCGGCCATGAATTTGGTGAACATCTCTTCAAGATTTGGCTTTTTCTCTTGTTGTGGTGGTGGCTGTTGAAATCCCGGAGGAGGCTGTTGTCTTTGATGTCTTTGTCCTCCCCATGAAAAATTAGGATGATTTCTCCAACCTGCATTGTAAGTATTACTATAAGGGTTATTTTGAGGTCTAGAATTGTTACCCATATAGTTGGCTTGCTCAGTTTCTATGCTGTGTCCATAAGATGAGTAGTCTGGATTGAACATATTTCCTGGAGTTGCATCGCACTGCATTACTGGTTGTGCCTGCGTAGAACCAACAAAATTATCAAACTTTTTATTTAGAAGTTCTACTTGGTTAGTAAGCATAGTGACAGCATCAATATTATAAACTCCTGCAGCTTTTTTCGGCTTTGTCCTCATGACTTGCCACTGATAGTTATTTAGTGACATCTCTTCTATAAACTCATAAGCTGCTTCGGGTGTTTTATTGTTGATTGTTCCTCCTGCGGCTGCATCTATCATTTGCTGTGTTGATGGGTTCAAACCATTGTGAAAGGTTTGAACTTGTAACCACAGGGGTAATCCATGATGAGGACATCTTCTCAAAAGATCCTTGTATCTCTCTCAGGCATCGTAAAGTGTTTCAAAATCCATCTGCACAAAAGAAGAGATATTGTTTCGTAATTTAGCTATTTTAGCTGGAGAAAAATATTTAAGTAAAAATTTCTCGATCATTGGTTCCCATGTAGTGATTAAGCCTCGTGGTAAAGAATTTAACCACTGTTTAGCTTAATTTCTCAAAGAGAATGGGAATAGCCTTAGACGAATGGCATCATCAGAAACACTATTTATTTTGAACGTATCACAGAATTCCAAAAAGTTGGCTAAATGTGAGTTGGGATCTTCATCCTGTAAACCTTCAAACTGCACAAATTGCTGAATCATCTGAATAGTGTTAGGTTTTAATTCAAAATTATTAGCAGTAATGGCAGGTCTAATAATGCTAGTTTGAGTACCAACCAAACTAGGTTTAGCATAATCATACATAGTGCGAGGAGCTTCATCTTGATTCACTGGTTGCGTGGCTATTGTGGGAGGTGGTGGAATGTTTTGATTTGCTTCCATCTCTTCTGTAGGTTCAGGTTCTTGTTCTTGGTCTTGTTCAGGATAATGTAGGCTTTGTTTGATCTCTCTATAAGTCTGCGAACTGTCGCTTCTAAACCTTCGTCAAAAAGTAGTGGTCCTCCTGGGTTTCTTCTAGTCATAAACTAGAGATACCTAGAAGGGAAAAAGCAAAGAAAATTAAAATAAAATAAAAATAAATAAAAACCAAAAATAAATAAATTTAGTAATGGCTAAAGTAATAGAAATTGAGTTTTCTTAATATTTCAGTTCCTCGGCAACGGTGCCAAAAACTTGACATCGTATGATATGTAGTAATAAAATTTATAAAAACTGATCACACCAAAAACTAACTAATATCACGATTTTAAGGCAAGCACACCTATCGAACAATAGTATAGTTTAGCGGCAAGATCGAGTTATCATACCCAATGGAACCAAAAGTACTAGTACTTACTTCCTTTCTATTATCTAACCTAAAAATAAAAGGGGTTTATGAAACTAATTCTAAAACTAAGCTAAGAATGCACAAAAAGTAAATTGGGGAAAAACTTTTGGGAAAGCTAATTGATATAGGCAATACTCAAGGGAGAATCCACCTAGTCTTCACTTGTTATTAACTTCTTGAACTAGATGATTTCTTCACTTGACTTGATCCGTAGAGATCCCTAACTTATGTTAATACCTCCGTCGAGGATAAGAACAACTAATCCTAGGTTGTTGAACTAAAGTCTCTTTCTAGTTAACACCCCTAGGTTGCATTAATTTGATCTATGGATCCCCCTATTAGGTTTGACCCTAATCCGGCAGATTTATGTCACCCTATGTCTAGGGTTGCATGCAACTCCGCTTAATTATGGTAGATCTACTATTTAAACAGGGACTTTTGCTCCTCTGCCTAAGCACATCAGCTTATTGACTTAATACCTAGGATTATTAAACCAAGAATTAAGAACATATAATTAAGAACAATTGAAGTATTTATCATATAATCCAAGAATGAATAATAACAAGGTCTATCTTAGGTTTCATCCCCCTCAAGTATTTGGGGGATTTAGTTCATAATTACTAAAGAAAACATCTCAGAAGAAATAAGATAACAAAACATAAAGAACCCAAAAACCCTTGAAGGAATTTAGGGAGATCCTCTGTCTTGATGTAGAATTTCGGCTTCTAGGATAAATCAATCAGCTTCTCTTGGAGTAATTCCTTGCTTTCACTCCTTGTGTTGGTAGAAACATGGCGCTCTTTTTGGGAGAAAAGAGTACGTCTCTAGAGTTGCCTCCTAGGGTCTTTATATAGAGCTTTGGGATGCCTTTCTTAGCCTCTAAGTATCCAAATCCGAGTGAAACTGCACTTCCTCACGACAGGGACACGCCCGTGTGGATCGACAAGAGGCCGTGTATAGGCCTGTTGATGGAGGCACAGCCGTGTGGCCTTGCCGTGCTTGTCGAGGATAGGCCGTGTTGGATCTTATGTAGCACGGCCTTATGCCATGGCCATGTGGTGACTCCTTGGGCCATGTTGTTTTCACACTTTGGCCCATTTTCTTCATTTTCGGCCTGTTTTTCGTTCTTTTCTCTTCCTTATGCTCTCCTAAGTATACAACATGAAATAGAAAGGTTAAGAGCACCAATTCTCACAAATTTAATGATAATTCATCTAGAAATTAGGCTAAACATGAGGTAAAAATATGTATAATTTATCGTTTATTAGTGAATCAACATTTCAATACTAATCTTAATATGTTTTGTTTTGTTTAAGCATAAGAACTTAATAATATTCATATTATCTATTTAATTTTAGTTCAATCTTTATTAGGACTAATGCTTATCATTTTATTTTTTAGCAGCTATGTCATCATCACGCGGTAAGAAAGCTGTCGTCCCTACTTCAAAAAACCAGAAGGGGCCTGGTAGTTCCTCGTCGAGACCCACTGCTGAGGTCCGACATCCGTTCATTCAGTTCCCGCAGAACTCCCAAGAGGAGTTATTTCAGATTCTACGAGCTCACCCTCTAGGAGTTGGACAATGCATCGACTGGACCGCCTTAGAGTAGGTCCACTTAGCAGATGAGGTCCGGGCCTTGTTGATGACAGATCCATGGGAGCAGTTCTTCCAGATCGTGGAGCCCACATATTTTGAACTCACTCTTGAGTTCTGCTCCACATTTCATCTTCAGATCGTCATGAACTGATACGATGATCCAGGGACGATCTAGTTTTGCTTGGGAGGCCTTGTACATCATCTTAGTGTACCAGAGTTCGGTACAGCTCCCAGCCTCTACACCGAGTAGTTCATGGAGGAAGTGGACCTTTGTAGGCTCCACTTCCACATCCACGTCCCTCCAGTCAATTGTTGGCATGCCATCGTCCCTGAGCAGCCCACATATGACCAGAGTCGTTCCAAAGAAACCAATCTCGCCCCATCTTTGAGGTACATACATGCCCTTCTTGTACACACCTTGACGGGCAAACACGAGAGCATAGGCATCGTAAACACACACGATGCCTACTTCTTATGGAGCATGGCGAACGCACACGTCATCGACCTCGCCTACTTCATCGCTCATGCCATCCAGCACCAGACCAAGAGGCATCGCAGGGGCGTGATATCTATGGGTCTGTACATCACACGGTTGGCCCGCTACTTCGACCTGCTCAACACCGCGGCCCAGACATCCTCCTACACTTTGATCGGCCAGATGTCCCCTCAGGGCATCCAGACTATGCTACACATAAGGATGATCCAGCGTCGACGTGGGACCTATCCTCCACAATACCACCTACTTCGAGACGCCGAGTAGGAGGATCCAGAGGACATTACTGATGATGTCCCACCACCACTGGAGGAGGCTTCAGCTGAGCCCCTACCCCCTCGCCGCCCAGTTCATACGGCAGCTTCACACGCTGACATATCTGAATACCTTACATGATTCGAGTAGTAGTGCTTCCAACGCTTAGATCATATCGATGCTACACTTTAGCAGATATGCCAGCACCTTCATATCTTCATACCGCCCCCACCGCATGACCCATCTGAGGATTAGAATTTCCTAATCCTCTTATCTTCTCTTTTATTTTCCTTTTTATTTTTCCTTTTATTTTATTTCATCTTATCTTTTTCATTATTTGAATTTTAGTATTTTTAGAACTTAATTTATTTTATTCCTTTATTTTTATTATTTCATATCGGCTATCCCCTAACAAACATATTCCGTTAATCCAAATTCCCTAAAACTGATAAATGCTTTCGCAGTTTCAAAGGAGCTCTACAACTCAAATAAAAAATCTAATGGGAACCTTGCCACAACCTCACACAGTTGACACCTCCAAAGCCTACACTCCCAACATGAAAGCTGTGGACAGACAAACACTACCACCACCAAAGTATCTACCTCTGCACCTTCCTTTGTCCCAGACACTCTATAGGCACCACCACCTAACAAATTCATCCAATCCAGAGAGTTTCATGCCTTTCCCTATCTTATGATCTTATGCTTCTATTGCTACTAATATATCTTTGTACATTGAGGGCAATGTACATCTTAAGTGTTGGGGGGAACTTACTTTTAGTCATTGCATTCTCTTTGAAACCCCTGGAAATTTTTAAAACTAATATTTTGCGTTGTTCTCAAATTTTTGAATTCTCACTTTCACTCTTTGCATTATCTTCAATCTCTTAGTAGGAATTAATTCTGATTGATTTATTATTTTTATTGATATGTTAAGAATTAAGACATAGGTGCTTATGCTTTGATTATTCAAACTTTAAAACACTAGGGAATCAAGCATGATAAGTTGAAATTTTTTAGAATTGAAAATTTTTCTAGGTTATTTTCCCTAATTTTAAGTGTTATCTTCGGATTTGAAATTCGCAGGACATCAAAAGATAATTCTGGTGAGATTTTTTAGCATTTTGAGCATACATTCTTTCGTGCTTACTTTTATTGTTGCTTTGAGTGAGTCAATACTGATTTGTCCTTCTAGAACTTGTTTCGATTATAATGTCAAGACCACATCATTGATTTGATACACTGAGATGATAAAGGCACCTAGGATTTAACCCACTTACTCCATAGAAAGCCTACCTCCATAAATTGACCCCTAGTGAACCCCATTGAGCCTAACAGCCGATTCTTTGACTTACCTATAATATTAACCTATAACCCGTTTTTGTTGAATTCCATTCAATTAT
This sequence comes from Gossypium stocksii, assembly GCA_020496765.1. Lineage (NCBI taxonomy): Eukaryota > Viridiplantae > Streptophyta > Magnoliopsida > Malvales > Malvaceae > Gossypium > Gossypium stocksii. Next base: position 105,251,426 of record CM035621.1, read on the forward strand.
TTTGATCTCTAATTTTGTCGAGATTTGAGTTGATTTATTATCTAGCTTTGTTCTCTTTTTCAGTTTGTAAAGTTTGTAAATATTCAAAGTATGGTATTTGATTTGTTCTTAAAAAAATGTATATACAATTAATTCAGTTGTACTTCATATTTCAGTTTTAGTTTAACATTTTTGCATATTTCTATTATAAGCTATAAAATCCAGAACGATGTCATCATAAGGCTTAACTTGAGGAATATGTTACAGTGATAGAGATTTTTCTAGCTAGATGATTTTTCAATTCAATCTCGATTCTAACCCTCTTTTCAGCTTGTGACAACACCTCTAACCAAAGCCCCATTACAACCATTGAAAGACCTTTTGATCGATGTGTCATATCAATATATAGTGGTGGAGATTTGATTTTCTTGCAAGCCTATGGTAATAACATTTTAGGTTGACTAATGAGTGCTTAAATTTTGAACCCTAAACACTTTGAGTGGATAGAGTGAATCTTTAGTGAGGATGTCAACCCTTGTTAATTTCGATTGAGAGGTAATTACTTAGGACAAGGGAGAAAACCTATGTTTCTGTGATAAAATTCTCAACTTAAAGCATTTGAATCTTTAATGTTCTTCTGGTTGAATTCTCATTGCATGATTACTTGTGGATTAGTTTGAAACATTATTAATAAGGGTTATAAGTTGAGAAGACTGATTCTTAATTGTGAGTTGAGATTTTGCTTGAGGACAAGCAAAGGCTTAAGTGTGGGGATATTTGATAAACGATAAATTATACATTTTTTACCTCATGCTTAGCCTAATTTATGGATGAATTATCATTGAATTTGTGGAAATTGGTGCTCTTAATCCTTTTATTTCATGTTTTATGCCCAGGTGAGCTTAAGGAAGAGAAAAGAGCAAGAAACGAGCCAAAAACAGAGAAAATGGGCTAAAGTATGAAAACAACACGGCCTAAAGATTCACCACACGGTCGTGCCACACGGCCGTGCCTCCCTGAAGCTCAAACACAGCCCAACCCTGATGAGCACAGCCAGACCGCACGACCATGCCACCATCAACAGGTCCGACCACGACCTGGGCCTCGATCTACATAGGTGTGGCACACGGGCGTATCTCTGTCGTGAGGAAGTTAAATTTCACTCGGAAAAGGCTACTTAGGGGCTAAGAAAGACAGTCCAAAGCTCTATATAAAGACCCTAGGGGGCAACTACAAAGATATACTTCTTTCTCCCATAGAAGAGTGCTTTATTTCTGCCAACACAAAGAGTAAAAGTAAGAAATTACTCTAAGGGAAGCCGATTGATCCATCTCAGAAGCCAGGATCTACATCAAGATAGAGGATCTCCCTTCAATCCTTTTAGGGGTTTTTGGGTTCTTTATGTTTTGTTACTTTATTTCTTCTGAGATGTTTTCTTTTATAATTATGAACTATACTCCCTAAATACTTGAAGGGGATGAAACCTATGACAGATCTTGTTATTATTTTCTCTTGAATTATATGATAAATATTTAAGTTGTTCTTAATTGTGTTTTTAACTATTAAATTGATATTTCTGGGATATTGATTTAAGTCGAATATGTTTATGTAGAGGAGCAAAAGTCCCTGCATAAGAGTAGATCCAACACAATTAAGTGGAGTTGATCGCAATCCTAGAGATAGGAAGATGAAAATCTGTCGGATTAGGGTCAAACCTAATAAGGGAATTCATACATCGAGTTAAGGCAACTCTAGAGGTTTTAATTAGAAAGAGATTTTAATTAATCAACCTAGGGTTAGTTGTTTTTAGTCTCGAGAGAGATATTAACATAAGCTAGGGATTTCTACGGATCAAGTCAAGTGAATAAATCGTCTAGTTCAAGAGTTGATAACAAGTGAAGTCTAGGTGGATTCTCACTTGAGTATTGTCCAAATCAATCAGTTTTTCCCTAGAGTTTTTTCCCAATTTGCTTTTTGTGCTTTCATAGTTTAGTTTTAGAATTAGTTTAGTTTCATAAAAACCCCTTTTATTTCGAGGTTAAATAATAGAAAGAAAGTTAGTACTAGTACTTTTGGTTCCCTTGGGTATGATACCTCAGTCTTGCCACTAAGCTATACTACTGTTCGATAGGTGCGCTTGCCTTAAATCGTGATAATAGTTAGTTTTGGGTACGATCATAGTTTATAAATTTTATTACTTAATATCACGAATATCAGTTTTTCTCTGACAGGTGCCTCTAGTTTATGACTAGAAGAAACTCGTCAGGACCGTTATTGTTTGATAGCGATTTAGAAGCAACAATTTGTAGAAACTGAAGAGAGATAAGGCAAAGCTTACAGTACGTAGAACAAAGGGAAGAGGATGAAACCAAATTTATGGAAGAGATGGAAGCAAATCCAAACAATCTGCTACCTCCTGCGGTAGCCACAGATCATGAGAATCAAAATCCTACTATTCGTACTATGTGTGATTATGCTAAGCCTAATTTAGGTGGTACTGAATCTAGTATTGTTAGGCCTACTATTGCTACAAATAATTTTGAACTAAAACCTAACACTATTCAAATGATACAATCGTTTGTTTAGTTTGATGGTTTGTAGGATGAAGATCTTAACACACATTTAGCAAACTTTTTGGAATCCTGTGACACTTTTAAGATAAATGGCATTTTTGATGATGCTATTCACCTTCGGTTGTTTCCCTTTTCTTTGAGGAAGAAGGCTAAACAGTGGTTGAACTCTCTACCATGAGGGTCTATCACTACTTGGGAACAAATGACCGAAAATTTTTACTTAAATATTTTCTACCGGCTAAAATGGCAAAGTTGAGGAATGATATCTCTTCTTTTGTACAGATGGATCTAGAGACACTCTACGATGCTTAGGAGAGATACAAGGATTTATTGGGAAGGTGCCTTCACCATGGGCTACCTTTATGGTTACAGGGTCAAACTTTTCATAACGGTTTGAACCCTTCAACAAGACAGATGATCGATGTAGCTGCCGTTGGAACCATAAATAACAAAACACCTGAGGAGGCTTATGAGTTCATAGAGGAGATGTCACTAAATAACTATTAGTGGCAAGTCATGAGAACAAAGCCCACAAAAGCTGGCAGTGTTTTTAATGTTGACGCGTTTACAATATTGTCAAATCAGGTAGAACTCTTAAATAGAAAGATTGATGGTTTAGTTGTTTTTACACAGGTACATCCAGTAATGAGGTGTAATTCAAATGGAGGAGGAGTGTACAACACAGATTATTCATCCTACAGTCCTAGCACAGAGAATGAACAAGCCAACTATATGGGTAATAATTCTAGATCTCAAAATAACCCTTATAGTAACAGTTATAATGCAGGTTGGAGGAACCACCCGAATTTCTCATAGGGTGGTCAAGGAAATTAAAGGCCATCACCCCTTCCAGGCTCCCAACAACCTCCTTACCAACAAGAGAAAAAGCCGAATCTTGAGGAGATGCTTAAAAAATTTATCTCGGTGTTAGAAACTCATTTTCAAAACACCGAAACAACACTCAAAAATCAACAAGCACCAATTCAAGAGATCGAAACTCAAATAGGTCAACTTGCTAAGCTAATCTCTGAAAGGCCACAATGCAGCTTGCCAAGCAACATAGAAACTAACCCAAGGGAGCAATTTCACGCCATTAATATGTTCGATGAAGGAGGGTTAGTTAAAGACAAATCAGAACCAAGCTAGGAAGTTGTGGTAAGTAAAGGTGAGGGTGAGGTAAGTCATAAAGAACTAATCATTAAAGAGTATAAGCCTCATGTCCCATACCCAAATGCGACAAGGAAAGACCACACAGATGAAGGATTCGATAAATTCCTTAAACTTTTAAAGAAATTACATATTAACTTACCATTTATTGAAGCTCTTTTGGAGTTGCCAAATGCCGTTAAATTCTTAAAAGAGCTCTTACCAAACAAACGGAAGTTGGATGAGTCGTCGCATGTAGAGCTGAATGTAGTTTGCTCAGCCATTTTATAAAACAAGCTACCCAACAAACTGAAAGATCCAGGGAGTTTGATGATTCCTTGTTTAATCGTAGCTTAGATGTTAAAAATGCCTTGGCTGATTTAGGGGCTAGTATTAATGTAATGCCTTATAAACTATTTAAACAACTGGGTCTTAGGAAACCCAAACAAACTTGGGTGAGTGTTCAATTGGCTGATAAAACATTAGATTTCCTAGTGGTATAATTGAAGATGTGCTTGTTAAAATTGACAAATTTATATGCCCAGTAGATTTTGTTGTTCTAGACATAGATATGGATAGCAATGTGCCATTAGTTTTAGGGCAACCCTTTTTAGCAATTGCTAGAACTATCATTGATGTGGGCACAAGTGAAATTACACTTCGCGTAGGTAATGACACAAGTACTATGCAAGCTCATAGTTTTATTAGGACCTCAAATGATACAGATGTTATTATGAGTTCTTGTAATAAAAATAATCTCATTGTCCAACCTTCTTTGCAGGATACTCTTAGTTAAATTACAATTGAGCCATGTTCGAGTTCATGCTACAACAAGGAAGCAATCCATGAAGAGTGAATGTTACAGATTGACGAATTAGACAAATGGAGGAATTATAGCAAAGAGGAACCTAAATTATGCCACACAAAAACGAAACAGATCTATGGCGAGCCTACACCTAAACCAGATCAACTTAAGGTAGGGGGATAAGGTGTTATTAGAGGAAGATGACCCTCAAATTGCAAATTCAAAACTTCATACAATGATGCACCTCCCTTCACGGTAATGAAAATTTTCTCCTATGGTACAGTAGAGGTAACACATAAAGAATTTGGCACTTTCAAGGTAAATTATACTTGACATTAACCTTATTTTGATACTGAAACTGATAGTAGGAGAGAGGAGTCTCAACTCCTCAAACCACCATAACCATACGAGATTGAGAAAAGTCGAGCTTAGACTATAAATAAGCGCTTCTCGGGGGTAACCCGAGTACTAACATTATTGATTCTCTAAATTTCAGTTTATAACATCTAAGAATCACTATTTGAGTCCTTAAACACCGATTTTCCCAAGCCACATGACCAGGCACAAGGGCGTGCCTATGGCCGTAGACACACCACAAGTGAAGACACGGTCGTGCGATACGACCGTGTGAAAAATAGAGAAAAATTTCCCAAAGCCAAAGGTGAGACATGGGTTCAGAGAAATTACCACGGCCGTGGGAAAACCTTTGAATTGAACATGGGCATGGGACAAACAAAACACGGGTGTGCCTATAGACCAAGGACGAACCTGCCAATGTAACATGGGTGTGTGATACGCCCGTGGCCTTTACCTGTGTGCAAGACTAAAAAACTAGCACAAGCATACGACACGCCCATGCCTATATGCCGTGGTCGAACCTGTTATTATAACACGGGCATGCACATAAGGACACGGGCGTGGGAGAAGCGAACGAGTTAGGACACGGTCGTGTGACACAGCTGTGTGCACTAACACGCCCAAAGAACAAGTGTGAGGGCCAAGTATTAGGCGTGCCCAAATCCAAAACCACGAAACACAAGGGCTAAAAGTGGGGCGCGCGGGCATGCGCCATGGCCGTGTGCCCCGATTTCTATTTATACCCACCCCTAATTTTCACTGTTCATCTTCTTCCACCCTCAAAACCCTCACCAGCACACCTCTTTTCCGTCATTGTCGCCTCCAGTTCCCACCACCGTCCTCGTAACTGTAACAGCCCACTTCAGACCCTAGTCGGAACGGGTGGTTTCGGGACCACTTAACCGAGTTGAATTATTATTTTTATTGCTTTAATATGTTTTACAGCTTGATAGAATCACCGTGTGAAAGTTTCGTTTAGAAATTTTATCGTTTGACTGGTTAATTTGAGAAAAAGGATTAAATCGCATAAAGTGATAAATTAGAGTTCTATTTCATAAATGGCTTGTTTGGCAATGGCTTTTTAAATAGAAGGCCTTAAGTGGTTATTTCACCATTTTTTAAGCCAGTGGACACTTATGCCCTTATTATTATGGTTTTATAAATTATGTTATAAAGGTTAGTTTTGGTTTTTAATTAATATATGTTATATGTTTAATAAAACATGAATTTTTTTTTATTCATTTTATGTTCTTCTTCACCGATTCTCATAAACAAAATAAAGGTTTTTATGCTTTCAAATATTCGGCTACTTCAAGCTTCAAATTGAGGTTTGTTTTTGTTCTGTTTTCGATCATTTTTACGTTTTTGAGATCGTTGCTTCGTATATTAGTCGACCCATACCTCAATTTCTAATTTTGTGAATATCCTTGAAAAATGCCATTGATGAATCCTTGATATATTGATATATTTTGATGAATTATTGTATATTATGTGGAAATATATAAGAATTTTAAAGTGATTTTTGAAGAAAATGGGTTTTGAGGATTTGATTGTAAAAAGGTAGAATTTTTAAGGTTAAATTTGTGATTTATTGAAAGATATATGCTTGTATAAGTCCCTTGGGTATTCGGCTATAGTGAATTGGGGGATTGATTGTGTAATTTGTCATTTTTGTGATGAGAGGACTAAATTGCAAAGTATTAAAAATATAGGGGCTAAATTACAAATATGTCAAATTATATGTTTTTGGGATTGAATTGAATATGTGAGTTAGTAAATAGCTGAATTTTGCATTAATATAGATAAAGACGATCGAATCCTGGAACTTGATCGGGGAAAACGGAAAATAGACGAGTAGATACGGGATTACTAGGTAAGTTCGTATAACGAATTTAATGTATATATATATATATGTGTTCATACGTATTGTTATTTGAAAATATGAAATGCTAGATGATTAAATAGCCTAATGTAACGAGTATATATGAGATTGAAATAGAAATGTTAAATTGTTACAAGTGATAAATTGAATACCGAGCCCCGTTAGAACCGTAGAAGTCGATAGGATACAAGTGACATGTCACTAGGGCTACAGGGTGGTTCGAGCTCCTACATTTGTTGCGGACTCACCACGTGCTCATGAGCTACAGGTTTATCCTTCGGGATTACATGTTCAGCCTACGGGCTTACCGATTATCCTTCGGGATTAGATGTCCAGCCTCCGGGCTTACCGTACAGGCTCGAAAGAGCATATATGACGCATTGACGGATTACAGGTTATATGTATATACACTGTATGTGTATCACCCGAGTATCTTTTGATGTTCTTATAGGTTCAACGGGCAATACCGATACATGTTACAGGAAAGGTTAATTGATATTTGAATATATGAGAGAGATGTTATGTGAATACATGAATGGTATAAGGTACATGTTATAAGAGTTATGTGCTATACATGAGATAATGAAGTATATGAAATACATGACATATGAATTGTATGAATGGAATGATACTAGTTACATGATCAACATGTTATATGAGAAAGTGCAAATGAAGGCATATTATGCCATATGATTTACAAGATTTGTATATGTTACTTGAAATGAAGTACTTGATAAGCTTTTATATATGATATGTTATGAAACTACATGAACTAATGAGTGTGAGCTTGTGCAATAGGCTATAAGATCATATGTTTGTAATGGCCTTACTTATGGATACCTCATTGAAATGGTAAGTTTCATTTCATGTTATATGGACTTACTAAGCTTTAGAAGCTTACTCTGTTCATTTCTTTCACTGTCTTCTAGATTCGGAAGCTAGCTCAGATATCGGACAAGTCAGGGATCGCTATCACACTATCGATAATGCTTCGGTACTTTTGAGTATTTTGCAAACATTTGGTCATGGCATGTATAGGCTAGTACTTTTGTGAACATGATATATTTTGGTAAATGATCAAGCTATGAGATGTGGCTTGGGTCATATGTGTTTATAATCAAGCACTTGAGTTGTCCTTTAGCTATATGTGCTTATGGAAAGATATGTGATTTTGATGAGGTTATAAGCTTGCATAATTGATATGTATATATGTGTGGATGAGTGCATGGGAATGGTCATTTAGGCCTTTGAGTTGGTGTGCTTGATTTGTGAATGAATTGAGATGATTTTGGGTCCATTTTGTGCTTGAATTGGTATGTTTTAGGTTGGTAGAATGGCATGAAATGTTGTTGGTTAATGGCTAGTAGAAATGACCCATATTGGGTGGCAAATTGGCTTAAACCAAGCCTATACATGTGCCACACGGCCAGAGAACACGGGCAAGGGGGCACGACCGTGTGTCCCTAACTTAAAAATTTCGCAAATTTTTCCTATCTTTTAGCATGTTTCCAATTAGTTTTCTAATAATTATATACATCATTTTATGATCAATTGAAGCATGCTCTAATGACAGATGATACGTGATGTTCTTGATTAAAAAGTTTGAAATTTTACTGTTCCGATATATGTTACAAGTCCGGTAATGCCCCTTACCTATTCCGGCGACGGTTACGGGATAGGGGCGTTACAGTAACCGTCTCCTCTTACTCCTTTTTTTCCTTCCCTTCCATTCAAAACCCCCAAACTCCTTCTCCTCCCATTCTCCTCTCTCCCTTCCCTGACCACAGTCAATACCACCAACCACCTCACCCATCCAGTGCCGTCATGCCTCCGACCGCTGCACCGTCAAAACACCAGCCACCATCGGTTCCCCCTTTCTCTTCCCTTTTCTTTGATTTTTACTCTTATTTTTACTTTATTTTCTTTTCTTTTATTTATTTTCTTTTTTATTATTATTAATTCTTTGTTTATCATTTACTTCTCATGCTCATTAGAATCTATTTCACATAACTTGCATTTCTCTTTTACCGTTAGTACTAACTATGCCACAAGAAGTGAATGAATAATCATACTATTCACATAAAATTCTTGTCTTTGAATCCTTTATGCTTGATTGCTTTTAGTCTCGTTAGTTTTATTAGGCTTTAAGATACTTCGAATGCTTAAGTCACTTCTTGACATCAATTTTACTTGAGTTTTGTTAGGAGTTATTTATATATATTAGTTTTACTAGGTCCTAGATTGATTAATTTTTGAATTTGATAGTCTATGTTCATTTTTCTTGTTCATTAACAATTGTTAATTCTTTGCTTTCTCAGGTACAAAATGACACCCTCTCATGGCAAGACTAAGGCTACTGTCCCCACTTCCAAGAAGTGAAAGGAGCCTGGTTCAACATTCTCGAGCGCGACCACAGAAATGCGCCATCCATTTCTTTAGTTCCCACAAGGGTCCTAGGAAGAATTATTTCAAATCCTTAGGATGCGACCTCTTGGAGTGGGGTGGTGTATCGACAGGGCCGTCCTAGAGCAGGTCCAACTAGCTGACGCGGTTCGGGCCCTATTGACCATGAACCCATGGGGGCTTTTCTTCGAGATTGTCGAGCACTCGTATCTCGAGCTTACACTAGAACTCTGTTCAACATTCCACCTCCAAACTATTATGACAGAGTTTGACAATCCCGAAATGGTCTAGTTCCATCTCGGTGGTTTGGTACGCCAACTAAGCGTGCCTGAGTTCGGTGTCGCATTAGGACTCTATACCGAGGAGTTCATGGATGACGATGACTTCTCCGCCCTCCATTGCCACATCCATTATTCTCCTTCCAAATGTTGGATGGCCCTGGTCCCTGCTTCAGCTACCTACGACCGTAGTCGCTCCAAGGCGACAACTCTCTCCTCATCATTGAGGTACTTCCACGCCATCCTCGTACATAAATTGACAGGTAGACGAGAGAGCACCAGCATCGTCAATAACCACGATGCCTATTTCCTATGGAGTACGGCGCACAGGCACGTGTCTGACCTTGCTTATTTCATCGCCATTGCCATTCAACATTAGACAAAGTGACATAGGAAGGGGGTAATTTTTATGGGCCCATATGTGACACGTCTAGCGAGATACTTCGGTCTCCCCAACACAGCGGCGTAATCATCCTCACTCACCCTCATTGGTCAGATGTCCCCACTGGGCATCTCGAGTATACTCCACATGAGGATGATCGAGCGATGAAGTGGGACTGATCCTCCTCAATATTGTCTGATAAACCGTAAATTATACATATTTTTACCTCATGCTTAGCCTAATTTCTGGATGAATTATCATTGAATTTGTGGAATTTGGTGCTCCCACTCCTTTTATTTCATGTTTTATACTTAGGTGAGCATAAGGAAGAGAAAAGAGTAAGGAACAGGCAAAAATAGACAAATTAGGCCCAAATCAATAATCAACATGGCCTGGTCGTTTGTCACACGGGCGTGGCACACGGTCGTACCACATTAATAGGCCTGAGCACGGCCTCTACATCGACTCACACGGGCGTGTCCCTGTCGTGATGAAGTTTAATTTCACTCAGAAAAGGCTACTTAGGGGCTAAGAAAGACATTCTAAACTCTATATAAAGACCCTAGGAGGCAACTACAAGGGTATACATTATTCCCGCCAAGACGGAGAGTTAAAGGCATGGAATTACTCGAAGGAAAGCTGATTGATCCATCTCAGAAGCTAGGATCTACATCAAGACTGAGGATCTCCCTTCTATTCTTTCAGGAGTTTTGGATTTTCTTATGTTTTGTTATTTTATTTATTCTGAGATGTTTCTTTTTATAATTATGAACTAAAACCCCAAATATCTAAGGGGAATGAAACCTAAGATGAATCTTGTTATTGTTATCTGAACTATATGATAAATATTTGATTTGTTCTTAATTGTGTTTTTAACTCTTGAATTGATATTTTCAGGATATTAATTTAAGTTGAATGTGCTTATACAGAGGAGCAAAAGTCCCTGTATAGGAGTAGATCCAACACAATTAAGTGGAGTTGATCGCAATCCTAGACATAGGACGACGAAAATCTGCCAGATTAGAGTCAAACCTAATATGGGGAACCATAGATCGAGTTAATGTAAGACTAAGGGTTTTAATTAGAAAGAGATTTCAATTAATCAACCTAGGATTAGTTGTTCTTATCCTCGACAGAGGTATTAACATAATTTAGGGATCTTTACGGATCAAGTCCAATGAAGAAATCGTCTAGTTCAGAGTTAGATACCCAGTGAAGTCTAGGTGGATTCTTTCTTAGGTATTGCCCTCATCAATCAGTTTTCCCAAAAGCAATTTCCCAGTTTACTCTTTGTCATTTCTTTAGTTTAGTTTAAAATAGTTTACAACCAAACCCATTTTATTTCTTTGGCTAGATAATAGGAAGGAAGTCATTACTAGTACTTTTAGTTCCTTGGATTCGATATTTCGGTCTTGCCACTAGCTATACTACTATTCGATAGGTGCGTTTGCCTTTTATCATGATAATAGTTAGTTTCCAGGTACGATCGATTTTATTACTTTATCATCATGAGATCAAGTTTTTGGCATCACCGAGGAACTGAAATATTAAGAACACTCGATTCCTATTACTTTAGCCATTCTTTACTTTTATTGCAAATTATTTTCTGTTTTTCTTTTTTTATTATTTTGGGTTTTTAATTTTCTTTTTACCTTTCCCTTCTAGGTATCTCTAGTTTATGACTAGAAGAAACCCAAGAGGACCATTATTGTTTGACAAGATTTAGAAGCTACAGTTCATCGAACTCGTAGAGAAATAAGAAGAAGCTTGCAATATCCAGAACAAAGTAAAGAAGAAGAACCTGAAACTGCTGAAGAGATGGAAGCAAATCACGATAATCAGCTACCTCCTGTAGTAGCCGCAAATCCTGTTAAGCAGAATCCTGTTCCTCGTACTATGTATGTGATATCGCGTGATATGTAGTAATAAAATTTATAAAAAATGATCACACCAAAAACTAACTAATATCACGATTTTAAGGCAAGCGCACCTATCAAACAGTAGTATAATTTAGCGGCAAGATCTAGTTATCGTACCCAAGAGAACCAAAAGTACTAGTACTTACTTCCTTTCTATTATCTAACCTAAAAGTAAAAGAGGTTTGTATAAAAATAATTCTAAAACTAAACAAAGAATGCACAAAAAGTACATTAGGGAAAAACTCTCGAGAAAAGATAATTGATATGGGCAATACACAAAGAAGAATCCACCTAGACTTCACTTGTTATTAACTTCTTGAACTAGACGAACTTGATCCGTAGAGATCCCTAACTTATGTTAATACCTCCGTCGAGGATAAGAACAACTAATCCTTGGCTGATTAACTGAAATCTCTTTCTAGTTGAAGCCCCTAGTCTTGCATTAACTCTATCTATGGATCCCCCTATTAGGTTTGACCCTAATCCGGTAGATTTATGTCGCCATATGTCTAGGGTTGCATGCAACTCTGCTTAATTATGGTAGATCTACTCTTAAAACAGGGACTTTTGCTCCTCTACCTAAGCACATCAGTTTCTTGACTTAATACCTAGGATTATTAAACCAAGAATTAAGAACACATAATTAAGAACAATTCAAGTATTTATCATATAATTCAAGAATGAATAATAACAAGGTCTGTCTTAAGTTTCATCCCCCTAAAGTATTTGAGGGGTTTAGCTCATAATTAATAAAGAAAACATCTCAGAAGAAATAAGATAACAAAACATAAAGAACCCAAAAACCCCTGAAGGAATTTAGGGAGATCCTTTGTCTTGATGTAGAATTTTGGCTTCTGGGATGAATCAATCGGCTTCCCTTAGAGTAATCCCTTACTTCCACTCCTTGTGTTGGCAGAAAAAAGGCGCTCCTTTTGGGAGAAAAGAGTACTCCCTTAGCGGGAAATAAGCACACCCTTAAAGTTGCCTCCTAGGGTCTTTATATAGAGTTTAGAATGACTTTCTTAGCCCCTAAGTATCCTTTTTCGAGTAGAATTGAACTTCCTCATGATAGGGACACGCATGTGTGCCACGCTCGTGTGGATCGATAAGAGGCCATGTGTGGGCCTGTTGATGGTGGCTCGACCATGTGGTCTGGTCGTGCTTGTCACGGTTGGGCCGTGTTGAACTTTATGTGGCACGGCCGTGCGCCACGACCGTGTGGTGAATCCCTGGGCCATGTCGGTTTCTCAGTTTGGCTTATTTTCTCTGTTTTTGGCTCATTTCTCGTTCTTTTCTCTTCCCTATGCTCTCCTGAGTATAAGACATGAAATAAAAGGATTAAGAGCACCAATTCTCACAAATTTAGTCATAATTCATCCAAAATATAGGCTGAGCATGAGGTAAAAATATGTATAATATATTGTTTATCAAATACCCCCACACTTAAGCCTTTGTTTGTCCTCAAGCAAAATCTCAACTCACAATTAAGAATCATTCTTCTCAACTTACAATTCTTATTAATAATGTTTCAAACTAATCCACAAGTAATCATAAAATGAAAATTCAATCAAAAGAACATTAAAGATTCAAACACTCTAAGTTGAGAATTTTATCACGGAAACATAGGTCTTTTCCCTTCTCTTAAGTAATCACCTTTCAATCAAAATCAACAAGATTTGACATCCTCACTAAGGATTCACTCTATCCACTCAAAGTGTTTAGGGTTTAAGAATTTAGCACTCTTTAGTCAATCCTGAAAAGTTATTACCATATGCTTGTAAGAAAATCAAATCTCCACCACTATATATTGATATGACACATTGATCAAAAGGTCTTTCAATGGTTGTAATGGGGCTTTGGTTAGGGGTGTTGTCACAAGCTGAAAAGAAAGGGTTAGAATCGAGATTGAATTGAAAAATCATCTAGCTATAAAAATCTCTATCACTAGAACATATTCCTCGACCTAAGCCTTATGAAGATATCATTCTGTATTTGATAGCTTCTAATAGAGATATGCAAAAATATTAACTATAACATGAATTACACTGAATTAATTGTATATATGTTTTTTTTTACTTTTTTTAGAGCAAGTCAAATCGAATACAATAAATTGAATATTTACAACTTTACAAACTCGAAAAGAGAGTAAAGCTAGATAATAATTCAACTCAAATCTTGACAAAAATAGGGATCAAATTAATTGAATGGAATTCAACAAAAATGGGTTATGGGTTAATATTAGAGGTAAGTCAAAAAATGGGTTGTTAGGCTCAATGGGGTTTACTAGGGGTTAATTTATGGAGGTAGGCTTTTATGGAGTAAGTGGGTTAGATCCTAGGTGCCTTTATCATCTCAATATATCAAATCAATGATGTGGTCTCGACATGTATAATCGAAGCAAGTTCTAGAATAACAAATTAGTATTGACTCACTCAAAGTAATAATAAAAGTGAGCATGAAAGAATGTATACTCAAAAGGCTCAAAAATCTCACTAGAATTATGGCTTTTGATGTCAATCCTGTGAATTTCAAATCTCAAGATAACACTTAAAATTAGGGAAAATAACCTAGAAAAAAAATTAAATCCTCAAAAATTTCAACTTATCATGCTTGATTCCCTAATGTTTTCAAGTTTGAATAATCAAAGTATAAGCACCTATGTCTTAATTCTCAACATATCAATAAAAATCATAAATCAATCAGAATTAATTCCTAATATGAGATTGAAGATAATGCAAAGAGTGAAAGTGATAATTCGAAATTTTGAGAACAATGTAAAATGTTAGTTTGAAAAATTTTCAGGGGTTTCAAAGAGAATGCAATAACTGAAAGTAAGTTTCCCCCCCACACTTAAGATGTACATTGCCCTCAATGTAAAAATATAACATTAATAGCAAAAGAAGCACAAGATCATAAGTTGGGGAGAGAAGTAAAACTCCCTAACTATTGGATGGAACCCTTGAATTGTGAAAGTTGTCTTGGAGGAAGGAATACTTGAAGTTCATGATTTTTAAACTACGATAGCACTTAAGGGATTTTAGGTATTTCAGGATTAGAACAATTACTCGTTAGGAAATAACCGATATAAAATAACTGAAATAACATAAACTAGTTCTGAGAATACTAAAATTCAAATAAAGAAAAAGATAAAATAAAATAAAATGGAAAAACAAAAAATCCCAGGGATTTTGGCGCACCTAACTCAAGACACACGCCCATGTTGCAAGGGCGTGTTGAGGCACAAGGCCATGTCGCACGGCTGTATCCTTCGATGTTCGCTTCTCCCACGGTCGTGTATGGGGTCACACGCCCATGTTGAAATTGATAGTGTTGGCCACGGCCATATCGCACGGCCGTGGCTATTTATCGTAGCCCGTGCCTTAGGGAAAATTTTACCCAGCTTGTACATGGCCAAGTTGCACGACCGTGTCTCTGCTCAAAGTGTACACACGGCTTGAGGCACGCCCATGGGCGTGGCCATGTGGTCCTAAATTTTTGCATTAATAAAATCAAAAATAAAAGAAAAGTTACTAAGTTAGTGCTCGGGTTGCCTCCCGAGAAGCGCTTATTTAGAGTCTAAGCTTGACTCTACCTAGATGTATCACAGAGGGAATTTATGGAGCTGAAGCTCCTCCCTGTTATCTTTAAAATTCTCACCTCTATAGTGTTTAAGCCTATGGCCGTTTAACTTGAAAGTAGCGTGGTTAGTGTGAGTTACCTCAATGGTGCCGTAGAGAAAAACTTTCATTACCGTGAAGTATGGTGTATCATTTGTATGTTCTTTCGAGTTTAAGGTTCGAGGATTGTCGTCCCTTAAAATTACCTTATCCCCTATCTTGAACTGATTCGTTTGTTTCTGTGGGTCATCTTGGTGTAGCGCTGGGTTGGTGTGGCATATTTTGGATCTTTCCTGATAGTTCAGTCACTCATCTAGTTCCTTGATCTAAAGTATTCGCTTTTTGGGTGCATATCCCTCGTATGGACTTGTCTGTTGGTTGGTTGCCTCTATGTAGAGTGTATCCTGCATAGAAGATTGGGTGGTGAGTTCAGTGTTTTTACAAGGACTCGTAGCTATAATATTATTTGTTGTCTTAATCGAGTTTTGAGCTTGTAAAGTGACTGTGTCATGACCTACACGTAATGTGAGTTCGCCTGTTTCTAAATCAATTTTTGTCCTAGCGATTGCTAAAAAGGGTCGCCCTAGAATTAGGGGTACATTATTGTCCTCATCAATATCTAAAACAACGAAGTCAACTGGGAATATGAATTTATCAATTTTGACAAGTACATCTTTAATTATTCCCTTAGGTGCCCTAATAGTTTTGTCAGCTAGTTGAATGCTCATCTTGGTTTTCTTAGGGTTTCCAAGACCTAGTTGTTTAAACAGTTTATACGGCATAACATTTATACTAGCCCCTAAATTAGCTAAAGCATTTTTGGCATCTACGTTACCAAGTAAACAAGGAATACTAAAACTCCCTCAATCTGTTAGTTTGGTTGGCAATTTGTTCTGTAGAATAGCTGAGCATACTGCACTTAGTTCCACATGAGGTTTCTCATCTAGCTTCCGCTTATTTGTTAAGAGTTCTCTTAAGAATTTAACAACGTTTGGCATCTGCAAAATTGCTTCAACAAATGGTAAGTTAATATGTAATTTCTTTAAAAGTTTAAGAAACTTACAAAATTTCTCATCTGTGTGATCTTTCTTTAGCGCAATTTGGGTATGAGATACGAGGCTTGTGTTCTTTGATGTCTGGCTTGTTATTGCTTACCTCTAACTTACCTTTACTCGCCTCAGGCTACTCACATAACTTTGGGTCAGTTTTGGTTAACGCCTCTTTATCTATTGTGTCTATGGCATGAAGTTGTTCTTTAGGGTTGGTCTCAGTGTTACTTGGTAGTCCATCTTGTGGTCTTTCTGATATTAACTTTGTGAGTTGACCAATTTGATTCTCAAGTCCTTCAATCAATGCTTGTTGGTTCTTTAATGCCGTCCCAGTGTTTTGAAAACGAGTTTCTGACATTGCCATGAATTTGGTGAACATCTCTTCAAGATTTGGCTTTTTCTCCTGCTGTGGTGTTGGTTGCTAAAATCCCGAAGGGGGTTGTTGTCTTTGATTCCTTTGTCCTCCCCAAGAAAAATTGGGGTGGTTCCGCCAACCTACATTATATGTGTTACTATAAGAATTATTTTGAGATCTAAAATTATTGCCCATATAATTGGCTTGCTCCGTTTCTGTGCCGTAAGATGAACAGTCTGGAGTAAACATATTTCCTGGCGTTGCGTCGTATTGCATCACTTGTTATGCCTGCGTAGAACCAACAAAATTATCAAACTTTTTATTTAGAAGATCTACTTGGTTAGTAAGCATAGTGACAGCATCAACTCTTGCGGCTTTTGTCAGTTTTGTCCTCATGACTTGCCACTGATAGTTATTCAGTGACATCTCTTCTATAAACTCATAAGCTACTTCGGGTGTTTTATTGTTGATTGTTCCTCCTGCGGCTACGTAGATCATTTGCCTTGTTGAAGGATTCAAACCGTTGTGAAAGGTTTGAACTTGTAACCATAGGGGTAATCTGTAACACCCCAAACCCGGCCTAGACGCTACGACCAGATCTGGTGTGTCACACGATCCTAAAACTAAGTTTACGGCCCCTTTTAGACTTGTTGTGTCTTAAGTGAGGTTTGAATCAAAAGAGTAAGTTTGTTAAAACCAGTTTATTAATCCTTCAAGTTATCCATATTATTCACACGTTGAGTTTTAAAAACGTTCTTTAGATTTTGAAACCAGCGCAGCCTAAACTAGCGATTCTATAAAATGTAATTTAATCATCAAAGAAAATTAAACCAAATAAAAAACTTAGACAGCGGCCTTATTACAAAATAAAACCCAAAAATAACTTAATAATAAAATACTTTAAACAAAATGAAAACCAGTTCTGCAGATGCTGTGGCCACTCCGAATCTCTCGCAGCTCCAAGCCCGCTATGGTTGAGTGTTACCTGCAGAGGTTAAATAAAAAGGGGGTGAGTTTGACAACTCAGTGTGCAACATTATCTCAACCATAGGCCAAAACAGATCAAGCCTCAGAATCAGATTAGTTGGCCTTGGCCCATTACAGAAATCAGGTTAAGCTCGTAGGCCCATAACAGATACAGATCAGATATAATATGCAAATAGAAAACCCAACCCAGATCCATCCATAACACCCCCGTACCAGCCTTACACCATGTGGGGAGACTACTCGACCCACCCAACCGCTACACACCACAGATAATTGCAGCGAAGCTGCCAGATATAATTTGCAGCGAGGCTGCCAGATATTGTGACGAGGTCACCAGATACAGATATTGTGGCGAGGCCACCAGATTTGCAGCGAGGCTGCCAGATAATAATGTGACAAAGTCACCAGATTGCAGCGAGGCTGCCAGATAATAATGTGACAAAGTCACCAGATTGCAGCGAGGCTGCCAGAACGCTTCCTCCATCATAAACCCATGCCCCATGCAACATAAGAATATAAATACTAGCATGCAACATATAACATCTCATGCATCAGATATGCTCACATTAAATGGTAACTCATGCAGATACATAAAATCATACATTTCATACAGAATTGACCCTAGGGGTATAATAGTCTTTTTACACCTAGGGGTATTTTGGTAATTTTCCATATTTAAGGGTATTTTAGTCCTTTTTCATATTTTCAGAGATTTTGTGCAAATCCAATAAATTATCAGCCCCCATATAACCACGGAAGTCGATTTAAGCCAAATTTCCAATTTTGCCCTTTTTAGCCTAAAACCCCTAATGGGCCTTACTATGTCCAATATCGTCTCAAACCCGTTAAGCCCAATTTTAGGTTTTAGTTTACCAACTTAACCATGTTTTTATTATTCATGTTACCAGAAAGTCTTTAACGATCATTTTCCGATTTAGGCTCGGAAGCCCACTGGGCCCATCTTGGCCCTTCACAGCCCAACTTACCAAAACGTTCAGAATTACTCCTTCTGCAAATCCTTCACTACCGAATTCATGACTAACCCCAATGGAGTAAACGATTACTCTAAAGTTTTACACGAGTGCGTTTTCGGTCGCTTTCCACCAGTTGTCGGTCACTTTATGGCTATTTCGGCTTTTACCGCTTTGGTCTAAAAGTTGGGATTAGTTACACACCTGATTACGACGAACGATGACGATATCTGCTCCAACTCAATCCTATATTCGATTAGTAAAACATTAGACCACGAATCAATGATAACTAAATTTAACATACTCTTACCATATTCGGGCATCCATGAACAAGGCCCTAAATCCTTACCTTTGCTGAAGTTGATATCCAAATCTGGATCCGGACGCTCCACTAATCCAAGCCCTTAGTCAGCAGCCTTTAACCCTTACAAGCACAGAGTAAAATAATTGGTAACAGCCCCTTAAAGCCTTAGGCACTATTTCGACAGCCTCCCTAAACACATAGGGATTCCAACTTTTCCAAATCCCAAAAATAAGAATAGATCACAGTCAAGTCATTCATATCACCAACTTATATCCACGGTCAAACTAGCCCAATCATCACACAAGTTAGTCATTTACCCACGAGGGGCAAAACAGTCATTTAACACCCTAGGGGCAAAACGGTAATTTTACCCCATAGGGGTGTCTTGGTAATTCTACCCTACAGGGGTATTTTGGTAAATTCACAAACCGAGGGTAAAATAGTAATTTTACAAATCAGGGGTAAAAATAGTAATTTTACAAATCAGGGGTAAAATAGTAATTTTACAAATCAGGGGTAAAACGGTAATTTACAAATCACGGGTAAAATGGTAATTTTACAAATTAGGGGTAAAATGGTAATTTTACAAATCAAGGGTAAAATGGTAATTTTACAAATTAGGGGTAAAATGGTAATTTTACAAATCAAGGGTAAAATGGTAATTTTACAAATTAGGGGTAAAATGGTAATTTTACAAATCAATGGTATGTCTGTCATTTTACAAATCGAGTGTACTTCTGTAATTGTACAAATCAAGGGTAATTCGATAATTTTATAAATCGGGATATTTCTTGTAATTTTACAAATCGAGGGTAATTCGGTAATTTTGTAAACCAAGGTATTTCAGTAATTTTGTAAACTACAGCATTTCTAAACAGAGATAACAATGCGAATGGGCCTAGGGGCCATTGTCAGCCCAAATGGGCCCACACGCTCGTGTGGCCCTTTTAGCCTAAATCTAGCCACAGATATGAGATTCACCTAATCTAGCCCAACATTTACTATACAATCAAACAACTTATCCAATTGGGCCCGCAGGCCCATTGGGCCCACATGGCCTCTTCGGCCCATCGCAGCCCGAAGTAGCCGTCCTACCGCTAGAGCAGTGAGAAATACACACCTGATAGGAGGCTGAAGTTAATCCGCGCTCCAAACACTCTTAGCCGATGCCCAACCCAAACGGGCACGCCATAAAGCGAAAGGGATCAGCCAAGAAGGCTGTGCCTACTCTCCTCCTAGTTTGCTCTATTTAAAGCTAGCTCCTCACCTGCTCTCATGTTAGCTTTCCGATGTGGGATTCTCCATCAATCCCCCTAAAATTAAAGCATTAGCAAAATAATCAACCTTTGCGTCCAACGGGATTCGAACCAAAGTCCTCTCAATAGTCATGTCAAGGGACCACCACTTGGACACAAGCTCTTTTTGTGTCATAAGTCCAACACATATAACTTTAAAGCTCACCTACTTGCTTCCAGATTTATTTAAAAGAAAAACCAAAATAAATTGCAAGAGCCAAGACTTGAACCTTAGACCCTTTGCTTCCTTGTCCTTTAAGTGGCGCTACTTTGCCACTACACCACACTCCTTTTTTTGTGTCTTATTACACACATAATTCCTTACAACTCCTCTTTTCCAAGTCCTCTATTCCTTAAGTCCAAAAATCCAAGAATTCTCCGGGTTTTTAACCAACACTTGGGCCTTCCATAGGCCCAATAACACACTCCAAACACGAATTATACATCCATATATCAAAATTTCAACATTACACCAAATATCACAAAAATCTCGGAAATCCAGAAATTAGCCCAAGACTTTTCCCCACACTATGAATCCTTCACAGTTCACTAAAATACCACATTAACCCATAAATAATAACCTTCCATAACAGAATTCAACACATCAATAATTTTATTTCGAACTATCTCACACCCGTACCCAGGCCCAAGGCCCAATACTTCTAGGCCCAAATTCAGGGTGTTACATAATCCATGATGAGGGCATCTTCTCAAAAGATCCTTGTATCTCTCCTAGGTATCGTAAAGTGTTTTTAAATCCATCTGCAAAAAAGAAGAGATATCATTCGTAATCTAGCTGTTTTAGCTGGAGGACAATATTTTAGTAAAAATTTCTCAGTCATCTATTCCCATGTAGTGATTGATCCTCATGGTAGAGAATTCAACCATTGTTTAGCTTTATTCCTTAGAGAAAAAGGAAATAATTAGAGACGAATGGCGTCATCAGAAACACCATTTATTTTGAACGTATCGCACAATTCCAAAAAGTTGGCTATGTGTGAATTTGGATCTTCATCCTGTAAACCATCAAACTGCACAAATTGCTGTATCATCTGAATAGTGTTAGGTTTTAATTCAAAATTATTAGCAGTAATAGCAGGTCTAATAATGCTAGTTTGAGTACTAGCCAAACTAGGTTTAGCATAATCATACACAGTGCGAGGCGCTTCAACTGGTTCTGCGGGTAATGCTGGAGGTGGTTGAATGTTTTGATTTGCTTCCATTTCTTCCGTAGATTCAGGTTCTTGTTCTTGGTCTTGTTCTAGATAATGTAGGCTTCGTTTGATCTCTCTGCGAGTTTTGCAAACTGTCGCTTCTAAATCTTCGTCAAAAAGTAGTGGTCCTCCTGGGTTTCTTCTAGTCATAAACTAGAGATGCCTAGAAGGGAAAAAGCAAAGAAAATAAAATAAAATAAAATAAAATAATATAATATAAATAAAAAGCTGAAAATAAATAAAAATAGTAATGGCTAAAGTAATAGAAATTGAGTTTTCGTAATATTTTAGTTCCTCGGCAACGGCGCCAAAAACTTGATATCGCGTGATATATAGTAATAAAATTTATAAAAATTGATCACACCAAAAACTAACTAATATTATGATTTTAAGGCAAGCGCACCTATCGAACAGTAGTATAGTTTAGCGGCAAGACCGAGTTATCATACCCAAGGGAACCAAAAGTACTAGTACTTACTTCCTTTCTATTATCTAACCTAAAAGTAAAAGAGGTTTGTATGAAACTAATTCTAAAACTAAACTAAGAATGCACAAAAAGTAAATTGGGGAAAAACTCTAGAGAAAAGCTAATTGATATGGGCAATACTCAAGGAAGAATCCACCTAGACTTCACTTGTTATTAACTTCTTGAACTAGACGATTTCTTTACTTGACTTGATTCGTAGAGATCCCTAACTTATGTTAATACCTCCGTCGAGGATAAGAACAACTAATCCTAGGCTAATTAACTAAAATCTCTTTCTAGTTAAAACCCCTAGTCTTGCATTAACTCGATCTATGGATCGCTCTATTAGGTTTGACCCTAATCCGGTAGATTTATGTTGCCCTATGTCTAGGGTTGCATGCAACTCCACTTAATTATGGTAGATCTACTCTTAAAACAGGGACTTTTGCTCCTCTGCCTAAGCACATCAGTTTCTTGACTTAATACCTAGGATTATTAAACCAAGAATTAAAAACACATAATTAAGAACAATTCAAGTATTTATCATATAATTCAAGAATGAATAATAACAAAGTCTGTCTTAGGTTTCATCCCCTAAAGTATTTGAGGGGTTTAGGTCATAATTAATAAAGAAAACATCTCAGAAGAAATAAGATACCAAAACATAAAGAACCCAAAAACCCCTGAAGGAATTTAGGGAGATCCTTTGTCTTGATGTAGAATTTTGGCTTCTGGGATAAATCAATCGGCTTCCCTTGGAGTAATCCCTTGCTTCCACTCCTTGTGTTGACAGAAAGAAGGGCTCCTTTTGGGAGAAAAGAGTACTCCCTTAGTGGGAAATAAGCACACCCTTGAAGTTGCCTCCTAGGGTCTTTATATAGAGTTTAGAATGACTTTCTTAGCCCCAAGTATCCCTTTTCAAGTAGAATTGGACTTTCTCATGATAGTGATACGCCCGTGTGCCACACCTGTTTGGATAGATAAGAGGCCACGTGTGGGCCTGTTGATGGCGGCACGGCCGTGTGGTCTGGCCGTGCTTGTCGAGGTTAGGCCATGTTGGACTTTATGTGGCACGGCCGTGTGCCATGGCCGTGTGGTGAATACCTGGGCTGTGTCGTTTTCTCATTTTGTCCTATTTTCTCCGTTTTTGACCTGTTTCTCATTCTTTTCTCTTCCCTATGCTCTCCTGAGTATAAGACATGAAATAGAAGGATTAAGAGCACCAATACTCACAAATTTAGTGACAATTCATCCAAAATATAGGCTAAGCATGAGGTAAAAATATGTATAATTTATCGTTTATCAGTATGATTTTGCTAAACCCAATTTGGCTAGTACTGAAACTAGTATCATTAGGCCCATTATTGCTACAAATAATTTTGAACTGAAACCTAACACTATTCAGATGATACAACAGTTTGTTCAGTTTGATGGTTTGCAAGATGAAGATCCTAACTCTTATTTAGCCAATTTCTTGAAATTTTGCAACACATTTAAAATAAATGGCATTTCTGATGATGCCATTCGTCTTCGGTTATTCCCATTCTCCTTGTGAAATAAAGTTAAACGGTGGTTAAATTCTTTACCACGAGGGTCTATCACTGCATGGGAACAAATGATTGAAAAATTTTTGCTCAAATATTTTCCGCCGGCTAAAACAGTAAAATTAAGGAATGATATCTCTTCATTTGTGCAGATGGATTTAGAAACACTTTACGATGCTTGGGAGAGATACAAGGACCTATTGAGAAGGTGCCCTCACCATGGGTTACCTCTATGGTTACAAGTTCAAACCTTTCACAACGGTTTGAATTCATCGACGAGGCAAATGATCGATGCAGCCGCCGGTGGAACAATCAACAACAAAACACCAGAAGCAGCTTACGAGTTCATAGAAGAGATGTTACTGAATAACTATCAGTGGCAAGTCATAAGAATAAAACCGCAAAAAGTTACCGGAGTTTTTAATATTGATGCAGTCACCATGCTTTCTAATCAGGTAGAACTTCCTAATAAAAAGATTGATAATTTTGTTGGTTCTACGCAGGTACACCCAGTGATGCAATGCGACTCCAACTAAGGAAACATGTACAATCCCGATTACTCCTCCTATGGACATGGCATAGAAACCGAGTAAGCCAACTAAATGGGTAATAATTCTAGATCCCAAAATAACCCTTATAGTAATACTTACAATGCAGGTTGGAGGAACCACCCAAATTTCTCATGGGGAGGACAAGGAAATCAAAGCCAACCACCTCCTCCGGGATTTCAACAGCCACCGTTCCAACAAGAGAAAAAGCCAAACCTTTAAGAGATGCTCACAAAATTTATCACTGTGTCAGAAACCCATTTCTAGAACACCGATACGGCACTCAAGAACCAGCAAGCATCCATTCAAGGGCTTGAAACTCAAATAGGCCAGCTCGCTAAGCTAATTTCTGAAAGACCATAAGGTGGGTTACCAAGCAACACCGAGACTAACCCTAAGGAGTAATTTAATGCCGTGGAAACAATAGATGAGGAAGGGTTAACCAAAACCAACCCAGAGCCATGTAAGGAGACTGTGGTAAGTAAAGGTAAGGATGAGGTAAGTCCCAAAGAAGTAGTTGTCAAAAAGTATAAGCCTCGTATCCCGTACCCAAATGCCCTAAGGATAGACCGTACAGACGAGCAATTCGGTAAATTCCTTAAACTTTTAAAGAAATTAGATATTAACTTACCATTTATTAAAGCTCTTTTGTAGATGCCAAACATCGTAAAGTTTTAAAGAGAACTACTGACGAACAAACGAAAGCTAGATGAGACATATCATATGGAACTGAATGCAGTGTGCTCAGCTATTTTACAGAATAAGCTGCCCAACAGACTAAAAGATCTAGGGAGTTTTACAATTCCTTGTTTACTTGGTAGTTTAGACATCAAAAATGCTTTAGTTGATTTAGGGGCTAGTATTAATGTAATGCCTTATAAATTGTTTAAACAACTAGGTCTCGGGAAACCAAAACAAACTAACATGAGCATCCAATTGGCTGATAAAACCATTAGATTTCCTAAGGGCATAATTGAAGATGTGCTTGTCAAAATTGATAAATTTATATTCCCAGTCGACTTTGTTGTTCTAGACATTGAAAAAGATAGTAATGTACCCATAATTCTAGGGCGACCCTTTTTAGCAACTGCTAGAACAATAATTGATATAGGCAGAGGCGAGCTTACACTTCGTGTAGCTGATGACAAAGTTACTTTACAAGCTCGAAACTTGAATAAGATTTTGATGATAAAAATATTTTTACAAGTCCTTGTAATAAGAATGATCTCACCGTTCAACCTTCTTCGCAGGAAACAGTTCACATACGGGTGACCCGACCACAGATGAGTCCATCCAAGGGAAACACACATGAAAAATGAATGCTCCAGATTGAGGAACTAGATGAGTGGCTGAACTATCAACAAGAAAAGGCCAAAATATGCCACCCCAACCCAGAGCATCACCAAGACGACCCTAAGGTAAAAACAAATCAATTTAAGGTAGGAGATAAGGTATTCTTAGAGGAGGAAGATACTTGAATTTCGAATGCAAAACTTCATATAGGTGACATACCTCCGTTCACGGTAATGAAAATCTTTCTTTATGGTACAGTTGAGATAACACACAAGACACTCAACACTTTCAAGGTAAATCATACTCGACTCAAACCTTATGTTGATAAAACATTCGAAAGTAGGATAGAAGAGTCTCAACTCTTCAAACCACCGTGACCAAACAAGTTTGAGAAAAGTCGAGCTTAGACTATAAACAAGCGCTTCTCGGGAGGCAACTCGAGCACTGACATAGTAAAGTTCTTTTATTTAAGTTCTTTAATCCATCAACTAACCCTTTGAATGCAAATTTTTTAAGCCACACGGCTATGCCCATGGGCGTGCCTAAGGCTGTGTGGACACCATGGGCAAAGACACGGCCGTGCAATATGGTTGTGTATGAGTAGGGTAAGATTTTCCCGACACACGGGCTATGACAACTAGCCACGGCCGTACGAGGTGGTCGTGGCCAATCCTAACAAATCAACATGGGCATGCGACAAGCCCGTGCCTTGAGGCCGTGGTCGATCATGTTAATTTAACATACGAATACAACATGCCCGTGTCTCCACCCGTGGTTGAACGTGCCAATCCGTACACGGGAGTGTGACCCACTACATGGGCATGAGAGAAGCGAACATCGAAGGACACAGCCATGCGACACGGCCGTGCGACACGGCCGTGTGACACGGCCGTGTGTCCCCACACGCCCTAGGAACACAGGCGTGTGCCACGACTCAGGCGCACCAAAATCCTCAAATTTTGAACCACACGGGCTAAATCCAATTCACACGGGCGTGTGACATGCCTGTGTGACCCAAAGTCCTATATAAACCCTCACTATTCATCTTCTTCTCCACTAAAACCCTAAAAATTCCTCCACCCAAAACCCGCACCAGCCCTCTCTAGCACAACCGCCGACCTCACCGCGCCACCACGCCTATGCAAGCACAACCACAACCGTGTTCCGCTCCTAACCTCACATTTTTTGTTCCTCTTTCTCACTTTTCTCATAATTATTAATGCTTTTAATTATTTATCTATTCATGATTTCATTCTTTTAGGTTGTTTACATTATTCTTGATAATATTGTCATACATTTTTCATGGTTAATCTAGAATACTCATTATGCCACTTTGAATCATTCTCTTGCTACCACTTTTAACTATCTCATGCAATTGGCTTTAGACATACATTGATTATAAAAACCCACTAGAGCAACCATTGTTTTCATTATTGTTGCTTAGGATGAATTTAATATGGTATCTAGGTTAGTGAAATTACCCTTTGCATAAAGCACTTAGTAATTCCTGATTAAGCCTAATTTGTCGTTTAGTACTTTATGAGTATCCATAATTTAGTCCTTTCTTTTTCTATTTTATTTCAGGTAAAATGTCGTCTTCAAAAGGGAAGAAAGCTGCCATCCCCACTTCTAAAAAGTGAAAGGGGCCCGGTGGGTCCTCTTCCAAAGCCATAATAGAAATCTGCCATCCCTTTCTCCAATTTCCGTAAAACTCCCAGGAGGAACTATTCTAAATTTTAAGGGCGAGACCACTCAGAATGGGGAGATGCATCGATTGGGCTGCACTAGAGCAGGTCTAACTAGCAGACACGGTTCGGGCCTTATTAACGATGGATCTGTGGGACCAATTTTTCCAAATCGTGAAGCCCACTTACCTTGAGCTCACCCTAGAGTTCTGCTCCACGTTCCATCTCCAAACAGTCATGACCCGACACGATGACCTAGGGATGATCCAATTTCGCCTTGGAGGCATCGTTCAACAACTTAGTGTATCAAAATTTGGTACCGCACTGGGTCTGTACACCAAGCAGTTTTTGGAGGAGGAAGACCTCTCAGAGCTTCACCGCCGCATCTACTTTTCACCGTCTAAATGTTGGCAAGCCCTGGTTCCTGTTTTGGCCACTTATAATCCCAGCCGCTTTAAAGCGACAGCTCTCACCCCCTTTTTAAGGTACCTTCATTCCATACTAGCACATATATTGACAGGCAAGCGAGAGGGCATTGGTGTCGTCAACACTCACGACGCCTATTTCTTGTGGAGCATGGCGTACGCACACGTGCTCGATCTTGCATACTTCATCGCCTATGCCATCCAGCACCAGACGGAGTGGCACCGGAAGGGGAGCGATCTCGATAGGCCCATACGTGACCCGCCTGGCACGCTACTATGGCCTCTTCAACACAGTGGCCCAAACATCCTCATACACCTTGATCGGCCAGATGTACCCACAGGGCATCCAGAGCATGCTTTACATGAGGATGATTCAGCGCCAACACGAGACTAATCCTCCACAATACCACCTATTCCAGGGTACCGAGTAGGAAGACCTAACAGACATTCCTGATGATGTCCCACCACAAGAGCAGGCACCGACTGAGCCACCACCTACTCACCGTCCAATTCATGCGGCAGCTTCAGGCTACGTCACTTCTGAGCAGTTCGCCTAATTCCAGCAACAATGTTTTCAACGCTTTGATCACATTGATGCTACTTTAGCTCAGATTTGTCAGCACCTTCATCTTGCACAGCCATCCCCATCTCACGAACCATCTGAAAATTAGGACTCATGAGTCCTTTTATCTTCTCTTTTATTTTCATTTTTATCTTTCCTTTTTCTTTTATTTTATCCTTTTCATTATTTGAATTTTAGTATTTTCAGAACTTAGTTTATTTTATTTCAATTATTTTATATTGGCTATTTCCTAACGAGTACATTTTGCAAATCCAAATTCCCTGAAATTGATAAATGATATCGCAGTTTCAAAAGAGCTTTACAGCTCAAATC
This sequence comes from Gossypium stocksii, assembly GCA_020496765.1. Taxonomy (NCBI): domain Eukaryota; kingdom Viridiplantae; phylum Streptophyta; class Magnoliopsida; order Malvales; family Malvaceae; genus Gossypium; species Gossypium stocksii. The sequence goes on from CM035621.1 coordinate 105,279,798, forward strand.
CATATCTAATGGGAAAACCCTGCCATGACTACTGGTTCCTACACGACAACGACCATAGCCACCACGACCCCGATCATCATATCCTTTTGGCATGGAAATTGTGGATAAACACCCTTCCCTACAAATCTTCACACCCAGCTCAAGGAATTCATCCAATATCCAGGGAGTTCCACTTCTCTCCCTATCTTATGATTTTATGCTTCTATTGCTACTAATGTTATCTTTGTACATTGAGGGCAATGTACATCTTAAGTGTGGGGGGAATTCACTTTCATTCTTTATTTTATTTTTGAACCCCTGAAAATTTGTGCCACTAACTTGTTGCATTGTTCTCAAATTTTGAATTTTGACTTTCACTCTCTGCATTATTCTCAATCCCTTATTGAAATGAATTCTAATTGATTTATGATTTTTATTGATATGTTGAGAATTAAGACATATGTATTTATTCTTTGATTATTCAAACTTTAAGACATTAGAGAATCAAGCATGATAAGTTGAAATTTTTGAGAATTTAAAGTTTTTCTAGATTGTTTTCCCTAATTTTAAGTGTTATCTTGAGATTTGAAATTCGCAGGATTGACATCAAAGGCTATAATTCTGGTGAGATTTTTGAGCCTTTTGAGCATGCATCCTTTCGTGCTCACTTTTATTGTTGCTTTGAGTGAGTCAATACTGATTTGTTATTCTAGAACTTGATTCGATTATACATGTCGAGACCATATCATTGATTTGATATATCGAAATGATAAAGGCACCTAGGTTTTAACCCACTTACTCCATAAAAGCCTACCTCTATAAATTAACCCCTAATGAACCCCATTGAGCCTAACAAACTATTCCTTGACTTACCTTCAATATTAACCTATAACCCATTTTTTGTTGAATTCCCTTCAATTATTTTGATCCCTATTTTTATCGAGATTTGAGTTGAATAATTATCTAGCTTTATTCCCCTTTTCAGTTTGTAAAGTTTATAAATATTAAATTTGTTGTTAATTGATTTGTTCTTAAAAAAAAATGTAATTCAAAGTTTTGCATATTTCCCTGTAATTTTTGAGCTCTTGTTCTTAAATGATGTCATCTAAAAGGCTTTATTCTTGGAATATGTTTGGCGTGATAGAGATTTTTCTAGTTAGATGATTTTTCAATTCAATCTCAATTCTAACCTTCTTTTTCAGCTTGTGACAACACCCCTAACCAAAGCCCCATTACAACCCTTGAAATACCTTTTGATCGATGTATCATGTCAATATATAGCGGTGGAGATTTGATTTTCATGCAAGCTTATGGTAATAACTTTTCATGTTGACTAATGAGTGCTTAATTTTTGAACCCTAAACACTTCGAGTGGATAGAGTGAATCTTTAGTGAGGATGTCAACTCTTGTTGATTTTGAGTTCAAGGTAATTACCTAGAAGAAGGGAGAAAACTTATGTTTCTGTGATAAGATTCTCAACTTAGATTGTTTGAGACTTTAATTTTCTTTCGGTTCAATTTTCGAGGTATGATTACTAGTGGATTAGTTTGAAACATTATTGATAAGGATTATAAGTTGAGAAGAATGATTTTTAATTGTGAATTGAAATTTTGCTTGAGGACAAGCAAAGGCTTAAGCATGGGGGCATTTGATAAATAGTAAATTATACATATTTTTACCTCATGCTTAGCCTAATTTTTGGATGGATTATCATTGAATTTGTGGAATTTGGTGCTCCTAATCCTTTTATTTCATGCTTTATACTTAGGTGAGCATAAGGAAGAGAAAAGAGCAAGGAACGGGCCAAAAATGGGCAAATTAGGTTTAAATCAATAATCAACATGGCCTGGAAGTTCGTCACACGAGCGTGGCACACGGCTGTGCCACATTAACAGGCCCGAGCACGGCCTTAACATCAACTCACACGGGCGTGTCCCTGTCGTGATGAAGTTCAATTTCACTCAAAAAAGGCTACTTAGGAGCTAATAAAGACATTCTAAACTCTATATAAAGACCCTAGGAGGTACCTCCAAGGGTGTACATTATTCCCGCCAAGACGGGGAGTTGATGGCAGGGAATTACTCGAAGGAAAGCTGATTGATCCATCTCAGAAGCCAGGATCTACATCAAGACAGAGGATCTCCCTTCTATCCTTTCAGGAGTTTTGGTTTTTCTTATATTTTGTTATTTTATGTATTCTGAGATGTTTCTTTTTATAATTATGAACTAAAACCCCAAATATCTAAGGCGGATGAAACCTAAGACGAATCTTGTTATTGTTATCTGAACTATATGATAAATATTTGATTTGTTCTTAATTGTGTTTTTAACTCTTGAATTGATATTTCCAGGATATTAATTTAAGTCGAATATGCTTATACAGAGGAGCAAAAGTCCCTGTATAGGAGTAGATCCAAGACAATTAAGCGGAGTTGATCACAATCCTAGACATAGGACGACGAAAATCTGTCATATTAGAGTCAAATCTAATATGGGGATCCATAGATCGAGTTAATGCAAGACTAGGGGTTTTAATTAGAAAGAGATTTTTATAGTTAGATAATTTTTCAGTTCAATCTTGATTCTAACCCTCTTTTTCAGCTTGTGACCACACCCCTAACCAAAGCCTCATTACAATCATCTAAAAACCTTCTGATCGTTGTGTCATCTTAATCTATAGTGGTGGAGATTTGATTTTCATGCAAGCTTATGGTAATAACTCTTCATGTTGACTAATGAGTGCTAAATTTCTAAACCCTAAACACTTTGAGTGAATAGAGTGAATCTTTAGTGAGGATGTCAACTCTTGTTGATTTTGAATCCAAGGTAATTACTTAGAAGAGGGGAGAAAACCTATGTTTCCGAGATAAAATTCTCAAGTTTGATTGTTTGAGACTTTGATATTTTTTCAGTTGAATTCTTAATGTATGATTACTCATTGATTAATTCAAAACATTATTAATAAGAATTATAAGTTGAGAAGAATGATTTTTAATTGTGAGTTAAGGATTTTGCTTGAGGACGTGTAAAGGCTTAAGTGTGGGGGTATTTAATAAACCATAATATATACATATTTTTATCCCATATTTGGCACATTTATTGATGAATTATTATTGAATTTGTGGAATTTGATGTACCTAATACCTTAATTTCATGTTTTATACTTAGGTGAGCATAGAAAGGTGAAAAGAACGAGAAACAGGCCAAAAACGGAGAAAATGGGCCAATGTGAGAAATTAACACGTCCTGGAGTTCCTCACACAGGCACACCACACGCCCGTGCCTATTTACCAGACCTGAACATGGCTTGAACCTGAATCACACGGGCGTGTCCCTGTTGTGATGAGTTTTAGTTTCACGAGGAAAAGGCTACTTAGGTGCTAAGAAAGGTATTTCAGAGTCTATATAAACACCCTAGGAGAGGACTAAGGGGACACACATAGTAGAAAGCAAGGAATTACTTAAAGAAAGGCAATTGATTCATCTCAGAAGCTAGAATTCCCTTCAAGACTGAAGATTTTCCTTTAATTTCTTTCAGGGGTTTTAGGGTTTCTTTATGTTTTGTTATTTTCCTTATTTTCAGATGTTCTTATTTATAAACATGTACTAAATCCCTCAAATACCTGAGGGGATGAAACCTAAGACGGATCTTGTTATTATTTTCTAAATTATATGATAAATAAATGGTTTGTTCTTAATTGTGTTTTTAATCATTGTGTTAATATTCTAGGATATTAATTCAATTTGAATGTGCTTATTTAGTGGAGCAAAAGTCCCTACTTAAGAGTAGATCCAACATAATTAAGTGGAGTTGATCTCACTCCTAGACATAGGACGACGTAAATCTACCGAATTAGAATCAAATCTAATAGGGGAATCCATAGATCAAGTTAATAGAACACTAGGGGTTTTAATTATGAAAAAATTTCAGTTAATCAACCTAGGGTTAGATGTTTTTAGTTTCGACAGAGATAATATCATAATTTAGGGATTTCTATGAATCAAGTCAAGCGAATAAATCGTCTAGTTCAGAGTCTAGTAACAAGTGAAGTCTAGGTGGATTCTTCTTTGGGTATTGTCTAAATTAATCAGTTTTCCAAAAAGTAATTTCCCCAATTTACTCTTTGTCGTGCTTCTAGTTAATTAGTTTAATATAATTAGTTTTTCTAGGCTAGATAATAGAAAGAAAGTTATTATTAGTACTTTTAGTTCTTGTGGGTTCGACATTCCTGTCTTTCCACTAAACTATACTACTGTTCGATAGGTGTCCTTGCCTTCATCATGATAATAGTTAGTTTTTTAGGTACGATCATATTATTACTTGACCATCACAGATATCACAAGCAATCATGTACACACTGAATAGACTATAGAACGGCAAAAAGCCAAAAAGTCGAAAGATTGGGCTTTGAAGCCACATGAGCATGTGAGCGCTCGTGTAAACAATCGAGTCCATGAAATGTGTGCATATGCCTACAAAGGCCTCATGAGCGATCTAATGGGCTTAGGCCATTATGGGCAGAAAGGGCCCAATGGTCTATGGGCCCACATGGGTAATATCATTAGATTGGTTTAACACCCCAAACCTGGCCTAGACGTTAGGGCCAGATCTGACGTGCCACATTGAAGTGTTTCTGAAAACCATGATGTTATTTGTAATCCTTTTTAGCGTTTAAGATACATCTTTGTTATAAATCAAAGTGAATGGAAGCTATGCACCAAGTAGGATACCAGAAAAGAGGAGGTGAGTCAACTAGACTGCTTAAGTACAAAGCTCTTCCCTAGACCCAATCCTAGACATGCACACAACCGTTGCCACACTTTAACTTAGTGTCTTGCTCATGTAAAACAAAATCAGATTTAGTTCATTTGAAGTGTTTAATTATTTTTTAAAAAAAATGTTTATGCTATGGAAGCTTTGTTTTATTATCGATATACTTTGAAAATATGTATTTTTTTATAAAAACGTGTCCTATGTTAATTGGTTTGAAATGAATTTAATAATAACAAACTTAAAGCAAAAACCAAATAAAATAATTAAAGCGACCTTATTACAAACCCAAAACCAAATAAAAGTAAATTAATTGAAATGGTGAAAATAACTTAGTTAAACAGTTGATAAGCAGTCCACATGCCCACTCTGAATTCCTCCAGCTCTAAGTCCACCAGTCTAGGGCCCACTTGCAAGGATGGAAGGAAAAAGGGTGAGTTTAGAAACTCAGTGTGCAAAATAAGCCCATCCAAAGCCCAACGCAGCTCAAACCCACTGGGCCTAAACCCTAATCAGTCTCAGTAACTATTGGGCCAAAGCCCTATTTAGATCGCAGTGTGGGCCTTTAGCCCAAAATAGTAACAGTTCATAATAATTATGCATGTATGCAAAACCAACCCAACTAGCCACATACACCGCCCGTACCAACCAGCACACCATGTGGTGAATAACTCAACCCACCCACCCAGCACACCTCAGTTGTAGCATACTTGCCAGTAATAGTATTTGTGGCCAAGCCACCAGAACAGTAAAACGAGGCAGAGCCTCTAGCAGTATATGTGGCATTGCCACCAGTACAATAAACGAGGCAAAGCCCTTTTCAGTAAACAGTATCACTTCCTCCATCATTGAACCCAACCCATGCAACTGAATATCATATCATGGCATACAGTGAACAGAAACAGTAAAACATGCATTTTAGTCTAATACAGCCTTAAGGGTATAATGGTCATTTTGCACCTAGGGGTAAAATAGTAATTTCTCACCCTAAGGGTATTCCAGTAATTATTCCAATTTTATTTAGGGTTTCATGCATTTTACAGATCAGTTTTTACCTAATTAGTTTTCCTAGCTCATTTTAACAATTTTGAGTTATTGGGCCCTAAAACCCCTAATGGGCCATTCAGTGTCGTTTTAGTCATGTAAGCCTACTTGATCCAGATTCCAAGCTCGTCTTAGCAGTTTTCGTAAACAGTCTAACAGAACATACTTACCGCTTAATTTTACCCAAACAGGTCCACAAGCCCATTGGGGCCAAATTCAGCCCATCAGGCCCAATTTACCAAAGTGCTCGGAAATACTATTGGCACAGTCTTACCGATTTTGATTATCAAGTCTATTGCCTCTAATTGACCCACGAGCGTTCCCAAGCTCGCAAGCCCATGAAATGCCAGAACTTTGGCATTTCGGTTTTTTGACTTTTGCCGATTTAAACTACAGAAGGGTGTACGTTTACACACCTGGTTTGCGATTACTACCATGAGCTTTCCCACGCAATTAGCCTATAATACATCACTAACATGTTAACTACGAATTGACGATAACTATTAACTTGACTATTACCCACTTACACTTTTGGCCAACCATAATAAATCCTTAGAACACTTACCCCTTGTCAAAAATATGGACTAGATCTTAATCTAGTCGTTCCACTTGTCCAAGCCTTTGATCAATAGTCTTTAATCCATACTAGCACAAAACAAAACAATAACAACACAAGCCCTTTTAGTACTAGTTGACAAACACCCTTACCTATAGGGGTTTTCGGCTTTTCTTAAAATCCCGAAATAGTGAGTGGAGAAGAGAAGTTTGAGCACTTACCGAATGCTCCCTACACTCGAATGATTCTGACCTCGTTTCTAACTCAAATAACACAAGCAAAGAGTGAATCTAAAACTCTAATAAGTTCGGTTTCAAAAACATTAAGAATATGATAGTTTCAGCTTTTGTCAAATGAAGGAGAAAGAAAAGTGAAGGCTTTGAGATGAGAAGAACAGAATGTCGACAGGCTATGGTAGTTATGTGATTCGGCTAAAAGAGGAGAACAAGAGTAAAGGTATTAATAAGAAGAAATCGGCCCAAGGGAAACAAGAGTTGCGTTTTCGGCTTTTGTGACTAATCGGCAAAGGTGCTTGAAGAAAAAGGGAATGGCATATTCAGTTTTAACAAAAGAAAGGAAAAGATGAGTAAAGGGAAGGGCTGTTTCGGTTTGGGAAGAAGAGAAGAACACAAAATAAAAGATGAACAATGGAAGGAGAGGGTTTGCTTAAGCAATTCGGCACATACCAAGCTTCTTTTGCCGAATTTGGAACCTTAACCCCCAAATGCTGAATGGCCCCTTAAGACCCCTACAATCGGCCAACATTAACTTCCTTTCAAACTTCCTATAATCCCTCCCCTTATCCTACATAATCTAATCACCTGAGCATCTCAAAATCCTCTCAACAGAGTTCTACTTGGAAACCATCACATGTCTGGCACATGCACAAAAATAAAACATAAAAATACTGCTTACCTTGTGACTCGAACACTTGCCCTAGCACACACTCCACACGCCACTTTTTTAGGAGCCTAGTGGCGCCACTTTGCCACTTTACCAACATCTCACTTGTGATCCATCTCCATTGCTTTTTCCTAAAAGCCCACTTAACCAAGTCCCCCTTTACTAAAATCCAAAATTTGATATTTTTGTCGAATTTTAACCTAAGCTTGGGCTATCTAAAAGCCCACAAACACATTCAAAAATATAGATTACACATCCAAACAACAGAATTTCAAGTTTTCACCAAAAATTTCAAAAAAATCCCAAAACCCAAAAATTAGGGCATTACAACTCTACCTCCTTAAAGAAATTTTGTCCTCGAAATTTACCTGATCCAAACAAATGAGGGTATTGTTAACGCATCACTTCTTCTGGCTCCCAAGTAGCCTCCTCTCTGCCATGATTGCACTAAAGTACCTTTACCAAAGGTACTAACTTTCTTCTCAACACTTTAACCTCTCGGTCCAGTATTTGCACAAGTTCTTCCTCAAAGGTCAAATCAGTCTTTATCTCAATGTCCTCCACTGGTACAATATGTGAGGGATCTGATCAATACTGTCTTAACATGGACACGTGAAAGACGTCATGAATACGGTCCAGTTCTGGTGGTAACTCTAACTGATAAGCTACCGATCCTACTCGTTTAAGAATCCGATAGGGTCCAATGAAGCGCGAACTCAACTTGCCCTTTTTACCAAACCTCAAAATCTTCTTCCAAGGTGAGACCTTCAAAAAGACCATATCCCCCACTGAGTACTCAATCTCTTTACACTTTAAATCCGCGTAAGACTTTTGCCTATCAGAAGCTTCCTTTAATCGCTCTCTAATCAACTTAACTTTAACCTCAGTATCTGCCGCCAACTCTGGTCCAAGAACTTGTCGTTCTCCCAATTCTGTCCAACAAGTAGGTGAATGACACCTTCGCCCATAAAGTGCCTCATAAGGAGCCATTTGGATACTTGCTTGATAACTATTATTATAAGTAAACTTCGCCAATGGCAAATAGTCCTCCCAACTACTTCAAAAATCGATAACACATCCCGTTAGCATATCCTCCAGAACCTGAATAACCCTTTCCGACTGCCTATCTGTTTGAGGGTGAAAGGTAGTGCTAAAATCCAATCGCGTCCCCAACGTCTCATGCAATTTCTACCAGAATTGAGATGTAAACCTGGGATCTCGATCAGAAAGAATCGAAACTGGTACACCATGAAATCAAACTATCTCTGCCATATACACTTTGGCCAACTTCTGAAGCGAATAATCAGTTTGGATAGGTATGAAATGAGCAGATTTTGTTAACTGATCACAAAGTCCATGGTTACCCTCTCCCACTTCCAAAGTGGAATCTTAACTGGTTGCAACAGTCCAAAAGGTAGTTGATGCTCAACCTTTACCTGCTAGCAGGTTAGACATTTTCCCATAAATTCAGTCACTTCCCGTTTAAGTCCAGGCCACCAATATAACTCTCTCAAGTCTCGATATAGTTTATTTCCTGCAGGATGCATGGCACAAGGTCTACCATGAGCCTCTGTTAGAATTAACTGCCTCAAGTCAGAGTCTCTCAGAATGCAAACTCTTCCACGGAAGCACAACACTCCGTCAGTATTCAGTCCAAAATCAGACTCCTCATCAGTACTAACTTGCTGAAACCGAGGAACCAACGACTCATCTTCCAATTGTTTCTCCTTAATCTGTTCTACCCAGGTTGGCTTTACTGGCAATTCAGCCAACAAACTACCATCGTCATAAAGACTTAGACGAGCAAACATTGCTCTCAGTTCATTACAGCTCTACGGCTCAGGGCATCAGCCACTACATTTGACTTGCCTGGGTGATATTCAATCGAATAGTTATAATCCTTAAGCAACTCTACCCATCTTTGTTGCCTCAGGTTCTACTCTTTCTGAGTCAACAGGTACTTTAGACTCTTATGGTCCGTGTATATAATCCACTTTTCCTTATATAGATGATGTCTCCAAATTTTTAGTGCGAAGATAACTGCTGCCAATTCCAAGTCATGCGTAGGGTAATTCACTTCGTGAGGCTTAAGCTGTCTCGAAGCATAAGCGACCACTTTACCTTCTTGCATCAGTACACAACCTAAGCCCACAGGTGACTCATCACTATAAACAGTAAAATTCTTCCCAAACTCTGGTTGAATTAGTACTGGTACCTCAGTCAAAACCTTTTTCAACTTATCAAAAGCTTCTTGCTGCTTCTCAGTTTATACAAACGTTACTCCTTTCCTCAACAGTTTCGTTAATGGTGCCGCAATCAGAGAAAATCCTTCAACAACCCTTCGATAGTACCCTGCCAAACCCAGAAAACTTTAAATTTCCGATACCGACTGTGGCGGCTTCCAATTCAAAATCGCCTTAATTTTTTGAGGATCTACACTGACCCCCACAGCAGAAACAACATGCCCCAGAAAAGTCACTTCTCTCAACCAAAACTCACATTTACTGAACTTTGCGTAGAGTTGCTTTTCTCTTAACACTTGCAAAACTATACGAAGATGCTCATCATGCCTCTCCTCAGTTTCTAAATATACCAGAATATCATCGATAAAGACGACCACAAATTGATTCAAGTAAGGTTGGAAAACTCGGTTCATTAGATCCATGAAAGCTGTCGGTGCATTCGTCAGTCCAAGTGGCATAACCAAAAACTCGTAATGACCATACCGAGTTCTGAATGCTGTCTTATGGACATCAACCTCCTTGACCCTTAACTGATGATAGCCAGATCAAAGATCAATCTTGGAAAATACCGAAGCTCCTCTAAGCTGGTCAAATAGATCATCGATCATCGGCAAAGGGTACTTGTTCTTTATCGTCAGTTTGTTCAACTGGAGATAATTGATGCACATACGTATTGTCCCATCCTTTTTCTTCACAAATAGCATTGGTGCTCCCCACGGAGACACACTCGGTCTAATAAAACCTCTATCCAACAACTCTTGGATTTGTGCTTTCAGTTCTACCAACTCCTTTGGTGCCATTCTATAAGGTGCAATGGACACTGGAGCCGTTCTAGGAAACAGATCAATTTCGAACTCAACTTCACGATTGGGAGGCAATCTAGGAAGCTCATCAGGGAAAACATCTTGAAATTCGTTAACAGTTCTAACATTTTCTATAATCAAATTCTCAGTCTCAGTCTAACTCACAAAAGCCAAAATTGCCCTGCAACCTGTGTGAATCAACTTCTCTGCCTTTAAGGTCGAAACGACATTAGACAAGTAGTCTCTTCGCTCCCCAATAACCATCACCTCCTTATCATCAGTAGTCCTGACTACCATTCTCTTAGTTGCACAATCCAAAGTCGCCTTATGTTTAGTAAGCCAGTCCATTCCCAGAATAAGATCAAACTCTCCAAAAGGTAACTCCATTAAATCCCACAGAAAATCCTACCTTGAGTATCTAAAGGCATCTCCCTAAAGAGTTTGTCTACTCTAACTGAGTGACCCAATAGACTAATCATAGTTACCCCACTCACAGTTTCCTCAGAATGTACACCCAACGACCCAAATATTGCACATGCAACATAAGAATGAGTGGAACCCACATCTATCAAAGTAGTGTATGGTAAGTCAGAGATAAAAAACGTACCAATTATAACATCAGGTGCATCACCTTCCTCTCAACGATAAGCAGCATACACCAAAGCTGGCTAACGAGCCTCAACATGACCAGCACCTCTGCCAGGTGCTCCGCGTCCATGACCATTTCCATTTCCGCCCCTACCTTGACCACGACCCCTCGGTGGTTGAGGTCCTCCTCGCACTGGTTGAGCAACCCTTTGTTCAGTAACTTGAGCCTGAGGCAGCCTTTAAAGACAATCTCTAACTATATGATCCTTAGATCCACACCAAAAACATGCCCCAATCTATTTCTAGCACTCACCCAAATGTTCTCTGCCACAATCTCTACAAACCTGCGGTCTAACCACATTCATCGAAACTGCTCGAACCGGCTCGTCCACTCTAGCCCTTTTAATATTCCTGCTCGCAGCTTCTGAGGGTCCAAAATCCCTCCTAAATCAGTTTCGGTCCTTATCACGATTCTGCCGTTCAGTGCGTTTCACCTCCTTAGCTATTTTAGCCTTTTCCACTAAGGCCGCAAAATCACGTTCTCTCTATGGAGCAATCAGCACCCTAAGTTCATCTCTGAGACCATCCTCGAACCGTATGCTAAGCTCATATTCTGTGGTGACTATCCCTCCTACATACCAGCTTAACCTTAGGAACTCCGCCTCATACTCAGCGACCGTCTTGTTACCCTGAGTCAGATTTAGAAATTCTTTTCTCCAAGCGTCCATGTAACTTGCCCCAACATACTTCCCCTTGAAAGCTGTCTTGAACAAATCCCAAGTTATCCTTTCAATTGAGGTACCATCCCTCACAGTGAGCCACCACTGATAGGCCTCATCTCGCAGCAAAGACACTGCTCCTTTCAGCTTCTGCTCCACTGAACAGTCCAAGTCGTCCATGATCCGTTCTATGGCTTCCAACTAGTACTCAGCCACATACGAGGCTGCACTAGATACACCCCTAAAGATTTTCGCTCCGTTAGCTCGAAGCCGCTCAGAAATAGATCCTCGATTTCCAGTTCCAGTACTTACTCCGGCAACTCTCTCTAGAACCCTTAACATTGCCTGAGACAAAGCATCATCTCCCGCAGCCCGATTATCTGACCCAGTCCCAGTTGCCGGTGGTGCCAGTGCTTCTGCCGCAAGCATATGCCCCGATGCTGACAAGCCAGCTTGGGCACTAACTTGGCCATGTCCACGGCCACGACCGCGACCACGAGTTGCCCTCGTATTCATATCGACTTATCTAGTTACAAATTTTATGATATCAGTTTAATGTTTCAGTATTTATTAGACATGTTTTATGAATAAGTACAGTTTCAGAGTTTGTTTTCGCAAAAGATAGTCTAGCAACAGTCTCAGTCCTCTAGGTTATTGTTTCCCTACTGTCTCAGTCTCTAATGTTTTCAGTATTGCCCTAGCTACAGTATCATAGTATGGTTTCAGTTCTATCTTATAGTAGCATTTTAGCACAGTATAGTATAAGGAAAGAAAAACTTACAGACTTGCTGCCGGGGATTCAGTGTGCCACTTCTTCAGAAACTCAATTTCAGAAAACCCAGAAAGCTTAAAAAATAAAACCTTTAAAACATGTATTCCTTGAAGAATTGAATTTTGAAAAGAGTTTCCTTAAAGTTTTTCAAAAACTGAAAAGTACCCTTCTTAAGCCTGATTTAAAATTTCTAAAAAATGTTTTGGACCCGTTCCACAGTCGAATTGTTGCAACTTGACTCTGATACCACTAAATGTAACACCCCAAACCCAACTTAGATGTTAGGGCCAGATCCGACGTGCCACGTTGAAGTGTTTTCAAAAACCATGATTTTATTTGTAATCCTTTTTAGCGTTTAATATACATCTTTGTTATAAATCAAAGTGAATGGAAGCTATGCACCAAGTAGGATACCAGAAAAAAGGATGTGAGTCAATTAGACTACTTAAGTACCAAGCTCTTCCCTAGACCCAATCCTAGACATGCACACAACCATTGCCACACTTTAAATTAGTGTCTTGCTCATGTAAAACAAAATCAGATTTAGTTCATTTGAAGTGTTTAATTATTTTTTAAAAAAATGTTTATGCTGCGGAAGCTTTGTTTTATTATCGATATACATTGACAACGTGTATTTTTTTATAAAAACACGTCCTAAGCTAATTGGTTTGAAATGAATTTAATAATAACAAACTTAGAGTAAAAACCAAATAAAATAATTAAAGCGGCCTTTTACAAACCCAAAACCAAATAAAAGTAAATTAATTGAAATGGTGAAAATAACTTAGTTAAACAGTTGATAAGCAGTCCACATGGCCACTCTAAATCCTTCCAGCTCCAAGTCTACCAATCTAGGGCCCACCTGCAAGGATGGAAGGAAAAATGGGTGAGTTTGGAAACTCAGTGTGCAAAATTAGCCCATCCAAAGCCCAACGCAACTCAAACCCACTGGGCCTAAGCCCTAATCAGTCTCAGTAACTACTGGGCCAAAGCCCTATTCAGATCGCAGTCTGGGCCTTTAGCCCCAAAATAGTAACAGTTCATAATAATTATGCATGTATGCAAAACCAACCCAACCAGCCACATACACTGCCCGTACCAACCAGCACACCTCAGTTGCAGCATAGCTGCCAGTAACTGTATTTGTGGCCAAGCCACCAGAACAGTAAAACGAGACAGAGCCTCTAGCAGTATATGTGGCATTGCCACTAGTACAGTAAACAGGGCAAAGCCCCTTTTAGTAAACAGTATCACTTCCTCCATCATTGAACCCAACCCATGCAACTGAATATCATATCATGGCATACAGTGAACAGAAACAGTAAAACACGCATTTCAGTCTAATACAGCCCTAGGGGTATAATGGTCATTTTGCACCTAGAGGTAAAATAGTAATTACTCACCCTAAGGGTGTTTTAGTAATTATTCCAATTTTATTTAGGGTTTCATGCATTTTACAGATTACTTTTTACCTAATTAGTCTTCCTTAAAAATTTTTACTTATTGGGCCCTAAAACCCCTAATGGGTCATTCAGTGTCGTTTTAGTCATTTAAGCCTACTCAATCTAGATTCCAAGCTCGTCTTAGCAGTTTTCGTAAATAGTCTAACAGAACATACTTACCACTCAATTTTACCCAAACGGGCCCACAAGCCCATTGGGGCCAAATTCAGCCCATCAGGCCCAATTTACCGAAGTGCCAGGAAATGCTATTGGCAAAGTCTTACTGATTTTCATTACCAAGTCTATTGCCTCCAATCGACCCACGAGCGTTCGCATGCTCGCAAGCCCATTAAATGCCAGAACTTCGACATTTTGGCTTTTCGGCTTTTACCGATTTAAACTACAGAAGGGTGTATGTTTACACACCTGGTTTGTGATTACTACCACGAGCTTTCCCACGTAATTAGCCTACAATACATCACTAACACGTTAACTACTAATCGACGATAACTATTAACTTGACTATTACCCACTTACGCATTCGGCCAACCACAATAAAGCCTTAGAACACTTACCCCTTGTCGAAAATATGGGCTAGATCTTAATCTAGTCGTTCCACTTGTCCAAGCCTTTGATCAATAGTCTTTAATCCACACCAGCACAAAACAAAACAATAACAACACCAGCCCTTTTAGTACTAGTCGACAAACACCCTTACCTATAGGGGTTTTCGGCATTTCTTAAAATCCTGAAATAGTGAATGGAGAAGAGAAGTCTGAGCACTTACCAAAAGTTCCCTAAACCCGAATGATTCTGATCTCGTTTCTAACTCAAATAACACAAGCAAAGAGTAAATCTAAAACTCTAATAAGTTCAGTTTCCAAAACACTAAGAATATGATTGTTTCGGCTTTTGTTAAATGAAGGAGAAAGAAAAGTGAATGCTTTGATATGATAAGAACAGAATGTCGACAGGCTATGATGGTTATGTAATTCGGCTAAAAGAGGAGAACAAGAGTAAAGGTATTCATAAGAAGAAATCAGCCCAAGGGAAACAAAAGTTGCGTTTTCGGTTTTTATGACTAATCGGCAAAGGTGCTTGAAGAAAAAGGGAATGGCAGATTCAGTTTTAACAAAAGAAAGGAAAAGATGAGTAAAGGGAAGGGTTGTTTCGGTTTGGGAAGAAGAGAAGAACACAAAATAAAAGATGAACAATGGAATGAGAGAGTTTGCTTAAGCAATTCGGCACATACCAAGCTTCTTTTGCCGAATTTGGAACCTTAACCCCCAAATGCCGAATGGCCCCCTAAGACCCCTGCAATCGGCCAACACTAACTTCCTTTCAAACTTCCTATAATCCCTCCCCCTTATCCTACATAATCTAATCACCTAAGCATCTCAAACTCCTCTCAGTAGAGTTCTACTTGGAAACCATCACATGTCTGGCACATGCACAAAAATAAAACATAAAAATACTGCTTACCTTGTGACTCGAACACTTGCCCTAGTACACACTCCACACGCCACTTTCTTAGGAGCCTAGTGGCGCCACCTTGCCACTTTACCAACATCTCACTTATGATCCATCTCCCTTACTTTTTCCTAAAAACCCACTTAACCAAGTCCCCCTTTACTAAAATCCAAAATTTGATATTTTTGTCGAATTTTAACCTAAGCTTGGGCTTTCTAAAAGCCTACTAACACATTCAAAAATATAGATTACACATTCAAACAATAGAATTTCAAGTTTTCACCAAAAATTTCAAAAAAATCCCAAAACCAAAAAATTAGGGCGTTACAATTGGGCAATGTAATTCGCATGGCCGAGGTTAATTTTGGGCCAAATGGGCCTACAAGCGTGTGGGCCCACTTGGGCTGTGTAATAGGCCTTAGGCTCATATACACTGTTATGCATTTTGAGGTTACGCAAGTCACTCGAGATGACTGCGGACCTTCTGACGGGTCGATAAGTGAGTCTAGACCCATTCTATTGGACATGATCGAAATACCCGCATAGGGTAAAATGACCGTAATACCTCTATAGGGGAAATGACTGTTATGCTCCTTATACTATGTATGACTGATTTGCTATATGATATATATATATATATGACTATGATTGAGCATGGCAGTCTGCATTCACGTATGATGTTATGACATGACATTCTGAATGGGGATTGGTGATTATTGACAGAGGAAGTGCATGGCTTCAAGCCATCTTGATTATGGCTTTGTGCCATCCTAATTATGACTCCGTACCATCCTGATTATGGCTCTGTGCCATCCTGATTATGGCTCTACGCCATCTTGATTATGGCTCTCTGTCATCCTGATTATGGCTCTCTGCCATCCTGATTATGGCTCTATACCATCCTGATTATAGCTCTGTCCCATCCTAATTATGGCTCTGTGCCATCCTAATTACGGTTTTGTGTCGTCCTGATTATGGCTCGGTGCCATCCTCTTTATGGTTTATAACCATTCTATTTAGGGCTTTTGGCCATTCTGTTTATCGGCAGCTTTACTGCGATTCTAGTTAGTGCCGCAACCGGTGCTAACTCTATAAGTGTAGGGATGGGTGGGTGATTTATTCCCCACAGTAAGTGCAGGATTGGACAAGAGATGGAGCGCAAGGTTGGTTAGGGGTAACATACATCACGCATACTGATAAATGATATTGCATATTGTTCTTACTAATCCTGCTTCTATAATGAGCTTAGGCCCAGATTGTTACTGCATTCTGTATGTTTGACTGATTGTATATTAGGGGATTACACATTGAGTTTTTGTAAAATCATCCCACTGTTTAACTATATAGGTGATCCTCAGCGTTAGGCGGATTGGTGTTGCGAGGGACTCGGAGGTGGCCACATTACTGCTCATGTTTTCTTTTATTGGGCTTTTACTTACTATTAAATTTGGTTCTGGGTTTTTAGTTGTGTAATAAGGCCTCTTCAATTTTCTAGCTTTCAATTGGGTTTTTATTTATTTTGATTTATATTTGCTAGAAGTAGAGTGCGGTTTTTGAAAACGATAATTGTTTTCAAAACATCATGTTTTCGTAACGCTGTTGAAATGTTTTCGCAACAAACAATGTTTTAAAAGTAATGACGATTTAAAATGGTTAACAAATGACTAAGATGATTTAAGAATTAACAAAGAGGCTTTAACCTTCAGACGGGATTTTATCAGCAAGAACAAGTTTTCGAATAAGCACTGCAATGTGACACGCCAAATTCGACCATAACGTCTAGGCCGGGTTTGGGGTGTTACAAATAATCTAGAAATATTAAACAAAGAAGTAAACACACATAATTGTGAATAAGGAGTATTTATTGCATAAAATAAAATCAAACAACAAAATCCATCATAAGGTTCATCTCCCTAGGTATTTAGAAAATTAGTTCATGCTTAAAAATAAAAATATCCAAGATACAATATAACCACAATAAAAAAAAGAAACTCATGATGGGTTCCTAAGAAATCAAATGGGAAACTTCAATCTTGAAGGAAATCTATTTTAGAATCATCTTCAATGGTGGTTTTTGAGTTATTTTATTGAGTATTATATGACGGCTCTCTCATATCTTTTTATTTTTGTCATATATACGTCTTAGAATGCATGAAAAACCTAAAATTCGCATTTTATGATGTTTAGAGTGCAAATCCGTGCAACTAACACAACCTACTACATGGCAATGTGGTAGCTTGTGTTGGCCACATAGTCATATGAAATGGATCAGCTCGTGTGGCTTCTGTAGCTTGCTCTGATTTTTTTATTTTTGCTCATTTTGCTTCTAAATGCTCTATTAAGCATAAAAACATTAATTTAAAGGATTAGAAGAATAAAAATCACAATTAACATCAAATAATCACCTAAAAATGCATTAAGAATGATTTTAAAACAAGTTATTTTTAGCACTTATCAAATATCCCTGCACTTAAGCGTTTGCTTATCCTCAAGCAAAATTCTCAACCCACATTCAAGTCAACTTTCCTCAATTTATCGTTTTCACCAATAATGTATTAGGATAATCTATAGATAATCATGCATTGAAAATTCAACTAAAATGACTCTAAAAAGGACAAGCAATCCAAACAAAATTTTTTTAAGGCTTAAATAAATTAGGCATATCCTCTATCTCAATAATTACCTAAAATTTAAACTCAACAAGAATTAACATCCTCACTAAGTGTTCACTCAAATCACTCAAAGTATTTAAGGTTCAAGTAATATGCATTCAATAGTCGAACAAGAAATATTATTACCATAGGCTTGCTTGGAAATCAAATCTCTACCACTATATAAATGAGATGACACACTAATCAAGATGTCATAACAAGGTTGTAATGGGGTTTAGGTTAAGGGTATGAAAA
This sequence comes from Gossypium stocksii, assembly GCA_020496765.1. Taxonomy (NCBI): domain Eukaryota; kingdom Viridiplantae; phylum Streptophyta; class Magnoliopsida; order Malvales; family Malvaceae; genus Gossypium; species Gossypium stocksii. The sequence goes on from CM035621.1 coordinate 105,297,995, forward strand.
AGATCAGAAGCATTGGTTACAATCGAGAACTGAGTTGATAAGTTACCAAACTAAAAAAATATGATGTTGAATTAAAAGAATTTACATCAATTTGAAATAAATAATGAAAATGATCTTTCCAACAGAATAAGGAACTAATGATTTAAGCTTAATAAAAAAATTATTTTTTCATTATTATTTTATTTAATTTTTTTGAGAGTAATAAACTCAACAATACAAATGATGAGACATAGTTAGGCAACTAACCATAGCAAATCTTGACAAAAACGTAGTCAATAAGAAGGATAATTTTACAACATTGATATGGGCTACAGGTTAACATTAACGAGTTAGAAAAAAAATGTGTTAGGATCAACGGGGGGACTAGGGGTTAATTCAACAGGTAAGCTAGTCAAAGGTTAGGTGGGTTAAATCATAAGTGTCTCTATCATTTCAATATATCAAGTCAGTAATGTGGTCTTGGAATGACAGAAATGTGTAAGTGTACACAATCGAAACAAGTAATAAAGTGATAAGTAAATGTCGAGTTATCGTACCCACAGGGACTATGAAAAGAATTATTTATGAATGCTATTTAAAACACTTTAATGGAGAAAAATATTTTGTTTTAAACTAAGTAAAATTAATAAAAAAATAAAACAATGGTTCTAATGCACGATTTCAAAATATGATTTTAATCAAGATGACATAATTGTGTTAGATTAATTACATTTCTTAACTTAAAATTATTAAACTCATGTTTATGTTGTTACGAATAAATCCACGGAAACTCGGAAATTTGCTAACTTATGAACATACTCACCTATCAAAATCCATTCATCTCTTGACTATATCCCTATGTCAATTCAATCGATTAAACAAATTTTAATAGGCAAATATGTTATTGCACATACATACTTAATAATTGAAATAATCTCTTGTACATATCCCTATGTCAATTCAAAAGATTAATTAAATCTAATTAGCACATAAAAGACTACGTGAGGTAACAAAGTATCCCATCCCTACTTTGAAATAGTTTAATCACAATAATCTTGCAAGTTATGCAAGGCAAATGTATCGCCAGCTACCGTTGCTAATTTAACCCTCAGCTACCTTAGATGATTAAACATGCACTGATTAAGTAATATATCCATTAATTACAATTTCAATCCATTTAAATAATTAATTCATTAGCTAACTCACAATTGAACTGTAAAAATAGCTTAGGCGTGATTTTATTTAATCAAGCATTTTACCGAGGCCTATAACAACATAAACACAATTTTAACAATTTAAGCAGACGAAATGCAATCAATCTAACACGAATTAAATTCAAGCTAAATTGATTAAAGTAACCATTTCAACAACAAAAATATTCATAGATAGGTTCATCATAACAACAACAAAACTTAAAAAGATAGGGAACAAGAATCAAATCTGGTGTTTTTCCGTGGCTTGACTAAGTTGCTCCGTTCTTCCTTCTCCGTTGTCCTTGTCGACCAAGGCTGGTATGAACACTTAATTGCTGCTCCAAAATGGCTGATGAATTCCCATTTTCCAAGAGGAGAAATTGACAAGAGAGAAAGAGAATTTGGAATGGAAAAGAAGAGAGAAAATGGAGAGAAGAGAGAAAAATGTGAATGCTTAAGGTGTGTTTCAAATTATCAGCCAAGGGGGTTTTTATAGCTAAAGAGGACTGCTAAAAATAGCTAAAATTAGCATCCAAAGATCCCTCCATTGGCCGGCCACACATGTGGCAAGGTTGATGGTTTCAACTTTGCTAATTTAGGCTTGGGGCAAATCTGTAAAGCCACCAATTGTGGAGGGATTTGTTTGCAACTTGAACAAGTTTTCAAGGGCCTCTTTGAAAGCTAAATAATCAGCTAATAAGCTGATTTGGGTCAGCTCATGGGACGGTTTTGGGCTGTCCATCTCTTGGTCGGTTTGGTTCACTCGGTTTGGTTCACTCGGACCACTTTTTTCATAATTAATTAATAATAATTTATTATCCCAAATTAAATTGTATATAAATTCAAGTTAGTTTTATTATGAACTAATACACATAATTTTGGACCGTCTTAAGTTGGAAATTAATTCGCCTTAATACTTCAAATTGCTTCTCGGTTTTGTGCTTCTAGTAGTGTCTGCCAAGCCATTCTTCGCTCTTTGTGCAATTCTGTCGAAAATAATCAAAATTAATCAAAATTAATTATAAAATCAATGAAAATTAAACATGTTCATATTTTAAGTACGATTTAATTATTTTATAAAAATTAATTATTTTTCGACAAGACTTTTATCGAAACTGCCTGAATTTAACTTAAAAAATGCATGAAAAAGTGTGTATATTTTTGTGTTTCCACACCTCAAAACTTAATTCATTGCTCATCCCGAGTAATGCACAATTTTGAAAAGAATTTCCTGGAAACACATATGAAAAACTCCTTCAGAACAACATCCTCCCTAGAATTATGAATTTAATATACTTATGCTCAAAAACAAGATATTTGATAGTTATGCTACGTAAGTATACATATTATTCAAATTAATCTCAACAACTATTATGATAGAAAAATTAGACTAAATGCTTCCTTAACAAAGACATGTTAACCTTTACCAATTTGCTTTTATTCCCTTATTCAAGACTAAGCTGCAATCATTAAGTTTAACTTATGCCTTTATATGTTGAACATAGCAATTTCTCTCCACTAATGTAGGTAGCATAGAAACTTGGATCAATAGGTCTTTAACAAGGTTGTAATGTGGCTAAGCTAGGGGTAGGTAAAAGATAGATATATTTAGGCTAAAACCCTAGACTCGGCTTTGACCGGACCTTCGGAATATTTACCTTCAATACACCAACTTACTTTTCTTTCACGTGCTCTTTTGTACATTTATTGTCTTTCAAGTACATATGCTTTTTTTTCTCTTTTTTTTATATTTGAGCATTTTTCTGTATGTACTACAATTTTTATAGCATTTGATACTTCTTTTCAACTCCCCCAAACTTATTTTTAAAGAATACTTTGAATAATACTGAGTCTAGTGTTTGGGACAATTTAAAGATACTTAAGAGAAATGTGATGGCTAAATATTGCAAGGGTTCAAATAAAATTAGGCCATATAGTCTCAAAGTTGGGTTTCAAAGGATAAAATTTATCATGGTTGGCTTGAAAGGCTCAAACGGACCAAACAAAAGTCGCCTAAATCATTTTCAACATTCCATGCTTCCTAGAATTTTACCTCAAAAAACTAGTAAGTCAATTCTAAAGACATAAACTTTCATGTATCCCTAGCTTCCGTAAAGAACTAAAAATTTATAGTACAATTTACATGCTTTATTAAAAATACATTTATAACATTATTAAGCTAACATAACAATTTATTGAAATAATAGAACTTTATTTATACTGAAGTTTAGCATATTTAACAAAATTTCAAATTATTGAACAAAATATAACCTAATCATAACTGAAAGAAAATTTTACTCCGAGTGGAAATAATTTCAATTTTTTTGTCCCCCTACTTAAGATGAACAATATTCTCATTTTTTTAAAGTGAATAGATACTATACATAAGGTAGGATTCTAAAAAAGAGGAGGTGAGTCAATTTGACTGCTTAAGTACCTAGCTTTCTCTAAATCCAATATTAGACATGTATATATCCATTGCCACACTTTATATTTGTGACTTGTTCATTATAATTCATGATTTCCACCTCTTATTTTATTATGCAAGAATAAAAGTTCCTAATTAAACTTAATCCTAAAATGACCTAAGAAGAGAAATAAAATAAAGTCAAGATCCCCCTTTATTTATTTGCAGAACCTTCCGAATTCCACTCATCTTTTGCTCCATCATTATTGTCTTTGCATGAATCACTTTGCTCCTTCTCCGATAGTGGACTCCATGGTTCAAATATGAAATCTAGAAACTTAGGCACAAAAATAAATGGGTCATTGTAAATTTTTGTAATAGCACTTCTCATCGAGTCATCCCTTATTTTTGAGTATCTCCAGTAAGCTTGTTGCTGCCACTGCATATGTTGCATTATATCCATCAACATTGACAGCTCGTCTCGAAGATCTGGGCGAGGTGATTGAGTTCTGAACAGTAGAGTGGTGACATCAGGTTCAGCTTTTGGTTCCATTGGTTCTGCCTCATTAAAGACTTCAGCTTCTTGCACTGGCTCAAATTTTGTGCGATCTTCTTCTTCTTCTTTGGGATCCTCACTTTCTTCAACTCATTATTGTAGAACATAATCTCCCGTTATTCAGTAGAGGCCCCAATCTGTGATTGTGCCCTGGCTTTAGCTTTCAAGCACAAAATTGTTATAGTAAAGGGAAAGTAAGCTGGGCCAGAATGTCTAATGGCACAATTCTGCATTTCTCTGAAGATGATTTTTCCCACATCAATGGTCTTTCCAGTTAAAATTGAGTATAGTAAGACCATTTGCTCTAATGAGATTGTTGTCCCATGCGAACTAGGCATAAGGCTGAAATAGATGAAATAGAACCATACCTTCGCAAGTGGTGTCAAATATTCTCTTCAACAAGTGTGGATTCCTTGTTTTGACATAGTCCACTTAGAATCTGGAACTGTAAGTTCCTCACTTGCAAATTTTTAGGCTCAATGTTGCTCATCAAAGAAGAATATTCATCATTTTCGAAATCAGGCAATTCAAAGAACTCATTAATAGCATTTGAAGTTATTGGTACCTTGATTCCACAAACTAGAACTTCTATCAACTCACTTGAGGTTAAATTCGCATAGAATTCACAAACTAATACCTTATCCACACTGGGTCTCTTTTCACAAAGCAATTCCCAATTGAGAGCTTCAACAACTTGGCAAATACGCGCCATAAAATCAATATAGTTTTTTTCTTTCAATGTGAAGCCTTTCTCTAGATGCATCTATTGATTCTTGAAGATACTTTTGTATCTCACTTTGGCTTCTTCACAGTAGAATTTGCTTTGTGATTTATCAATTTGGGCATAGGCACTAGTTCTCTTGCAAGGCTTGATTAACCTGAACATAAGATGAAAAAAATTATTTCCTCAAAAATTTGATTAGTAAAAATTATTAATAATTCAATAAATTGAAAAATTAAATAATTGAATAAAATTAAAATTTAGGAGAAAAATTGGTTTTACCATCTTTTTTTTTTTTTTGTAAAAATTTAAAACTCTTAATAATATAATTATGAATCAAAAGATGGCAAATAAAAAGAGGTTGGAGGGTTTTTGGCTAAAGGGCTTGGTTCAAGGTTGGTGTGAGTAATAGGGCTACTGTGACGCAAGGGTGCTGGGTAGCAAGTGAACGTGTTGAGTAGGTTCAAATAGCGGCATAACCTGGCGTGGGCAACTACTCGGCAGCAGGCAGCAAAGGGGCGCACACAGGTTGGGGCGAAGAGCAGGTGTAGCGCTAAGGAGAAGGCTAAGCGAGCTGCTGGTGCTGGATGGGCAGTAGGTACAACGACAAGGGGTGGCTACTGGCACGTCTGTGTGTGAGGGCTGCTGGACATATGCTGCCTGACTGAGCTACTGGTAGTGTTGCGGCTAGGGAGTTAAGGGCTACGGCACTAGGTAATTTAGTGGGATGAAAGTTTGAATAAAGAAAGACAGAGAAGGTTGGTGGTATTTATAGTAAGGGAAATAGGAGTTAAAGTAGAATTCTTATAACAATTTAATAATTAAAATATTCTCATTATAATTCTACTCAAAGTTAACAACAATCAATAATCAAATATATGCATATTAAATTATTATTTGCTATTAATTTATTAAGTTGAAAATAAAAATAAAATATGATTAAAATTAAACTAATTCTAATTTTATGATAACTTGATAAAAATTAATATATATTATAATAAATATAATTATATATTAATGATTATCATTTTTTTAAATTAAAAACATTTATTCTAGATGCCTTTTGAAAATATTTACAAAAAGTGACACTAATTTATATTATTTACAAAAAAAGCAACCAAAATTTGAAAATAGTTCAATTAAGTCCCTAGAGTTAAAGAAAATTTAAAATTGAGTTGCAATTTAAAACTTGGATCAGAATTGACCCTTTTATTTGAAAATTAAAAAAATTATTTTGTCATTTAGGGAATAACTTCTCAGAAAATTATGTTAAAATCAATTCCTAGAAAAGGTTGGAGGGGTCACAAGTGGTCCCACTTAAGTTCCACTGTCCTAGACAGAATTTATTTAAACATACTAATCCCAAAAATACACCCTAAATCATTTATTAAAAAGGAAGACAAGAAAGTTTTAATCATTAACTCAAGACTTGATCCCGTTCAATTTTATCTCCCCAGTAATGTTTCAAGCGTTAAGCATTAACTCAAAAATTACCTCCCTTACCTTGAAGTTCAACAACTCTATATGGATAGACTTGATGAATCATAAATAGACCCTACCAACATGATTTTTACTTACCTGGAAAGAACCTTAATCTGGAACTAAATAACAAGACTTGCTGACCTGCTTCAAATTCTCTAACTTGGATGTGCTTGTCATGCTATTTCTTGAGTCTCTCCTTGAGTAATTTGGAATTCTCATATGAAGACATTCAGAATTCTTCAAACTCATTGAGTTGGAGTATTTATTTCTTTTTCACAAGCTTAAGATCCAAGTTGAGCTATTGAAGAGCCCATTAAGCTTTATGATCTAACTTCAAGGGTAGATGACAGGCTTTCCCAAAGACTAACCTATAGGGTGACATCCCTAAAGGTGTCTTATATGCTGTCCTGTAAGCCTATAAAGCATCATCCAGCCTTCTGGACCAATCTTGTCGATTTGGACAAACTACTTTCTCATATATGCCTTTGACCTCTTTATTTGCCAGTTCAACTTGCCCATTCATTTGTGGGTGGTAAGCTGTGGTAACCTTGTGCTTCACTTCATGTTTGTCGAGTAACCATTTCAACCACCTATTCACAAAATAGGACCCTTCATCACTGATGATGGCTCGTGGGGTTCCAAACCTTGTGAACACATGCTTTTGTAAAAACTTCATCACAACCTTAGCATCGTTTGTCAGATATGCCTATGCCTCAATCCACTTAGACACACAGTTTACTGCTACCAATATGTACTTGTCACCAAAGGACGGAAGGAAAGGACCAAGAAAGTCAATACCCTAAGCATCGAATAATCCTACCTCAATGATGTTTGTTCGAGGCATCTCATTTCTATTGGTGACATTTCCCACCCTTTGACATCAATCACAGCTCTTTACATAAGCATATGCATCTTTAAATGGTTTTGGCCAAAAGAATCCGGCTTGCAATACTTTGCCATAGTACGTGTACCTCAGAAGTGTCCCCCACTCGGAGCTGAGTGACAATGATATAGAATCTTATGTACTTTATCTTCTACCATGCATCTCCTGATCATTTGATCTGTACGCTTTTTAAAAAAATATGGCTCTTCCCAGAAATAGTGTAACACCCCAAACCCGGCCCAGACGTTACAGCCAAGACTGGTGTGTCACATCAACAACGGACTAATCATGTATCCTAGTTATTAAGATTAGGGTAAGTTTTGCAAAATCGTACTTGTAATTTGGAAAGAAAATCCAGGTTTAGTTTGTATTTGTCCTATCCACTAACCGTTTTTAAAATTTATCTTGTTACCATATCTTGTCGGTTGATTTGTTATTCATTTGTTACGAGTGCCTTGTTTTGAAAATGTTGGTTAATTTTTAAGAAAACTCGCGCAGCCTTATTTAAATAATTTATATCAAATTGTAAATAAAGAGAAAAACCCAAAATTAAAATAATTAAAGGGGCCTTATTACAAACCCAAAATCAGAATAAAAACAATTAAAAAAAGACAATAAATAACTTAATTAAAAACCAGCAATGTAATCTACGTGGCCACCAGTCTAAGGCTCACCTGCATGGATGGAAGAAAAGGGGTGAGTTTGGAAACTCAGTGTATAAAGAAAGCCCATCCAGAGCCCAAATCAGCTCAAGTCCACTAGGCCTAAGCCCTATCTAGTCTTAGTGATAACTGGGCTGAAGCCCTATTTAGTAATCAGTTACTGGGTCGAAGCCCTATTTAGTATCAGTGCAGCCCATCGACCCATAATAGTAACAGATCAGTAATAATGCATTTATGCCCAAACCTAGCCTATATCCAACTGCTACACTCCACCCGTACCAGCCATACACACCATGTGGGGAAACAACTCAACCCACCCAGCCTCTACACTCCACAGTCGCAGCGTAACTGCTCAGATAATATGGCCAAGCCACTATCAGTAAATCCGAGGCAAAGCCTCTTTCAGTAATACGAGGCATAGCCCCTTTCAGTAATACGAGGCAAAGCCCCCTTCAATAAACCAAAGCAAAGCCCCTTTTAAGTAACATGGCAATGCAACTTGCACTTCCTCCATCAATAACCCAGTCCCATGCAATAGTTTAAACATGTCATGGCATACAATGAACAAAAATAGTAAAGCATGCATTTCATTCAAATTTAGCCCTAGGGGTATAACGGTCATTTTGCACCTAGGGGTAATATAGTAATTTTCCACTTTATAGGGGTATTTCAGTAATTACACTAGTTTTTAGGGTTTTATTCATATTTCAGTTACTAACAGTCCAATTTTCACCCTAACAGTATATCTAGCCCATTTATCAATCCTTAGAGTTATCGGGCCCTAAAACCCCTAATGGTCCCTATAGTGTCACTTAGCTATATTGGCCTGTTTAGCCCAAATTTTACGACTAGTTTAACAGTTTTATCCTACAGTATACCAGAACACACTTACCGCTTATTTTTACCCATATGGGCCCGTAAGCCCATTGAGCCCAATTTTAGCCTATCAAGGCCCAAATTACTGAGGTGCACAAAATCTCACACTCACCAACTCTACCGATTTTGGTTACAGAATCTTACTGCTTCCTACTGACCCACAAGTGCTCGCGTGCTCGCACGCTCGCAAGCCCACGAAATGCCAGAATTTTGGCATTTCAGTTTTCGGCTTTTACCGATTTAGACTACAAGAGGGTGTTCGTTTACACACCTGATTTGCGATTACTATAGCGAGATCTTCCACACGATTTTTCCTACAATCATTACAAACCACATATCACTATAGATCTAACTGAGTAACTTATACCAACCACATATGATATGCGTGATATGAAGTAATATAATTTATAATAATGATCGCACTAAAAACTAACTATTATCACAACTTTAAGGCAAGCGCACCTATCGAATAGTAGTATAGCTTAGTGGCAAGATCGAGATATCGTGCCCAAGGGAACCAAAAGTACTAGTACTTACTTCATTTCTATTATTTAACCTAAGAAATAAAAAGGGATTTTTATGAAACTAATTCTAAAACTAAACTATGAATGCACAAAAAGTAAATTGGGGAAAAACTCTTAAGGCAAAATTGATTGATTTGGGCAATACTCAAGGGAGAATCCACCTAGACTTCACTTGTTATCAATTCTTGAGTTAGACGATTTATTCACTTGACTTGATCCGTAGAGATCACTAACTTATGTTAATACCTCCGTCGAGGATAAGAACAACTAATCCTAGGTTGATTAACTGAAATCTCTTTCTAATTAAAACCCCTAGTCTTGTATTAACTCGATTTATGGATCCCCTTATTAGGTTTGACCCTAATCCGGCAGATTTATGTAACCCTATATCTAGGGTTGCATGCAACTCTGCTTAATTATGCTAGATCTACTCTTAAATAGGGACTTTTGCTCCTCTGAATAAGTACATCAATACTTGAATTAATACCTAGGATTATTAAAACAAGAATTAAGAACACATAATTAAGAACAATTCAAGTATTTATCATATAACTCAAGATAAAATAATAACAAGATCTGTCTTAGGTTTCATCCCCCTCAAGTATTTGGGGGATTTAGTTTATATTTAATAAAGAAAACATCTCAGAAGAATAAAAATAACAAAACATAAAGAACCCAAAAACCATGAAGGATTGAAGGGAGATCCTCTATCTTGATGTAAAATTCAGCTTCTGGGATGAATCAATCGGCTTCCCTTGAAGTAATCCATTTCTTTCACTCTCAGTATTGGCAGAATGTGGCACTCTCTTGTGGGAGAGAAGGCACACCCTTAGAGTTGCCTTCTAGGGTCTTTATATAGAGCTTTGGAATGCCTTTCTTAGCCTCTAAGTATCCAAATCCGAGTGAAATTGTACTTTCTCACGACAAGGACACGCCCGTGTGCCACGACAAGAGGCCGTGTGCCAGGCTATTGATGGTGGCACGGTCGTGTGATCCGGCCGTGCTTGTCGGGGCTGGGCCATGTTGGACCTTATGTGGCACAGTCGTGTGCCACAACCGTGTGATGAATCCTTGGGTCGTGTTGTTTTTACACTTTGGCCCATTTTCTCCATTTTCGGCCCGTTTTTCATTCCTTTCTCTTTCATAAGCTCTCCTGAGTATAAAACATGAAATAGAAGGATTAAGAGCACCAATTTCCACAAATTCAATGATAATTCATCCAAAAATTAAGCTAAGCATGAGGCAAAAATATGTATAAATTATCGTTTATCAAATACCCCCACACTTAAGCCTTTGCTTGCCCTCAAGAAAAATCTCAACCCACAATCAAGAATCATTCTTCTCAACTCACAATCTTTATCAATAATGTTTCAAACTAATTCACAAGTATTCATACAATGAAAATTCAATTAGAAGAACATTAAAGATTCAATTACTCTAAGTTGAGAATTTTATCATCGAAACATAGGTTTTCTCCCTTCTTCTAAGTAATTATCTCTCAATCAAAATCAACAAAAATTGACATCCTCACTAAGGGTTCACTCTATCCACTCAAAGTGTTTAGGGTTCAAGAATTAAGTACTCTCTAGTCAACCTAGAGAGTTATTACCATAGGCTTGCAAGAAAATTAAATCTCAACCACTATAGGTTGATATGATACATCGATCAAATGGTTTTTCAATGGTTGTAATGGGGCTTTGGTTAGGGGTGTTGTCACAAGCTGAAAATGAAGGTTAGAATCGTGATTGAACTGAAAAATTATCTAGCTAGAAAAATCTCTATCACTGGAACATATTCCCGGGGCTAAGCTTTATGGTGATTTCATGCTAGCCTTGGTAACCTTAAAATAGAAATATGCAAAAACTATTGAACTATTACAGATTACCACTGAATTAATTTAATATACATCCATTTTTTTAGAACAATTCAAATACAATACTTTGAATAATTACAAACTTTACAAACTTGAAAAGAAAATAAAGCTAGATAATAATTCAACCCAAATCTCGACAAAAATAGGGATCAATATAATTGAATAGGATTCAACAAAAATGGGTTATAGGTTGATATTAGAGGTGGTTCAAAGAATAGGTTGTTGGGCTCAATAGGGTTCATTAGGGGTTAACTTATGGAGGTAGGCTTTTATAGAGTAAGTAGGTTAAATCCTAAGTGCCTTTACCATTCTGGTATATCAAATTAGTGGTGTGGTCTCGAAATGTATAATCAGAGTAAGTTTTAGAATAACAAATCAGTATTGACCCACTCAAAGCAAAGGTGAGCACGAAAGAATGTATGCTCAAAAGGCTCAAAATTCTCACCAAAATTATGGATTTTGATGTCAATCCTGCGAATTTCAAATCTCAAGATAACACTTAAAATTAGGGAAAATAACTTATGAAAAAAATTTAGATTTTCAAAAATTTCAACTTATCATGCTTGATTCCTTAGTGTTTTAAAGGTTGAATAATCAAAGTACAAGTGCCTATGTCTTAATTCTCAACATATCAATAAAAATCATAAATCAATTAGAATTAATTCCTAACAGGAGATTGAAGATAATGCAAAGAGTGAAAGTGAGAATTTGAAATTTTGAGAACAATGCAAAATATTAGTTTAAAAATTTTCAGGGATTTTAAGGAGAATGTAATGACTGAAAGTAAGTCCCCCCCCACACACTTAAGATGTACATTGCCCTCAATGTACAAAGATAACATTAGTAGCTGTAGAAGCACAAGATCATAAGATAGGGGAAGACATGAAACTCCCTGAATTTTGGATGAATTTGTAAGACGGAGATTGGAATTGGAAGAGCCGGCAACTGTGGTAGGGTTGTCCAATTTCCATCTGGTTATGAGCTGTAGAGCTTCTTTGAAACTGCAAAAGTATTTATCAGTTGTGGGGAATTTGGATTAATAGAATATGTTTGTTAGGGGCTAGCTGATATGAAATAATTAAAAATAAAGAAAGAAAATAAATTAAATTCTAAAAATACTAAAATTCAAATAATGAAAAAGATAAGATGAAATAAATAAAAAGAAAAAAGAAAAAGGAAAATAAAAGAGAAGAAAAGAGGATTAGGAAAGTCTAATCCTTAGATGGGTCGCGAGGTGGGGAAGGTGGTATGATATGAAGGTGCTGGCATATCTGCTGAAGTGTAGCATCTATATGATCAAAGCGTTGGAAGCACTGCTGCTCGAATCGTGTTAGGCGCTCAGATATGTCAGCGTATGAAGCTACCACATGAACTGAGTGGTGAGATGGTGATGGTTCAGTGGGGTGTTCCTCTAGCGGTGGGACATCATCAGTAATGTCTTCGGGATCCTCCTGCTCTGCATCTCGGAGTTATCTGTATTGTGGAAGATAGGTCCCTTGTCGTCATTGGATCATCCTCATGTGAAGCATGGTTTGGATGCCCTGCGGGGACATCTGACCGACGAAGGTGTAGGAGGAAATTTGGGCTGCGGTATTGAATAGCCTGAAGTAGCAGGCTAGGCGACTCATGTACGGGCCTATGTTGATCACCCCCTTTCTATGCCTCTCCGTCTGCTGGTGGTTGGCGAGAGCGATGAAGTAAGCCAGGTCGAAGACATGGCTGTGTGCCATGCTCCATAGAAAGTAGGGGTCGTGGGTGTTGACGACGCCGGTGCTCTCGCGTCATCCGGTGAGTGTATGCGTGAGGAGGGCATAAAGGTACCTCAGTGATGGAGATAGGGCGGTCGCCTTGGAGCGACTGGGGTTGTACATTGATGCTGCCGGGACTAGGGCCTCCCAGCACTTAGAGGGTGAATAGTGGATGTGGTGGTGGAGCTCAGAGAGATCCTCCTCTTCCATGAATTGCTCGGTGTAGAGGCCGGGAGCTGTACTAAACTCTGGTACACTAAACTGACGTACAAGACCTCCCAAACGGAATTGGACCGTCCCTGGATCATCGTATCTACTCATGACAGTCTGAAGATGGAACGTGGAGCAGAACTCAAGAGTGAGTTCCAAGTATGTGGGCTCCACGATCTGGAAGAACTATTCCTATGGATCGGTCATTAACTGTTCCCATGGATCGGTCCAGTTGATGCATCGGCTGGCTCCTAGAGGGCGGGCTCAGAGGATCTAAAATAACTCCTCTTGGGAGTTTTGTGGAAATGTGATGAACGGATGTCAGCTTTCGGCTGTAGGTCTCGATGAGGATGAACCACCTGGCCCCTTGCGTTTTTTTGATGCAGGAACGGCAGCTTTCTTTCCGCACGACGAAGACATAGTACCTAAAAAAAATGATATACATTAGTCCTAAAAATCAAATTACAAATAAAAATAGTAATAAGTATTTATACTAACAAAATGAAATATGCCAAAATATTGTCAAAATGAAATGTGGATTTCACTAACCTAAATAATATAATCTATTCATCCTATCAAAGTTAAGAGACATGGGTGTTTAAAATAAAGTGGCTAAAATCTAATGGTCTAAGATATCTAAAAATGGCAGCCAAGGATTGTTCTAAGTAGCATAATGAATTTTCTAGATAAATAATGCTAAATGAATGAAAATCATGTGAATAATCATGCTAATAGCTAAATGAATGAGATTATGAATAGAAAAATAGATAAAGATCATGAGAAATCAAAAGTGAATTAATAAGTTAAAAGAAAATAAAACAAAACTGAATGGGTGTTGAGGGGGGCTGAGCACGGTCGTGGGGCGAGTTTGCAAAGGGCGTAGGGAGTCTCCACGGTCGTGAAAATGTCTTGGGAGGCCAGCGATGGCGCTGAATAAGGCTAGGATAGGTTTTGGGTGGGAGATTTTAGGGTTTCAAGTGGAGGAAGATGATGAATAGTGGCCCTTTATATAGTTTTTTGGGTCACACGGGCATGGCACACGCCCATGTGGCTCGGGTTTTGCCCGTGTTGTTTAAAATTTAGGGGTTTTGGCGCACCTGGTTCGAGGCACATGCCCGTGTACCGAGTGCGTGTTGAGGCACATGGCCGTGTCACACGGCCGTGTCCTTCGATGTTCGCTTCTCCCACGGCCATGTAGTAAGTCAAGCGCCTGTGTCTAAATTGATAGTGTCGACCACGGTCTTGGGGCACGGGCGTGTCACATGCCTGTGTTTGGGTCACATGGCTGTATCGCACAGTCGTGTCATATGGTTTAAGCCCGTTTCTCAATTAACAGTGTTGGCCACGGCTACATCGCATGGCCGTGGCACTTTGTCGTAGCCCGTGTCTCTGGAAAATTTTTACCCTGTTTATACACGACCAAATTGCACGACCGTGTCTCAGCTTAGAGTGTCCACACAGCCTTAGGCACGCTCGTGGGCATGGCCATGTGGTCATAAAATTCTGCATTCAAAAGGGTTAGTCGATGTATTAGAAACTAAAATAAAAAGTTACTGAGTTAGTGCTCGGGTTGCCTCCCGAGAAGCGCTTATTTAGAGTCTAAGCTCGACTCTCCCTATTTTAGACGGTCATGGTGGCTCAAGGAGCTGAAACTTCTCTCTCTTGTTGTCAAAATATGGGTTGAGGTGAGTGTGATTTACCTTAAAAGTGTCGAAATAAGTTACCTCAACTGTGCTGTATGGAAAAGTATTTTCTACCGTGAAGGGGATTTCTCTATTAAACTCATATGTGGTAATTCGAGGGTCTACTTTATCTAATAGCATCCTGTCTCTGTTATTAAACTGTCTCATCAAATCCTCGGGTTTGTCATGGTGCTGATCATCTTGTTCATTAATTAATAGCTTTTGCTCTTTGGGGTTGGTTTTCCCCTTGCATGCGTCAAAGTGAGATTCAGCTGTGTCTTTAAGAAGTGTTTTCTGTAACAAAGGTGAGATCACATGATCAGTTTTAAAAATAGAATTTACACACTTACCTTCATTATTTGGTGTTGTAATTGAGTTGTGAGCCTGAAGAGTAATTTTTTCTTCACCTGCACGTAATGTGAGTGGACTTGTACCAACGTCAATGATAGTCCTAGCAGTTGCTAAAAATGGTCGTCCTAAGATTAAAGGAACATCCTCATCCATGTCTAAAACAAAAAAATCAACTGGGAATATGAATTTATCGAATTTAACTAGAACATCTTCAATTATACCCTTAGAAATTCTAATGGTTTTATCAGCTAATTGTATGCTCATCCTAGTTTGTTTGGGTTTCCCAAGACCTAGTCATTTAAACATTTTATAAGGCATGACATTTATACTTACCCCTAGATCAGCTAATGCATTATCAATGGATAAACTACCAAATAAACAAGGAATTGTAAAACTCCCTGGATCTTTCAGTTTGTTGGGTAGCGTGTTTAGCAAAATAGCCGAGCACACTGTATTCAGTTCAACATGCAATGATTCGTCCAATTTTTTTTATTTGTCAGTTGCTCTCTTAAAAACTTAACTGTGTTTGGCATTTGCGACAAAGCTTCAATAAATGGTAAGTTAATATGTAGTTTCTTTAGCATTTTAAGCAACTTACCGAATTGTTCATCTGTGTTATCTTTTTTTATCACTTTGGGATATGGCACACGAGGTCTATATACTTTGCTTACCAACTTTTGTGTGTCTTGACTTACCTCATCTTCAATATTGCTTACCGGAGTGTCTTGCATCAGTTTTGGTTCGTCTAACCCTCCGATGTTGATTGTGGTAATAGCATCAACTTATTCTCTTGGGTTAGTTTCTGTGTTACTTGGCAAGCTACCTTGTGGTTTGTCGGATATCAGCTTCGCGAGTTGACCAATCTGATTTTCAAGTCCTTGGATGGATGCTTGCTGGTTCTTTAGTGCTTGCTCAGTGCTTTGAAAATGGGTCTCTGATCCGGCCATAAATTTGGTGAACATCTCTTCAAGGTTCAGTTTTTTCTCTTGTTATGGTAGTGGCTGCTGGAATCCTGAAGGAGGTGGTTGTCTTTGATTTCCTTATCCCCCCATGAAAAATTGGGGAGGTTTCGCCAGTCTGCATTGTAAGTATTACTATAAAGGTTATTTTGAGGTCTAGAATTGTTACCCATATAGTTGGCTTGCTCAGTTTCCATGCCATGTCCATGAGAAGAGTAGTCTGGATTGAACATATTTCCTTGAGTTGTGTCACACTGCATCATTAGTTGTGCCTGCGTAGAACCAACAAAATTATCAAACTTTTTATTTAATAGTTCTACCTGATTAGTAAGCATGGTGACAGCATCAATATTATAAACTCCTGTAGCTTTTGTCAGCTTTGTCCTCATGACTTGCCACTGATAGTTATTTAGTGACATCTCTTCTATAAACTCATAAGCTGCTTCGGGTGTTTTGTTGTTAATTGTTCCTCCTGCGGCTACGTCGATCATTTGCCTCGTTAATGGATTCAAACCATTATGAAAGATTTGAACTTGTAACCACAAAGGTAACCCATGGTGAGGGCACCTTCTCAACAGATCTTTGTATCTCTCCCAAGTATCATAAAGTGTCTTTAAATCCATCTGCACAAAAGAAGAGATATCGTTTCGTAATTTAGCTGTTTTAGCTGGAGGAAAATATTTAAGTAGGAACTTTTCGGTCATCTGTTCCCATGTAGTGATTGATCCTCGTGGTAAAGAATTTAACCACTGTTTAGCTTTATTTCTCAGAGAGAATGGAAATAGCCTTAGACAAATGGCATCATCAGAAATGCCATTAGTTTTAAAAGTATCACAAAGTTCCAAAAAGTTGGCTATGTGTGAATTCGGATCTTCATCCTGTAAACCATCAAACTGCACAATTTGCTGTATCATCTGAATAGTGTTATGTTTTAACTCAAAATTATTAGCAGCAATAGCAGGTATAATAATACTAGATTAAGTACTAGCCAAATTTAGTTTAGCATAATCATACATAGTACGAGGAGCATCATCTTGGTTTGCTGGTTGCGCGGCTATCGCGGGAGGTGGTAGATTGTCTTGATTTGCTTCCATCTCTTCTGTAGGTTCTGGTTCTTGTTCTTGTTCTTGTCCTTGTTCGGTATAATGTAGGCTTCGTCTGATTTCTCTACGAGTTCTGCGAACTGTAGCCTCTAAATCTTCGTCAAAAAGTAATGGTCTTGCTGGGTTCCTTCTAATCATAAACTAGAGGTACCTAGAGGAAAAGAAAATTTCACTAAAATAAAAATAAAAATAAAAATAAAAATAAGCTGAAAATAAATAAAAATAAATATGGCTAAAGTAATAGAAATCGAGCGTTCTTAATATTTCAGTTCCACGGCAACGACGCCAAAAACATGATATGTGTGATATGAAATAATAAAATTTATAATAATGATTGCACCAAAAACTAACTATTATCACGACTTTAAGGCAAGCGCACCTATCGAATAGTAGTATAGCTTAGTGGAAAGACCGAGATATCGTACCCAAGGGAACCAAAAGTACTAGTACTTACTTCCTTTCTATTATTTAACCTAAGAAATAAAAGGGATTTTTATAAAACTAATTCTAAAACTAAACTATGAATGCACAAAAAGTAAATTGGGGAAAAACTCTTAAGGGAAAACTGATTGATTTGGGCAATACTCAAGGGAGAATCTACCTAGACTTCACTTGTTATCAATTCTTGAGCTAGACGATTTATTCACTTGACTTGATCCGTAGAGATCACTAACTTATGTTAATACCTCCGTCGAGGATAAGAATAACTAATCCTAGGTAGATTAACTGAAATCTCTTTCTAGTTAAAACCCCTAGTCTTGCATTTAACTCGATCTATGGATCCCCTTATTAGGTTTGACCCTAATCCGATAGATTTATGTCACCCTATGTCTAGGGTTGCATGCACCTCCGCTTAATTATGCTAGATCTACTCTTAAACAGGGACTTTTGCTCCTCTGAATAAGTACATCAATACTTGAATTAATACCTAGGATTATTAAAACAAGAATTAAGAACACATAATTAAGAACAATTCAAGTATTTATCATATAACTCAAGATAAAATAATAACAAGATCTGTCTTAGGTTTCATCCCCCTCAAGTATTTGGGGGATTTAGTTTATATTTAATAAAGAAAAAATCTCAGAAGAATAAAAATAACAAAACATAAAGAACCCAAAAACCCTGAAGGATTGAAGGGAGATCCTCTGTCTTGATGTAGAATTCGGTTTCTTGGATGAATCAATCGGCTTCCCTTGAAGTAATCCCTTACTTTCACTCTCTGTGTTGGCAGAAATATGGCACTCTCTTGTAGGAGAAAAGGCACACCCTTAGAGTTGCCTCCTAGGGTCTTTATATAGAGCTTTGGAATGTCTTTCTTAGCCACTAAGTATACAAATCCGAGTGAAATTGCACTTCCTCACGACAGGGACACGCCCGTGTGCCATGACAAGAGGCCGTGTGCGAGACTGTTGATGGTGGCACGATCGTGTGATCCGGTCGTGCTTGTCGGGGCGGGGCCGTGTTGGACCTTATGTGGCACGCCCGTGTGCCACGGTCGTGTGATAAATCCTTGGGCCGTGTTGTTTTTACACTTTGGCCCATTTTCTCCATTTTCGGCCCATTTTTCATTCCTTTCACTTCCCTATGCTCTCCTGAGTATAAAACATGAAGTAGAAGGATTAAGAGCACCAATTTCCACAAATTCAATGGTAATTCATCCAGAAGTTAAACTAAGCATGAGGTAAAAATATGTAAAAATTATTGTTTAACAACATACCTATTCGGCCAACACCCTTCATGGCCCTCAAACACTTACCTTTGCCGAACTAGTGACTAGATCTAGATCTAGTCGTTCCAATATCCTTACTTCTCACAAATCCTAGATCGACAGCCTTTGGTCCACCTTACTCATAATAGAACGATAATCAAACCAATAAGCCTTTTAGTCTTAGTCGATAGCTACCCCCTACTCATAGGGGTTTTCGGCTTTTCTTAAATCCCGAATAATGAATAGAAATAAGAGATCCGAGTACTTACCAAAGATCGACTAGATAAGAATGTTTCCAACCCTTCTCTATATTAGATCTGATGTAGATCCAGCCTCTAAATGCAAGTAGAGAAAGAATCTAAGAGATCTAAGGGTTCGGCTACCAAATCCCTATGAATATGGTGATTTCAGTTTTCTTAAGAGTATTCAGCTAGGAGAAGTTGTCTAGAATAGATTCGAGTTTTAATCATGAACAATCGGTTTAGTGAGGTTTAAGAGAATCAATAAAGAAGATAAAGAAAAGAAGGAATGATTTTGATCAAAGGGTGATCGACAATGGTGGGTTCGGTCAAAGGGAAAACGACAGCAACACAAGGTTTTGACTTTTCATGGCAGTCAACTAGAGGCTTGAGAAGAAGGTTGAAAGAAAGAATGAGTTCGACTTTTATGAAAAGCAAAGAGAAAGAAGATGAGAGAAAAGAGGTGAGGAAACAGATGATAAATTCGGTTTGAAGAATAGAAGGGAGACGACAACTTGATTCCTTGCACAAGTTGGCACAAGAGAAGAATTATGCTTGCGTTTTCGGCTTTTAGGAACTAAAGGAGAAGAATAGAACAAGAGTAGAAACCCTAAGTAACACTACCCCAATTCGGCAAGAAGGGAAAGAGGTCAACACAATCCCGAAAGGCCACCAAGAAAATGCCCAAATTGCCAAAAGAAATCGGCACACCAAGAGCAATTGTCGAAAATACTACCTAAACTCCCCTAGCCGATTATGCACTCCCCCTACACTCCTACAATCGGCCAACACTAGCTTCCATTCAAAGTTCCTAAAATCTCTTGCCTTATCCCTACTTGATCTAATCTCATGAACACTTCAAACTCTTCCATCAGAGTTCTACTTAACCTCTATCACATGCCTGGCACATGCACAAAAATTAAAACACACATAATGCTAACCGTGTGACTTGAACTCTGGCCCTTGCACTCACATCCACACGCCACTTTTTTAGGAACTAAGTGGTTCCACATTGCCACGTTACCAAGGGCTTACTTGAGTCTTATTTTACTCACTTTTTCTTAAAGGCCCACTAAACCAAGTCCCCTTCAATTTAAATCAAACATTTGATATTTTTGCCGGGTTTTATCTTAGGCTTGGGCCTTCTAAAGGCCCACTAAAACACTTAAAACATAAATTTCTTAATCTAACAAAAAAATTTCAAAATTTCACCAAAATCACAAAAATTGTGAAAAATCTCGAAAAATAGGGCGTTACAACTGTACCCGAATAAAGAAATTTCGGCCTCGAAATTTACCTGATCCAAATAGGTGAGGGTATTGTTGATGCATCTCTTCTTCTGGCTCCCAAGTAGCCTCTTCCCTACTATGATTGCGCCAAAGTACCTTCACCAACGGAACTGACTTCCTCCTCAACCCTTTAACCTCTCGATCTAGTATTTGCACGGGCTCCTCTTCGAACGTCAAATCAGCCTTTACCTTAATCTCTTCCACTGATACAACATGCGAAGGATCCGATTGATACCATCTTAGCATGGACACATGGAAGACGTCATGAATACGATCCAGCTCCGGTGGTAACTCCAGCTAATAAGCTACCGGGCCTACCCGTTTAAGAACCCGATAAGGCCCAATAAACCGCGGGTTAAACTTGCCCTTCTTACCAAACGTCAAGATCTTCTTCCAAGGCGAGACCTTCAAAAATACCATATCCCCTATAAAGAACTCAATTTCCTTACGCTTTAGATTAGCATACGACTTTTGCCTATCAGGCCTCCTTTAACCGATCTCTGATCAACTTAACCTTATTCTCAGTATCTGCCACTAACTCTGGCCCAAGAACTTTTCGTTCTCCCAATTCCGTCCAACACGTAGGCGGACGACACCTTCGCCCATAAAGTGCCTCATATGGAGCCATCTGAATACTTGCCTTATAACTATTATTTTACGCAAATTCCGCCAATGGTAAGTAGTCCTCCCAACTACCACGAAAATCAATAACACCTTAACATGTCCTCTAAAACCTGAATAACCCTTTTCGACTGTCCATCTGTCTGAGGGTGGAAAGCAGTGCTGAAATCCAATCGCGTTCCCAATGCCTCATGCAACTTTTGCCTGAATCGAGATGTAAACTGAGGATCCCGATCAGAAATAATTGAAACTGACACCCCATGCAGTCGCACTATCTCCGCCACATACAGTTTGGCCAACTTCTGAAGTGAGAAATCAGTTTAGACAGGTATGAAATGAGCAGATTTTGTTAACCTATCCACAATTACCCATACAGAGTCCTTATTGGAGGGTGTCAAAGGTAGCCCACTCACAAAATGCATGGTTACTCTCTCCCATTGCCAAAGTGGAATTTTCACTGACTGCAACAGTCCAGAAGGCAGTTGATGCTCAGCCTTTACTTACTGGCACGTTAGATATTTTCCCACAAATTCAGTCACTTCTTGCTTAAGTTCAGGCCACCAGTACACCTCTCACAAGTCTCGATACAGCTTATTCCCTCCAGGATGCATGGCATAAGGTCCACCATGAGCCTCTTTCAGGATTAACTGCCTCAAGTCGCAGTCCTTTGGAATGCAAACTCTTCCACGAAAGCACAAAACTCCATTAGTATTCAGTCCAAAATTCAAATTCTCCTCATTCTCAGCTTGCTGAAACCGATGAACCAACGAATCATCCTCTAACTGCTTCTCTTTAATCTGCTCAGTCCAAGTTGGTCTCACTTGCAACTTCGCTAACAATCTTCCATTGTCATATAGACTCAAACGAGCAAACATCACTCTCAACTCAGCCACAGCCCTTCAGCTCAGTGCATCAGCCACCACATTTGCCTTGCCTGGGTGATACTCAATCAAACAATCGTAGTCTTTAAGCAACTTTATCCATCTTTGTTGCCTAAGATTCAACTCCTTCTGAGTCAACAAATACTTGAGACTCTTATGATCTATGTATATAATACACTTTTCTCCATATAGATAGTGTCTCCAGATTTTTAACGCGAAAATCACCGCCGCCAACTCTATATCATGCGTAAGGTAATTCCCTTCGTGAGGCTTAAGCTGTCGCGAAGCATAAGCGACCACCTTACCCTCTTGCATCAGTACACAACCTAGTCCCACATGTGACGCATCACTGTACACAGTGAAATCCATCCCAGACTCCGGCTGTATCAACACTGGCACCTCAGTCAATGCCTTCTTCAACTTATCAAAAGCTTCTTGTTGTTTCTCATTCCATACAAATGATACTCCTTTCCTCAACAATTTCATTAATGGTGCAGTAATCAAAGAGAATCTTTCTACAAATCTTCTGTAATACCCTACCAGACCCAAAAAACTCCAAATTTTTGATACTGACCTCGGTGGCTTCCATTCCAAAACTGCCTCAATTTTCCAAGAATCCACCCTAATCCCCTCAGTAGAGACAACATGACCTAGGAAAGTCACTTCTCGCAACCAAAATTCACACTTACTGAATTTTGCATAGAGTTATTTCTCTCTCAACACTTGCAGAACAATACGGAGATGCTCATCATGCCTCTCCTCATTTTCTGAATATACCAGAATATTATCAATAAAAACGACTATGAATCAATCCAGGTACAGTTGGAATACTCAATTCATCAGATCCATGAAAGCCGCAGGTGCATTCGTCAATCCAAATGGCATAACCAGAAACTCGTAATGACCATACCGAGTTCTGAATGCTATCTTATGGATGTCCACTTCCTTGACCCTTAACTGGTGGTATCCAGACTGAAGATCGATTTTAGAAAATACCGAAGCTCCTCTAAGCTGGTCAAATAGATCGTCGATCCTAGGCAGAGGGTACTTGTTCTTTATTGTCAATTTGTTTAACTGGCGATAATCGACGCACATACGCCTCATCCCATTCTTCTTCTTCATGAGCAGTACTAGTGCTCCCCATGGAGACACACTCAGTCTAATGAAACCTCTTTCTAACAACTCTTGGATTTGGGCTTTTAGTTCAACTAACTCTTTCGGTGCCATTCTATACGGCGCAATAGACACTGGAGCCGTTCCAGGCAGTAAGTCGATTCCAAATTCGACTTCTCGGTTCAGAGGTAATCCAGGAAGCTCCTCAGGAAAGACATCTTGAAATTCCTTAATAGTTCTAACTGCCTCCACAGTCACCTTCTCAGTCTCCATCTGACTTATAAAACCCAAGTATGCCTCACAACCCTTGAGAATTAGCTTCTCAGCCCTTAAGACCGAAACAACATTGGACAAGTAGTCCCTTCGCTCCCCAATAACCATTACCTCCTCATCCTCGGTAGTCCTTAACACCATCCTCTTGGCCACACAATCCACAGTCGCCTTATGCCTAGTAAGCCAGTCCATCCCCAAAATAAGATCGAACTCTCCGAATGGTAACTCCATTAAGTCTCTAGCAAAAATCTTACCTTGAGTCTCTAAAGGCACCTCCTTAAGGAGTTTGTCTACTCTAACCGAGTGACCCAGTGGACTTATTACAGTTACCCCACTCACAGTTTCCTCAAAGTGCACACCCAACGACCCAAAAATGTCACATGCAACATACGAATGGGTTGAACCCACATCAATCAAAGCAGTGTGTGGCATGCTAGAGATAAAAAACGTACCAGTTATGACATCCGGTGCATCACCCTCCTATTTGAGTCGAGTAGCATAAACCAATACTGGCTGGCAAGCTTCAGCATTACCAGCACCCCTACCAGGTGCTCTACGTCCACGACCATTTCCATTACTGCACCTACCTTGACCACGGCCTCTCGATGGTAGCGGTCCACCTCGCACTGGTTGAGTAACCCTCTGTTTAGCAACTTGAGTCTGAGCTGGCCTCCAAGGACAGTTCTTGATCCTATGTTCTTTAGACCCACATCGGGGACATGCCCCAGTACGCTTCTAGCATTCTCCCAAATGCACTCTACCATAGTCCCCACAAGCCTGTGGTCTAATTGTATTCACTGGAATGGCTCAGACCAGTTCCTCCACTCTAGCTCTCTTGGCATTTCAGTTTGCAACACTAGAGGATCCAGAATCCCTCCTAAATCGGTTTCGGTCCTTCTCATGATTCTGTCGTTCAGTTCATTTCACCTCTTTGGCTATCTTAGCCTTTTCCACCAATGCAGTAAAATCACGCTCCCTCTGTAGAGCTATCAGCACACTTAGCTCATCCCTGAGACCATCCTCAAAATGAATGCTACGCTCGTACTCAGAAGCAACTATACCGCTGGCATACCAGCTCAACCTCAGAAATTTTGCCTCATATTCAGCTATAAACTTATTGCCCTGGGTCAGATTCAGAAATTATTTCCTACGAGCATCCACATAGTTTGCTCTAACGTACTTTCCTTGAAAGCCGTCTTAAACAGTTCCCAGGTTACCCGCTCAGTTGGGGTACCCTCCTTCATAGTGATCCACCACTGGTATGCCTCATCTCATAGCAGAGACACCGCTCCTTTTAACTTTTACTCCACCGAGCAATCCAGGTCGTCCATAATCCGTTCTGTAGCTTCCAGCCAATACTCAGCCACATTTGGGGCTATTCCAGATATGCCCCTGAAAACCTCCGCTCCGTTGGTCCAGAGTCACTCTGAAATAGATCCTCTATTCACAGTTCCAGTGCTCACCCCAGCGACCCTCTCTAAAACCCTTAACATGGCCCGGGACAGAGTGTCGTCCCCTGCAGCCTGATCATATGATCCAATCTCAGTCGCTGGCGGCGCTCGTGCCTCTTCAGCTGGCATATGTCTGAAGACAATGATCCAGCTTGCACACTACCTCGGCCACGTCCACGGCCTTATCCACGAGCAGCCCTCGTACTCATATCATTTTATCTGATTACGAATTTTATGATATTAGTTTAATATTTCAGTTGTTTATTACAAATTGTCTTAAATACAGATAGAGTTTCAGAGCTGTTTTTGCAAAAACGTAGCCTAGCTACAGTATTAGTCTCCTAGGGTTTAGTTTCCCTACAATCTCAGTCTTACAGTTTTTAATACCACCCTATCTACAGTATCATAAAAGGGTCTTAGTTCTATCTACAGTAATGTCTCTGTACAGTATAGTATAAGGAAGACCACTTACAGACTTGGTGCCAGGGATTCAGTGTGCCACTTCTCCAGTAACTAGATTTTGGAAAGCCCAAAAAACTTAAACTTTTGAGAATAAAAACTTAAACATGTATACCTTGAGAAAAATAAGTTTAAAAAGGTTTTCTTACAAACTTTCCAAAATCGAATTCAAAATACACTACTTGGGCCATGATTTTAAATTTTCAGACACCTTTTTGAACCCGATCCACAGCTTAGTTGTTGCAACTGGGCTCTGATACCACTAAATGTAACACCCCAAACCCGGTCCAAACGTTACAGTCAAGTCTGGTGTATCCTCGTTATTAACGACGGACTAATCGTGTATCCTAGTTATTAAGATTAGGGTAAGTTTTGTAAAACCGTACTTGTAATTGGAAAGAAAATCTAGGTTTAGTTTGTGTTTTTCCTATCCACTAACCATTTCTAAAATTTATCGTGTTACCATATCTTGTTCATTGATTTGTTATTCATTTGTTACGAGTGCCTCGTTTTGAAAACGTTGATTAATTTATCAGAAAACTCACGCAGCCTTATTCAAATCATTTATATCAAATTGTAAATAAAGAGTAAAACCCAAAATTTAAAATAATTAATGCGGCCTTATTACAAACCCAAAACCAGGATAAAATAATTAAAAATAAATAAGACAATAAATAACTTAATTAAAAACAAGCAATACAATCTACGTGGCCACTCTGAATCCCTCCTAGCTCCAAGTCCACCAGTCTCAGGCTCAGCTGCATGGATGGAAGAAAAGGGGTGAGTTTGGAAACTCAGTGTATAAAGAAAGCCCATCCAGAGCCCAAACAAGCTCAAGCCCACTGGGCCTAAGCCCTATCCAGTCTCAGTGATAACTGGGCCGAAGCCCTATTCAGTAATCAGTTACTGGGCTAAAGCCCTATTCAGTATCAATGTGGCCCATCGGCCCATAATAATAACAGATCAGTAATAATGCATGTATGCCCAAACCCAGCCTATATCCAGCCGCTACACTCCACCCGTACCAGCCATACACACCATATGGGGAAACAACTCAACCCACCTAGCCTCTACACTCCACAATCGCAGCGTAGCTGCTTAGATAATATGGCCAAGCCACTATCAGTAAATCTGAAGCCAAGCCTCTTTCAGTAATACGAGGCATAGCCACTTTCAGTAATACAAGGCAAAGCCCCTTTTCAGTAACGTGGCAATGCCACTTGCACTTCCTCCATCAATAACCCTGTCCCATGCAATAGTTTAAACATGTCATGGAATACAGTGAACAGAAACAATAAAGCATGCATTTCAGTCAAATTTAGCCCTAGGGGTATAACGAACATTTTGCACTTAGGGGTAATATAGTAATTTTCCACTTTGTAGGGGTATTTCAGTAATTATACTAGTTTTTAGGGTTTTATGCATATTTTAGTTATTAACAGTCCAATTTCCACCCTAACAGTATATCTAGCCCATTTATCAATCCTTAGAGCTATCGGGCCCTAAAACCCCTAATGGGCCCTATAGTGTCACTTAGCTATATTGGCCCGTTTAGCCCAAATTTTACGACTAGTTTAATAGTTTTAACCTACACTATACCAAAACATGCTTACCGCTTATTTTTACTCATATGGGCCCGTAAGCTCATTGGGCCTAATTTTAGCCCATCGAGGCCCAAATTACTGAGGTGCACAAAATCATGCACTCACCAACTCTACCGATTTCGGTTATAGAATCTTACCGATTCCTACTGACCCACGAGCACTTGCACGCTCGCAAGCCCACGAAATGCTGGAATTTTGGCATTTCAGCTTTTTAGCTTTTGCCAATTTAGACTACAAGAGGGTGTTCGTTTACACACCTGATTTGCAATTACTATAGTGAGATCTTCCACACGATTTTTCCTACAATTATTACAAACCACATATCACTATAGATCTAACTGAGTAACTTATACCAACCACATACCTATTCGGCCAACACCCTTCATGGCCCTCAAACATTTACCTTTGCCGTAATAGTGACTAGGTCTAGATCTAGCCATTCCAATATCTTGCTTCTTGCTGCTCCTAGATCGATAGCCTTTAGTCCACCTTACTCATAATAGAATGATAATCAAACCAATAAGCCTTTTAGTCTTAGTCGACAGCCACCCCATACTCATAGGGGTTTTCAGCTTTTCTTAAATCTCGAATAATGAATGGAAATAAGAGATCCGGGTACTTACCAAAGATCCACTAGACAAGAATGCTTCCAACCCTTCCCTATCTCAGATCTAATGCAGATCCAGCCTTTAAACACAAGCAGAGAAAGAATTTAAGAGATCCAAGGCTTTGGCTACCAAATCCCTATGAATATGGTGATTTTGGTTTTCTTAAGAGTATTCGGCTAGGAGAAGTTGTCTAAAATAGATTCGGGTTTTAATCTTGAACAATTGGTTTAGTAAGGTTTAAGAGAATCAATGAAGAAGATAAAGAAAAGAAGGAATGATTTTGATCAAAGGGTGATCGGCAATGGTGGGTTCGGTCAAAGGGAAAAGACAGCAACACAAGGTTTCGACTTTTCATGGTAGTCGACTAGCAAGCTTAAGAAGAAGGCTGAAAGAAAGAATGAGTTCAGCTTTTATGAAAAGTAATGAGAAGGAAGATGAGAGAAAAGAGGTGAGGAAACAGATGATAAATTTGGTTTGAAGAATAGAAGGGAGACGATAGCTTGATTCCTTGCACAAGTCGGCACAAGAGAAGAATTATGCTTGCGTTTTTGGCTTTTATGAACTAAAGGAGAAGAATAGAACAAGAGCAGAAACCCTAAGTAACACTACCCCAATTTGGCAAGAAGAGAAAGAGGTCAACACAATCCCAAAAGGCCACCAAGAAAATGCCCAAATTGCTAAAAGAAATCAGCACACAAAGAGCAATTGCCAAAAATAGACCTAGACTCCCCTAGCCGATTATGCACTCCCCCTACACTCCTACAATCGGCCAACACTAGCTTCCATTCAAAGTTCCTAAAATCTCTCCCCTTATCTCTCCTCGATCTAATCTCATAAACACTTCAAACTCTTCTATCAGAGTTCTACTTAACCTCCATCACATGCCTGGTACATGCATAAAAATTAAAACACACGTAATGCTAACCTTGTGACTTGAACTCTGGCCCTTGCACACACATCCACACGCCATTTTTTAGGAACTAAGTGGCGCCACGTTTCTAGTTTACCAAGGGCTTACTTGGGTCTTATTTTACTCACTTTTTTCTTAAAAGCCCACTTAACCAAGTCCCCTTCACTTTAAATCCAACATTTGATATTTTTGTCAGGTTTTATCTTAGGCTTGGGCCTTCTAAAGGCCCACTAACACACTTAAAACATAAATTTCTTAATCTAACAACAAAATTTCAAAATTTCTCCAAAATCACAAAAATCCCGAAATATCTCGAAAATTGGGGCTTTACAAATAATACTTCACATCGTGAAGAAACTTTTCCTTTTGATGATACGTCTTTTCAATTTGCATCAAACCACAAGCTAAATAGTTAGCAATATCAGTAAACTAGGGGGTATTATAGACATGATTTACCTTCAATATGTGTTTATCTAGAAATGTCTCCTGAATGGGTATAAGAGGAGAATTCCCTTCTTGTAGCTCCAACTTGGACAAGTGGTCTACTACTTGGTTTTTTACTCCATTTCGATCTTGAATTTCTAGATCAAACTCTTGAAGTAGAAGTACCCATTGGATCAGTCTTGGCTTAGCGTCTTTCTTGGTGAGTAAATACTTAATTGTTGAGTGCTCCGTATAAATAGTCACTTTGGTACCTACAAGATAATATCGAAACTTGTCAAAAGGAAACACAATGGTAAGTAACTCTTTTTTTTTGTTATCGTATAATTTAGTTGATCTCCTTTTAGTGTCTGACTCACATAGTAGGTGGGATGAAAAACTTTGTTCCTTCGCTAGCCCATTATAGCTCCTATCGCGAAGTCACTTGCATCACACATCAATTCAAATGGCAAATCCCAGTCTGGTGTGATGATTATGGGTGCTGTAACTAATCGACTCTTCAAATCTTCAAAAGCTCTTAAGCACTCTTCATCAAATTTGAACATCATGTCATTTTTCAATAATTTTTATAAAGGTTTAGCAATTTTGGAGAAGTCCTTGATCAATCTTCGATAGAAACTTGTGTGGCCCATAAAGCTCCTAACACCCTTTATAGATGTTGAAAGTGGGAGTTTCTCAACAACATTTACCTTTGCTTAATCTACCTCGATTCCATGTCTTGTTATCCGATGGCCTAGAACAATACCTTCTCGTACCATGAAATGGCACTTTTCCCATTTGAGTACGAGGTTTGTTTCTTCGTATCGCCTTAGAACCTTGGCTAGATTGGCTAGACAATCATCATAAGTATTTCTGAATACTAAAAAATCATCCATAAAAACTTCCAAATATTTCTAACCATAACAGTAAAAATAGACATCATACATATTTGAAATGTAGCAGCTGCATTACATAAACCAAATGGCATGCATCTAAATGCAAATGTACCATACGAGCAAGTGAATGTTATCTTTTGTTGATCTTCTGATGCTACTGTAATCTGATTATACCCTAAGTATCCATTGAGAAAACAGTAATAGTCTCACCCCGTGAGTCTATCCAGCATCTGATCTAAAAATGGCAAAGGAAAGTGATCTTTCCTAGTTGCCTTGTTCAGCTTCCAGTAATCGATGCAAATTTTCCATCCCGTAACCGTCCTAGTTGATATCAACTCGTTATTCTTATTTTCAACGACTGTAATACATCCTTTCTTTAGCACGTAATGGACTAGACTTACCCATGAACTGTCTGAGATGGGGTAAATTATACCTGCATCTAACCACTTGATGATTTCTTTCTTTACCATGTCCTTCATAATGGGGTTCAGTCTTCGTTGTCCATAATCATCCCTTTTTCACCATCTTCTAGGATAATCTTGTTCATGCATCAGATGGACTAATATTGTGAATATTGGCTATGGTCCATCCAGTAGCCTTCTTAAACTATTTCAATACTAAGATGAGTTTCTCTTCTTAATTAGTAGTTAATTTTGCTGAAACAATCACAGAAAATATAGAAGCGTTACCTAAATAAACATACTTTGAATGTGAAGGAAGTACCTTGAGTTCTAATTTAGGTGGCTCCTTGATTGACACTTTTGGTTGGGTATAATCCCTGTTTTCTAATTCCAAAGATTCAAAACGGGGCTGCAGATTAAATCCCCTTTGATTAGCTTCTAGGAAAGCTAAGTATTCATCCTCCTCTTCATCATTTGAAAGGTCTATTGTCAAAATTTGTTCTAGTGGATCCTCAACATAGTTGAGTTCCTTTTCCACAATTAAATCCTCTAAATCGAACACTGCAGAACAATCATCAATTGTGTCAGGAAATTACACAGACTTAAAGACATTAAATGTTACCTGATCATCCTAAACACGTATAGTCAGCTCGCCCACATCAATAAGGGTCCTTTCGATTGCTAAGAATGGTCTTCCTAGGATGATTGACACTTTTGTCTGCTTCAAAGTCTAGAACCACAAAGTTAGAAAGAAAGATAAATTTATCTACATGTACCAATACGTCCTCGATTATTCCTTCTGGATGTACTAAGGATCGATCTGCCAATTGAAATGTAACCGTAGTCTGTCTAACTTCACCTATCCCCAACTTCTTAAATATTGAAATGGGCATTTTAGTGGATCCTCATACCCAAGTCACATAGTGCCTTACCACAATATATTGATCTAATGTTGCAAGGTATGGTAAAACATCCAGGATCCTTCAACTTTAGGGGTAGTTTGCCTTAAAGATATGCACTGCATTCCTTTGTCAAGGCTACCATCTCAAATTCTCCAAGTCTTCATTGTTTAGACAAGATATCCTTCATGAATTTGACATAGTTTGGAATTTG
Source organism: Gossypium stocksii (assembly GCA_020496765.1). Taxonomy (NCBI): domain Eukaryota; kingdom Viridiplantae; phylum Streptophyta; class Magnoliopsida; order Malvales; family Malvaceae; genus Gossypium; species Gossypium stocksii. The sequence continues at coordinate 105,329,193 of CM035621.1, forward strand.
TTCAAGTGCTTCAACCAACGTGATGTTGATATGAAGTTGCTTGAGTATGTCTAGGAACTTCTTGAATTGAATCTCCTGCTTCTGCTTCTGAAGTCTTTGAGGGTAGGGTGGTGGAGGTTTCTTTACTGTAACTAGTTGGTTCGTCTTCTTTGGCAATTCTGCATCTAATGGAGTTGTTAGTTGATCAGAATTAGCTAGTTCTAAAGTCACCTTGTCAGATTTTGCAGATTCTGGTTCTGGTGAAACTAGAATTTCAACACTCGGTTGAACTTCCTCTAAGTCTTGAGCATCAGCTTGCTCTTTTCAACTTCGACTATGTTGGGTTCTAATGTCTTTCCGCTCCTCAATGTTAATGCTTTACAATGTTCCTTCCTGGATTCCTTGGATTCTCCGTATCACTAGGCAAAGCACCTTGTGGTTGGTTTTTGAGTTTAGTTGCAAGCTAGCCCATTTGGTTTTCCAGGTTTTTCAAAGTAGCTGCTTGAGTTTGAATTAAGGCATCATTCTTAGATATGTACGCCTTCAACAAATTTTCTAAGCCATTGGATGGTTCAGCTTGGGTTGGTTTCTGAATTTGTTGAGGGAAACCAGGTGGTTGGGTTGGTCTAGGTTGAGTGTAAGTGTTATTGGTTCCAACCCCTTGGTTACTCCAGGAAAAATTCAGGTGGTTTCACCACGATGGGTTATAGAAATTAGATTGCAGTCCTTGCCTTTCTCAATTTTGGTTCTGGTTACCCATGTAATATACAGATTCTGGGTTCGGTGGACATTCTTCAAAAAAATGTCCTTCCCCACAATAGGCACAGGCTATATTTCCAGATTGGTTCGATGGCTGTGCTGCAAAACTATTAGACCCATTAGTGGTAAGAGTTATTAACATTGATGATATTGAGGCTACTTGAGATGTGAGTGAAGTGAGTGCGTTTACTTCATGTATTCCAACAACTCGCCTTCCTAACTCTACTCGATGGGTTGGCAATTGATAATTGTTGCTGGCAATCCTCTCAATGATTTCATAAGCCTCATTATAAGACTTAGAAAGGAGAGTACCATTATAAAATGTCCCAAGTTGGATGCAATGTGGGATTCCATGATGAGGGCACTTTTGTAATAACTTTTTGTACATTTCCCATGCCTCATACAAGGACTCATCATCCATTTGTTGGAAGGCAGTGATCTCGTTCCTCAACTTAGCATTCTTGCTAGGCGGGAAATACTTCATAAGAAATCTTTTTGCTAACTCTTGCAATGTGGAAATTTAATTTGGTGGCAGTGAGTTCAACTAGGCTCGAGCTTTGTCCCTTAGCGAATATGGGAACAACTTCAATCGTAATGCATCCTTAGGTACTCTGGCTAACTTGAAAGAGCTGCTCACCTCCATAAACAGTCTTAAATGAATATGAGGATCCTCAGTAGGCATTCCACTAAATTGGCCCACTATCTGAAGCATTTGGAACATAACTCGCTTAAACTCAAATTGTTGTGCCTCAATTTCGGGTCTCCCAATACCCGAATTAAGATCATGAAACGCTGGCATTGCATGCTATCTTAAAGCTCAATCCCTATCATCAGGAATAAAGATAGGATTTTAAGCAGGGTCTGCTCCGTTTCCTTGATTCAAATTTTCAAGGTTCATCTCTTCAGTCCATCTTTGATTTGGTTGTCTTCTTCATTGTCGAAATGTTCTTTCTATCTCAGGCTCTATAAGGAGTAAATCGATAATTCGGTCAATACTCATAAACACCTGAAATAATCACAGAAAAATTAAATGAGTTAAAATTAAACAGAAAAATAAACCAAAATGAAAAAACAAATTCACAAATAATGACTTTTTAAAACAATCCCCAGCAATGGCGCCAAAAACTTGGAACGACGAAAATGAGCAAGTGTACACAATCGCAACAAGTAATAAAGTGACAAGTAAATGTCGAGTTATCGTACCCACAGGGACTATGAAAAGAATTATTTATGAATGCTATTTAAAACACTTTGGTGGAGAAAATTATTTTGTTTTAAAAAAGGTGATTAAAAACTAAGATTTTAAACAAAGTAAAATAAATAAAAAATAAAACAAGGGTTCTAATGCATGATTTCAAAATACAATTTTAATCAAGATGACATAATTGTGTTAGATTAATTACATTTCTTAACTTAGAATTATTAAGTTCATGTTTATGTTGTTACGAATAAATTCACGTCAACTCAGTAATTTGCTAACTTATGAACATACTCACCTACCAAAATCCATTCATCTCTTGACTATATCCCTATGCCAATTTAATCGATTAAACAAATCTTAATTGGCAAATATGTTATTGCACATACATACTTATTAAATTAAAATAATCTATTGTACATATCCTTATGTCAATCCAAACGATTAATTAAATCTAATAAGCACATAAAAGACTACGTGAGGTAAGAAAGTATCCCTACCTTGAAACTGTTTAATCACAATAATCTTGCAAGTTATGCAAGGCAAATGTATCACCAGATACCGTTGCTAATTTAACCCTCAACTACCTTAGATGATTAAACATGCACTGATTAAGTATTGTGTCCATTAACTACAAATTCAGTCCGTTTAAATAATTAATTCATTAGATACCTTACAATTGTAATGCAAAAATAGCTTAGGCATGATTTTACTTAATCAAGCATTTTACCGAGGCCTATAACAACATAAACACAATTTTAACAATTTAAGTAGATGAAATGCAATCAACCTAACATGAATTAAAGTCAAGCTAGATTGATTAAATTAACCATTTCAACAACATAAATATTCATAGATAGGTTTATCATAACAACAAAAAAACTTAAAAAGATAGGGAACAAGAATCAAATTCGGTGTTTTTCTGTGGCTTAACTAGGTTGCTCCATTCTTCCTTCTCCGTTGTCCTCATCAACCAAGGCTGCTATGAACACTTAATTTCTGCTCCAAAATGGCTGATGAATTCCCCTTTTCCAAGAGGAGAAATCGGCAAGAGAGCAAGGGAATTTAGAATGGAAAAGAAGAGAGAAAATGGAGAGAAGAGAGAAAAGATGTGAATGCTTGTGGTGTGTTTCTAATGATCAGCCAAGGGGGGTTTTTATAGCTGAAGTGGGCTGCTAAAAATAGCTAAATTAGCAGCCAAAGAGCCCTCCCTTTTCCGGCCACACACGTGGCAAGGTTGATGGTTTCAACTTTGCTAATTTAGGCTTGGGTCAAATCTGTAAAGCCACCAATTATGGAGGGATTCGTTTGCACCTTGAACAAGCTTTCAAGGGCCTCTTTACAAGCTAAATAATCAGCTAATAAGCTGATTTGGGTCAGCTCATGGGACGGTTTTGGGCTTTCCATCTCTTGGTCGGTTCAGTTCACTCGGTTCGGCTCAACTAGACCACTTTTTTTATAATTAATTAATAATAATTTATTAACCCAAATTAAATTGGATATAAATTAAAATTTATTATATTATGAATTAATACACATAATTTTGGACCGTCTTAGGCTGAAAATTAATTTACCTTAATACTTCAAATTGCTTCTCGATTTTGTGCTTCTAGCAGTGTCTGCCGAGCCATTTTTCGCCCTTTGTGTAGTTCTGTCGAAAATAACCAAAATTAATAAAAATTAATTATAAAATCAATGAAAATCCAACATGTTCATATTTTAAGTACAATTTAATTATTTTATAAAAATTAATTATTTTTTGACAAGACTTTTATCGAAACTGCATGGATTTAAGTTAAAAAGAGCATGAAAAAGTGTGTATATTTTTGTGTTTCCAGGTCTCAACATGCGTAGCAGAAGCAAGTTCTAGAATAACAAATCAAGTTGACATACTCAACCAAAAATAAAATGAGCATGAAAAAAAATAAATGCTCTATAGGCTCAAAAGCTCACAATAAATTACGGCTTTAATGTTAAAATTGTAAATTTAAAATTTCAACAGCTTCTAGATTTAGCTTCTTTTTATGCTCGACCATCAACTTACGCTCTTCTTGCTTTCCTGAACCCCATAATATTTCTCAACAACTTCTATATTCAAATTCTTTTAAGGCTCAGCTAACACCTTTCCAATTCATATAGTAATTCTGTGGACTTGCTCGTTTGGGTTGGTTTCAGTGTTACTAGGTAAACTGCCTTGTTGTCTCTCTGAAACCAATTTAGCAAACTGACTAATCTGATTCTCGAGTCCCTAAATAGATGCATGATGATTCCTCAAAGTTGTCTCAGTGTTCTAGAATCTAGTTTCTGACACTGATATAATTTTCATCAACATCTATTCCAGATTCGGGTTTTTTTCTTGTCGATAAGGTTGTTGAAAACCTGAAGGGGGTTGTGACCTCTCATTCCTTGACCACCCCAAGAGAAATTTGGATGATTCCTCCATCCTGGATTATAATTATTGCTATAGGGGTTAATTTGAGGTCTAGAATTGTTATCTATAAAAGCGACTTACTCATGCTCCATGTTAGAACTAAAGGGTAAACATTCTAAATTAATCATCCCCATTCCAGTCGCATCACATTTCATTGCCGAATTCATCTACTTAGCCATACTCAAACCATCAATTTTCTTACTCAGTGCTTCCACCTGATTTGCCAACATAGCAACTGCATCTATATTAAAAACATCGGCTGCCTTAGTAGACTTTGTTCTCATCACTTGCCACTAATAGTTATTCAGTGTCATCTTCTCAATGAATTCTTTGGCTGCCTCAAGTGTCTTATTATTCAGTGTTCCACTAGCTACTGTGTGGTTTTGAAATTTAAAAAATATACATTTAAAAAAAATAAATGTTGTGTTTCAGTTTGAAGGAATGGAGAAGAATTTTTTTTAAAAGGAAAAGGAATTTGATTGAAAATTTTGAATTATATGGCGACTAATAAGTTTTTTGACATCAAAATCTAAAAATTTTGAAACTTTTTTTTTTGCATCAATTAGAAATTCTACTCACCAAAAATAAGTTTTGAAAGCAATGTATAGAGAAGAAAATGAATGAAGAAATTTAAAAGTTGGTTTGAAAATAAAAGTAAAAGGTTTCAATATTTTAAGTGGGGTTAGTTTGGATGATCAATAGTTTGGATAGAGATGATATTGTGTTTAATATTGCTACTTACTTAATTGAGTCAGTTAGTTGAGTTAGTGAAACTCTAGAATCATTCTTTGCATTTAGTTTTGGACATCTATCCTTTGGATTAAATACTTGAAATTCTTCTATCTTTTGATTTATTTCCATTGCAATAATTACTTGACAATAGTATATGCAGTTATGGTAAGCAAAGCTTTTAGGTTGAATATGCGTAGTGCATGTTTCACCATTATTAAAGTGCTTTTAATCCCAAATTTGATTTTGTTGTAATATAACTTGACATCGATCCGTACACCTAAGAAAATCAAGGGAATATCTTTTAAAGTTCTTGTTTTAAACAAATTTTATTGTCAGCAAGTTTTGACAGTACCAAGTTTTTGGCATTATTTTTGAGGACTAAATTATTGGAGTAAGATCTAGTCAAATCAGTGGAGTTGATTGACTAGTTCCCAGTTAGGTAGTTAAAGAATTACGTGTATTTTCTTTTTTTGGAAAGGTTCACTAATCAACTACTAATTAGACTAATATTTATTAATTTATCTTAATTAAAATAACAAAATTACATAATTTTATTAATTTTCAAGATTTAAAAGTTATTTATATTGCTCAATTTAATGCATTTGGAAAAGGAATATGAAAGAAGGAATATGTAAATAGAGGCAAATGTTCTAGAAGTATATTTTATTTTGACATAAGAATATTATATTAGTCTTGAATTTTTAATTTTCAAGATAAAACTACTTGATACTTGAGAATGTTGAGCATGTTGACTCTGACTTTGATCATCATCTAAACACACCCCAAGTCTTTTCTTAAAGTCTTGAATGCAATACTTTCATAATTTAATTAGGTTTCCTAATCCGTTTTAAGTTGAACAAGAGGAAGACAAGATTTGCAATCTCATTATTTAAATAAGCAATTGGTATTTTGACAAGTTATATCAATTTTTTTATGAAAAGTTATTTCTACTGTTGCTTGTGTATTATCTCAGTTTATGTTAATTAAACAGTTTAGCCAATGATAAAATCATATTGTCCATGGTAAGTATGTTATGATGTCATACAATTTTTGTGATTCCAATGTAACAGAAAAAATATGATTAATATTTGAGCTTTGAGAGGACAAAAATAAAAGAAGGAAGATAAAAGAAAGAGGAATATGCAATAGAAGCAAAAATTTCTGAAGTATATTCTACTATAACGCAACTTAAGAATATTATATGTGTATTGAATTTAACCTACAAGATGAAGTCCAATGATATTTGAGACTAGGTTAATTGTTGAGTATGTTAAGAATATTGACTCTGATTTTGATCACCCCCCTAAGCAGACTCTCAAGCCCTTCTTCAAAGTCTTGAAGGCAAGACTCTAATAATATGAGTTCATTTTAAACTTTCTCGATTTGCATAAGGTCAGATTTACTTGTTGCAAGGGACAGTAATAAAGTTTCAGCATTTTCCATTTCATTGATATGTTGTTCTCCTTCACTGTTGAATCTTTTTGTGTGTAAAAGCTTTGAGACTAACAACCAAAGGCTCATATGTGATTCTTTCTAGACCTCAAAAAGTAAAGGAGAACAAGGAATCTAGCACATTAAGAGTGTCTGCTTGCACCTCCCTTAGGATGTTAATTGTGGCACAGGTTGTTGAAAGTTGGCTTGCAATGCAGCAACATAAAGCCTTTTATTTGTAGCAACATGAAGTTTTTTTTTTTAATTTTGTTTTATAACTTAGTTAGTTGTGTATGTAACAACTTAACTAAGTTTAGTTTGATTGTACTTTTGTTTTGCTAAGGTTCGTCAGCTACTTAGCTGATTTAGTAGCTTTTTAGGTTGCCATTAAGCTGATTTTACAACTTGGATACTAGTACAAGTTATGTTTTGTTTTCTTCCAATGTAATGAAGCTATTTATGAACATTGTATTGCTACTAATTAAAGTAATGACAGTTGTTACTTTTTCCTCTCAACATATTTGTTTTGCTTTTATTTTTCATCTTTCAAACACAAAATTTTATTGTTTTTGATCTTTAGATGCTGATTTAACTCAACAAATGGTATGAAGAGCCTATAATCTTTTAGGGCCTTTTGCTATGTGTTCTGTGCTTGAAAGAAAAGAAACAGAAGTTGTTCTATTGGTTTTTTGGTTACTGCAAAAAAATAAGTTTCCCACCACCACCACCACCACCTATTTTTGCTGGTGAAAACTATAACATTTAGACTGTGAACATGAAAACATACCTGCAAGCTCATGATTTGTGGAGTGTTGTTCAAGCTGACACAAAGCCACCACCTTTGAGAGCTAATTCTACCATAGCTCAAATTAGGCAGCAAGATGAGGATTGTGGAAAAAATTATAAGGCTATGTCATGCCTTCAAAATGGAGTTTCAGATGAAATTTTCACAAGGATAATAGCTTGTGACTCTTCAAAATAGGACTAGGATAAACTAATGGAAGAGTCTCAAGGGTCAGATAAAATCAGGCAGCAGTAGTTGATTAACTTGAGAAGGGACTTTGAGAATCTAAAGATGAAGGAGTCTAAATCCATTAAGCAATATTTTGACAAGATTATGGCTACAGTTAACAATATTAAGCTTCTTGGGGATGATTTCAGTGACAAAAGAATAGTTGAAAAGGTTATTACAAACCTTCCAGAGAAGTATGAGTAAACAATTTCTTCCTTGAAGGACTCTAGAGGCCTGTCAACTATATCCTTGACTGAGCTGATAAATGCTCTTTATGCACAAGAGCAGAGAAAGGCAAAGAGGATGCAGGAGCATTCTGAAGGAGCCTTTTAGGTTAGAAGAAAAGAAAACCCAAGCTCAAACTCAAGCTACAAGGGTAAGAAGCTTTGGTTTGAAAAGAAAGAAAAGGCAAAGAAGGATGCTGCTAAGAGGAAGTTTCCACCATGCACTCACTGCAAGAAGTCCACTCATGTAGAAAAGTACTACTGGTATAGGCCTGACATTCAATGTAGAAGTTGCAAGCAACTTGGTCACATGGAAAAAGTCTATAAAAACAAAACAAAAACATAACCACATCAGCAGAATCAAGCTCAAGTTGCTAAGGATGTTCAAGCTCAGGAGGAGCATGTTTTTACTACTTCTTGTTTTGCAAGTTCGAGTAAGGTCAGAAAGAATCGGTTGACTGACAATGGCTGCACTCATCACATAGCATCAAATAAAGGCATGTTTAGGGAAGTAGATACAAGCTTTGGATCTAAGGTCAGAATTTGAAATGGTGAGTTCATTGAGGCCAAAGGTAAAGGTAAAGGCAAAGTTGTGATTTGCACTCAATCAGGTAACAAAACAATTTCAAAAGTCCCTTTTGTACCTGATATTGACCAGAATTCACATAGTGTTGGTCAATTCGCTCATCTTTCAAGATAAAACTTGTGTGATTAAAGACCTTTTTGGTCAAGAGCTAGTGACAGTAGCTATGCATGACAGATCCTTCACTTTAGATGTGGACCAGTTAGAAGTAAATGCTTACACTAATTTTATTAATGAATCAAGTTTATGGCACAAAAGGTTGGGGCAGGTAAACAACAAGTCACTTAGTTTGCTGCATAAGATGAGTCTAGTTGAAGACATTTCCAAGATTGAGCTTAAAAATGAAGTTTGTGAGGTCTATCAGTTCGGCAAGTAATCCAGACTACATTTTCCAATTAACAAAGCTTGGAGAGCTTAAGAGAGGCTTCAATTGGTCCATACTGATATTTGTGGACCTATGAAGACCTCTTCATTGAATGGTAGTAGGTATTTTATGTTGTTCATTTATGATTGCACCAGATTTTGTTGGGTGAATTTTTTAAAACAAAAGTCAGAAGTGGATGATTTCTTTTGTACGTTTAAGGTGTTAGTTGAGAATCAAGCAGTTGTAAGCTGAAGGTCTTGAGATCAGATAATGGAATTGAGTATGTGTCTCAAAAATTTCAAAAGATTTGTGATGAAGTTGAAATTCAGCATCAGTTAACCACCACCTACACACCACAGCAGAATGGTGTTTGTGAGAGAAAGAAAAAAATTATTCTTGATATGGCCAGGTGTTTGCTGTTTGAAGGGAAAATGCCTAACATTTTTTGGCTAAGGCAGTAAATACCTCAGTGTATTTACTCAATAGACTGTCAACAAATGCAGTCAAAGGCAAAACACCATTTGAAGCTTGGTTTGGACACATACCTATTGTCTTACACTTAAAAGTGTTTAGTTGTTTATGCTACACACTTGTGCCAACTGAAAAGAGAACTAAGCTGGAAAAGAGGTCTATGTATGGAAGTTTTTGTTGGCTATAGTAGCACAAAGAAAGGGTACAGTGTTTTTGATCCATCCATTAAAAAAATTGTTGTGAGCAAATATGTAAAGTTTAGTGAAGGCAGTTGTTGGAAATAGAATGGAACAGATGCAAGTTTACCTGAGCAAGACTAATAGGATCTTGATTTGCAGCATGTTGAGAATAAACCTGAAATTGAGGGAGAATATGATGATGTATCTGTAAGAGGCACAAGAACTATCATAGACATCTATCAAATATGTGATATGACCATTGTTGAGCTTTCTAATTTTGATGAGGCTGCAAAAGAAGACTACTAGAATGGGGCAATGGAAGCAAAAATGGAAATGACTCACAAGAATGGTACATGGGAGCCAGTTGATAGGCCAACACAGAAAAATTATTGGTGTGAAATGGGTGTTTAGGGCTAAGAACAATGCAGATGGTCACTGAACAAGCACACTGTAACATCCCAAAATAGGGCCTGAACAGAATAGTGGTTGTGAAACCACAAATCTGAGATAGAAATAATTATTTTATAATTATTTTGAGGTTTATGATATGATTGCATGATTTTGTGAAAATTTCGTGAAGAAATTCTATGCATAAAGTGCTTAATTTGAAATTAGGGACTAAATCGAATAAGTTGCAAAACTTGCATTCTAGAAGCTTTTAGTATGAAATTGCCTTGGAATATTAATTAGAGGGTCTTAAATAGCAATTTGACCAATTTCTAAAATTTTGGACAAAAATGGGCTTGTACATGAAAATTTTCAAAGAAAGGCATTAAGGGTATTTTGGTCATTTGGTAATTAAAATGAATTAAAAGGGAAATTAAGGCCAAATTGTGTTCATCTTCATCAAGCTTGGCCGAAACTTCATGTGTCTTCATAGCTAGGGTTTCTTCAACTTTCAAGCTTCATAGTAAGTGATTCCAAGCCCCGTTTTTAATGTTCTTTACGTTTTTGGAATCCCGGTAGCTCGATTTAGCTTATGCTAGCAATAATTCAACCTAGGGTTCATATTTGGAAAAATACCCATAGGAGAAATTTGTTTATTTTGGTGTTTTATGATAGAATATGAGGTTTTAAATTATGCTAAACAACTTGTGCTACTCGGTTTTAAGTAAAAATGTGTTAAAGTGCTTAATCGGTAAAAATACCTATTATTCATAAGTACATGTTATAGTGGGAATTTGAGGTTGTTGTTGGTAAATAAATGAGTAGCATGTCCTAAAACATAAGAATTTGGGATAAAATTTAATTTCCGAGCCTTGGGGAAAAAGTGTAAATATGCAACAGTTTAGGGGCAAAAATGTAATTTTTGCCAAATTTTGAGTTAAGGGCTGTTTTGATAAATGTGAGTATTAAATAAGCTAAATTGCTATTATAGATCAAGAAGAACGAAATTTGGGAGTAGATCGGGGAAAGGAAAAAGTAAAGGACTAAATTGTCAAGTTTAATCGTATTTTGTATCGAGGTAAGTTTACGGTAAATAAATGGAATATTTTATTATTTTACATTAATGTTGTTAATTTCCAGCATATACATTTACTTTATGAAAATATTCGAAGTTGAACTAAAGACGAGATGATAGAGAAAAAGTATCAGAAAGCCCCATTTGAACTCTAGGAATGTTTGGGATACGGAATGTCATGATATTTTGGGCTATCAGACAGGATAGGAATATCCCATGTAAGTCCGTATTAAAAGTATGGCTTTGGTAGGACAGGGAACATCTCATGCAAGACCATGTCTAGAACATGGCATTGACAGGCTATTATCAGACAGGAAAACCCGAGTATCCTTAGTATTCCGAGTGGTTCAACAGGCTATTGTACAGGTTAAATTACAGGAAATTCTCAGCAAAGGAAAGGTAAGTTATATTCATGAGCTTATTGAATAATCAAGTAAGAAAGAAAGTAAGGGAATAAGGAAGAGGGTAAGAAATGAGGTGTAAGGAAAGCTTATGATGCTTGATGATATTATGATTAACTATTATTTTGGGTGAATGTTGTGACTTATTTACTTGTAAACTTACTAAGCTTAGTGCTTACTCTCTTTATTTTCCTTCTTTTTATAGTTTTTGCCAAGCCAACTCGGGGATCGCAAGGAACGTCGGAGATCCAGTCACACTATCAATAGGATCATTTTGGTATAGCTAGACGTTTCATTTCGCGTATGGCATGTATAGGGACTTGGTTTCTTTTGGTATGAATGCCATTAGGTTATGTTTAATGAATGGTATGTAAATACTTGTTGATGATTAGTTATTGGAATGACTAATCAAACATAGGTTTAATACTATGTATGCCTAAATGGTAATTATCACATGGAAACCATGAAAAAGGTGAAAATAGCTTAAAAATAGATTCGAATAGCAGCAGTGACGTGATTTTGAAAAATCACTAAAAATAGTAGAAATGGAATTAAATAGTGAATGAGACATGAAATTAAAGGTTAATGAGTCTATTTTCATGTGGAAACGAAGTAAGCAAAAGAGTTGTATATTATAAGTTATTTGCAATTGAGTGAGACTGCTCCAGATTGACTTTGTGATCCCCTGTTTTGAAGTTGAAAATTTACCATAAATTTTACATAAATAATTAGGCATTATAGTTTATATGCCTAGATTCCTTATTGAGTCTAATTTCAAATGAAATAAACGGCATGCCTATTTGAAGTTTTTACAGAGGGAAAACTAAGTGGTAGTGAACAGAGGTCAGAGTAGTCAAACTGCATAACAGGAGAGACTTTAACTAATAAAATGTACTAATTGGCTAGTCTAAAAATTCTATAAAAAAAATTAGTAAGAAGGTATATGGGTCTAGTTTTAGGGAAAATTTACGGAATTAAATTTCAAGTTTCGTAACTTGAGTTATGATTTATTTTGTGACTGTGATGCAGTTGGACAGCTTTATAAGGAACAAACAAATAATTTATTTTGGTTTGTTTAAGCAATTAGAAAAATTTTATTGATCTCGATTTGGCCCTGAACCATTTCAATAGCATGATTTAGGGTCTCGATGACCCTTCTTAGGGACTTATTGAATGAATGAAAATAAATTCATTTTAAAAGCAAATTTCTATGCCCGAATGAGTTAGTTAAGTCCGGTAACACCTCGTGCTCGACTCCGGTGACTGTCTTGGGTAAGGGGCGTTATATTTATTGGTATCAGAGCAAAGGTTTAGTCGATTCTTAAAATAGTTAACAGGAGTAAGAGTCTATCTATACATGCCATACTTATATTTTGATAGTGTGACGACTCCTGACGATTTTAAAATATTTTGTTTTATAGTAATGGATCCCAAACAAGCTGGTACTGATGATGTAGAAAGTAATGCGCCTGCTCCCACGGAAGGGGCAGTGCCATTCGAGATAGGCCCGTGACTGTGAATCAAGGAGGAGGGGCTCGAGAAGCCTTCTTCCAAGCTATGAATGAATGGTTTGCCGAGTTCGTTTGTACGAATCCGGCTGTTAGACCTCTACCCCCTCATGATTTTCAGGCCACCCATGTAGCTCAAGCTCCCCCAGTCACAGGTACGGTGATAAGAGAAAAGCCACCAGTTGACAAGATTAGAAAACAAGGAGGTGAAGAGTTTCGGGCTACTAAAGATGATGATGCAGAAAGAGCAAAATTTTGGCTCAAAAATACCATCAGAGTCTTTGATGAATTATCCTGTACACCTAAGGAATGTATGAAATGTGTAGTATCACTCCTTAGAGACTCAGCTTACCACTGGTGGAAGACACTTGTATCAGTTGTACTGAAAGAGAGGGTCACTTGGGATTTCTTTCAGGGGGAATTCCGTAAAAAGTACATCAGTTAGAGGTTTATCGATCAGAAAAGGAAAGAGTTTCTAGAATTGAAACAGGGTAATATGACAGTGATTGAATATGAGTGTGAATTTGTCAGACTCAACAATTATGCCTGAGAATGTGTATCTACAGAGGCGATCATGTATAAAAGGTTGAGGATGGGCTTAATGATGATATTCGACTGTCTGTGGGTGTCTTAGAAATAAAGAGTTTGTTGTTCTAGTTGATAGAGCCTGTAAAGCAGAGGAGCTGTTAAAAAGAAAAGGTAAAGTTGAAATTGAGATGCAAGATACGAAGAAAAGACAAATGAGCAAGTCGTTTCAGTCTACATCTAAGAGGCCTAGAGAGTTCTCTACTAGATCTAGCTTTTCAGCCGGGTATTCTAGTCGAAATAGGGGTAACAGATTTAAGGATCCGAAAGCTCAGACTACCTCGATTGTGAGCGTAGGTAATGCTCGATCGAGTAGATCAGGGTGTCCAGGGTGCGGTAGACTTCATTTTGGCCCTTGTCGAGCAGATGAAATTATTTGTTATAAGTGAGGTGCTCCAGATCATTTTGTGCGAGAGTGTCCAGAAGTGGTTAAACGAGAAGAAATATAGAGTGCTAGATCCAGAAATGCTCCTATTAGAGGCATATCACAGAGGAGCCCGGGAGTAGGAGCGAGTAATAGAGGCACCTCTAGAGACTCGATAGCGAGACCAGATGTTAGAGCCCCTGCGAGGACTTATGCTATCTGTGCACGCGAAGAGGCATCCTCCTCCGATGTGATTACGGGTACATTTTCTTTGCATGATATTAATGTTATTGCTTTAATTGATCCGGGTTCGACCCATTCCTATGTTTGTATAAAATTGATGCCTAGTATGAGCACGCCTATAGAATCCACAGAATTTGTGATTAAAGTATCGAATACATTAGGCAAGCATGTATTAGTAGATAAAGTATGTAGAAATTGCCCCTTGATGATTAGAGGTCACTGTTTTTCGGTCGATCTCATGCTATTGTCATTTGATAAGTTTGATGTTATTCTGGGTATGGATTGGTTGACTGCACGTGACGTGGTAGTGAATTGTGGAAGGAAATTCATCGAGTTGAAATGTGAAAATGGTGAAATTCTTTGGGTTGATTCAGATGAGTCAGATAGTTCATTTGTCATTATTTTGGTTATGTCTACTCAGAAATGTTTGAGAAAAGGGTATGAGGCTTATCTTGCTTTTGTGTTGAATACTAAAGATCCAGACTTGAAAGTTGAATCAGTGCCCATGGTGTGCAAATATCTAGATGTATTTCCGGAAGAATTACCAGGTTTGCCTCCTGTGAGAGAAGTTGAGTTTGGTATTGAGCTGATTCTAGGTACCACACCCATTTCTATTGCTCCTCATAGAATGGCCCTGTTGGAATTGAAAGAATTGAAGGCTCAGCTGCAGGAATTAACTGATAAAGGCTTTGTAAGACCTAATAGTTCACCATGGGGTGCACCAATGCTATTTGTGAAAAAGAAAGATGGTTTGATGAGATTGTGCATAGATTATCGGTAGCTTAACAAGGTAACTATCAAGAACAAATACCCACTGCCCAGAATTGATTATTTGTTTGATCAATTGAAGGGAGCCACTGTGTTTTCCAAGATAGATTTGAGATTCGGATATTATCAGCTACGAGTTAAAGAGTCAAATGTTCCGAAGACTGCATTCTGAACTAGGTATGGTCATTATGAATTCCTGGTGATGCCGTTTGGCTTAACTAATGCTCCTGCCATTTTTATGGATTTAATGAACTGAATATTTAGACCGTATTTGGACAAGTTTGTGGTTGTGTTCATTGATGACATCTTGATTTATTCTCATGATGAGACTGAGCATGTAAAGCATTTGAGAACAGTTTTACAGATTCTGAGAGATAATCAGTTGTATGCTAAGTTCAGTAAAAGTGAGTTTTGGCTCTAAGAAGTTGGATTCCTTGGACATATTGTTTCAGGTGAAGGTATTAGAGTTGATCCAAGCAAAATTTCAGCCATTGTCGATTGGAAACCTCCTAGGAACGTTTCAGAGGTCAGAAGCTTTCTTGGCTTAGCTGGTTATTATAGACGATTTGTAGAGGGATTCTCTATGATAGCTACCCCGTTGACGAGATTGCTACAGAAAGATGTTAAGTTTGAATGGACTGAGAAGTGCCAGTAGAGTTTTGACAAGTTAAAGGCATTGTTGACTAAAGCTCCTATCTTAGTACAACCAGAACCGGGTAAAGAATTTGTGATTTACAGTGATGCATCCTTGAATGGGCTCGGTTGCGTACTCATGCAGGAAGGAAAGGTAATTGCTTATGCCTCTAAACAATTGAAGCCACATGAGAAAAATTACCCGACGCATGATTTAGAGCTAGTTGCTATTGTATTTGCATTGAAGATTTGGAGACATCATTTGTATGGTGAAAGGTGCTGGATATTTACCGATCATAAAAGTTTGAAATACTTGATGACTCAAAAAGATTTGAACTTGAGGTAAAGAAGATGGTTGGAGTTGATTAAATACTATGAGTTAGTGATTGTTTATCACCCGAGTAAGGCAAATGTAGTTGCTGACGATTTAAGTAGAAAATCTTTATTTGCATTGCAAGTTTTGAATACCGACTTGGCCATGTCAGATGATGGTTCTATTTTAGCTGAATTGAGAGCTATATCGGTATTTCTTGAAGAAATTTGCGAAGCTCAGAAAGACAATAGTGAGTTACAAGCTAAAAGAGCTCAATGTGAGTCAGGCATAGAATCAGATTTTCAGATTAGTTCTGATGGTTGTTTGATGTTTAGAGACATAGTATGTGTACCAAGGAATGATGAGCTGATGAACGATAAATTATACATATTTTTACCTCATGTTTAGAATATATTTTGGATGAATTATTATTAATTTTGTGAGAATTGGTGCTCTTAATCCTTCTATTTCATATCTTATACTCAGGAGAGCATAGGGAAGAGAAGAGAACAAAAAATGGACCAAAAGCCAGAGAAAATGGGCCAAAATGTGAAAACGCACGGCCCAAGAAGTAACCACACGGCCGTGGCACACGGACGTGCCACATGAAGATCACACGGTCCAGCCCCCGACAAGCACGGCCAGGCCACACGGCCGTGCCTCCACCGATAGAATCACACGGCCTCTTGTCAAAATCACACAAGCGTGGCACACGGGCGTGTTCTAGTCATGAGGAAGAGGAATTTCACTCGGATTTGAATACTTAAAGGCTAAGAAAGGCTCCCCAAAACTCTATATAAAGACCCTAGGAGGCAACTCTAAGGGTGTACTTGATTTCCTCCTGCCAAGGGTAATCTTTTCCCTAAATTGGGTAGTCGTCTCTCTGCTGACACGAAGAGTGAAAGCCAGGAATTACTCCAAGGGAAGCCGATTGATTCATCCTAGAAGCTGGAATTCTGCATCAAGACAGAAGATCTCCCTAAACTCCTTCAGGGTTTTTGGTTTCCTATGTTTTGTTGTTTTATTTCTTCTGATATGTTTTCCTCTTTAGTTATGAACTAAACCACTCAAATACTTGAGGGGGATGAAGCCTAAGACAGATCTTGTTATTATTTATTCTTGAGTTATATGATAAATACTTGAGTTGTTCTTAATTATGTGTGCTTAATTCTTGATTTAATAATCCCAAGTATTACTTCAAGAATTAGATGTGCTTAGAGAAGAGAAGCAAAAGTCCCTGTGATAAGAGTAGATCTACCATAATTAAGCGGAGTTGCATGCAACCCTAGACATAGGGCGACATAAATCTACTGGATTAGGGTCAAACCTAATATGGGGAGCCATAGATCGAATTAATGCAACCTAGGGAGTTAATTAATAAAAGGAACTTTAATTAACAACTTAGGCCTAGTTGCTTTGCGCCTCGACGGAGGGTTTAGCATAGGTTAGGGATCCCTACGGATCAAGTCAAGTGAATAAATCGTCTAGCTCAAGAACCAATAACAAGTGAAGTCTAGGTGGATTCTCCCTTAAGTATTGCTTATATCAATCAGCTTTTCCCTAAAGTTTTCCCCAATTTACTTTTTGTGCACTTTTAGTTAGTTTTAGAATTAGTTTAAATCAACTCTCTTTATTTTTAGGCTAGATAATAGAAAGGAAGTAAGTATTAGTACTTTTAATTCCCTTGGGTATGATAACTCGGTCTTGCCACTAAACTATACTACTGTTTGACAGGTGCGCTTGCCTTTAAGGTCGTGATATTAGTTAGTTTTGGTGTGATCAGTTTTGTAAATTTTATTACTTAATATCACGAGCCGTTATCATGAGCTTATTCAGAAGATTTTACAGGAAGCACATAGCAGTTCTTTGTCTATTCACCCAGGTAGTACAAAGATGTATAATGATTTGAATAAATTGTACTGGCGGGTAGGAATGAAAAGAGATATTTCAGAGTTTGTTTCTAGATGCTTGATCTGTCAACAGGTAAAGGCTGAACATCAGGTACCCTCAGGCAGCCTGTGCTAGTCCCTGAGTGGAAATGGGACCGAGTTACTATGGATTTTGTGACAGGGTTGCCGTTGACACTGAAAAAGAAAGATGCAGTATGGGTTGTGATTGATAAGCTAACTAAGTCGGCTCATTTTATCCAAGTTTGTATAGATTATTCACTTGACAAGTTGGTCGAGTTGTATATTTTAGAGATAGTCAGACTACATGGGGTACCATTATCGATCATTTCAGACAGAGATCCGAGATTGACTTCATGATTTTGGAAGAAGTTACAAGAAGCTTTGGACACAAAGTTGAGTTTTAGTACGGCTTTTTATCCCTAAACCGACGATCAGTCAGAGAGAGTTATTCAGGTACTTGAAGATATGCTTAGATGTTGTGTATTGGAATTTCAAGGCAGTTGGGAAAAATACTTACCATTGGTAGAGTTTGCCTATAATAATAGTTACCAGTCGAGTTTGAAGATGGCACCTTATAAAGCTTTGTATGGACGCAAATGCCGTACACCTTTATATTGGACAGAGCTTAAGGAAAATCAGATTTACGGGGTTGATCTAGTTAAAGAAACAGAAGAAAAAGTGAAAGTTATCAGAGATTGCTTGAAGGTAGCTTCAGACAGACAGAAGTCATATGCAGATTTGAAAAGAAAAGAGATTGAGTATCAGGTTGGCGACAAAGTGTTTTTGAAGGTATCCCCGTGGAAGAAAGTTCTCAGATTTGGTAGGAAAGGCAAGCTAAGTCCACATTTTATTGGACCGTTTGAAGTGATTGAGACAGTTGGGCCATTAGCATATCGGTTAGCTTTGCTGACTGAGTTAGAGAAGATTCATGATGTGTTCCATGTGTCGATGTCACGACGCTATCGTTCAGATTCGTCACATGTGATTTCTCAGACAGAGGTTGAGATTCAGCCAGATATGACTTATAGTGAAGAACCGGTAAAGATTCTAGCTCGAGAGGTAAAGCAATTAAGGAATAAAAGTATTGCTCTTATGAAAGTCTTATGGAATAGACCTGGAGTTAATGAGGCTACACGGAAGCCCGTAGAGGTCATGCGAAAACAGTACCCAAATCTCTTCACAGGTAAGATTTTCGGGGACGAAAATTCCTAAAGGGGGGAGAAATGTAACATCCCAAAATAGGGCCTGAACAGAACAGTGGTTGCGAAACCATAAATCTGATATAGAAATAATCATTTTATAATTATTTTGAGGTTTATGATATGATTGCATGATTTAGTGAAAATTTCGTGAAGAAATTATATGCATAAAGTGCTTAATTTGAAATTAGGGACTAAATCGAATAAGTTGCAAAACCTGCATTCTAGAAGCTTTTAGTATGAAATTGCCTTGGAATATTAATTAGAGGGTCTTAAATAGAAATTTGACCAATTTCTAAAATTTTGGACAAAAATGGGCTTGTACATGAAAATTTTCAAAGAAAGGCATTAAGGGTATTTTGGTCATTTGGTAATTAAAATGAATTAAAAGGGAAATTAAGGCCAAATTGTGTTCATCTTCATCAAGCTTGGCTGAAACTTCAAGTGTCTCCATAGCTACGGTTTCTTCAACTTGCAAGCCTCATAGTAAGTGATTCCAAGCCCCGTTTTTAATGTTCTTTACGTTTTTGGAATCTCGGTAGCTCGATTTAGCTTATGCTAGCAAGAATTCAACCTAGGGTTCATATTTGGAAAAATACCTATAGGAGAAATCTATTTATTTTGGTGTTTTATGATAGAATATGAGGTTTTAAATTATGCTAAACAACTTGTGCTACTCGGTTTTAAGTAAAAACGAGTAAAAGGGCTTAATCGGTAAAAATACCTATTGTTCATAAGTACATGTTATAGTGGGAATTTGAGGTTTTTGTTGGTAAATAAATGATTAGCATGTCCTAAAACATTAGAATTTGGGATAAAGTTTAATTCCCGAGCCTTGGCAAAAAGTGTAAATATGCAAAAGTTTAGGGCAAAAATGTAATTTTTGCCAAAGTTTGAGTTAAGGGCTGTTTTGATAAACGTGAGTATTAAATAAGCTAAATTGCTATTATAGATCAAGAAGAACGAAATTTGGGAGTAGATTGGGGAAAGAAAAAAGTAAAGGACTAAATTGTCAAGTTTAACCGTATTTTGTATCGAGGTAAGTTTACGGTAAATAAATGCAATATTTTATTATTTTACATTAATGTTGTTAATTTCCAGCATATATACATTTACTTTATGAAAATATTTGAAGTTGAACTAAAGACGAGATGACAGAGAAAAAGTATCAAAAACCCCGTTTGAAATCTAGGAATGTTTGGGATACGGAATGTCATGACATTTTGGGTTATTAGACAGGACAGGAATATCCCATGTAAGTCTGTATTAAAAGTATGGCTTTGGTAGGACAGGGAACATCTCATGCAAGACCATGTCTAGAACATGGCATTGACAGGCTATTATCAGACAGGAAAACTCGAGTATCCTTAGTATTCTGAGTGGTTCAACGGGCTATTGTACAGGTTAAATTACAGGAAATTCTCAGCAAAGGAAAGGTAAGTTATATTCATGAGTTTATTGAATAATCAAGTAAGAAAGAAAGTAAGTGAATAAGGAAGAGGGTAAGAAATGAGGTGTAAGGAAAGCTTATGATGCTTGATGATATTATGATTAACTATTATTTTGGGTGAATGTTGTGATTTATTTTCTTGTAAACTTACTAAGCTTAGTGCTTACTCTCTTTATTTTCCTTCTTTTTATAGTTCTTGCCAAGCCAACTCGGGGATCGCAAGGAAATTTGGAGATCCAGTCACACTATCAACAGGATCATTTTGGTATAGCTAGACGTTTCATTTCGCAAATGGCATGTATAGGGACTTGGTTTCTTTTGGTGTGAATGTTCTTAGGTTATGTTTAATGAATGGTATGTAAATACTTGTTGATGATTAGTTATTGGAATGACTAATCAAACATAGGTTTAATACTATGTATGCCTAAATGGTAATTATCACATGGAAACCATGAAAAAGGTGAAAATAGCTTAAAAACAGATTCGAACAGCAGAAGTGATGTGATTTTGAAAAATCACTAAAAATAGAAGAAATGGAATTAAATAGTGAATGAGACATGAAATTAAATTTTAATGAGTCTATTTTCATGTGGAAGAAACAAAGTAAGCAAAAGAGTTGATATTATGAGTTATTTGCAATTGAGTGAGACTGCTCTAGATTGACTTCGTGATCCCCTGTTCTAAATTTGAGAATTCACCATAAATGTTTCATAAATAATTAGGCATTATAGTTTACATACCTAGATTCCTTATTGAGTCTAATTTCAAATGAAATAAACGGCATGCCTATTTGAATTTTGTACAGAGAGAAAACTAATTGGTAGTGAATAGAGGTCAGAGTAGTCAAACTGCGTAACAGGGGAGACTTTAACTAATAAACTCTACTAATTGGCTAGTCTAAAAATTCTATAAAAAAATTAGTAAGAAGGTATATGGGTCTAGTTTTAGGGAAAATTAACGGAATTAAATTTTGTGTTTCTTAACTCGAGTTATGATTTATTTAGTGACTGTGATGCAGTTGGACAACTTTATAAGGAACAAAGAGATAATTTATTTTGGTTCGTTTAAGCAATCGGAAAAATTTTATTGATCTCGGTTTGGCCCTGAACCATTTCAATAGCATGATTTAGGGTCTCGATCACCCTTCTTAGGGACTTATTGAATTAATGAAAATAAATTAATTTTAAAAGCAAATTTCTATGCCCGAATGAGTAAGTTAAGTTCGGTAACGCCTAGTTTTCGACTCCGGCGACGGTCTCAAGTAAGGAGTGTTACACGAAAAGCAAGGATATTTGTGAAGGGGTATAGTCAATAGTATGGCATTGAATTTTCAAAAACCTTTGCACCAGTTGCAAGGTTGGACACCATAAGGCTACTATTTGCCTTAACTGCTCAAAAGCTATGGAAAGTGCACTAGCTAGATGTCAAATCTCTTTTCTTGAATGGATTTATCAAGGAAGAGATCTTTGTTAGCTTATCAAGATTTACAAGCTTAAAAAGGCATTGTATGGCCTAAAACAGGCTCCAAGGGCTTGGTATGTTAGAATTTACATATATCTGTCAAAGCTTGAATTTGAGAAAAGTGTCAGTGAACCTACTCTCTATTCAAAAAGGCTGAAAATGAGACCTTATTGATTGTATCCTTATATGTGGATGATTTTTTGGTTACTGGTAGCAAAAGTAAACTAATTAAGGAGTTCAAAAAATAGATGCAAGATGTTTTTGAGATGACTGATCTGGGCTTGATGACTTACTTTCTTGGCATGGAAGTGAATCAAAATGAGCATGGCATTTTTATAAACCAACAAGCATTTGCATTGAAGATCCTAAGCAAATTTTACATGACAAATTGCAAGCTTGCTAGCACTCCTGTGGCACAAGGAGGAAAACTTTCCAACAAGAGTGACCATGAACGAGTGGATGAGAAGGGCTATAGAAGCCTTGTAGGTTTTCTACTCTATTCGATAGCAACAAGGCCAGACATCATGTATGCAGTCAGCCTTCTATCAACTTTCATGCATTGCTACAATGTTGCTCACTTCAAGACTGCTAAAAGAGTCTTGAGATATGTCAAAGGGGCCATAAACTTGGAGTGAAGTTGGTGAAGGCTAAAGAGCTAAAATTGGTTGGCTATACAGATAGTGACTGGGCAGGCTCAGTTGATGATATGAATAGCATATCGGGCTATTTTTTCCCACTAGATTTAGGGGTCTTTTGTTGGAGTTCTAGGAAACAAAAAATCATTGCTCAATCCACTGTAGAGGCAGAGTACATTACAGTTGCTACTGCTATTAATCAAGCCATTTGGCTTAGAAAACTTTTGAGTGACTTGAATGTTAATCAAGAAGAAGCAACAGAGATTAAGGTGGACAACCAGTCAACTGTTGCTATTGCTAAAAATCCTATGTTTCATAGAAAGACCAAACATTTTAAGATCAAGTACCATTTTGTTAGAGAAGCTGAGCTATCAAGAGAAGTCAATTTGAGTCATTGCAGTTCAGAGATTCAGTTTGCTAACATTTTAACAAAGGCATTAGCTAACACAAGGTTTGAGTATTTGAAGGGAAGTATTGGAGTTTGTTACATAAAAGCTAAAGAGGAGTGTTGAAAGTTGGCTTGCAATGCAGCAACATGAAGTTTTTTATTTGCAGCAACATGAATTTTTTTTTTTAATTTTGTTTTATAACTTAGTTAGTTATGTATGTAACAAGTTAACTATGTTTAGTTTGATTGTACTTTTGTTTTGCTAATGTTAGTCAGCTACATAGCTGATTTAGTAGCTTCTTAGGCTGTCGTTAAGCTGATTTTGCTGCTTGGATACTAGCACAAGTTATGTTCTATTTTCTTCCAATGTAATGAAGCTATTTATGCACTTTGTATTGCTACTAATTAAAGTAATGAGAATTGTTAATTTTTCCTCTAACAGATTTGTTTTGCTTTTGTTGTTCATCTTCCAAACACAAATTTTATTGTTTTTGATCTTTGGATGTTGATTTAACTTAACACAGGTCTCGTTCAAAGTGGTGCTTTCCTTGTGCTTCAAATTCTTCAAGGCCTTCAAGATTACCCTTTTAGCTACCTTCTTAGAGCTCAAGTATTTTCTAACCTCATTAGCACAGCCTTTTGTAGCACCTCTCTTTCGGCGTAAGATATATTGAAGTTCTACGGTGCATTCCTTTACTTGTAATAAGGCATCCTTGGCAATGGTGAATACATCTAAAAGCCCAAGAGGTCCATTCAACAACTCATTGACATATTCCCCTTGCTACTCATGGGATAAGATTTATTGAATCAGAGGTAGCAGAAGTAGTTTCTCAGTGCAATCATGTAAATCTTGAAGTCTACC
Source organism: Gossypium stocksii (assembly GCA_020496765.1). Lineage (NCBI taxonomy): Eukaryota > Viridiplantae > Streptophyta > Magnoliopsida > Malvales > Malvaceae > Gossypium > Gossypium stocksii. The sequence continues at coordinate 105,352,738 of CM035621.1, forward strand.
AACATTTTGGTTTAAGGATGACGATGTAGATGCCGACTCATACGATGCCAATCTACTCAAATGCTCACCAACCTCGAAAGTAAGAGGGTGGGCCCGAGAGGGAAAGCTATTGGAATGAGTGTGGTAACCGATGGTAGCCATTATTTCTTCTGGAAATAAAAACTTAGAAGTTGTGATCTGAATTCAATTTGCCTTCTTTCCTTCATCTACCCAATATATATATGCATATATTGTGTGAAAGAGGAGACATGAAGAATCTCACCCTCCCAAATTGAAGTCATGAGGTAACATGAACTTGATACCAATCTGAACTACTATGTTAGCATGGTTGAGTAATGTCTCCCTCCTAACATGCTCCACAACTCATAACATGATTCTTTTAATTAGTATATCTTAATTCCTAATATAATAAAACTTTACTATATAATGGGGTTATGCACGAGCGGCTTTAAGCTTGCTTCAACTGACAGTGGCTACTTGTCTATTATTTGGAGACAAGAGACTAATTTATGTAACTATTATTGTTTAATCATTTCTATCAACATCGACTTGAACATGTGCATGCAATTAACATGGTTGAGTTTATTAATTTCTTGTCGTGCAGGAGGCAGGCAAGATCTACAATCTCAACCTGTACATAGTTTGCAACTTATAGAAAAATGGGTGGAGTTTAATGATCAATGCTGGATGACTAAGCTGTGAGCATAACTAAGAGACAGTTTCGTTAAATAATGGACCTTTTAAGCACAAAATTAAATACAGATTAATAAAAATCAAAATAATTGGAGTAATAATGGTAAGGGGTAGGACAAAATCCTTTTTCGTATCCTTTGCTCCCTTTTCTCCTCACAGAACAAAAGAAACTGTTGTATTTGACAAACTATGATTTATTTTCTTAACGCGTGTGAGATATGTATGTATCTACCAGGTCATAGTCAAAGTAATCAAATTGTTAAAACTTATCAAAAAAGGAATCCTGACAGCTCATGCATTCATAGCAGAATCGCATCAAATCTAGAAGTTGGGTTTGGAGTTGGAATTCTAGTATCTATAATCTCGTAAAAAGAAAAGTTCAACTTGCAAGTTCAGATATTGGTGGACAAGATAAGAAAAGAGAGAAAGTTGGTGGAAAGAAGACTGTATAATTTTTTGTTTTAACAATAGTTGTATACATGTAAATTATAATTATGTACAAGTTTACAATGCCAAGATTTCAACAGTTGATAATGTTTTAATGGAGTTTTTAAACTTCACTAATTGTGTTGGATGATGACATGTGTCATAAGTGACTTTAGCTTTGATCAAATGCCTGAAGAAGCTTTCTAGACCTTCTTCAAAGTCTTGGATGCACAACTCTGAGTTTTGAAGCTTGTTTTGCACATTCTCAACATGCTTCACGTTTCCAGATTTAATGAAGGAACTCAATACAGCTTCAACATTCGCGATTTCATTTGTTTTCTCTTCTTCCTCACACCTTACTCTTTTCTGGTGCATTAACTTTGAAACTACTGACCACCAGCTCGATGCCTCTGGCCCTGAAATAAAGGACAACAAGGATTGTAACACGCCCATGGTGGCTACTACTACTTGTTTTAAGGTGCTAATCACGGGTCCGGTCTCACCGTCTTTGCTCATAAGTTTATTGTCCATATGCTTCAAGTTCTTGAAGGCCTTGCTTATTGCCTTTCTCACTTCCTTCTTGGAGGTTAAGTATTTTTTAACCTCATCACCAAGCCCTTCAACTCCTCGTCTTTGGTGCAAAACCGATTGGAGTTCTTGAGTGCATTCCTTGGTTCGTAACAAGGCATCTTTAGCGGTTCTGCATACATCCAGGAGCACGAGAGATGCATCCAAAAGTTGTTCAACCGATTTCCTTTACTGCTCTTGAGCTAGAGCCTGTTGAGTGAGGGGCAACTGAAGCAACATATCTACATAGTCGTACAAATCTTGAAGACAAGTCAGTTCATGTCACATGGGTGACAAAGATGTAGAGGTCGATTGAGATGCCCTCAATCAGTTTAGATTTTCATCAATTTGTGAAGTGATGGGGTGTTGCCTTGAAGGCAAGCTGTTTGAGTGAGCATGGAAAGAAGGTTGGACACTCAAAGGAGAGGCAACCATTTTCTTTGTTTTAGAGAAAAAAGAAGGCCTTGAAATTGCAATTGTTTGTTTCAACTCACTCTACCTATTTACTGTCTTCCCATTGTCATCTGCTGAATATATATATATTACAGACGGAGGGTGGACAAGAGGAATCCCATCCTCTTTAAATATCAATTACAAGTAACATGAACTTGATTTGGATCTACAAAAATGTTCATGTGTTGTCTCCTTTCCACCGTCAAAACAACTCATTACCCTTTAGCAAATACAATCAAAACTAATCTTCAACAGCATGATAATAATATAAAAATATACAAATACACAAGATGGGGCTGAGAAAGTATATAGGCAATGGCCATTTGCTCTTCTGTTCTTCCCTTATATTAATGCCTCATTGCTTTCAACTTGTCTGCTAGTTATCACATTATGTTTGGCAAAAAGGAGGCAAGATCCGCATGCTTGACTTGTATACTATAATTTTTAGCAGGAAAGCATTTCTTGAAGATTCGATTGTCCCTTAACTAAAACAATTTTCTATAATGCAACTCGTGTATGATCTGAATCAACCATGTGAATGTCAATTGACTTTTTTATTAGTGTCTAATAATGTGTTTGTGGATTGAGACGGTAGGATTCTTGACATTGAAGAAGATGATTCAGGGATAGTCAAGAAGAGTTCATTTTTGAAGACTTATTTCTCAATTTTTATTTATGTTTTAATTGGTATATTGAGTCAGCTTTGTCCAAATCTGGTTTAACAACCTCCCCTCAATTGAAACATCAAAGAAACATTTGAATTTATGGCATAAAAATGTCGAAAGTTAGAAAATCTATCTTGAGTTTCTTGCTAAGTTGGTGTTTAAAACAGAATGGAGCTTAATCAGACAAATGGGAAAAAAAGGTGCAGATAAATGCTAGAAAATGTTATTGTAGTATCAAAACTGCATATCGTTAGAGTATATATATGTATATCTCATGTCTGTATAAGATTGATGCTTACAAAATTTTCTAACGATTGAATGCGTTGAGAAAAGAGACCCTAGCTTTGATCATACACCTGAAGAGGCACTCAAGTCCATCTTCAAGCTCTTGAACGCAAAGCTCCAACTCTTTTAGCTGTCTTAGCATCTCAGCATTCTTAGATTTACTCATCTTCTGACTCATTACTAATCTTAAAGCAGCATCAACATTCTGAAATTCATTAATGTCTCTTCTTCTGGCTTGTTCACATGCTATCCGTTTCTAGTGCAATAGTTTGGACACTAACGCCCAGCTGCCGCACTTTGACCGTTCCTTTGGTCCTGAGATGAGGGTGAATAAGTACTCAAACATGGAGGAAGTGACTACTTCGGCCTCCCTTAGCAAACTACCCATTGCCTTGGTCTCGTGGTCGTTTGAAGATGAGGAAATATGTTTCGTTTCCACACCCTTCACATTCTTCAATGCCTTGTGGATAGTCTTTTGCACCACTTTCCTAGAGGTCAAGTACTTCCTCACCTCACCCACAAGCTCAACTTCTCTGCATCGTCTTCTTCGCATCACTGATTGAATATCCTATATACTTCCTTTTGTTTGCAACAAAATATCCTTAACAGTGTTGCACATGTCAAAGAGCCTGAGGGATCCATCCAACAATTCATCAACAGTGTTAAACCGTGGCCTGCATTGCAACATTGGACCAGTAGCAAGTCAGCATGGAAGCTGAATCAAGGAAGTTGCATCATTTTGTATATTTTGTAATCTTTTAATATCATGTTATCTATGGTTAGTAGGATTTGAGAAAATCTTAATATGATGAATAGCTAGTATAGCTGCTATATTTTTTTGTGTGTAATCTTTAGCTTAGTCTTAGTCAAACATTTATGGGAGCAGTTGCACATTAGGTGGCTGTCTACTATCAATTTTTTATATATATGTAATTTGTCTAAAAAATGTATATGATGATTTTCAGTCTTTTTCAACTCAACTTTTCATTTTTCTTTGCTTCCAAGCTTCTTTCATTTCTCTAAAAAGGTTTCAAGAGAATAGAAGCTTCAATTTTCTTCATACTTTATCCGGCATTAGTATGACCGATTTGTGTTTGAGAGAAAAGAAGCTACTTTTGTTGTTGATTTGTTTGCTTGGTTGCTGCAAGATGAGCTTCACACCTCCACCACCGCCAGTGTTTGCTGGAGAAAACTACCACGTTTGGGTGGTCAAGATGAAGACATACCTTCAAGCTCATGACTTATGGAGTGTAGTTGAGAATGATGTTGATCCAGCTCCACTGAGGGCCAATCCTACTGCTGCTCAGATTAGACAGCACAGTGAGAAGCGAGCCAAGAAGCACAAAGCCATGGCCTGCCTACAGAATGGAGTGTTTGATGTTATTGTCACTCGCATCATGGCTTGTGACACACCTAAACAAGCTTGGGAAAGGTTGAAGGAAGAGTTCATGGGCTCTGATAAGACAAGGCAGCAACAAGTGATCAACCTTAGAAGAGAATTTGAGAATCTGAAAATGAAAGAGTCAGAGAGTATCAAGCAATATGCAGATAGGATCATGACTACTGTTAATAGCATAAGGTTGCTTGGTGAAGATTTTAGTGAGAGCAGGGTTGTTGAGAAGGTTATCACTACTTTTCCTGAGAGGTTTGAGTCAAAAATCTCCTCATTGGAGGACTCGAGAGACCTCACAACCATCTCTCTATCTGAGTTAGTGAACTCTCTTTATGCACTTGCACAGAGAAGGGCTAACAAGTAAGAAGAGCATCCTGAAGGAGCCTTCCAAGCAAAAGCCAGAGATAGCTCAGGATCAAGTCAGAAAGGCAAGAAGCCTTGGGTTGATAGAAGGGAGAAAACAAGAAAAGAATGAGGAAGAAGGAAGTTTCCACCATGTGTCCATTGCAAGAAGACCAATCACTTGGAAAAGTACTGCTGGAATAGGCCAAAGATTCAGTAAAAGAGATGTAATTAGTATGGTCATCATGAGAAAGTGTGCAAGAACAAAGGGAAGGCACAAGCTCAGCAGTAGATGCAAGCTAAACTTGCTGAGGACTTTCAAGCTTAGGAGGAGCATGTTTTTTCGGCCTCATGCCATGCAACCACAAGCAAAGCCAAATGTAGTTGGCTTGTGGATAGTGGATGTTCATATCACATGGCAGCTGATAAGGGCTTGTTCAAGCATCTTGACAGTAGTTTCACCTCAAAGATCAGGATAGGCAATGGGAACCTGATTGAAGCTAAAGGCAGAGGTGATGTTATAATCAACACTGGTTCAGGTAACAAAGTGATGATAGATGTTCTCTTTGTGCCTGATATAGATCAGAATTTGCTTAGTATTGGTCAGCTTGTAGAAAAGGGCTATTCACTTACTTTTAAGAATGTTCATGCATTGTTCAAGACTCTCATGGTCAGGAGTTAGTTACAGTAGCAATGGTAGACAGGTGTTTCATGCTTGATTTAAATCAGCTTGAGAAAAAGGCCTACACTAGCCTTGTTGATAATGCTGGCCTATGGCACAAATGACTAGGCCATGCTAATTTTAGATCACTTAATATGTTGCACATGCTAAATTTAGTGAAGGACATGTCCAAAATTGAAGTAAGGAATCTGTTTGTGAGGCATGTCAGCTTGGTAAGCAGGCTAGACTACCTTTTCCAATCAATCAGGCTTGGAGAGCTAGAGAAAAGCTTGAATTAGTGCATTCTGATGTTTGTGGACCAATGAGGACCCCTTCACCCAATGGTAGTAAGTATTTTGTACTGTTTATTGATGACTTAACCAGATTCTGTTAGGTTTATTTCTTAAAGCAGAAATCTGAAGTGTTTGAGGCCTTTAATAAGTTCAAGGCACTAGTTGAAAATCAGTCAGGCTGCAAGATTAAGGTATTAAGGACAGACAATGGTGCAGAGTACTTGTTTGAGAAGTTTCAGAAGCTGTGTGAATAGGATGGGATTCATCATCAGTTAACTATAGTGTATACTCCTCAAAAAAATAGAGTATGTGAAAGGAAAAATAGGACAGTGATGGATATAGCCAGGTGTTTGTTATTTCAAAGCAAACTTCCAAGCATATTTTGGGCTGAAGCAGTCAATACTTCAGTGTATTTACTCAACAAGCTTCCAACTCATGCTGTGAAGGACAAGATTCCATTTGAAGCCTGGCATGGACTGAAGCCATCTGTTTCTCATTTGAAAGTTTTTGGCTGTGTCTGTTATGCTCATATTCCAGCTGAAAAGAGGACCAAACTTGAAAAAAGAGCTATTCCAGCGATATTTGTTGGGTACAGCAGCATCAATAAAGGTTACGAAGTGTTTGATCCCTCAACCAAGAAGATTTTGGTAAGTAGGGATGTCAAATTTGATGAAAAGAAGATTTGGAATTGGGATGGTTCAAATTCAAGTCAGTTTGAAGAAGACTTGGTTGATGGCAGTTTGGAGTAGGCAGAAAATGAGCTCAGCAGTGGTGATGTTGATGATCTACCCGTGGGAGGCGCCAGGACCATTGCTGATGTTTACCAAAGGTGCAATGTGTCTATTATTGAGCCATCAAGTTTTGAAGAAGCTGTCAAAGACAAGCATTGGAAGAAGGCCATGGAGGCTGAATTGGAGATGATCTACAAGAATGATACTTGGGATTTGGTTGATAGACCAGACTAGAAGAAGATTATTGGTGTCAAATGGGTTTTTAGAGCCAAATTCAACTCTGATGGCTCTTTGAATAAACACAAGGCTAGGCTTGTGGTGAAGGGTTACAGTCAAGAATATGGCATTGATTTTATGGAGACATTTGCTCCAGTTGCAAGGCTGGACACCATCAAGCTTCTTTTTGCTTTAGCTGCAAAGAAGCAATGGAAGGTTCATCAGCTTGATGTCAAGTCAGCTTTTTTAAATGGTTTCCTCAAGGAGGAGATTTACATTGAGCAACCAGATGGGTTTATAGTCCAAGGACAAGAAGACAAGGTTTATAGGCTGAAGAAAGCCCTGTATGGCCTGAAACAGGCACCAAGAGCCTGGTATGACAGGGTTGATGCATACCTGTCTAGGCTCGGGTTTGAGAAGAGTGTTAGTGAACCTACACTCTTTGTAAAGAAATCTGAGAATAAAACTTTGCTTATTGTCTCACTCTATGTGGATGATTTTTTAGTAACTGGAAGCAAGGCTGATTTGATCCAAGAATTCAAGGCACAAATGCAAGAGGTATTTGACATGACAGACTTGGGAACCATGGCTTACTTCCTTGGAATGGAAGTGAACTAGTCTGATCAAGGTATTTTTATCAGCCAGCATGCCTTTGCATTGAAGATACTCAACAAGTTTTACATGGAAAGTTGCAAACCAGTGAGCACTCCATTGGCTCAAGGAGAAAAGCTATCTAGCTTGGGAGATTAAGAAAGAGTTGATGAAAAAGAGTACAGGAGCTTAGTTGGCTGTTTACTTTACTTAACAACAACTAGACCTGATCTCATGCATGCTGTCTGTCTATTGTCGACGTTTATGCATTGTTGTAATACAACACATTTTAAGGCAGCTAAAAGGATACTCAGGTATGTTAAAGGAACCTTGAAGTTTGGTGTCATGCTTAAGAAAAGTGAGGAGCTTAAGCTGGTTGGATACTTAAACAGTGACTGGGCTGGTTGCACTGATGACATGAAGAGCACCTCGGGCTATTTTTTTCCACTTGGCTCAGGTGTGTTTTGTTGGAGTTCAAGAAAGCAACAAACTGTTGCTCAGTCTACAGCTGAAGCAGAATATATTGCTGCAGCAGCAGCTGTAAATCAAGCCATTTGGCTTAGAAAGTTGCTAAGTGATTTAAATGAAGAGCAACTTAAACCTACTGAGATTAAAGTTGACAACCAATCAACAGTGGCTATAGCAAAGAACCCGATTTTTCATGGCAAAACCAAACATTTTAAAATCAAGTTTCATTTTATTCGAGAGGCCGAGCAAACAAAGGAAGTGAGTCTTGTTCATTGTAAGTCACAGCATCAATTGGCTGATATTCTGACCAAGCCACTCAGTGTTACAAGATTTGAAGTTTTAAGGAAGAACATTGGTGTTTGTTGCATACAGTCCAGTGAGGAGAGTTAAACTGTGGCCTGCATTGCAAGATTGGACCAGCAGCAAGTCAGCATGGAAGCTGAATCAAGGAAGTTGCGTCATTTTTTTTATTTTGTAATTTTTTAATACCATTGTATCTATGGTTAGTAGGATTTGAGAAAATCTTAATGTGATGAATAGCTAGTATAGCTACTATTTTTCTTTTGTGTAATCTTTAGCTTAGTCTTAGTCAAACATTTATGGGAGCAGTTGCACATTAGGTGGCTGTCTACTATCAATTTTTTATATATATGTAATTTGTCTAAAAAATGTATATAATGATTTTCAGTCTTTTTCAACTAAACTTTTTGTTTTTCTTTGCTTCCAAGCTTCTTTCATTTCTCTAAAAAGGTTTTAAAAGAAGAGAAGCTTTAATTTTCTTCATACTTTATCCGGCATTAGTATGAGTTATTAATTTTGTTCATACTTAATCTGGCATAAGTATTGCCTTTTGTTTCAACAAACAGGTCCCTTGTTTTGTTCTTGAGCTAATTCTTGTTGGGAAAAGGGCCACTGTAGCAACTTATCCACACAATCATACAAATCCTGAAGGCCATTTAGCTTATGGCTTATTGATGATGAGGTCGATGTTGCTTCGGAGTCCCTTAATATGTTCAAATGTTCATCAATCTCTAAAACAAGTGGATTTGGTCTAGATGGCAAGGGGAAGCTGTTAGAACAAGCGTGGTGAATTGTTTGGGCTGCCATTTTTCTTTCTTCTTCAGGGGAATAGCCTAATGGTTGAATGTTTCTACCTATTATTTGCAAAAGCAACAGTGGGCATCAGCTTCATTTTATATATACATCAGGTCATACAGATAAAAGGAATCTCAAATACTTCTTTAATCAGCAATTTCTTATTGTTTCTTCACTCAATTTGGATATCGATCTGAACACTCTGTCAGCATTGTTTATGGAAAATGTCTTCCCTCAACCAACTCTCCAGCTCAGTGCTGTCCAATTAAGTTAATATCATCCAATTTCCCCGTGCACAAGTTAGATGTTGCCATTGTATAATTGAAATAAGACAACTGCAAACAATAAATATTTGCACCAGTGCAGCTACCTATTCTATCCATTTCTATATGATATTGTGTCCCTTGCAAGTCGGAACCTAACATTTTCATTTTTTCCTCCTCATAAAAAGAAGTGACATTATAATACACACGCACGCTAAATTAAAAGTCATGTACTGTAATTGTATATTTTGCCAATTTTCCTCCTGTTGGGTGTTTTACTGAGCATTTTTTGAGGCAAATACAGACTGTTTGAACTTTTATCCAATGCCTACTTGCTGTTTATCCTCCTCATTCACATGTTCAGTTGCTCCATTATGCTAACCAAAGTAGAATGATTAAATCAAATGTCTTTAAGGGTTTCAAAATAATTGCTAAACAAGATCCTATAGGATGACATTAGATTCTGAGTAATTCATTTTACTATTCACAATTTGTTATCATTTGAAGCATGCTTGACCGCGTTCACCATATGATGGTCAAGCTTTCAATTATCTCCAAGGACATAAAAGGAATCATGACAGATCAGATATTCAGAAAGTTTCTCAGCTTCCAAATTTGGTGATGGAGACTGTCATTCAACTTGCAAAACTAGATTTTAATCTAACATGCTTAAAAGGTGCACCAATCCATTCAGGAATGATTATTAAAATTTATCCCCAAACTAAGAAAATAGAAGAAAATTGTGGGAAAAACAATTACACCATATAACTTTCCTATTACTAGCTAGAAACATGTAAATTTTCATTTATATATGATAATGATAAAACTAACATATTTTAATTCCATTCTTAATATGTTTTTGGATGATTATTTATGCAAATTGGTGAATTTGATGCCCCTAATCCTTTTAATTTATGTTCTTATACTTAGGTGAGCATTTGGGAGCAAAAGAAGAGAAAATCAGAGAAAAAAAGCATATTTCAGGAGCCACATAGGTTAGACACACGCCCATGTGCCAGCTAGAAACATGAAAATATACAGTTTTTCATGCCCTTTTTAACTCAAATTCATGCAGTTTCGGTAAAATTCTTGTTGAAAAATATATAATAATTATAAAATAATTAAATTGTACTTCAATTATTAACATGTTGAATCTTAATTAATTTTATAATAACTTTTGATTAATTTTTGACAGATTTGCACAAAATGCGAAAATTAGCTCGGCAAACATTACTAGAAGCACAAAATCGAGAAGTAATTTTGAAGTATCGAGGCTAATTAATTTTTCAGCCTAAGACAGTTCAAATTATGAATATTAATTCATAGTATAATTAATTTTAATTTTAATCCAATTTATTTTGGGTTAAATAATTATTATTAATTAATTATGAAAAGAGGCTTAGTTAAGCTGAATCGAGAAAACCGATCCAACCGAGCACTGGGCTACCTAAAACCGTCCCACATGGTGACCCAATCAGCTTGTTTGACTAATTATTTGGCTTGCAAAATAGTCCTTGAAGACTCCTTGAATTTGCATTCAAACCCCTCCATTTATTATGCCTTCCTAGATTTGTCCCTACCTTAAAATAGCAAGTTTGAAACCTTCAAACTTGCCACATGTGTGGCCGACCATGGAGGGAGTCTATGGCTGCTGATTTTTTCTATTTTTAGTAGCCATCTCAACCTATAAATACCCCATTGGCTGCTTATTTCAAACACACCTCAAAACCTTTCATCCTGTCACTTCTCTCTCATTTTCTCTCTTCAAAACCCTTCCTTTTTTCTTCATTTTCCTTCCCATTCCCTTGCTAATTTCACCTCTTGGAAAAGAGTCCTTCAACCATTGTTTGAAGTAGCATTCAAGTGTTCGTAGAAGCCTTGGTTTAACAAGAACAAGTGAAGAAGGAGGAGCGGAGCTAGTCAAGCCTCGGAGAAACACTGGATTTGATTCTTGTTCCTTATCCTTTTAATTTTATTATTGTTGTTATGAACATGTCTATGAATACTTGTGATGTTGATATGTTTAATTCAATTAATATGGTTTAAATTTAATTCATGTTAGGTTGATTGCATTTCGTCCACTTAAGTTTTTAAAATTATATTTGTGTTGTTATAGGTCTTGATAAAATGTTTGATTAAGTAAAACCATGACTAAGTTATTCTTACATTGTAATTGTAAGGTGACTAATGAATTAATATTTAAAAGTGTTGAAATTGTAATTAATTGAATCAATACTTAATCAGTGCATGTTTAATCTTCTAAGGTAGCTGAGGGTTAAATTAGCTGCAGTATTAGACAATAAATTAGCCTTGCATAACTTGCAAGATTATTGTGATTAAACTATTTCAAGGTAGGAATACAATGTGTAACAGCCTGATTTTGGTCAGATCGGAATAGTGGTTTCGAAACCACAAATCTGAAGTAAAAAAATATTTATTTTAATATTAAAATAAGGTTTACAGCATGATAGAATAATTGTGTGAAAGTTTTGTTAAGAAATTTTACTATTTAAATGCTTAATTCGGTAAAAAGGACTAAATCACGTAAAGTGCAAAAGTAGTGTTCTAATAGCTAAACGGGTCTAATTGCTATAGAATATTAAAATAAAGGTCCTTATATGGTGAATAATCCATTAATTTACTTAGTGGACTCACAGCACCTTATATGAGCTTACCAATATTTAGCTCGATAGAGCTTACTATTCCTTCAGCTCAGGTGGAGCTTACTGTTATTAGCTCGAAAGAGCGTATAGTTACATGAATTGACTGATTACCGATTAATATACATAGTGTGTATCACTTGCATATCTATCGATATTCTAAATGGTTCTATGGCCACAAATCTGTACAGAATAAATGAGTTGCTATGATTTATCACATAAGTTATATGATTTGAATGAAATGTATGTTATATGATATATTGAAATATGAATGGAAAGATAAGGGCACATGAAATTGAAAGTTACATGATATACTGAAGTATGAAATGGATGGTATTTATATATGAGATTTGAATGATGGTTTTGCTTATTCATATGAATGTTGATTATATGTATTTTACATGACTAACATAATGGTGGATATATATGTGTTTAGGAATTTGACATTTTGGTTGGTTAATACTATGCTTAATTGCCTAAGTTGTTTATAAATAGTAAGTTTAATTTTTATGTTATACGGGCTTACTAAGCTATATAGCTTACTCTGTTTCTTTTTTTATGTTTTATAGTGTTTTATGTTTTGGTATGTTTAAGCCATGTGATTTGGCTGAACTTGGTATATGTTTTGGTTATGTATAAGTTTGTGTGATGTGGTATGATTTGATAAATTTGATGATGTGTATATATTTGAGCAAATGGTCACTTTGATATATAGTTAGCATTACCTAAATATATGCTCGTTGTGAATTGGTAAATGGAAGCATCAAGTGATTGAAATAGGTGATAGATATGCTTGAGGTTATAAGCCAAATAATGCATAATTGCAAGTGACTATTTTGTTGAATAGATAAAGTGCTTTTGGTATGAAATTGAATGGTTAGTTATTTAGCTTATATGCCTTGTGAAAGTTGGCATGAATGATGATTGTTTTGGCTGAATTGGATGCCTATTTATGCATTGGGTATATGTCTTTTGTTTTGGTGTAGGTGTAGGAAATTGGGTTAGAAATGTGGCTTGTAAACTAGCCTATTTTCGTCCATATGGGTGGAGACACGGGCATGTGTCTCGGCCGTGTGTGACAAACGGTCAAGCGACACGGTCGTGTGTCCCTTGTAGCATTTAATAGATGCAATTCTGTGAGTTACACGGCCTGGACACATGGGCATTTGGTTGGCCGTGTGACCTAAGTTAGAGAGTTACATAGGATAGGACATAGTCTGGACACACAGGCGTGTATCCCCTGTTTTGTAAAATTTACTATGTTTTCCCAAAATTTTTATAAGTTACCAGTTTGGTCACGATCAATTTCTAATGTATGATTTGAGCTTCGAGAGCTTGTATTAGGGACTTTATGAATATATATGAAATATGTATGTTTTTAAATGAGAAATGTATGTGGATTATAGGTTAAATGATGTGATATGTCCGGTAATGCTCCGTAACCTTGTTCCGGCGATGGGTATGGGTTAAGGGTGTTACACATTGTTACCTCACTTAATCTTTTATGTGTTTATGAAGATTGATTAATTGTTTGAATTGGCATTGGAAAATGTTCAAGAGCTTAGTTAATTTAATAGGTACGTATGAGCAGTAGTTAGCAAATTACCAAGTTGCCGTGAACTTATTCATAATAACATGAACATGAGTTTAGTTATTCTAAGTTAAGAAATGTAATTAATCTAACACTGTTATGTCATCTTGATTAAAATCATCTTTTGAAATTATGCATTAAAAATTTTATTTTTATTTTATTTTACTTAATTAAATTTTAGTTTTGAATAACTTCCTCAAAATCAAAATATTTGACATTTACTTGTCACTTTATTACTTGTTGCGATTGTGTACACTTGCACATTTCCATTATTCCACCAACCCTTGTTGATTTCGCAACCTGCTTCCCAAACACGCGGAAAAACTCAATTTTTAGGCTTTCTGAGCATTCTAAAGTCTATAAATACCAAATAGAATAAGAGATATGGAAGCCATAAAAGAATATCAAGAAAACAACTCGAAGAACACCATCGGAGCCAACTCTGACGCGAATTTCTATCAAGATCGAAGACTTCCTTTTAATTTCCCTTGAAGTTTTTATGAGTTTCTTTATTTCTTGTGGTTTTTCTTGACTTTGAGATGTTTTTATTCAGGATTAATAACTAATTTTCTAGATACGTAAGGAAGATAAATGTCACACCCCAAACCTGGCCGAGACGTTACGGCCAAGTCTGGCAAGTCACATTACCTATGAGCTAACCATGTTTCCTAGCTACTACGATTAGGATGAGTTTTGCAAAACATTTATTAAATTTCAAAGAGAAACTCCCGATTTATTGGTCAACGTCCTATCCGCTACCGGTTATTTAAGGGATTTATTATACAATTTAACTTTGTTACTCGATTGAATCGTGTGACTGATTTTGAAAATGTTTGATTAATTTTGAGAAACTCGCGCAGCCATATTCAAAATAATTAAGGTATAGTAAGAATAAGTAATTGAAAACCTAAAGTAAAAATAATTAGAGCGGCCTTATTACAAACCCAAATTAAAAATAAAACGATTAAAATAAGTAATAAAATAAATAATTTAATTAAACCAGAAATGCAGTCTTCGTGGCCACTCTGAATCCCTCCCGGCTCCAAGTTCATTAGTCTAGGGCCCACCTACATAGATGGAAGAAAAAGGGGTGAGTTTGGAAACTCGGTGTGCAAAGAAGCCCATCCAAAGCCCAAATCAGCTAAGCCCACTGGGCCTAAGCCCTATCTAGTCTCAGTAATAACTAGGCCGAAGCCCTATTCAGTATTCAGTTACTGGGCCGAAGCCCTATTCAGATGCCAGTGTGGCCCATTGGCCCATAACAGTAACAGTGCAGATATCATGCATGAATGCAAAGCCCAAAGCCCATCCTATGTCCATCCGCTACACTCTACCCGTACCAGCCATATACACTCTATATGGGGAAACAACTCAACCCACCCAGCTGCTACACTCCACAGTCGCAGCATAGCTACTCAGATAATGTGGCCAAGCCACTAACAGTATATCGAGGCAAAGCCCCTTTCAGTAAATCGTACGAGACAAAGCCTCTTTCAATAATCAGTACGAGGCAAAGCCTCTTTCAGTAATCGTGGCAATGCCACTTGCACTTCCTCCATCAATAAACCCAGTCCCATGCAATAAATAATCATGTCATGGCATACAGTGAACAGAAACAGTAAAACATGCATTTCAGTCAAATTTAGCCCTAGGGGTATAACAGTCATTTTGCACCTAGGGGTAAAATAGTAATTTCTCACCCTTAAGGGGTATTTCAGTAATTATTCCAGTTTTTAGGGTTTTATGCATATTTTAGTTATTAACAGTCTCATTTTCATTTCAGTAACTTATCTAGCCCATTTTAACAGTTTTTAGTTATTGGGCCCTAAAACCCCTAATGGGCCCTACAGTGTCTAATAGCTACTTTAGCCCATTAGTCCAAATTTTATGATCGGTTCACTAGTTTTAATAGTTTTTGACCTACAGTCTACCAAAACACGCTTATCGCCTATTTTTACCCATATGGGCTCGTAAGCCTATTGGGCCCGAATTTTGCCATCGAGTCCCAAACTTACCGAAGTGCACGAAATCGCGCACTCACCAACTTTACCGATTTCAGTTACAGATCTACCGCTTCCAACAACCCATGAGTGCTCACACGCTCGCAAGTCCACGAAATGCCGAAATTTTGACATTTCGGCTTTTCGGCTTTTGTCGATTTGAACTACAAGAGGGTGTTTGATACACACCTATTTTGCGATGAACTCTAACGAGATCTCCCACGGTAACCGACAATCGACCACTACAGTTTTTAGATTACGAATCCATGATAACCAATGTAGAAATCACTTACCACATTCGGCCAACATAGGCCTCAAACTACTTACCTTATTGCAGAAACTATGACTAGATCTAGATTTAGTCTCCCAAACGGTCCTGGCTTTCCAAAGCTCCTTGATCAATAGCCTTTATACCACCTTACTCATAAAAGAATGATAACCACTAAATCTTTAATCTTAGTCGACAGCCACCCCCTACTTATAGGGGTTTTCGGCTTTTTTAAATCCTGAATAATGAATAGACATGAAAGATTTGAGTACTTACCAAAGATCCACTAAACAAGAACGCTTCCAACCCTTCTTTAATCCAGATCTGACATAGATCTAATCCTTAAACGTGAGCAGAGAACGAATCTAACTATCTAAAGATTCGACTACCAAGTCCCTATGATTATGGTGATTTTGGCTTTTTTAGTATGATGAAGGAGAAAAGATAGAAGTTTTGTGATCGTAAATGGTTAAAGGTAAAAGAAAATATTGACAAGGCTATGATGTTGGGTTCGGTTTGGAAGAGGTTGGTTTGAGGAGAAGTGCAAGGTTTCAGCCAAAGAGGAAGAACACACACAAGTTCAGTTTCGGCTTTCTATGGTGGTCGACTAGCAGACTAGAGATGAAGGAGAAGAAAAGAGGTAGGTTCGGCTTTTAGAAATTTAAAGGAGAAGAGAATAAGAGAAAGAAAGAGAGGAGAGGAGAAGATCTTGCTCTGGCAAATCGGTACAAGAGGAGAACTTTCCTTGCGTTTTCGGCTTTTTGGAACACTAAGAGAAGAATAGAACAAAAGTAGAAAACCCTAAGTGGCTAGGCCCTAATTTGACAGGAAGGAAAAAGAAATCAGTACTAACCCGAATGGCTACTCAAAACAATCAGCACAACCTCCCTTCACTTGCCGAAATTGCAACCCTAAAGCCCTAGCTGAATACCCATAACCACATGACCAAATCGGCACTACTTTCCTAAGAGTCCCCCAATCGGCCATCACATGACACATTCAAAATCCCTAAAATCTCTCCCTGATCCAATCTCATGAACAATTCAAACTCTCTTCAGCAGAGTTTTACTTGAGTTCCATCACATGCCCAGCACATGCACAAAAATAAAAGTATCATTCTGCTTATCACGTTGCTAGAACCTAGGCCCTAGCACTCAATCCACACGCCACTTTTTTAGGCATTTAAGTGGCGCCACATTGCCACTTTACCAATGGCTTACTTGTGTCCTATTTTACTAACTTTTTCTTAAATGCCCACTTACACAAGTCCTCTTCACTTAAATCCAAAATTTGATATTTCTGCCGGGTTTTATCTTAGGCTTGGGCCTTCTAAAGGCCCACTAACCCTCTTAAACATAAATTTAATAACCAGAACTCCAAAATTTCAAGATTTCACCAAAATCACAAAAAATCTTGAAAAATCCCGAAAATTAGGGCGCTACAATGAAACCTATGATGAATTCTATTATTTAATTTCTGTTTTACATGATAAATACTTGATTCTTGTTCTCAATTATGTGTGCCTATTTCTTGTTTTAATATTTTCGAGATATTAATTCATGTTTAATATGCTTAATTCAATGGAGGAAAAGTCCTTGTTTAAGAGTAGATCTAGCATAATTGAGTGGAGTTGCATGCAATCCTAGAAATAGGATGACATAAATTGACCAGATAAGAGTCAAATCTAATAGGGGAATCCATAGATCGAGTTAATCCAAAGATAGGGGTTTTAATTAGAAAGATATTTCAATTAATCAATGTAGAGTCAGATGTATAGGGGTTTTAATTAGTAAGAGATTTCAATTAATCAACATAGAGTAAGATGTTTTTACTCTTGAAAGAGATATTAACATAATTTAGGGATTTCTACGAATCAAGACACTAAGTGAATAAATCGTTTAATTCAAAGTCATGATAATAGATGAAGTCTAGGTGGATTCTTTCCTGGGTATTGTCTCTCTTATTGGTTAATATTCGATTATTTCCTTGATTCATTCTCTGTTGAGTTCTTAGTTAATTTAGTTTAGTAATTTTAGCATAAAACCTATAACTCTAATTTGTTAGCTAAATAACAAGAAAATTGTAATTACTAATACTTTTAGTCTTCATGGATATGATATCTTTACTCACCATAGCTATACTATTGTTCGATAGGTGCGCTTGCCTTAGTCATATTTTTAATTAGTCATGTGAGACACATCAATAAAAAATTGGAATCTCAAGTTAACATTTTTTAATATGTTGAATGCAGTGACTATGGCTATGATCAAACTCTTAAGGAGACTTTCAAGTCCTTGAAGATACCAGGTTATGAAATGCCCAAATGGGAGTCTAGAATTTCTATTTCATGCTATCAACAGATGTATATGATAAACAACAAATGTATATACAAGGATGAAATTTACTATACTAGGCATAGAATAAACAACAAATGTATATGATAAAGAAAGATGTAGATTCGTTCGTTAAAATTCTTTTCATTTATGATAGATGAAGTATACTTGTATTTTTTTTACCAATATACAAGGATGTACAGCAAAATTGTATAAAGTTGTTTTCTATTGCCATATGTTATAACTTTCTGCAGCCTAATGGCTAAGGATGTTGAGAACATAAAATCTAGTTTTGACCAAGAGCCTCAACAAGCTCCCCACTCCATCTTCAAGATCTTGAATGCTTGACTCCGATTTTTGCAACTCAATTTGTGCATTATCAATGCTCATTTTACTAGATTTTCTGGTCTTGTTGAGAGTGCATAAAATTGCATCCACTTTCTTGAATTCACTTGTTTTTGTTGTTTCTCCCTCGTGTGTTATGCGTTTAGAGCTCATCGACTTGGACAACAAAGACCAATTTGTCAATTTTGATTCCATATTTGTGCCATTGATATGAGAAAAGAGGGATTCAAACACTGTGAATGCAACTCCTTGTACCTCTCTCGACATACTAAATGCGGCCTCAGCATCATTTTCTAACAGAGCAAAGCTACATTTACAAGCTTTCAGAGACTTGTTTCTTAACTTCTTTTCTTTCTTGCTCGAAGCCAAGTATTCCTCAGCTTCATACGTGAAACTAGCTTCATCACCTCTTCTTCTTCTCAAAATTGATTGAAGTTGTTGGGTATCTTCCTTTCCCTACAATAAAGCATCCTTGGCCACACCATAGACATCCAAGAGTTTAAGAGACCCATTTAACAACTCGTTAATTTATTTTTCATTACATTGTTGTGCTAATGATATTTGTCTAAGTGGTGGTTGAAGCAAATTATCAACCAACTCATAAGATCTATAAGGCTACTTAGTTTTTGGCTCATTTCTATTTCTATATGATACTGACATTATAATAATAATGAATTTTTTCAAGAATTAAGGAGTAAGAGGATGAAAAAGACTAAACTTTTTGCAGCAGATTTTCTTATGCTGTTTGTAGTAGGAAAATGTGAAAATATAGGTAATACGATACATTATTGTTATATTATAGAATTTGATCCATTTAAATTTGAACAGATAATGAAATCTCAAGATTCTGCCTTTTGAAAAGAAGCAATAAATAATGAGATGGATTTAAAAATGGAAAATTAAACTTAGATTTTAGTTTATCTTCCGCAATTTTCTAAATCAATAGGTTGTAAATTGATCTTAAAAAATAAAATGAAGGTCGATAGAACCATTGATAAATTTAAAGTAACGTTGATAGCCAAAGGTTTTATACAAAAATAAAGAATTGATTACTTTGATACCTATGACTATTAAACTCTTAATATCACTTACCTGGATGTAAAATTTGGTTATTCACCAAATAGATGTTAAAATTGTACTTTTAAATGGTGAATTACAAGAAGGAACATACATGGAACAATTAGAAGGATTTTTTGTTCCAAGATAAAAGAATAAAGTATGTAAGCTTGTTAAATCTCTATATTGACTTAAACAAGCACTAAAACAAATGACACCAAAAGTTTGACAAAGGTGTTCTAGCTAATGGTTATAAAATAAACGAATCTTATAAGTGCATATATAGCAAAGTTTGACAAAGTTGTTCTAGTCTAAGGGATCCATCCAACAACTCATCAACAAACCCCTTTTTTTGTTCTTGAGTTAATTCTTGATGGGAATAAGGGGTAACTATAGCAACTTATGTAACACCCCTAACCCGTACCTATCGTCAGACCAGGGTTAAGAGGCATTACCAAACAATTCACATCAATATATCATCATATCACATTCATTCATAAATGCAATGTCCCTTTAGAAGGTCTGCAAGACTTTAAACATGCTTTAATGAATGTTCAGGACTAAACCAATCACATATAAAAATTTTTGAAACTTGTAACATTTTCTAACTTTTAAACATCACATGCTTGTATGAGCAGGCCGCGTTCCTCACACGCCCACCAGACACGCCCGTGTCACAAACTGTGTGGAAACAAAGCATACATACTGGCTTTGGTCACACGGCTAACCGTACGTCCGTGTGCCTGGCCGTGTGAAAACTGAAGGGTATACTGACTTAGGTCACACGACCAGTCACATACTTGTGTGTCCAGCCCATGTGCCTAGTCGAAATGACTTCACACGCCATTGTCCAAGCCGTGTGCTCAGCCATGCCAAACCTGCAGCGTGTATTGACTTGTACCACACGGCCAGTTACACGCCTGTGTGTGAGACCGTGTGGAGCATACTGACTTAATTTGAATTGCCACACTAGGGGACCCACGGCCATGTACCAAGGCCATGTGTCACATACAATCGAGCCATACGCCCGTGTGCTTAGCCATGTCAATTCAAACATTTCATCAATTTATGTCTTACACATTTGTCTAACCAAAACATACCAAATCAACATGTCATAACTATCCATTTTAACCTATTTGAAGCATGCACTATGTCATCATTCATACTATCAAAACAGCTTCAAAACCAAACCAGTTGATTAACTAAATCTCATACTAAAATATGCCAATTCTCAACTATTTTATACCATCTACATTTTACTATGCAATTCAACCATTTTCATTAAAATAGCAACATCAAATTGCCAATTTCACAAGGCAATACTTATCTACATCTCATACCAACATATAAGGCATAATAAACACATTACATATCCTATATCATACTTCTCAAAATAAGCCAAATCACATGGCCAAATTCACAACTCAAAATATACCATATTGACACTAGCCTATACATGCCATATACCATATTTATAGGCTTCAAAAGTACCAAAAATAAGATTGATAGTGTAGTGACATTTCCTAACGATCCCTGAGTCTGAGCTAGGTTTAAATCACTGTAAAATAAGAAAAAATTACACACAGTAAGCTTTTAAGCTTTGTAAGCTCATATGTAATAAACTTAACTCAACAAATAAAATAATTCAATCAATAAGCATTGTACATTCATAGTAAAACACCTATAATTACTCAAACCTTTCCATGTATTACTCAACATTTAGTTTAGTGTATCATATCACATTACTCAACTTTCTTTTTAGTCATGATCATTAATCATTTCCATACAATTCCATCAAGTTTCATACACATAGTACCAACAACCACATAGGTTTAGTACATACCTGTACTTCCTCATATTTATCTATTAACTTATCATCTCTTTGCTCAATACGTTATGTCATTCAGAAACTTTAAACATTCGATGAACTCGCACACTTAGTGCCAAATGAATAGCCGAAGCTAAAATAATATCGCACACTTAGTGCCAAAAGAATAGTCAAAGCTAAAATAATATCGCACACTTAGTGCCATAACATTTATTCAAAACTATTTCATTCTCGCACACTTAGTGCCAATTACTTGACTGAATGCTATTTGGTCTCGCACACTTAGTGCCACATATCATCGAATCATCATCGAACACATTTATAACTTCACATTCACATTTCAATTCATTTCAAAGCATATAAACATTTTTAAAATGATATGTATTACATACGAACTTACCTCAGACGTAGAAACAACGAAACTAGTCGATTAATCGAGTACTTTATTCTTGCCTTAATCTAAGTCTCGGTTCCTCTTTTCTTGATCTATATAATGTCAAATTCAACTCATTCAATCACATATTTATTCAATTTAATCCATAACACACATTTAGGCATTTTACACATTTTTCCCTAAACTTTCATATTTTCACAATTTAGTCCCTATTTCATAAAATCACAAATTACACAGTTTCTTTCTAAACCCATACTATCTGAATCTATATAAGCTCCATATCAGCCCATATTTTCCAATTTTTCATGCATTTAACCACAAATTTAGCACTTTTCACAATTTCACTTAAAAATCACTTTACAAAACTTGTAGAACTATCATCAAACTTTTATATTTCATCATTAAACATTCAAAAGCTTAAGAATTCATCAATTGAACTTTCAAAATATTAAGCAGTTCTACAAAATATTCCATGGGCTAGTTAGTACTCGATAAAACGATCACAAAAACGTAAAAATCATAAAAAATCGAGCTAAAACCATACCTTAACCAAGCTTAGATTGTGCCGAATGCTTAAACCCTAATAATCTTTCTTTCTTCTTCCATTTTTGGTCGATACACAATGAAAAAGATGAGTGGTTATTGTTTCTTTTATTTTTATTAACATTAATTTGAAAATTACAAATTTATCCTTTAATTAAACATTAAAAAATCACTTAGTGGATGACCATGATTGTCCATCCAATTAACTAATGGTCAAATATCATCATAAGGACCTTTAATTTAATAAATCATAGAAATTAGGCACTTAAACAATTAGAATGCAACTTTTTCATTTTACTCGATTAGTCCTTTTGTCAAATTAACCATCCAAACGATAAAATTAATTCACGAAACTTTAACACTTATCTAATCACATGCCGTAAACACCAAAAATAATATTAAAATAATTTTTTGACTTCATATTTATGGTTTCAAATTTACTATTCCAATTTAACTAGAACCGGGTTGTTACAAATTATTCATATAATCATACGAACCATGAAGGTCGTTTAGTTTATGGCTTATTGATGATGAGGTTATTGTTGCTTCGAAATCCCTTCATCTGTTCAAATGTTAATCAATCTCTAAAACAACCGTGTATGGTCTAGATGGTAGGGGGAAGCTATTAGAATGAGCGTAGTGAATTGTTTGGGCTGCCATTTTTCTTTCTTCTTCAGGGATATAGCCTAATGGTTGAATGTTTCTGACTACTATTTGCTAGTGGTGGTAAGCATCAACTCCATTTTATATATACATCAGGTCATAGAGACAAAAGAAATCTCGAGTACTTCTTTAATAAATTATTTTTATCTTTTTCTTTCAATTTGGATCTCAATCTAAACCCTTTGTCAGCACTATTTATGCGAAATGTCTTCCCTCAACTATGTTGGAACATTTTAAAATATTTATATTGTTCTAATAACTATAAATAAAAAGATGGAATTAAGCAAAATTTGCAACTATTGGTTAATAATCAAGAGTTATAGCTAATAATAATAATAAGTTAAGTCTCTTAGGTATGAATAGTTATATCACTTGATTTTTTTTATAATGAATTATAACTATTCATGTTGTATTACTTAAACAGTTATTTTTCTTTAAGATATGCTACTTAGAAAATTGTATCTCTTACTATAATAATTATATCTATTTCAGAGATATTAGTTGAATAATTATATTTTCTTAAAGATGTAATTATTCATATAAGACACCTATTAAAAGTTATGTCTTTATGAAAAGATATGTGAATTCCTATAAATAAAACTGAGATTTCATTTGAAGGATATACCAAAAAGTTCTTTCAATTCTTCTTCCATTTTCTACTATTATTAGATTGTTCTATAAAGAATTATTGCAAAAATTCTTTATAGAAAATTTATTTTTTTGTTATACTCTACTCAGTGCTTAATGGACTATTGCCGTTAGTGTAAAATGCAAATAGTCACTAGGTTTCATTCTATCCTCAAGGTCCATTTGCTTGAAACTAATTTTCACACCGGGTATAGGTGGGGATGAATTGAAACTTAAATATAATGGTTTGATACATACCTTGGAGCCTTGTCTTATTGACTCGAGTTATTGTTTGTGTTCTATTCATGTGTTCTAGATTTTCCTCACTGAAGTTTTGCACTAACAATTTTAAGGTTCTACTCCATTTTCATGATGGCTAATGCAACACATGAAAGTGCAACACTGAGGGATTTGACTTTCAATTTTGTCAAGTTTGACCAGTTTAATTGTGGCAATTTTAGATAATGGCAGAAAAGGTGCAATTCTTAGTACCTACTTTGAAGTTTGCTTATGTTTTGGATACTCTAAGACCGGAAGAGAATGGAAACAAATCTCTTGTTGCAACATGAGAAAGGAAAAAAAAATGAGACAATGTTAATTTCATGTGGATAAGTCACATATTGAATGATCTATCTGATGGTTTGTTCCATAGCTACTAAAACGAAGTCAGTGCTAAGCATTTATGGGAAATTTTGAGATAAGATACATGATTGAAAATGATACAAGTAAAAATTTTATTGTATTTCATTTAAATAATTATCTAATGATTGAAGATCGTTTTGTTATGGAACAATTTCGTGATATTGAAAAAATGTTGAATCGGTTTAAGCAGCATGATATGAAAATGAAAAAAAATTGATTGTTGTATCTTCCATTATAGACAAACTTCATCTATCTTCGGAAGACTTTAAAAGAATAATTAACTAGTTATTACCTTTCGGTCACTAACTAGTTAATTAATTGACTAATACACACTTATCTTTCGACCTAACTTTCTTGATCGGGATAAATTATGATTTACTCAATAAACTTATCTTTCGACCTCGTTTATCCTAAATTACTTCCTAGGGTCGTTAATCCTAAGGTTTAATCACACATAATTTAGACCAACTAATTTGAAAACAAACATTAATTCTTCCATTAATATTCCCACATCCGATTGTTAATCTCCCTAAGGAAATTAACCACTCATGGATCTAGATGTAATTTTCCCTAATTTCATATTAAACATGCAAAGAAAATAATTAAATAGAAAAAGGGAATAAAGAATTGGTCCATTTTGATATCGATTTGTGCACGAAAGCTGAAATTCCTTTGACAGTTTCGAAAATTGTGTCAATTGTAATTGAAAACCAAAAAGAAATTAATAAAAACTCAATAAAGAAAATCTTAGATCCAAATCGAATCCAAGTGAGAATAAAGGAAAATTTCTATTTCTGAATAAAAGGACTAAATTGAAATAAAACTAAAACTGAAAATAAATTCCTAAAAAATCTAATCGAAAATGGCTGAATTGGCCAAGCCTCCAAACCTAGGATAAACATCAATATTTATAGCCAAATGTTATGTCCTAATTAGGTCAATTAGAAACCTTAAAGTTGAATAAGATGTATTGCACGGACGAAAAGACCATTGACTTAAAATTGCATACCGTTGCTTTAGTGTCGTGACACTATACTTTGTGGGTGACTTCTTTGGCTTCAAAGTGTGGTGTTGCGATACCACATCCTGGTCTTGTGACGCTGTCATCATCCTTCGCATTCTTAGCCCAAAAATAGTGTCCTGCACACAAAATCGACATGTTATTCCTTCCCTAGGGCCATATTGGCCTATGATAAGTGCTAAACGTAACATATTTTTACCTCATTCTTAATGCATTTTTGGGTGATTATTTGATGTTAATTGTAAATTTTATACTCCTAATCCTTTAAATTCATGTTTTTATGCTTAATAAAGCAGTTGGGTCAAAAGGAGTAAAAAACAAGTGAAAATTAAAAAATTGAAACAAGCTACAGGATTCACATGGGCTGACCCATTCCACACGACCCTATGACCTATATGGGCTACCACACGGCCATGTGGTAGACTGTGTCGATTGCACGAATTTGCACTCTAAACTGTGGAAAAATACATTTTTAGGTTTTTTGAGCATTCTAAGATGTATATATGACAAAAATAAAAAGATAGGAGAGAGTCGCCATAGAATATTCAAGAAAGCAACTTGAAAAACACCATTGAAGCCGATTCTGATGAGATTTCTATCAAGATTGAATATTCTCAATTGATTTTTGAGGTTATTATCATGAATATCTTTATTTCTTTTGGTTATATTGCATCTTGGATGTTTTTATTTTCAAGCATAAGCTAATTTTATAAATACCTAGGGAGATGAATCCTATGATGGATTTCGTCGTTTGATTTTTATTTTACGCAATAGAGACTTAGTTCTTATTCTCAATTATGTATGCTTAATTATTGGTTTGATTTCTAGACTACTAATCCATGTTTGATGTGCTTAAATTAGAAAAGGACTAGACACTGTTTAATAGTAGATCTAGCATAATTGAGTGGAGTTGCATGCAATCCTAGAAATAGGATGACATAAATCTACCGGATTAGAGTCAAATCTAATAGGAGAATTCATTGCATAAGGTAATGTGATAATAGAGTTTTTAATTAGAAAGAAAATTCAATTAATCAACCTAAAGCTAGTTGCTCTTATTCTCGAAAGAGATATTAGGATAATTTAGGGATTTCTACGGATCAAGTTACTAAGTAAAGAATTTGCGTAATTTAGATTGATTGTGACAAATGAAATCTAGGTGAATTATTTCTTGGGTATTGTTTCGTTTCTTGGTTGTTAATCGGTTATTTTTGTGATTTATTCTTTGTTGTGTTCGTTAGTTCATTAATTTAGTTAATTTTGGTTTTTAATCAATCACTCGATTTATTTGGTTAAATAATAGAAAGACGGTAATTACTAATACATTTAGTTTTCATGGGAACAATATCTTTACTCACCATAGCTATACTATTAATTGATAGGTGCCCTTGCCTTAGTCAAATTTTTAGTTAGTTCACGACGCATCAAGTTTTTGTCATCATTGTCGGGGACTAGAATATTAGGAAAACTTTATTTCTATTAATTTAGCCATTTCTTATTATAATTTTAAAATTTTTGTTTTTAATTTAATTTTTACATTCAAATTTTTTCTTTTGTTTGATTCATGCATGTTCTTTTGGTTTATGACTAGAGGCAACCTATTAGAACCAATAACTTTTGATAGTATTGTTATGGTGAGCAGGGAATATCGTATCCATGAGGACTAAAAGTACTAGTAATTACCATTTTTCTATTATTTAGCCGAGAAATTGGAGTGATTATTTTTAATCTAAAATTACTAAACTCATCTAACTAAGAATGCAAAAAAGAATGAAATAGGAAAATAATCAAAGATAACCAATGAGATAGACAATACCCAGGAAAGAATCGACACTTCACCTATTATTATGAACCTAAATTAAATGATTTATTCACTTGTGTCTTGATCCATAGAAATCCCTAAATTATGTTTATATCTCTTTCGAGAGTAAGAACAACTAACTCTAGGTTGATTAATTAAAATCTCTTTCTAATTAAAACCCCTATTGTCGCATTAACTTGATCTATGGATTCCCCTATTAGATTTGACTCTAATCTGGTAGATTTATGTCATCCTATTTCTAGGATTGCATGCAACTCCACTCAATTATGCTAGATATACTCTTAAACAGGGACTTTTGCTCCATTGAAATAAGCACATTAAACATGAATTAATATATTGAAAATATCAAAACACGAAATAAGCATACATAATTGAGAACAAGAATCAAGTATTTATCATGTAAATTAGAAATCAAATAATAAGATTCATCATAGGTTTCATCTTCCTTAAGTATTTAGGGAATTTAGTTCACAATCTCGAATAAAAACATCTGAAAATTAGAATAATAACAAGACATAAAGAAACTCAATAAAACTTCAAAAGAAATTAAAGGGAGATCTTCAATCTTGAAGGAGATCCACTTCTGATATGATTCCGATGGCATTCTTCGAGTCTTTTCTTCATCTTCTCTGCGTGCCCTCTTAGGTTTTCTTTTAGTTGGTATTTATAGACTTTAGAATGCTCAGAAAGCCTAAAAATTGGCTTTTTTCACGTATTTGGGAAGCAGGATACAATATCGAAACGGGCTAGCACATGGGCATGTGGCCAGCCCATGTGGAAATGCCCAGGCCATATGGAACTTAGAAACAACTCTACTTTTTCGATTTTGGCTTGTTTCTCGCTCCTTTCGCTCCCAAATGCTCTCCTAAGTGTAGAAACATGAATTTAAAGGATTAGGAGCATCAGTTTCACTAATTTCCATAATTAATCATCCAAAAACGTTTTAAGAATGAGATTAAATATGTTACTTTTACTTCTTATCAAATATCCCCCACACTTAAGCGTTTGCTTGTCCTCAAGCAAAATCCTCGACTCACAATTAAAATTAATCTTTCTCAACTTATAATTCTCATCAATAATGTTTTGAAATAATTCACAAATAATCATACATTGATAATTCAACTCAAAGAACACTAAAGATTCAAATAATCCAAGTCGAACATTTTTAAAGCATGAAAACATATGTATTTCCCCTTATCTAAGTAATTACCTTTAATTCGCAATCGACAAGAATCGATATCCTCACTAAAGATTCACTCAAATCACTCAAAGTGTTTAAGATTCAAGAATAAGCACTCAATAGTCAAACATGAAAAGTCATTACCATAGGCCTGCATGAAAATTAAATCTCCACCACTATAAAATGATATGATACGCAAATCAAAAGGTTTTTAAGAGGTTGTAATGAGGCTTAGGTTAAGGGTGTGGAGAAAGGCTGAAAAAGTTGGTTAAAATCAAAATCGAATTGATAAATTACCAAACTAGAAAAATAAACAAATGCTGAATTAAAAACAATTACATCAATCGAAAATTGTTCAAGAATAAAATTATTCAAGCTCAATTAACATATAACTAAATAATAATCAATATATATATTTTCAATTTTCTTCTTTTCTTATTTTTTTCTCTTTTTTTTAAACATGAAATAATTTAGCAAATTAAACAAAGGAGCTTAATTAGGCAATTAACCAAATCAAATCTCAATAAAAATGGAGTCTTTAAAATGGGAAAAATTCTCAACGAGCAAAAACAAAATGAGTTATGTGTTAACATTAATGGGTAAATCAAGAAACGGTGTGTTAGGCTCAACGGGGTTCACTAAGGGTTAATTAAAAGGGTAGGCTTTTTATAAGATAAGTGGGTTAAAACCTAAGTGCCTGTAATGCCCCAAATTTTTTTGATTTCGGCATTTGTAAATTTTGACACAATTGTGTATCTGCTTCAGTGGTTAAGTGTTCTGGGTTTGTGTGAGAGGTCCCAAGTTCATGCCTTTTCTTGGGGAAAATTTTGGTATTTTTCTTATTAGAGCCTTGCTATTATTCAATGGGCTTAAGTTTAATTACTTGTAAGTTTACATCAGAATGGGCCTGTTGGTCTAGTGGTTAAGTTGAGTGTCGGTGCGTTGGAGGTCCTATGTTCGATTCCCTGCGTTGGCAATATTTTTGTTTGATTCTGAGGGAAAGAGTTTTAGTTCAATTAAACATCTGAGTAGTGGGGAGTTTGGTGGAGAGAATTAAGGGGCGTTGGGATAGAGGGTTATCAAAATTTGATGACTCTGATTTTCTTTTTGTAAAATTCAACACCCACCCTCTCCTCTTTTCAAAAATTCTGAAATTCAGTTCTCCCTTTTCCCTGCCGAATCTCTGCTTCTTTCTCACCTATTCCTTTTCAATTCCTCTTTCATCTCCTTTCTATACTAGTTTTGGCTGCAATCGTATGGTAAGTTTCGGTTTTGCTTAAGCCTTAACGTTTTTTTACTAAGTTTTGCTTAAGTTAGTTGGTGCTCCACAATGATTAGAGCGTTAGGAATTTCAATTCATTATCGGTAAGTGATCGGGTTTACTGTTTAATGTTCTAAGGTTTTGAGTGTGAGATATTTGATAAGCGATAAATTATACATATCATTACCCCATGCTTAGCCTAATTTCTAGATGAATTACCCCTTGATTTGTGTAAATTGATGCTCTTAGACCCTTAATTTCATGTTTTATACTCAGGTGAGCATAAAGAAGAGAAAAGAGTAAGGAACGGGCCAAAAACGGGCAAATTAGGCCCAGTTCAGTAATCAACACGGCCTGGAGATTTGACACACGGCCGTGCCACACGACCATGCCACTTTAACAGGCTCGAGCACGGCCTTGGCCTCGATCCACACGGGCGTGTCACACGAGCGTGTCTCTGTCATGAGGAATTTCAATTTCACTCGAAAAAGGCTACTTAAAGGCTAAGAAAGGCATTCCAAAACTCTATATAAAGACCCTAGGAGGCAACTCCAAGGACACATTATTTTTCCCGCCAAGACGGGGAGTTAAAGGTAAGAAATTACTCAAAGGGAAGCTGATTGATCCATCTCAGAAGCCAGGATCTACATCAAGACATAGGATCTCTCTTCAATCCTTTCAGGAGTTTTGGGTTTTCTTATGTTTTGTTATTTTATTTCTTCTGAGATGTTTTCTTTTATAAACATGAACTAAATCCCTAAATACCTAGGGGGATGAAACCTAAGACAGATCTTGTTATTATTATCTGAACTGTGTGATAAATATTTGATTTGTTCTTAATTGTGTTTTTAACTCTTAAATTGATATGTTCGGGATATTGATTTAAGTCGAATGTACCTATGTGGAGGAGCAAAAGTCCCTGTATAGGAGTAGATCCAACACAATTAAGCGGAGTTGATCACAATCCTAGACATAGGATGACGAAAATTTGCCAGATTAGAGTCAAATCTAATATGGGGAGCCATAGATCGAGTTAATGCAAGACTAGGGGTTTTAACTAGAAAGAGATTTTAGTTAATCAACCTAGGATTAGTTGTTCTTATCCTCAACGGAGGTATTAACATAATTTAGGGATCTCTACGGATCAAATCAAATGAAGAAATCATCTGGTTCAGAATTAGGTAACAAGTGAAGTCTAGGTGGATTCTTCCTTAGGTATTGCCTTAATCAATCAGTCATTCCCAAAAGCAATCCCCCAATTTACGCTTTGTCATTTCTTTAGTTAGTTTAGTTTAGTTTACAACCAAACCCTCTTTATTTTTAGGCTAGATAATAGAAAGAAAGTCATTACTAGTGCTCATAGTTCCTTGGATTCGATATTTTGGTCTTGCCACTGACTAAACTACTATTTGATAGGTGCAGTTGCCTTTTATCGTGATATTAGTTAGTTTACAGGTACGATCAGATTTTATTACTTCATCACAAATTACGATCAAGTTTTTGGCACCATTGCCGGGGAACTAAGATATTAGGAACACTTAATTTCTATTACTTTAGCCATTACTATTTTTATTTATTTTCAACCTTTATTTTTATTTGTTTTATTTATTATTTATTTTAATTTTCTTTGCCTTTTCCCTTCTAGGTATCTCTAGTTTATGACTAGAAGAAACCCGGGATGACCACTAATTTTTGACCACGATTTAGAAGCGATAGTTTGTCGAACTCGCCGAGAGACAAGAAGAAGCTTGCAATATCTAGAACAAGGACAAGAAGAAGAACCCGAACCTACCGAAGAGATGGAATCAAATCAGGATAATCAACTACCTCATGTAGTAGCCGCAAATCCTGTTGAGCAAAATCCTGCTCCGCGTACTATGTATGATTATGCTAGACCTAATTTAGCAGGCATTGAATCTAGCATTGTTAGGCCTACTATTGTTGTAAATAATTTTGAGCTGAAACCTAACACTATTCAAATGATATAGCAATTTGTTTAGTTTGATGGTTTGCAGGATGAGGATCCTAACTCGCATCTAGCCAACTTTTTGGAATTATGCGATACATTCAAAATAAATGGTGTTTCTGATGATGCCATTCGTCTTAGGCTATTCCCATTCTCCTTGAGAAACAAGGCTAAATAGTGGTTAAATTCTTTACCACGTGGATCAATCACTACATGGGAACAGATGACTAAAAAATTCCTACCCAAATATTTTTCGCCAGCTAAAACGAGAAAATTAAGGAATGGTATTTCTTCTTTTGTGCAAATGGATTTAGAGACGCTTTACGATGCTTGGGAAAGATACAAGGACCTATTGAGAAGGTGTCCTCACCATGGACTACCTTTGTGGTTACAAGTTCAAACCTTTCACAATGGTTTGAATCCTTTGACAAGACAAATGATTGATGCAGCCGCAGGAGGAACAATTAATAACAAAACACCAGAAGCAGCCTATGAATTTATAGAAGAGATGTCACTGAATAACTATCAGTGGCAAGTCATGCAAACAAAGCCATAGAAAGCTGCAAGAGTTTTTAATATTGATGCAGTCACTATGCTTTCTAATAAGGTGGAACTTTTAAATAAAAAGATTGATAATTTTGTTGGTTCTACGCAGGCACACCCAATAATGCAATGCGACGCAAGTCAAGGGAACAGTTACAATCTGGACTACTCCAACTACGGATATGGCATGGAAACTGAGCAAGCCAACTATATGGGTAATAACTCTAGATCTCAAAATAATCCTTATAGTAACACTTACAATGCAGGTTGGAGAAACCACCCCAATTTTTCATGGGGAGGACAAGGAAATCAAAGACAACCACCTCCTCCGAGATTTCAACAGCCACCATTCCAACAAGTGAAAAAGCCAAACCTTGAAGAAGTACTCACAAAATTTATTGCCGTGTCAGAAACCCATTTTCAAAACACCAAAACAGCACTGAAGAATCAGCAAGCATCCATTCAAGGACTCTAAAATCAAATAGGCCAACTCGATAAGCTAATTTCTGAAAGACTGCAAGGTGGGTTACCAAGCAACACTGAGACTAACCCTAAGGAGCAACTCAATGCTGTGGATACAATAGATAAGAAAGGGTTAACCAAAACCAACCTAGAGCTATGTAAGGAGACTATAGCAAGTAAAGGTAAGGATGAGGTAAGTTCCAAAGAAGTAACTATCAAAGAATATAAACCTCATGTTCCATACCCAAATACATTAAAGAAAGACCGCACAGATGACCAATTCGGTAAGTTTCTTAAACTCTTAAAGAAATTACATATCAACTTACTGTTTATTGAAGCTCTTTCGTAGATGCCAAATGCTGTTAAGTTTTTAAGAGAGCTTTTGACAAACAAGCGGAAGCTAGATGAGAAATCTCATGTGGAGCTGAATGCAGTATGCTCAGCCATTTTTACAGAATAAGCTACCCAACAAACTAAAAGCTCCAGGGAGTTTTACTATTCCTTGTCTAGTTGGTAGCTTAGACGCAAAAAATGCTTTAACTAATTTAGGGGCTAGTATAAATGTCATGCCATTTAAATTGTTTAAACAACTAGGTCTTGGAAAACCTAAACAAACTAATATGAGCATCCAATTAGCTAATAAGACCATTAGATTTCCAAAGGAAATAATTGAAGACGTGCTTGTCAAAATTGATAAATTTATATTCCCAGTTGACTTTGTTGTTTTAAACATTGATGAGGATAGCAATACCCCTAATTCTAGGGTGACCCTTTTTGGCAACTGCTAAAACGATAATTGATGTAGGAACAGGTGAGCTTACACTACGTGTAGGTAATGACAAAGTTACTTTACAAGCTAGAAACTTGATTAAGACTGTTGCTGATAAGAATATAGTTACGAGTCCTTGTAAAAACACTGATCTCACCACCCAACCTTCTTTGCAGGATACACTTCACATAAAGGCGACCCAACCACAAACAAGTGCATCCAAAGGAGACACACCTGAAAAGCGAATGCTTCAGATTGAGGAACTAGATGAGTGGCTGAACTATCACGAAAAGCCCAAAATATGCCACACCAACCCAAAGCATCACCAAGACGACCCTCAGGAAAAACGAATCAAATCAAGGTAGGTGATAAGGTAATCTTAGGGGAAGATGATCCTCAAATCTTGAACTCAAAAGAACATACAAGTGATACACCTTACTTCACGGTAATGAAAATCTTTCCCTATGGTACAGTTGAGATAAAACATGAGTCACTCAGCACTTTCAAGGTAAATCACACTCGACTCAGATCTTACATTGATAATGAAATTGTAAGCAGGATAGAAGAGTATCAACTCTTCAAGCCACCATGACCTAACAAGCTTGGGAGAAGTCGAGCTTAGGCTATAAACAAGTGCTTCTCGGGAGGCAACCCGAGCACTAACAAGTTTGATTTTCTTAAATTTTTAACTAACTCCTTAAAACGCAGATTTCCCAGGACCACACGACTAGACACACGGGCGTCCCTAAGGCTGTAGACACCCTACGGGTAGAAACATGGTCGTGCAATACTGCCATTGCCAAACCTATCCATTCATACACGGACGTGTGATTTCAAACACGACCGTGGGCAAAGCGAACACCAAAAGACACGACCGTGCTATAAGGCCATGTAACTCAACACGCCTGTGCCAATGAACTGTGGGTGAGACTGAGAACTTACCATGAGCATAGGACACGCTCGTGCCAACCAGCCGTGGCTGCAGTGATAAGAGCACAAAACACACGGGCTAGACTTAGGCCAGACACCCGTGCCCAACGATCGTGTGCCCAATTTCCTATTAATTTTATTTTGTTTTATTTTTATTTTTATTCTTTTCACTTTATATTTTTCCTTTTATTTTACACTTCACTTCTTATCGAGTAAGACTTAAATTCCCCAAGCAATTGTGCTTCAAGTTACCTAGGATCATGAACTTCAAGTAGTCATGTCTCCAATCCAGCTTTCACTACTTTTAAGGAATTCATCCAATTCAGGGAGTTTCACTTCTCTCCCTATCTTATGATATTATGCTTCTATTGCTACTAATGCATCTTTGTACATTGAGGGCAATATACATCTTAAGTGTGGGGGGAGGGAACTTACTTTCAGTCATTGCATTCTCTTCAAACCCCTAAAAATTTTTACAACTAACATTTTGCATTGTTCTCAAAATTTTGAACTCTCACTTACACTCTCTGCATTAGTCTCAATCTCCTATTAGGAATTAATTCTGATTGATTTATGATTTTTATTGATATGTTGAGAATTAAGACATAGGTACTTATGCTTTGATTATTCAAACTTTAAGACATTAGGGAATCAAGCATGATAAGTTAAAATTTTTGAGAATTTAAAATTTTCTAGGTTATTGTCCCTAATTTTAAGTGTTATCTTGAGATTTGAAATTCGTAGGATTGACATCAAAAAGCCATAATTCTGGTGAGATTTTTGAGCCCTTTGAGTATACATCCTTTCGTGCTCACTTTTATTGTTGCTTTGAGTGAGTCAATACTGATTTGTTATTCTAGAACTTGCTTTGATTATACATGTTGAGACCACATCATTGATTTGGTATACCGAAATGATAAAGGCACTTAGGTTTAACCCACTTACACCATAAAAGCCTACCTCCATAAATTAACCACTAGTGAACCCCATTGAGCCTAACAACCCGTTCTTTGACTTACCTCTAATATTAACCTATAACCCAATTTTTGTTGAATTCCATTCAATTATTTTGATCCCTATTTTTTCAAGATTTGAGTTAAATTATTGTCTAGCTTTATTCTCTTTTTCAGTTTGTAAAGTTGTAAATATTCAATATATTGTATTTGATTTGTTCTTAAAAGAAAAGGTGTATATACAGTTAATTCAGTTGTAATTCATATTTTAGTTATAGTTTAATATTTTTTGCATATTTCTATTATAAGCTATTGAATCCAGAACAATGTCATCATAAGGCTTAGCTCGAGGAATATGTTCTAGCGATAGAGAATTTTATAGCTAGATGATTTTTCAATTTAATCTTGATTCTAACCCTCTTTTTTAGCTTGTGACAATACTTTTAACCAAAGCCCCATTACAACCATTGAAAGACCTTTTGATCGATGTGTCATATCAATCTATAGTGGTGGAGATTTGATTTTCTTGCAAGCCTATGGTAATAACTTTTCAGTTTGACTAATGAGTGCTTAATTTTTGAACCTTAAACACTTTGAATGGATAGAGTGAATCTTTAGTGAGGATGTCAAATCTTGTTGATTTCGATTGAAAGGAAATTACTTAGAAGAAGGGAGAAAACCTATGCTTCTGTGATAAAATTCTCAACTTAGAGTGTTTGAAACTTTAATGTTCTTCTGGTTGAATTTTCATTGTATGATTACTTGTGGATTAGTTTGAAATATTATTGATAATGATTATAAGTTGAGAAGAATGATTCTTAATTATGAGTTGAGATTTTGCTTGAGGACAAGCAAAGGCTTAAGTGTGAGGGTATTTGATAAGCGATAAATTATACATATTTTTACCCCATGCTTAGCCTAATTTCTGGATGAATTACCCCTTGATTTGTGTAAATTGATGCTCTTAAGCCCTTAATTTCATGTTTTATACTCATGTGAGCATAAGGAAGAGAAAAGAGCAAGGAACGGGCCAAAAAGGGGCAAATTAGGCCCAGTTCAGTAATCAACACGGCCTGGAGATTCAACACACGGCCGTGCCACATGGCCATCCACTTTAACAGGCTCAAGCATGGCCTGGGCCTTGATCAACACCAGTGTGGCACACGGGCGTGTCTTTGTCGTGAGGAAGTTCAATTTCACTCGAAAAAGGCTGTTTAAGGGCTAAGAAATGCATTCCAAAACTCTATATAAAGACCTTAGGAGGCAACTTCAAGGACACATTATTTTTCCCGCCAAGACGGTGAGTTAGAGGCAAGAAATTACTCGAAGGGAAGCCGATTGATCCATCTCAGAAGCCAAGATCAACATCAAGACATAGGATCTCCCTTCAATCCTTTCAAGAGTTTTGGGTTTTCTTATGTTTTGTTATTTTATTTCTTCTGAGATGTTTTCTTTTATAAACATGAACTAATTCCCTAAATACCTAGGGGGATAAAACCTAAGACAGATCCTGTTATTGTTATCTAAGAGATAGACGATAAATTATACATATTTTTACCTCATGTTTAGCCTATATTTTGGATGAATTATTATTAATTTTGTGAGAATTGGTGCTCTTAACCCTTCTCTTTCATGTTGTATACTCAGGAGAGCATAGGGAAGAGAAAACAATGAAAAACGGGCCGAAAATAAAGAAAATAGGCCAAAGTGTGAAAATAACACGGCCCAAAGAGTCACCACACGGCCATGGCACACGGCCATGCCACATGAGGTCCAACATGGCCCAGCTCCGACAAGCACGACTAGGCCATACGGTCGTGCCTCCATCAATAGGCCCGTACACGGCCTCTTGTCGATCTATACAGGCGTGGCACACGGGCGTGTCCCTGTCGTGAGAAAGTGCAATTTCACTCGAATTTGAATACTTAGAGGCTAAGAAAGGCATCCCAAAGCTCTATATAAAGACCCTCGGAGGCAACTCTAAGGATGTACTCTTTTCTCCTAAAAGGAGCGCCTTTTTTCTGCCAACACAATGAGTGAAAGCAAGGAATTACTCCAAGGAAAGCCGATTGATTCATCTCAGAAGCCGAAATTCTACATCAAGACAGAGGATCTCCCTAAATTCCTTCAGGGGTTTTTGGGTTCTTTATGTTTTGTTATCTTATTTCTTCTGAGATGTTTTCTTTATTAATTATGAACTAAATCCCTCGAATACTTGAGGGGGATGAAGCCTAAGATAGACCTTGTTATTATTCATTCTTGAATCATATGATAAATACTTGAATTGTTCTTAATTATGTGTTCTTAATTCTTGGTTTAATAATCCTAGGTATTAAGTCAAGAAACTGATGTGCTTAGGCAGAGGAGCAAAAGTCCCTGTTTTAAGAGTAGATCTACCATATTTAAGCGGAGTTGCATGCAACCCTAAACATAGGGTAACATAAATCTGCCGGATTAGGGTCAAACCTAATAGGGGGATCCATAGATCGAGTTAATGCAAGACTAGGTGGTTTTAACTAGAAAGAGATTTCAGTTAATCAACCTAGGATTAGTTGTTCTTATCCTTGACGGAGGTATCAACATAAGTTAGGGATCTTTACGGATCAAGTCAAGTGAAGAAATCGTCTAGTTCCAGAAGTTAATAACAAGTGAAGTCTAGGTGGATTCTCCCTTGAGTATTGCCTATATCAATTAGCTTTCTCGAGAGTTTTTTCCCAATTTACTTTTTGTGCATTCTTAGTTTAATTTTAGAATTAGTTTAAGTCTTCATAAAAACCTCTCTTATTTTTAGGCTAGATAATAAAAAAGAAGTTAGTACTAGTACTTTTAGTTCCCTTGAGTACGATAACTCTGTCTTGCCACTAAACTATACTATTGTTCTATAGGTGCGCTTGCCTTAAAATCGTGATATTAGTTAGTTTTTGGTGTTATCAGTTTTTATAAATTTTATTACTACATATCACGTGATATCAAATTTTTGGCGCCATTGCCGGGGAGTTGAAATCTTACGAAAACTTGATTTCTATTACTTTAGCCATTACTATATTTATTTATTTTCAGTTTTTATTTATTTTTATTTTATTTTAATTTTCTTTGCTTTTTCCTTCTAGGTATTTCTAGTTTATGACTAGAAACAACCCAGTAGGACCATTACTTTTTGACGAAGATTTGGAAGCGACAGTTCGCAGAACTCGCAAAGAGATCAGACGAAGCCTACATTATCCTGAACAAGAACCTAAACCTACAAAAGAAATGGAAGCAAATCAAAACATTCCACCACCTCCCGCAATAGCCGCGCAACCAGTGAATCAAGATGAAGCTCCTCGCACTATGTATGATTATGCTAAACCTAGTTTGGCTGGTACTCAAACTAGCATTATTAGACCTGCCATTGCTGCTAATAATTTTGAATTAAAACCTAACACTATTCAGATGATTCAGCAATTTGTGCAGTTTGATGGTTTACAGGATGAAGATCCCAACTCACATTTAGCCAACTTTTTGGAATTCTGCGATACGTTTAAAATTAATGGCGTTTCTGATGATGCCATTCGTCTAAGGCTATTTCCATTCTTTTTAAGAAATAAAGCCAAACAGCTGTTAAATTCTTTACCACGAGGCTCAATCACTACATGAGAACAGATGACAAAAAAATTTTTACTTAAATATTTTCCTCCAACTAAAACAGCTAAATTACGAAACGATATCTCTTCTTTTGTGCAAATAGATTTAGAAACACTTTACGATGCCTGGGAGAGATACAAGGATCTTTTGAGAAGATGCCCTCATCATGGATTACCCCTGTGGTTACAAGTTCAAACCATTCACAACGGTTTGAACCCATCAACAAGGCAAATGATCGATGTAGCTGCAAGAGGAACAATCAACAATAAAACACCCGAAGCAGCTTATAAGTTTATAGAAGAGATGTCACTGAATAACTATCAGTGGAAAGTCATGAGGACAAAGCTGAAAAAAGCCGCATGAGTTTATAATATTGATGCTGTCACTATGCTTACTAACCAAGTAGAACTTCTAAATAAAAAGTTTGATAATTTTGTTAGTTCTGCGCAAGCACAACCAGTGATGCAGTGCGACGTAACTCTAGGAAATATGTTCAATCTAGACTACTCATCTTTTGGACACAGCATAGAAACTAGCAAGCCAACTATATGGGTAAGAATTCTAGACCTTAAAATAACCTTTATAGTAATACTTATAATGCAGGTTGGAGAAATCACCCCAATTTTGCATGGAGAGGACAAGGAAATCAAAGACAATAGCCTCCTTCGGGATTTCAGCAGCCACCACCATAACAAGAGAAAAAGTCAAATCTTGAAGAGATGTTCACCAAATTTATGGTAGCATCAGAAACCCATTTTCAAAACACTGAAACATCACTAAAAACCAACAAGCATTAATTCAAGGGCTTGAAAATCAAATCGGTCAACTTGTGAAATTAATTTCAAAGAGACCACAAGGTGGACTACCAAGTAACACTAAGCCAAATCCCAGAGAACACGTCAAAGCAATTACTTTAAGAGATGGGAAAATACTGGCTGAACCAGAAAAGAAGCCTGCTCAAGAAGCTCCAAAAGACAAGGTAGAGGAACCCAAGGAAAACACTCCACCAACACTCAAGGAATACAAATTGCCTATTCCATATCTGAAAAAAGTTGAAGAAAGACCGCATAGACGCTCAATTCGGTAAATTTCTTGAACTTTTTAAACAATTACACATTAACTTACCTTTTGTTGAAGCAAGTTTGCAGATGCCAAAGTACGCGAAGTTTCTTAAAGAACTTCTCACAAATAAAAGGAAGTTGGAAGAATTAGCCACAGTGGAACTCAACGAGGAATGCTCAGCTATTCTCCAAAATAAACTATCGGCAAAACTGAAAGATCCTGGGAGTTTTACTATTCCTTGTTTAATTGGTAGTTTAATTATTGATAAAGCCTTAGCTGATTTAGGTGCTAGCATTAATCTAATGCCTTACAAAATTTTCAAGCAACTAGGCTTAGGGGAACCAAAGCCCACTAGGATGAGTATTCAACTAGCTGATAGATCTGTTAAATATCCTAGAGGAACCATAGAAGATGTGCTAGTAAAGGTAGATAAATTTATATTCCCTGTTCATTTTGTTGTGCTTGACATGGATGAGGATATTGAGGTGCCTTTAATTTTAGGACGCCCATTCTTAGCTACTGCTAGAGCTGTTATCGATATAGGGGATGGTAGAATAGTACTTAGAGTTGGTGAGGAAGAAGTCGTTTTTAAAATCTATGATGCCATGAGATTTTCTAGAGAACAGGATGATTCTTGCTATTTTATTGACGTTATTGATTATTTTGTTCAAGATAATTTCCAGGAACTTTCTCTCGCAGACACGTTGAAACTGTGACTTATTCAAGGTGGGGGGAAGATGAAGCCACCACTGAAATTGAAAAAGTAAGAAAGGAGTTAGATTCTAATGAAATTATCACGAGACGCATAAGTTATGAAAGTATAAAGATGAATGATGAGTTGAGACAGAAACCTTCCATTGATGAACCCCCTAAATTAGAGTTAAAACAACTGCCAGATCATTTAGAAATGCCTTTTTAAGGGATGATTCAACTTTACTAGTCATTATCGCATCAGATTTGAGCATTGCAGAAAAAGGGGAACTACTCCATGTGTTAAGGGAGCACAAGCAGGCTATAGCTTGGAAAATTTCAGATATTAAGGGAATTAATCCTTCTTTTTGCACCCACAAAATTTTAATAGAAAATGAATATAAACCATCGGTGCAAGCTCAGAGACGATTGAATCCCAACATGAAGGAGGTTGTAAAAGCCGAGGTAATTAAACTTCTAGATGCAGGTATTATTTATCCTATTTCTGATAGTTCTTAGGTAAGTCCTATGAAAGTTGTTCCTAAAAAGGGAGGCATGACCGTGGTGTTTAATGACAAAAAAGAGTCAATACCTACAAGAACAGTCACTGGATAGAGAGTTTGCATTGATTATAGAAAGCTAAATGATGCAACTTGAAAAGATCATTTTCCCTTACCTTTTATTGATCAGATGTTGGAAAGATTATTAAGTCACATGTATTATTGTTTCCTAGATGGCCTCTCTAGTTACTTCCAAATCCCGATAGCTCTAGAAGATCAAGAGAAAATGATATTCACATGTCCATACGGTACGTTTGCTTATCGTAGAATGCCTTTCAGTTTATGTAACACTCCTGCTACTTTTCAGCGATGCATGCTAGCTATCTTCAATGAATTCGTGGAAGACATCATGGAGGTATTTATGGACGATTTTTCAGTTTTCAGTAATTCTTTCCAACTTTGTCTTAATAATTTAAAACATGTTTTGATAAGATGGGAAGAGTCTAATTTAGTGCTAAACTGGGAAAAATGCCACTTTATGGTTTAAGAGGGTATTGTATTAGGACATAAAATTTCTAGTAAAGGGATAGAGGTAGATAAAGCAAAAATTGAAACCATTGAAAAATTACCTCCCCATAATTCAGTTAAGGCTCTAAGAAGCTTTTTAGGACATGCCGATTTTTATCGCAGATTTATTAAAGATTTTTCTAGAATAGCTAAGCCTTTAACAAAATTACTAGAAAAAGATGTGCTTTTCAACTTTGACCAAGAATGTTTAAAATCTTTTAACACTCTTAAGGAAAAGTTAGTCAATGCCCCGACTATGATTTCACCTGATTGGAATCTACCTTTTGAATTAATGTACGATACGAGTGATTTTGCAGTAGGTGCAGTTTTGGGACAGCAAAGAGACAAGCACTTTCAACCGATTTATTATGCTGGCAGAACTTTGACAACCGCTCAAGCAAATTATACTACCACAAAAAAAGAATTGCTAGCGGTTATTTTTGCATTTGACAAATTCAGATCTTATTTAATTTTTTCAAAAGTCATTGTTTATACTGGCCATTCTGCTCTTCGCTATCTTTTAACTAAAACTGATGCAAAACCTCGATTAATAAGATCGATTCTATTGTTATAGGAATTCGATTTAGAAATAAAAGACAAGAAAGGAGTTGAAATCTTGGCAGCAGATCACCTTTCAAGACTAGAAAACACACAACCCAAGTACCTCGATAAAATAAACGACTTGTTTCCTGAAGAACAACTCCTAGCCATAGCAGAGGCAATAGTTCCTTGGTTTGCTGATTTTGCAAATTATTTAGCGGCTAACATAACCCCAAAAGGGCTGACCTATTAGCAAAAAAAGTGATTCTTCGCTGATGTGAAAAACTACTTTTGGGAAGATCCTTTTGCTTTTTCGAATTTGTGCAGATCAGGTTATTTGAAGATGCGTTGCTGAGATAGAAACATACCAAGTTCTAGATCATTACCATTCGGGACCCACAGGAGGACATCATAGTGGAGCTAGAACTGCTCATAAGGTACTCGAATCAGGCTTTTACTGGCTTACACTTTTCAAGGATGCCAACAGGTATGTGACCTCTTGTGATAAATGCCAGAGAACAGGTAATATTTCTCAACATAATGAAATGCCTCAGAACTATATACTTTCATCTGAAATATTTGATGTATGGGGTATTGATTTCATGGGTCCATTCCCTACTTTATTTGGGAATAAGTACATCCTAGTAGCAGTAGATTATATGTCAAATTGGGT
Source organism: Gossypium stocksii (assembly GCA_020496765.1). NCBI lineage: Eukaryota > Viridiplantae > Streptophyta > Magnoliopsida > Malvales > Malvaceae > Gossypium > Gossypium stocksii. The sequence continues at coordinate 105,395,393 of CM035621.1, forward strand.
GGAAGCCCAAGCCTTACCTACTAATGATGCTAGAATGGTAGTACGATTTTTGAAGAAACTTTTCTCTCGATTTGGAACACCTAGGATAATTATTAATGATAGGGGTACCCATTTTTGCAATGCTCAATTTGAAAAAGTTTTAAAAAGGTATGGAGTACACCATAGAACAGCTACCCCTTATCATCCACAAACCAGTGGCCAAGTCAAAGTAACAAATAGGGAACTAAAATGCATCTTAGAGAAAACAATAGAAACAAATAGAAATGATTGGTCAAGAAAGATAGACGATGCTTTATGGGCCTATAGAACTACTTTTAAAACGCCCATAGGACATCTCCCTATAAACTTGTCTACGGAAAAAGTTGTCATCTGCCATTTGAACTTGAACATAAAGCATTCTGGGCTGTTAAATTTTTAAACCTTGATTTTAAGCTTGTAGGTGAAAAAAGATTAATGCAGTTAAATGAGCTAGATGAATGGCGTTGCAATGCTTACGAAAGCTCATGACTATATAAGGAAGCCATGAAGCGACACCATGACAAACAATTGAAACAACCTAAGCAGTTCAAAACGGGTGATCTTGTCTTACTCTACAACTCAAGACTGAAACTATTTCCTGGAAAACTCAAGTCAAGGTGGTCAGGTCCATTCACTGTTCAAATTGTCTTTCCATACAGCACAATTGAGGTAACTCACCCTAACCACGGTACTTTCAAGGTAAACGGCCATAGGCTTAAACACTATAGAGGTGAGAATTTTAAAGATAACAGGAAGGAGCTTCAGCTCCACGAAATCCCTTCATGATACATCTAGGTAGAGTCGAGCTTAGACTCTAAATAAGCGCTTCTCGGGAGGCAACCCGAACACTAACTTAGTAATTTTCTTTTATTATTGATTTTAGTATTTTTATGCATCAACTAACCCTTTTTAATGCAGAAATTTAGGACCACACGGCCAAGCTCATGGGCGTGCCTAAGGCCGTGCGAACATTTAGAGCAGATACATGATCGTGCACCCAGGTTGTGTGTAAACAGAGCATAATTTTCCCAAAAACACGGGCTACTGACAAATCGACACGACCGTGCGACATGGTCATGGCAACCTTTCAACTTAGACACAGGCTTACAAAAAGCCACACGCCCGTGTCCCCAAACTATGGCCAACACTGTCGATTTAGACACGGCCGTGTGACTATCGACATGACTGTGTGAATAACGAAACCTCATCGTAAACGGCCGTGTGATCGATCACACGATCGTGTGACAAGCGAACAAGATCGCAAACGGCTGTCCGAGGTGGCCAACATGAGCGTGTACTTCGAACCAGGCGCGCCAAAACCATCGAATTTCAAATCACACGAGCAAAACCCGAGTCACATGGCCATCCCCGTGTGACCCAAAAACTATAAATAGGGGCTACTATTCATTTTCTCCCTCACTTAAACCCTAAAATTTTTCTTCCCTAACCACCATAAATGCCGCCGTTGATCCTCAAAACACCACCACGCTCGCATAGGACCATCCCACGCCCATGGAAAGCGCCCCACGACCGTTCAAATTCTCTCCCACGACCGTGCACCTCTCCCATTCAGTTCTATTTTCTCATTTTTCTCTCTAATTTTTACTAATCTATTTTATTTATTCTTTATATCATGATTATAGTTAGATTTAGAATTGTTTCAAGCATGAAATTAGTTACACTAGGATGAATAATCTAGAATATTATAGAACATTTCATGATTGCATGCCACTTAAAATCACATTTGATTGTCATTTATCTCATGCATTTAGTATAAATACATACTCATGTTGCTTACTTTTGCTACCACATTAGGATGGATAATTTATACTATTTAGGTTAGTCTCCGTTTTTTGGAACATTATCATACTATTTTTATAGTTTTTCGATTTAAATTCCAATTCTTTTTTTAAGACTAATGTTTGTTATTTTATTTTTAGGCATCATGTCATTGTCACGCTGCCCCCCTTCAAAGAAACGAAACGGGCCAGGTGTTTCATCATCGAGGCCCACCTACGAGGCTCGCCATCCATTTATCACATTTCCCCAAGCCTCCCAAGAGGAGTTATTTCAGATACTACGGGAACGTACATTAAGCGCAGGCCGATGCATTGATTGGGACACGCTAGAGCAAGTCAACCTCGCAAACGTAGTCCGGGCTCTACTAATGACGGATCCTTGGGAGCAGTTCTTCTGAATCATCGAGCCTACATACCTTGAATTCACTCACGCCATCTTATGAAGCATGGCAAACGTGCACCCCATCGACCTCGCCTACTTTATCGCTCACGCCATGCAGCACCAGACCGAGCGTCATCGCAGGGGCGTCATATCCATGGGCCTGTATATTACACGCTTGGCCCGTCACTTCGAGCTCCTCAACACAGTGGCCCAAACATCCTCGTACATACTGATAGGCCAGATGTCCCCTCAGGGCATCCAGATTATGCACCATATGAGGATGATCTAGCGGAGGCTAGGAGGCGACCCTTTTCAGTACTGCCTCATCCAGGAGGTCGAGGATCCAGAGGACATTCCTGATGATGTCCCACCACCACCACCGGAGGATGATGCACCTACCGACCCACCACCACCCCGTCGACCAGTTCATGCGGCAGCTTTCCATGCTGACCTATCAGAGCGCCTATCCTAATTCGAGCAGCAATGCTTCCAATGCTTCGATCACATTGATGCGACACTACAGCAGATATGCCAGCACCTTCACATCACTTCACCACCGCCACCGCGTGATCCATCTGAGGATTAGAGACTTTTATTCCTCTTCACTTTCTTTTTATCTTAATTTTTATTTAAACATTGATCCCTATTTTCACCCTTTTCCTCTAACTTTATTTTCCTTTTTAATTTTACTTTTATTTTTAGTTCATTTTATTGTTTTCATTATTTGAATTTTAGTATTTCTAGAATTTAATTTATGTTCTTTCTTTATTTTTAATTTTTTCATATTGGTAGCCCCTAACAAACATATTCCATTAATCTAAATTCCCCACGACTAATAAATACTTTCGCAGTTTCAAATGAGCCTTACAGCTCATGTCTATATGGAAATGAGACAACCCTGCCACAATTGTCGGCTCTTCCAATTCCAATCTCCGTCTCACAAATTCATCCAAAATTTAGAGAGTTTCACTCCTTTCCCTATCTTATGATCTTGTGCTTCTATTGCTACTAATGTGGGCAATGTACGTCTAACATTTTGCATTGTTCTCAAATTCTCACTTTCACTCTTTGCATTATCTTCAATCTCCTAATAGGAATTAATTCTGAACAATTTATGATTTCTATTGATATGATGAGAATTAAGACATAGGTACTTGTACTTTGATTATTCAAACTTTAAAACATTAGGGAATCAAGCATGATAAGTTGAAATTTTTGAGAACCCTATTTTTTTCATAAGTTATTTTCCTGAATTTTAAGTGTTATCTTGAGATTTGAAATTCACAAGATTGACATCAAAAGCCATAATTCTAGTGAGATTTTTGAGCCTTTTGAGCATACATTCTTTCGTGCTCACTTTTATTATTGCGTTGAGTGAGTTAATACTGATTTGTTATTCTAGAACTTGCTTTGATTATACATGTTGAGACCACACCATTGATTTGATACACTGAAATGATAAAGGCACCTAGGATTTAACCCACTTACTCCACAAAAGCCTACCTCCAGACATTAACTCCTAGTGAACCCCATTGAGCCTAACAACCATTTCTTTGACTTACCTCTAATATTAACCTATAACCCGTTTTTGTTGAATTCCATTCAATTATTTTAACCCCTATTTCTGTTGAGATTTGAGTTGAAATTTTCATCTAGCTTTATTCTCTTTTCCAGATTGTAAAGTTTGTAAATGTGTACTTGAATTGTTCTAAAAAAAATGTATGTATTAATCCAGTTGTAATCTATAACAGTTCAAATACTTTTTGCATATTTCTATTTTAAGGCTACCATGGCAGAAAAGATGTCATCATAAGGCTTAGCTCGAGGAATATGTTCCAGTGATAGATATTTTTCTAGCTAGATAATTTTTCAGTTCAATCTCGATGCTAACCCTCTTTTGCAGCTTATGACAACACCCCTAACCAAGCCCCATTACAACTATTGAAAGACCTTTTGATCGATGTATCATATCAAACTATAGTGGTGGAGATTTGATTTTCTTGCAAGCCTATGGTAATAACTTTTCAGGTTGACTAGAGAGTGCTTAATCCTTGAACCCTAAACACTTTGAGTGGATAAAGTGAATCTTTAGTAAGGATGTCAAATCTTGTTAATTTTGATCAAGAGATAGTTACTTAGGAGTAGGGAAGAAAACTTATGTTTCGATGATAAAATTCTCAACTTAAAGTAGTTGATCTTTAATGTTATTCTGATTGAATTTTCATTGTATGACTGCTTGTGAATTAGTTTGAAACATTATTGATAAAGATTGTAAGTTGAGAAGAATGATTCTTGATTAGGTATTGAGATTTTGCTTGAGGACAAGCAAAGGCTTAAGTGTGGGGGTATTTGATAAACGATAAATTATACATATTTTTACCTCCTCTTTAGCATATATTTTGGATGAATTATTATCAATTTTGTGAGAATTGGTGCTCTTAACCCTTTTATTTCATGTTGTATACTCAGAGGCTAAGAAATTTCACTTGGATTTGGATACTTAGAGGCTAAGAAAGGCATCCCAAAGCTCTATATAAAGACCCTAGGAGGCAACTATAAAGATGTACTCTTTTCTCCTAAAAGGAGTGCCTTCTTTCTGCCAACACAAGGAGTGAAAGCAAGGAATTACTCCAAGGAAAGCCGATTGATTCATCCTAGAAGTCAGAATTCTACATCAAGACAGAGGATCTCCCTAAATTCCTTCAGGGGTTTTTGGGTTCTTTATGTTTTGTTATCTCATTTCTTCTGAGATGTTTTCTTTATTAATTATAAACTAAATCCCCCGAATACTTGAGGGGGATGAAACCTAAGACAGACATTGTTATTATTCATTCTTGAATTATATGATAAATACTTGAATTGTTCTTAATTATGTATTCTAAATTCTTGGTTTAATAATCCTAGGTATTAAGTCAAGAAACTGATGTGCTTACGCAGCGAGCAAAAGTCCCTGTTTTAAGAGTAGATCTACCATAATTAAGCGGAGTTGCGTGCAACCCTAGACATAGGGCGACATAAATCTGCCAGATTAGGGTCAAAGCTAATAGGGGGATCCATAGATCGAGTTAATGCAAGACTAGGTGGTTTTAACTAAAAAGAGACTTCAGTTAATCAGCCTAGGATTAGTTGTTCTTATCCTCGACGGAGGTATCAACATAAGTTAGGGATCTCTATGGATCAAGTCAAGTGAAGAAATCGTCTAGTTTAAGAAGTTAATAACAAGTGAAGTCTAGGTGGATTCTCCCTTGAGTATTACCTATATCAATTAGCTTTCCCGAGAGTTTTTCCCCAATTTAATTTTTTGTGCATTCTTAGTTTAATTTTAGAATTAGTTTAAGTTTTCATAAAAACCTCTCTGATTTTTAGGCTAGATAATAGAAAGGAAGTTAGTACTAGTACTTTTAGTTCCCTTGGGTACGATAACTCGGTCTTGCCACTAAACTATACTACTGTTCGATAGGTGCGCTTGCCTTAAAATCTTGATATTAGTTAGTTTTTGGTGTGGTCAGTTTTTATAAATTTTATTACTACATATCACGCAATATCACTGAGTTGTGTGATAAATATTTGATTTGTTCTTAATTGTTTTTTTAACTCTTAAATTGATATGTCTGGGATATTGATTTAAGTCAAATGTGCCTATGTGGAGGAGCAAAAGTCCCTGCATAGGAGTAGATCCAACACAATTAAGCGGAGTTGATCGCAATCATAGACATAGGATGACAAAAATCTGCCAGATTAAAGTCAAATCTAATATGGAGAGCCATAGATCGAGTTAATGCAAGACTAGGGGTTTTAACTAGAAAGAGATTTTAGTTAATCAACCTAGGATTAGTTGTTTTTATCCTCGACGGAGGTATTAACATAATTTAGGGATCTCTACGGATCAAATCAAATGAAGAAATCATTTGGTTTAGAGTTAGATAACAAGTGAAGTCTAGGTGGATTCTTCCTTTGGTATTTTCTTAATCAATCAGTCTTTCCCAAAAGCAATCCCCCAATTTACTCTTTGTCATTTCTTTAGTTAGTTTAGTTTAGTTTACAACCAAACCCTCTTTATTTTTAGGCTAGATAATAGAAAGAAAGTCATTACTAGTACTCATAGTTCCTTGGATTTGATATTCTGGTCTTGCCACTAACTATACTACTATTCTATAGGTGTACTTGCCTTTTATTGTGATATTAGTCAGTTTATAAGTACGATCAGATTTTATTACTTCATCACAAATCACGATCAATATTCTCTGTTTAGTTTTTCATTCGTGTTACTAAATTTGGACTTTGGTAATGTCAATTATAGGTACCGCTGATCTTGTATTTACGTTGCTACGAAAACGATACAGGTGTGTACCCAAAATATAGAAAATGAGATTCAGTGAAAAGCCAAAAAACTATTCTGTCGATGCCACACGGTTGTGTAGTCGCCCATGTGGGAGGCCGTGTGCGATGACACGGCTGTGTGATTGACAAAGGCAAGGCCGTGCACTAGATAGGACTGGGTGGTGGCCAGGTGTGGCTATGTGCGACATATGGGTTAGATCAAATTGGGCCGTGTGGGCCAAACGGGCATGTGAGTCCATACGAGTGTATAGGTTTCTGGGTCAGGCCATGTGATCCATGATATACGTGATATGAAGTAATAAAATTTATAATAATGATCACACCAAAAACTAACTATTATCACAATTTTAAGGCAATCGCACCTATCGAACAGTAGTATAGCTTAGTGGGAAGACCGAGATATCATACCAAAGGGAACCAAAAGTACTAGTACTAACTTTCTTTCTATTATTTAACCTAGAAATAAAAGGGGTTTTTATGAAACTAAACTTATTCTAAAACTAAGCTATGAAAGCACAAAAAGTGAATTGGGGAAAAACTCTTAGGAAAAATTGATTAATTTGGACAATACTCAAGGGAGAATCCACCTAGACTTCACTTGTTATCAACTCTTGAACTAGACGATTGATTCACTTGACTTGATTCGTAGAAATCCCTAACTTATGTTAATATCTCTTTCGATACTAAAAATAGCTAACCCTATGTTCATTAATTGAAATCTCTTTCTAATTAAAACCCCTAGTGTTGCATTAACTTGATCTATGGATTCCCTTATTAGGTTTGACCCTAATCCGGTAGATTTTCGTCGTCCTATCTCTAGGATTGAACTCCGCTTAATTGTGCTGGATCTACTCCTACGCAGGACTTTTGCTCCTCTACATAAGCACATTTGACTTAAATCAATATCCCGGAAATATCAATTTAAGAGTTGAAAACACAATTAAGAACAAATCAATTATTTATCATATAATTCAAGAGAAAATAATAACAAGATCTGTCTTAGGTTTCATCCCCCTCAAGTATTTGGGGGATTTAGTTCATGATTATAAAAGAAAACATCTCAGCAGAAATAAAATAACAAAACATAAAGAACCCTAAAACCCCTGAAGGTAATTGAAGGGAGATCTTTAGTCTTTAAGGAGAATTCAGCTTCTGGGATGAATCAGTTGGCTTCCCTTGAAGTACTTCCTTGCTTCTACTCTCCTTTTTGAGGAAGAAAAGTACTCTTTCGAGGAGAGAAAAGTATCTTCTTGAGGGGAGAAAAGTATACTTTTGTAGTTGGCCCCTAGGGTCTTTATATAGAGCTTTGGAGTGTCTTTCTTAGCCCCTAAGTAGCCTTTTCCGAGTGAAATTTAACTTCCTCACGATAGGGACACGCCCGTGTGGATCGAGGCCCAGGCCGTGGTCAGGCTTATTAATGGTGGCACGGCCGTGTGGTCTGGTCGTGCTCGTCAGGGTTGGGTCGTGTTTGAGCTTAAGGGTGCACGATCGTGTGGCACGACCATGTGGTGAATCTCTAGGCCGTTTTGTTTTCATAATTTGGACCATTTTCTCTGTTTTTGGCCCATTTCTTACTCTTTTCTCTTCCTTAAGTTCACCTGGGCATAAAACATGAAATAGAAGGATTAAGAGCACCAATTTCCACAAATTCAATGATAATTCATCCAGAAATTAGGCTAAGCATGAGGTAAAAACATGTATAATTTATTGTTTATCAATCTATACAGGCCAAGGCCAATCTAGGCATGTGGGCCCACACGGGCAAGCCACATAGGCGTGTGGGCCCCTTTATCTGAAATGTTTCTTAGGGTTACACTGGTCATCCCAAACAACTGTGAGCCTACTATAGGATCTGCAAGGGGTAATTAGACCCTAGTTTGTATGATTTCTATGACTAATACTGTGTTCTGAGCATGTTACTACTATGTATATCTGACTGATCTGATTCGTATAAGTGTATATGATGATTATGTATGCCTACTGTAATCCATATAATAGCATGATGAGCATGATATACCGTATGTTTGTATTGTTTCTGTTTTGATGTTGGGGTGGGATGTTACTCATTAGAGGAAGTGTAGTGAAAGGTGTTACGCCTATTATCTAGCAGCTCAACTGCAACATATCTGATATGTGCCGCATTCAGAACAGCATGGTGTGTAAGGTTGACCTCTATCCCTTTATTAGAAATTTTATGTCCTAGCACAATACCTTCACAAACCATAAAGTGAATTTTTTCCCAATTAAGCACAAGATTCGTCTCTTCACATCTTATTAAAACTCATTCTAAATTTTTAAGGCAGAGATAGAAAGAGTTACCGAATACCGAGAAGTCATCCATAAATACCTCCATAATATCTTCCACGAGTTCATTAAAGATGGCTAACATGCAACGCTAAAAATTAGTAGGAGCATTACATAATCCAAAAGGCATTCTACGATAAGCAAACGTGCTATATGGACATGTAAATGTCATTTCTCTTGATTTTCAGGAGCTATCGGGATTTGGAAGTAGCTAGAGAGTCCATCCAAGAAACAGTAATACATATGTCCTGACAGTCTTTCCAACATCTGATCAATGAATGGCAAAGGGAAGTGGTCTTTTCTCGTGGCATCATTCAACTTCCTATAATCAATGCAAACTCTTCAACCGATGATTGTTCTTGTAGGGATCAATTCATTTTCTTGGTTGGCAACAACAGTCATGCCTCCCTTCTTAGGAACAACCTACACAGGACTTACCCAAGAACTGTCAGAAATAGGATAAATAACTCCAGCATCTAGAAGTTTAATTACCTCAGCCTTGACAACTTCCTTCATGTTAGGATTCAATAGTCTTTGAGCTTGAACACATGGTTTGTACTCGTCTTCCATCAAAATTTTATAGGTGCAGAAAGAAGGACTGATTCCTTTAATGTCAGAAATTTTCCAAGCTATGGCTTTTTTATGTTCTCTTAGTACTTGGAGTAATTCTTCTTTCTCTTTAGGTTGCAAGTTTGAAACAATAATCACTGGCAAAGTAGAGTTATCTCCCAAAAATGCATATTCCAAGTGATTGGGTAAATGCTTAAGTTCTAGTTTTGGGGGTTCCTTAACAGAGGGTTTTTGCCTTAATTCATCATTTATTTCTATACCCTCCTAGTAAATTTGTCTTGTAAACGGTTCATTACAGTTTAAGTCAATTATTACCTTTTCTATCTCAGTAGTGACTTCGTCCTCCTCCCCACTCTAAACTAGACACAGTTCCAATGTGTCTTCAAGGGCAATTTCCTGAAAAGAATCCTGAACCGAGTAGTTAATAGAATCGATAAAAGAACAGGAATCATCTTGTTCTCTAGAAAATCGCATGGCATCATAAATTTTAAAAATAATTTCTTCATCTCCCACCCTAAGCACAAGTTTACTATCTCCCACATCAATAACAGCTCTAGCAGTGGCTAAAAATAGGCATCCTAGAATTAAAGGTACTTTAACATCCTCATCCATGTCAAGCACAACAAAATCAACAGGGAATATAAATTTATCTACTTTAACTAGCACATCTTCAATGATACCCCTAGGGTATTTAACAGATATATCAGCTAATTGTATACTCGTCCTAGTGGGTTTTGGTTCCCCAAGACCTAGTTGCTTGAACATTTTATATGGCATTAAATTAATACTAGCACCTAAATCAGCTAACGCCTTTTTAATATTTAAACTACCAATTAAACAGGGAATAGTAAAACTTCCTAGATCTTTCAGTACGGTTGGTAATTTGTTCTGGAGGATAGCTGAACATTCCTCGTTGAGTTTCACTGTGGACAACTCTTCAAACTTCCTCTTGTTTGTTAGAAGCTCCTTCAAGAATTTTGCATATGTGGGCATCTATGAAATAGCTTCAACAAAAGGTAAGTTAAAATGTAACTGTTTAAAAAGTTCATGAAATTTACCGAATTATGCATCCATGCGGTCTTTCTTTAACTTTGCTGGGTATGGGATGGGTGGCTTGTTTTCTTTGAGCACCGGTAGGGAGTTCTCCTTAGGTTGAGTCTCCTCAACTTTCTCTTTGCTAGACTCTTGTAGCAACTTCTTTTCAGGCTCAGCTAGCGTTGTTCCACTCCTTAATGTAACTACTTTAACATGTTCTCTAGGATTAGGTTCAGTGTTACTCGATAAACTACCCTGTGGTCTATCGGATACCATTTTATCAAGTTGACCAATCTGATTTTCAAGTCCTTGAATTGAGGCTTTTTTATTCTTAAGTGTTGTTTCGATATTTTAAAAACGGGTCTCTGACACCGATATGAATTTTTCCAACATCTCCTCAAGGTTTGGTTTGGTTTCTTTTCCTGCCGATAAGGGGGTTGCTAAAATCCCGGAGGGGTGGTGGCCTCTGATTTCCTTGATTCCCTTGACCTCCCTATGAAAAATTTCGATGATTTCTCCAACATGCATTGTAAGTGTTACTATAAGGATTGTTTTAAGGTCGAGGATTATTACCCATATAATTCATTTGCTCGTTTTCCATGCTATGTCCATGGAAGGAGTACTCTGGATTGCTCACACCACTTCCATTTATGTCACATTGCATAATTGGATGTACTTGCATAGAACCAACTAAACCATCAATGTTTTTATTCAAAAGTTCTACCTGGCTAGAAAGCATAGCTATTGCATCAATATTGAAAACATCGGTAGGTTTTTGTGGCTTTGTCCTTATGACTTGCCATTGATAATTATTCAGTGACATCTTGATAAACCGTAATTTATACATTTTTTACCCCATGCTTACCATAATTTTGGATGAATTATCCCTTGAATTGTGAAATTTGATGCTCCTAATTCATGTTTTATACTTAGGAGAGCATGAGAGAGTGAAAAGAACGAGAAATGGGCCAAAAATGGAGAAAATAGGCCAGAATGAGAAATCAACAAGGCCTGCAATTCCTCACACGGGTTAACCACATGCCTGTACCATATTAGCAGACTTGAACACGGCCTGGGTTCGATTCACACGGGCATGCCACACGGGCGTGTACCTGTCGTGACGACTTTCAATTTCACACGAAAAAAGCTACTTACGGGCTAAGAAAGGTATTCCAGAGTCTATATAAACACCCTAGAAGTAGACTTAAAGGGGGAACGAATAGTAGAAAGCAAGGAATTACTCGAAGAAAGCCGATTGATCCATCTCAGAAGCCAAGATCTACATGATAGTTATATAGACTCCGGAATACCTTTCTTAGCCCGTAAGTAGCTTATTGAGTAATTCCTTATTTATGTGACCCATGATATTTATAGGTAAACAAATTCTATTTTATGCATGTGTTGTGGAAATGTTTTGATGTAGATAACTATACTACATGTGTTTGATGGTTAAGTTAGGATTAATTAAAGGCATAATATAGGTCTATGAAATTCATATGAGTGTAAAGAGTTAAGAGCAACAAAAAGGGCTTGGAAAATAGCCCAAGTGTTGGCCACACGGGCGTGTTCCGAGTCACACAGGCGTGTGCCATTGTTTTGAGTGAAAATTTTAGTAGTGTTTAAAAAATTCCAGTTTAGTCCCGGATCATACTCAATATATCGATTGGGCCTCGTAGGCCTACAATGAGGGTGTGAACTATATGAATGAAAAAGTTTAAAAATTTTTCATGGAAATTATTTGTCGAAATCAAACGATTGTGCGAGTGTTGTTTAGTAATGCCTCGTACCGTGTCCGGCGACAGTTACGGGTAAGGGGTGTTACAACCTAGACTTCACTTGCTATCTGATTCTGAACTAGACGATTTATTCACTTGACTTGATCTGTAGAAATCCCTAATTTATGTTAATATCTCTTTCAAGACTAAGAACAACTAACCCTAGGTTGATTAATTGAAATTTCTTTCTAATTAAAACCCCTAGTGTTGCATTAACTCAATCTATGGATTCCCTTATTAGATTTGACTCTAATTTGACAGATTTTCGTCGTCCTATGTCTAGGACTGTAATCAAATCCGCTTAATTGTGTGGATCTACTCTTAGACAGGGACTTTTGCTCCACTGAATAAGCACATTCAACTTGTATTAATATCCTGAAATATTAACACAAGAATAAATAACACAATTAAGAACAAATCAAGTATTTATCATATGATTCAGAAAATAATAACAAGATTCATCTTAGGTTTCATCCCCCTCAAGTATTTAGGGGATTTAGTTCATAATTGTAAAGGAAAACGCCTCAAAATTGGGAAAACAACAAAACATAAAAAATCCAAAAACTTCAAGATAAATTGAAGGGAGATCTTCAGTCTTGATGTAGAACCTTGCTTCTGAGATGAATCAATCAGCGTTCTTCGAGTAATTCCTTGGTTTCTACTCTGTGTGTCCCTTTGTTCCTCCCTTCAGGTGTTTTTATAGACTTTGGAATGCTCGAAATACCCAAAAATTAGCTTTTTTTGCATGAAATTGAAGTAGGGCTTGACAAGGACACGCCCATGTGAGGTTGCTTAGGCCGTGTTCAACACTGAGAAATCAACACGGGCATGTGGTTTACTCGTGTGAAAATGCCTTAGGCCATATTAATGCTGATTTAGGCCCACTTTGTCTGTTTTTGGCCCGTTCCTTACTCCTTTCACTTCCTTATGCTCACCTAAGTATAAAACATGAAATTAAAGGCTTAGGAGCATCATATTCCATAATTCGAATGATAAATCATCCATAAGTGTGCCAATCATGGGGTAAAAATATGTATATATTATGGTTTATCATCAGTTTAACAAGTTCACCGATTTGACTCTCAAGTCCTTGAATTGACGCTTGCTAATTTTTAAGTACTGCCTTAGTGTTTTGAAAGCGGGTTTCTAACACTAAGATAAACTTCATTAACATCTCCTTGAGATTCAACTTCTTCTCTTATTGGTAAGGTTGTTGTTGGAAGCTTGGAGGGGCTTATGCTCTTTGATTTCCTTGACCACTGCAAAAGAAATTGGGATAGTTCCTCCAACCTGCATTATAGGTGTTACTGTAAATGATTGGTGATCCCAAAACTAACTATGATCACGATAAAGACAAGCACACCTATCGAATAGTACTATAGGTATGGTAAGACCGAAATGTCGTATCCATAAGGACTAAAAGTACTAGTATTAACTTTCTTTCTATTATCTAGCCTAACAATAGAAGAGGGTTGTTTTACACTAAAATTACTAAACTAATTAACTAACTAAGTATGAAATAGAGAGTGAATTGGAGAAAATACTTTTAGAAAACTGATTAGTTAATATAATACCCAAGGAAGAATCCACCTAGACTTCACTTATTATACAATTCTGAATTAGACAATTATTCAACTTGACTTGATCCGTAGAAATCCCTAATTTATGTTAATATCTCTTTCGAAACTAAAAACAACTAACTCTAGGTTGATTAATTAAAATTTCTTTCTAATTAAAACCCCTATTGTTGCATTAACTTGATCTATGGATTTCCCTATTAGATTTGACTCTAATCTAGTAGATTTTGGTCGTCCTATCTCTAGGATTGCAATCAACTCCGCTTAATTATGTTGGATCTACTCCTAAATAGGGACTTTTGCTCCACTGAATAAGCATATTCAACTTGAATTGCTACAACAATAATTAATAAACATAATTAAGAACAAATCAAGTATTTATCATATAACTCAGAAAATAATAACAAGATTCGTCTTAGGTTTCATCCCCCTTAGGTATTTAGAGGATTTAGTTTATGTTTATAAAGAAAAACATCTCAAATATTGGAAAACAACAAAACATAAAGAACCCAAAAACTTCGAGGGAAATTGAAGGGAGATCTTCAATCTTGATGGAGATCCTTCTTTTGAGATGAATCAAACAGCTTCCGTCGAGTAATTCCTTGCCTTCTGCTCTGTGTGTCTCTTTAATCCTCTCCCAGGTGTTTATATAGACTTAGGAGTGCCCAGAATACATAAAAATTAGCCTTTTAAGAGTAGAATTGAAACAAGGCCGTGTGTGAAAGGTCAGGCCGTATGCAATACTGAGTATGTTTTAAGTCGACATGACCTTGACATACGGGCATGTGGCTTGCTCGTGTGTCACACACTGGCATGTGGATAACCTGTGTCGAAGTGCCTAGGCCGTGTTGAATGCTAATTTTAGCCCATTTTGTCCGTTTTTGGCCCCTTTCTTGCTCTTTTCACTTTTTTATGCTCACCTAAGTATAAAACATGAAATTAAAGGATTAAGAGCATCAAATTCATTAAATAATAAGGTAAATCATCTAAAAATACACCAAGCATTGGTTAAAAATATGTTACATTTACAGTTCATTAGTAAGGATTATTTTGATGCCTAGAATTATTACCCATATAGTTGATTTGTTCATTCTCTGTGCTAGGACCGTAGGGTAAATATTTTGGATTGTTCATTCCTCCTCCATTCGTATCGTACTGCATCAGCGGATGTACCTACGTAGAAACACATAAACCATCAATTTTCTTATTTAAAAGTTCTACCTGATTCGATAACATGGTGACCGCATCTAAGTTAAAAACACCGCCTGCTTTCATCGGCTTTGTCCTTATGACTTGCCACTGATAATTATTCAATGCCATCTCCTCTATAAATTCATAAGCTATTTCAGGTGTTTCATTGTTCAAAGTTCCACCGGATGCTCCATTAATCAACTGCCTCTCTCATGCATCATATAGGGCCTCTAAGTCAATCTGAACGAATGAAGAGATATCATTTCTTAACTTAGTTGCCTTATCCGGTGGAAAGTATTTTAGTAGGAATTTTTCAGTCATTTGATCCCATGTAGTGATAGAACCTCGTGGTAAAGAATTCAACCACTATTTAGCTTTGTTCCTCAAAGAGAAGGGAAACAACCATAGGTGAATGGCATCGTCAGAAACTCCATTTATCTTGAAAGTATCACAGACTTCCAGAAAATTAGCCAAATGAGTATTTGGATCTTTGTCTTGCAAACCATCAAACTGAACAAATTGTTGTACGTCTTAATAGTGTTTGGCTTTAGTTTAAAATTATTTGTAGCAATAGTGGGTCACACAATACTCGATTCAACCCCAGTTAAAGTGGGCTTGGTATAATCGTACATAGTACGAGGAGCAGGATTTGTAGCAACTACAAGATGTAACTGATTATTTTTATTATCACCCATCTCCTCAGTAATAATAATAACGTCCTTTTACTCGTCTATTATACTATGTCGACTCTGCCTTGCTTCGCTACGATTTCTGCAAGCTATACTTTCAATTTCGTTGTCAAACAGTAACGGTCCTGGCAGGTTTCTTCTAGTCATAAACTAAAGGACCCTACCAGAAGCAAATAAAAGAAAAAAAAATTAGAATGCACAAATTAAACTAAAAATAAAAAATATATAATAAAAATAAAAAAAGGCTAAATTAATAAAAATTGAGTGTTACTAATATTTTAGTCCCCGGCGACGGTGCCAAAAACTTGATGGTCACTGAACCAACTACAAATATGGCTAAGGCAAGCACACCTATCAAACAATAGTATAGTTATGGTGAGTAGGGAATATCGTAACAACGAGGACTAAAAGTACTAGTAATTACCGTTTTTCTATTATTTAGCCGACAAATTGGAATGATTGTTTTTAATCTAAAATTACTAAACTAATCTAACTAAGAACACAACAGCGAATGAAATAGGAAAATAATTGAAGATAAATAATGAGATAGACAATACCCAGGAAAGAATCCACCTAGACTTCACCTATTATTATGAATCTAAATTAAACGATTTATTCACTTGTGTCTTGATTTGTAGAAATCCCTGAATTATGTTTATATCTCTTTCAAGAGTAAGAACAATTGACTCTAGGTTGATTAATTGAAATCTCATTCTAATTAAAACTCCTATTATCGCATTAACTCGATCTATGGATTCCCCTATTAGATTTGACTCTAATCCGGTAGATTTATGCCGTTCTATTTCTAGGATTGCATGCAACTCCACTCAATTATGCTAGATCTACTATTAAACAGGGACTTTTGATCCACTGAAATAAGCATATTAAACATGAATTAATATCTTGAAAATATTAAAACACAAAATAATCATACATAATTGAAAACAAGAGTCAAGTATTTATCTTGTAAATCAGAAATCAAATAATAAGATTCATCATGGGTTTCATCTTCCTTAAGTATCTAGGGAATTTAGTTCATAATCTGGAATGAAAACATCTCATAATTAGAATAACAATAAGACATAAAGAAACTTAATAATACTTCAGAAGGAAATTAAAGGTAGATCTTCAATCTTGAAGGAGAGCCACTTCCAAGATGATACCGATGGCGTTCTTCGAGTCTTTTCTTCAATATTCTTTATGTGCCCCCTTAGGTCTTCTTCTATTTGGTATTTATAGACTTTAGAATGCTCAAAAAGCCTAAAAATTAGGTTTTTCCACGTATTTGGGAAGCAAGGTGCGATATCAACACAGGCTGGCACATGGGCATGTAGCCAGCCCGTGTGAGCGTGGCCAGCCCGTATGGAAATGCCCAGGCTGTGTGGATCCTAGAAATAGCTCTATTTGTTTGATTTTGGCACATTTTTTGCTTCTCTCGCTCCTAAATGCTCTCCTAAGTATAGAAACATGAATTTAAAGGATTATGAGCATCAAATTCACTAATTTACATAATTAATCATCTAAAAATGCATTAAGAATAAGATTAAAATATGTTACTTTTACAACTTATCAACTACTTACGGTTGTTCCCATTCTCTTTGATGAGCAAGACGAAGTAGTGGTGGAATTCACTTCCATGAGGTTCTATTACTACTTGGGCTCAGATGATTGAGAAGATTTTGTGGAAATATTTTCCATTGACTACAACAGCTAAGTTGAGGAATGACATTTTTCTTTTGCTCAATTCGAGCTTGAGACATTGTATGGTGCATGGGAGAGATTTAAGGATCTTTTGAGAAGGTGCCCTTATCATAGCTTTAAGTCCAAACATTTTACAATGGTTTGAATCCCTCGACTAGACAGATAATTAATGCAACAAATGCTAGAACATTGAATAATAAGACACCTCACACAACCCAAGGATTTATTGAGAAGATTGCACTAAATATCTATCACTGGCAAGTTATGAGAATAAAGTCCACTAAGGAAACCAATGTTTTTAATATAGATGCAGTTGCTATGTTGGCAAGTCAAGTGGAAGCACTAAGTAAGAAAATTGATGGTTGAGTATGGCTAAGCAAATGAATTCAGCAATGCAATGTAATCTAACTCAAGCGGGGATGATCAATTCAAAAGTTTCCTTTCAGTTCTAACATGGAGCATGAGCAAGTTGATTTTATGGGTAACAATTCTAGACCTCAAAATAACCACTATAACAATAATTATAATTCAGTATGGAGGAAGCATTCAAATTTCTCTTGGAGTGGTCAAGGAAATCAAAGGTCATAACCCCCTCTAGGTTTTTAGCAACCTGATCAGCAAGAAAAAAAATCTGAATCTAGAATAGATGTTAATGAAATTTATTTCAGTGTCAGAAACTAGATTCAAGAACACTGAGACAACTTTGAGGAATCATCAAGCATCTATTTAGGGACTCAAGAAATAGATTAGTTAGCTTGGTAAATTGGTTTTGAAGAGACAACAAGACAATTTACCTAGTAACACCAAAACCAATCGAAAAGAGCAAGTTCACGCAATCACTACACGAAGTGGAAAGGTGTTAGTTGAACCTGAAAAGAAGTTGAATCTAAAAGCTATTGAGAAAAATGATGGGGTTGAGGAAAGTAAGAAAGAGCATAAGCCAGTGGTCAAAGAATACAAACCGCCAATTGCAAATCTGGAAAAAGTGAAGAAAGGCCGTATGAATGAAGAATATGGTAAATTTCTTAAACTTTTGAAAAAAATACATATTAACTTACCTTTTGTTAACTTCCTTTCGTAGATGCCAAAGTGCACAAAATTTTAAAGGATCTGTTAATAAATAAAAAGAAGTTAGATGACCTATCCACTGTGAAGCTCAATAAGGAGTGTTCGACCATTCTCAAAAAAAAAAAAATACCCACCAAGCTTAAAGATCTAGGGAGTTTTACTATCTCTTATTTTATTGGTAGCTTAAATGTTAAAAAAGCTTTGGCTGATTTGGGTGCTAGTATAAATCTGATGCCATATAAAATGTTAAAACAACTTAGTCTCAGGGAACCAAAACCCAATAGGATGAGTGTTCAATTAGCTTACAAATCAATTAAGTATCCTAGGGGCATTATTGAATATGTACTTGTTAAAGTTGATAAATTTATATTCCCTGTTGATTTTGTTATATTAGACATGGACAAGGATATTGAGGTGCACATAATCTTAGGTAAACCCTTTTTAGCCACTGCTAGAACTGTTATTGATATGGGTAATGGTGAACTTTTGCTAAGGGTAGGTGATGAAGAGGTTATTCTTCAAGCACGTGAATTTGTGGGAGTTTCTAGTGAGCGAGATGATACTCATTATTCTAATAATGTAAGTAATTGTGCGAATCAAAATTCTTTGCAGGAAATCGCTAATGAAAACATGTTAGAATCGTATCCTATTCAAGGTGATAAAAATCAAGGGACGAGTGGAGAATGAATGGTGCAACTTGATGAATTAGACGAATGGAAACCAAAGGCTTATGAGAAACCAAGAATGTTCAAAGAAGTAACAAAGAAATGCCATGGTGTGCATTTAAAGTGGACGAACGAATTCAAAGTAGGAGACAAAGTGCTGCTGGACAATTTATATCCACGAATGTTCCTTGAAAAGCTTAAATCGAGATGGTCAAATTTTTTTGTGGTACAAAATGTATTCTCGTACAAAATCTTTGAGGTAACACTCCCTGATTACGACACACTCAAGGTAAATGATCAATCACTCAAACTTTATTTTAGTAGTCATACTAATAACGAAAGAGAAGAGCTCTAACTTTAAAATCTGACTTAACCGTGAGCTTGAAAAGGGAAGTTGAGCTAAGACACTAAATAAGGGCTTCTCAAGAGGCAACCTGAGTGTTTTATTTATTTATTTATTTGACTTTCATCTAATTGAGTTGCACATTTTGTATAATATTTTTATTACTTTAAAAAAAATTATCTAGTATATTCATTTCTACTACTAAAAAAAATCAAAACAAAAAGGGACAAAATGGTCTAGGGTGATTCACACGACCTGGCCACACAGTTATGTATGACATACGGCCTAACCACACGAGCATGTCATAGGCCGTGTGAATACTAGAGATAATTTTTTCCAACTTTATTTTTGACAACATGGTCACAGAGAGTTACATAGTCTTGAGACGTAACCGTGTGACTCACACGCCCCTTAGCACGGGTGTAGGACAAGCAAACAATGACCCCACATGGCCTACATGAACCTATACACCTTGGACACATGGGCATGTCACATACAGTGTGACTACTGAAGTTAATTTTTTTTTTAATTTTTTTGCATAACACACACAGTCTAAGTGAGGTCACATGACCTGGTGATATGGTTGTGTGACCCACATGACCATGCACACAATCATGGGAAAAGTGAACGAAAGCATCACACGAGCTAAGATAGACTACACAGCCTGGCGACATGGCCATGTTGGACACACGGGCATGTCCTAGGCCATGTGAATACTGGAGCTATGTTTTTTTAGAGACACATGGACTAGGTGTAAGTACACGGCCGTGTTGCCCACAAGGCCTAAAAGATTATCGTGGACCTTTTTAAAGTTGAGATTTTTATTTTTTTATTTATTTTTCTCCATTTTTCCTCATCAGTTGTCATTATTTAAAACCCTCACCTAGCTATCGATTGCCACATTGGCCTTTACCCTTTGCTGTTGTTCCCTTTTCATCGTTTCCTTCACTAATATCTTTTGATCCCTAACCTCCCTCCCAACAATCCACTGTTCTCTTTTCCTTCCTCAATCGACCACCGGCCTCCCACTCCCTATATCTAGTTTTGTTTCATTAAACCACCGTCCAAGACTACATACCTCTATTAGCCCACGCCATCGATCGACCATTCCTTACCCATCCCCTTCTCTTTTCAAATCATAAGCTCACCATCACTAAATTATCTTCTCCCCCTCTCCGTTCATCAGCCCTTTCCCCAATTCCCCCTCCTTTGTTTCTCTTTTTCCACTAACAGCCCCTTCACTTTCCTCTTCACTGCCAATCAATCATCCATAGACCACTCCACCGACGAGCCACTGTTGTTTGTTCCTATTCTTTCTTATTTTATTTTATTTTATTTTATTATTTATTATTTTTATGTTTGTTATTATTATTAGGAATGTTAGTTATATTATTATTTTATGCATTTGATTATTGTTAGTAGTAGATTTTTTATTTTTTTATGCTATTATTATTATTTTCTTTAAAATTAGTTATATTTTAATTAGGAATTCGATTTTAATTGTAGGGAGGATTGCACTCGATTAGTTGTGTGTTGTATGTCGACCGATTCATCTGCTAGACTAGTTCATTAATTAGTGTTCATTTTTCTGGCTTTGTGCATGCTAAATCTTTTTGTTACAAATTCAATGTTTTGGTTTAATTTCTGTCGGTACAATTTTTTTTGGTTTTGTATATTTTTTTCTGATAATTGTTACCCATATCGCCTATGTTCATATGATATGAATTTTATCGATGTTGATTATGCCCCAATCAATGATTCATTATTGTTTTGATACCTAGTTGTCTTTTTCTTTTATCAGGTACATGATGTTGAACAAACCAAGAAAAACTAAGGTACCTGCTCATTCCAAGACAAGAAAAGCTATTGGGCCTTCATCTTCCTCCTCTCCGACCCCAACCACTAGACTCCGATAAATTATTTTTTACCATCAACCCCATAAGGAGAGGTACCAACATCTAAAGGATAGATCATTGGGCTTGGTCAGTGTATTGACTGGGAAGCCCTTTAGACTGTGGGTTTATTTGCTCTGGTTCATACTCTTTTGGACGCGACTCCATGGGAATGATTCTTTGCGATCATGGAGTCGACGTATATTGAGGCTACCTTAGAGTTTTGCTCCACATTTTTCCTATATACAGTGCTATCATCGGGGGACGAACCACATATGATCTTATCCTATCTTGGCGGCATCACTTAGTATTTGAGCATTACGGGATTTGGAGTCACTCTCGGCATATATCCTGATGATTTCTTAGCTAAGCCCAATTCTCCACTCTCCTACGACATATCCATTGATCGAACCCTCTCTGCTGGTCTAATACCTTTAAGGTATCCACTTCGTACAACCCGAGCCAGTCCAAGGCTTGGTGCCTACCTCCTGCCCTATGCCACATTCACGCCATTTTAGCTTACACTTGACTAGTCAGAATGAGAGTATAAGTGTTGTGGGTACTTAGACGCATACTTCCTATGGAGCATGTATGAGTAATACCCAATTGATTTTGCCCATTTTGTGGTCAAGTGCTGTAGTCATCAGAGTAAGCATCTACAGAAAGGACCAATTTATATGGGTCTATATGTAACACGTTTGGCATGTTATTTCAGCCTCCTCAAGACTCCTGTGAGGATCGATACTCTTAGTTTGGTTAGGGACATGGCACCATAGGGTTTAAGCATAATGAAACATATGAGGATGGCAGCCTGTCAGCCCGACACTTTTTGGTGATCAGTATGTGTTTCTACATCCAACTCAGCAAAATAATGATGATGAGCATTTTGACGACAACCTCCCATCACAACTACGACCCGTTCCTATTCCTCTTGCTAGTCGCTCTAATGTTGCGCTTGCGCATACAATCACACTCAGGGATATCTATCGCCTTTAGTAGCAACAGTTAGAGTAGATCGATCGTATTAAGGCATATTTGTAGCGGATATGCCAGTATTTCCATATTTCTCAACTCGATCATGTGCCTTGGATCCTGACACTTCGTACGATGCTAACTAACCTGATTTAGTTTTATGTTTATATTTATTTTTATTTTTATTTTGAGTTGTACTTTTATTTTTATTGTTAGTTATTGTCTTTGTTAGACTTCTATGTTATGTTTTAGTTTATTATGCACTATACTTTTATAGTTTTATCGATTGTGTTCTTGTTTTGTTATCTCTTTATATTACTTATTTTTGCCTATCTTCTTTTTAGTGTACTCAGAACATGTACTTCATTTAGAATCTCCTATGATTCCAGATTTCACTATTCCGATGAAATCATCTAAATCCAGGACATCTCAGTTCTCTCCTTCCCTTATGATATTATACTTATTCTGTGATTATATCTATTTGTACATTGTGAACAATATAAATCTTAAGTGTGGGGAGGATTTTATATGTTATGTGATATTGTCCCTGAATTGTTGTTCGTTTTAAGTGATTTTCTCACACCTACCATTAAAGTTAATTTCTTTAACTTGGATTTTTTAGTGATTCTGTTTTGGAATATTTTGTGGATTTTTTTGCATTGTTTGATTTATACTTTAAGACACAAGAGAGTCAATCATGATAAACTATTTTTTTTAGAAATTATTATTTTTGGTTGTCTCTCTAAACTAAAGCATTATCTTGAAATTTTAAATTTACAAGCTTAACATCAAAACCATTATTTTTGGTGAGCTTCTGAGCATATAGAGCATATAGAGCATATATTTTATTTCACGCTAATTTTATTTTTGGTTGTGAGTATGTCAAATTAATATGTTATTCTAGAACATGCTTCGGTTATATATATCGAGACCACATTATTGCTTTGATATATTGAGATGGTAGAGGTACTTAGGATTTAACCCAGTTAACCTTTAACACAACTTACCTGTTGTATTACCACCCAGTAAAACCCGTTGATCCTAATACATTTTCTTGCTCACCCATTTATGTTAACCCGTATCTATGTTGTAAATTTATCCTTTTCATTGACCTTTTTTTTTTTTGAGATTTGATTTGGTTAGTTGCCTAACTATGTTTGATCATTTGTATTACTAAGTTTCTTGTTCTAAAAAAAATAATGGAATAAAAAGAAAAAAAAAGTAAATCATTTTTTTTTTTTGAATTGAGCATGAATTGTTAGTATCATATTTTGTATAAAATCTCATATTTACTCTTTAATTCTTCTTGATGTAAATTCTTTTAATTCAATAACTGAATTTTTCTAATTTGGTAACTTATCAACTCGATTCTCATTTGTAACCAAATTTTCTAACATTTCCCATACCCTTAACATAAGCTCCATCACAATCTTGTAAAGACTTCTTGATTGTTGTGTCATCTAATTCAATAGTGGTGGAAATTTTATTTTCAAGAAAGCATATGGTAAAAACATCTCATTTGACTATTAAGTGCATATTACTTGAACCTTAAGCACTTTGAATGCTTTGAGTGAATCTTGGAGTGAAAGAATCACCATGGAGGAAAGTATTAAGGTTTGGATGGAAGGATAAGTTGGGTCTAAGGTTCATTGGGCCTTATAGGATTATTAAAAGGATTGGGCCAGTAGCATATTAATTGGAGTTACCGTCGGAACTCAACTATATACATGATGTGTTTCATGTTTCTATGCTACGGAGATACTGATCCAACCATTCACATATTGTTTTGGTTGAAGAGATAGAGGTGAGACCGAATTTGTCTTATGAGGAGCAGCCTGTATAGATTTTGGATCGAAAGGAAAATATTCTGAGCAGAAAAAAGATATTGTTGGTTAAGGTATTATGGTGAAATCATGGCACTAAAAAGGCTACATAAGAGACAAAAGACTCCAAGTGATGACAATATCCTCATCTGTCCGTATTAAGTAATTTTATGGACGAAATTTCTTTTAAGAAGGGGAGAGTTGTCACATCCCAAAGTGTGTGTAAATTTTTTTTTAGGATTAAATTGATAAATATTGAATTTATTTATTTTTTGCTTAGCCACACAATTGGGCCTCTGTTTGAAACTGTCAGTTTGGGCTTTCAAAACCCTAATTTCCTCCATATATTTTTCTCCTGTGTGTTATATATGCTAGGGTTAAAATCCTAAGGTGCTGCCCAACCTCGTATAAATACATACTTATGTTGGCCAACCACCATTTTCACTTCTTTCGCTAGTCTTATGCCGCCCTAACCTTAAAATTTTTAGCTCCTTTACTCATTTCTCTCTACCCTCGCACCTCACTTTCCCTTTCTCCTCTCATCTTTCATTTTTTTTCTTTATTTTCTCCCTAAGTGCCCCTCTCCTCAACCACTATAGGGTTGTCGTCCTCCTTTTTTTCCCCTTCCCATTGCCGCACCTTGTACCACCGTTAAGCTGTTGTTTTCTTTTTGTTTCTCTACATAGATGCCCTACATTGAACTGTTGAACCTCTCTTGATTATTCCTTTGCCACCGTTTTCACCTCTACTACTTTTTGGGTTGTCGGTCTTCCTTCATTAATGGATTCCTTATTCATTCGATACACTATTGGTGATTAAATCCATAGTCTTTAGAAACAAATCAGTAAGTTATACATTTGTATCAGTTAAACATTGATTGTGAGAAATTTAATTAAATTACGGTTCTTTCTTCTTTTCGATTTAATCGATTACATTTAGATTTAACCGTAAGTTTGTCGTTGATTCTAACATTAAGTAGTTTCATGTGAAAGATGTTAAAGGGCCATATTTGGGAGAGGTGGATCAAATCTAAACTTGAGGAGTGTCGAATAGACTAGTGAAGAAGGTATGTGTCTTGATTAGTGTTGTCATATGTGTGTGTCGACATTCAACGGAATGCATATGTGCTTCCCTTGTGATTTTTGGTTGTTAATTTCATATCTTGATGATGATTAAATACTTCTAATGGTTTCGGTTTTGCTAAGTAAACATGTATCTAATATGAAAATAACCTTTAAACCTGTATTGAAAACAGTGGATTGAATTTATTAGGTAACGAAACTGTGTATGATAGATCTAATAATCTTTCAATTGTTATGTTGATGATGTATGTGATGTGAACTTTGTGTTAAATCTACTATTGCTACTAATGCATGTTTACTGCTACTATTAAAATTACAAATTGTTTCTAAATACATGAAATTTGTATGTCAATACTGCTATCATTACTATTTTTTATTTGTAAAAGCATGTCATACTATCACATCGGCATTGGGGTATTAAAGGTGGAGGTATAGGCTCTAAATGTTGGATCAGTTCACCGATCAAAACTAGTATTATATTGGCGGTTCATCTGCAACATATTATTTTAGTGTGCAGGGATGGATGAGTTCTAGGGTAGCTCTTACTGTGGAGTGTAGCAGATGGTTGGGTAGGAAATTATATTGTTATCCATGCATACTATTTTTTATCAAAAATTACTGTGAAATTGTTATGCTGACATCATCTTTTTTTGCATGCTCGTATGCAATAATTTATGCTTATGTGTTTATTTGTTCCTATGTTAAGACCATACTAAGCTTCATAGCTCACTTTTTAGTTCTTCCCAAATTTCCAGATAACTCGTGAGGTTAAGGCTCAGACTCGGCATTCAGAGCGCTATCATCGGTTTTCTCTTAAAAATATATTTCTAAATTGTTTTATTAGTTCTTTTGGATTTTACATTGTTTTAAAAAGATTGTGGCGTAGATTTCGTTAATCATTTGGGTGTAATTTGGGGAATTGGCATTATATGTTTTTACAATAAACCCAAACATGAATAAGTTTTCAAGATTTTATTTTAAGATGGTGCAAATATGATTTTTCCTATCAACTTTGGAACTAAAATCAAAATGAGCAAGATAATTAAAGTAAACAAATGTTTCCTAAAACATAATAAATTATTAACGTGACTTTTTGAAGCCAAACGAAAATATTTTTCTTAAAAGTGATTCTTATTAACTTTATAAAGTAGTGGATTTAAATATATATATTTATTTACTAGAATTTTATTATAACGGTTTCACAATTTAATATAGTACCTAGATCATATTGATACCTCAACAAGTATCAATACATTTTTCATAAGTAAAGATTATTTCTAAGTAAACTTGAGATTTTTCTATAATAATCCATTTTAATGAACCTAAATGTTTTCCTAGGCCGTCTCAGTAGCTAATGTGACTTTCATGATTCGGACGTAATGTCTGGGTTGGATTGTAGAGGTTAAATGTTCTATTAGTGTATCATGTTTATTAGACATTGATAAACGATAAATTATACATGTTTTTACCTCTTGCTTAGCCTAATTTTTGGATGAATTATCATTAAATTTGTGGAAATCAGTGCTCTTAATCCTTCTATTTCATGTTCTAGGCCCAGGTGAGCTTAAGGAAGAGAAAAGAGCAAGGAACGGGCCAAAAACAGGCAAATTAGGCCCAATTCAATAAACAACACGGCCTAGAGATTCACCACACGGCCGTGCCTTCTTAAGCCCAAACACGGCCCAACCCCAACGAGCACGGCCAGACCACACGGCCGTGCCACCCAAATAGGCCCGAGCACGGCCTGGGCTCGATCCACGGGTGTGTCCTTCTCGTGAGGAAGTACAATTTCACTCGGAAAAGGATGCTTAGGGGCTAAGAAAGACACTCCAAAGCTCTATATAAAGACCCCATGGGGCAACTACAAAGATATACTTTTCACTCCTCAAAAAGGTGCTTTCTCTCCCACAAAAGAGCGCCTTATTTCTGCCAACACGGAGAGTAGAAGCAAGAATTTACTCCAAGGGAAGCTGATTGATCCATCTCAGAAGCCGAATTCTGCCTCAAGACTAAAGATCTCTCTTCAAATTCCTACAGGGGTTTTTGGGTTCTTTATGTTTTATTATCATTATTCTTTTGAGATGTTTTCTTTTATAGTCATGAACTAAATCTCTCAAATACTTGAGGGGGATGAAACCTAAGACAGATCTTGTTATTATTTTCTCTTGAATTATATGATAAATATTTGATTTGTTCTTAATTGTGTTTTTAACTCTTAAATTGATATTTCTGGGATATTGACTTAAATCGAATGTGCTTATGTAGAGGAGCAGAAGTCCCTGCATAGGAGTAGATCCAACACAATTAAGCAGAGTTGATCGCAATCCTAGAGATAGGACGACGAAAATCTACCGGATTAGGGTCAAACCTAATAAGGGAATCCATAGATCGAGTTAATGCAACACTAGGGGTTTTAATTAGAAAGAGATTTCAATTAATCAACCTAGGGTTAGTTGTTTTTAGTCTCGAGAGAGATATTAACATAAGTTAGGGATTTCCATGGATCAAGTCAAGTGAATAAATCGTCTAGTTCAAGAGTTGATAACAAGTGAAGTCTAGGTGGATTCTCCCTTGAGTATTGTCCAAATCAATCAGTTTTTCCTAAGAGTTTTTTCCCAATTCACTTTTTATGCATTCATAGTTTAGTTTTAGGATTAGTTTAGTTTCATAAAAACCACTTTTATTTCTAAGTTAAATAATAGAAAGAAAGTTAGTACTAGTACTTTTGGTTCCCTTGGGTACGATATCTCGGTCTTGCCACTAAGCTATACTATTGTTCGATAGGTGCGCTTGCCTTAAATCGTGATAATAGTTAGTTTTGGGTACGATCATAGTTTATAAATTTTATTACTTCATATCACGAATATCAAGTTTTTGGCGCCGTTGCCGGGGAACTAAGATATTAGTAACACTTGATTTTTATTACTTTAGCCATTACTATTTTATTTATTTTTAACCTTTATTTTTATTTCTTTTATTCATTTTAATTTTCTTTTCCTTTTCCCTTTCCAGGTATCTCTAGTTTATGACTAGAAGAAACCCAGGAGGACCATTACTTTTTGACGAAGATTTAGAAGCCACAATTTGTAGAAATCGTAGAGAGATCAGACGAAGCCTACAATATCCAAACCAAGAACAAGAACCTACTGAAGAGATGGAAGCAAATCAAGACAATCTACCACCTCCCGTAATAGCCGCAAAACTGGTGAACCAAAATGATGCTCCTCGTACTATGTATGATTATGCTAAACCTAGTTTGGCGGGTACTCAATCTAGTATCATTAGACCCGCTATTGCTGTAAATAATTTTGAATTGAAACCTAACACTATTTAGATGATTCAGTAATTTGTTCAGTTTGATGGTTTACAGGATGAGGATCCCAACTCACACTTAGCAAATTTTTTGGAATTCTGTGATACTTTTAAAATCAATGGTGCTTCTGATGATGCCACTCGCCTCCGATTATTTCCATTTTCCTTAAGGAATAAAGCTAAGCAATGGTTAAATTCTCTACCATGAGGCTCAATCACTACATGGGAACAGATCACTAAAAAATTTTTACTTAAATATTTTCCTCCAGTTAAAACAGCTAAATTATGGAATGATATCTCTTCTTTTATGCAGATGGATTTAGAGACACTTTACGATGCCTGGGAGAGATACAAAGATCTTTTAAGAAGGTGCCCTCACCATGGATTGCCTTAGTGGCTACAAGTTCAAACCTTTCATAACGGTTTGAATCCTTCCATAAGGCAGATGATTGATGCAGCCGCCGGAAGAACAATCAATAACAAAACACCCGAAGCAGCCTATGAGTTTATAGAAGATATGTCACTGAATAACTATCAGTGGCAAGTCATGAGGACAAAGCCGACAAAAGCTATAGGAGTTTTTAACATTGATGCCTTCACCATGCTTTCTAATCAGGTAGAACTTTTAAATAAAAAGATTGATAATTTTGTTGGTTCTACGCAGGCACACTCAGTGATGCAGTGTGACGCAATTCAGGGAAGCATATACAATCCAGA
Source organism: Gossypium stocksii (assembly GCA_020496765.1). Lineage (NCBI taxonomy): Eukaryota > Viridiplantae > Streptophyta > Magnoliopsida > Malvales > Malvaceae > Gossypium > Gossypium stocksii. The sequence goes on from CM035621.1 coordinate 105,424,649, forward strand.
CTACTCCTTCTATGGACATAGCATGGAAACCGAGCAAGCCAACTATATGGGTAACAATTCTAGACCTCAAAATAATCCTTATAGTAACACTTACAATGCAGGTTGGTGGAACCACCCCAATTTTTCATGGGGAAGATCAGAAAATCAAAGACAACCACCTCCTCCGAGATTTCAACTGCCACCTCCACAACAAGAGAAAAAGTCGAACCTTGAAGAGATGTTCACCAAATTTATGGCCGCATCAGAAACCCATTTCCAAAATACCAAAACGGTACTAAAGAACCAACAAGCTTCTATTCAAGGGCTCAAAAATCAGATTGGTTAACTCGCAAAGATAATATCTGATAGACCACAAGGTAGCTTGCTGAGTAATACTGAGCCAAATCCTAGAGAACATGTAAAAGCAATAACTCTAAGGGATGGAAAAGTACTAGCTGAACCGGAAAAGAAGCCTGTTCAAGAATCAAAAAAGGAAAAGGTAGAGGAAGAAGAACCTAAGGAAAACACTCCGCCAGCACTTAAAGAATATAAACCACCCAGAACATATCCAGCAAAGTTAAAGAAAGACTACACGGATGCTGAATTCGGTAAATTTCTTGAACACAAAGTTTTTAAAGGAACTTCTCACAAATAAAAAGAAGTTGGAAGAACTAGCCACAGTGGAACTCAACGAGAAATGCTCAGTTATTCTCTAAAATAAACTGCCAGCCAAACTAAAAGATCCAGGGAGTTTTACTATTCCTTGCTTAATTGGTAGTTTAATCATTGAAAAAGCCTTAGTTGATCTAGGTGCTAGTATTAACTTAATGCCCTACAAAATGTTCAAGCAACTAGGTCTAGGGGAACCAAAACCTACTAGGATGAGTATTCAATTAGCTAATAGATCTGTTAAATATCCTAGTGGAATCATTGAAGATGTGTTAGTAAAAGTAGATAAATTTATATTCCCTGTTGATTTGTCGTGCTTGACATGGATGAAGATATTGAGGTACCTTTAATTTTGGGACGCCCATTCTTAGCTACTGCCAGAGCTGTTATCGATGTAAGGGATGGTAAATTAGTGCTTAGGGTTGGTGAAGAAGAAGTTGTCTTTAAAATTTATGATGCTATGCGATTTTCTAGAGAACAAGATGATTCCTATTATTTCGTCGATGTTATTGATTATTTTGTTCAAGACAATTTTCAGGAAATCACTCTTGAGAACACGTTGGAACTGTGTCTCGTTCAAGAAGGGAAGGAAGATGAAGCCACTTCTGAAGTTAAGGAAGTAATGAAGGAGCTGAACTCTAATAAGCTTGTCACAAGGCACATAAGTTATGAGGGTTTTAAGTTAAATGATGAACTGAGACAAAAACCCTCGATTGATGAACCTCCTAAATTGGAATTAAAACAATTGCCTGACCACTTAGAATATGCATTTTTGGGAGATGATTCTACATTACCAGTGATTATCGCATCAGACTTGAGCACTGAAAAGAAAGAGGAATTACTTCAAGTATTAAGGGAACACAAAAAGGCTACAGCTTGGAAGATTTCTGATATTAAAGGAATTAGCCCTTCTTTTTGCACCTATAAAATTTTAATGGAAGATGAATATAAGCCATCAGTGCAAACTCAGAGACAATTGAATCCCAACATGAAGGAAGTTGTAAAAGCTGAGGTAATTAAACTTCTAGATGCAGGAATTAGTTATCGTATTTCTGACAGTTCTTGGGTAAGTCCTATGCAGGTTGTTCCTAAAAAGGGAGGCATGGTTGTGGTGTCTAATAAAAACAAGGAATTAATACCTACAAGAATAGTCACTAGATGGAGAGTTTGTATTGATTATAAAAAGTTGAATGATGCAACTCGAAAAGACCATTTTCCCTTACCCTTTATCGATCAGATGTTGGAAAGACTGTCAGGACGCATGTATTACTGCTTCTTGGATGGCCTCTCAGGTTACTTCCAAATCTCGATAGCTCTAGAAGATCAAGAAAAGACAACATTGACATGTCCATACGGTACGTTTGCTTATCGTAGAATGCCTTTTGGATTATGTAATGCTCCTGCTACTTTTTAACGATGCAAGCTAGCTATCTTTGATGAACTCATGGAAGACATCATGGAGGTATTTATGGATGACTTCTCGATTTTCAGTAACTCTTTTCAACTCTGTATTAATAATTTAAAGCGTGTTCTGATAAGATGTGAAGAGACCAATCTAGTGCTCAATTGGGAAAAATGTCACTTTATGGTTCAAGAAGGTATTGTATTAGGACATAAAATTTCTAGTAAAGGGATAGAGGTAGATAAAGTAAAAATTGAAACCATCGAAACATTACCTCCCCTAATTCGGTTAAGGCTATAAGAAGTTTTTTAGGACATGCTGGTTTTTATCGCAGATTTATTAAAGACTTTCTAAAATAGCTAAGCCTTTAACAAAATTACTAGAAAAAGATGTGCTTTTCAATTTTGACCAAGAATGTTTAGAGTCTTTTAACTCTCTCAAGGAAAAGTTAGTTAACGGACCGATTATGATTTCACCTAATTGGAATCTACCTTTTGAACTAATGTGTGATGCAAGTGATTTTGCAGTAGGTGCAGTTTTGGGGCAACGAAGAGACAAGCACTTTCGACCGATTAATTATGCTAGCAAAACTTTAACGGCCGCGTAAGCAAATTATACTACCACAGAAAAAGAATTGCTAGCTGTTATTTTTGCATTTAATAAATTTAGATCATATTTAATACTGTCAGAAGTCATCGTTTTACTGATCGTTTCGCTATTCGTTATCTTTTAACTAAAACTGATGCAAAACCTCGATTAATAAGATGGATTCTATTGTTATAGGAATTCGACTTAGAAATAAAAGACAAGAAAGGAGCTGAAAAATTGGCAGCAAATCACCTTTCAATATTGGAAAATCCACACCCCGGGGATTTCGATAAAATAAACGACTTGTTTCATGGGGAGGACAAGGAAATCAAAGACAACTACCTCCTCTGGGATTTCAACCGTCACCTCCACAACAAGAGAAAAAGTCGAGCCTTGAAGAGATGTTCACAAAATTTATGGTCGTATCAGAAACCCGTTTCTAAAACACCAAAACAGCACTAAAGAACTAGCAAGCATCCATTCAAGGACTCGAAACATAAATAGGCCAGCTCGCCAAGTTAATTTCTAAAAGACCGCAAGGTGGGTTACTAAGCACCACTGAGATTAACCCTAAGGAGCAACTTAATGCCGTAGATACAATAGATAAGGAAGGATTAACCAAAACCAAACCTGAGCCATGTAAGGAAACTATGGTAAGTAAAGGTAAGTCCAAGGTAAGTGATAACGAGACAATCATCAGAGAATATAACCCTTGTATCCCATACCCAAATGCGTTACGGAAAGACCGTACAGATGAGCAATTCGGTAAATTTCTTAAACTCTTAAAGAAATTACATATTAACTTACCGTTTATTGAAGCTCTTTCATAGATGCCAAATGCTGTTAAGTTTTTAAGAGAACTATTGACAAACAAGCAGAAGCTTGACGAGACATCCCATGCAGAACTAAATGCAGTGTGCTCAGCTATTCTACAGAATAAGCTGCCCAACAAACTGAAAGATCCAGGGAGTTTTACAATTCCTTGTTTACTTGGTAGCTTAGACGTTAAAAATGCTTTAGCTGATTTAGGGGCTAGTATTAATATAATGCCTTACAAACTATTTAAACAACTAGGTCTAGGGAAACCTAAACAAACTAAGGTAAGCATTCAATTGGCTGATAAGACCATTAGATCTCCAAAGGGAATAATTGAAGATGTGCTAGTCAAAATTGATAAATTTATATTCCCAGTTGACTTTGTTGTTTTAGACATTGATGAAGATAGCAATGTACCCTTAATCCTAGGGCGTCCCTTTTTAGCAACTGCTAGAACTATAATCGATGTAGGAACAGGCGAGCTTACACTACGTGTAGGTGATGACAAAGCTACCTTACAAGCCCGAAACCCAATTAAATTTGTTGATGATAAAAATACTATCTCGAATTCTTGTAAAAAGAATGATCTCACTACCCAACCTTTTGTGCAGGATACACTCCACATAAAGGCAACCCAACCACAGACAAGTCCATCCAAGGAAGACACACCTGAAAAGTGAATGCTTTAGATTGAGGAACTAGATGAGTGGCTAAACTATCACAAAAAGCCCAAAATATGCCACACCAACCCAGAACATCAACAAGACAACCCTCAGGTAAAAACGAATCAAATCAAGGTAGGGGATAAGGTAATCTTAGGAGAAGAGGATCCGCGAATTGTGAATTCAAAAGAACACACAAGTGACACACCTTACTTCACGGTAATGAAAATCTTTCCCTATGGTACAATCAAAATAAAACATGAGTCACTCAACACTTTCAAGGTAAATCACACTCGACTTAAATCTTACGTTGATAATAAAATTGAAAGCATGATAGAAGAGAATCAACTCTTCAAGCCACTGTAACCAAACACGCAAATAGAGTCGAGCTTAGACTCTAAATAAGTACTTCTCGGGAGGCAACCTGAGTACTAACTTAGTACATTCTTTTATTTCGACTTTCTAATACATCAACTAACCCTTTGAATGTAAGTTTTTCGAGCTATACGACCATGCCCACGGGCGTGCCTAAGGCCGTGTGGACAACACGAGTAGAGACACGACTGTGCGACGGCCATGTGAAAATAGGGTCAAAATTTTTTCCCAAAACACGGGATGTGTTAAATACCCACGGCGTGTGAGACCCATGGACGAATCTGCCAAGACTAACACGGGCGTGCCCGTAGACCATGGTCAACACTGTCAAATTATACACGGGCGTGGGGCGACCATCAGGCATGCCCAAATTTTGAAATCGCGAAAGACACGGGCTAAAAACGATACACACGGACGTGCGACACGCCCGTGTACCCTAACCCCTTTTTAAACCCCCTATTCATCTTCTTCCCCATTTTCCCTTAAAACCTAGCCGCCGACTTTCACCTCTCTTTCCCTTTTCCGGCCACCATTGTTATTTTTATCTTTATTTTCATTTGTTTTACTTTTATTTTCATTTTTATTTTTATCCTTCAGTTTAACTTTTATGTTTATCTATTTTTAATTCATCCTTAAGTTTCATAAGCCATTCTCAAGTAATTTATATTTTCGAAATGAACAACTCCACTAGGAAAGAGTCTCCTCTTCTAAACTATATCTCCAAATCAAGTTTCCATACCAAGGAAGCCATCCAAAATTCTGGAAGTTTCACCTCTCTCTCCTTTATGATATCATGCTATTCATCTTTGAATACTATTTTTGTTCATTGAGGGCAATGTACATCTTAAGTGTGGGGGTAAATTATATCATGATAAGAAAATCCCTGAATTCTTCTCAAGTAATAGTCTCATATCACTATTAGGATGAATTCTGATTGATTTATAATTTTTATTGATATGTTGATAATTAAGACATAGGTACTTATGCTTTGATTATTGAAACTTTAAGACATTAGGGAATCAAGCATGATAAGTTGAAATTTTTGAGAATTTAAATTTTTTCTAGGTTGCTTTCCCTAATTTTAAGTGTTATCTTGAGATTTGAAATTCACAGGATTGACATCAAAAGCTATAATTCTGCTGAGATTTTTTAGCCTTTTGAGCATACATTCTTTCGTGCTCACTTTTATTGTTGCTTTGAGTGAGTCAATACTGACTTGTTATTCTAGAACTTGCTTTGATTATACATGTCGAGACCACATCATTGATTTGATATACTGAGATGATAAAGGCGCCTAGATTTAACCCACTTACTCCATAAAAGCATACCTTCATAAATTAACCCCTAGTGAACCCCATTGAGCCTAACAACCCATTCTTTGACTCACCTCTAATATTAACTTATAACCCGTTTTTGTTGAATTCCATTCAATTATTTTGATCCCTAAATCTGTCGAGATTTGAGTCGAATTATTATCTAGCTTTGTTCTCTTTATAAAAATTGTAAATATTCAAAGTTTGGTTTGTTTTTTTTTTTAATGTATATACAGTTAATTCAGTTGTAATTTATATCTTAGTAATAGTCCAATAGTTTTTTCGTATTTCTACAAGCTTCCAAATCCAGAACGATGTCATCATAAGACTTAGCTTTAAGGAATATGTTCCAGTAATAGAATTTTTCTAGCTAGATGATTTTTCAATTTAATCTCGATTCTAACCCTCTTTTTTAGCTTGTGACAAAATCCCTAACCAAAGCCCCATTACAACCATTGAAAGACCTTTTGATCGATATGTCATATCAATCTATAGTGGTGTAGATTTGATTTTCTTGCAAGCTTATGGTAAGAACTTTTTAGATTGACTAATGAGTGCTTAATTCTTTAACCCTAAACACTTTGAGTGGATAGAGTGAATCTTTAGTGAGGATGTCAAATCTTGTTGATTTCGATTGAAAGGTAATTACTTAGGAAAAGGGAGAAAACTTATGTTTCCGTGATAAAATTCTCAACTTAGAGTGTTTGAAACTTTAATGTTCTTCTGGTTGAATTTTCATTGTATGATTACTTGTGGATTAGTTTGAAACATTAGTGATAATGATTATAAGTTGAGAAGAAAGATTCTTAATTGTGAGTTGAGATTTTGCTTGAGGACAAGCAAAGGCTTAAGTGTGGGGGTATTTGATAAGCGATAAATTATATATATTTTTATCCCAAGTTTAGCCCAATTTCTGGATGAATTAACCCTTGATTTGTGTAAATTGGTGCTCTTAATTGCTTTATTTCATGTTTTATACTCAGGTGAGCTTAGGGAAAAAAAGAGCAAGGAACGGGCCAAAAACGAGCAAATTAGGCCCAGTTCAGTAATCAACAAGGCCCGGAAGATCGCCACACGGCTGTGTCACACGGCCGTGCCACCTTAGGCTAGAACACGGCCCAACCCTGACTCACACAGCCAGACCACACGGCCGTGCCACCTTAACAGGCCGAAGCACGGCCTGGGCCTTGATCCACATGGGCGTGGCACATGGGCGTGTCCCTGTCGTGAGGAAGTTCAATTTCACTCGGAAAAGGTCACTTAGGGGCTAAGAAAGTCATTCTAAACTCTATATAAAGACCCTAGGAGGCAACTTCAAGGACACACATTATTTTCCAACCAAGACAAGGAGTTAAAAGCAAGGAATTACTCTAAGGGAAGCCGGTTGATCCATCTCAGAAGCCGAATTCCGCCTCAAGACTAAAGATCTCCCTTCAATTACCTTTAGGGGTTTTTGGGTTCTCTATGTTTTGTTATTTTATTTCTTCTGAGATATTTTCTTTTATCATTATGAACTAAACCCCCCAAATACTTGAGTGGGATGAAACCTAAGACAGATCTTGTTATTATTTTCTCTTGAATTATATGATAAATATTTGATTTGTTCTTAATTTTGTTTTTAATTCTTAAATTGATATTTCCGGGATATTGATTTAAGTCGAATGTGCTTATGTAGAGGAGCAAAAGTCCCTGCATAGGAGTAGGTCCAACACAATTAAGCGGAGTTGATCGCAATCCTAGAGATAGGACAACAAAAATCTACCGGATTAGGGTCAAACCTAATAAGGGAATCCATAGACCAAGTTAATGCAACGCTAGGGGTTTTAATTAGAAAGAGATTTCAATTAATCAACCTAGGGTTAGTTGTTTTTAGTCTCGAGAGAGATATTAACATAAGTTAGGGATTTCTACGGATCAAGTCAAGTGAATAAATCGTCTAGTTTAAGAGTTGATAACAAGTGAAGTCTAGGTGGATTCTCTCTTAAGTATTGTCCAAGTCATTCAGTTTTCCCAAGAGTTTTTTTCCCCAATTTACTTTTTGTGCCTTCTTAGCTTAGTCTAATTATTAGTTAGTTTCATAAAAACCCCTTTTATTTCTAGGTTAAATAATAGAAAGAAAGTTAGTACTAGTACTTTTGGTTCCCTTGGGTACGATATATCGGTCTTGCCATTAAGCTATACTATTGTTCAATAGGTGCGCTTGCCTTAAATCGTGATAATAGTTAGTTTTGGGTACGATCATAGTTTATAAATTTTATTACTTCATATCACGCATATCAACCGCCCCCACCTCGCGACCCATCTAAGGATTAGAACTTCCTAATCCTCTTTTCTTCTCTTTTATTTTCATATTTATTTTCCCTTTTATTTTATTTCATCTTTTCTTTTTCATTATTTAAATTTTAGTATTGTTAGAACTTAATTTATTTTATTACTATATTTTTATTATTTCATATCGGCTATCCCCTAACAAACATATTCTATTAATCCAAATTCCTTAAAACTGATAAATGCTTTCGCAGTTTTAAAGGAGCTTTACAGCTCAAATTCAAAATCTAAAGGGAACTTTGCTACAACTCCACATAGTTGGCACCGCCAAAGCCTACACTCCCAACATGAGAGCTGCGACCAAACAAACACTACCACTACTGGAGCATCCACCTCTGCACCTTCCTTTGTCCTAGACACTCTATAGGCACCACCACCTCACAAATTCATCCAATCCAGGGAGTTTCATGCCTTTCCCTATCTTATGATCTTATGCTTCTATTGGTACTAATGTATCTTTGTACATTAAGGGAATGTACATCTTAAATGTGAGGGGAAAACTTACTCTCAGTCATTGCATTTTCTTTGAAACCCCTGAAATTTTTTAAAACTAACTTTTTGGATTGTTCTCAAAATTTCAAAATCTCACTTTCACTCTTTGCATTATCTTCAATCTCCTATTAGGAATTAATTCTGGTTGATTTATTATTTTTATTGATATGTTGAGAATTAAGACATAGGTGCTTATGCTTTGATCATTCAAACTTTAAGACATTAGGGAATCAAGCATAATATGTTGAAATTTTTGAGAATTTAAATTTTTTCTAGGCTATCTTCCCTAATTTTAAGTGTTATCTTGAGATTTGAAATTCGCAGGATTGACATCAAAAGCCATAATTCTGGTGAGATTTTTGAGCCTTTTGAGCATACATTCTTTCGTGCTCACTTTTATTGTTGCTTTGAGTAAGTCAATACTGATTTGTTATTCTAGAACTTGCTTTGATTATACATGTCGAGACCACATCATTGATTTGATACACTGAGATGATAAACGCACCTAGGTATAACCCACTTACTCCATAAAAGCCTACCTCCACAAATTAACCCCTAGTGAACCCTATTGAGCCTAACAACCCATTCTTTGACTTACCACTAATATTAATTATAACCTGTTTTTGCTGAATTCCATTCAATTATTGTGATCCCTATTTTTGTCGAGATTTGAGTTGATTTATTACCGAGCTTTGTTCTCTTTTTCAGTTTGTAAAGTTTTTAAATATTCAAAGTATTGTATTTGATTTGTTCCTAAAAAATGTATACACAGTTAATTCCATTGTAATTCATTTTTCAGTTATAGTTTAACATTTTTGCATATTTCTATTATAAGCTATCAAATCCAGAACGATGTCATCATAAGGCCTAGCGCGAGGAATATGTTCTAGTAATAGAGATTTTTTTATCTAGAAGATTTTTAATTCAATCTCGATTCTAACCCTCTCTTTTCCAGCTTGTGACAACACCCCTAACCAAAGCCCCATTACAACCATTGAAAGACCTTTTGATTGATGTGTCATTAATCTATAGTGGTGGAGATTTGATTTTCTTGCAAGCCTATGGTAATAACTTTTCAGGTTGACTGAGGAGTGCTTAATTCTTGAACCCTAAACACTTTAAGTGGATAGAGTGAATCTTTAGTGAGGATGTCAACTCTTGTTGATTTCAATTGAAAGGTAATTACTTAGGAGAAGGAAGAAAACCTATGTTTTTGTGATAAAATTCTCAACTTAGAGTGTTTGAAACTTTAATGTTCTTCTAGTTGAATTCTCATTGTATGATTACTTGTGGATTAGTTTGAAACATTATTGATAAGGGTTATAAGTTGAGAAGAATGATTCGTAACTGTGGATTGAGATTTTGCTTGAGGACAAGCAAAGGCTTAAGTGTGGGAGTATTTGATAAATGATAAATTATACATATTTTTACCTCTTGCTTAGCCTAATTTCTGGATAAATTATCATTGAATTTGTGGAAATTGGTGCGCTTAATCCTTCTATTTCATGTTCTAGGCCCAGGTGAGCTTAAGGAAGGGAAAAGAGTAAGGAACGGGCCAAAAATGGGCAAATTATACCCAATTCAAAAAAATAACACGGCCCAGAGATTCACCACATGGCCGTGCCTCCTTGAGCTCAAACACGACCTGTAACACCCCAAACCCGGCCTAAAAGTTAGGCCCGAATCTGGTGTGTCACATTGAAGTGTTTTTTGAAAACCTTATTTTATTAAAAACCCTTTTTATTGTTTAAAAACTTAAATCTTAGTTTGCATTCGCTACTTTCAAAACATGGTTCATTGAAAAATAATTTACTTTTAAAACCTTAATTACTGTAATAAGTAAGTACCAAGTAATTTGCGAAAGTTGAAAAAAATTAGTAGTTTGTAGGGATGTGTTGATTTGAAAACTGTTAACATTTTTGGGAAATCGGGTTCTACTTAGAGCAGATAAAAACCAAACTTAAAATTCAGAAATTATAAAAAGGCCTTATTACAAAAATAAAATCCCAGAATGAAATTAAATGGTAAATAAAAGTGATAAACACTAAATTATACATATTTTTACCTTATGTTTAGCCTATATTTCGGATGGATTCTTATCAATTTTGTGAGAATTGGTGCGCTTAATCCTTCCTTTTTATATCTTATACTCAGGAGAGCATAGGGAAGAAGAAAGAACGGAAAATGGCCAAAAAACGATGAAAACTAGGCCAAAATGTGTGAACAACACGGGCAAAGAAATGCCACACGGCCATGTCACATGAAGATCACACGGTCAAGCCCCCGACAAGCACGGCCAGGTCACACGGCCGTGCCTCTACCGATAAAAGCACATGGCCTCTATCGAAGTAAATGGGCGTGGCACAAGGGCATGTTCTAGTTGTGAGGAAAGGGAATTTCACTCGAATTGGGATGCTTAGAGGCTAAGAAAGGCTCCCCACAAACTCTCTATATAAAGACCTCATGAGGCAGAAGCATGGATATGTGTTTTTAGATATTTTTCCTCTCGTTTTTCTGCCACACTGAGGGTAGAAGCAAGGGATTACTCCAAGGGAGAAAGCCGATTAATTCATCTCAGAAGCTGAAATTCTACAGTAACATAGAAAATCTCCCTAAATTCTTTCAGGGGTTTTTGGTTTCTTTTATGTTTTGTTATTTTATATCTTCTGAGATGTTTTCCTTATTTATTATGAACTAAACCCCTCAAATACTTGAGGGGGATGAAACCTAAGACAGATCTTGTTATTTATTCTTGAGTTATTTGATAAATACTTGAATTGTTCTTAATTATGCATTCTTCGTTCTTGATTTAATAATCCTAGGTATTATTTCAAGAATTAGATGTGCTTAGAGCAGAGGAGCAAAAGTCCCTGTGATAAGAGTAGATCTACCATAATTAAGCAGAGTTGCATGCAACCCTAGACATAGCGCGACATAAATCTACCGAATTAGGGTCAAACCTAATATGGGGAGCCATAAATCGAATTAATGCAGGAGTTAATTAATAAGGGAACTTTAATTAACAACTTAGGCCTAGTTGCTCTACGCCTTGACTGAGGGTTTAGCATAAGTTAGGGATCTCTACGGATCAAGTCAAGTAAAGAAATCATATAGTTCAAGAAACTAATAACAAGTGAAGTCTAGGTGGATTCTCCCTTGAGTATTGTCCATATCAATTAGCTTTTCCCTAAAAGTTTTCCCAATTTACACTTTACACTTTCTTAGTTTTAAAATTAGTTTAAACAACCCTCTTTTATTTTTAGGCTAGATAATAGAAAAGAAGTAAGTACTAGTACTTTTAGTTCCCTTGGGTACGATAACTCGGTCTTGCCACTAAGCTATACTACTGTTCGATAGGTGCGCTTGCCTCAATGTCGTGATATTAGTTGGTTTTGGCGTGATCAAGTTCTTTATAAATTTTATTACTTCATATCACGCGATATCAAGTTTTTGGCGCCGTTGCCGGGGAACTAAAATATTACGAAAGCTCGATTTCTATTACTTTAGCCATTAATATGTTTATTTATTTATTTATTTATTTATTTTCTTTTATTTTTATTTTTATTTTTATTTTCTTTTAAATTTTTTAGTTTTCTTTGTTTTCTCTTTTTAGGTATTTTTAGTTTATGACTAGAAACAACCCACAGGACCACTACTTTTTGACGACGATCTAGAAGCAACAGTTCGCAGAAATCGCAGAGAAATTAGACGCAGTTTACATTATCCAGAACAAGAACCTGAGTAAGAGCCAGAACCTACAGAAGAGATGGAAGCAAATCAAAACGTACCACCACCTCCTGCAATAGTCGCGCCACCAGCAAATCAAGAAGAAGCTCCTCGCACTATGTATGATTATGCTAAACCTAGTTCAGCTAGTACCCAAACTAGCATTCTTAAACCTACTATTGCTGCTAATAATTTTGAGTTAAAGCCTAACACTATTCAAATGATACGGCAATTGGTTCAGTTTGATGGTTTACAGGACGAATATCCAAACTCATACATAGCCAATTTTTTGGAACTTTGTGATACCTTCAAAATAAATGGCGTTTCTGATGATGCCATTCGATTGAGGCTATTTCCATTCTCTTTGAGAAATAAAGCCAAACAGTGGTTAAATTCTTTACCACGAGGCTTAATTACCACATGGGAGCAGATGACCCAAAAATTTTTACTCAAATATTTTCCTCCAACTAAAACAGCCAAATTACGAAACGATATTTCTTCTTTTGTGCAAATGGATTTAGAAACATTATACGATGCATGGGAGAGATACAAAGATCTTTTGAGAAGGTGCCCTCATCATGGTCTACCTTTGTGGCTACAAGTTCAAACCTTCCACAACGGTTTAAACCCGTCAACTAGACAAATGATCGATGTAGCCACAGGAGGGACGATCAATAATAAAACACCTGAAGCAGCTTATGAATTTATTGAAGAGATGTCATTGAATAATTATCAGTGGCAAGTCATGAGGACAAAGCCAACAAAAGCTGCAGGAGTTTATAATATTAATGTTGTCGCCATGCTTACTAACCAAGTAGAACTTTTAAATAAAAAGTTTGATAATTTTGTTAGTTCTACACAGGCACAACCAGTGATGCAATGCGACGCGACTCAAGGAAACACGTTTAATCCAGATTTCGCATCTTATGGACACAGCATGGAAACTAAACAAGCCAACTATATGGGTAATAATTCTAGATCTCAAAATAACCCTTATAGTAATACTTATAATGTAGGTTGGAGAAATCACCCAAATTTTTCATGGGGAGGACAAGGAAATCAAAGACAACAACCTCCTCTAGGATTTCAGCAACCACCACCGAACCATGAGAAGAAGCTGAATCTTGAAGAGATGTTTACCAAATTTATGGCCGCATCGGAAACCCGTTTTCAAAGCACTGAAACGGCACTAAAAAATCAGTACACATCAATTCAAGGGCTTGAAAACCAAATTGGTCAACTTGCAAAATTAATTTCAGAAAGACCACAAGGAGGATTACCAAGTAACACTGAGCCAAATCCCAGAGAACATGTCAAAGCGATTACTTTAAAAGATGGAAAGGTCCTAGCCAAACCAGAAAAGAAGACTATCCCAGAACTTTCAGAAGAAAAGGTAGCGAAACCCAAGGATAACACTCCACCGCCACTCAAGGAATACAAACCGCGCATCCCATATCCGGCAATATTAAAGAAAGACCATACAGGCGCTAAATTCGGTAAGTTCCTTGAACTTTTTAAACAATTACACATTAACTTACCTTTTGTTGAAGCAATTTCACAGATGCCGAAGTATGCGAAGTTCCTTAAAGAACTTCTGACAAATAAAAGGAAGTTGGAAGAATTGGCCACAGTAGAACTCAACGAGGAATGCTCAGCTATTCTCCAAAATAAACTGCTAGCAAAACTGAAAGACCCAGGGAGTTTTACTATCCCTTGTCTGATTGGTAGTTTACTTATTAATAAAACTTTAGCTGATTTAGGTGCTAGCATTAATCTCATGCCTTACAAAATGTTCAAACAACTAGGTCTCGGGGAACCCAAGCCCACTAGGATGAGTATTCAATTAGCCGATAGATTTGTTAAATATCCTAGGGGAATCATTGAAGATGTGCTAATGAAGGTAGATAAATTTATATTCCCTGTTGATTTTATTGTGCTTGACATGGATGAGGATATTGAAGTACCTTTAATTTTGGGACGACCATTTTTAGCCACTGCTAGAGCTGTTATTGATGTATGGGATGGCAAATTAGTACTTAGAGTTGGCGAGGAAGAAGTTGTCTTTAAAATTTATGATGCCATGAGATTCTCTAAAGAACAAGATGATTCGTGTTATTTTGTTGATATTATTGACTATTTTGTTCAAGATAATCTCCAGGAACTTTCTCTCACAGACACGTTGGAACTGTGTCTTGTTCAAGGTAACGAAGTAAAGAAAGAGTTGGATTCTAACGAAATCATCACTAGACACATAAGTTATGAAAATTTAAAGATGAGTGATAAGTTTAGACAGAAACCTTCCATTACTAAACCCCCTAAATTAGAACTAAAACAACTGCCAGATCATTTAGAATATGCCTTTTTAGGGGAAGAATCAACTTTACCAGTCATTATGGCATCCGATTTAAGCTTTGCAGAGAAAGAAGAACTACTCCATGTATTAAGAGAACACAAACGTGCTATAGCTTGGAAAATTTCAGATATCAAGGGAATTAATCCTTCTTTCTACACCCACAAAATTTTAATGGAGGACGAATTCAAACCATCAGTGCAAGTCCAGAGACGATTGAATCCCAACATGAAAGAAGTTGTAAAAGCCGAGGTAATTAAACTTCTAGATGCAGGTATTATCTATCCTATTTCTGACAGTTCTTGGGTAAGCCCTGTGCAGGTTGTTCCTAAGAAAGGTGGATTGATTGTGGTGTCTAATGACAAGGAAGAGTTAATACCTATAAGAACAGTCACAGGATGGAGAGTTTGCATTGATTACAGGAAGCTGAATGATGCCACTCGGAAAGATCATTTCCCATTGCCTTTTATTGATCAGATGTTGGAAAGATTATCAAGTCATATGTATTATTGTTTCCTATATGGCCTCTCTGGTTACTTCCAGATCCCGATAGCTCCGGAAGATCAGGAGAAAACAACGTTCACATGCCCATACAGTACGTTTGCTTATCATAGAATGCCTTTTGGTTTATGTAATGCTCCTATTACTTTTCAGCGATGCATACTAGCTATCTTCAATGAATACGTGGAAGACATCATGGAGGTATTTATGGATGATTTCTCAGTTTTCGGTAATTCTTTCCAACTTTGTCTTAATAATCTAGAACATCTTTTGATCAGATGTGGAGAAACAAATTTAGTGCTAAACTCGGAAAAATGCCACTTTATGGTTCAAGAGGGTATTGTTTTAGGACATAAAATTTCTAGTAAAAGGATAGAGGTAGATAAAGTAAAAATTGAAACTATTGAAAAACTACCTCCTCCTAATTCAGTTAAGGCTATAAGAAGCTTTTTAGGACACGCCGGTTTTTATTGAGGATTCATTAAAGACTTTTCTAAAATAGCTAAGCCTTTAACTAAATTACTAGAAAAAGACGTACCCTTCAACTTTGACCAAGAATGTCTGGAATCTTTCAACAACCTTAAGGAAAAGTTAGTTAACGCCTTGATTATGATTTCACCTGATTGGAATCTACCTTTTGAACTAATGTGCAATGCAAGTGATTTTGCAGTAGGTGCAATTTTGGGACAGTGGAGGGACAAACACTTCCAGCCGATCTATTATGCTAGCAGAACCTTGACAACTGCTCAAGCAAATTACACGACCACAGAGAAAGAATTGCTAGCTGTTATTTTTGCATTTGACAAATTTAGATCTTATTTAATTTTGTCAAAAGTCATTGTTTATACTGATCATTCAGCTCTTCGCTACCTCTTAACTAAAACTGATGCAAAACCTCGATTAATAAGATGGATTCTATTGTTATAGGAATTCGACTTGGAAATAAAGAACAAGAAAGGAGCTGAAAATTTGGCGGTAGATCACCTCTCAAGACTAGAAAACACACAGCCCAAGTACCTCGACAAGATAAATAATCTATTCCCTGAGGAACAACTCCTAGCCTTAGCAGGTACGACAACTCCTTGGTTTGCTGATTTTGCAAATTATTTAGAAGCTCACATAACCCCAAAAGGGCTAACCCATCAGCAAAAGAAGCGATTCTTTGCTAATGTGAAGAACTACTTTTGGGAAGATCCTTTTCTTTTTCGAATTTGTGCAGATCAGGTTATACGAAGATGCATTGATGACACAGAAGCATATCAAATTTTGAATCACTGCCATTCAGGACCCACAGGAGGACATCACAGTGGAACAAGAACTGTTCATAAGGTACTCGAATCAGGCTTTTACTGGCCTACACTTTTCAGAGACGCCAATAGGTATGTGACCTCTTGTGATAAATGCCAACGAACAGGTAATATCTCTCAGCATAATGAAATGCCTCAGAACTATACACTTTCATATGAAATATTTGATGTATGGAGTATTGATTTCATTGGTCCGTTCCCTAATTCATTTGGGAATAAATACATACTAGTAATAGTAGATTACATGTCAAAATGGGTAGAAGCCCAAGCCTTACCTATGAATGATGCTAGAGTGGTAGTACACTTTTTGAAAAAACTTTTCTCTCGATTTGGAACACCTAAGATACTCATTAGTGATAGGGGCACACATTTTTGCAATACCCAATTTGAAAAGGTCTTGAAAAGGTATGGAGTACATCATAGAACAGCAATCCCTTATCATCCACAAACCAGTGGTTAAGTCGAAGTGACCAATAAGGAGCTAAAACACATTCTAGAGAAAACCATAGAAACAAATAGGAAAGACTAGTTAAGAAAGTTAGATGATGCATTATGGGCTTATAAAACTGCTTTTAAAACACCCATAGGAAATCCCCCTATAAACTCATTTATGGAAAAAACTGCCATCTACCATTTGAACTTGAACATAAAGCATTTTGGGCTATAAAATTTTTAAACCTTTATTTTAAAAGTGCAGGAGAGAAGAGATTAACGCAGTTGAATGAGCTTGATGAATGGCACTTCAATGCTTACGAGAACTCATGACTATATAAGGAAGCCATGAAGTGACGCCATGACAAAAGGCTGAAAGACCCTAAGCAGTTCAAAATAGGTGATCTCGTCTTACTCTACAACTCAAGACTGAAACTATTCCCTGGAAAACTCAAGTCAAGGTGGTCAAGTCCATTCACTGTTCTAAATGTCTTTCCATACGGCACCATTGAGGTAACTCACCCTAACCACGGTACATTCAAGGTAAATGGCCATAGGGTTAAACAGTATAGAGGTGAGAATTTTACAGAAAACAGGGAGGAGCTTCAGCTCCACCACACCCCTTCTTGACACATCCAGGTAGAGTTGAGCTTAGACTCTAAATAAGCACTTCTCGGGAGGCAACCTGAGCACTAACTTAGTAACTTTCTTTTCTTTAAAATTTTTAGTATTTTTTCATGCATAAACTAACTCTTTGAATGTAGAAATTTAGGACCACACGGCCAGGCACACGGGCGTGCCTTAGGCCGTGTGCATACTTAAAAATAGGGGCACGGTCGTGCACCCAGACCGTGCACAAACAGAGTAAAATTTTCCCAAAACACGGACCATCGATAAATGCCCACGGTCGTGCGATATGGTAGTGGCGACCTCATGAATTCCACACGGGCTATCAACAATGGCCCACAGCCGTGCGACATGGCCGTGGCAACCCTGTAGCATCAACACGGCCTTACACAAATCCCCACACCCGTGTCCTTAGCCCATGGAAGACATTGTCAAAATTCACAAGCCCGTGGCACATAACACACAACTGTGTGAAACACGAGCAGGATCGCACACAGTCGTGTAAACCATCACACGAACGTGTGAGTAACGAAGACCTGATCTCCCACGGCCATGTGAACCAACCACACGGGCGTGCTCATCGGAACATGGCCTGCTAAAACCTCCGATTTTCAAAAAACAGGGGCTGAATACAACTCATACGGGCGTGTGACATGCCCGTGTGACCCAAAATGTATAAATATGAGGCATTTTTCACTTTCCCTTTTCACTTAAACCCTAACATTTCTCACCCAAACTTCCCCCTAAGGCATCACCTCACCGCCACGAGATCCATCAGAGGACTAGATCCTCTTGTATTTTTCTTTCTATATTTTTCTTTTTATCTTTATTTTCATCTTTTATTATTCTAACCCTTACAAACTGACATTTATTTTTACTTTTTTCTCTAACTTTATCTCCCTTTTTCAGTTTTATCTTATTTTCTTGCATTTCATCTTTTTCTTATTAAAATATTAGTATTTTTCATATTTTTTTTTATTTTTCATATCGGCTACCTCCTAACAAAGTAATCCCTCTTCATCTTAACCTTCCACGACTAATAAATCCATTCGCAGTTTCAAAGGAGCCTTACAGCTCAAATCTCTACGGAAATAGAAACACCGTGCCACATATGCCAACTCTTCCCATATCTGTCTCACAAAGCCATCCACATTTTAGGGAGTTTCATATCTCTCCCTCTCTTATGATATTATGCTTTTATTGCTAATATTATCCTTGTACACTGAGGGTAATGTACATCTTAAGTGTGGGGGGAACGTACTTTAAATTTTATTTCATTCTCTTTGAAATCCCTAAAATTGTTCTAACTAATTGCACTGTCCTCAATAGCATGATCTTCAGTCTACTATTAGGAATTAATTCTGATTGATTTGTAATTTTTATTGATATGTTGAGAATTAAAGAAATAGGTGATTGTACTTTAAATATTCAAACTTAAAAACATTAAGGAATCAAGAATGATAAGTTGAAATTTTTGAGAACTCTAATTTTTTGCATAAGTTATCTCCCCTAATTCTAAGTATTATCTTGAGATTTGAAATTTGCAGGATTGATATCAAAAGCCATAATTTTTGTGAGACTTTTGAGCCTTTTGAGCATACATTCTTTCGTGCTCACTTTTATTATTGCTTTGAGTGAGTCAACACTGAATTGTTATTCTAGAACTTGCTTTGATTATACATGTCAAGACCACATCATTGATTGGATATACCGAGATGATAAAGGCACCTAGGATTCAACCCACTTACTCCACAAAAGCCTACCCCCATAATCTAACCCCTAGTGAACCCCATTGAGCCTAACAACCTTTTCCTTGACTCACCCTCTAATTATTAACCAATAACCTATTTTTGTTGAATTTTCCATTCAATTACTTTTTGATCCCTATTTTTGTCGAGATTTGAGTTGAATTTATTATCTAAGCTTTATTCTCTTTTCCAGTATGTAAATCTTTACTCAATTCATTGTATTACTTGAATTGTTCAAAAAAAAAAAACGTGTATATGCAGTCAAATTTAGTTGTAATATGTAATAGTTCAAATTAAGTTTTTGCATATTTCTCTCTTAAGGCTACCAAAATGATGTTATTAAGCTTTGAAAATATGTTCCAGTGATAGAGATTTTCCTAGCTAGATAATTGTTCAATCTCAATTCTAACCCTCTTTTGTAGCCTGTGACAACACCCCTAACTAAGCCCCATTACAACCATTAAAAGACCTTTTGATCGATGTGTCATATCAAATTATAGTGGTGGAGATTTGGTTTTCATGCAAGCTTATGGTAATAACTTTTTAGGTTAACTAGAGAGTGCTTAAAATTTTGAACCCTAAACACTTCGAGTGAATAGAGTGAACCTATAGGGAGGATGTCAACTCCTGTTAATTAAGATGGAGAGATAACTACTTAGAAGGAAGGAAAAGACTTATGTTTTCAATGATAAAGTTCTCAACTTAGAGTAATTGAATCTTTAATGTTCTTCTGATTGAATTTTTCATTGTATGATTGCCTATGGATTAGTTTGAAACATTATTGATAAAGATTGTAGGTTGAGAAGAATGATTCTTTTTAGGGATTGAGATTTTGCTTGAGGATAAGCAAAGGCGTAAGTGTGGGGGTATTTGATAAACACTAAATTCTACATATTTTTACCTCATGTTTAGCCTATATTTTGGATGGATTCTTATCAATTTTGTGAGAATTGGTGCTTTTAATCCTTCCTTTTTATATCTTATACTCAGAAGAGCATAGGGAAGAAGAAAGAACGGAAAACGGGCCAAAAACAATGAAAAATGTGCCAAAATGTGCGAACAACACGGGAAAATAAATGCCACACGGTCGTACCACACGGCCGTGCCACATGAAGTCACACGGTCAAGCCCCCGACAAGCACGGCCAGGTCACACGGTCGTGCCTCCACCGATAAAAGCACACAGCCTCTGTCAAAGTCACATAGGCGTGGCACACGGGCGTGTTCTAGTCGTGAGGAAGGGGAATTTTACTTGAATTGGGATGCTTAGAGGCTAAGAAAGGCTCCCCACAACCTCTCTATAGAAAGACCTCAAGAGGTAAAAGCATGGATATGTGTTTTTAGATATTTTTCCTCTCGTTTTTCTGCCACACTGAGGGTAGAAGCAAGGGATTACTCCAAGGGAGAAAGCTGATTAATTCATCTCAGAAGCCGGAATTCTGCAACAACATAGAGGATCTCCTTAAATTCCTTCAGGGTTTTTGGTTTCTTTTATGTTTTGTTATTCTATATCTTCTGAGATGTTTTCCTTCTTTATTATGAACTAAACCCCTCAAATACTTGAGGGGGATGAAACCTAAGACAGATCTTGTTATTTATTCTTGATTTATTTGATAAATACTTGAATTGTTCTTAATTATGCGTTCTTCATTCTTGATTTAATAATCCTAGGTATTATTTCAAGAATTAGATGTGCTTAGAGCAGAGGAGCAAAAGTCCCTATGATAAGAGTAGATCTACCATAATTAAGTGGAGTTGCATGCAACCCTAGACGTAAGGCGACATAAATCTGCTGGATTAGGGTCAAACCTAATATGGGGAGCCATAGATCGAATTAATGCAACCTAGGGAGTTAATTAATAAGGGAACTTTAATTAACAACTTAGGCCTAGTTGCTCTACGCCTCAACGGAGGGTTTAGCATAAGTTAGGGATCTCTACGGATCAAGTCAAGTAAAGAAATCATATAGTTCAAAAAAATAATAACAAGTGAAGTCTAGGTGGATTCTCCCTTGAGTATTGTCCATATCAATCAGCTTTTCCATAAAAGTTTTCCCAATTTACTCTTTACACTTTCTTAGTTAGTTTTAAAATTAGTTTAAACAACCCTTTTTTATTTTTAAGCTAGATAATAGAAAAGAAGTAAGTACTAGTACTTTTGGTTCCCTTGGGTACGATAACTCAGTCTTGCCACTAAGCTATACTACTGTTCGATAGGTGCGCTTGCCTCAACGTCGTGATATTAGTTGGTTTTGGTGTGATCAAGTTCTTCATAAATTTTATTACTTCATATCACACGATATCAAAAAGCCAAATAAAAGAAAATAGGAGTAGTAGTGTGGCCACCTCCGAGTCCCTCGTAGCTTCGATCCGTCAAAGGCTAGAAATTACCTGAACTGTTAATAAACAGGGTGAGTTTACGAAAACTCAGTGTGTAATCCCCTACTACAAATACGAACAGTCAGTCATGTAAAAGAATTAAAAGTTTGCCCTACCACAGTTCCAGTATCAATTGGGCCTTAGCCCACTATAACAGACTGCACCAAATGGGCCTTAGCCCATTACAGAATCAGAAATATTATCAGAGCTAGAATCAAAATGAGAATCAGAATCAGAATCAAAATCAGAATTAGAGTTAGTATCAGTATCAGAATCAGAATCGAAATTAGGATCAGAATCAGTATCAATTAACAGAATCAGAATCAGAATCAGAATGTGAATGCAATCCCAACCCAGTCCAGCCATCACACCACCCGTACCAACCAACACACCATGTGGGGAATAACTCAACCCACCCAGCCCACACACCAATGAGCAGTAAAGCTGCCAATAACAGAATATCACGGCAGAGCCACCGGAATCAGATAACGTGGCAAAGCCACTTAACAGAATACGTGGCACAAAGCCATCGGTAACGTGTCTATAATCAGCACAAAGCCTGTGATATTAGCACAAAGCCTTCGGTAATGGCACAAAGCCCATAATAATGGCACGAAGCCCACAATATCGATACGAAGCCTACAATAACGGTACACAGCCTTCGGTAATGGCACAAGCCCATTATAACGACACGAAGCCTACAATATCGATACGAAGCCCACAATAACGGCACACAGCCTTTGGTAACATGATCGGCACTCAGCCATCGGTCGGCCCACAGTCGTCTCGGGCGACCCGTACGACCTTATCAAATCAGTACGAATATATGGCTCTTAAGCCTTCAGTGGATCCACAGCCGTCAAGCAACCATGCGATCCTAACAGATCAGATCTTCTTCTATACAAAATCCCAACCCATGCAACATGTCATGTATGTAGAATGTCATGCCTATATTTGAATCAAACAATCACAGTCAAGTCATTCATATCACCAACATATGTTCACAACAGTCCAAGTCAGTCACTTGCCCACAATGGCAAAACAGTCATTTAACACCCTACGGGCAAAATGGTAATTTTACCCCATAGAGGTATCTCGTTAAATCTACCCTACAGGGGTATTTCGATAATTCTACCCTACAGAGGTATTTCGGTAATTCTACCCTACAGGGGTATTTCGGTAATTCTACCCTACAGGGGTATTTCGGTAATTCTACCCTACAGGGGTATTTCGGTAATTTCACAAATCAAGTGTAAAATGATAATTTTACAAATCAGGGGTAAAATGGTAATTTTGCAAATTAAGGGTAAAACGGTAATTTTACAAATCAGGAGTAAAATGGTAATTTTACAAATCAGGGGTAAAACGATAATTTTACAAATTAGGGGTAAAATGGTAATTTTACAAATCAAGGGTAAAACGGTAATTTTACAAATCAGGGGTAAAATGGTAATTTTACAAATTAGGGGTAAAATGGTAATTTTACAAATCAGGGGTAAAACGGTAATTTTACAAATAGTAATTTTGTAAACCAAGGGTATTTCAGTAATTTTGTAAATCAAGGGTATTTTAGTAATTTTGTAAATCAAGGGTATTTCAGTAATTTTGTAAATAAATGGTATTTCAGTAATTTTGTAAATCGAGGGTACTTTGGTAATTTTACAAGTCGAGGGTATTTCAGTAATTTGGTAAACTAAAGCATTCTAAAGAGAGGTAACAATACGAATGGGCCTAGGGCCCATTCTCGGCCCAAATAGGCCCACACACTCGTGTGGCCCTTTTAGCCCAAATCTAGCCACAGATATGAGATTCACCTAGTCTAGTCTAATATTTACTACACAATTAAACAACTTATCCAATTGGGCCTGTAGGCCCATTGGGCCCACATGGCTCTTTTCAGCCCATCACGGCCCGGAGAAGCCGTCCTACCGCTAGAGTAGTAAGAAATACACACCTGATAGGAGACTGGAGTTCATCCACGCTCTGACCACTTTTAGCCGACACCCAACCCAAACGAGCTCGCCATAAAGCGAAAGGGATCAGCCAAGAAAGGTACCTTTACTCTCCTCATGGTTCTCCCTATTTAAAGCCAGCTTCGCATCCACTCTTATGTTAGCTTCCCAATGTGGGATCCCCTCATCATCAGAGTTTAAATTCAACACCAACTCTTGCCGCCCCCTGTTAGCAAAATAAAAGCTCTTTGATTGCCATGAGTTTCGAACCCTGGACCTCCTTGCCAACTATATGACGCCACCTTCCTGCCTCTTATGTGGCGCTACTTTGCCA
This sequence comes from Gossypium stocksii, assembly GCA_020496765.1. Classification (NCBI taxonomy): domain Eukaryota; kingdom Viridiplantae; phylum Streptophyta; class Magnoliopsida; order Malvales; family Malvaceae; genus Gossypium; species Gossypium stocksii. The sequence continues at coordinate 105,448,627 of CM035621.1, forward strand.
CTAGACCACAAGGCTTTTTGTGGCACAATTTCTCCAACAATATTCTTAAGGCCTACCTACTACACCCAGGGTTTAATTCACCTAAAACCAAAATTTTTGCTAGAGTCCAGGTTTGAACCCAAGACTTCTCTAACACTTCTCAGCACACTTAACCACTAAAACAAGCCTTCATTAACAGAATTTACATGCACAACAAAATATTATAAGCTGCTTTAAACTGCTCCCATGCTCAAGGCCCAAGACTTCTAGGCCCAAATTTAGGGTGTTACACGGCCCAACCTCGACGAGCACGGCCAGACCATACGGCCGTGCCACCTAAACAAGCGCGAGCACAGCCTGGGCCTCAATCCACATGGGCGTGGCACACGAGCGTGTCCCTGTCGTGAGGAAGTACAATTTCACTCGAAAAAGGATGCTTAGGGGCTAAGAAAGACACTCTAAAGCTCTATATAAAGACCCTAGGGGGCAACTACAAAGATATACTTTTCTCTCCTTAAAAGGGTGCTTTCTCTCCCACAAAAGAGCGCCTTATTTCTGCTAACACAGAGAGTAGAAACAAGGATTTACTCAAAGGGAAGCTGATTGATCCATCTCAGAAGCCAAATTCTACCTCAAGACTAAAGATCTCCCTTCAAATTCCTACAGGGGTTTTTTGGTTCTTTATGTTTTATTATAATTATTCTTCTGAGATGTTTTTTTTATAATCATGAACTAAATCCCCCAAATACTTGAGGGGGATGAAACCTAAGACAGATCTTGTTATTATTTTCTCTTGAGTTATATGATAAATATTTGATTTGTTCTTAATTGTGTTTTTAACTCTTAAATTGATATTTCTGGGATATTGATTTAAGTCGAATGTGCTTATGTAGAGGAGCAAAAGTCCCTACATAGGAGTAGATCCAGCATAATTAAGTGGAGTTGATCGCAATCCTAGAGATAGGACGACGAAAATCTGCCAGATTAGGGTCAAACCTAATAAGGGAATCCATAGATCGAGTTAATGCAACACTAGGGGTTTTAATTAGAAAGAGATTTCAATTAATCAACCTAAGGTTAGTTGTTTTTAGTCTCAAGAGAGATATTAACATAAGTTAGGGATTTCTACGGATCAAGTCAAGTGAATAAACCGTCTAGTTCAAGAGTTGATAACAAGTGCAGTCTTGGTGGATTCTCCCTTGAGTATTGTCCAAATCAATTAGTTTTTCCTAAGAGTTTTTCCCCAATTCACTCTTTGTGCATTCATAGTTTAGTTTTAGAATTAGTTTAGTTTCATAAAAACCTCTTTTATTTCTAGGTTAAATAATAGAAAGAAAGTTAGTACTAGTACTTTTGGTTCCCTTGAATATGATATCTCGGTCTTACCACTAAGCTATGCTATTGTTCGATAGGTGCGCTTGCCTTAAATCGTGATAATAGTTAGTTTTGGGTGCGATCATAGTTTATAAATTTTATTACTTCATATCACGAATATCAGACATGTTTATCGAAGAGCTTAAGAGTATTGAGAGATAGTGATAATACATAGCAATGTAGCAATTGCATCATCCCAATGAGTCAAGACAAAGTTAGGAGGAAAGAAACGATCACTACTTCGAAGCTTGATTCCATTCATTGTGTTACAAAATAGATTTAGAATAGTTGTCCTTTTAGTTTAGTATTCTAACTTGTATGATATTGATTGTGTTTATAGATGTTTAGGTTGAGTAGCTTATGTATTTGATTAAATTAGTAGGTTAATGTGTATTTTATGTTGTAATTTCTAAGTGTTGTAAATTCCAACCTTTCAATATTCTTTTTTCTCTTGGGATGCAATCATCGGAGTATGAGTAGTGTCCAATATACTCTAATTTTTACCGCCCCATTTTAGTCTAAAATGTGCAAAGTCTAATTTTTCATAAGTTTCGTGTGTTTTTGTTTTTTTTATAATTTTGTTTTCGACCTTTTATTTAGTTTTTAGCATAGAAATTAATAAAAATTGATGATGTGTTGTTCTATTGTGTAACCAAAATAGCCTACATCGCAACTAAGGTTGTAGTATCGCACCAGTGGGTGTACTGTTTTTCTACTAGAATTGATGTGTACTGACACCAATTTGTTCCAAATATTTACAAATAAATTTCAAATGAATGATATAAAAATATTTACTAATATCAAATGAATGATTTTAAATATTTTTCAAATATTAAATATTCATGCTCTAATTGAAGCACAATTTTTTGGTAAATGTTTTTATTATTTATTACCATAATGGTAAAATGTTAGAAAATTTATATTTTTTTTAATATTATTCATGCACTAGTTGTGCAGAATGTTCAAATCAGTGTGACCAAAATTAGACGAAATGGGTTATTGTGACCGATATGTACCAAAATTTTAGTCGATGTGAAAAAAAGGAGTTGGTTGCATTGATTTATTATCAGAACGGTGCGCATCGACTAGAATGGCAGGAACCAATATGGAACCGATTACATTAATCGCAACACCATAATTGAGCATTGTAATGCCTTGTTGGAAGATTGAAACATGAAAGTGTTTGATGATACCAAATGGGCATTCTTATACTTTCACTCTTAAGCATCTTAAATCACTACAAAAACCATCTTTATCTCATATTTATCAACATGTTTAAAGAAGATAGACCTCTTCTCCGTGAAGGATGTTGCATCAAGCTTGACATTTCTCTTTTGTTTTTATTTAGATTTAATTGTGGTTATGTTTTTTACGTCTAAGATTTTCTATGTAACACTTAATTTTTGACAACCAATTTGTTCAAGTTGTTTTTTTTTATCATTATAATATTAAAGGACGAAAGGATGATAGGGTCTGATCCCGTGTCATTGGTTGCGAGAATAGAATTTTAACTACTACTCCAAACAAGCTTAGCTTGTCTGGGTTGTCTTAGTGCTGAGTGTGAATCATATGATCATTAAGCAACGATAATAATCACATAATCGAATTTATATTCAACTTAGAATTAATTATCTTTTTTATTGTCGGGATTTAAAATTAAATTATAAAATTTGGATAGAATAGCACTTTAAAATTGAATCTACATCCACATTTGATGCACCTTGTATCACTATAAAACAAATGCACATGCAATTAACAACATGAGTAATGATCACATCAAATATGAGCAAATAGAAATATTAATTTTTTAAAGAATTCTTTGGTTTATAGTTTATGTTTTTTTTTTTTTTTTTTTTTTTTTTTGCTCATTAGAAGGAAAAAAGGATTCGGTTTCTATAAAAATTCTTTCTTAGATCTTGGTTTTGATTTTAAAGATAAAAGTTCAAAAATTTTGAAGAATTTTATTTGGTTTTGAAATTTACAAAAGATGCCTTTTGTTTTTTTTTTAAAAAAAAAAACTAAATGTTGTGTTTTGGTTTGAAGAAGGAATGGAGAAGATTTAAAAAAAAAAAAAGTTGATTGAAAACTTTGAACTATATGGCTACTAATAAGTTTTTCGCCACTAAAATTTAAAAATTTTGAAACTTTTTTTTTCATCAATCAGAATTTTCGTTCACCAAAAATAAATTTTGAAAGCATTGTATAGAGATGAAAATGAAGGATGAAATTTAAAAATTGGTTTGAAAATAAAAATAAAAGGTTTTAATATTTTAAGTGGGGTTAGTTTGGATGATCAATAGCTTGGATAAAGATGATATTGTGTTTAACATTGCTACTTACTTAGTTGAGTCTAGCGAAACCCTGGAATCATTCTTTGCATTTAGTTTTGAACATCCATCCTTTAGATTCAATCCTTGAAATTCTTCTATCTTTTAATTTATTTCTGTTGCAATTATTACTTAACAATAGTATGTGCACTAGAGGTAAGCAAAGTTTTTATATTTAACGTTTGTAGTGCATGTTTCACCACTGTCAAAGTGCTTTAAATTTCAAATTTAATTTTGTTGTAATATTACTTGACATCAATCTGTACACATAAGAAAATAAAGGGAATATCTTTTAAATTTCTTGTTTTAAATATCTTTTATTATCAGCAAGTTTTGACTTTACCAAATTTTTGGGGTTGTTGTTGAGGAGTAAATTTTTGGAGTAAGATTCGGTCGAATGAGTAGAATTGATTGACTATTTCTTAGTTAGAAAGTTAAAAAATTATTTGTATTTTTTTTTTTTGAAAAGTTCTGCTAATCAACTATTAATTAGACTAATATTTATTAATTTATCTTAATTAAAATAACAAAATTACATAATTTTATTAATTTTCAAGATTTAAAAGGTATTTATATTGTCCAATCTAATGCATTTGAAACAGGATGATTAATGTTTGAGATTCTAAAAAAAACATAGAAAATGAATATGAAATGAGGAATATGCAAACAGAGGCAAATGTTTCAGAAGTATATTTTATTTTGACATAAGAATGTTACATTATTCTTGAATTTTTAATTTCAAAGATAAAGCTACTTGATATTTGAGAATGATGAGCATATTGACTCTTACTTTCATCATCATCTAAACACATTCTAAGTCTTTTCTCAAAGTCTTGAATGCAATACTTTCATAATTTAATTAGGTTTACTAATTTTTTAGGTTGAACACGATAAACATAAGATTTGTAATCTCATTATTTAAATAAGCATTGGTATTTTGACAGGTTACATCAATTTTTTTATGGAAAGTTATGTCAACTAAATTTATGTTAATTAAAGAGTTTAGCCAATGATAAAATCATACTGTCCATGATAATCGTGTTGTCATACAATTTTTGTGACTCCAATGCGTTAGAAAAGAGATGATTAATATTTGAGAGGACAAAAGAAAAAGAAGGAAGATAAAATAATGAGGAATATGCAATAGAAGCAAAACTTTCTGAAGTATATTTTACTATAACGTAACCTAAGAATATTTCATTTGTATTGAATTTAAGGTACAAGATGAAGTCCAATGATATTTGAGACTAGGTTAATTGTTGAGTATCTTGAGAACATTGAATCTAATTTTGATCAGCCCCTTAAGCAGACTGTTAAATTTTGGCCTACAATGCAACATGTGACCAGCAGCAGCTCATCAAGCTGACCAGCTTGGTGCTGAACCGAGTGCAGCAGCTAGTTCCATTCATTTTGAACTTTTTGTTCATATGTAACTTTCTTAGTTTTTTTTCAATTTGTACTTCAAGTTAGTAGGATTTGTTGAAGATTTGGATGTGATGTAATAGCTAGTATGACAGCTACATTTTGTATATAATTTTAGCTAAGCTTTAGTCAAGCATTAATGGGAGAAGTTACACATTAGGTGGTTGTCTTGTATAACATATATATATGTTTTCTCCAGTTAATGAAATAGAGTTTTTTTTTTTTTTGGAGATCAAATTTAGTTTTCCTCCTGTTCAAATTTTAACATCCGTTTTCTTTTCTTATTCGATGTTTGCTCAAAATCCAACATATGTTATCCAATTACCTATGTATATGGCATTTTGCTTATTCAAGTATTAAAGTTTGACTTTACTTAATCTGGGTTACTTGCTTCTATTTTCTTCCTCTGCTGTCAAAAACCCCAACAAATGGTAATCAGAGCCTATCATCTTTGAGGGCCTCTGTTGTTGGTATCTTTTTTGTGAAGAAAAATCAGAAGCTGAAGTTGTTGTTTTGTTGCTACAAGATGAGTTTTACACCACCACCACCACCACATGTGTTTATTGGAGAGAACTACCACATTTGGATAGTTAAGATAAAGAGCGCACGGTTTGTGGAATGTGGTCGAGAATGATGTTGAACCACCTCTATTGAGGGCCAATCCAACCATTGCACACATGAGGCAACACAGTGAAGAGTGTGCCAAGAAGCATAAAGTAATGGCCTACTTGCAGAATGGGGTATCTGATGTGATTTTCGCTAGGATAATGGCTTGTGACTCACCTAAGCAAGCGTGAGAGAAGCTAAAGGAGGAGTTTATAGGGTCATACAAGACAAGGCAGTAGCAACTTATCAACCTCAGGAGAGATTTTGAGAACTTGAAGATGAGAGAGTCAGAGACCATCAAGTAGTACTCTGATAGAATAATGGCCATAGTAAACAACATAAGGCTCCTTGGAGAAGACTTTAGTGAGAGCATAGTTGCTGAAAAGGTCATCAACACTCTTCCTAAGAAGTATGAGTCAAAGATCTATTCATTGTAGGACTCGAGGGACTTATCAACCATCTCCTTGTTTGAATTGGTAAATTCCCTATATGCACTTGAGCAAAGGAGGGCCAATAGGCAAGAAGAGCATCCTAAAGGAGCTTTCCAAGTAAAGGCCAAAAAAGACTCAGGTTCAAGCAACAATGGAAAGAAGCCTTGGCTCGATAAAAGGGAGAAACTAAGGAGAGATACAGGCAAGAGGAAGTTTCAACCATGCATCCACTGCAAAAGGAGTACACACTTGGAGAAATACTGTTGGTACAAGCCAGACATCCAGTGTAGAAGCTGTAAACAGTTTGGTCATGTTGAGAATGTGTGCAAAAATAAAGGTAAGTGATCTCGTGATTTGTGATGAAGTAATAAAATCTGATCATGCCTATAAACTAACTAATATCACGATAAAAGGCAAGTGCACCTATCGAACAGTAGTATAGTTAGTGGTAAGACCAGAATATCAAATCCAGAGAACTATGAGTACTAGTAATGACTTTCTTTCTATTATCTAGCCTAAAAATAAAGAGGGTTTGGTTGTAAACTAAACTAAACTAACTAAAGAAACGACAAAGAGTAAATTGGGAAATTGCTTTTGGGAAAACTGATTGATTAAGGCAATACCTAAGGAAGAATTCACCTAGACTTCACTTGTTATCTAACTCTGAACCAGATGATTTCTTTATTTGATTTAATCTGTAGAGATCCCTAAATTATGTTAATACCTCCGTCGAGGATAAGAACAACTAATCCCAGGTTGATTAATCGAAATCTCTTTCTAGTTAAAACCCTTAGTCTTGCATAACTCGATCTATGGCTCCCCCTATTAGATTTGACTCTAATCCGACAGATTTTCTTTGTCCTATGTTTAAGATTACGATCAACTCCGCTTAATTGTGTTAGATCTACTCTTATGTAGGGACTTTTGCTCCTCTACATAATCACATTCAACTTAAATCAATATCCCGAAAGTATCAATTTAAGAGTTAAAAACACAATTAAGAACAAATCAAATATTTATCACACCGCTCAGATAACAATAACAAGGTCTGTCTTAGGTTTCATCCCCTAGGTATTTAGGGATTTAGTTCATAATTATAAAAGAAAACATCTCAGAAGAAATAAAATAGCAAAACATAAGAAAACTCAAAACTCCTAAAAGGATTGAAGGGAGATCCTCTGTCTTGATGTAAACCCATTACTTTCTCTTTTCTCTTCCCTAAGCTTACCCGAGTATTAAACATGGAATTAAAGGTTTAAGAGCATCAATTTTCACAAATCAAGGGGTAATTCATTTAGAAATTGGGTTAAGCATGGGGCAAAAATATGTATAATTTATCACTTATCAAATACCCCCACACTTAAGCCTTTGCTTGTCCTCAAGCAAAATCTCAACTCACAGTTAAGAATCATTCTTCTCAACTTATAATCCTTATCAATAATGTTTCAAACTAATCCATAAGTAATCATACAATGAAGATTCAACCAGAAGAACATTTAAGTTTCAAACACTTTGAGTTGAGAATTTTATCACAGAAACATAGGTTTTCTCCCTTCTCCTAAGTAATTACCTGTCAATTAAAATCAACAAGATTTGACATCCTCACTAAAGATTCACTCTATCCACTCAAAGTGTTTAGGGTTCAAAAATTAAGCACTCTTTAGTTAACCTGAAAAGTTATTACCATAGGCTTGCAAGAAAATCAAATCTCCACCACTATAGATTGATATGACATATCAATCAAAAGGTCTTTCAATGGTTGTAATGGGGCTTTGGTTAGGGGTATTGTCGCAAGCTGAAAAAGGGGGTTAGAATCGAGATTGAATTAAAAAATCATCTAGTTATAAAAATCTGTATCACTAGAACATATTCCTTGAGCTAAGCCTTATGATGACATCGTTCTGGATTCAATAGCTTAAAATAAAAATATGCAAAAAATATTAAACTATAACTAAAATATGAATTACATAGACACCCTTTTTTTTTAAGAACAAATCAAATAACGACAAATTTAATATTTATGGACTTTACAAATCGAATAGAAAAAGAATAAAGCTAGATAATAATTCAACTCAAATCTCGACAAAAATAGGGATCAAAATAATTAGGGGGATTTCAACAATAATGGGTTTTTTGGTTAATTGTAAGGGTAAGTCAAATGAATGGGTTGTTAAGCTCAAGGGGGTTCACTAGGGGTTAAATTATGGAGGTAGGCTTTTATGGAGTAAGTGGGTTATACCTAGGTGCCTTTATCATCTCAGTATATCAAATCAATGATGTGGTCTCAACATGTATACTCAAAGCAAGTTCTAGAATAACAAATTAGTATTGACTCCCTCAAAGCAACAATAAAAGTGAGCACGAAAGGATGTATGCTAAAAAGGCTCAAAAATCTCACCAGAATTATGGCTTTTGATGTCAATCCTGCGAATTTTAGATCTCAAGATAACACTTAAAATTAGGGAAAATAACCTAGAAAAAATTTAAATTCTCAAAAATTTCAACTTATCATGCTTGATTTCCTAATGTTTTAAAGTTTGAATAATCAAAGCATAAGTACCTATGTATTAATTCTCAATATATCAATAAAAATCATAAATCAATCAAAATTAATTCCTAATAGAAGATTGAGACTCATGCAGAGAGTGAAAGTGAGAATTAAAAATTTTGAGAACAATGCAAAATGTTAGTTGTAAAAATTTTTAGGGGTTCGAAGAGAATGCAATGACTGAAAGTAAGTTCCCCCCCCCACACACTTAAGATGTACATTGCCCTTAATGTACAAAGATAACATTAGTAGCAATAGAAGCATAAAATCATAAGATAGGGAGAGAAGTGAAACTCCCTGAATTAGATGAATTCTGTGAGGTGGAGGTGGCTGTAGAGTGTCTGGGACAAAGGAAGGGTGGAGGTGAATACTCCGGTGGTGGTAGCGGTTCTTTGTCCACAGCTGCTATGTCGAGAGGGTATGTTTGTCAGTATTAGGTGGCTGAGGTTCCCATTAGATTTTGGATTTGAGTTGTAGAGCTCCTTTGAAACTGCGAAAGCATTTATCAATTTTGGGGAATTTGGATTAATAGAATGTGTTTGTCAAGGAATAACCAATATGAACTAATTGAAATAAAATAAACTATGTTCTGACAATACTAAAATTCAAATAATGAAAAAGATAAGATAAAATAAAAAGGGAAAATAAAAATGAAAATAAATGAGAAGAAAAGAGGACTCGGAAGTCCTAGTCCTCAAATGGTTCGCGAGGTGGGGGCGATGGTGCGATGTGTAGATGCTAGCATATCTGATGAAGAGTAGCGTTGATGTGATCGAAGCGTTGAAAGCATTGCGACTCAAATTGTGTGAGGCACTCGGATATGTCAGTATATGAAGCTGCTGCTTGAACTGGGCGGCGAGGGGGTGGTGGTTCAATTGGTGCCTCCTCCTGTGGTGGTGGGACATCATCAGTGATGTCCTCGGGGTTCTCCTGCTTCACATCTCGAAGTAGACAGTATTGTGGAGGATCAGTCCCAGGTCAGCACTGAATCATCCTCATATGGAACATGCTTTGGATGCCCTGTAGGGACATCTAACCAACTAGATTGATCACATGTGCGTGCGCCATGCTCCATAAAAAATAGGCATCATAGTTGTTGACGACACCGGTGCTCTCTCGTCGACCCGTCAATGTGTAACACCCCAGACCCGGCCTAGATGTTATGGCCGAATCTGACGATGTCACATCAAAAGGGTTGTTTCTAAAATGACTTTATTTAATTAAAAACATGTTCGGTAGAAAATTTGCTTATTAAAAACTTGAGTTTGTGATTTGGAAATTCAAATTCATGTTGGGCCATAATGGAAGCCCATGTTTAAATAAAATCACCCATATGATAAAGTTATTTGAAAACCACGTATAATTTGAGAAATTTATCTAAGTTTAAAAACTAGGCAGTCAAAACAGAAATAAGCCCTAATTACAGTCTTATCGGAGGTACAAGGCCTTATTACAACCCATTTAAACAAATACGATAAGTAAAGTGAAGTAATTTGAAAATTATTCAGAATTTCTAAATAGCTTGCAGTATGGCCATCTCTGAGTCCTCTCCTGTGTCGAGCCTTCTATTATGGATCACTTAAAATATTAATAATAAGGGTGTGAGTTTCGAAACTCAGTGTGTACAACCCTTGGCAATCAAATCAATAGGCAAAAATCACATTGGGCCTAAGCCCTAACAATATCGGTGGCCTTTGGGCCCTAGCCCATGATAGCCTCGGTTGGGCCCGAGCCCACATTCAAATATCAAGATGTTCATGCCAGATGCAGTTGCCCATAACCAACCCTGTACACCCCTTCCAACCTTACACTCCTGTGGGGAGATACTCGACCCACCCATCCTTATACACCCGTTGTGACACCGGTTGCGGCACCCCTCATCGTTGCAGCAGAGCTGCTCGTGGCTCAAAAGCCTTCGTTGGATCCACAGTCATCGAGCAACTGTGCGACCCTCATATACACTTCCTCCAATCAAAACCCAGTCGTCGACCCTCATATACTTTATTATTTGTACCTTTAGGAAATTACGAAAATACTCCTCTAGGGTAGAACTACGAAAATACCTTCTAAGGTAGAATTACTATAATGCCCTGTAGAGTAGAATTACTAAAACACCCTTATAGGGTAGGAGTACTAAAACACCCATTATAGGGTAGAAAATTATCAAAATACCCTTAGGTAGTAAAATGACTAAAATATCCCTATATGTTATGAGTATGACTGGTGTATGTGGTATGTGACGATGATGCATTCATGAGATATTATGTTGCATACGGGCTGGGTTTTGATTGGAGGAAGTGTATATGAGGGTCGCACGGTCGCTCCACGACTGTGGATCTAGCGAAGGCTTCTGAGCCACAAGCAGCTCTGCTGCAATGATAAGTAGTGCCACAACCAGTGCTACAATGAAGGCATTTGAGCCACGAGCAGCTCTACTACAACGATGAGTGGTGCCGCAACCGGTGTCACAATGGGTGTATAAGGATGGGTGGGTCGAGTATCTCCCCACAGGAGTGTAGGGTTGGAAGGGGGTGTACAGGGTTAGTTATGGGAAACTGCATATGGCATGAACATCTTGATATTTGAATGTGGGCTCGGGCCCAACCGAGGCTATCATGGGCTAGGGCCCAGAGGCCACTGATATTGTTAGGGCTTAGGCCCAATGTGATTTTTGCCTATTAATTTGATTGCCAAGGGTTGTACACACTGAGTTTCGAAACTCACACCCTTATTATTAATATTTCAGGTGATCCACAATAGAAGGCTCGACGTAGGAGAGGACTCAGAGATGGCTACACTGTAAGCTACTTAAGAATTCTGAATAATTTTCAAATTACTTTACTTTACTTATCGTGTTTGTTTAAATGGGTTGTAATAAGGCCTTGTACCTCCGATAAGACTGTAATTAGGGCTTATTTCTGTTTTGACTGCCTAGTTTTTAAACTTAGATAAATTTCTCAAATTATACGTGGTTTTCAAATAACTTTATCATATGGGTGATTTTATTTAAACATGGGCTTCCATTATGGCCCAACATGAATTTAAATTTCCAAATCACAAATTCAAGTTTTTAATAAGTAAATTTTCTATCGAACATGGTTTTAATTAAATAAAGTCGTTTTAGAAGCAACCCCTTTGGTGTGACATCGCCGGATTCGGCCATAACGTCTAGGCTGGGTCTGGGGTGTTACATTTAGTGGTATCAAAGCCCGATTGCAAAGCTCAGGCTGTGAAATGGGCCTTAGGTTTGGTTTTTTTTAAAAAAAGAACTAGATGAAAAAGTTTTTGCAAGATTCTTGAAGTGTGGTTCACTGAGCCCTCGATGTCGAGCCTAGTAAGTTTTTCTGTTATTACACTTGTTTAGAGTTAAAGTGCTTAGCGAAAGCATAGTGGTGTAACTTGGGTAGTGCTATTAGTAGTTAGTTGGAAATTTTGGGGACGAAATTTCTTTAGAAGGGGTAGAACTGTAACGCCCTGAAATTTGGGCTTGGAAGAATGGGCCATGTGGGCCCAATAGGCTTGCGGGCCCACACGGGTCGTTGTCTATAGACATACGAGAATTAGTGGACCGGCTGTGTCATACACGTGGCTATAGGCAAATCTGGCTTAGCGGGCCATACGAGCACGTGGGCCCTACTTGGGTGGCGTAACGGGCTCTAGGCCCATATTCTCTAAATGGCGTGTTGGTGTGATGGCTAAGAGGTTTGAGAGTGCTAGAGAAGTCCTGAGTTAAAACTTGGGCTTTAGCAAAATTTTATGTTTTTCTCTTATAGGAGCCTTGACGTTAGTGGGTAGGCTTTAAGAATATATTTGGTGAAAGCATGACACAAAAAGGAGTGTGGTGTAGTGGCAAAGTAGCGCTACTTAGGGGATAAGGAAGTAAGGGGTCCAAGGTTCAAGTCTTGGCTCTTACAATTTATTTTGTTTTGTTTTTAAATAAATCTAGAAGCAAGTAAGTGCGCTTTAAAGTTTAATGTGTTGAACTTATGACACAAATGAGTTGATGGCCTAGTGGTGGTGGCGTAATTTAGCATGTGAGAGGACTTTGGTTCGAATCCCTTGTTACGCAAAGGTTGGTTATTTTGCTAATGCTTTAATTTTTAGAGATTGATGAAGAATCCCACATCGGGAAGCTAATATAAGAATAGGTAAAGAGCTAGCTTTAAATAGAGTGAACCATGAGGAGAGTAAGCATACTTTTCTTGGCTGATCCCTTTCGCTTTGTGGAATGCTTATTTGGGTTGGGCGTCAGCTAAGAGTATTCGAGACTATTCACTAAGGAAAGGCTAGAAAAGTCAAAGGTACACGGTAAGGTTACGATAAGGTTTCGGGATTTGATAAAGTTTTAGTAAGGTTTGGAGTTGATTGGGAAGTGGTTTTGATTGTAGGTCAAGGCTAAGGATAGTGTAGTGCGGGTCGTCAACCAGGTTTATACATACATGGCACACACGACCAAACGACAAAAGCCGAAAATCCCAAAATCTTAAATAGGCCTGCCGAATTTGTGGGCCCAAATTGGCAAAATTGTGATATGAGATATTATGTTGAATTGACATGTATGATTGTATGATTGAGCTATGAACGGGCCTAATGGGTTACATAAGTATGTTTGGGCTTAATGGGCTTAATAAGCATGTTTGGGTTTTTATGGGGTTGTAGAAATGCATTTTAGGGTTTAATGGACTTTAGGCCTAATTAGATGGGCTCTCAAATTTTCATAAAACATAACTAAGTAATAAACATGTCTGTGGACAAGTCGATAGACTAAGGTGTGGCAACCGACATATGCATGTCTAGGATTGGATCATGGAAGAGCCTCGTACTTAAGCGGTCCGAGTGACCCACCTCCTCTTCTCTTGAATCCTACCTAGTGCACAGTGTCCGTTCACTTTAGTCATGAGGACTTGTTGATGGGCCAAAACCATAACTAAAATTTGTACCTTTAGGAAATTACGAAAATACCCCTCTAGGGTAGAACTACGAAAATACCTTCTAAGGTAGAATTATTATAATGCCCTGTAGAGTAGAATTACTAAAACACCCTCATAGGGTAGAAGTATTGAAACACCCCTTGTAGGGTAGAAAATTATCGAAATACCCTGGGTAGTAAAATGACTAAAATACCCCTATATGTTATGAGTATGACTGGTGTATGTGGTATGTGACGATGATGCATTCATGAGATATTATGTTGCATGCGGGTTGGGTTTTGATTGGAGGAAGATTATATGAGGGTCAGACGGTCGGTTGATAACTATGGATCTGGCGAAGGCTTCTGAGCCACGAGCAGCTCTGCTGCAACGATAATTAGTGCCGCAACCGGTGCTACAATGAAGGCGTTTGAGCCATGAGTAGCTCTGCTGCAACGATGAGTGGTACCGCAACCGGTGTCACAATGGGTGTATAAGGATGGGTGGGTCGAGTATCTCCCTACAGGAGTGTAGGGATGGAAGGGGGAGTACAGGGTTGGTTATGGGCAACTGCATATGGCATGAACATCTTGATATTTGAATGTAGGCTCGAGCCCAACCGAGGCTATCATGGGCTAGGGCCCAGAGGCCGCTGATATTGTTAGGGATTAGGCCCAATGTGATTTTTGTCTATTGATTTGATTGCCAAGGGTTGTACACACTGATTTTCGAAACTCACACCCTTATTATTAATATTTCAAGTGATCCATAATAAAAGGCTCGACGTGGGAGATGACTCAAAGATGGCCACACTGCAAGCTACTTAGGAATTCTGAATAATTTTCAAATTACTTTACTTTACTTATCGTGTTTGTTTAAATGGGTTGTAATAAGGCCTTGTACCTCTGATAAGACTGTAATTAGGGCTTATTTCTGTTTTGACTGCCTAGTTTTTAAACTTAGATAAATTTCTCAAATTATACGTGGTTTTCAAACAACTTTATCATATGGGTGATTTTATTTAAACATGGGCTTCCATTATGGCCCAACATGAATTTGAATTTTCAAATCACAAACTTAAGTTTTTAATAAGTAAATTTTCTACTGAACATGTTTTTAATTACGTAAAGTCGTTTTGGAAACAACCCCTTTGATGTGACATCGCCGGATTCGGCCATAACGTCTAGGCTGGGTCTGGGGTGTTACATAATGTGTGTGCGAGTAAGGAGTGAAGGTACCTCAGGGATGGGGCGAGGGCTGTCGCCTTGGAGGATTGGGGTTGTATGTTGCCGAGCTTGCACGGGCGTGGTGGTGCTGTTGAAGCTGACGGCGACGCTAGAAATGGTTGGTAATAGAGTTGGGTTGAGGGGTTTTTAGGGTTTAGGTGAGGAAGAAGGTGAATAGTGGGCTGTTTTTATAGTATTTTGGGTCACACAGGCATGGCACACGCCCGTGTGACTCGAGGTTAGCCCGTGTGGTTTAAATTTGGAGATTTGGAGCATCGGATTCGTGACACACACCCGTGTTCATACAGCGTGTTGGGGCACACGGCCGTGTCGCATGGCTTGAAGCAGGCACCAAGGGCTTGGTATGACAGGGTTGACACACACCTATCTAAACTCGGGTTCGAGAAAAGTGTTAGTGAACCTACACTTTATGTGAACAAGTCAGAACATGAAACTCTTCTAATTGTCTCACTTTGTGTGGATGACTTACTTGTAACTGGAAGCAAGGGAGAGTTGATTGATGAGTTCAAAGTGCAAATAGAGAATGTTTTTGAGATGACAGATTTGGGAGTTATGACATACTTCCGTAGCATGGAAGTGAAACAATCTGATCAAGGCATTTTTATAAGACAACATGTCTTTGCCTCGAAAATTCTTAACATATTCTGCGTGTCTAATTGTAAAACAGTCAACACACTAGTAGCTCAAGGAGAGAAGCTAACTAGTAGTGGAAATGAAGAGAGGGTTGATGAGAAGGAATATCGAAGCCTAGTAGGTTGCTTACTTTACTTAACAGCAACTAGGCCCGATATTATGTTTGGTATTAGTCTCCTATCGAGATTTATGCACTGTTGTAATGTGGTTCATTTCAAAGTAGCTAAGAGAATCCTCAGATATGTCAAGGGAACTTTGAGCTATGGAGTCAAGTTTGAGAAAGGAAAAGAACTTAAGTTGACAGAATATTCAAATAGTGATAGGCTTGGCTCTGTCGATGACATGAAGAGCACCTCTGGTTACTTTTTTACTCTTAGCTCGGAGGTCTTTTGCTGGAGCTTAAAGAAGCAACAAACTGTTGCTCAATCAATAGCTAAAGTAGAATACATTGTAGCTGATGTAGCTATTAATCAAGCCATTTGGCTTAGGAAGTTTCTAAGTGACTTGAATGAAGAATAAGATGAAGCCACTGAAATCAGGGTTGATAACCAATCAGCAGTAGCCATAGTAAAAAATCTTGTTTTTCATGGTAAAACCAAACATTTTAAAATTAAGTTACGTTTTGTTCGAGAGGCTGAACAAGCGAGGGAAGTCAATCTGATTCATTGTAGCTTAGAATACCAATTTGCTGATGTTTTGACTAAGCCACTCGGTGCTACTAGGTATGAAGCATTGAGGAGGATGATTGGTGTTTGTTGCATATACTCTAAGGAGGAGTTTTAAATTTTTTCCTATAATGCAACATGCAACCAGCAGCAGCTCATCAAGCGACCAGCTTGATGCTAAACCGAGTGCAGTAGCTAATTCCATTCATTTTGAAAATTCTTTTTCATATGTAACATTCTTAGTTTTTTTTTTTTTTTTACTTCAAGTTAGTAGGATTTGTTGAAGATTTGGATGTGATGTAATAGCTAGTATAACAACTACATTTTGTATGTAATTTTAGCTAAGCTTTAGTCAAGCATTAATGGGAGCAGTTACACATTAGGTGGCTAATAAACCATAATATATGCATATGTTTATCCCATGCTGGGCACATTTATGGATGATTTATCATTAGATTTATGGAATTTTATGCTCCTAATCCTTTAATTTCATGCTTTATACTTAAGTGAGCATAAAGAAGTGAAGAAAGCAAGAAACGGGCCAAAAATGGACAAAATGGGCCGAAATCAGCCTTCAACACGGCCTAGACATCTTACCAAGGGTAAACCACACGCCCGTGTGTGACACACAGAATTGCACACGGCCTGAGTAGCCTCACACAGGCGTGTCATACGAGTGTGTCCCTGACGAAACTTGTTTTAATTTTACTCAGAAAATGGTAATTTTGGGCTAAGAGAGGTATTCCAAAGTCTATAAAAACACCTAAGGGGAGGAATAAAAGACACACAGAGCAGAAACCAGAAAGTCACTCAAGGAATGCCGTTGAAGCCATCTCAGAAGCAGGATCATCATCAAGACTGAAAATCTCCCTTCAATTTCTCCTTCAAAGTTTTCGGGTTTTCTTATGTTTTGTTGTTTTCCAATTTCTAAGATGTTTTTCTTTGCAATCATGAAGTAAACCCATTAGATACCTGAGGGGGATGAAACCTAAGACAAATCTTATTGCATTCTGAATTATATTATAAATATTTAATTTGTTCTTAATTATGTATTCTTAATTCTTGTTTTAATATTCTAGGATATTGATTCAAGTATTGATGTGCTTATCCAGTGGAGCAAAAGGCCCTGTTTAGGAGTAGATTCAACAAAATTAAGCGGAGTTGATTGCAACCCTAGAGATAGGGCGACATAAATCTGCCGGATTAGAGTCAAATCTAATAGGGGAATCCAATGATCTAATTAATGCGACAATAGGGGTTTTAATTAGAAAGAGATTTCAATTAATCAACCTAGAGTCAGTTCTTTTTAGTCAAGAGAGAGATAATTACATAAATTAGGGACTCCTATGGATCAAGTCAAGTGAATAAATCATCTAATTCAAAGTCAAGTAATAAGTGAAGTGATAAGCGATAAATTATACATATTTTTACCCCATGTTTAGCACAATTTCTGGATGAATTACCCCTTGATTTGTGTAAATCGATGCTCTTAAACCTTTAATTTCATGCTTTATACTCAAGTGAGCATAGGGAAGTGAAAAGAATGAGAAACGGGCCAAAAATGGAGAAAATGGGCCAAAGAATGAAAACAACACGGCCCAGAGGTTCGCCATACGGTCGTGTCACACGGCCGTGCCACCTTGAGCTCGAACACGGCCCAACCCCGACTCACACGGCCAGACCACATAGCCATGCCACTTTAATAAGCCCGAGCATCGCATGGGCCTTGATCCACACGGGCGAGGCACACAGGCGTGTCCATATCGTGAGGAAGTTCAATTTTACTCGGAAAAGGCTACTTAGGGGCTAAGAAAGGCATTCTAAAGCTCTATATAAAGACTCTAGGAGGCAACTACAAAGGTGTGCTTGATTCCCTACTAAGGGTGCTATTTTCCCACCAACACAGAGAGTAGAAGCAAGGAATTACTCCAAAGAAAGCCGATTGATCTATCTCAGAAGCCAAATTCTCCTTCAAGACTGAAGATCTCTTCAAATTCCTACAGGGGTTTAGGGTTCTTTATGTTTTGTTATCATTATTATTTTGAGATGTTTTCTTTTATAATATGAACTAAATCCCCCAAATACTTGAGGGGGATGAAACTTAAAACAGATCTTGTTATTATTTTCTCTTGAATTATATGATAAATATTTGATTTGTTCTTAATTGTGTTTTTAACTCTTAAATTGATATTTTCAGGATATTGATTTAAGTCAAATGTGCTTATGTAGAGGAGCAAAAGTCCCTGCATAGGAGTAAATCCAACACAGTTAAGCGAAGTTGATTGCAATCCTAGAGATAGGATGACGAAAATCTGTCGGATTAGGGTCAAACCTAATAAAGGAGTCCATAGAATGAGTTAAAGCAACACTAGGGGTTTTAATTAGAAGGAGATTTCAATTAATCAACCTAGGGTTAGTTGTTTTTAGTCTCGAGAGAGATATTAACATAAGTTAGGGATTTCTACGGATCAAGTCAAGTGAATAAATCATCTAGTTCAAGAGTTGATAACAAGTGAAGTATAGGTGAATTCTCCCTTGAGTATTGTCCAAATCAATCAGTTTTCCTAAGATTTTTTCCCCAATTCACTTTGTGTGCAATCTTAGCTTAGTTAATAATTAGTTTAGTTTAATAAAAATCCCCTTTTATTTCTAGTTTAAATAATATAATATAAAGAAAATTAGTACTAGCACTTTTGGTTCCTTTGGGTACGATATCTCGGTCTTGCCATAACTATACTACTGTTCGATAGGTGCGCTTACCTTCATTCGTGATAATAGTTAGTTTTTGGTGTGATCATTTGTTATAAATTTTATTACTTCATATCATGTATATCAAGTTTTTGGCGCCGTTGCTGGGGAACTAAGATATTAGGAACACTCGATTTCTATTACTTTAGCCATTACTATTTTTATTTTCAACCTTTATTTTTATTTGTTTTATTTTATTTATTTTAATTTTCTTTGCCTTTTCCCTTCTAGGTATCTCTAGTTTATGTCTAGAAGAAACCCAGGAGGACTACTGCTATTCGACAGAGATTTAGAAGCCACAGTTAGTAGAACTCGTAAAGAGATCAAACGAAGCTTACAGTATCCAGAGCAGGAATAAGAACCTGAGCCTACTGAAGAGATGGAAGCAATCCAGGACAATCTACCACCTCTAGCGATAGTCGCGGAACCGATGAACCAAAATAATGCTCCGCGTACTATGTATGATTATGCTAAACCTAATTTTGCTGGTACTGAATATAGTATTGTTAGGCCTACTATTGCTGCGAATAATTTTGAATTAAAACCTAACACTATTCAGATGATTCAGTAATTTGTTCAGTTTGATGGTTTACATGATGAGGATCCCAACTCACACTTAGCCAATTTCTTGGAATTTTGTGACACTTTTAAAATAAATGGTGCTTCTGATGATGCCATTCGCCTTTGACTATTCCCTTTTACCCTAAGGAATAAAGCTAAACAACGCTTAAATTCCCTACCACGAGGCTCAATCACTACATGGGAACAAATGACCGAAAAATTCTTGCGTAAATATTTTCTGCCGGCTAAAATCGTAAAATTAAGGAATGATATCTCTTCTTTTGTGCAGATGTATTTAGAAACACTTTACGATGCCTGGGAGAGATACAAGGACTTATTGAGGAGGTGCCCTTACCATGGGTTACCTTTGTGGTTACAAGTCTGAACTTTTCATAACGGTTTAAATCTTTCAACAAGACAAATGATCAATACAGCCGTCGGTGGAACAATCAACAGCAAAACACCCGAAGCAACTTACGAGTTTATAGTGGAAATGTCACTGAATAACTATCAATGGCAAGTCATGAAGACAAAGCCGACGAAAGCAACAGGTGTTTTTAATATTGATGCAGTCATGATGCTTTCTAATCAAGTAGAACTTCTTAATAAAAAGATTGACAATTTTGTTGGTTCTACGCAGGTACACCCAGTGATGCAGTGTGACACAATTCAGGGAAACATGTACAATCCCAATTACTCCTCCTATGGACATGGTGTGGAAACCGAACAAGCCAACTATATGGGTAGCAATTCTAGACCTCAAAATAACCCTTATAGTAACACTTACAATATAGGTTGGCGGAACCACCCCAATTTTTCATGGGGAGGACAAGGAAATCAAAGACAACCACCCCCTCCGAGATTCCAATAGCCACCATTCCAACAAGAGAAAAATCCGAACCTTGAAGAAATGCTCACAAAATTTATTGCCGTGTTAGAAACTCGTTCCCAAAACACTAAAATGGCACTGAGGAATCAGCAAGCATCCATTCAAGGACTCAAAATACAAATAAGCTAGCTTGCTAAACTAATTTCTAAAAGACCGCAAAGTGGGTTACCAACCAACACTGAGACTAACCCTAAGGAGCAACTCAATGCCATGGATACAATAGATGAGAAAGGTTTAGCCAAAACCAACCCAGAACCATGCAAGGAGAGTGTGGTAAGTAAAGGTAAGGCCGAGGTAAGTAATAAAGAGCCAGTCATCAAAAAGTATATACCTCGTATCCCATACCCAAATGCGTTAAAGAAAAACCGCACAGATACCATTTATTAAAGCTCTTTCGCAGATGCCAAATGCTGTTAAGTTTTTAAGAAAGCTCTTAACAAACAAGCGGAAGCTAGATGAGAAATCTCATGTAGAGCTAAATGCAATATGCTCAACCATTTTACAGAATAAGCTACCCAACAAACTAAAAGATCCAGGGAGTTTACTATTCCTTGTTTACTTGGTAGCTTAGACGCCAAAAATGCTCTAGCTGATTTAGGGGCTAGTATTAATGTCATGCCTTATAAACTTTTTAAACAACTAGGTCTTGGAAAACCTAAACAAACTAAGATGAGCATCCAATTAACTGATAAGACCATTAGATTTCTAAAAGGAATAATTGAAGATGTGCTTGTCAAAATTGATAAATTTATATTCCCAGTTGATTTTGTTATTTTAGACATTAATGAGGACAGTAATGTACCCTTAATTCTAGGGCGACCCTTTTTAGCAACTGCTAGAACAATAATTGATGTAGGAACAGGTGAGCTTACACTACAAGTAGGTGATGACAAAGTTACTTTACAAGCTCGAAACTCGATTAAGACTGTTGCTGACAAAAATATAATGACGAGTCCTTGTAAAAACACTGATCTCACCACCCAACCTTCTGTGCAGGATACATTCCACATAAAGGTGACTCAACCACAGACAAGTCCATCCAAGGGAGACGCAATTGAAAAACGAATGCTTCAGATTGAGGAACTAGATGAGTGACTGAACTATCAAGAAAAGCCAAAAATATGCCACACCAACCCAGAACATCATCAAGACAACCCTCAAGTAATAACGAATCAAATCAAGGTAGGGGATAAGGTAATCTTAGAGGAAGACGATCCTCGAATCTTGAATTCAAAAGAAAATACAAGTGACATACCTTACTTTACGATAATGAAAATCTTTCCTTATGGTACAGTCGAGATAAAACATGAGTCACTTGGCACTTTCAAGGTAAATCACACTCGACTCAAATCTTACGTTGATAATAAAATTGTAAGCAGGATAGAAGAGTTCCAACTCTTCAAACCACCGTGAACATACAAGCTCGAGCAGAGTCGAGCTTAGACTATAAATAAGCGCTTCTCGGGAGGCAACTTGAGCACTGACTTAGTAAATTCTTTTATTTAGGATCTCTAATACATCAACTAACCCTTTGAATGCAGGTTTTCAGAGCCATATGGCCATACCCACGGGCGTGCCTTAGGCTGTGTGGCCACTACGAGTAAAGACACGACCGTGTGTAATGGCCGTGTATGAGCAGGGTAAGATTTCCCTAACACACAGGCTTCAACAACTTGCCACGTCTGTGCGATATGGCCGTGGCCAATCCTGTTAATTCAACACAAGCGTGTCAATAAGCCCGTGCCGCAAGGCCGTGGTCGAACCTGACATTTCACATAAGGCTGTGCAACTCAACACGCCCGTGCCAATGAACCATGGGCGAGACTGAGACATTACCACGGGCATAGGACATGCCCGTGCCAACCAGCCGTTGCCGCACCAATAGGAGCACAAAACACATGGGCTAGACCTAAGCCACATGCCCGTGCCCAACGGCCGTGTGCCCAATTCCCTTTTAATTTTATTTTATTTTTATTTTTATTCTCTTCACTTTATATTTTTCCTTTTATTTTATTTTACGCTTCACTTCTTATCGAGTAAGACTTAAATTCCCCACGCAGTTGTGCTTCAAGTTACCTAGGATCATGAACTTCAAGCAGTCATCTCTCCAATCCAGCTTTCACTACTTTCAAAGAATTCATCCAATATTCAGGGAGTTTCATTTCTTTCTCTATCTTATGATATTATGCTTCTATTGCTACTAATGTATCTTTGTACATTGAGGGCAATGTACATCTTAAGTGTGGGGGGGACTTACTTTCAGTCATTATATTATCTTTGAAACCCCTAAAAATTTTTACAACTATTTTGCATTGTTTTCAAATTTTCAAATTCTCACTTTCACTCTTTGCATGAGTATCAATCTCCTATTAGGAATTAATCCTGATTGATTTATGATTTTTATTGATATGTTGAGAATTAAGACATAGGCACTTATGCTTTGATTATTCAAACTTTAAGACATCAGGGAATCAAGCATAATACGTTGAAATTTTTGAGAATTTAAATTTTTACTAGGCTATTTCCCTAATTTTCAGTGTTACCTTGAGATTTGAAATTCGTAGGATTGACATCAAAAAGCCATAATTCTGGTGAGATTTTTGAGCCTTTTGAGCATACATTCTTTCGTGCTCACTTTTATTGTTGCTTTGAGTGAGTCAATACTGATTTGTTATTCTAGAACTTACATTGATTATACATGTCGAGACCACATCATTGATTTGATATATTGATATGATAAAGGCACCTAGGCTTAACCCACTTACTCCATAAAAGCCTACCTTTATAAATTAACCTCTAGTGAACCCCCATTGAGCCTAACAACCCATTCCTTGACTTACCTCTGATATTAACCTATAACTCATTTTTTGTTGAATTCCATTCAATTATTTTGATCCCTATTTTTGTCGAGATTTGAGTTGAAATTATTATCTAGCTTTCTTCTCTTGTTCAATTTATAAAGTTTGTAAACATTCAAAGTATTGTATTTGATTTGTTCTTAAAAAAATGGTATATACAGTTAATTCAATTGTAATTCATATTTCAGTTATAGTTTAATATTTTTTTTACATATTTCTATTATAAGCTATCGAATCTAGAACGATGTCATCATAAGGCTTAGCTCGAGGAATATGTTCTAGTGATAGAGATTTTTCTAGCTAGATGATTTTTCAATTCAATCACAATTCTAACCCTCTTTTTCAGCTTGTGACAACACCTCTAACCAAAGCCCCATTACAACCATTGAAAGACCTTTTGATCGATATGTCATATCAATCTATAGTGGTGGAAATTTGATTTTCTTGCAAGCCTATGGTAATAACTTTTTAGATTGACTAAAGAGTGCTTAATTTTTGAACCCTAAACACTTTGAATGAATAGAGTGAATCTTTAGTAAGGATGTCAACTCTTGTTGATTTCGATTGAAAGGTAATTACTTAGGAGAAGGGAGAAAACCTATGTTTCTGTGACACAATTCTCAACTTGGAGTGTTTGAAACTTTAATGTTCTTCTGGTTGAATTCTTATTGTATGATTACTTGTGGATTGGTCTGAAACATTATTGATAATGATTATAAGTTGAGAAGAATGATTATTAATTGTGAGTTGAGATTTTGCTTGAGGACAAGCAAAGGCTTAAGTGTGGGGGTATTTGATAAGCGATAAATTATACATATTTTTACCCCATGTTTAGCCCAATTTTTGGATGAATTACCCCTTGATTTGTGTAAATCGATGCTCTTAAACCTTTAATTTCATGTTTTATACTCAGGTGAGCATAAGGAAATGAAAAGAATGAGAAACGGGCCGAAAACGGAGAAAATGGGCCAAAGAATGAAGACAACACGGCCTGGAGGCTCGCCACACGGCCATGTCACACGACCGTGCCACCTTGAGCTCGAACACGACCTAACCCCGACTCACACGGCCAGGCCACAGGGCCGTGCCACCTTAATAGGCCCAAGCATGATATGGGCCTTGATCCACATGGGTGTGGCACACGGGCGTGTCCCTGTCGTGAGGAAGTCCAATTTAACTCAGAAAAGGCTACTTAGGGGCTAAGAAAGACATTCTAAAGCTCTACATAAAGACTCTAGGAGGCAACTACAAAGGTGTGCTTGATTCCCCACTAAAGGTGCTATTTTCCCACCAACACAGAGAGTAGAAGCAAGGAATTACTCCAAAAAAAGCCGATTGATCCATCTCAAAAGCTGAATTCTCCTTTAAGACTGAAGATCTCCCTTCAAATTCCTATAGGGGTTTAGGGTTCTTTATGTTTTGTTATCATTATTCTTCTGAGATGTTTTCTTTTATAATTATGAACTAAATCCCCCAAATACTTGAGGAGAATGAAACCTAAGACAGATCTTATTATTATTTTCTCTTGAATTATATGATAAATATTTGATTTGTTCTTAATTGTGTTTTTAACTCCTGAATTGATATTTCTATGATATTGACTTAAGTCAAATGTGCTTATGTAGAGGAGCAAAAGTCCCTGTATAGGCGTAGATCCAACACAGTTAAGTGGAGTTGATTGCAATCTTAGAGATAGGACGACGAAAATCTACCGGATTAGGGTCAAACTTAATAAGAGTGTCCATAGAACGAGTTAAGGCAACACTAGGGTTTTAATTAGAAAGAGATTTCAATTAATCAACCTAGGGTTAGTTGTTTTTACTCTCGAGAGAGATATTAACATAAGTTCAGGATTTCTACGGATCAAGTCAAGTGAATAAATTGTCTAGTTCAAGTGTTGATAACAAGTGAAGGCTAGGTGGATTCTCCCTTGAGTATTGTCCAAATCAATCAGCTTTCCTAAGAGTTTTTCCCCAATTCACTTTTTGTGCAATCTTAGCTTAATCTAATAATTAGTTTAGTATAATAAAAATCCCCTTTTATTTCTAGGTTAAATAATAGAAAGAAAATTAGTACTAGTACTTTTGGTTCCTTTGGGTACGATATCTTGGTCTTGCCATAACTATACTACTATTCGATAGGTGTGTTTGCCTTCTTTCGTGATAATAGTTAGTTTCTGGTGTGATCATTTGTTATAATTTTTATTACTTCATATCACGTATTTCATGAAGTCTAGGTGGATTCTTCCTTGGGTATTGTATTTCTCATCAGTTTTCTTGAAGCTATTTTCCTAATTCGTTCTTGTGCATTCTTAGTTAGTAATTTAGTTAGTTAATTTTAGTTAATACAAAACCACTTTTAATTCTTAGGCTAGATAATAAAGAGGAAGTTAATACTAGTACTTTTAATCCTTGAGGGTTCGACATTCCGGTCTTGCCATAAGCTATACTACTGTTCGATAGGTGTGGTTGCCTTATTGTAAGCCTAGTTAGTTTTGGATGATCATATTACTTACATCAAGTTTTTGGCACTGTTGCTGGGGACTGAAATATTAGGAACACTCAATTTTTATTACTTTATCCATTTTTACTTTATGGCAATTTACTTCTTTGTTTTCAATTTAATTTTTATTTTCTCATGTCCCTGTTACTTGTCTCTCGCAGGTGTCTCTAGTTTATGACTTAAAAAACCATCAGGACCTTTGCTATTTGACAGTGATATCAAAGCATCAGCTCGTAGAAACCAAAGAGAAATAAGGCGAAGTTTACAGTACATAGAGGAAGAGCAAGAAGACGTGACCAACACTACTGAAGAGGTGAAGGCAAATCAGAATAATCCATTACCTCCTGTGGTAGCCACAATTCATGTGAATCAGAATCCTACTCCTTGTACTATGTATGATTATGCTAAGCCTAATTTAGCTAGTACTGAATCGAGTATTGTTAGACCTGCTGTTGCTACAAATAATTTCGAACTAAAACATAACACTATTCAAATGGTTCAACAGTTTGTTCAGTTTGATGGTTTGCAGCACGAGGATCCTAATACACATTTAGTGAACTTTTTCGAATTTTTTGATACTTTCAAAATAAATGGCGTTTCTAATGATGTCATTCGTCTTTGGTTATTTCCCTTTTCTCTAAGGAACAAGGCTAAATAGTGGTTGAAGTCCCAGAGGGTCTATCACTACTTGGGATCAAACGACCGAAAAATTTTACTTAAATATTTTCCGCCGGCTAAAATAGAAAGGTTGAGGAGTGACATTTCTTCTTTTGTGTAGATGGATCTAGAAACACTCTACAATGCATAAGAGAGATACAAGGACTTATTGAGAAGATGCTCTCACCATGGGTTACCTTTATGGCTACAAATTCAAAATTTTCACAATAGTTTGAACCCCTCAACGAGGCAAATGATTGATGTAGCTACCGGTGGAACAATAAATAACAAAACACCTAAGGAGGCTTATAGTTTATAGAGATGTCATTGAATAACTATCAGTGGCAAGTAATGAGGACAAAGCGGACAAAAGCTACCAATGTTTTGAATGTTGATGCGGTCACCGTGCTTTCTAACCAGGTAGAACTTTTGAATAAAAAAATTGATGGTTTGTATGGTTCTATGCAGGTTCATCCAGTGATGCAGTGTGACTCGAGCATAGGTGGTATGAGCAATCCCGAGTACTCCCCCTATGGACATGGCATGAAGAACGAGTAAATGAATTATATGGGTAATAATCTTTGACCTCAAAACAATCCTTACAATAACACTTATAATGCAGGTTGGAGGAATCATCCAATTTTTTCATGGGGAGGTAAAGGGAATCAAGGAAATTAAAGGCCACTACCCCCTCTAGGATTTTAGTAAACCCTTTACCGGCAGGAAAAGAAATCAAACCTTAAAGAGATGTTGGAAAAATTCATATCGGTGTCAGAAACTCATTTTCAGAATACGGAAACAGCACTTAAGAACCAGCAAGCTTCAATTCAAGGACTTGAGAATCAAATTGGTCAACTTGCCAAGATGATATCTGATAGAACACAAGGTAGTCTACCGAGTAATACTGAACCCAATCCTAGGGAGCATGTTAAAGCAGTCACATTAATGAATGGGAAAATGCTAGCTAAACCTAAAAAGAAGTTGCTACAAGAGCTTGACAAGGAGAACGTTAAGGAGGTCGAACCCAAAGAGAATGTCCCACCGGCACTTAAAGAATACAAGCAACCCATCCCATACCCAGCAAAGTGAAAGAAAAACCGTATGGACGCACAATTTGGTAAATTTCTTAAACTTTTTAAACAGTTACATATAAACTTACCTTTTGTTAAAGCTATTTCACAGATGCCCACGTACGTAAAATTTTTGAAGGAGCTTCTAACAAACAAAAGGAAGTTTAAAGATCTGTCCACAGTGGAACTCAACGAGGAATGTTTAGCTATCCTCCAGAATAAACTGCCAACCAAATTGAAAGATCGAGGGAGTTTTACTATTCCTTGTTTAATTGGTAGTTTAAATATTGAAAAGGCATTAACTGATTTAGGTGCCAGTATTAACTTAATGCCTTATAAAATGTTCAAGCAACTAGGTCTTGGGGAACCAAAACCCATTAGGATGAGTATTCAATTAGCTGACAGATCTGTTAAATATCCTAAGGGTATCATTGAAGATGTGCTCATAAAAGTAGATAAATTCATATTCCTTGTTGATTTTGTTGTGCTTGACATGGATGAGAATATTGAGGTACCTTTAATCTTAGGACGTCCATTTTTAGCCACTGCTAGAGCTGTTATTGATGTAGGGGACAATAAATTTATGCTTATTGTGGGTGATGAAGAAATCGTGTTTAAAATTTATGATGCCATGCGATTCTCTAGAGCACAAGATAATTCCTGTTATTTTATTGATTCTATTAACCATTCTGTTCATGGCTCTTTTCAGGAAATCGCTCTTAAAGACACGTTGGAACTGTGTCTCATCCAAAGTGGGGAGGTGGACAAAGTCACCACTGAGATGGAGAAGGTAATAATTGATTTGAACTTTAATGAACCTTCTCCAAGACAAATAGATTATGAGGGTATTAAGATAAATGGTGAACTGAGACAAAAACGCTCTGTTGATGAACCTCCCAAACTGGAACTAAAATAACTATCCAATCACTTGGAATATGCATTTTTTGGGAGATGACTCTACACTGCCAGTGATTATTGCTTCGGACTTGCAACCCAATGAGAAAGAGGAATTACTCCAAGTATTAAAAGAATATGAAAGGGCCATAGCTTGGAAAATTTCTGACATTAAAGGAATCAGTCCCTCTTTTTGCACCCACAAAATTTTAATGGAGGATGAATACAAACCAAGCGTGCAAGCTCAAAGACGACTAAACCCCAACATGAAGGAAGTTGTCAAGGCTGAGGTAATTAAACTTCTAGATGCTGGTGTTATTTATCCTATTTCTGATAGTGCTTAGGTAAGTCTTGTGCAAGTTGTTCCTAAGAAAGGAGGCATAATTGTTTTTGCCAATGAAAAGAACGAATTAATCCCTACAAGAACAGTCACAGGTAGGAGAGTGTGCATTAACTATAGGCAATTGAACGATGCCACCAGAAAAGACCAGTTTCATTTGCTTTTAATTGATCAAATGTTGGAAAGACTGTCAGGCTATATGTACTACTGCTTTTTGGATGGACTCTCTGGCTACTTCCAAATCCTTATAGCTCCTGAAGATTAAGAGAAAACGACATTTACATGTCCTTATGATACGTTTTCTTATCGTAAAATACCTTTCGGATTATGTAATGCTCCTGCCACTTTCCGGCGCTGCATGCTAGCCATCTTTGATGAACTCATGAAAGATATTATGGAGGTATTTATGGATGAATTTTCAGTATTCGGTAACTCTTTCCATCTTTGCCTTAAAAATTTAGAACGAGTTTTAATAAGATGTGAAGAAACGAACCTTGTTCTCAATTGGGAAAAATGCCACTTTATGGTTCGTGAAGGTATTGTGTTAGGCCATAAGATTTCTAGTAAAGGGATAGAGGTTGATAAAGCAAAAATTGAAACCATTGAAAAACTACCTCCCTCTAATTCAGTTAAGGCTATAAGAAGCTTTTTAGGACATGCTTGTTTTTATAGGAGATTTATTAAAGATATTTCTAAAATAGCTAAGCCTTTAATGAAATTACTAGAAAAATATATGCCTTTCAATTTTGATCAGGAATGTTTAGAAGCATTTAGCATTCTCAAAGAAAACTTAACTAATGCTTCGATTTTCATTACACCTGATTGGAATTTACCTTTTGAACTAATGTGTGATGTGAGTGATTTTGCAGTAGGTGCAGTTCTTGGACAACAAACAGACAAGCATTTTCAGCCAATTTATTATGCTAGCAAGACTTTGACAGTCGTACAAGAGAATTACACTACCATAGAAAAAGAATTGCTAGCTGTGGTTTTTGCGTTCGACAAATTTAGACCATATTTGATTTTGTCTAAGGTTGTCATTTATACTGATCATTCTACTCTTTGTTACCTTTTAACTAAATTCGATACGAAACCTCGATTAATAAGATGGATTTTATTATTGCAAGAATTCAACTTAGAGATCCAAGATAAGAAAGAGGCTAAAAATCATACGGTAGATCACCTTTCCAAGCTCGAGAATCCACATCTCAAAGAACTCGACAAAGCCAAAATAAATGACTCGTTTCCTGAAGAACAACTCTTGCTTATATCTAATTCTGAGGTACCTTGGTTTGTAGACATTGCAAATTATTTAGCTGCTAACATAACCCCAAAAGGGTTGACACATCAGCAAAAGAAGCGATTCTTAGCTAATGTCAAAAACTATTTTTTGGAAGGATCCCTTTCATTTTCATATATGTGCAGATCAAGTCATTCAAAGATGTGTTACAAAGTTAGAAGCAGACAAGATCTTGGAACACTGCCATTCAGGACCAACCGGAGGGCATTACAGTAGGACTAAGACAGCTCATAAAACACTTGAATCAGGTTTTTATTGACCCACACGTTCAAGGACGCCAACTGGTATGTTATTTATTATGAAAAATGCCAAAGAACAGGTAATATCTCTAAACGTGATGAAATGCCTCAAACATATATGCTCTCATGTGAAATATTTGATGTATGGGGTATTGATTTCATGGGTCCATTCCCTAGTTCGTTTGGGAATAAATATATCTTAGTAGCAGTTGATTACATGTCAAAATGGGTGGAAGCCCAAGCCTTACCTACTAATGATGCTAGAGTGGTAGTGAGATTTCTTAAAAAGCTCTTCGCTCGATTTGGAACACCTAGGGCGATCATTAGTGATAGAGGTACTCATTTTTGTAATGCTCAGTTTGATAAACTTCTAAAGAAATATGGAGTGCACCACAGAACGGCTATCCCCTACCATCCTCAAACTAGTGGACAAGTCAAAGTAGCCAATAAAGAACATAAATGCATCTTAGAGGAGACGATAGAGTCAAATAGGAAAGACTGGGCAATGAAAGTAGATGATGCTTTATGGGCCTATAGAACTACATTCAAAACTCCCATAGGAACATCTCCTTATAGACTTGTTTATGGGAAAAGTTATCATTTACCATTTGAACTAGAACACAAGGCATTTTGGGCTATCAATTTTCTAAATCTCTATCTTAAACTTATAGGTGAAAAGAGACCAATGCAGTTAAACGAGTTAGATGAGTGGCGAGATAATGCATACAAAAACTCGCGATTATACAAAGAAGCAACAAAGCGACACCACGATGCTCGTTTAAGGCAATCTAAGCAATTTGTAGCCAGTGATCTTGTTTTGTTATACAACTCAAAGCTCAATTTGTTCCCTAGAAAGCTGAAATCAAGATGGTCAGGCACATTCGTAGTTCAAACCATTTTCCCATACGGCACAGTTGAGGTAAGACATCCAAACCACGACACTTTCAAGGTAAACAGTCATCGACTTAAGCTTTATAATGGTGAGGGTTTTAAGAATGATAGAGAGGAGCTTAGGCTCATTGAACCCTCATAAAGGTGCGCGCAAGGAAAGTCGAGCTTACACTCTAAATAAGTGCTTCTCGGGAGGCAACCCAAGTAGTAACGTTATTAATTTTCTTAGTTTTAGTTCATAGCATCTAACAATCACTAATCGAATTATTAAAACGCAGGTTCTCCTAACCACACGACTTGGCCCATAGGTGTGCCTTAAGTCGTGTCCCAACCACGGGGTGGAGCCACGGGCACGTCTTTGGCTGTATGAAAACAGGACCTAATTTTTCCCAAACTTAGGATGCCACACGGGATGCGACTAATCACCACGACCATGTGACATGGGCATGTGAACTCCACGGGAAAAGCCCACGACCGTGCCTCAGACCATGGTAAATCCTGATTTAAACACACGAGCGTGGGAACCAACACACGGGCACGGAAGAAGCGAATAACTCCAAACAAGACCGTGTGATGCGGTCGTGGAAGACACCACGTGTAGGAAACACAGGCGTGGCCACAACCGCGTTAAAACTGGACCTTGAATTTCTAAAATATGCCAACACACAGGATGCGATAGATCCCCACGAGCGTGCCTAGAGACCATGCGTAAACCTGGCAAAAGCACATGAGCATATAAATCAATCACACGCCCGTGCCCATAACCCGTGGATAAAACTGATAAATTAACACAGGTGTGTGGAACGCCTATGCCCATAACCCATGCACGATACTGGCAAACTAACACGGGTGTGTTATAGCCCCCACGGGCGTGAGAGAAATGAATGAAGCTAACCATGGCCGTGCAATATGGCCATGTGGGGCAACACAAGGGCATAGTCTCAAGCCATGTACACAATCCTGGCTAAGAATTCACAAAAAACACGGGCTGAATCTAAGGCACACGAGTGTGGGACACGGCCGTGTGACTCATCATGGAGCCATTACATGACCGTGCCCCTACTTAAACACCAAATCCTCTTTCACTGTTCATCATCTTCCCCAACCCCCATAAACCCTAGCCTCCACTCCTTCACCTAACCACCTATTCCGGCCATTCTAGCCACCCCCTTCCTCCCGACTCCAAACCACCACCCATACAAAGCTCCACCACTACGAACCTCCCCCAACCCCAACCCCTCTCCTCTCCATTTTTCGTTTAGCCCACCCTCCTACATTACTCTCACCATTCCAATCACCCCCTTACACAACCGACCAACACCAGCCCAACCCACCACAGAACCATCCCCTACCAATTCGCACCAACAGATCACCCAGGCCACGCCTTCTCTTCCTGTCCGTCAACACCCTCGCTCTGGCCGCCACTATCCTTTACCGTCGGTCCATTTCTACACTTTTTTTTTACTTCTTCTATTTTGATTAATATTTTTTTATTATAATCTCATGATTTCTTTGTCATTCCTATTATTATTCATATGGCACTATTTTCATTAGTTAGCCAATTTATCATTTTAGTCTTAGGTTCATTTGTTTTTACACTTAGCATTCTGTCTAGTATTTAAATTTTTAATTGAGGCTTATTCCATTTTATTTTCTTTTATTCCACTGATTATTGATAGTTTAGCCAAAGAGTTAGGTTGGTTTGAATTTTTGCACCATTTTAGGATTAAACTATTCAAGACTACTTAGTTTTGGAAATTGTTGACTTTATGTGCCTACTTTATGATTATTATCTTATTACTTAACACAATTTTTGCACTTTCCATGTCAAATACACTATGATGAACACTCAAGGGAAGTCCAAAGTTGTTGTGCCTGCTTTGAAAAAGTGGAAAGGCCTAGGAGCAACTTCATTTAGCGCATCTGCCCAAGTATGCCACCAGTTCCTACAGTTCCCACCAGGTCCCCAGGAGGAACTATTTCAGATCCTTCAGGTGAGACCCCTTGGTATAGGCAGATGCATCGATTGGCCTGCACTAGAGCGGGTCCACCTCGCCGACTCAGTCAGGGCCCTCTTTACTACCAAACCATGAGGGTGTTTCTTCGATATTGTTGAGCCAACATACATGGAGCTCACTTGAGAGCTTTGTTTGACATTCCATCTACAGACGCTCATGTCAGAGTTCAACGATCCAGGTACAATTCAATTTTGCCTCGGCGGATTGGGACGCCAATTGAGTGTCCCAGAGTTTGGAGTCGCTTTGGGACTATATAAAGTGGAATTTATGGATGAAGATGACTTCCTTAAACTCCATCGCCACATTCACTATGCCCCTTCCTCCTGTTGGACGACCCTCGTCCCTGTTTCAGCCACCTATGACCCTAAATTTAGGGCATCCAAATTCAGGGCACCTCGGAGTTAACTTCTACGACTCCCCTTCCATAGAGACGGTCCAAATTTAGAGCAGTTTCGCTTCTTTCCCTTTCTTATGATATTATGCTTTTAATTGTTGTTATCTATCTTTTTACATTAAGGAAAATGTACATCATAAGTGTGGGGAGGGTAATTATACCATTATTAGAAAATCCATGAATTTTACCTTGTTCTCAAATAACTGTCTCATATTACTATTAGAATGAAATTCTGATTGATTTATGATTTTTATTGTATGTTTTGGATTAAATTATAGGTATTTGTGCTTTTATGGTTTAAACTTTAAGTCATTAGAGAATCAAGCATGATAAGTTGATTTTTTGAGAATTAAAAATTTTCTAGGTTGTTTCCCCAAATTTAGGTATTATCTTGAAGTTTGAAATTCATAGGATTGACATCAAAAGCCATAATTTTTGTGAGATCTTGAGCCTTTAGAGCATATATTCTTTCTTGCTCACTTTTATTGTTGCTTATGAGTGTGTCAATATTAATTTGTTATTCTAGAACTTGCTTCAATTATACATGTCGAGACCACACCATTGAGTTGATACACCGAGATGATAAAGGCACCTAGGTTTTAACCCACTCACTCCATAAAAGTCTGCCTTCATAATTAAACCCCCTTGAGCTTAACGAACCATTTGTTGATTTACCCTCAATATTAACCCATAACCCATTATTGTTGAAATCCTTTAATTAATTTGATCCCTATTTTATCGAGATTTGAATTGAATAATTATCTAGCTATGTTCTCCCTTTCAGTTAGTAAAGCTTCATTACTTGGGTTGTTCTTAAAAAAAAACATATACAAAGTTAGTTCAGTTGTTAATTCTAGTGCGCTTGATCTTAAACAGTGTAATTCATGAGGAAAAGCACAAATTTATGATTATTTATTCAGTAATGTAATTTCTCAGTTTTAGTTATTTTTCTAGTTAGGTAATTGTTCACTTCAATCTCGATCCTAACCTTATTTTCAGCTTGTGTCCACACCCCTAACCAAAGCGCCATTGCAACCCTCTAAAAGACCTTTTGATTGGTATATCATTTCAATTCATAGTGGTGGAGATTTGATTTTCATGCAAGCTTATGGTAATAACTTTTCATGTTGACTATTGAGTGCTTAATTGTTGAACCTTAAACACCTCGAGTGATTTGAGTGAATCTTTAGTGAGAATGTTAACTCTGTGAGATTTTAAATCAAAGGTGATTACTTAGATAAGGGGAGATACCTATGTTTGCGTTATAAAATACTCAACTTGGATTATTTTAAACTTTGATGTTCTTTTAGTTGAATTCTCAATGTATGATCACTTGTGGATTATTTTGAAACATTATTGATAGGAATTATAATTTGAGAAGAATAAATTTTAATGGTGAGTTGAGGATTTTGCTTGAGGACAAGCAAATGCTTAAGTGTAGGGATTTGATAAACCATAAAATATACATATTTTTATCCCATGCTTGGCACATTTATGGATGATTTATCATTAGATTTATGGAAATTGATGCTCTTAATCCTTTAATTTCATGTTTTATACTTAGGTGAGCATAAGGAAGTAAAGAGAGCAAGAAACGGGCCAAAAATGGACAAAATGGGCTGAAATCAGCCTTCAACACGGCCTAGACATCTTCACACGGGTAAACCACACGCCCGTGTGTGACACACAGAATTGCATATGGCCTGAGCAGCCTTACATGGGCGTGTCCCTGACGAGACCTGTTTTAATTTTACTCGAAAAAAGGTAATTTTGGGCTAAGAGAGATATTCCAAAGTCTATAAAAACACCTAAGGGGAGGAACAAAAGACACACAGAGAGTAGAAAGCAGAAAGTCACTCAAGGAACACCGTTGAAGCCATCTCAAAAGCAGGATCATCATCAAGACTGAAGATCTCCCTTCAATTTCTCCTTCGAAGTTTTTGGGTTTTCTTATGTTTTGTTGTTTTCCAATTTCTAAAATGTTTTTCTGTACAATCATGAACTAAACCCCTTAGGTACATGAATAGGATGAAACCTACGATAGATCTTATTACATTCTGAACTATATGATAAATATTTGATTTGTTCTTAATTATGTGTTCTTAATTCTTGTTTTAATATTCTAAGATATTGATTCAAGTGTTGATGTGCTTATCTAGTGGAGCAAAAGTCCCTGTTTAGGAGTAGATTCAACATAATTAAGCAGAGTTGATTGCAACCCTAGAGATAGGGCGACATAAATCTGACGAATTAGAGTCAAATCTAATAGGGGAATCCAATGATCTAATTAATGTGACAATAGGGGTTTTGATTAGAAAGAGATTTCAATTAATCAACTTAGAGTCAGTTGTTTTTAGTCTCGAGAGAGATAATTACATAAATTAAGGATTCCTACAGATCAAGTCAAGTGAATAAATCATCTAATTCAGAATCAAGTAATAAGTGAAGTCTAGGTGGATTCTTGGGTATTGTCTTTCTCATCAGTTTTCTTGAAGCTATTTTCCCAATTTGCTCTTGTGCATTCTTAGTTAGTAATTTAGTTAGTTAATTTTAGTTAATACAAAACCACTTTTAATTCTTAGGCTAGATAATAAAGAGGAACTTAATACTAATACTTTTAGTCCTTGAGGGTTCGACATTCCGATCTTGCCATAAGCTATACTACTGTTCGATAGGTGTGCTTGCCTTATCGTGAGCCTAGTTAGTTTTGGACGATCATATTACTCACATCAGTGGCTGCCTTGTATCACACACACACACACAAACACACACACACACATATATATATATATGTTTTCTCCAGTTAATGAAATAGAGTTTTTTTTTGGGAGATCAAATTTAGTTTTCCTCCTGTTCAAATTTTAGCATCTGCTTTCTTTTCTTCTTCGTTGTTTGCTAAAAATCCAACATATGTTATCCGAACTACATATGTATATGGCATGCTGCTTATTCAAGTATTAAACTTTAACTTTACTTCATCCGGGTTACTTGTTTCTATTTTCTTCCTTTGCTATGAAAAACCCCAATATAGACCCTCAAGCCCTTCTTCGAAGTCTTGAAAGCAATACTCTGATAATTTTAGTTCATTCTGAACTTTCTCGATTTGCATGAGGTCAGTTTTGCTTGTTACAAGGGACAGCAGTGAAGCTTCAGCATTTGCCATTTCATTGATATGCTGTTCTCCTTTGCTGTTGGCTCTTTTTGTGTACAAAAGCTTTGAGACTAACAACCAGGGACTCGTATGTGATTCTTTCTAGACCCTAAAAGTAAATGACAACAACGATTCTAGCATGCTAAGATTGACTGCTTGCACCTCCCTTAAGACGCTAACCATGGCACAGGTCTTGTTCAAAGTGGTGCTTTCCTTGTGCTTCAAATTCTTCAAGGCCTTCAAGATTGCCCTTGTAGCTGCCTTCTTAGAGCTCAAGTATTTTCTAACCTCATTAGCGGAGCCTTTTGTAGCACCTCTCTTTCGGCGCAAGATAGATTAAAGTTCTACGGTGCGTTCCTTTACTTGCAATAAGGCATCCTTGGCAGTGGTGAATACATCTAAAAGCCCAAGAGATCCATTCAACAGCTCATCAACATATTCCCCTTGCTGCTCATGGGATAAGATTTATTGAGTCAGGGGTAGCAGAAGCAGTTTCTCAATGCAATCATGTAAATCTTGAAATCTACCAAGTTTTTGGTTTAAGGACGACGATGTAGATGCCGACTCATATGATGCCAATCTACTCAAATGCTCATCAACCTCGGAAATAAGAGGGTGGGCTCGAGAGGGAAAGCTATTGGAATGAGTGTGGTAACCAGTGATAGCCATTATTTCTTCTGGAAATAAAAACTTGGAAATTGTGATATGAATTCAATTTTCCTTCTTCCCTTCATCTACCAAATATATATATATATATGCATATATTGTGTGAAAGAGGAGACATGAAGAATCTCACCCTTCCAAATTGAAGTCATGAGGTAACATGAACTTGGTAAATCTGAACTACTATGTCAGCATGCTTGAGCGATGTCTCCCTCCTAACATGCTCCACAACTCATAACATGATTCTTTTAATTAGTGTATCTTAATTCCTGATATAATAAAACTATACTATATAATGGGGTTATGCACGAGCGGCTTTAAGCTTGCTTCAACTGACAGTGGCTACTTGTCTATTATTTGGAGACGAGACTAATTTATGTAACTATTATTGTTTAATCATTTCCATCAACATCGACTTGAACATGTGCATGCAATTAACATGGTTGAGTTTATTAATTTCTTGTCGTGCAGGAGGCAGGCAAGATCTGCAATCTCAACCTGTACATAGTTTGCAACTTATAGAAAAATGGGTGGAGTTTAATGATCAATGCAGGATGACTAAGCTGTGAGCATAACTGAGAGACAGTTTCGTTAAATAATGGACCTTTTAAACACAAAATTAAATACAGATTAACAAAAATCAAAATAATTAGAGTAATAATGGTAAGGGGTAGGACAAGATCCATTTTCGTATCCTTTGCTCCCTTTTCTCCTCACAGAACCGAAGAAACTATTCTGATTGACAGACTATGATTTATTTTCTTAAAGCGTGTGAGATATGTATGTATCTACCAGGTCATAGTCAAAGTAATCAAATTGTTAAAACTTATCAAAACAGGAATCCTGACAGCTCATGCATTCATAGCAGAATCGCATCAAATCTGGAATTTGGGTTTGGAGTTGGAATTCCAGTATCTATAATTCTCGTAAAAAGAAAAGTTCAACTTGCAAGTTTAGACATTGGTGGACAAGATAAGAAAAGAGAGAAAGTTGATGGAAAGAAGACTGTATAATTTTTTGTTTTAACAATAGTTGTATACATGTAAGTTATAATTATGTACAAGTTTACAATGCCAAGATTTCAACAGTTGACAATGTTTAGAACAGTGACTCTAGCTTTGATCAAACGCCTGAAGAAGCTTTCAAGACCTTCTTCAAGGTCTTGGATGCACAACTCTGAGTTTTGGAGCTCATTTTGCACATTCTCAACATGCTTCACGTTTCCAGATTTAATGAAGGAACGCAATGCAGCTTCAGCATTCGCGATTTCATTTGTTTTCTCTTCTTCTTCCTCGCACCTTACTCTTTTCTGGTGCATTAACTTTGAAACTAGTGACCACCGGCTCGATGCCTCTGGCCCTGAAATAAAGGACAACAAGGATTGTAACACGCCCATTGTGGCTGCTACTACTTGTTTTAAGGTGTTAATCACGGCTCCCGTATCACCGTCTTCGCTCATAAGTTTATTGTCCATATGCTTCAAGTTCTTGAAGGCCTTGCTTATTGCCTTTCTCACTTCCTTCTTGGAGGTTAAGTATTTTCTAACCTCATCACCAAGCCCTTCAACTCCTCCTCGTCTTCGGCGCAAAACCGATTGGAGTTCTTGAGTGCATTCCTTGGTTCGCAACAAGGCGTCTTTAGCGGTTCCGCATACATCCAGGAGCACGAGAGATGCATCCAAAAGTTGTTCAACCGATTTCCTTTGCTGCTCTTGAGCTAGAGCTTGTTGAGTGAGGGGCAACTGAAGCAACATATCCACATAGTCGTACAAATCTTGAAGACAGGTCAGTTCATGTCCTATGGATGACGAAGATGTAGAGGCCGATTGAGATGCCCTCAATCGGTTCAGATTTTCATCAATTTGTGAAGTGATGGGGTGTTGCCTTGAAGGCAAGCTGTTTGAGCGAGCATGGAAAGAAGGTTGGACATTCAAAGGAGAGGCAACCATTTTCTTTGTTTTAGAGAAGAAAGAAGGGCTTGCAATTGCAATTGTTTGTTTCAACTCACTCTACCTATTTGCTATCTTCCCATTGTCATCTGCTGAATATATATATTACAGGCAGAGGGTGGACAAGAGGAATCTCATCCTCTTTAAATATCAATTACAAGTAACATGAACTTGATTTGGATCTACAAAAATGTTCATGTGTTGTCTCCTTTCCACCGTCAAAACAACTCATTACCCTTTAGCAAATACAATCAAAACTTATCTTCAATAGCATGATAATAATATAAAAATATACAAACACAAACGATGGGGC
Source organism: Gossypium stocksii (assembly GCA_020496765.1). Taxonomy (NCBI): domain Eukaryota; kingdom Viridiplantae; phylum Streptophyta; class Magnoliopsida; order Malvales; family Malvaceae; genus Gossypium; species Gossypium stocksii. The sequence goes on from CM035621.1 coordinate 105,488,205, forward strand.
TGAAAAAGTTTATAGGCAATGGCCATTTGCTCTTCTGTTCTTCCCTTATATTAATGCCTCATTGCTTTCAACTTGTCTGCTGGTTATCACCTTATGTTTGGCAAAAAGGAGGCAAGATCCGCATGCTTGACTTGTATACTATAATTTTTAGCAGGAAAGCATTTCTTGAAGATTCGATTGTCCCTTAACTAAAACAATTTTCCATGATGCAGCTCGTGTATGATCTGAATCAACCATGTGAATGTCAATTGAATTTTTTATTAGTGTCTAATAATGTGTTTGTGGATTGAGACGGTAGGATTCTTGACATTGAAGAAGATGATTCAGGGATAGTCAAGAAGAGTTCAATTTTGAAGACTTATTTCTCTATTTTTATTTATGTTTTAATTGATAGATTGAGTCAGCTTTGTCCAAATCTGGTTTAACAACCTTCCCTCAATTGAAACATCAAAGAAACATTTGAATTTATGGCATAAAAAGTCGAAAGTTAGAAAATCTGTCTTGCTAAGTTCGTGTTTAAAACAGAATGGAGCTTAATCCAAACAAATGGGAAAAAGAGGTGCAGATAAATGCTAGAAAATGATATTGTAGTATCAAAACTGCATGTTGTTGCAGTATATGTGTGTATATATATATATATGTATATCTCATGTCTGTACAAGATTGGTGTTTACAAAATTTTCTAACGATTGAATGCGTTAAGAAAAGAGACCCTAGCTTTGATCATACACTTGAAGAGGCACTCAAGTCCATCTTCAAGCTCTTGAACGCAAAGCTCCAACTTTTTTAGCTGTCTTGGCATCTCAACATTCTTAGATTTGCTCATCTTCTGACTCATTACTAATCTTAAAGTAGCATTGTTGGGTTTTGAACAATTAACCCGGAGAAAGTATGAAGTCCAGTCAAGAACTTGAACAACAACGTAATAAACCCGAATAAAGTATGACTTAAGTTTAAAATTCAAGTCTGGAGGTTTTTTGAGCAAACGAACAGAATCAGGCTTGAACTATGAAAGCAAAAATTGAGAGAGTATTTTTCTTGAATGATTTCTATTGAAATTCATTGATTAAAAAGATGGCATACTGCCAATACATATACCAGTCATAAAGCTGGTCAGCTTTAACATATTTACTATTTTTAGCTTGAACCGCTTGCACATTGCAACTTGGAAATCACAACTTGCACAATTAGGTAAGCTGATCTATCAATCTTATCAGCACTGAATGCATTAAATACATTACCTACTTAGTTCTAATTTAACTAAGTTACAAAATATTACTTAAACTAACAAAATGAAACTGAAATTGAACAGTAACATCAACTTCAGTAGCTGCATGTATTTCATCTGAAAAATACTACAGCAGCTTGATCTTCATACAACTGTACATACTTAATCCAGATTTATTACAACATTGTCTACTCCTTGGCTGCTTCATGTGCTACATGCAGGCCAACTTCAACACTCTTCCTTGGCTTGCATGCTACATGCTCCCATTTTTGCTCTTAAATCTTGAAATCTTGACACACTAAAAGGCTTAGTTAAAATATCAGCAAGTTGCTCTTTTGAACTGCAATGAAACAACTCCACCTCTTGAGCTTGCTCCATTTCTCTTACAACATGAAATTTAATGTTGAAGTGCTTTGTCTTTCCATGAAAGACTGGATTTTTTTTTATAATTGCAACAGCAGATTGATTGTCACACATTATCTCTGTTGCTTCCCTTTGGTGAAAATTTAGATCAGCCAAGATTTTTCTTAGCCAAATGGCTTGGTTGATAGCTCCTACAGCAGCTACATATTCTACCTCTACTATTGATTGAGCAACAACAAATTGCTTCCAGCTACAAATGGTCAAACCAAGTGTAAATGCGTGCCCTGAAGTACTCTTCATGTCATCCATCGAGCTAGCTTAATCACTATCAGTATAGCCAACCAATTTCAAGCTTTCAGCCTTGCTAAATAGCATTCCATAGCTCAGTGTACCTTTGATGTACCTGAGCACCCTTTTACAGCTCGAAAGTGCTTCTCATTGTAGCAATGCATAAATCTTAATAGTAAACTTACAGCAAACATAATATCTGGTCTAGTGGTTATCAAATACAGCAAGCATCCCACTAGACTCCTATAGGTTGACTCACATACCTTTTCAAAAACACATTGGCTCGACAAATTCTCTCAAACAACAACTGGTGTACTTGTTGCTTTACAATTTTGCATGGAGAATTTGGTCAGGATTTTTGAGGCAAAAGCCTTCTGATTTAGAAAGATTCTATGCTGAGTTTATGACACTGCCATGCCAAGGAAGTAAGCCATTTCTCCCAAATCAGACATTTCAAATATTTGTTGCATTTTGGCTTTAAAATCAGCCAAGATTGCTTGGTCTCCTCTTGTCACCAGTAAATCATCCACATATAGAGACACTATAAGTTGTGTTTCAGTACCTTTCTTTTTGACGTACAGAATTGGTTCACTGCTGCTTCTTTCAAAGCCTAGGCTAGCTAGGTAGCCATCGATCCTGTTGTACCAGGCTCTTAGAGCCTGTTTCAAGCCATACAAGGCTTTCTTTAGTTTGTACACCTTGTCTTCTTCACCAACAATTTTGAAGCCTTCAGGCTGCTCAACATATATTTCTTCTTCAAGAAAACCATTGAGAAAGGCTGACTTCACATAGAGCTGATGGATTTTCCATTGCATTTTTGCTACTAAGGCAACTAACAACCTTATGGTATCAAGCCTAGCCACTGGTGCAAAGGTTTCAAAGTAGTCAATGCCATACCCCTTTTACGACCACCTTTGCTTTCAATTTTTTCAAGCTTCCATCAGCATTGTGCTTGGCTCTAAGCACCCACTTCGCTCTAATAACTTTTCTATTGAGTGGTCTTTTAACTAGCTGTTAGGTCTGATTCTTCTCAATCATACTGATTTCATCAGCCATTGCCTGTTTCCAGCCTTGATATGCTTCAGCCTCTTCAAAGCTGCTTGGGTCAACAGTAGCCACTTGAGCTCTTTCATAAATCTCAGCCAATGGTCTAGTGCCCCTGACTGGTTCATTATCAATGTCCATTTCAGGACCATTTTAATCAGCTTTAGCTTGATCTGTTGCAAGATCTTCAGAGACTGCCTCTGGTTCATTCTTGTCCCAATTCCAGCTTGAATTCTCATTCAACACCACATCTCTACTTACAAGCACTTTGTTTGTTGAAGGATCCAAGATCCTATAACCCTTCTTGACTGTGCTGTAGCCTACCAGAATACCTGCTTGAGCATTTTTATCCAGCTTGCCTCTTTTCACAGCTGGAACTTGTGCATAACATATGCATCCAAAGACATTTAGGTGAGCTAATGATGGCTTGAACCCGAACTAGGCCTCAAATGGAGTTTTCTGAGCCAAAGCCTTAGTTGGGAGCCTATTTTGGATGTAGACAGCAGTGTTAACTGCCTCAACCCACAAGGTTTTGGGCAAATTCTTCTCAAACAACAAGCATCTGGCCATATCTATCAAACTTCTATTATTCCTTTCACTTACACCATTCTGTTGAGGTGTGTAAGTGTTGGTGAGCTGGTGCTTGCTTCCTGCTTCATCACATAAGCTATGTAACCCAGATGAAGTATACTCAGTCCCATTATCAGACCTCAACGTCTTCAATTTGCAACCTATTTTAGTTTCTGCTGCAGCCTTAAACTTTGAGAAAATTGAGGATACCTCATACTTATTCCAGATGAAGTAGACCCAGCAATGCCTTGAGTAATCATTAATGAATAAGATCAAATACCTGCTACCATTTAGAGATTGAGTTTTCATTAGACCACACACATCAGTGTGTTTGAAGGAAATGGTAGTCTAGCTTGTTTTCCTAGCTGACATACTTCACGAACTTCTTCTTTTTCAACTGAGTAAGTGAAGTTTTCAACCAAATCTTCTTTGGTTAGCTGAGCCATTGAGTTGTAGTTGACATGGCCAAGTCTTTTGTACCCTAGCTTAGATTCATCTTCAACGGCTGTATACGCACTATCTGAGTCCTTACTTTAGTCCATAACAAAGCTTTTGTCAGCCATGGTCACTAACATGAGCTTGGATCCATTTGGGTTGTAACCCCCTAATTTTCGAGATTTTTTAGGTTTTTTGCAATTTTGGGGTGAACATGAAATTTTATTGTTTGGTTATGTAAATTATGTTTTGAGTGTATTAGGGGCCTTTAGAAAGCCCAAGCCTAAGTTAAAACCCGGAAGAAATATCGAATTTTGGGATTTAAAAAGAATGGGTCTTGGTTATGTGGGCTTTTAAGAAAAAGTGAGGAAAATAAGACACAAGTGAGCCCTTGGTAAAGTGGCAATCTAGCGCCACTTAAAGCCTAAGAAAGTGGCATAAGTGGCGTGTGGGTGTGGGCAAGGGCCAGGGTTCAAGTCTCAAGGTAAGCAGGTTGTATTTTATTTTTGTTGCTCATGTAAGGTAAGTGTTGGAATCCAAAGTAAATTCTGAAGAAAAGAGTTTGAAGTGTTTAGGGGATTGAGTTAAGGAGGGATAAGGGGAGAAATTTTAGGAGTTTGAATGGGAGAGTATGTTGGCCGATTGGGAGGGTGGAAGTACATAGTCGGCTAAGACTTTTGGGAGGGATTGTTTTCGGTAATTGGGGGTGTTAAGTGCCGATTTATCCTAAGTAGCTAGCCTTAGGGATTTTGTCAAGTGAGACATTTTTCTTCTGCCGATTAGGTAGTAGCCCTACCTCTCTTTTCTTTTCTTCCATATGTTCTAAAAGTCGAAAATAAGACCTACAAACCTCTTTTTGTGCCGTTTAACCCAAAGAGCCAAACCCTCCATCACTTCTTATCTCAAAACTAAAGCAACCATCCCTGTTCTCACTTTCTTCATCTTATCATTTCTCTCTTCTCCTCTCTTCTTTTCTTTCCTTCTTTTCTTTTCTACTTTCTTCTCAAAGCCTTCTGTCGACTACCATAAAAAGCTGAAATTGAATCCACCCTTGTCGATTTTCTTTTTAATCAAAACTTCATCTTCTGTTATTTTTTCCAAAACCAAATCTTACCACTGTCTCTAGTGATCTCCTCTCAAACCTGAAAGATTCAATCTAGTGGCCAATTTTTTCTTGGCCGACTACTTCAAAAGCCAAAATCCTAAAGCACATATTACCTCCTAGTGTCATTTCGTGTAAGGAGTCAAAACCTTCATATTCGTAGTAAATCAGGAAGTGAATCTGTAGATCAGGGGAATCCATTATCGTGGTAAGTAATCGAAACTCCTTCTCATGCGTTATCGTTGTATTTAAGAAAAGTCGAAAGTCCCTAAACGCTTTAGGGAGGCTGTCGACTAAGGTAAAGAGTAATGCTAGTTCATCTAATCGGTTGTTTGTGTATTTGTTGCAAAAGGGACGACCTAGCAAGGAGCGTAGGAGGCTTGGATCATTGGAACGACTAGATCTAGATCTAGTCACTATTTTCGACAAAGGTAAGAACTCAAGTGATTAAGGGGTGATTGCCGATTGTATATGGACTAAGGTGATGATAATTTCGGTTCGATGTTAGATTAACTATATGGTTTCGAATGATTGTAGGAAAAGTCATGAGGGGAAGTCTGGTCGTAGTAATCGCAAATCAGGTGTGTAAACGAACACCCTCAGTAGACTAAATCGGCAAAAGCTGAAAAGCCGAAATGCCAAAGTTCTGGCATTTCGTGGGCTTACGAGCGTGCGAGCGCTTGTGGGTTGGTTAGAAGTTGTAAGATCTATGATCGCAATTGGTAAACTTGGTAAGTACACGATTTCGTGTACCTCGGTAAATTTGGTCCTCGAGGGGTTGAATTTGGGCCCAATGGGCTTACGGGCCCATTTGGCTAAAAACGAGCGATAAGTGGGTTCTGGCAATCTGTAGGTTAAAACTAATAAAATCACTGAGAAAATTGGGCTAAGTGGGCTAAAATAGCTAGTAAGCACTCTAGGGCCCATTAGGGGTTTTTGGGCCCGATAGCTTTAAAGTGGGTAAATGGGCTAGATAAACTCTTAGGGTGAAAAATTGGACTATTAGTAACTGAAATGTGCACAAAACCCTAAAAACGGGTAAAATTACTAAAATACCCCTTAAGGGTGGAAAATTACTATTTTACCCCTCGGTGCAAAATGACCATTATACCCCTAAGGTTAATCTTGACTGAAATGAATGCTATACTTTATCTGTTTCACTATATGCCATGACATGTTTAACTATTGTATGGGATTGGGTTTATTGATGGAGGAAGTGCTAAGTGGCAATGCCACGTTTACTAAAAGGGGCTTTGCCTCGTTTTATTGAAAGGGGCTATGCCTCATTTTTCTGTTATTGGCTTGGCCACGTTATCTGATTATGTAGCTATGCTACGACTGTGGTGTGTAGGGCTGGGTGGGTTGAGTTATTCCCCACATGGTGTATAGGGCTGGTACAGGTGGTGTGTAGGGCCTGACATAGGCTGCATTATTTCTGATCTATTACTGTAATGGGCCTATGGGCCGCACTGTTCACTGAATAAGGCTTCGGCCCAGTTAAACTGTATCTGAATAGGGCTAAGGCCCAGTTAACTAATTACTGGATAGGGCTTTGGCCCAATTGTTACTGAAACTGGATAGGGCTTAAGCCTAATAAGCTTGAGTTGATTTGGGTTCTGGATGGGCTTTCTTTACACACTGAGTTTCCAAACTCACCCCCTTCCTCTCATCTACGCAAGTGAGCCCTAGACTGGTGGACTTGGAGTTGGAGGGATTCAGAGTGGCCACGTGGACTGCACATGATAGGTTTATAATTAAGTCTTTCTACTTTCATATTTATTTTAAATTATTCTTCATTCTGGTTTGGGGTTTGTAATAAGGCCGTTTTAAGTATTTTAATTTGGGTTTTTAATTCTTTAGTTATAATTTGTTTTAAATGGTTTGAGTATGGCTGGGCGAGTTTTTCTTAAAACTAATCAATGTTTTCAAAACAAAACACTCGTAATAAATGGATAACAAAATGACGAACAAGATCTCGTAAAAATCAATTTAAAACTGGTAGTGGATAGAATAAACCCAACCTAAACCTGGATTTTCTTCCCAAACTATCAGAATGGTTTTGCAAAACTCACCTAATCGTAATAACTAAGGAACATGGTTAATCTGTTGTTGATGTGACACACCAGACTTGGCCGTAAAGTCTGGGCCGGGTTTAGGGTGTTACATTTAGTGGTATCAGAGCCTGGTTGCAACAACTTTGCTGTGGATCGGGTCTAAAAAGTTTTTGTAAAATTTTAAAGAAAACAAGGCCCAAGAAGGGTATTTTGAAATTGGTTTTGGGAAATCTTTAAGAAAACCCTTTTGAAAGTTATTTTTCAAGATATACTTTAAAAGTTTGAGATTTGAGTGGGCTTTCTTAAATCTGGTTTCTGAAGAGTGGCACACTAAATTCCCGGCACCAAGTCTGTAAGTATTCCTCTCTTATACTGTGCTGTACTGAAATGTTACTGTAGATAAAACTAAGACCCTACTATGATACTGTAGATAGGGTAGTACTGAAACTATAGAGACTGAGACTGTAAGGAAACTAAACCCTAGAAGACTGAGACTGTAGCTAAGCTACGATTTTGCGAAAACAAACTTTAAAATTTTATCTGTACATAAGACATTTTGTAATAAACACTGAAATATTAAACTAATGTCAGAAAATTCATAATCAGATAAGTCGATATGAGTACAAGGGCAGCTCGTGGACGAGGCCGTGGACGTGGCCGGGGTTGTGTGTAAGCTGGGTCTTCATCTTCGGAACACCTGTCAGCTGAGGAGGCACGACCGTCGCCGGTAGCTGAGAATGGGCCATATGATCGGGCTGCAGGGGACGACGCCTTGTTCCAGGCAATGGTAAGGGTTCTAGAGAGGGTTGCTAGAGCTAATGTTGGGTCTGTGAATAGGGGATCCATTTCTAAGCGACTCCGGGCTAACGGAGCGGAGGTATTCAGGGGCATATCTCGAGTTGCCCCAAATGTGGCTAAGTATTGGCTGGAAGCTATGGAATGGAGAATGGACGACCTGGATTACTCAGTAGAGCAAAAGCTGAAAGGAGTAGTGTCTCTGCTCTGCGACGAAGCATATCAGTGGTGGATCACTGTGAAGGAGAGTACCCCAGCTGAGCGAGTAACCTGGGAACTATTTAAGACGGCTTTCAAGAGAAAGTACGTCGGAACAAGCTATGTGGATGCTCGTAAGAAAGAATTCCTGAACCTGACCTGGGGCAATAAGTCTGTTGCTGAATATGAGGCAGAGTTTCTGAGATTGAGCCGAAATGTCAGCGGTATAGTTGCTACTAAGTATGAACGTAGCATTTGACTTAAGGATGGCCACAGGGATGAATTTAGGGTGCTGATAGCTCCGCAGATGGAGCGTGACTTTGCTACATTGGTGGAAAAGGCTAAGATAGTTGAGGAGGTGAAGCGAACTGAAAGGCAGAACTGTGAAAAGGACCGAAACCAATTTCAGGAGGGATTCTAGACCCTCTGGTGCTGCAAATAGGAATGTCAAACGAGCTAGAGTAGACGAACCGATCTGAGCGGTTTTGGTGAATATAGTTAGATCGTAAACTTGTGGGGACTGTGGTATAGTGCGTATGGGAGAATACTGGAAGCAGACTGGGGCATGTCTCCGGTGTGGGTCCAAGGAGCATAAGGTCAAGGAATATCCTCGGAGGCTAGCTCAAACACAAGTTGCTGAACAAAGGGTTGCTCAACCGGTACCAGGCGGACCACAACCGCCGAGAAGCCGTGGTCAAGGTAGGGGTGGCAACGAAAATGGTCGTGGACATGGAGCACCTGGTAGGGGTGCTGGAAATACAGAGGCTCGTCAGCCAGCATTGGTGTATGCTGCTCGTCGCCGAGAGGAGGGTGACGCACCTGACGTTATAACTGGTATGTTTTTTATCTCTAGCATGCCATACACTGCTTTGATAGATGTGGGTTCTACTCATTCGTACGTTGTATATGATATTTTTGGGTCGTTGGGTGTGCACTCTGAGGAAACTGTGAGTGGGGTAACTGTAATAAGTCCACTGGGCCACTCGGTAGGGTAGACAAACTCTTTAGGGTGGTGCCTTTAGAGACTCAAGGTAGGATTTTCTCTGGAGACTTAATGGAGCTACAGTTCGGAGAATTCGATCTTATCTTAGGGATGGAGTGGCTTGTTAAGCATAAGGTGACTTTAGACTGTGCTGCTAAACAAACAGTGTTAAGGACTACTGAGGATGAGGAGGTGATGGTTATAGGGGAGCGAAGGGATTATTTGTCTAATGTGGTCTCGGTTTTGAGGGCTGAGAAGCTGATTCGCAAGGGTTGCGAAGCATATTTGGCTTTTGTAAGTCAAACAGAGACTGAGAGTTTGACTGTGGAGAAAGTTAGAACTGTTAAAGAATTCCAAGATATTTTTCCTGAGGAGCTTCTTGGATTACCTTCGAATCGTGAAGTCAAATTTGGAATCGACTTGCTGCCTGGAACGGCTCCAGTGTCCATCGCACCTTATAGGATGGCACCGAAGGAGTTAGTAGAACTGAAAGCACAAATCCAAGAGTTGCTGGATAGAGGATTTATTAGACTGACTGTCTCTCCATGGGGAGCACCAGTACTGTTTGTGAAAAAGAAGGATGGGACGATGCGTATGTGCATCGATTATCACTAGTTAAACAAACTGACAATAAAGAATAAGTACCATCTGCTTAGGATCGACGATCTGTTTGACCAGCTTAGAGGAGCTTCAGTATTTTCCAAGATCGATCTTCGGTCTGGATACCATCAGTTAAGGGTAAAAGAGGTGGATATTCATAAGACATCATTCAGAACTCAGTATGGTCATTACGAGTTTCTGGTTATGCCATTTGGACTGACGAATGCACCTGCGACTTTCATGGATCTGATGAATCGAGTATTCCAACCATATTTGGATCAACTCGTAGTCATCTTCATCGACGATATTCTAGTGTATTCGAAAACGGAGGAGAAACATGATGAGCATCTCCGTATTGTTCTGCAAGAGCTAAGAGAGAAGCAACTCTATGCAAAATTCAGTAAGTGTGAATTCTAGTTGCGAGAAGTGACTTTTCTAGGTCACATTGTTTCTGTTGAGGGGATTAGAGTGGATTCTCAAAAATTGAGGCGGTTCTGGATTGGAAGCTGCCAAGGTCGGTATCAAAAATTCAGAGTTTTTTGAGTCTAGTAGGATATTACAGAAGGTTTGTAAAAGGATTCTCTTTGATTGCTGCACCGTTAACGAAACTCCTGAGGAAATGAGTATCTTTTGTATGGACTGAGAAACAGCAAGAAGCTTTTGATAAGTTGAAGAAGGTATTGATTGAGGCGCCAGTGTTGATTTAGCCGGAGTCTAGAAAGGATTTCACCGTGTACAGTGATGCGTCACATGTGGGGTTAGGCTGTGTACTAATACAAGAGGGTAAGGTGGTCACTTATGATTTGCGACAGCTTAAGCCTCACGAAGCAAATTACCCTACGTATGATCTGGAGTTGGCAGCGGTGATCTTTGCATTAAAGATCTGGAGACACTATCTGTATGGGGAAAAGTGTATTATGTACACGGATCATAAGAGTCTCAAGTATTTGTTGACTCAGAAGGAGTTAAACCTTAGGCAACGAAGATGGGTAGAGTTGCTTAAGGATTACGACTATTCAATTGAGTATCACCCAGGCAAGGGAAATGTGGTAGCTGATGCACTAAGCCGAAGGGCTGTAACTGAGTTGAGAGCAGTGTTTGCTTGTCTGAGTCTTTATGACGATGGAAGCTTGTTAGCAGAGTTACAAGTGAGACCAACTTGGACTGAGCAGATTAAAGAGAAGCAGTTAAAGGATAAGTCATTAGTTCCTCGATTTCAGCAAGTTGAGAACAATGAGAATTCTAATTTTGGATTAAATAGTAAGGAGTTCTGTGCTTTCAAGGAAGAGTTTGTATTTCGAAGGACTCTGACTTGAGGCAGTCAATTCTAAAAGAGGCTCATAGTGGACCTTGTGCCATGCATCCTAGAGGGAATAAGTTATATTGAGACTTGCGAGAGTTGTACTGGTGGCCTTCGAATTTGTGGGGAAATGTCTAACATGCCAGCAAGTAAAGGCTGAGCACCAACTGCCTTCTGGACTGCTGCAGCCAGTGAAGATTCCACTTTGGAAGTGGGAAAGGGTAACCATGGATTTTGTGAGTGGGCTACCTTTGACACCCTCCAAGAAAGACTCGGTATGGGTAGTTGTGGATAGGTTAACGAAATCTGCCCATTTTATACCTGTCCAGACCGATTACTTACTTTAGAAGTTGGCTAAGTTGTATGTGGCGGAGATAGTGCGACTGCATGGGGTGCCAGTTTTGATTATTTTTTATCGAGATCCTAGGTTTACATCTCGATTCTAGCTGAAGTTGCATGAGGCATTGGGTACGCGATTGGATTTCAGCACTGCTTTTCACCCTTAGACTGATGGACAGCCGAAAAGGGTTATTCAGGTTCTGGAAGACATGTTAAGGGGTTGTGTTGTTGACTTTTGAGGTAGTTGGGAGGATTACTTGCCATTGGCGGAATTTGCTTATAACAACAGTTATCAGGCAAGTATCCAAATGACTCCATATGAGGCACTATATGGATGAAGGTGTGTATGCCTACGTGTTGGATAGAGTTAGGAGAACGACAGGTTCTTGGGCCAGAGTTGGTGGCAGACACTGAGAATAAGGTTAAGTTGATCAGGGATCGGTTGAAGAAAGCATCTGATAGGCAGAAATCTTATACTGATTGAAAGCATAAGGAAATTGAGTTTGCAGTAGGGGATATGGTCTTCTTGAAGGTCTTACCTTGGAAAAAGAAATTAAGGTTTGGTAAGAAGGACAAATTGAGTCCGTGGTTTATAGGTCCTTATAGGGTTTTTAAACGAGTAGGGCCAGTAGCTTATCAGCTGGAGTTACCGCCGGAGTTGGATTGAATTCATGACGTTTTCCATGTGTCAATGCTAAGATGGTATTGATCAGATCATTCACATATCGTTCCAGTGGAAGAAATTGAGGTGAAGACTGATTTGACTTTTGAAGAAGAGCCTGTGCAAATACTAGATCGAGGGGTCAAACTATTGAGGAAGAAGTCAGTTCCTTTCGTAAAGGTGCTTTGGCGCAATCATGGTAGAGAAGATGCTACTTGGGAGCCAGAAGAAGCGATGCGTCAACAATACCCTCACCTATTTGGATCAGGTAAATTTCGAGGCCGAAATTTCTTTAAAGGGGTAGAGTTGTAACGCCCTAATTTTCAGGATTTTTTGGGATTTTTGCAATTTTAGGGTGAACATGAAATTTTATTATTTGGTTGTGTAAACTATGTTTTGAGTGTGTTAGTAGGCCTTTAGATGGCCCAAGCCTAAGTTAAAACCCGGAAGAAATATCAAATTTTGGGATTTAAAGAGAAGGGGTCTTGGTTACGTGGGCTTTTAAGAAAAAGTGAGGAAAATAAGACACAAGTGAGCCCTTGGTAAAGTGGCAATGTAGCGCCACTTAGAGCCTAAGAAAGTGGCATGTGGGTGTGTGCAAGGGCTAGGGTTCAAGTCTCAAGGTAAGCAGGATGTATTTTATTTTTGTTGCTCATGTAAGGTAAGTGTTAGAATCCAAAGTAAATTCTGAAGAAGAGAGTTTGAAGTGTTTAAGAGATTGAGTTAAGGAGGGATAAGGGGAGAAATTTTAGGAGTTTGAATGGGAGAGTATGTTGGCTGATTGGGAGGGTGGAAGTGCATAGTCGGCTAAGACTTTTGGGAGGGATTATTTTCGGCAATTGGGGGTGTTAAGTGCCGATTTCTCTTAAGTAGCTAGCCTTCGGGATCTTGTCAAGTGAGAACTGCCGATTAGGTATAGTACCCCTACCTCTCTTTTCTTTTCTTCCATATATTCTAAAAGCCGAAAATAAGACCTACAAACCTCCTTTTGTGCCGTTTGACCCAAAGAGTCGAACCCTCCATCACTTCTCATCTCAAAACCAAAGCAACCATCTCTGTTCTCACTTTCTTCATCTTCTTGTTTCTCTCTTCTCCTCTCTTCTGTTCTTTCTTTCTTTTCTTTTCTACTTTCTTCTTAAAGCCTTCTGTCGACTGCCATAAAAAGCTGAAACCGAATCCACCTTTGTCGATTTTCTTTTTAATCAAAACTTTATCTTCTGTTATCTTTTCCAAAATCAAATCTTACCAGTATCTCTAGTGATCTCCTCTCCAACCCGAAGCATTCAATCTAGTGGCCAATTTCTTCTTAGCCGACAACTCTAAAAGCTGAAATCTCGAATCACATATTACCTCCTAGTGTCGTTTCGTGTAAGGAGTCAAAACCTTCATATTCGTAGTAAATCAGGAAATGAATCTGTAGATTTGGGGGATCCATTATCGTGGTAAGTAATCAGAACTCCTTCTCATGCGTTATCTTTGGATTTAAGAAAAGCCGAAAGTCTCTAAACGCTTTAGGGAGGTTGTCGACTAAGGTAAAGAGTAATGCTAGTTCATCTAATCGGTTTTGTGTGTATTTGTTGCGAAAGGGACGACCTAGCAAGGAGCATAGGAGGCTTGGATCATTAGAACGACTAGATCTAAATCTAGTCACTATTTTCGGCAAAAGTAAGGACTCAAGTGATTAAGGGGTGATTGCCGATTGTATATGGATTAAGGTGATGATAGTTTCGGTTAGATGTTAGATTAACTGTATGGTTTCGAATGATTGTAGGAAAAATAGCGAGGGGAAGTCTTGTCGTAGTAATCACAAATCAGGTGTGTAAATGAACACCCTCTAGTAGACTAAATCGACAAAAGCCGAAAAGCTGAAATGCCGAAATTCTGGCATTTCGTGGGCTTACGAGCATACGAGCGCTCGTGGGTTGGTTGGAAGTTGTAAGATCTGTGATCGCAATTGGTAAACTTGGTGAGTGCACGATTTCGTGTACCTTGATAAATTTGGGCCTCGAGGGGCTGAATTTGGGCCCAATGGGCTTACGGGCCCATTTGGCTAAAAACGAGCGATAAGTGGGTTCTGGAAATCTATAGGTTAAAACTATTAAAATCACTGAGAAATTTGGGCTAGGTGGGCCAAAATAGCTAGTAGGCACTATAGGGCCCATTTGGGGATTTTTGGGCCGATAGCTTTAAAGTGGGTAAATGGGCTAGATAAACTCTTAGGGTGAAAAATTGGACTGTTAGTAACTGAAATGTGCACAAAACCCTAAAAATGGTAAAATTACTGAAATACCCCTTAAGGGTGGAAAATTACTATTTTACCCCTAGGTGCAAAATGACCATTATACACTTAGGGTTAATCTTGACTAAAATGCATGCTATACTTTATCTGTTCACTGTATGCCATGACATGGTTAACTGTTGCATGGGATTGGGTTTATTGATGGAGGAAGTGCTAAGTGGCAATGACATGTTTACTGAAAGGGGTTTGCCTCGTTTTACTGAAAGGGGCTATGTCTCGTTTTTCTATTAGTGGCTTGGCCACATTATCTGATTACACAGCTATGCTGCAACTGTGGTGTGTAGGGCTGGGTGGGTTGAGTTATTCCCCACGTGGTGTGTAGGGCTGGTACGGGTGGTGTGTAGGGCTGGACATGGGCTGGGCTTTGCATACATGCATTATTTCTGATCTGTTACTGTAATGGGCCTATAGGCCGCACTGTTCACTGAAAAGGGCTAAGGCCTAGTTAACTAATTACTAGATAGGGTTTCGGCCCAGTTGTTATTGAGACTGGATAGGGCTTGGGCCCAGTAAGCTTGAGTTGATTTGGGTTCTAGATGGGCTTTCTTTACACACTGAGTTTCCAAACTTAGCCCCTTCTTCTCATCTACGCAGGTGAGCCCTAGACTGGTAGACTTGGTGCTGGAGGGATTCAGAATGGCCACGTGGACTGCACATGATGGGTTTATAATTAAGTCTTTCTACTTTCATATTTATTTTAAATTATTCTTCATTATGGTTTGGGGTTTGTAATAAGGCCGTTTTAAGTATTTTAATTTGAGGTTTTAATTCTTTAGTTATAATTTGTTTTAAATGGTTTGAATATGGCTGCGTGAGTTTCTCTTAAAATTAATCAACGTTTTCAAAACAAAAACTCATAACAAATGGATAACAAAATGACGAACAAGATCTCGTAACAATCAATTTAAAACTGGCAGTGGATAGAATAAACCCAACCTAAACCTAGATTTTCTTCCCAACCTATCAGAACGATTTTGAAAAACTCACCTTAATCGTAATAACTAAGAAACATGGTTAATCTATCGTTGATGTGATACACCAGACTTGGCCGTAACGTTTGGGCCGAGTTTGGGGTGTTACATGGGTCACTAATTAGGCACTTCTTGCCTTTGAACACCATAGAGTAGCCTTTTCTAGCAATGGAGCTATACTAAATAGGTTTCTATCTATTTCAGGCTTCAAAAGTACATTTGAAAGAAGTTTAGTACTTGTAGGAGTGTCAGTCAGCACATCTCCTTTCCCTTCTACTTTGATGAAGTGTCCATTTCCAACCTTCACCTTGGTTTTGAAGGTTTTGTCCATTGACTTGAAGATGGCAGCATCTGGTGTCCTATGGTTGGTGCAACCACTGTCTATTAGCCATCCCTTTGTGGCTTTTTCTTTGGCAGCTGAGCATGACATTGCAAAAACTTACTCTTTATGGTCACTGCCTTCTTTAGCTACTCGAGCTTTAACCTTTGGCTGTTGTGTTTAATTCTGCCTTAGTCTGCCTTTGTTTTTGTAAACCTTTTCTACATTGCCCATCTTTTTGTAGAATCTGCACTGCACATCAGGCTGAACCAAAATACTTCACCCGGATGACTGAGCTTTCTGCAGTGTGGGCAGGGTGGATATTTTCTTTCACCATCTGCTTTAGGCTTGTTTCTCCAGGTCTTTTTGCCTTTGTAGGTATTTATGCTAGAGGCTGGCTTGGTTTTAGCTTGGAAGGCACCTTCTTGGTGCTCCTCCATTCTGTTGGCTCTTCGTTGCTCTTGTGCATAAAGGGTATTGATCAACTCTATTAAAGAGATGCTAGTCAAGTCTTTTGAGTCTTCAAGGGATGAGATTTTTGCCTCAAACCTTTCAGGTAAGGTTGAGATAACCTTCTACACAATTCTTACTTCACTAAACTGCTCTCCAAAGAGTCTTATGCTGTTAACTACAGCCATGATTCTATCTGAATACTATTTAACAGTTTCTTCCTCCTTCATCTTTAAGTTCTCAAACTCCCTTCTCAGGTTCAGTAGCTGTTGTTGTCTTGTTCTTTCAGTCCCTTGGAACTCCTCCTTCAATCTGTCTCAGGCCTACTTTGGTGATTCACAGCCATGATTCTTGTAAAAATCACATTAGAGACACTATTCTGAATGCAAGACATAGCTTTATGCCTCTTTGTTCTTTCATCAACATACTGCCTGATCTAAGCCACTGCTGGATTGGCTCTGAGTGGTTCTGGTTCAACATCTAAGTTGACTACCTCCCATAGGTCGAATGCCTACAGGTAGGTCTTCATTTTGACCACCTATATGTGATAGCCTTCTCTATTGAAGACTAGTAGTGTAGCTGGTGAGAAGCTTGATGAAGCCATTTGTTTTCAAGGTTGAAATATAACAAGTCCACTGAGAATACAGCTCTAGATACCAATTTTTGGGTTTTGAACAATTAACCTAGAGAAAGTATGAAGCTCAGTCAAGAACTTGAACAACAATGTAATAAACCCGGATAAAGTATGACTTAAGTTTGAAATCCAAGTCTAAAGGTTTTTTGAGCAAACGAACAGAATCTGGCTTGAACTAAGAAAGCAAAAATTGAGAGAGGATTTTTCTTAAATGATTTCTATTGAAATTCATTGATTAAAAAGATGGCATACTGCCAATACATATACTAGTCATAAAGCTGGTCAGCTTTAACATATTTACTATTTTTAGCTTGCACTGCTTGCACATTGCAACTTGCAAATCACAACTTTCACAATTAGGTAAGTTGATCTATCAATCTTATTAACACCGAATGCATTAAATACATTACCTTCTTAGTTCTAATTTAACTAAGTTACAAAATGTTAATTAAAGTAACAAAATGAAACTGAAATTGAACAGTAACACCAACTTTAGTAGCTGCATGTATTTCATCCAAAAAATACTACAGTAGCTTGATCTTCATACAATTACACATACTTAATCCGGATTTATTACGGAATTGACTGCTTCTTGGCTGCTTCACGTGCTGCATGCAGGCCAACTTCAACAAGCATCAACATTCTCAAATTCATTAATGTCTCTTCTTCTAGCTTGTTCACACGCTATCCGTTTGTGGTGTAATAGCTTGGACACTAACGCTCAGCTACTGCACTTCAATTGTTCCTTTGGCCCCAATATGAGGGTGAATAAGTACTCAAACATGGAGGAAGTAACTGCTTCAACCTCCCTTAGCAAGCTAACCATTGCCTTGGTCTCATGGTCGTTCAAAGATGAGAAAATGTGTTTTGTTTCCACACTCTTCACATTCTTTAATACCTTGTGGATAGTCTTTTCCACCACTTTCCTGAAGGTGAAGTACTTCCTCACCTCACCCATAAGCTCGACTTCTCCACATCATCTTCTTCGTATCACTGATTGAATATCCTATATACTTCCTTTTGTTTGCAATAAAATATCCTTAGCAGTGTTGCACAGGTCAAAGAGCCTAAGGGATCCATCCAACAATTCATCAACAGGTCCCTTGTTTTGTTCTTAAGCTAATTCTTATTGGGAAAAGGGTAGCTATCCACACAATCATACAAATCCTGAAGGCCATTTAGCTTATGGCTTATTGATGATAAGGTTGACGTTGATTCAGAGTCCCTTAATCTATTCAAATGTTCATCAATCTTTGAAACAAGTGGATTTGGTTTAGATCGTAAGGGGAAGATGTTAGAACAAGCGTGGTGAATTGTTTGGGTGATAAGCTATAAAAGTAACATATTTAATCTCATTCTAAATGCATTTTTGGATGTTTAAATATGCAAATTAGCGAACTTGATGATCCTAACACTTCAAGTTCATTTTTCTATACTTAGAAGAGCATTTGGGAGTGAAAAGACCAAAAAATGAGCCAAAATCGGAAAAAAAGAATTACTTTCAGGATCCATACGGGCTGGCCATACACCCATATGCCAACCCACGTCGATATCGCACCCTACTTCCCAAATACAAGAAAAAAACCCCAATTTTTAGGCTTTCTGAGCATTCCAAAGTGTATAAATACCAATTAGAAAAAGACCTAAGTGGGGGGCAATCAGAGAATATTGAAGAAAACACTCGAAGAACACCATCGAAATCATCTAGTTCAAGAGTTGATAACAAGTGAAGTCTAGGTGGATTCTCCCTTGACTATTGTCCAAATCAATCAGTTTTCACTAAGAGTTTTTCCCCAATTCGCTTTTTGTGCATTCTTAGCGTAGTCTAATAATTAGTTTAATTTAATAAAAATCCCCTTTTATTTCTAGGTTAAATAATAGAAAGAAAGTTAGTACTAGTACTTTTGGTTCCCTTGGGTATGATATCTCGGTCTTACCCTAACTATACTATTGCTCGATAGGTGCGCTTGCCTTAAATCGTGATAATAGTTAGTTTCTGGTGTGCTCATTTATTATAAATTTTATTACTTCATATCACGTATATCAAGTTTTTGGCACCGTTGCCGGGGAACTAAGATATTACGAACACTCGATTTCTATTACTTTAGCCATTACTATTTTTATTTTCAACATTTATTTTTATTTGTTTTATTTTATTTATTTTAATTTTCTTTGCCTTTTCCTTTCCAGGTATCTCTAGTTTATGACTAGAAGAAACCTAGGAGGACCACTACTATTCGACGAAGATTTAGAAGCCACAATTCATAGAAATCATAGAGAGATCATACGACAGTATCCAGAGCAGGAACAAGAACCTGAGCATACCAAAGAGATGGAAGCAAATCAAGATAATCTACCACCTCCCGCAATAGCCGCAGAACCAATAAACCAAAATAATACTCCTCGTACTATGTATGATTATGCTAAACCTAATTTGGCTGGTACTAAATCTAGTATTGTTAGGCCTGCTGTTACTTCAAACAATTTTGAATTGAAACCTAACACTATTTAGATGATTTAGAAATTTGTTTAGTTTGATGGTTTACAGGATGAGGATCCTAATTCACACTTAGCCAATTTCATGGAATTTTGTGACACTTTTAAAATCAATGGTGTTTCTGATGATGCCATTCACCTCCTACTATTTCCCTTTTCCTTAAGGAATGAAGCTAAACAATGGTTAAATTCTCTACCACGAGGCTCAATCACTACATGGGAATAGATGACCGAAAAATTTTTACTTAAGTATTTTCCTCTAGCAAAAATAGCTAAATTGCGGAATGATATCTCTTCTTTTGTGCAGATGGATTTAGAGACACTTTACGATGCTTGGGAGAGATACAAAGATCTCTTGAGAAGGTGTCTTCACCATGGGTTACCTCTGTGGTTACAAGTTCAAACCTTTCACAACGATTTGAATCCCTCCACAAGACAAATAATTGATGCAGCCGCCAGAGGAACAATCAACAACAAAACACCCGAAGCAGCCTACGAGTTTATAGAAGAAATGTCACTGAATAACTATCAGTGGCAAGTCATGAGGACAAAGTCGACAAAAGCTGTAGGAGTTTTTAATATTGATGTTGTCACCATGCTTTCTAATTAGGTAGAACTTTTAAACAAAAAGACTGATAATTTTGTTGGTTCTATGCAGGCATACCCAGTGATGCAATGCAACGCAATGCTAAACCTAGATTGGCTGGTACCCAAACTAGCATTCTTAGACCTACTATTGCTGCTAATAATTTTGACTTAAAGCCTAACACTATTTAGATGATACAACAATTGGTGCAGTTTGATGGTTTACAAGACGAAGATCCAAACTCACACATAGCCAATTTTTTGGAACTTTGTGATACCTTCAAAATAAATGGCGTTTCTGATGATGCCATTCGATTAAGGCTATTTCCATTCTCTTTGAGAAATAAAGCCAAACAGTGGTTAAATTCTTTAACACGAGGCTCAATTACCACATGGGAGCAGATGACCAAAAAATTTTTACTCAAATACTTTCCTCCAGCTAAAACAGCCAAATTACGAAACGATATTTCTTCTTTTGTGCAGATGGATTTAGAAACACTATACAATGCATGGGAGAGATACAAAGAACTTTTGAGAAGGTGCCCTCATCATGGTCTACCTTTGTGGCTACAAGTTCAAACCTTCTACAACGGTTTAAACCCATCAACTAGACAAATGATCGATGCAGCTGCAGGAGGGACGATCAATAATAAAACACCTAAAGCAGCTTATGAATTTATTGAAGAGATGTCATTGAATAATTATCAGTGGCAAGTCTTGAGGACAAAGCCAACAAAATCCGCAGGAGTTTATAATATTGATACTGTCGCCATGCTTACTAACCAAGTAGAACTTTTAAATAAAAAGTTTGATAATTTTGTTAGTTCTACGCAGGCACAACCAGTGATGCAATGCGATGCGACTCAAGGAAACACGTTTAATCCAGATTTCGCATCTTATGGACACAGCATGGAAACTGAACAAGCCAACTATATGGGTAACAATTCTAGATCTCAAAATAACCCTTATAGTAATACTTATAATGCAGGTTGGAGAAATCACCCAAATTTTTCATGGGGAGGACAAGGAAATCAAAGACAACAACCTCCTCCAGGATTTCAGCCACCACCACCGCAACATGAGAAGAAGCCGAATCTTGAAGAGATGTTTACCAAATTTATGGCCGCATCAGAAACCCATTTTCAAAGCACTGAAACGACACTGAAAAATCAGCAAGCATCAATTCAAGGACTTAAAAATCAAATTGGTCAACTTGCAAAATTAATTTCAGAAAGACCACAAGGAGGATTACCAAGTAACACTGAGCCAAACCCCAGAGAACATGTCAAAGCGATTACTTTAAGAGATGGAAAGGTCTTAGCCGAACTCGAAAAGAAGACTATTCCAGAACTTTCAGAAGAAAAGACAGAGGAACCCAAGGAAAACATTCCTCCACCACTCAAAGAATACAAGCCACGTATCCCATATCCGGTAAAATTGAAGAAAGACCATACAGACGCTCAATTCGGTAAGTTCCTTGAACTTTTTAAACAATTACACATCAACTTACCTTTTGTTGAAGCAATTTCACAGATGCCAAAGTATGTGAAATTCCTTAAAGAACTTCTGACAAATAAAAGGAAGTTAGAAGAATTGGCCACAATAGAACTCAACGAGGAAGGCTCAGCTATTCTCCAAAATAAACTGCTGGCAAAACTGAAAGATCCAGGGAGTTTTACTATTCCTTGTCTGATTGGTAGTTTACTTATTAATAAAGCTTTAGCTGATTTAGGTGCTAGTATTAATCTCATGCCTTACAAAATGTTCAAACAACTAGGTCTCGGGGAACCCAAGCCCACTAGGATGAGTATTCAATTAACCGATAGATCTGTTAAATATCCTAGGGGAATCATTGAACATGTGCTAGTGAAGGTAGATAAATTTATATTCCCTATTGATTTTGTTGTGCTTGACATGGATGAGGATATTGAAGTACCTTTAATTTTGGGACGACCATTTTTAGCCACTATTAGAGCTGTTATTGATGTAGGGGATGGCAAATTAGTACTTAGAGTTGGCGAGGAAGAAGTTGTCTTTAAAATTTATGATGCCATGAGATTCTCTAAAGAACAAGATGATTCGTGTTATTTTGTTGATATTATTGACTATTTTGTTCAAGATAATCTCCAGGAACTTTCTCTCACGGACACGTTGGAACTGTGTCTTGTTCAAGGTGGGGGGGAAGATGAAACCAACGCCGAAATTAACAAAGTAAGGAAAGAGTTGGATTCTAATGAAATCATCACTAGGCACATAAGTTATGAAAATTTAAAGATGAGTGATGAATTGAGACAGAAACCTTCCATTACTGAACCCCCTAAATTAGAATTAAAACAACTGCCAAATCATTTAGAATATGCCTTTTTAGGGGAAGAATCAACTTTACCAGTCATTATCGCATCCGATTTAAGCTTTGCAGAGAAAGAGGAACTACTCCATGTGTTAAGAGAACACAGACGTGCTATAGCTTGGAAAATTTCAGATATCAAGGGAATTAATCCTTCTTTCTGCACCCACAAAATTTTAATGGAGGACGAATTCAAACCATCAATGCAAGCCTAGAGACGATTGAATCCCAACATGAAAGAAGTTGTAAAAGCTGAGGTAATTAAACTTCTAGATGCAGGTATTATCTATCCTATTTCTGACAGTTCTTGGGTAAGCCCTGTACAGGTTGTTCCTAAGAAAGGTGGATTGACCGTGGTGTCTAATGACAAGGAAGAGTTAATACCTACAAGAACAGTCACAGGATGGAGAGTTTGCATTGATTACAGGAAGCTGAATGACGCCACTCGGAAATATCATTTCCCATTGCCTTTTATTGATCAGATGTTGGAGAGATTATCAGGTCATATGTATTATTGTTTCCTCGATAGCCTCTCTAGTTACTTCCAAATCCCGATAGCTCTAGAAGATCAGGAGAAAACAACATTCACATGCCCATACGGTACGTTTGCTTATCGCAGAATGCCTTTTGGTTTATGTAACGCTCCTGCTACTTTTCAGCGATGCATGCTAGCTATCTTCAATGAATTCGTGGAAGACATCATGGAGGTATTTATGGATGATTTCTCAGTTTTCGGTAATTCTTTCCAACTTTGTCTTAATAATCTAGAACGTGTTTTGATCAGATGTAAAGAGACAAATTTAGTGCTAAATTGGGAAAAATGCCACTTTATGGTTCAAGAGTAGAGGTGATCATGGGCCGGGCCGGGCCGGGTTCGGGTAAGGCCCAGAAAAAAATGCAGCCCTTTTTCTAGGCCCGGGCCCGACCCGGCCCGGAATATGGGCCTGAAAATTTGTCCAGGCACGGATCAAAAAAAATATTAGGCCCGAGCCCGGCCCGGCCTGGCCCATTTTTTTATTCCATTTAAAAAATCAAAATAAATATTGAAATTTTTTTATTCCATTAAAAAAAATTAAAACAAATATTAAAACAATATATAGAACAGATTTTCCAGATGCAGAAGTAAACCAGAACAAAATACAAAGATAGCAAATTAGCAATAGTCTTAAAACGAAATTGACTCACAAAATTTCCAGAACATAGACCAATAATATCATCATCACAAGTCGAACATCAAGATGGCAACAAAGAAAGTTCTGAATTTTAGAGTCTCATTAAAGTTTCAAACAACAAAAAATAGAAGAAACTATATCAGAACAGAACCTATGAAGATATGTTATCCATTGTAGCTAAGTGATCACCAGGCATGCTCTTAATATATCAGACTATCAGAGTCACCTGGAAAACACAAGATGTTACCAAAATGAGAACAATATATAGAAAAGAGGAATATGTAAATCAGACATGTTATCATCAATGCCCTTATATTTACCAGGGTCAATAATGTTGAGGCAGCACACTCTGAAATATTTGCCACAAGCAGTTCCCAAATCTATGTTGTATGGAAAAACAGAACACACATTTTTAACGAAATCGTCAACCATTAAAATAAACCACAATCATAATTTACATAATTTACATGTGAAAACTAGAATAACAATTAGCTTCCATCAAGATACAATATTACCAATTAAAAATGACCACTGAAGCTTTCATTTCTGAAAGTGAGATTCAAACAATTTCTCTAATTTTACAGGGAAAACTTCGTTTATACGTAATGGAGCCTAATTCCTTTCCCCAAATTGAAAAACAGTGGATTAAAATTTGAGCCTGACACTAACTGAAGCCTTACGTGTTTGGGCTTATATTTAGGGGGTAGGGGAACTTTAAAGGATGGCGGGCCAGATTTGCTCATCAATCAGAGTTAAATGAAGGTAGTTTTTTAAGTTAAAATAAATATTTAAGCATCTTTACATGATTTAATGACTTCACTTTAAAATCAGAAGTTGAAAGTTCACTGTACTCACAATATAACAACATTTGGTCATTATAAGAAAATCAACTATATTGGCCCATAAATAATTATTTAAATTATATGAATTCCTACAATAATTTGAGCTCTATATTCCAAATATGAGCTAAATATCTATTCAAGTTTACTTGAAATATTTAATTTGAAATTTAAGAATTTAATCGATTTCCATAATTTATTATTCATGAGATATTATTTTCTTTTTGTTTCTTACCTTACCATTACAAACATGTACCTATACCTAAGTATAAAAATAGCACCAAAACAGCAACAAAGCAGCAACAAAACACCACCAAAACAGCACTAAAATAGCAACAAAGCAACACCAAAGCATCAACAAAATAGCAACAAAACAACACTAAACAGCAACAAAACAGCATAAATAACAGCACAACCAACAACACCAAAATAGAAAGGAAGGTAACCTAAAAAGCCATCGAAGAAACATCATCCTCATCGTCCTCATCGTCCTCATCGTCCTCATCATTCTTGCAACCAATTTCTAACATGAAATAAAAAAAATAATTAGATAATCAAATTGATAAAAAATAATATAAAATTACAACAATAAAACGAGAATAATAATTACCTGTTGAAAGTCCTTTAGCTCGCATCCAATCATCCAAGCAAACAACAGCTTGAACCGTTTTTGGCTTAAGTGAACTCCTCAAAGGAGTGATATCTTTCTTACCCATGCTAAAAGCCTATTCGGAAGCAACAGTCGATATTGGAATCGCCAAAATATCACGAGCCAATAATGACAGCTCATTGTATCGAACTGAACTTTTGCTCCAAAAATCCAAAAACATCTATTTGACTATTCAACTCAAGCTCCAGTTCTTCCAAATACATATCCAACTGTGACTTTTCACTCCTAGTGGTAGATTTATTTAAATACCGTTTATAATCATCACTCTCATCAAAATCTCCCCCAAAATAAGCACTATTAACATTATGTTCATCCAAACTAGAATCCACAGGACTTGCATCCGAAACATTAGAACTCTCAACCAAAGAGGAAGATGTGGATTTGGATTTCTTAACATACTCGTCAAACAAGAGTCTAAGATTGCTAAGAATGGTTTCAACAAAATCTGAAACATGAATACCATAGATTGTAGTAAAGCAATACTGCACATAATTCAACTTGTAATGAGGATCTAAAATTGCAGCACATGACAATATCAACGAATACTCAGCCCAATATTTATTAAATTTCTCTTGCATTTCCTTAACCATTGGAGTTAAAAACGAATAAGAACCTTTAACTGTATCAAGCAAGATCTTGTGAACCTTCCAAACACCTCTAAAATAAACATTAGCTGTTGGGTAATTAGAACCAGAAAAAACACAAGTCACATCATAAAAGACTTTCAAAAATTTACAAAGAATAGCAACATTTCTCCACTCCTCATCAGAAAGTGCAAACATTTGATAATCTTTATCCCGTTGTCCCCAATAATCTAACACATCTTTATAGTAAAGAGAGGATTCAAGCATCAAATAAGTAGAATTCCATCTCACACACACATCTTGACGCAACTTTTTGGTCACATTCAAATGAAAACTTTTTTCGGCCATATCATAAAACCTTTTCCTACGAATTCCTGACTTTTTTATGTACTTATTCCATTTCGAATCTTACAAACAACATCATCAGCAAGTTCCAAACCAGCTTTAACTATAAGATTCAATATATGTGCACAACATCTAACTTGAAAAAAAGCACCATCACACAAAAGAGCTCGGTTTGCACGAAAACGATTTTTAAGACAAGAAACCATAACATCATTATAAGAAGCATTATCCAAAGTGATGCTAAAAATTTTCTTGTCTATACCCCATTGAGATAAACATAGAACAAGTTCATCCGCTATGTTCAAACCATCATACGGAGGAAATAAAGCTCTAAACCTTATGATTCTCTTTTTTAGCTTCCAATCTTTATCAACCCAATGAGCAGTAATGCAAATATATTCATCATTAGTATGCTCCGAGTTCTAATTATCGGAAGTTAAACAAATTAAACCAGGTGCTTTAGCCAACTCTTCTTTAACATGATCTCTCTCTTTTGCATAATACATTAGGACATCCCTAGCAGCTGTATGTCTACTTATATTCTTAAAATTAGGACTAGCAATTCTCATCATATATCTAAATCCCGGTTCTTCAACTGTCCTAAATGAATGCTTGCCACACACAAGAAAAGTAGAAACAGCTTGACGACACGCATCAGCATCAAACTTATAGTTTTTTATAGATGGAACACCTCCTAATGATGCTTGAGTGGCTATGGTATATTGAGTGATGTCCTTGTTAACTTTTTTCAAACAACTATTTATATGACGTCTTAAATGAGAGGTTCCACTAGAAGATTTAGCAGAGAAGATAGTCTTACAGTGATTACATTGTGCCTTCAATTCATTTTTGTTCTCGCATTCAAGCTTTGTCATTTCATCCCACACCTTTGAAGAGGTAGACTTTTGACGTTTGTGAGCACTTTCATACTCATTAAAGCCGTCGTCCACAGGTATAGAAGTGTTTGAACTAGCCATAGTCATAAAACTCACGTCCTGAAATCCAAATAAACCAAAAGATTTTATAATTGTTGAACAATTATTTGAATTAAATAAAATGAATAAAATTGAAAAGATAAATATAAATTAAAATATAAATGAGAAATCAAACTTTTATATTTAACTGGATTAAATTTAAGAATGTTAAAATTTATAAACTGAACTAACTAAACAAAAATAAATGTAATTCGATGTAGTTACTTTTTAATTAAGTAAATCAAATAAAATTAACTGAATTTCATCTCTTTATTCAAAAAACCTACAGTTTACTTGCTCTGTCTTTCTTAATTATTTACTATCTATCATAACATAAAATAATAAGTCTATTAACTAAATTTCAATAACACTAAATACAGCATAAAAGTATAATATTCACTGATAATATATTTAATATTTTTTAAATAAAGTTTTTGGTTTAAGTCTAGCATTACGAGAGTTTTGTCATTTGTGATTAATCATTAATATAATAAAAAACGAAACAAGGACTTTGTTTGAACAAAATAGATAGGATCATAAAAATAATTTATATTTTTATAAATATATATACTGTGAATAGCTTTGATGATCTTACCTTATTTAAAATTTAAATGAAATAATGCAGTAAATGTAAAAAAAAAAAAAAAAAAAAACATTTATAATGCGAACGGAAATTTAGAGTCTAAAAACAACATTAGAAAGTGGCCCACATCGATAAAAATTTAAATCCTACAAGTAACATTTGAAAGATGAAACACATTTATTAATGCATGGTAAAAAAATAAAAGATTAAATATTTAAAAAATGAGATACATGACTATAGTTTAAAATATTATTGAGAAGGAATATAAAAAATAAAAAGAAGGATGTCACCAACATGTCATGCATACATAAGCACGTATGTATCCAAAATGTAAGTTTTGGTTGAAGTGGATCCGCCTCAACTTCCCTCTGACCTTGCCTTGTTTCTTTTCGATCTTTTGGGTTCAAAGAGAGCTTTGTTTGAATATAATAGAAATGGATTACACATAATTAATATTTTAATCCAATATGATTAATCTCTGCAACTTTCAATCTCAAGGGATGAAAAGCTTGTATTTCTTCAATTTGCATGAATTTAGTTAAACCAAATAGAAATCACAAACGACTTTGTTTAATGATTAATGAAAATAATAGAAAAACATAGTATCGTCGTAGCAAGTAATGGCAACTCAAATAGAAATACCAAGGACTTTGTTAAGAACTAGTATAACTTACGGTTCCAGCTGCTGTCTTGGATGAAAGAAATATGTTTGCCTTCAACCGAGAAAGCCCAAAATCACAAACCTGAATGTACAGAGCAGGTAGTGTGAGGATGATTTATGAGAAGTAACAAAAAAACGTACAAGAACTATGAAACTGCTTCACTATTCTCCACAAGTTACAACAGAGCAAATAAACTTGCAAGCCATGAACCAGACAATGTATTGACATGGACTTCAGCAAACATAGTAAAATCACATCATCATAACTACTCACCATAAAGAATGTAACAGCAAGCAGGAGTCCATGAAATAGTGTAACACGTCTACTTTTCCTCAGTCAAAATTCAAGAGATATCAAGTTTTAACCCACAGAAAGTCAAACATGCCCAAAACTGGAAAAAGAATTGGAAAAATGATTCATTAATAAGTTACAAACAAGGCAGAAAATTATACTAAAATGAACGAAGTTGACTCCGTCCATATCCAGTGCCAGATACACAGAAAACTACTTGGTAACTGTTATCAACTGTTTACGCATGGCTATATCTAACATTTGTAACAGCATAACAAGGGTTAAGACCAATCTAGATTCCACTATCCAAAAAGGTCAAGCACTTAGCATTTCCTCCATGCAAATTTAAGTAAATAGAAATGGAAAAATATTTATGTTTATTATCACTGGACCATTAGGTGAAAAAATTATACTCTTTGGGTCACAGCAGCAAAACGTTCAGGATCTTACCTTGACTGTATATTTTTTATCAACTAATAGATTGGGAGACTTCAAATCTCTATGAATAATAGGGGGATTGTGTCTATAAAGAGTGGAGTGCAAAAGAGCGAAGGGCAACGGAGTTTTCGAGTCAAGGAAGCTTCGATTTCACGGTGTGTATGCAAACCTCATTTGCTTGGTTCTAAGTTCTAACTTCTAAAACATCATTCTTGTCAACATTCTAACTTCTTAAACATCATTCTCGTCAACAAGTACCAGACTTATGCAAAATAAATAGCAAGAAGAAGAAGAATAAAAAGAAAGAAATACCAGACTTACGCAAATTCTTATTGACGAAACACCAGGGCTAGCTACTGGATTCTAGATTTTGGGATCTTGAACCTTGATTCTGGAATTGGGTGGAGGTGGATCGGTATTCGGTAGAGGTGATGAGTTAGGGCTTAGGGATTTTGAAAGTTGATTTTGAAATTGGGAAAGAAGGGAGGGCAGTCGGGCACGAAAGTAAGGAAAGTGAAAGATAAAAGTTAAAACTTAAAACTTAATATGTCTAAATAAAAAATAAAAAATACATATTATATTATTCGGGCCGGCCCGGGCCAAAAAACTTTTACCCGAGGCTCGGCCCGTTTTTTAAACGGGCCTCGTTTTTTGCCCAAACCCATATTTCGAGCCTATATTTTTGCCCAAACCCTCCCATATTTCGGGTGGGCCATCGGGCCAGGCTGGGCCGGGCCGCTCGACCCATGAGCAGGTCTATTCAAGAGGGTATTGTTTTAGGACATAAAATTTCTAGTAAAGGGATAAAAGTAGATAAAGCGAAAATTAAAACTATTGAAAAACTACCTCCTCCTAATTCAGTTAAGGCTATAAGAAGCTTTTTAGGACACGCCGGTTTTTATCGAAGATTCATTAAAGACTTTTCTAAAATAGCTAAGCCTTTAACTAAATTACTAGAAAAAGACGTACCCTTCAACTTTTACCAAGAATGTCTGGAATCTTTCAACAACCTTAAGGAAAAGTTAGTTAACGCCCCGATTATGATTTCACCTGATTGGAATCTACCTTTTGAACTAATGTGCGATGCAAGTGATTTTGCAGTAGGTGCAGTTTTGGGACAGCGAAGGGACAAACACTTCCAGCCGATCTATTATGCTAGCAGGACCTTGACAACTACTCAAGCAAATTACACGACCACAGAGAAAGAATTGCTAGCTGTTATTTTTGCATTTGACAAATTTAGATCTTATTTAATTTTGTCAAAAGTCATTATTTATATTGATCATTCAGCTCTTTGCTACCTCTTAACTAAAACTGATGCAAAACCTTGATTAATAAGATGGATTCTACTGTTACAAGAATTCGACTTGGAAATAAAGGACAAGAAAGGAGCCGAAAACTTGGCAGCAAATCACCTCTCAAGGCTAGAGAATGCACAGCCCAAATATCTCGACAAGATGAACGATTTGTTCCCTGAGGAACAACTCCTAGCCTTAGCAGATACGACACTTCCTTGGTTTGTTAATTTTGCAAATTATTTAGCAGCTAACATAACCCCAAAAAGGCTAAACCATCAGCAAAAGAAGCGATTCTTCGCTGATGTGAAAAACTACTTTTGGGAAGATCCTTTCCTTTTCCGAATTTGTACAGATCAGGTTATACGAAGATACGTTGATGACACAAAAGCATATCAAATTTTGAATCACTGCCACTCAGGACCCACAGGAGGACATTACAGTGGAACTAGAACTGCTCATAAGGTACTCGAATCAGGCTTTTACTGGCCTACACTTTTCAAAGATGCCAACAGGTGTGTGACCTCTTGTGATAAATGCCAACGAGCAGGTAATATCTCTCAGCATAATGAAATGCCTCAGAACTATATACTTTCATGTGAAATATTTGATGTATGGGGTATTGATTTCATGGGTCCGTTCCCTAATTCATTTGGGAATAAATACATACTAGTAGCAGTAGATTATATGTCAAAATGGGTAGAAGCCCAAGCTCTACCTACAAATGATGCTAAAGTGGTAGTACGCTTCTTGAAAAGACTTTTTTCTCGATTTGGAACACCTAGGATAATCATTAGTTATAGGGGTACACATTTTTGCAATATCCAATTTGAAAAAAGCTTGAAAAGGTATGGAGTACACCATAGAACAGCTACCCCTTATCACCCACAAACCAGTGGCCAAGTCGAAGTGACAAATAGGGAACTAAAACGCATCTTAGAGAAAACAATAGAAATAAATAGGAAAGATTGGTCAAGAAAGGTAGACGATGCATTATAGGCTTATAGAACTGCTTTTAAAACACCCATAGGAACATCTCCCTATAAACTTGTTTATGGAAAAAACTGCCATCTACCATTTGAACTTGAACATAAAGCATTCTGGGCTATAAAATTTTTAAACCTTGATTTTAAAAGTGCAAGAGAGAAGAGATTAATGCAGTTGAATGAGCTTGATGAATGGCGCTTCAATACTTACGAGAATTCGTGACTATATAAGGAAGTCATGAAGCGACGCCATGACAAAAGGCTGAAAGACCCTAAGCAGTTCAAAACAGGTGATCTCGTCTTACTCTACAACTCAAGGCTGAAACTATTCCCTGTAAAACTCAAGTCAAGGTGGTCAAGTCCATTCACTGTTTTAAATGTCTTTCCATATGGCACCATTGAGGTAACTCACCCTAACCACGGTACGTTCAAGGTAAAAGGCCATAGGCTTAAACATTATAGAGGTGAGAATTTTGCAGAAAACAGGGAGGAGCTTCGGCTCCACCACACCCCTTCTTGACACATCTAGGTAGAGTCAAGCTTAGACTCTAAATAAGCGCTTCTCAGGAGGCAACCCGAGCACAACTTAGTAACTTTCTTTTCTTTAAAATTTTTAGTATTTTTTCATGCATAAACTAACTCTTTGAATGCAGAAATTTAGGACCACACGACCAGGTACACGGGCGTGCCTTAGGCCATGTGCATACTTAAAAACAGGGGCACGGTCATGCACCTAGACCGTGTACAAATAGAGTAAAAATTTCCCAAAACACGAGCCATCGATAAATTCCCACGGCCGTGTGATATGGCCGTGGCGACCTTACGAATTCCACACGGGCTATCAACACCGCCCCACGGCCGTGCGACATGGCCGTGGCAACCCTGCAGTATCAACACGGGCTTGCACAAATCCCCACGCTCGTGTCCTTAGCCCGTGGAAAACACTGTCAAATTTTACACGCCCATGGCACATATCACACGACCATGTGATACACGAACATGATCGCACACGGCCGTGTATACCATCACACGATCGTGTGAGTAACGAAGACCTGATCTCCCACGACCGTGTGAACCAACCACACGGGGAACCAGGTGTGCTATAAAGACCGATTTTTGAAAAAACAGACTAAACACGACTCACACGGGCGTGCGACATGCCCCTGTGACCCAAAATGTATAAATAGGGGGCTATTTTTCAACCTTCCTTTTCACCTAAAACCCTAGAATCTCACACCCAAAACCTCCCCAACCTCCGTGAGCACCTCTACCACCCTCAAAACCACCATAATACTCAAAAATAACCTCCCCACGCCCGTGTAACAGCCCCCCACGACCGTACAAACTCATAATTGGTTCTACTTTCTCATTTTTCTCATTTATTTTATTTTATTTCCTTTCTTTAAATATTTATTTATTTTTACTTTAATCTAATTGTTGATTCAAGCATGGAACTAGGAAATATAGGATGAATATTCTAGAATAATATAGAATCAATTAGGATTACATGCCACTTAATTTTATTTTTGCTTGCCATTTAGATTTCATTTTATTTTGCCACTTGGACACATATTTGCATGCCATCTTTATCATAATTTCACTATTTATACACATAGTTCTTAGTTTTTGTTATAAGTTTTTAATATGATTAGATTTTACTATTCAGGTTACTCCTCATTTGTTATTTTAGGAAAAATATCAATTTATATTTTAAATCATTTTTAATCTCAATTTTTAGAACTAATGCTTGTGTTATTTTATTTTAGATACTATGTCTTCTTTCCACGCTAGAAAGACTGCTGTCCCCGTCTCCAAGAAACGAAAGGGGCCGAGAAGTTCCTCAGCAAGACCCACCTCTGAGACACGCCACCCGTTCCTCACATTTCCGCAGGACTCCCAGGAGGAACGCTACCAGTTACTCCGAGCACGCACTATCTCGATAGGCCGATGCATTGACTGGGAGGCCCTCGCGCAAGTAAACCTGGTGGACGATGTCCGAGCCCTGCTAGCGACTGACCCATAGGACCAGTTCTTCAGGATTGTGGAGCCCACTTACCTAGAGCTCACCCTCAAATTCTACTCCACATTCCACCTCCAGACTATAATGACCAGATTTGAAGATCCAGGGACGGTCCAATTCCATTTGGGAGGACTCGTACGACACCTCAGCGTGCCAAAGTTCGGTGCAGCACTTGGGCTCTACACTGAGCAGTTCATGACGGAAGAGGACTTCCCTACCCTCGCTCGACTCATCCATATTCAGCCCATCGAATGCTGGAAGGAGATAGCTCTAAGACGTCAGACTTATAACCCCAACGTCAGCAAGGCAACCTCCCTCGTGCCATCTCTGAGGTACATTCATGCTCTTCTTGTTCACACTCTTACAGGTCGACGAGAGAGCACAGGCATCGTCAACACTCATGACGTCTACTTCCTATGGTACATGGCGAACGGGCACGTCATCGACTTAGCATACTTTATCGCACTTGCCATGCAGCACCAGACCGAGAGGCACCGGAGAGGCGTCATATCCATGGGCCCGTATATCAAGAGACTAGGCCGCTACTTCGGCCTATTTAACACCGCAGCCCATACATCCTCTTATACCCTACTTGGCTAGATGTCCTCCCAGGGCATCCAGAGCATACTACATATGAGGATGGTAGAACGACGGCCAGGTGGCTGCCACTTTCACTTCCGCCTTGTCCAGGAAGGCGAGGACCCAAAGGACGTCACTGATGATGTCCCACCGCCACCACCTGAGGAGGATGCACCCATCGAGCCATCATGCCTCAGACGACCCACCCAGTCAGCAGCCCCATACATTGACATACACGAGCGCCTAGACCAATTTGAGAAGCAATGCTTCCAGCGTTTCGATTATATCGACGCCACTTTAGCAGAGATATGTCAGCACCTGAGCATCGCCCCACCGCCACGAGACCCATCAGAGGATTAGATCCTCTTTTATCTTTTATTTTTGTTTTATGCTATTTTATTTTTATTTTTATCATTTATCTATTATTTTTACTTTATCCTAACTCTTAAACACTAATCCTTATTTTCACCTTTTCTTCTAACTTTATTTTCCTTTTTAGGTTCATTTTTAATTTTTTCAATTCAGCTTTTTCTTTATTTGAATTTTCATTTATATATATATATATATATATTCTGTTTATTTTATTTTATTTTCTTCAGCCATATCCTAATGAAGTAACCCCTCTTCATTTTAACATCCCACGACTAATAAAACCTTTCGCAGTTTCAAAAGAGCTCTACAGCTCAAATCTCTACGGAAAAGGGAACACCGTGCCACAACTTCCGTCTCACAAATCCATCCACATTTTAGGGAGTTTCATACCTCTCCCTATCTTATGATATTATGCTTCTATTGCTACTACTGCTATCTTTGTACATTGAGGGCAATGTACATCTTAAGTGTGGGGGGGGGGAACGTACTTTAAAATTTTATTTCACTCTCTTTGAAATCCCTGAAATTGTTCTAACTAATTGCACTGTCCTCAATAGCATTATCTTCAATCTACTATTAGGAATTAATTCTGATTGATTTATGATTTTTATTGATATGTTGAGAATCAAGAAATAGGCAATTGTACTATGATTATTCAAACTTAAAAACATTAAGGAATCAAGCATGATAAGTTGAAATTTTTGAGAACTCCAATTTTTGCATAAGTTATCTTCCCTAATTCTAAGTACTATCTTGAGATTTGAAATTCGCAGGATTGACATCAAAAGCCATAATTCTGGTGAGATTTTGAGCCTTTTTGAGTATACATTCTTTCGTGCTCACTTTTATTATTGCTTTGAGCGAGTCAACATTGAATTGTTATTCTAGAACTTGCTTTGATTATACATGTCGAGACCATATCATTGATTTGATATACCGAGATGATAAAGGCACCTAGGATTTAACCCACTTACTCCACAAAAGCCTACCTCCATAATCTAACCCCTAGTGAACCGCATTGAGCCTAACAACCTTTTCCCTGACTCACCCTCTAATTATTAACCAATAACCCATTTTTGTTGAATTTTCCATTCAATTACTTTTGATCCCTATTTTTGTCGATATTTGAGTTCAATGTATTATCTAAGCTTTATTCTCTTTTCCAGTATGTAAATCTTTACTCAATTCATTGTATTACTTGAATTGTTCTTAAAAAAAATGTGTATATACAGTCAAATTCAGTTGTAATGTGTAATAGTTCAAATTAAGTTTTTGCATATTTCTCTCTTAAGGCTACCAAAATGATGTTATTAAGCTTTGAAAATATGTTCCAGTGATAGAGATTTTTCTAGCTAGATAATTTTCAGTTCAATCTCGATTCTAACCCTCTTTTTGTAGCCTGTGACAACACCCCTAACCAAGCCCCGTTACAACCATGAAAAGACCTCTTGATCGATATATCATATCAAACTATAGTGGTGGAGATTTGATTTTCGTGCAAGCTTATGGTAAAAACTTTTCAGGTTGACTAGAGAGTGCTTAAATTTTGAACCCTAAACACTTTAAGTGGATAGAGTGAACCTTTAGTGAGGATGTCAACTCCTGTTAATTAAGATGGAGAGATAACTACTTAGAAAGAAAGAAGAGACTTATGTTTTCAATGACAAAATTCTTAACTTAAATTGATTGAATCTTTAATGTTCTTCTGATTGAATTATTCATTGTACGATTACCAATAGATTAGTTTGGAACATTATTGATAAAAAATTGTAGGTTGAGAAGAATAACTCTTTTTAGGGATTGAGATTTTGCTTAAGGACAAGCAAAGGCTTAAGTGTGGGGGTATTTGATAAACGCTAAATTATATATATTTTTACCTCATGTTTAGCCTATATTTTGGATGGATTCTTATCATTTTTGTGAGAATTGGTGCTCTTAACCCTTCCTTTTTATATCTTATACTCAGAAGAGCATAGGGAAGAAGAAAGAACGGAAAACGGGCCAAAAACGATGAAAAATGGGCCAAAATGTGTGAACAACACGGGCAAAGAAATGCCACACGACCGTGCCACACGACCGTGCCACATGAAGATCACACGGTAAAAGCCCCGACAAGCACGGCCAGGCCACACGGCCGTGCCAAATCACACGGCCTTTGTCAAACCCACACGGGTGTGGCACACGGGCTTGTTCTAGTTGTGAGGAAGGGGAATTTCACTCGAATTGGGATGCTTAGAGGCTAAGAAAGGCTCCCACAAGCTCTCTATATAAAGACCTTATGAGGCAGAGGTAAGAGGACGATTTTTTAGATATTTTTTCTCTCGTCTTTCTGCCACACTGAGGGTAGAAGCAAGGGATTACTCCAAGGGAGAAGCCGATTAATTCATCTCAGAAGCTGGAATTCTGCAGCAACATAGAGGATCTCCCTAAATTCCTTCAAGGGTTTTTGGTTTCTTTATGTTTTGTTATTTTATATCTTCTGAGATGTTTTCCTTCTTTATTATGAGCTAAACCCCTCAAATACTTGAGGGGGATAAAACCTAAGACAGATTTTGTTATTTATTCTTGATTTATTTGATAATTACTTGAATTGTTCTTAATTATGCATTCTTCATTCTTGATTTAATAATCCTAGGTATTATTTTAAAAATTAGATGTGCTTAGAGCAGAGGAGCAAAAGTCCCTGTGATAAGAGTAGATCTACCATAATTAAGTGGAGTTGCATGCAACCCTAGACATAGGGCGACATAAATCTGCTGGATTAGGGTTAAACCTAATATAGGGAGCCATAGATCGAATTAATGCAACCTAGGGAGTTAGTTAATAGGGGAACTTTAATTAACAACTTAGGCCTAGTTACTTTACGCCTCGACGGAGGGTTTAGCATAAGTTAGGGATCTCTACGGATCAAGTCAAGTAAAGAAATCATATAGTTCAAGAAAATAATAACAAGTGAAGTCTAGGTGAATTCTCCCTTGAGTATTGTCCATATCAATCAGCTCTTCCCTAAAAGTTTTTCCAATTTACTCTTTACACTTTCTTAGTTAGTTTTAAAATTAGTTTAAACAACCCTCTTTTATTTTTAGGCTAGATAATAGAAAAGAAGTAAGTACTAGTACTTTTGGTTCCCTTGGGTACGATAACTCGGTCTTGCCACTAAGCTATACCACCGTTCGACAGGTGCGCTTGCCTCAACGTCTTGATATTAGTTAGTTTTGGTGTGATCAAGTTCTTTATAAATTTTATTACTTTATATCACGCATATCAACACTCTCAAAGAAAAATTAGTTAATGCACCAATTTTGATTTCACCTAATTGGAACCTACCTTTTGAACTAATGTGTGATGTGAATGATTTTGCAGTAGGTGCAGTTCTAGGACAACGAAGAGACAAGCACTTCCAACTGATTTATTTTGCTAGCAAAACTTTGACGACCGCGCAAGCAAACTACTACCACGAAAAAAGAATTGCTAGCTGTTATTTTTGCGTTTGACAAATTTAGATCATACTTAATATTGTCTAAAGTCATTGTTTATACTGATCATTCCGCTCTTCGTTATCTTTTAATTAAGACTGATGCAAAACCTCGATTAATAAGATGGATTCTATTGTTACAGGAATTTGACTTAGAGATACAATACAAGAAAGGAGCTGAAAATTTAGCAGCGGATCACCTTTCAAGATTGGAAAATCCACACCCCAAAGACCTCGATAAAATAAATGACTTGTTCCCTGAAGAATAACTCCTAGTCATAGCAGAAGCTTCAGTTCCTTAGTTTGCCATTTCGCAAATTATTTAGCAGGTAACATAATCCCAAAAGGTTTGACCCATTAGCAAAAGAAGTGATTCTTCACTGATGTGAAAAATTACTTTTGGGAAGATCCTTTCCTTTTTTGTATTTATGCAGATCAAGTCATTAGAAGATACGTTACTGAGACAGAAGCATACAAAATTTTAGATCACTGCCATTCTAGACCAACAGGAGGACACCACAGTGGAACTAGAACTGCTCACAAAGTACTCGAATCAGGTTTTTACTGGCCCACCCTTTTCAAGGATGCCAAAGGTATGTGACCTCTTGTGATAAATGCCAAAGGACAGGTAATATCTCTCAGCTCAATTAAATGCCTCAAACATATATACTCTCATGCGAAATATTTGATGTATGGGGTATTGATTTCATGGGTCCTTTCCCTACTTCATTTGGGAATAAATACATACTAGTAGCAGTAGATTACATGTCAAAATGGGTGGAAGCCCAAGCTCTACCTACTAATGATGCTATAATGGTAGTACATTTTCTAAAAAAACTTCTCTCTCGATTTGGAACACCTAGGATAATTATCAGTGATAGGGGTACTCATTTTTACAATACTCAATTTGATAAAGTTTTAAAACAATATGGAGTGTACCATAGAACAGCTACCCCTTATCATCCACAAACCAGTGGACAAGTTGAAGTAACAAATAGAGAATTAAAACGCATACTAGAGAAAATAGTAGAGACAAACAGGAAAGATTGGTCAAGAAAAGTAGACGACGCCTTATGAGCCTATAGAACTGCATTAAGTATGGGGGTATTTAATAAATGATAAATTATACATGTTTTTACCTCATGCTTAGCCTAAATTCTAGATGAATTACCCCTTGATATGTGTAAATTGATGCTCTTAAACCATTAATTTCATGTTTTATACTCAAGTGAGCATAAGGAAGTGAAAAGAACGAGAAACGGGCCAAAAACGGAGAAAATGGGCCAAAGTATGAAAACAACACAGCCCGGAGATTCACTATCCGGTCGTGTCACATGACTGTGCCACCGAACACGGCCCAACCCCGACAAGCACGGCCAGACCACACGGCTGTGCCACCTTAACAGGCCCGAGCACAACCTGGGCCTTGATCCACACGAGAGTGGCACACGAGCGTGTCCCTGTCGTGAGGAAGTTCAATTTCACTCAGAAATGGCTACTTAGAGGCTAATAAAGGCATTCTAAAGCTCTATATAAAGACCTTAGGGGGCAACTACTAAAGGTGCTTTTCTCCCTCAAAAAGGTACTTTTCTCCCCTCAAGAAGGTGCTTATTTCCTGCCAACACACAGAGTAGAAGCAAGGAATCATTCCAAGGGAAGCCGATTGATTCATCTCAAAAGCTGAATTCTCCCTCAAGACTGAAGATCTCCTTTCAACTACCTTCAGGGGTTTTAGGGTTCTTTACGTTTTGTTATTTTATTTCTTCTGAGATGTTTTCTTTTATAAGTATGAACTAAATCCCCTAAATACTTGAGAGGGATGAAACCTAAGATAGATCTTGTTATTATTTTCTCTTGAATTATATGATAAATATTTGATTTGTTCTTAATTATGTTTTTAACTCTTAAATTGATATTTCTGGGATATTGATTTAAGTCGAATGTGCTTGTGTAGTGGAGCAAAAGACACTGCATAGGAGTAGATCCAACACATTTTCTCTGTTTTTGGCCCGGTTCTTGCTCTTTTCTCTTCCTTAAGCTCACTTGGGCATAAAACATGAAATAGAAGGATTAAGAGCACCAATTTCCACAAATTCAATGATAATTCATCTAGAAATTAGGTTAAGCATGAGGTAAAAACATGTATAATTTATCGTTTATCAAATACCCCCACACTTAAGCCTTTGCTTGTCCTTAAGCAAGATCTCAATTCACAGTTAAGAATCATTCTTCTCAACTTATAACTCTTATCAATAATGTTTCAAACTAATCCACAAGTAATCATACAATGAGAATTCAACCAGAAAATATTAAAGATTCAAACATTCTAAGCTGAGAATTTTATCACAGAAACATAGGTTTTCTCTCTTTTCTTAAGTAATCACCTCTCAATCAAAATTAACAAGGGTTGACATCCTCACTAAAGATTCATTCTATCCACTCAAAGTGTTTAGGGTTCAAAATTTAAGCACTTATGAGTCAACCTGAAAGGTTATTACCATAGGCTTGAGAGAAAATCAAATCTCCACCATTATATATTGATATGACACATCGATCAAAAGGTCTTTCAATGGTTGTAATGGGGCTTTGGTTAGGGGTGTTGTCACAAGCTGAAAACGAGAGGGTTAGAATCGAGATTGAATTGAAAAATCATCTAGCTAGAAAAATCTCTATCACTAGAACATATTCCTCGAGCTAAGCCTTATGATGACATCGTTTTGGATTTGGAAGCTTGTAGAAATATGCAAAAACTATTGAACTATAACTAAGATATGAATTACAACTGAATTAACTGTATATACATTTTTTTTAAGAACAAACCAATTCAAATACAATAAATTGAATATTTACAATTTTACAAACTGGAAAAGAGAACAAAGCTAGATAATATTTCAACTCAAATCTCAATAAAAATAGGGATCAAAATAATTGAATGGAATTCAACAAAAACGGGTTATGGGTTAATATTAGAGGTAAGTCAAAGAATGGGTTGGTAGGCTCAATGGGGTTCACTAGGGGTTAATTTGTAGAGGTAGGCTTTTGTGGAGTAAGTGGGTTAAAACCTAGGTGCCTTTATCATCTCAATGTATCAAATCAATGATGTGGCTTCGACATGTATAATCGAAGCAAGTTCTAGAATAACAAATTAGTATTGACTCTCTAAAAGCAACAATAAAAGTGAGCACGAAAGAATGTATGCTCAAAAGGCTCAAAAATCTCACCAGAATTATGGCTTTTTTATGTCAATCCTGCGAATTTCAAATCTCAAGATAACACTTAAAATTAGGGAAAATAACCTAGAAAAAATTTAAATTCTCAAAAATTTCAACTTATCATGCTTGATTCCCTAGTGTTTTAAAGTTTGAATAATCAAAGCATAAGTACCTATGTTTTAATTCTCAACACATCAATAAAAATCATAAATCAATCAGAATTAATTCCTAATAGGAGATTGAAGATAATATAAAGAGTGAAAGTGAGAATTCAAAATTTTGAGAACAATGTAAAATGTTAGTTGTAAAAATTTTCAGGGGTTTCAAAGAAAATGCAATGACTGAAAGAAAGTTCCCTCCATACTTAAGATGTACATTACCCTCAATGTACAAAGAAACATTAGTAGCAATAGAAGCATAAGATCATAAGATAGGGAAAGGCATGAAACTCCCTAGATTGAATGAATTTGTGAGGTGGTGGTGCCTATAGAGTGTCTGGGACAAAGGAAGGTGCAGAGGTGGATACTCTGGTGGTAGTAGTGTTTGTTTGTCCACAGCTCTCATGTTGGTAGTGTAGGCTTTGGCGGTGTCAACTGGGTGAGGTTGTGGCAAGGTTCCCATTAGATTTTTTATTTAAACTGTTGAACTCCTTTGAAACTGCAAAAGCATTTATCACTTTTGGGGAGTTTGGATTAACAGAATATGTTTGTTAGGGGATAGCCGATATGAACTTAATTAAAATAAAGAAATAAAATAAATTAAGTTCCAAAAATACTAAAATTCAAATAATGAAAAAAAAGATGAAATAAAATAAAAGGAAAAATAAAAAGGAAAATAAAAGAGAAGAAAAGAGGATTAGGAAGTTCTAATCCTCAGATGGGTCGTGAGGTGAGGGCGGTGCAGAGATATGAAGGTGCTGGCATATCTGCTGAAGAGTAGCGTCGATGAGATCTAAGCGTTGGAAGCACTGCTGCTTGAATCATGTGAGGCGCTCAGATATGTCAGCATATGAAGCTGCTGCATGGACTGGGCAGCAAGGGGGTGGTGGCTCAGCTGGGGCCTCCTCCGGCAGTGGTGGGACATCATCAGTAATGTCCTCGGGATCCTCCTGCTCGACATCTCGAAGTAAGTGGTATTGTGCAGGATCAGTCTCATGTCGGTGTTGGATCATCCTCATGTGTAGCATAGTCTGGATGCCCTGAGGTGACATTTGGCCGATCAAAGTGTAGGAGGATGCCTGGGCCGCAGTGTTGAGCAAGCCGAAGTAGCGGGCCAACCGTGTGATGTACGGGCCCATAGATATCACGTCCCTATGATGCCTCTCTATCTGGTGCTGGATGGCATGAGTGATGAAGTAAGCAAGGTCGATGACATGTGCATTCACCATGCTCCATAAAAAATAGGCATCGTGGGTGTTGACGACGCCTGTGCTCTCGTGTCTGCCCGTTAGTGTGTGTGCGAGGAAAGCGTGTATGTACCTCAGAGATGGGGCAAGGTTGGTTACTTTGGAGTGACTAGGGTCGTATGTGGGCTACTCAGGGACGATGGCGCACCAGCAGTTGACTGGAGAGACGTGAATGTGGTAGTGGAGCATAGAAAGGTCCTCTTCCTCCATGAACTGCTCGGTGTAGAGGCCGAGAGCTATACCGAACTCCGGTACTCTAAGCTGATGTACGAGGCCATCTAAACGGAACTTGATCGTCCCTGGATCGTCGTGACGGCTCATCACCGTCTGTAGATGGAGCGTGGAGCAGAACTCAAGAGTGAGTTTGAAATATGTGGGCTCCACGATCTGGAAGAACTACTCTCACGGATCTATCATCAACAAAGCTAGGACCTCGTCTGCTAGGTAGACCTGCTCTAAGGCAGTCCAATCAATGCACCTTCCTGCTCCGAGGGGTCTGGCCCGTAGTATCTGAAATAACTCCTCTTGAGAGTTCTGCGGGAACTGAATAAAGGGATGTCGGACCTAAGCAGTGGCTCTCGACGAGGAACCACCGGGCCCCTTTTGCTTCTTTAAAGTAGGGACGGCAGCTTTCTTACTGCGTGATGATGACATAGTTCCTAAAAATAAAACAATATGCATTAGTCCTAATAAAGATTGAACTAAAATAAGTTTTTAAGATTAAATGACAAATTAAGAAAAACATGAACATATTGTATGAAGGTTTTACTACCCTAACTAATATAATCTACTTATTCTAATCATGGCCTAGATATCATTTTATACTAAGTGTTAACTATTCTAGATAAGTAAAAGCGGCAACCTAAGGAGAGTCTAAATGGCATCATGAAATTCTCTACAGTATTCTAGATTGTTCATGCTAAATCAATGAATTTCATGCCCAAAAATAATGTAAAAACTAAATAAAACATTTTATTAACATAAAAATAGATAAAAACATTAGAAATTTAAAGAGGAAAACAAGAAAAAAGAACCGAATAGGTGACTAATAGGGTAGAGCATGGTCGTGGTACGGGTGGCACGGTCGTTGAGGAGCTTTGGGGGCCGGCGGCGGCGCTAGGGAGGCTTGATGTGGGTTTTGGGTAGGAGGTTTTAGGGTTTTAAAATGAAGAAGAAGGTGAATAGTAGCCTGCTTGTATAGGTTTTTGGGTCACACCAGCATGTCACATGCCCATGTGACTCAGGTTTTGCCCGTGTGGTTCAAAAATTGAGGGTTTTGGCACGCTTGGTTCGAGACGCACGCCCGTGTGACTAGGGCATGTTGAGGCACATAGCTGTGTCGCACGGTCGTGTCCTTTGATGTTCATTTCTCCCACGGCCGTGTAGTAGGTCACACGCCCGTGTCTTAATTGACAATGTCGACCAAGGCCTTGAGGCACACACTCGTGTTTGAATTGGCAGTTTTGGCCACGGCCATATCGCACGGTCGTGGCAATTTGTTGAAGCCCGTGCCTGGATTGGCAGGATCAGCCACAGCACACAGCCGTAGCACTTTGTCGAAGGCTGTGTGTTAGAAAAATTTTTACCCTGCTTGTACACGGCCATATTGCACGTCCGTGTCTCTGCTCGTATTGTCCACACGATCTTGGGCACGCCCATGGAAGTGGTCGTGTGGCTCAAAAATCCTACATTCACAAGGGTTAGTCGATGTATTAGAAAGCTGAAAAATAATTTACTAAGTTAGTGCTCGGGTTGCCTCCCGAGAAGCGCTTATTTAGAGTCTAAGCTCGACTCTACCTGTATGTATCATGACGAGAGTTCGTGGAGCTGAAGCTCCTCCCTATTATTCTTGCAATTCGCACCTCTATAATGTTTAAGCTGATGGCCGTTTAGCTTGAAAGTGCCATGGTTTGGATGAGTTACCTCGACTGTCATCTTGATTTAAGTTTTCCAGGGAATAGTTTAAGCCTTGAGTTGTATAGCAAGACAAGACCACCGGTTTTGAACTGCTTAGGTTGTCTCAAATGATTGTCATGGCGTCGCTTTGTGGCTTCCTTATATAACCGTGAGTTTTAGTAGGCATTGCAGCGCCATTCATCCAACTCCTTTAGTTGCATTAGATGTTTCTCACCTGCAAGCTTAAAATCAAGATTTAAAAATTTAATAGCCCAAAATGCTTTATGTTCAAGCTCAAATGGTAGATGACAACTTTTTCCGTAAACAAGTCTATAAGGGGATGTTCCTAGGGGAGTTTTGAATGCAGTTCTATAGGCCCATAAGGCGTCATCTACTTTCCTTGACCAATCTTTTCTATTTGTTTCTACTGTTTTCTCTAGAATGCATTTTAATTCTCTATTTGTTACTTCAACTTGATCACTTGTTTGTGGATGATAAGGGGTGGTTGTTCTATGGTGCACTCTATATGTTTTCAAAACTTTGTCAAATTGGGCATTGCAAAAATGAGTACCCCTATCACTGATAATTATCCTAGGTGTTCCCTATCACTGATAATTATCCTAGGTGTTCCGAATCGAGAAAAAAGTTTTTTAAGAAAACGTACTACCATTCTTGCATCATTAGTAGGTAAGGCTTGGGCTTCCACCCATTTTGACATATAATCTACTGCTACTAGTATGTACTTATTCCCAAACGAAGTAGGGAAAGGACCCATGAAGTCAATACCCTATACATCAAATATTTCACATGAGAGTATATAGTTTTGAGGCATTTCATTATGCTGAGAGATATTACCTGTTCTCTGGCATTTATCACAAGAGGTCACATACCTGTTGGCATCCTTGAAAAGGGTGGGCCAGTAAAAACCTGATTTAAGTACTTTGTGAGCAGTTCTAGCTCCACTGTG
Source organism: Gossypium stocksii (assembly GCA_020496765.1). Lineage (NCBI taxonomy): Eukaryota > Viridiplantae > Streptophyta > Magnoliopsida > Malvales > Malvaceae > Gossypium > Gossypium stocksii. The sequence continues at coordinate 105,533,030 of CM035621.1, forward strand.
GTGTCCTCCTGTTGGTCCTAAATGGCAGTGGTCCAACATTTTATATGCTTCTGTTTCAGTAACGCATCTTCGAATAACTTGATCTGCACAAATATGAAACAGGAAAGGATCTTCCAAAAAGTAATTTTTCGCATCAGCGAAGAATCACTTCTTTTGCTGATGGGTCAACCCTTTTGGGATTACGTTAGCTGCTAAATAATTTGCAAAATCAGCAAACCAAGAAACAGCAGCTTCTGCTATGGCTAGTAGTTGTTCTTTAGGAAACAAGTCATTTATTTTATTGAGATCCCCAGGGTGTGGATTTTCCAATCTTGAAAGGTGATCTGCTGCCAAATTTTTAGCTCATTTCTTGTCTTTTATTTCTAAGTCGAATTCCTATAACAATAGAATCCATCTTATTAATTGAGGTTTTGCATCAGTTTTAGTTAAAAGATAACGAAGAGCGAAATGATCAGTATAAATGATGACTTTTGACAATATCAAATATGATCTGAATTTATCAAATGCAAAAATAACAGCTAGTAATTATTTTTCTGTGGTAGTATAATTTGCTTGCACGACTGTCAAAGTTTTGCTAGCATAATAAATCGATTGAAAGTGCTTGTCACTTATTTGTCCCAAAACTGCACCTACTGCAAAATCACTCGCATCGCACATTAGTTCAAAAGGTAGATTCCAATCAGGTGAAATCATAATCGGGGCACTAACTAACTTTTCTTTGAAAGTGTTAAAATACTCTAAAGATTCTTGGTCAAAATTGAGAAGCACATCTTTTTCTAGTAATTTTGTTAAAGGCTTAGCTATTTTAGAAAAGTCTTTAATAAATCTGCGATAAAAACTAGCATGTCCTAAAAAACTTCTTATAGCCTTAACTGAATTAGGGGGAGGTAATTTTTCAATGGTTTCAATTTTTGCTTTATCTACCTCTATCCTTTTACTAGAAATTTTATGTCTTAATATAATACCTTCTTGAACCATAAAGTGACATTTTTCCCAATTGAGCACTAGATCTGTCTCCTCACATCTTATTAGAACACGTTTTAAATTATTAAGACAAAGTTGAAAAGAGTTACCGAAAACTAAAAAGTCATCCATAAATACCTCCATGATGTCTTCCACGAGTTCGTCAAAGATAGCTAACATACATCGCTGAAAAGTAGCATGAGCATTACATAATCCAAAAGGCATTCTATGATAAGCAAACGTACTATATGGACATGTGAATGTTGTCTTCTCTTGATCTTCTGAAGCTATCGAGATTTGGAAGTAACTAAAGAGGCCATCCAAGAAACAGTAATACATATGTCCTGACAATCTTTCCAACATCTGATCGATAAAGGGTAAGGGAAAATGGTCTTTTCGAGTTGCATCATTCAATTTTCTATAATTAATACAAACTCTCCATCCAGTAACTGTTCTTGTAGGTATTAATTCCTTGTTTTCATTAGACACTACAGTCATTCCTCCTTTTTTAGGGACAACCTGCATAGGACTTACCCAAGAACTATCAGAAATAGGATAAATAATTCCTGCATCTAGAAGTTTAATTACCTCGACTTTTACGACTTCCTTCATGTTGGGATTCAATCGTCTTTAAGTTTGCACTGATGGCTTATATTCATCTTCCATTAAAATTTTGTGGGTACAAAAAGAAGGGCTAATTCCTTTAATATCAGAAATCTTCCAAGCTATATCCTTTTTGTGTTCTCTTAATACTTGAAGTAATTCCTCTTTCTTTTCAGCTCTCAAGTCTGATGCGATAATCACTGGTAATGTAGAATCATCTTCCAAAAATGCATATTGTAAGTGGTCAGGCAATTGTTTTAGCTCCAATTTAGGAGGTTCATCAATCGAGGGTTTTTGTCTCAGTTTGTGTTTTAACTTAAGACCCTCATAACTTATGTGCCTTGTGGTCAGGCAATTGTTTTAGCTCCAATTTAGGAGGTTCATCAATCGAGGGTTTTTGTCTCAGTTTGTGTTTTAACTTAAGACCCTCATAACTTATGTGCCTTGTGACAAGCTCATTAGATTCAACTCCTTCATTACGTCCTTAACTTTAGTAGTGGCTTCATCTTTCTCCCGACCTTGAACAAGACACAGTTCCAACGTGTCTTCAAGAGTGATTTCTTATAAATTGCCTTGAACAAAATAATCAATAACATCGATGAAATAATAGGAATCATCTTGTTCTCTAGAAAATCGCATAGCATCATAAATTTTAAAGACAACTTCTTCCTCACCAACACTAAGCACTAATTTATCATCCCCTACATCGATAACAACTCTAGCAGTAGCTAAGCATAGGCGTCCCAAAATTAAAGGTACCTCAATATTTTCATCCATGTCAAGCAAAACAAAATCAATAGGGAATATAAATTTATCTACTTTTACTAACACATCTTCAATGGTTCCCCTAGGATATTTAACAGATCTATCAGCTAATTGAATACTCATCCTAGTGGGTTTTGGTTCCCCTAGACCTAGTTGCTTGAACATTTTGTAGGGCATTAGGTTAATACTAGCACCTAGATCAGCTAAGGCTTTTTCAATGATTAAACTACCAATTAAGCAAGGAATAGTAAAATTCCCTAGGTCTTTTAGTTTAGCTGGCAGTTTATTTTGGAGAATAGCTGAGCATTCCTCGTTGAGTTCCACTATGGCTAGTTCTTCCAACTTCTTTTTATTTGTGAGAAGTTCCTTTAAAAACTTTGCGTACTTCGGCATCTGCAAAATTGCTTCAACAAAAGTAAGTTAATATGTAGCTGTTTAAAAAGTTCAAGAAATCGGTACGGTCTTTCTTTAACTTTGCTAGATATGGTATGGGTGGTTTATATTCTTTAAGTGCTGGCGGGGTGTTTTTCTTAGGTTCCTCTTCCTCTACGTTGTCCTTTTTAGATTCTTGAACAGGCTTCTTTTCCAGTTCAGCTAGAACTTTTCCATCCCTTAGAGTAATTGCTTTTACATATTCTCTAGGATTTGGCTCAGTATTACTCGGCAAGCTACCTTGTGGTCTATTAGATATCATCTTTGTGAGTTGACCAATTTGATTTTCGAGCCCTTGAATGGATGCTTACTGGTTCTTTAGTGCTATTTCAGTGTTTTGGAAACGGGTTTCTGATGCGGCCATAAATTTGGTGAACATCTCTTCAAGGTTCGACTTTTTCTCTTGTTGTGGAGGTGGCTATTGAAATCCCAGAGGAGGTGGTTGTCTTTGATTTCCTTGTCCTCCTCATGAAAAATTGGGGTGGTTCCGCCAACTTGCATTGTAAATGTTACTATAAAGATTATTCTGAGGTCTAGAATTATTACTCATATAGTTGGCTTGCTCGGTTTCCATGCTATATCCATAGGAGGAGTAATCTGGGTTGTACATGTTTCCCTGAATTGCGTCACACTGCATCACAGGGTGTGCCTGCGTAGAACCAACAAATTTATCAATCTTTTTTGTTTAAATGTTCTACCTGATTAAAAAGCATGGTTACGACATCAATATTAAAAACTCCTGTAGCTTTTGTCGGCTTTGTCTGCATGACTTGCAACTGATAGTTATTCAGCAACATCTCTTCTATAAACTCTTAGGCTGCTTCGGGTGTTTTTTTGTTGATTGTGCCTCCGGCGGCTACATCTATCATTTGTCTTGTAGAGGGATTCAAACCATTGTGAAAGGTTTGAACTTGTAACCACAAAGGCAATCCATGGTGAGGGCACCTTCTCAAAAGATCTTTCTATCTCTCCCAGGCATCGTAAAGTGTCTCTAAATCCATCTGCACAAAAGAAGAGATATCATTCCGTAATTTAGCTGTTTTAACTGGAGGAAAATATTTAAGTAAAAAATTTTTAGTCATCTGTTCCCATGTAGTGATTGAGCCTCATGGTAGAGAATTTAACCATTGCTTAGCTTTATTCCTTAAGGAACAAAGAAATAGTCGGAGGCAAATGGCATCATCAAAAATGCCATTGATTTTAAAAGTATCACAGAATTCCAAAAAATTTACTAAGTGTGAGTTGGGATCCTCATCCCGTAAACCATCAAACTGAACAAATTGCTGAATCATCTGAATAGTGTTACGTTTCAATTCAAAATTATTTGCAGCAATAGCAGGTCTAATGATACTAGATTGAGTACCAACCAAATTAGGTTTAGCATAATCATACATAGTACGAGGAGCATCATTTTGGTTCACCGGTTCTGCAGCTATCGCGGAAAGTGGTAGATTGTCTTGATTTGCTTCTATCTCTTCAGTAGGTTCTTGTTCTTGCTCTAAATATTGTAGGCTTTGTCTGATCTCTCTATGATTTCTGCGAACTGTGACTTCTAAATCTTCGTCAAAAAATAGTGGTCCTGCTGGGTTTCTTCTAGTCATAAACTAGAGATACCTAGAAAGGGAAAAGGAACAAAGAAAATTTTAGTAAATAAATAAAAATAAAGGCTGAAAATAAATAGATCAGTATGGCTAAAGTAATAGAAATCGAGTGTTCGTAATATCTTAAGCCCCCGGCAATGGCGCCAAAAACTTGATATACGTGATATGAAGTAATAAAATTTATAATAATGATCACACCAGAAACTAACTATTATCACGAATTTAGGGCAAGCGCACCTATCGAACGGTAGTATAACTTAGTGGCAAGACCGAGATATCGTACCCAAGGGAACCAAAAGTACTAGTACTAACTTTCTTTCTATTATTCAACCTAAAAATAAAAGGGGATTTTATGAAACTAAACTAACTCTAAAACTAAACTATGAAAGCACAAAAAGTGAACTGGGGAAAAACTCTTAGGAAAAATTGATTGATTTGGACAATACTCAAGGGAAAATCCACCTAGACTTCACTTGTTATTAACTCTTGAACTAGACGATTTATTTACTTGACTTGATCCGTAGAAATCCCTAACTTATGCTAATATCCCTCTCGAGACTAAAAACAACTAACCCCAGGTTGATTAATTGAAATCTCTTTCTAATTAAAACCCCTAGAGTTGCCTTAACTCGATCTATGGACTCCCTTATTAGGTTTGACCCTAATCCAGTAGATTTTCGTCGTCCTATCTCTAGGATTGCAATCAACTCTGCTTAATTCTGTTGGATCTACTCCTATGCAGGGACTTTTGCTCCTCTACATAAGCACATTCGACTTAAATCAATATCCCCAAAATATCAATTTAAGAGTTAAAAACACAATTAAGAACAAACCAAATATTTATCATATAATTCAAGAGAAAACAATAACAAGATCTATCTTAGGTTTCATCCCCCTCAAGTATTTGGGCAATTTAGTTCATAATTATAAAAGATAACATCTCAGAAGAAATAAAATAACAAAACATAAAGAACCCAAAAACCCCTGAAGGAAATTGAAGGGAGATCTTTTGTCTTGAGGCAGAATTCGGCTTCTGAGATAGATCAGTCGGCTTCCCTTGGAGTAATTCCTTACTTCTACTCTCTGTGTTGGCAGAAATAAGGCACTCTTTTGTGGGAGAAAAAGCACACCCTTTAAGTTGCCTCCTAGGGTCTTTATATAGAGCTTTGGAATACCTTTCTTAGCCTCTAAGCATCCTTTTTCGAGTGAAATTTAACTTCCTCACGACAGGGACACGCCCGTGTGCCACGCCCGTGTGCCACGCCCGTGTGGATCGAGGCCTAGGCCATGGTCGGGCCTATTGATGGTGGCACGGCCATGTAGTCTGGCTGTACTCATCGGGGTTGGGTCGTGTTTAAGCTTAAGGTGGCACAGCCGTGTGCTGAATCTCTGGGCCATGTTGTTTTTATACTTTGGCCTATTTTCTTTGTTTTTGGCCCGTGTCTTGCTCTTTTCTCTTCCTTAAGCTCACCTGGGCATAAAACATGAAATAGAAGGATTAAGAGTACCAATTTCTACAAATTCAAGATAATTCATCCAGAAATTAAGTTAAGCATGAGGTAAAAACATGTATAATTTATCATTTATCAAATAGTGAAGGGTTTTTATAGAAATTGGGGCACACGGGCGTGTCAAACGCTAGTGTGAATCATTTTTAGCCCGTGTGGTTCAAATTTCAAGGGTTTTAGCACGCCTGAGTCATGGCATGTTCGACCACGGGGTTAGGGCACGGGCGTGTCGCATGCCCGTGTTAATTTAACAAGATCGACCACGGCCTTGAGACACGGGCGTATCGCATGCCCATGTTGATTTGTCAGGTTTAGGCATGGCCATCTCGTACGACCGTGGCTAATTGTCGTAGCCCATGTGTTGGAAAAATTTTTGTCCTGTTTGTGCACGGCCATATCGCACAACCGTGTCTTTGCTCATGGTGTCCCCATGGCCTTAGGCACACCCGTGGGCATGGCCATGTGGCTTGAAACAAACTTGCATTCAAGAGGTTAGTTGATGAATTAGAGTTCGAAAACTTTACTATGTCAGTGCTCAGGTTGCCTCTTGAAAAGCACTTGTTTATAGTCTAAGCTCGACTTCTTTCAAGCTTGCACGGTCACGGTGGTTTGAGGAGTTCGAAATCCTCTCTTCTGCTATTAGTCTCACTATAAAAATAAGGTTTGAGTCAAGTATAATTCACCTTGAAAGTGCTAAATGTCTTATATGTTATCTCGATTGTGCCATAAGGAAAATTTTTCATTATTGTGAAGGGAGGGGTGTCATTTGTATGAACTTTTGAATTCAAAATTCAAGGATCTTCCTCCTCTAAGTATACCTTATCCCCTACCTTAAAATGATTCGTTTTTACCTTAGGGTCATCAAGGTGATGCTCTGGTTCGATGTGGCATATTTTGGGTTTCTCTTGGCGATAGTTTAGCCACTCGTCCAATTCTTCAATCTGTAGCATTCGTTTTTTATGGGTGGTCCCTTTGGATGGACTCGTTTGTGGTTTGATTGCACGTATGTGAAGAGTATCCTGCAAAAAAGGTTGGGCGGTGAGATCATTCTTATTATCAAGACTCATAATAATATCTTTATCATTGACAGACTTATTAGAGTTACGAGCCTGCAAAGTGATTTTGTCATCACCTACACGAAGTGTGAGCTCGTCTGTGCCTACATCAATTATGGTTCTAGCAGTTGCTAAAAAGATTTGCCCTAGAATTAGGGGTACATTGCTATCCTCATCTATGTCTAGAACAATAAAGTCAACTGGGAATATAAATTTATCAATTTTGACAAGCACATCTTCGATTATACCCCTAGGAAATCTAATGGTTTTATCAGCTAATTGAATGCTCATCCTAGTTTGTTTAGGTTTCCCAAGACCTAGTTGTTTAAACAATTTATAAGGCATTACATTAATACTTGCTCCTAAATTAGCTAAAGCATTTTTAACATCTAAGCTACCAAGTAAACAAGGTTCGGCTTTTTCTCTTGCTGGTAAGGTGGTTGCTGAAATCAGGAATGAGGTGGTGGTCTTTGATTTCCTTGGTAACCTTGTCCTCCCCATGAAAAATTGGGGTGATTCCTCCAACCTGCAGTGTAAGCGTTACTATAAGGGTTATTTTAAGATCTAGGATTATTACCCATATAGTTGGCTTGCTCATTTTCCATGCCATATCCATAGTTGGGGTACTCAGAATTGCTCCTATCACACTACACCACTGAGTGTACCTGCGTAGAACCAACTAAACCGTCAATCTTTTGATTTAAGAGTTCTACTTGATTAGAAAGCATGGTGACTGCATCAACATAAAAACCCCGACAGCTTTTTGTGGCTTTGTTCCCATGACTTGCCATTGATAGTTGTTCAATGACATCTCCTCTATAAACTCATAAGTTGCTTCTGGTGTTTTGTTATTGATTGTTCCATCGGCGGCTGTATCGATCATTTGCCTTGTTGAAGGGTTCAAACCGTTGTGAAAAGTTTGAACTTGTAACCATAGAGGTAACCGATGGTGAGGGCACCTTCTCAGTAAATCCTTGTATCTCTCCCAAGCATCGTAAATTGTTTCTAAATCCATCTGCATAAAAGAAGAGATATCATTCCTTAATTTAGCCGTTTTAGCCGGCGGAAAATATTTGAGTAAAAATTTTTCGGTCATTTGTTCCCATGTAGTGATAGACCCTTGTGGTAAAGAATTTAACCACTGTTTAGCTTTATTCCTCAAGGAAAATGGGAATAGCCAAAAACGAATGGCATCATCAGAAACACCATTTATTTTAAATGTGTCGCATAATTCCAAAAAGTTGGCTAAATGTGCGTTAGGATCTTTATCCTGCAAACCATCAAACTGAACAAACTATTGTATCATCTAAATAGTGTTAAGTTTCAGTTCAAAATTATTTGCAGCAATAGTAGGCCTAACAATACTAGATTCAGTACCAGCCAAATTAGGTTTAGCATAATCATACATAGTACGAGGAATAGGATTTTGCTCAACAGGATTTGCGGCTACTACAGGAAGTAGCTAATTATCTTGATTTGCCTCCATCTCTTCAGTCGATTCGGGTTCTTCTTCTTGTCCTTGTTCTGGGTATCGTAGGCTTCTTCTTATCTCTCTGCGAGTTCTACGAACTATGGCTTCTAAGTCGTTGTCAAAAAGCAAAGGTCATGACTAGTTTCTTCTAGTCATAAACTAGAGATACCTGCCAGTGAAAAGAAGAAAGAAAAATTTAGTAAATAAATCCTAATATAAAAACTGAAAATAATTAAAAGTAGTAATGGCTAAAGTAATAGAAATAAAGTGTTCTTAATATTTCAGTTCCCCGGCAACGGCGCCAAAAACTTGATCTCGTGATTGTGATGAAGTAATAAAATTGATCGAACCTAAAAACTAACTTTATCATGATAAAAGGCAAGCGCACCTATCGAATAGTAGTATAGCTAGTGGCAAGACTAGAATATCGAATCCAAGGAACCAAAAGTACTAGTAATGACTTTCTTCCTATTATCTAGCCTAAAAATAAAGAGGGGGTTTGTTTAAACTAATTAACTCTAAACTAAACTAAGAATGCGACAAAGAGTAAATTGGGAAATTGCTTTGGGAAAAACTGAATGATAAAGACAATACCTAAGGAAGAATCCACCTAGACTTCACTTGTTATCTAACACTAAACTAGACGATTTCTTCATTCGACTTGATCTGTAGAGATCCCTGAATTATGTTAATATCTCCATTGAGAATAAGAACAACTAATCCTAGGTTGATTAATTGAAATCTCTTTCTAATTAAAACCCCTAGTCTTGCATTAACTCGATCTATGGATCCCCATATTAGATTTGACTCTAATCCGGCAGATTTTCGTCATCCTATGTCTAGGATTGCGATCAACTCCGCTTAATTGTGTTGGACCTACTCCTAAACAGGGACTTTTACTCCTCTGTCTAAGCACATTCGACTTAAATTAATATCCCAGAAATATCAATTCAAGAATTAAAAACACAATTAAGAACAAATCGAATATTTATCATATAGTTCAGATAATAATAACAAGATTCATCTTAGGTTTCATCCCCCTCAGGTATTTGGGGGTTTAGTACATGTTTATAAAAAGAAACATCTCAGAATAAAAAAAAATAACAAAACATAAGAAAACCCAAAACTCTTGAAAGGATTGAAGGGAGACCCTCTGTCTTGATGTAGATCCTGGCTTCTGAGATGGATCAATCAGCTTTCCTTCGAGTGCCTTTAGCTCTCCGTCTTGGTAGGAAGACTGTAAACCTGTGTAGTTGCCTCCTAGGGTCTTTATATAGAGTTTGGAATGTCTTTCTTAGCCCCTAAGTAGCCTTTTTCACATGAAATTGAACTTTATCACGACAGGGACACGCCCGTGTGCCACGCCCGTGTGAGTTAATGTTAGGCCGTGCTCAAGCCTGTTAATGTAGCACGGCCGTGTGACACGCCCATGTGGTGAACTCCAGGCCGTGTTGATTATTGATTTGGTCCTAATTTGCTCGTTTTGGCCCGTTCCTTACTCTTTTCTCTTCCTTATGCTCACCTAAGTATAAAACATGAAATTAAAAGATTAGGAGCATCAAATTTCACAAATTCAATGATAATTCATCCATAAATATGCTAAATGTGGGATAGAAATATGTATATTTTACAATTTATCAACTAACTAGAAACATGTAAATTTTCATTTATATACAATTGGAATCTCAAGTTAACCATTTTGAGTATGTTGAGTGTAGTGACTATAGCTATGATCAAACTTATTGGAATTTTGATACTGTTGCGAGATGACCATTCATGTAGCAAACACATTTGGCGAACCCATTAAGATTGGCGATCTCACAGAAAGTGGCGAGCTCATTAATTTTGGAGAACAAAAAAATATGAATAGGATTTGAAGAGTTTACTTGCAAGTGAAGTTTACTTGCAAGACAAGTTAAACAAAATATATTTACTTTCTAGAATATTTGATTTTTTATTAGTATTATATATTTACCATTTATTAGTATAAATATCTTTGTTATTTATTTCCCTTTTTAGGAGTTTTTTCTTGCTATAAATACTATTGTTACATTGTTCAAAACAGATGAGTGAAAAATAATAAAAACCTTAGCAGTCATTTTTGTTGTTCATTTTTTTCATTTCTTCTCTACAATTCTTCCCTTCTTAGTATCAAAATTCTAACAAGTGGTATCAGAACTATCTTCATAAGGGTCGTAATTGTTTGTTTTTAGTTACACATAGCTTCCGCATTTTTTTCACCACCTTCACCATTCATTTTCAATGGTGAAAATTATCATATATCGGTTGTTAAGATGAAGACCTATCTACAAGCTTATGACTTATGAGAGGTTATGAACATTGACTTCGAGCTCGCACCATTGAGGGACAACGCTACAGTTGCTCAAATTAAACACCATAGTGACGAGCGAGCTAAAAGATATAAGGCAATGTCCTGTATTCAAAATAGCATCTTGGATGTCATATTCACATGCATTATGGCTTGTGAAACCCCAAAAGAAGCTTGGGATAAGCTAAAGGAGAAGTTTCAAGGTTTAGATAAGACCAGACAACAACAATTCATTAATTCTAGGAGAGATTCTGAGAATTTGAAGATGAAGGAGTTGGAAATAGTGAAGCAATATGCAGACAAGATTATGGTGGTTGTAAATAAAATCAAGTAACTTGGGGAAGAGTTCGCAGATAGCAAGGTCATTGAAAAGGTCATAAAAACACTTCCTGAGAGGTGTGAATCAAATATTTCCTTACTTAAAGACTCAAGGGATCTCTCGGTGCTCTCTCTTTCAGAATTGATTAATGCATTGTATGCTTAAGAACAAAGAAGAGCATCAAGACATACGGAGCACGCAGAAGAAGAAGCTTTACAAACCCTGATTATTGAAGGTGCGAACCTCCAAAAACATAAGGGAAATAAAGGTTGGTCAAAGAAGAAGGAGAAGTTGATGCAAAATGGTGGGAAAAAGAAATATTCACCATGTTCGCATTGTAAGAAAAACACTCACCTTGAGAAATATTGCTAATACAGACTAGATATTAAGTGCAGATCATACAAGTAGTTAGGTCATACGGAGAAGGTATGCAAAAACAAAAGGTGAAACCCTCAACAGAATATGCAGGCTCAGGCAACTGAGAAAAATTGCATTCAAGAGGAGCAGGTGTTCAAAGCCACAAGTTCTGCATCAAAGAACGAAGTCGTGAAAGGTTGGTTGATCGATAATGGATGCACCAACCATATGACCTCAGATGAAAGAATCTTCAGGAAGATTGACTGAAGTTGTGATCTTAAAGTGAGGATTAGTAACGGTGAACTCTTAGAAGCTATGGGTATAGGTGAATTTGTGATTAATTCATCATTGGGTACTAAAGTAATTTCGGATGTTCTTTTTGTACCTACGATAGATCTAAATCTTCTGAGCATTGGTCAACTACTTGAGAAAATTTACAATGTAGTTTTAAGAATTATGGTTACATAATATTTGATTCATTGGGACATTAAGTTGTAACAGTCTCGATGAGAAATAGAAGTTTTATGTTGGACTGGAATTTGGCAACCTTAAGGGCCTACACTAGTACGGTCAATGATGCGAACCTTTGGCACAAAAGAATAGGACATGCAAACTATAAGTCATTTAGCCAAATATGCAAAGCAAGTTTAGTTCAAGAAACAATCAGTGTTGAGAAGCAAAATGGTACTTGCGAAGTCTGCCAAATTGGAAAGCAGGCGATGTTACCATTCTTAGCAAACAAAGCTTGGTGATCTCAAGAAAAGCTACAGTTGGTGCACTCTAATGTGTGTAGACCCATGAAAACACCCTCATTAAATGGGTGTAGATACTTTGTGTTCATTGACGACTACACCAGGTATTGCTAGGTGTATTTTTTGAAACAAAAAAAATGATGTTGCAGAAGTATTTTGGAAACTTAAAGTACAGGTTCAAAACCAGACTGATAAGAAACTGAAGAAGATCAGTTCTAACAATGAAACCGAGTACACTTTTGAGAGATTCCAAAACTATCGTGAAGAAGATAGAATCATCACTAGCTCACCAATATTTACACTCCACAGTAGAATGAAGTGTGCGAAAGAAAGAATTGGATAGTAATGGATATGGCAAGGTGCTTATTATTTAAAAGTAGGTTGCCAAATAAGTTTCGGGCTAAGGCAGTGAACACATTAGTCTATTTGCTGAACAGGCTACCATCTAAGGTAGTAAAAAAGATGACTCCATTCGAAGCATGGTTTGGAAACAAACCCTCTGTTTCTCACTTAAAATTTTTTTGTTGTGTCTATTTTGTTCATGTTCCACATGTGAAAAGGAGCAAGTTAGATATGAGGTCGCAGCCATGTATCTTCCTTAGATGTAGCAACAATAGGAAAGGATATAGAATTTATGATCCTTCCTCCAAGAAAATTTTGGCAAGCAGGGATGTTGTGTTCGATGAAAGTAAAACATGGAATTAGGATCCTACTAAGGTTGAGCAAAGGTTAGGCAAACTAGGTTCACAAAACTATTATAATGATGGCGAGCTGAGGTCGTGGTCTAGCAATGAGTTAACTAAAGTAGACCTCGATGATAGTCCAGTAAGGAGCAAGTGATTCATTGATAAGATCTATCAAAGAGCTGACGTAGCACTACCTAAACCTACGAGCTTTGAAGAGGCTAAAACTATTGAAGGCTCGAAAAAAGCAATGCAAGAATAAATGAGCATAATTCATAAGAACCAAACTTGGGAGCTTATTGAAAAACCATCGCACAAAAAGGTCATTCGTGTCAAGTGGGTGTTCAAAACCTAAATGTTATTGGTTCTCTTAACAAGTTGAAGGTGAGATTGGTTGTGAAAGGTTTCAGTTAACAGTATGGCATTGATTACTGGGAGACGTTTGCACCAGTAGCAAGGCTGGACACAATTAGATTATTATTGGCCTTAGTAGCATAGATGGTGTAACAACCCCTTTTTTAGTGGTCTCAAAGCCACAAATCTGACAAGTAAGTTCGTAAATGTTATTATTTAATTTTTACGAGTCAATTATGATTTTTAAAAGGTTTTTGATATGGTAATTCATGTTATTCGAATGATTAATTAAGTTCAAGTGGTATGACCCTAAAGTCAAGTGGTTTTAGAAAATGAGGTATCAGGACCTCGTTTCTATAAATCAAGCCGTAAATATTTTTATCAATAGTTACAGAGTGTTATAAAGGCCTTATTTAAGTTCCATTGAAAAATTTTAACGTTTCAATAGTTAATTAAGGAAAAAGGACTAAATCATAAAAGTTGAAAAAAGTCAATCGTTATTAGTTTAAATGTGTTATTTGATTAAATAATTATAATTAGAGGGCCTTAATGGGTAAATCACCCATTCTTAAGTTGGTGGACGGTTAAAGCTTTATTTTCTTTTAATTTTATATGTATTTTATATGTTATAATATTATTATTAAAAGATAAAGATAAAATAATGAATAAAAAGGTTAATAAAATAAAACAAAAGGCCATCATCTTCTTAAGCACACCGAATGTGCCATGGAAAAAGAAATGGAGAAGCTTCAAGCTTCGGCCTTGCTTTGAATGATGCATGTAAGTCAGTTTTAATCTCGTTTTTAATAATTTTTATGTTTTTTATATCGTTGCAACTAGGTTCAGCTAGCCCGTACCTTCGATTTTGAAATTGTTAAAGATTTTGAATGCTACCATTGATGAATCTTGTGATTTCTGATGTTAAATGATGAATTTGAGATATTAGTTGCTATGTAAAAGTATTTTGTTAAGTGATTTTTAATGGATTTGTCGATTAAGGACTAATTTGTTGAATTAATAAAAGTACAAGGATTTGATGTGAAATTATTACAAAGGTGGGCTATAGTGGGTGCCATGAACATTCAGCTAAGCTTAAATTTGGGTAAAAATGGTTAAATTGCATGTTTTAGGCTTAGGGACTAAATTGAATAAAAGTAAAATATTAGGGTAATTTTGTAAAAATGTTAAAATTACTAAATTGCATAAAATAAATTGTTTTACTATCTAAATTAATAAATTGAATGAATTATTAATTTAGATCAAGATCGAGTAGAACATCGAAGAGAATGGAAAATTACCAAAATGCCCTTATACTTTGACATTTCTGCAGTTCAGTATAGGTAAGTTCGTGCAATTAGAATTTAATATCAATATGAATTTTTTAGTAGATTAACATGGTAGAAATTATATATGTATTTTGAATTGTTGCTAATTAATCGTAATTCGAGATATAATATTGAATTTGATGCTTGGTTTGGATTGAATGCGGGATAGAGTATAATTGTGATTTGTTTTGTTTCGAGGGTTTGGAGTGGAGATGGTATTAGATGGAGATACCTGTATATTTGTAACACTCCTCACCCGTAATAGTCGTCGGACACGGGTACGAGGCATTACTGAACATACGCTCACACAATCATTTGATTTCGACACATATTTCACGTAAAATTTAAAACTTTTTCATTTATACACATAACATTCACATTATAGGCCTACGAGGCCCAAACGATACAGTGGGTATGATCTGGGACCAAACTGGAACTTTTCAAACATTTATGAAAATTTGACTCAAAGCGGTGTCACACGCCCGTGTGACTTAGGACACGCCCGTGTGGGCAAGCCGTGTGATCACACACGCCCGTGTCCCAACCTGTGTTAAAAATATTGAGCATTATGTATCTAATGTCAGCATACCATTAAGGGCACACGGCCAAGTCACACGCCCGTGTGCTAGGCTGTGTCCTCCACACGGCTGAGACACACGGCCGTGTCTCTACCCTTGTGGCCAACACTTAGGCTATTTTTCAAGCCCTTTTTGTTGCTCTTAATCATTTACACTCAAATACAATTCATAGACTCATATTATACCGTTAATTAATCCTAACTTAACCATCAAAGACATGTAGTATACTTATCTACATCAAAGTATTTCCACGGTACATGCATAAAATAGAATTTGCATACCTATAACCATTATGAGCCACATCTCATGGCTATATACCATGAAGTAACAAAAGCCAATACATTTGGCCAATTCACAAGAATACATATTACCAAAAACTAAATCTCTATACATGCCACTCACTTGTAAGAAAATAAGAATTGTTATTACTTCATCTTGACAAATTGATTGTGTGGTGCTACCTCCGACGATCTCCAACCCCGAGCCAACCTGATAACACTAAGAGAAATGGAAAAGAGGGTGTAAGCTTTATAGCTTAGTAAGTTGGCATATAATAATAAGCAATTTAATTAATAAGAAATTTCCATTCCTCAAGGAGTATTCTTAAGAAAATAGAAGCATTATTCACATAATTTCACTTTTTACTCATGTTCAGCTTAGGTTGTCTTCTGAGTCACAGTCGCTAAATTAATTATATCTTAAGCTACAGAACTCGAAATTAAGTTCTATCAATTTTTCCTAAAACTAGATTCATATACATAAAATTTTCAGAATTTTTGGTTTGGCCAATTAGTACAGTTTATTCATTAAACTTTCCCTTGTTTCCCTATTTGATAGTTCTGACCTCTCACCACTAAAAATTAATTATCTTATTATACTGAATTTAGGTAATGTTCTCGTTTGTTTCTCTTGAAATTAGGTTCATCAAGGATTTTAAGAATATAAATTAAACACTATAAAAATTTTTATACAATTTTTAGCGATTTTTCAAAGTCAAAACAGGGGATTCAAAATCCATCTAACCCTATCTCACAACAATATAGATATCTCACAAATCGAGAATCATTTACTTACTCTACTTATTTTATGTAAAAGTAGACTCAATGGGATTTAATTTCATATCTAGTTCAACTTCTAATTCAATTCCCACCATTTTTGGTGATTTTTCAAATTCACAACACTGCTGCTATCAAAATCTATTTTATTTTTCATTTTCACTCTTTCATGCTTTCATTGTAACAACTAAAATTGTAGCATTTACCTCTTATCAAACTTACCATAGTTCGATAATTTAATGAACATATTGCTCATAATTTACATATACATACCTGCACTTATTCATAACTTCATATCCACACTTACACATGTAAATGCTAACTTTATATCCACACTTACACATGTAAATGCATCACGGCATAAAACACATTCATACATTATTTCATCACATCACATGGTCATTATCACTTTCTATAGCACTTTATTATATCGTTTCACTACCCGTTGAACCATGCGGAATTCTAAAGGATACTCGAAAAACTGCACAAAAGTGCCACACATATATTGTAGCCAAAGCTACCACTAATATGTAGCCAAAGCCACCATTGAAATGTAGCTAAAGCTACCCCTAATATGCTCACTATCGAGCTATTCACGGGCCTGCTCACACAAGCTGGCGGTGTAGTCGATACTACTCAGTGCTGCTCACACAAACTGACAAGTATCCATAAAAAATGCAGGATTACCTAGCCACTGGTAATCGAAATAGACCAGCACCCAGAATCACATAAACAATCGATATAGTCAATGGAATCCAAGTGACATGTCTCTCGTATCCTATTCGATTACTAAGGTTACATCGGGACTTTTTCACACTTGTCAAAACTTGTCAATAAACACTTAACCACATATCTCATAACAATAACTAATTTACAATTTCACATAATAACCATAATTCTTGAAAAGCACTTTGAACACGAAGTTTCAATTCATTTCCATGTCATATTGTATCATAGACATAGTTTAAATCAATTCATATACATAGTAATTTCAACATTTAATTCAACAAAAATCAAATTAACTAATTAAGGTTTCAAGCATATGCAACAATAGCATTGCACTATTATTAATGCACCAACTTACCTTTTAACACCCTGAATTTGGGCCTAGAAGTATTGGGCCTTGGGCCTGGGTGCGGGTGTGAGATAGTTCGAAATAAAATTATTGATGTGTTGAATTCTGTTATGGAAGGTTATTATTAATGGGTTAATTTGGTATTTTAGTGAACTGCGAAGGATTCATAGTGTGGGGAAAAGTCTTGGGCTAATTTCTGGGATTTCGGGATTTTTGTGATATTTGGTGTAATGTTGAAATTTTGATATATGGATGTGTAATTCGTGTTTGGAGTGTGTTATTGGGCCTATAGAAGGCCCAAGTGTTGGTTAAAAACCCGGAGAATTCTTGGATTTTTGGACTTAAGGAATAGAGGACTTGGAAAAGAGGAGTTGTAAGGAATTATGTGTGTAATAAGACACAAAAAATGAGTGTGGTGTAGTGGCAAAGTAGCGCCACTTAAGGGACAAAGAAGAAAGGGGGTCCAAGGTTCAAGTCTTGGCTCTTGCAATTTATTTTGGTTTTTCTTTTAAATAAATCTGGAAGCAAGTAAGTGAGCTTTAAAGTTAAATGTGTTGGACTTATGACACAAAGGAGCTTGTGTCCGAGTGGTGATGGCATGACAGGGTTACTGAGAGGACTTTGGTTCGAATCCCGTTGCACGCAAAGGTTGATTATTTTGCTAATGCTTTAATTTTGGGGGGATTGATGGAGAATCCCACATCGAAAAGCTAACATGAGAGCAGGTGAGGAGCTAGCTTTAAATAGAGCAAACCAGGAGGAGAGTAGGCACAGCCTTCTTGGCTGATCCCTTTCGCTTTATGGCGTGCCCGTTTGGGTTGGGCATCTGCTAAGAGTGTTTGGAGCGCGGATTAACTTCAGTCTCCTATCAGGGTTAAAGGCTGTTGACTAAGGGCTTGGATCAGTGGAGCGTTCGAATCCAGATTTGGATATCAACTTCAGCAAAGGATTGACTTGGATTGGATATAGTCATCGTTCGTTGCAAGCAGGTGTGTAATGAACCTCATAGTAGCTTAGATTAATATTTGCTGAAAAGTCAAAATGCCTAAACTTCGGCATTTCGAACTTGTGGTTTTGTGAATGGGTTGAGCTGTGATACATACGATAAGATCGGTGATTTGATCGATAGAACAGGTAAGGGCACGATTTTGTGCATGATGGTAAGTTGGGCCTCTATAGGCTGAAATTGGGCCCAATGGGCTTACAGGCCCATGTGGGTAAAAATGGGCAATAGACATTTCTTAATAGACTATAGGCTTAAAACTGGTTAAATTAGTAGTTAATTGTAGGATTTGGACTAAGTGGGCTTAGACGACTGAACTAGCTACATAAGGCCATTAGGGGTTTTGGCCCATAACTCGGTTGTACTAAAATAGGCTAAAATTGCTGTTTAAACATTTGGAATTGATGAATAAGCATGGAAAATCCTAATAAGTGTTAAAATTATGTAATTACCCTTATAGCTTAAAAATGACTATTTTACCCCTAGGTAGAAATGACCATTATACCCCTAGGGTTGTAAAATGATTATGTTGATTGTGATATTGATATTTTTCATGAAATGATATGATATGCACATGATATGCACATGATATGCTACGATATGTATACGATATGCCATGTTATAATCATTACATGCATGGGTTGGGTTTATATGATTGGAGGAACTGTTAAAGGGCTTTGCCCCAGTATACCGAAAAGGGCTTTTGCCCCAGTTTACCGAAAGGGCTTCTGCCCCAGTTATTAAAAGAGGCTAGGCCTCCAGTTATATGATAAAGAAGCTATGCTGCCAGTGGAGAGTAGCGGCGGGGTGGGTTGAGTAGCATCCCCACATAGTGTGTTGGTTGGTACGGGTGGAGAGTAGCGAATGGTGGGTTGAGTAGTCTCCCCAAATGGGCTTTGCATACATGCATTGACGTTTACATGTGTTACTGAAATGGGCCTATGGGCCATACCATTTACAAAAAAGGCTTCGGCCTAGTGATATGATTTATGAAAGGCTTCGGCCCAGTAACTGTTAAATGGAAAGGCTTCGGCCCAGTTATATGTTGAGACTGATTTGGGGGCTTAGGCCTAGTATGCTGATATTGATTTGGGCTCTGTAAGTGGCTCGTTGCACACTGAGTTTTCCAAACTCACCTTTTTTCCTTCCATCCTTGCAGGTGAGCCTTAGATTGGTGGACTTGGAGCTGGGAGGGATTCAGAGTGGCCACATGGACTGGACTGTTGGATTTCTAATTAAGTTACCTACTTGAATTTAGATTTAATTATTTATTTCTGGTTTTGGGTTGTAAAAAGGGCCTCTTTAATTATTTTTATTTTGGGTTTTTATTCTTTACTTATTTAAATTGGTTTTAGCTTACGTAGGATATTATTTAAATCGAGTTGAAAATAAATGATTTTAAGACGTGATTTTTATAAAAGTTACTTGTTTTCAAAATAACACGATAACCAGCAAAGCTTCCGCAATTTTAAATGATCTTGTAGATAAATATTTCAAATAGTTAAAGTATGGCAATGGTAGTGTGCATGTCTAGGAGTGGATCCGAGAAGAGCTTGGTACTTAAGCAGTCTATTCGACTCACCTCCTCTTTTCTGGAATCCTACCTGGTGCCCAGCTTCCATTCACTTTAAGTCTTAACGAAAAAGGTCAAATTTATTTGATACTTAAACCGTTTTCAAGATAACATGTTTTATAAAGGTTACAAATCTGATTTTTCGATATTTTATCTATTTTTAAAATAACATGTTTTTGCAAACTACAAGGGTTCATAAGCTTTCATAAAACTTTTACAAAGTTTTCAACGATGTTTGAAAAGGGTTCATAAGCTTTCATAAAACTTTTACAAAGCTTTCATAAATCCCGTTTTGGAAAAAAATAAACACAAACTAAGGTTTTATACAAGTTTAACGGTAAGAGTTTTTAAACATTTAAGAAGGGTTTTCAATGAAAACACGGTTTTCGAAAAACACTTCAATGTAACACATCGGACTTGGCCGTAACATCTAGGCTGGGTTTGGGGTGTTACATACCTCGAATGCTAAAGCGGCTCTTATTTTCGACTTAGCCCATAATCTCGATCTAAGCCTGAATTTCGTGTTTTCTTGATCTAACACATCAAATAACATTCATTTAACTATCACATTACTCAAATTAGTCTAAAAATCACATTTTGAAAATTTTACGTTTTTGCCCCTAAAGTTTGTCAAAATTACACTTTTGCCCCTAGACTCGTAAATAAATTTTTATTCTATTTTCTTGTATTTTGGACTTAGCTGAACCATTTTCATAACTATGGCAGTCCTCAATTCCCACTAATTCACACACTTATGACTAATTTTATAACTTTTACGATGTAGTTCTTTCGGACGTTTTTGTCGAAAATCACTTAGTAAAAACCGTTTCTCTAACCATAGACATGCATAATCTACCATAATTCATAAAAATGCATAATTATTCAACATGGGTCAATTTTTAAACATAAACCCTAGCTCAAAATCATGGTAGAAATAGGTAGATTATGATGCAAGAATTTTAAAAATACGAAAAACACTAAAAACGGGGCTCGAAATCACTTACTATTGAGCTTGAAAAGCTTGAAAACCCTGCTATGGAGAAGATGAAGGGTTCGACCAAGGCTAGAAGAAATATGGACACTTTTTGGCTTTTATTTTATGTTTTAATTCATTTAATGGCCAAATGACCAAAATGCCCTTCACTTAAAACTTTGATATTTTTACCCTTCCATATCCATTTTTGTACAAATTTTTAGAATTTGGTCAAATTCTATTTAAGGATCTCTAATTAATATTCCAATTAAATTTTATGCTAAAATCTTCTTGAACTCAACTTTTACAACTTATTCAATTTAGTCCCTAAAATCAAATTGAACATTTTTCACATAAAATTTCTTCACAAAATTTTTACACAAGCATATAAACATATCATAGACCTTATAAAAATCATAAAATAATTATTTCTACTTCGGATCTGTGGTCTCGAAACCACTATTCTGACTAGGCCCTAATTCAGGATGTTATAATATTACCCGAGTAAACTGAAGTTCAGCATTTGTTGCAAACTCCCATGTTATACTCTTTGTTTAGGGTGTTTCAGTTGGATTAGCTCTTATGAGCTTCTGTCTGGTATGTTCGGTTGATCTGACGATGAACTCTTATCCGTAATTCATTCTTCGAATGGAAAATCTTGGTAAAGGTAATATGTTTAATGAATTTGAAAGATTTGTTATTTATTGAATATTGATCTGAACATAGATGAATTCATCGATTGAAATTGTGATTGACAGGGAATTCTCATGATTGATTATTATTATTTGAACTGTTGTATTTACTTTGGTAAGATTTATCATTTAATGCATTGAACTTACTAAGCTTCGTTAAGCTTACTTGTGTTGTTTAATGTCATTGTAGATACTCGGAAGGTTGGACGATCAGATCTGTAATATCCCGAATTAGGGCCTAATCGGAATAGTGGTTTCGTGACCACAAATCTGAGGTAGAAATAATTATTTTATAATTATTTTGGTGTTTATGATATGATTTTATGATGGTGTGAAAATTTCGTGAAGAAATTCCAAGCGTAAAGCGCTTAATTTGAAGTTAGGGATTAAATCGAATAAGTTGCAAAACTTGCATTCTAGAAGTTTTTAGTATGAAATTGCTTTGAAATATTAATTAGGAACAATTTTAAGTTCATGGACAAAATTAGGACATGGAAGGAATTTTTGAAAGTTTAGTAAGGAGGGGCATTTTGGTCATTTAGTTATTAACATGAATTAAAAGGGAAAAATAACACAAAATTCATCATCTCCTTCATTTAGTTGCTGCCGAATTTTGCTCTCTCCATAGCTAGGGTTTCTTCAACTTTCAAGCTTCATAGTAAGTGCATCTAAGCCCCGTTTTTAATGATTTTTACGTTTTTGAGATCCCGGTAGCTCGATAAAGCTTATGTTAGCAATATTTTAAGTTAGAGTTCATATTTGGAAAAATACCCATAGGTGAAATTTGTGTATTTTGATGTTTTATGATAGAATATGAGGTTTTAAATTATGTTAGACAACTTGTGCTACTCGGTTTTAAGTAAAAACGAGTAAAACGGCTTAATCGGTAAAAATACATATTGTTCATAAGTATGTGTTTTAGTG
The DNA here is from genome assembly GCA_020496765.1 of Gossypium stocksii. NCBI lineage: Eukaryota > Viridiplantae > Streptophyta > Magnoliopsida > Malvales > Malvaceae > Gossypium > Gossypium stocksii. The sequence goes on from CM035621.1 coordinate 105,555,420, forward strand.
GGAATTTGAGCTTGCTAATGGTAAATAAATGATCAGCATGTCCTAAAACATAAGAATTTGTGATAAAATTAAATTTCCGAGCTTTGGGGCAAAAGTGTAAATATGCAAAAGTTTAGGGGCAAAATTGTAATTTTGCCAAAAATTGAATTAAGGACTAATTTGAAAATGTGAATATTAAACAAGCTAAATGTGTTATTTTAGATCAAGAAAGACGTGGAATCGACCTCAATCGAGGAAAAGAAAAGATTGCGGACTAAATTGCAAAATCTTTGTATTTTGGTACTAAGGTAAGTTCATATGTAAATAATGTAACATAATTGTTATTTTTAAGTTAATTGATGTTATTTATATGATATGCTGATTTTTATCATGAAATATATGCTTTGTTGTTATTATCGAATAATATGCAAATTATGTGTGCTACTTGTTAAATATAAATTGCTATCGAGTATTGGTTTCGGTATTCTGTGGAAGACGGCATGGAAATGTGATTGAAGAAAGCCCCGTTTGAACCTTGGGAATAGATTAGGATACAAGTGACATGTCACTAGGATGGTTGGGCATCCGAACTCGTTGAGTTGAGTCCGAGTTCACTTATGGATGCAAATGTCCGAACTCGTTGAGTTGAGTCCGAGTTCGTGAGATGTAACTAGGCATCCGAGCTCGTTAAGTTGAGTCCGAGTTCACTTATGGATGCGAACGCCCGAGCTCGTTGAGTTGAGTCCGAGTTCGCTTATGGGCGGGTTACATAATTGATTGATTACATATATAGCACTTATGTGCAAATGATCCGTGTATCCGAGTTGTATTCCAATGTGTTCAACGGGTAAAATTCAAGTGAAATGGAAAAGCACTCAAGATGTAAGTGACAATTCGGTAATGCTGAGAAATGGCCATATTGGACAGGTATGTACTTAACCCTCGGGTTGAAACTCAACACAACAACAAAAATGTGGTAAGATGAAGTATGATGATTAGAATTGTGACCTATGTTTTGGTGATACTATGCTAATGTTGTTTGGCATAATGACTTTGTTATGTTACTTGTTATTTGCATGTGAACTTACTACGCATTTATGCTTACTCCCTCCTTTTCATTCATTGTAGTTTTGGACAAGCCGACTCGAGAATCGGGATAGGTCGAAGGCTCGATCACACTATCCGAAGGACTTTTTGGTAACTGGCTTGTAAAACTCAGTATGGCATGTATAGCACTATACCTACTTTGTGTAAATAATCTTGTGATATGGTGGTGTTTTGGTTGAGGAAATGCTTGACAATGATGAGTCATTGAAATGGCTAATATAGACTATGTTTGATGTCACGGAAGGATAACAGATTATCTAGTACATGAAAGCTTTTATGAAAATGAAATCAACCATAAAACAGAGCATTGCAGCAATACTGACGTGAGTTTGAAAATTTACTAAAAATCATAGAAATCGAATTTGGTGATGGATTAGTTATGAAATTGAAGCTTATTGTGTCTACTTTCATATGGAAGAAGCGAAATAGGTAAAGGAGTTACATGTTATGAGATATTTGAGTTTTAGTGAGATAGGGCTAGAACGATTTCTGGATCCCCTGTTCCAGCTTTGAAAATCCACCATAAATTGTAAAAAAAATAATTAGGAGGTATACTTTATATGGTTAGAATCCTTATTGAGCCTAGTTTTAAGAGAAACAAACATAAAATTCATGTGAATTTTGTACAGAGAGAAAAGTGGTTCGAAGTAAGTAGAAGTCAGACCAGTCGAGATCTGCAATAGGGGTAACTTTAACTAATAAACTGTACTAATTGGCCCAGCCAAAAATTCTGGAAAAAAATTAGTGAATAGATATATGAGTCTAAATTCAGGGAAAATTTACGGATCTTGATTTTGAGTTCGTAACTCGAGATATGATTTTTTGAGTGACCATGACGCAGAAAATAATTTATTCCGAAAATGAAAATAGATTTTGTAAAGTTGTTTAAAATGGTAAATTGTGTTTAGTAACACCTCAAGCTCGACTCCGGTGACGGTTTCGGGCGTGGGGGCATTACAAGATCGACACTCAAGTCACACTATCCAGCTCAATTCGGTAGTTTTTGGATTGTTTATTTCAGATTATACGGCATGTATAGGCTCTTATGTGATTATTGTTAATGTTTTGGTTTATATAAAAATTATAGATGATCTTTTGTGTAAATGGTCAACATATATAATATATGAGAATGAAGTATAGTTTCTATGCTAATGTGAATGATATGTATTAAAGAAATGTTGTGATTGAGATACCTTTGATAGGTATTTTGGATAGGTATTGCTTAAATGAATTGATGATTATTTTGATGTATAATTATATATACTTGTGGTACCAATGAGGGTACATTGGTTAGGCATTTAATAGGTTGGTTTTGGTGTTTTTTTGGCTCGTTAAAGTCATTTTCGTTTGGTATTTTTGTTAGTATTTGAGTTTCTTAAAGTCCAACCAAACTTGAAATGGTAATCTTGTGTTTTAAGGTTCATTTTAGGTCCACACGGCCTGAGAAACGGGCGTGTGTCTCAACCGTGTGTGACACACAGACTTACGACACGGTCGTGTGTCCCCTGTAGGTTAAGGGCATGCAAGTCAGTGAGTTACACAGCCTGACCACACGGCATGACCCTTATAGTCCAAATTTTTTTAGCTTTTTCTTAAACTTTCCAAATGTTTTCGATTTAGTCTCAGATTTATTTTATTATGTTCTTAGGGCCTCGAGGGCTCGATTAAGGGATGTTATGAATATATTTGAATGAATATAGAATATGTATTGCATTGATGTATGAATTGAATGGTTTACTATTCTGTTTGTTCGATAATGCTCTGTAACTCTGTTCTGGTGACGGATACAGTTTAGGGGTGTTACAGATGGATTGGAAAATTCATCAGCTAGATGTTAAATCATTTTTTTTGAATGGCTATTTGTAGGAAGAAATCTATGTAGAGCAACCTCCTAGGTTCGCAGTTAAAGGAAAAGAGGAGAAGGTATATAGGCTTAAAAATCCTTAAACAGTTTGAAATAGGCTCCGCGAGTTTGGTACATAAGGATAGATGAGCACTTCATGAGGTTGGGATTTGAAAAGAGTCCTAGCGAGCCTACTCTATATGTGAAGAAAATTGGCGAACTCATTTTGCTAATGGTTTCGCTATATGTAGATGATCTACTTGTGATTGGAAGCAGCGAAGTCTTAGTAAAGGAGTTTAAACAACAAATGGAGAACATGTTTGAAATGTCAGATCTTCAGTAAATGAGATATTTTCTTAGGATGGAAGTTCGACAAGTTCAAGAAGAAATTTTCATAAGTCAACAAGGCTTCGCATTAAAGATTTTGAAGAGGTTCGCATAGCGAAGTGTAAACCAATCAACATGCCTATTGCTCTTAGAGAAAAACTCTATAGTAGTGAAAAATTTTAGAAAGTTGATGAGAAGAACTATCAAAGCCTTGTGGGTTGTTTGTTGTACCTAAGAGTAACAAGACTAGATATTATGTTTTCAGTAGGCTTGTTGTCAAGATTTATGCACTGTTGTGATACTTCTCATTTCAAAGCGGCGAAGAGTGTAACGTCCCCACGCCCAAAACCGTCACCGGAGTCGAGCTTGAGGCGTCACTAAACGTAATTTATCATTTTAAACAACTTTACAAAAACTATTTTCATTTTCGGAATAAACTATCTCCTGCGTCATGGTCGCTCGAAAAATCATATCTCGAGTTACGAAACTCGAAATCAAGATCCGTAAATTTTCCCTGAATTTAGACTCATATATCTATTCACTAATTTTTTTCTAGAATTTTTGGCTGGGCCGATTAGTACAGTTTATTAGTTAAAGTTGCCCCTGTTTCAGAACTTGACTGTACTGACCTCTGTTTACTACGGACCACTTTTCTCTCTGTAAAAATCTCATATAATTGTGCCGTTTATCTCTCTTAAAACTAGATTCAATAAGGATTCTAAGCATATAAAATACACCTCCTAATTATTTTTGTACAATTTATGGTGAATTTTCAAAATTAGAACAGGGGATCCAGAAATCGTTCTGGCCCTGTCTCACTAAAACTCAAATATCTCCTAACGTGTAACTCCTTTACCTATTTTGCTTCTTCCATATGAAAGTAGACACAATAAGCTTCAATTTCATAACTAATACATTACCAAATTCGATTTCTATGATTTTTAGTGAATTTTCAAACTCACGTCAGTGTTGCTGCAATGTTCTGTTTTATGGCTAGTTCCATTTTCATAAAAGCTTCCATGTACTAATTAATCTATTATTCTTTCATGACATCAAACATAACCTATATTGGCCATTTCAATGACTCATCATTATCAAGCATTTCCTCAACCAAACACCACCATATCACAAGATTATTTACACATAGTAGGTATATTGCTATACATGCCATTCTAAGTTCTATAAGCCGTTTACCAAAAAGTCCTTCGGATAGTGTGATCGAGTCTTCGACCTATCCCGATTCTCGAGCCGGCTTGTCCAAAACTGTCCAATGTGGCCATTTCTCAACATTACTGAATTGTCACTTACACCTTGAGTATTCTTCCATTCCGCTAGAATTTTACCCGTTGAACACATCGGAATATAATTCGGATACACGGATCATTTGCACATAAATGCCACATATGTAATCAATCCATCATGTAACCCGCCCATAAGTGAACTCGGACTCAACTCAACGAGCTCGGGCATTCGCATCCATAAGTGAACTCGGACTCAACTCAACGAGCTCGGATGCCTAGTTACATCTCACGAACTCGCACTCAACTCAACGAGTTCGGACATTCGCACCCATAAGTGAACTCGGACTCAACTCAACGAGTTCGGGTGCCCAACCATCCTAGTGACATGTCACTTGTATCCTAATCTATTCCCAAGGTTCAAACGGGATTCTCCTCAATCACATATCCTTGCCTCTTCCACAGAATACCGAAACCAATACTCGGTAGCAATTTATATTTAACAAGTAGCACATATAATTTGCATATTGTTCAAAAATAACCACAAAGCATATATTTCATGATAAAAATCAGCATATCATATAAATAGCATCAATTAACTTAAAAATAACAATTATGTTACATTATTTACACATGAACTTACCTTAGTACCAAAATACAAAGATTTTTGCAATTTAGTCCGTAATCTTTTCTTTTCCTCGATCAAGGTTGATTCCACGTCTTTCTTGATCTAAAATAACACATTTAGCTTATTTAATACTCACATTATCAAAATAGTCCTAAATTCAAATTTTGGAAAAATTACAATTTTGCCCCTAAACTTTTGCATATTTACACTTTTGCCCCAAAGCTCGGGAATTAAATTTTATCACAAATTCTTATGTTTTAGGACATGCTGATCATTTATTTACCATTAGCAAGCTCAAATTCCCACTAAAACACATACTTATGAACAATATGCACTTTTACCAATTAAGCCGTTTTACTCGTTTTTACTTAAAACCGAGTAGCACAAGTTGTCTAACATAATTTAAAACCTCATATTCTATCATAAAACATCAAAATACACAAATTTCACCTATGGGTATTTTTCCAAATGTGAACCCTAACTTAAAATAATGCTAACATAAGCTTTATCAAGCTACCGGGATCTCAAAAACGTAAAAATCTTTAAAAACGGGGCTTAGATGCACTTACTATGAAGCTTGAAAGTTGAAGAAACCCTAGCTATGGAGAGAGCAAGTTTCGGCAGCAACCAAATGAAGATGATAACAATTTTGTGTTATTTTTCCCTTTTAATTCATGTTAATAACCAAATGACCAAAATACCCCTCCTTACTAAACTTTCAAAAATTCCTCCCATGTCCTAATTTGTCCATGAACTTAAAATTGGTCTAATTACCATTTAAGACCTCCTAATTAATATTTCAAAGCAATTTCATACTAAAAACTTCTAGAATGCAAGTTTTGCAACTTATTCGATTTAATCCCTAACTCCAAATTAAGCACTTTACGCTTAGAATTTCTTCACGAAATTTTCACACCATCATAAAATCATATCATAAACATCAAAATAATCATAAAATAATTATTTCTACCTCGGATTTGTGGTCACGAAACCACTATTCCGATTAGGCCCTAATTCGGGATATTACAAAGAGGGTGCTAAGATACATCAAAGGAACAATTGATTTTGGTGTTTGGTTTGCAATAGTGAACACTGCAATAGTGAACTCTTTAAAACTTATTGGGTACACTAACAGTGACTAGGCTAGATCAGTGGATGATATGTGAAGTACCTCTGGATATTTCTTCTCACTAGGATCTTGGGTACTTTTCTGGAGTTTGAAGAAGCAATTAACAGTTGCTTAATTCACAACTAAGGCTTAGTATGTAGCTACAGCTGCAGCAGCTAATTAAGCAATTTGGTTGAGAAAATTTTTGTTTGATTTAAACCATGTGCAAGTTAAAGCAAAATTTTTGTTTGATTTAAACCATGTGCAAGTTAAAGCAACTCAAATTTTTTTTGTGACAACTAATCTGCCATAGCAATTACGAAGAACCCAGTCTTTCATGGTAAGACAAAGCATTTTAAAATCAGGTATTACTTTATAAAAGAAGTCGAACAGAACAAAGAAATGACTCTGGTTCATTGTAGTACTGAGATCAACTTGCAGACATCCTGACCAAACCACTTAAAAAGTCAAGGTTTCAAGAGTTGAGGAATAAAATTGGTGTTTACAGCATGAAGGTCAAAGAGGACTGTTGCGAGATGACCATTCATGTAGCAAACAAACTTGGCGAACCCATCAAGATTGGCGAGCTCATTAATTTTGGCAAACTAAAAAATATGAACAAGATTTGAAGAGCTTACTTGCAAGTCAAGTTTACTTGAAAGACAAGTAAGAAAAAAGAAAGAATTGCAAAGAAGAAACAAGAAAAATTTAGCAACAAAATTGTCTGCTAAGGTTTTTATTATTTTTCACTCATTTGTTTTGAACAATGTAATAGGGGTATTTATAGCAAGAAAAAACTCCTAAATATGGAAAGAAATAACAAAGACTTTATACTAAAAAAATGCTAAATATATTATGCTAATAAATACTAAATCTTCTAGAAAGAAAATATATTTTGTTTAACATGACTTGCAAGCAATCTCTTTAAATTCAGTTCGTATTTTTAGTTCGCCAAAGTAATGAGCTTGCAACTTTCTATGAGTTCACATATTTGTGTTCAATGTTTGCCATTGCATGGATGCCATTGCATGGATGGCCACTTTCTAACATTCCTCCTTGGCCTCCATGCTACGGATCCCAATATCATAACGTAGCTTTTTGAACTTCATCTTCTCAAGAGGTTTTGTAAGAGTATTAGCAAGTTTGCATCTTGCCCTGCTCATAACTCGCACATTTGTCAACTCGCACTTTTTTCAAGTTCGCAACTTGCATTTTGGTGAGCTCGCAAGCTCACACTTCATCTTACTACTTGCTACTGCATGATTGGCCAATTTGTAACACTCTTTCTTGACCATCTTGTAGCCAACTCTAATGTTGTTTTCTCGTGCAACTTTTTCAAAAATTGCAAGCTCCAATATTGCTAAGCCACATCTATGATAAGTTTCAATAATAGGTTTGATGCTTTTTATAAGAAGATCATCAAAACATTCATCTTTATCTTTATCCTCTACTTTAGTCATATTCTCAACCGATTTTGACTTGTACCCTTAACTAAGGGAATTATAGTTCACATGTCCCTATCTTTTGTGCCAACTATATGATTTATCCACTAAATTAGTATTGGCTCTTAAAGCCTCAAAGTTCCAATCCAAAACAAAGTTTTTATCATTCATTGAGACTGTCACCACTTCCTGTCCCAATAAATCTAATATAGTGCAATATTTATCTTTAAAGACAATAATGTATTTCTTCTCTATCAATTGACCAATGCTAAGGAGATTATGATCTATTTCAGGAACTAAAAGCACATTTGTGATTGTTTTAGTCCCTGTTAAAGTGTTGATCAGCACATCCCCTTTTCCTTTAGCTTTTAAGAGTTCGCCATTACCAATCATTACCTTAAGATTACATATTCTGTCAATCTTCCTAAATATGTTTTTTTCTAAGGTCATGTGGTTGGTGCATTCACTATCGATCAACCAACCTTTTGTTACTCTATTTTTTATGCAAAACTTATGGTTGTGAACACATGCTCCTCCTAAATGTGATCTCCCTTAGCTGCCTGAGCATGCACATTCTACTGTGGAGTTCACCTTTTGTTCTTACATACCTTCTCCATGTGGCCAAATTGTTTGCAACTTCTACATTGAATATCTGGCCTGAACCAACAATACCTCTTTGAGTGATTTGTCTTTTTGTAATGAGAGCATGGTGGATTTTCTTCCTTACCACCATCTTTCAATCTATCTTTTTTCTTCTCTATCCAACCTTTCTTACCCTTACTTTTCTGGGGGTTCGCATCATCAATACTCAATATTCGCAGTGCTTCTTCTTTTGTGCAATCCCAATACCTTAATGCTCTTCTTTGCTCTTGATCATATAAGGTATTTATTAACTCTGAAAGAGAGATTGCCGAGAGATCCATTGAGTCTTCGAGTCAGGAAATATTAGATTCATACCTTTCAGGAAGTGTAGTTATAACCTTCTCAATGACCTTGCTATCTGTGAACTCTTCCCTAAGTATCCTGATGTTATTAACTACTATAATCCTGTCTGCATACTACTTTACTGTTTTAGCCTCATTCATCTTCAGATTCTCAAAATCTCTTCTGAGATTAATGAGTTGTTGTTGTCTAGTCTTATCAGAATCTTGAAACTACTCTTTTAGATTATCCCAGGCTTCTTTTGGGGTTTCACAAACTATAATGCATGTAAATATGACATCCGAGACGTCATTTTGTATACAGGACATTACCTTGTATCTTCTAGCTTGCTCGTCACTATGGTGTTTAATTTGAGTGACTGTAACGTTCTCCCTCAATGGTGCTAGCTCAAAATCAATATTCACAACCTCCCATAAGTCATAAGCTTGTAGGTAGGTCTTCATCTTAACAACCTATATATGATAACATCTTAACAACCCATATATGATAATTTTCGCCATTGAAAACAAACAATAAGGTGGTGAAAAACTCGAAGAAGCCATTAATAACACAAAAAGAACCCTTAAGAAGATAGCTTTGATACCACTTGTTGGAATTTCGATACTAAAGAAGAAAGGATTACAGAGAAGAAATGAGAAAAATTTAAGAACAAAATTGTCTGCTAAGGTTTTTATTAGTTTTCACTCATCTGTTTTGAACAATGTATCAGGGGTATTTATATCAAGAAAAAAAAACTCCTAAATATGAAAAGAAATAACAAATATTTTTATACTAATAAATGTTAAATATATTATGCTAATAAATGTTAAATATATTATGCTAATAAATACTAAATTTTCTAGAAAAAAAATATATTTTGTTTAACTTAACTTGCAAGCAATCTCTTTAAATTCAATTCGTATATTTAGTTCGCCAAAGTAATGAGCTGGCTACTTTTTGTGAGTTCGCATCTTTGCGTTCAATGTTTGTCATTGCATGAATGGTCACTTTCCCAAAAAACTCTAAAAGAGACTTTCAAGTCCTTCAAGATACCAAGCTGTGAAATGCCCAAATAGGAGTCCAAGATTTTTGTTTCATGCTATCAACAGATGTATATGATAAACAACAAATGTATATACAAGGATGAAAGTTATTATACTAGCTAGAGAACAAACAACAAATGTATATGATAAAGAAAGATGTAGATTTGTTCATTAAAATTCTTTTCATTTATGATAGATGAAGTATACATGTATTTTTTACCAATATACAAGGATGTACAACAAAATTGTATAAAGTTATTTTCTATTGCCATATGTTATAACTTTCTGCAGCCTAATGGCTAAGGATGTTGAGAACAAAAACTCTAGTTTTTGTTGAAGCTGATCTCCATGCAGCTAGTATGAAGCACGGGTAGCAGAAAGTTGGCCATGCAAATGTTGATCAAGTATGCAGCAACTGTAGCTTCTTGTTGTTGTTTAATTTGAACTAATGTTTTGTTATTTAGTTTTATTCCAACTTGCTTGGTAACATTTTGATGTAATCCTTTGATTGATGTAGCTGTCAACTAGTTTTAATTAAGTGTACAAGCTATGTTTTTTTTTTTAAGTCTAAGTAGGGATAGGTAAGTGATTTGATAGTTATTTTGACTTTCATTTCACCTTTTATTTTTTGATATATGTAATGGCAAAATGCCAATATTTCCTGATGAATGAAATCCATTGTTCATCATCAATATCTTCCAATTTTTCCTCTGCTTTTCTTCTTCTTCATTTTCTTACTTGTTTTCTGCTTGCTTGCTTAGCAGTATTGAGACTTACTGTCCAATACAAGCATTACCATCATAGGTAATTAGCCTCCTCTTCACCAAGGTTCATTCCAGAGCACAGATTACCTACATAGGTAATACGCCTTTTCTCACCAACCTTCATACCAGCAAAGACTTGCTGTCAAAACAAAGATTACCTCCATAGGTAATACTTGCTTCCAACCCCAACAATTGGTATCAAGAGCTTTCATCTTAGAGGACCTGTTATACTCAAACCTTCAGAACAATGGCTTCATCAAGCTTCTCACCAGCTGCTCCACCAGTCTTCAATGGAGAGGGCTATCATATATGGGTGGTCAAAATGAAGACCTACCTGCAGGCATTCGACCTATGGGAGGTGGTCAACTCAGATGTTGAACCAGAACCACTTAGAGCTAACCCAACAGTGGCTCAAATGAAGCAGCACTCTGAAGAGAAAACAAAAAAGCACAAGGCCATGTCATGCATTCAGAACTGTGTTTCTGATGTAATCTTCACCAGAATAATGGCATGTGAAACACCAAAGCAGGCCTGGGATAAATTGAAGGAGGAGTTTCAAGGTTCTGAAAGGACGAGGCAGCAGCAGCTACTAAATCTGAGAAGGGATCGAGAACCTGAAAATGAAAGAGGAGGAAACTGTCAAACAATACTCTGACAGGATAATGGCTGTTGTAAACAGCATAACGCTCCTTGGTGAGCAATTTAATGAAGCAAGGATAGTTGAGAAGGTTCTCTCTACTTTACCAGAGAGATATGAAGCTAAAATATCCTCCCTAGAGGATTCAAGGGATCTGACGAGCATTTCCCTAACTGAGCTTATTAATGCTCTATATGCTCAGGAACAAAGAAGGGCCAGTAGACTAGAGGAGCACCAGGAGGGTGCATTCCAAGCCAATGCCAAGTCTGCCACAAGCTCATTTACCTACAAAGGTAAAAAGGCTTGGAAAAACAGACCCAAGTCTGATGCTACAAGAAAAGGTGACAAACCTTGTAGGCACTGCAAGAGACCTGGCCATCCTGAGGCCAAATGCTGGTTTAGACCAGATGCTTTTTGCCAAAAATGCAAAAAGAAAGGTCATGTAGATAAAGTTTGTAAAAACAAACCAAGGCAGGAGCAAGTTAGTAAACCAAAAGCTGAGGCTCGAGTAGCTGAAGATGACAGTGATCAAGAAGAGCAGGTTTTTGCAGCCTCCTGTTCGATTGCTCAAGAGAAAATCACTGGTGGATGGCTCTTGGACAGTGGTTGCACGAATCATATGACATCTAATGCAGCCATTTTCAAGACATTGGACAGAAGCTGCAGGTCTCAAGTCAAAATAGGAAATGGTCACTTCATCAAAGCTGAAGGCAAAGGTGATGTGGTAATAACCACTTCAACAGGTAACAAACTCATCTCAAATGTGTTGTTTGTACCTGAAATTGAAAGAAATCTACTAAGTGTAGCTCAGTTGCTTGGTAAGGGCTATACTGTTGTGTTTAAGGGCAAGCAATGCAACATTAGTGACCCAAGTGGATCTCACTTCATGACAATCACTATGACTGATAAGAGCTTCATTGTTGACTGGAGCAATGGGTCTGATTCAGCCTATGCAGCTTCCACTGAAGAGTCCAACCTCTGGCATCAAAGACTTGGTCATGCCAACTTCAGGGCATTGACTCAAATGATAAGCCAGGATCTGGTTGAGAATTTCACCAATTCCATTAAAAATGGTAACATTTGTGAGGTATGCCAACTAGGGAAACAAGCCAGGTTGCCGTTCTCTTCAAACAAGGCCTGGAGAGCAAATGAAAAACTGCAGCTAATACACACAGATGTGTGTGGCCCCATGAAAACAGAATCACTCAATGGAAGCAGGTATTTCATCCTCTTTATTGATGATTTTAGTAGATATTGCTGGATTTTTTTCATGAAACAGAAGTCAGAAGTACCACATGTGTTTCTGAAGTTTAAAACAGCAGCAGAAACAAAATCGGGTTGCAAGCTAAAGTCCATAAGATCAGACAATGGGTCAGAGTACACATCAGCTCAGTTCCAAGCCATTTGTGCAGAAGCTGGCATTAAACACCAGCTAACAAATGTGTATACACCTCAACAGAATGGGGTGAGTGAAAGGAAAAACAGAAGTCTCCTAGATATGGCCAGATGCATGCTATTTCAGAAGAATATGCCCAAAGACATATGGGCTGAAGCAGTAAACACTGCTGTTTATCTTCAGAATAGGCTTCCAACCAAGGCACTCCCTCACAAGACACCTTTTGAAGCCTGGTTTTCCTTCAAGCCATCATTGGCTCATTTGAGGATCTTTGGATGCTTATGCTATACACAAGTACCAGCTGTAAAGAGAGACAAACTCTCCAAAAGAGCCTTACCTGGTGTTTTGGTAGGCTACAGCCTAGTAAAAAAGGGTTATAGGATTTTAGATCCTTTAACCAAAAAGGTTCAAGTGAGCAGGGACGTTGTATTTGATGAGAAGTCAAGTTGGAGCTGGGACAAAAATGAACCAGAGGCCATTTCTGAAGAGCTCATTGCAGATCAAGTTGAACCAAACCAAATCGGTCCCGAGATGGATGTAGATGATACACCAGTCAGGGGTACAAGATTTTTAACTGAGATTTATGAGAGAGCAGCTGCTGCACAAGTTGAGCCAAGCTGTTATGAAGAGGCAGAAGCTGATGAGGGCTGGAAACAGGCAATGGCTGATGAAATTGCCATGATCGAGAAGAACCAGACTTGGGAGCTGGTTGAAATACCTGCTCACAGGAAGATTATTGGTGTAAAATGGGTCTACAAGGCAAAGCAGAATGCTGATGGAAATCTGAACAAACTTAAGGCTAGGCTGGTTGTAAAAGGATTCAGTCAAAAATATGGACTGGATTACTTTGAAACATATGCTCCTGTTGCCAGACTTGATACGATTAGGCTGATTGTTGCATTTGCAGCTCAAATGAACTGGAAGATACATCAACTTGATGTAAAATCAGCTTTTCTAAATGGTATCCTTGAGGAGGAGATCTATGTTGAGCAACCACAGGGCTTTGAAGTTGCTGGCAATGAGGACAAAGTGTACAGACTCAGAAAGGCTTTGTATGGCCTAAAACAGGCTCCTAGAGCCTGGTATGCTCGAATTGATAGCTATCTAATCAGTTTGGGATTTGGAAGAAGTGCTAGCGAGCCTACTCTCTATGTTAAGAAAGAAGAAACTAAAACTCAGCTTGTGGTGTCATTGTATGTTGATGACTTATTGGTCACAGGAGGAGATGAAGTTGGTTTAGCAGAATTCAAGACAAAAATGAAGCAAATGTTTGAAATGACTGACCTTGGGCTGATGACATACTTCCTAGGAATGGAAGTAAGCCAAAAACAAAGAGGAATCTTCTTGAACCAGAAAGCATTCGCATTGAATGTGTTGACAAAGTTTTCAATGCTGAATTGCAAGCCAACTCCTACACCTATTGTAGCTGGGTTGAAATTATCTAGCCAAGAGGGTCATGAAAAAGTTTGTGAGACTACCTATAGAAGCTTGATAGGTTGTCTCTTATACTTGACTGCAACAAGACCAGACATCATGTTTGCAGTATGTTTACTCTCTAGATTTATGCACTGCAGTAATGAACAGCATTTTCAGGCTGCAAAACGAGTACTAAGATACATTAAAGGTACTCTAAGCTTTGGTCTTTTATTTAGCAAAGCTGAAGAACTGAAATTGAAAGGCTACACAGACAGTGTATGAAAAGCACATCAGGATATGCCTTCACATTGGGGTCAGCAATGGTCTGTTGGAGCTCGAAAAAACAGTCTTTGGTGGCTCAATCGACTGCTGAAGCTGAGTATGTTGCAGCTGCTGGTGCAGTGAATCAAGCCATTTGGCTAAGAAAAATTTTAGCTGATCTGAATTTAAACCAGAATGAAGCAACAGAGATACTTTGTGACAACAAATCTGCTGTTGCAATTGCAAAGAACCCTGTCTTCCACGGGAGAACTAAGCACTTTGATATAAAGTTGCATGTGATAAGGGAGATGGAGCAAGCTTGTAAAATAAAGCTGGTTCATTGCAATTCGGAGGTTCAAATAGCTGACATTTTGACAAAGGGTCTTACTACATCAAGATTCATCAAGTTGAGAAAGCTCATGGGAGTTTGCAGCATGGAGCTCAAGGAGGAGTGTTGAAGCTGATCTCCATGCAGCTAGTATGAAGCACGGGTAGCAGAAAGTTGGCCATGCAAATGTTGATCAAGTATGCAGCAACTGTAGCTTCTTGTTGTTGTTTAATTTGAACTAATGTTTTGTTATTTAGTTTTATTCCAACTTGCTTGGTAACATTTTGATGTAATCCTTTGATTGATGTAGCTGTCAACTAGCTTTAATTAAGTGTACAAGCTATGTTTTTTTTTTAAGTCTAAGTAGGGATAGGTAAGTGATTTGATAGTTATTTTGACTTTCATTTCACCTTTTATTTTTTGATATATGTAATGGCAAAATGCCAATATTTCCTGATGAATGAAATCCATTGTTCATCATCAATATCTTCCAATTTTTCCTCTGCTTTTCTTCTTCTTCATTTTCTTACTCGTTTTCTGCTTGCTTGCTTAGCAGTATTGAGACTTACTGTCCAATACAAGCATTACCATCATAGGTAATTAGCCTCCTCTTCACCAAGGTTCATTCCAGAGCACAGATTACCTACATAGGTAATACGCCTTTTCTCACCAACCTTCATACCAGCAAAGACTTGCTGTCAAAACAAAGATTACCTCCATAGGTAATACTTGCTTCCAACCCCAACAGTTTTGAACAAGAGCCTCAACAAGCACTCTACTCTATCTCTAAGATCTTGAATGCTTGACTCCAATTTCTGCAACTCAATTTGTGCATCATCATTGCTCATTTTACCAGATTTTCTGGTCTTGTTACTAATGAGAGTGCACAAAACTGCATCCATTTTCTCGAATTCATTGGTTTCCGTTACTTCTCCCTCGTGTGTTATGCGTTTGGAGCTCATCAACTTGGACAGCAAAGACCAATTGGTCAATTTTGATTCCATCTTTGTGCCATTGATATGAGAAAAGAGGGATTCAAACACTGTGAATGCAACTCTTTGTACCTCTCCCAACATGCTAAATGCGGCCTCAGCATCGTTTTCTAACAGAGCAAAGCCACATTTACAAGCTTTCTGAGACTTGTTTCTTAACTTCTTTGCTTTCTTCCTTCAAGCCAAGTATTCTTTAGCTTCATATGTGAAACCAGCTTCATCACCTCTTCTTCTCAAAATTGATGGAAGTTGTTGGGTATCTTCCTTGGCCTGCAGTAAAGCATCCTTGGCCACACCACAAACATCCAAGAGCTTGAGAGACCCATTCAACAACTCGTTAACCTGTTTATCATTGCATTGTTGGGCTTATTTTTGTGTAAGAGGCAGTTGAAGCAAATTATCAACCAACTCATACAGATCTCTAAGGCCACTTAGTTTTCGGCTCATTGATGAAGATGATGATGAGGCGGATTCATTGGACTTTAGCCTACACAGATGCTCATCAATTTGAGTAACAAGTGGATGAGGTCTAGAAGGCAAGCTGTTTGAACGAGCATGAAATTTGGATTTTTGGTTCAAAGTTGAAGAAGCCATCTTTCTCGTCTTGGAGCAAAAGGCTAAAGGCTTAGATGTACAAGTTGATCAACTCAATGCACCTTCCCATTCAATCCTCAAGCTGCGATCGTATCGGCAACCATGGAAGACAAGGAATCTCATCTGCAACCTCCATGAATCCTAACGTGACCCTGATCTGAATCTCAACATTTTTGCAGCCAATGTTTGCTCATTGTCTCCCACCCCACCCCAAAAAATCTTTAAGCAATTTATTTATATAAATATTATGAGCCTACACATTTTTCTACAGAAATGAAGGCTTAATTATTGTGCACGAGTGGCACTGTGGCCCCTGTCTCCTCTCATAGACATAGGGGGGTGGCAAGATTCCAGTGATGCTTGTGCTACTTCTTTTAATAATTCGTTAATAAAATAAGAACTATAGGCACATACAGGGTTGCTTGCGAGAAAAAAGTGGCCCCATACTTCGTAGGTGAGTCAGGACTACAATGCCGGTCATGCTAAACTTGAAATCTGAAAAAAAAAAAAAAAAAATAAATAAATAAATAAATAAATAAAACCTCACCCACGAATCGGCACATTTGAAAACAAGTGTTTCTTAGCGTGGACGTTTAAAGCCAGGAATGGCATTGAAGCCTTGTTGTCCCGTATCTTGTTCTTCCCACTGCAACAGTACCGGGAAGATTGTGAAAAAAAATTGTTAACATGGGCGACGAGGTAAGTTGGAGTGGTCACTGGACACATTTCCACATTATTACAGCTTAGCTCCAACATTCTGGAATCTCCGTCTATGGTGAAATGAATCTGTTAGATTGATTTAGCCATCAATGATGCAAGTTTCGATGCAATGCAAGGTTTGAAGAGCCCCTTATTCCATGCAACTTGAGGAGACAAAAGCATTCTCAGAGCAAATAAAAGTAATTGGATATGTTACCATTCAGGTTCTTCTAAGAAGAGAAAATATTTCATTACGTTTCCTTTTTTCAATACAAAAGAATTTGTCCGTTCAAATTGAAAGGAGACAGACACACAAAAATATTGCATCTATAAGAGATTGAGAATTGCTTCAAAAACCCTATTGACAAGAAAGATTTGTGTTACACGTTGCTGAAAGGAGCCTCCTTATTAAGCATAGCATATATTTGCAAACATGAAGGGCAGGTACACATCATCACAAATGGGGAAAAAATACACATTCTTTGCTATTTCGTACACTTCCAATTTGAAATTCAATTTCAAACTCAGATTTTTACACAAACTTTTGGCAGCCTCAACAAGAAAATGGTACAGGAATGTAGAATCAAACACTATATTTTTGTTCTCACGATCCCTTAACGACCCGTTGCTTCTTTTCTTCAAGTCCAGCAGCTTCGTTCAACATGTCTGCAGCGTCTTTATGCATGTCTAGTTTGGCAAGAGCAACTGACTGCATATAGAAGGCAGTTGGCCACTCGGGATTCACAATTTGTGCCTGCATTGCATCTGCAAGCGCAGCATCTGGTTGATCGCAAAATAGATAGCACAGGCTGCGTCGAGCAAAAACAGTTGGGGAGACCATGGTTCCAACATCTATGAACTGCACAGAAAGAAGGTAGCCATAAGGCTTCCATCCCAACTTATTTAGTTTAATACTCTTCTTGGTTT
Source organism: Gossypium stocksii (assembly GCA_020496765.1). Classification (NCBI taxonomy): domain Eukaryota; kingdom Viridiplantae; phylum Streptophyta; class Magnoliopsida; order Malvales; family Malvaceae; genus Gossypium; species Gossypium stocksii. The sequence goes on from CM035621.1 coordinate 105,573,070, forward strand.
AACGGTTATCTCATTACAGCACGATTAAAGTTTATTCGGATGCTCAAGAGAGTCAACCTAAAACAATATAACATCAGTTACATTAAAGGTTGGTCTGGTCAAGGCTAGCTGCTTGATAATATCATATCTAATTTGTGGTAAAAAAAATTTTAAAATTTCCAAGAAATATATTTCTGGATGAGAGATACCGTCCATGACAGGCAAACCAACAAGTAAAAGATTCCATTTAAACAATCTCAATTGTCCTAGAACTATCGAATTGTCAATAATTTAGCAAGATGACAATTTTTGACAAATTCTTAACCTAATAACATATAGCTCTTGACAAGTTAAAGTCCAGTACCTGGGAATAACAGTCAATGGCGGTTTTAAAATCTTTATCACGGAACGCATAGTCCCCATGCTTCCTAGCCTCAAGCATATCTCTCATCTGCTGGGTCCACTCTTGGAAAGATAACTGAAGCAATCCATCCACAATTATATGCACTTCTTAGCACAAGAGTAAAGAAAATGGATTTGAAGGATTCACTAAAACAAGTCATCACCTCATTTGTCCCTTCATCATCCTTGTAGTGATTCATCACCAATATCTGATGAATTGCTGTAAGGTCAAGCCGCGAACAGGCCTCACCCATTGGTGAAAGAGGACGCTGTGGAGTTGGTGGAGCTTCCTCATATTTTGAGATTCCAAGCATAACATAAGATGGAACCTACAAGCCAGGAGATAAAATAATCAGGATCTAAAAAGAAAAGCATGCTCTTTGGTCTTCAAAACCACAGCCACAAGGTAACAATTTTAATGTGATTATTCCCACATCATTTTTTAGCTTTAGGATGGCTTGAGGTAACAATAGCAAAGGTAAAGTATGTAAAGAAGTATAGATACACAACAGCGTAAGCATCTGGGACAACTCAGATACAACACTTGTCATTTTCTTCATTAGCTCTAGGCGTATTTAGCAATTCTAATTACTGCAGAAACCATATATGCAAGAGATTTTCAACTCTTCACTAAAGGAAATAGATGCAACCTCCAGGTTCTAAATCTCAAACTGTAATAAATTGAATAGGTAAAAGCAGCAAAGTTCCTTACATCAGGTTTAGTGTGCAATGGAGCAAGTGTGGCAACAAGATCCTTCACACTGGGCCGCTCCCTGGGTTCATATTGCAAGCATTGAGAGGCAAGGCCAACAACCACAGTTGCCTCCTCCATAGAAAATTTTCCCTCTAAATGAGAATCCATGAGGAGAACGATGTTTTTACCTCGTATCATATCAAGCGCCTGCAAACATGCACAGCCATCAAGATAAAACCAAAGTTTGTAACCTTCAAGACTAATACTGTCTGACAGTAGAACAGGTAAAGACATAAGCCAAGCAGCTGTTGAAATGGAATAGTGAAGTTTTGGTAAGTACAAGATTTCAAAATTAATCACAAAAAGCAAATTGCACAATAGCTGTTAACCACACTTAACTCACAATTTGAATAGCAAGTTTGCATTTACAAGCATTCAAAGGAGCCATGATAAAATCACTGATTCCGGGATGCAGATCGTTCCAAAATGTATTAAAACAAAATTACACAATGATACATATGGGTCCCATGTGCTACAAATATAAGCCACTTAAATCCACTTACATGACTAGGAGGGATGTGCTTTCCACTAAGCAAATCAACAAGAACAGTGCCAAAGCTGTAAATAACACTTTCTGGGGTGACTCTCCCTACAAGAAGCATATTTTTTAGAAAATTGAATGAAGAGAATCATGCAATTTGAAACAATAGAACAGTTTTCACATAGCTCAGCACTATGAAACAACAGATAGACAGTTTACCATACATCTGGAAATGATTTTATATTTACATAGGAATGACCAGAACAACTCACTCATCTATGGGAAACACCAAAAGAAAACAATTTGAACCATTAACATAGGAATCCATTTTCATAAAAAGCCTCCCACTCCCTGTTTGTCTGCTACAAAAATACTAACCAAGTTTTTGCAAGAGAAAGGAGAAACAGAACATCTCTAGAAGTTGCAACAGTAACTGTCAAAATACAAGTCCGCTAAAGTCGGTATCCTAACATCATTTCGCAAAATTTACTCAAACTTCACTGAAGAACATCAGAATGAAACACAAAGGAAGAGAATTCTTTTACTGAAAACGTGTTCAAGAATTGAAGCAAACCAATCATGTAGAGTAACATTAAAAAGGACCGAAGTAAACTCCAGATATGTGTAAGAGGTAAAATCCAGTATATTTGGACAGGCAGAAGAATTGAGAATAAGTATTTTATGACGGTAACCACCAGAGATAAACCAGACAACAAATGAAGTTACCATTTCTTAGATACTCAGGAGGTGTGTAGGCAAGATTAGTGCTATAACTTTTCCCATCCCGGCTATTTTTCATCAGTCCGAAACATGAAAGACGTGGATCACCATCCTACAAAATCCATTAAGAAGCCATCAATTACTGCACCAAGTGGCTGTTAATGCTAGAGTAAGAGGAGGAAAGAGGTATATACATGATAAGAAACCTTATATTCAAGAGACCAATACCTCATCAAAAAGAACCCTGTAAGCATTTAGATCATGGTATAATGGATGGCCCTCACTACTACAATAACCTAAAGCTTCAGCAATGCACGTAGCTACTCTTAAACGCATTGCCCACTCGATGGTTTGATTTTCCCCTGAATAATGTGAACAAAGATACAACTTCAGGCCGTGATAAACAGAAATGTCAAGATATATTATCAAGCTAAAAGCATTTAGCTGACAAAACTGTATATCAAACTTACCAAGTAAAATCAACCTGTAATCTATCCTATATGTTCAGTAAGGATTACAGGAACTCAAGAAATTAAAACAAAAATTATTGGATAAACCATTTTTGGCATGAAAAATGAATCAAGAATAACTGGAAGAGAAACAAAGGCTAAGGTCCAGTTACATAAGGCCTATTCTTGGCAACAATTAGCAAGAACAAAAATTCAAGCCTGATAAAACTAGCTAAAAACTTAAAAAGATAAGCAAGAAATTAAGAAATTAAAAACAACATAAAGAAAAAGAAAAAGAGAAAAGGAATCTTCAAGTTAAAAGAGAAAGAAAACTGACAATGAAACAAATGCTTAGCAAGAGTGTCATTGATCATATACTCAGCAACAAGCAGCCTTTCATCTCCATCACAGCAGTACCCTATCAAATTGGCCAGCCTCCTGTGTCTCAACTTTCCGACTCCACATGCTTCCTCCTAAAACAAATCAAAAAAACCCACTTCAAATATCCCACCAAAAACCCAAAATTTAAAAAAGCAATAAACCAAAAATTGATGGTACCACAAACTGTTTGGAGTCAGGCCAAGCCATCTTAGTAAACTTCTTAACAGCGATCCATTTCCTGTTCTGTAAACGACCTTTGTAAACAAGGTTAGGAGCTTTTTCCCCACTTTCAGAAACTATGTTATCTGAACTGAAATTATTGGTGGCAGCTTTGAGGTCAGCCAAGGAGAACTCAGAGAAAGAAGGGACTCCATTGGCGACAGCTGGGTCGGGTCCAGCACCTGAAACTGCTTGGCTATGGTTCCGGGGCTCCTGTTGCTGTTGCCGACTCTGGTCTTTTTCTGGGTGGGTCTCTGTTAGACAAGATGATTGACAACAACCCATAATTCAGTTTTGATTGAAGCTTCCCGTTTGATTTTCAGAACAGAATCATGAGAGAAAAAGAAAAAAGGGCTTTTGGTTTTGACAAAAAAATAAAAAGAAGAAAAGAATGGGTTTAGGACTTTTGAGGGGATTTGGGTTTGTGCCTTTGTTACCGTGGTTCCTTGTTTTGATCGTTTGAAGTTTGTTTATGTTACAGGTTTCTTCTTCTCTTGCCGGGACTGATGCTCTCTAACCAGGCTTTTTTCCTATTACAAAGGTTGTTTAATAACTTGTTGCTCTAAGTAACTAAAGTAGCTCATCATTTATAGCAGGAATCTATATTTTTTTCCTAATACAACCCTGGACCTCAGGGAGTTTTTCTTTTAAAGACAATTTATTCATTTAATCAAAATAAATAATATTCAATCTTTCTCTTCTTCCTTTTTTTCTTTTGGTTGTGTAATTAAAGTAGTAAAGTAATAAAAAAAAAATTGGATGTTGCTTGTTTTATTTAATAAAATAAGATAAATATAAAATTTAAGATTAAAAACCATTTATTTTTATGTGAAACTCATTTATTTTGCACTAAGAAAATTACATTTTATTTTCCTGCTAAACAACTCATTGATATATATGTCAACCCTTCTTCAATGGAAATTTGTATTGTTATTTGATAAATATATATATATATATATATATATATATATATATTACTAGATTATGCAACAGTCAATATGCGTGCGAAAAAATTATTAAATAAATTTATAAAAAATTATATAAATATTAAATATGTTTTTAGTTGAGATAGTAAAAGTGATAGTGTAGATGTTTTGAGTTTAAATCTTATTGTGTATATATATATATTTTCTAGATTTTATATAAAATATAAAAAGATAAAAAAATATTTATTTTTTTTAAAAATTATTGTCTTTTAATATTAACTCAATCAAAACTTTAAATATTAATATAGACAATATACTATAATAAAATTTTTGGTTGAGTTTCTACCATGTCAGGAGTATTATTTTTCACCATTTTTTAATATATGAGTTAGTAATAAATTAATTTCAATTGATAATTTTTAGCTATTCACATGACTTATTTTAAAGAGTTTTTACTTATTTTTCTAATTTTAAATTTAAATTTATAGTAATTATTTTTATTTTATATCTGATTATTACAATATATATAATAAATATTTTTTTTATAGTATTACATAAATAACCAAGCGAGTAATTAGTGTTACTAAATCTAAGTGATACTAATGGTGACTTTAATGTTACTAAGTGATATTGATGACTAATCAAGCCTTCTTTAATGGAAATTTATATTATTATTTGATATATATATATATATATATATATATATCTACATCTCTTTATCTCTCCATATACTCTAAGTTTAGAGTTACTAAATTAAGGAGCATCATTGAGTGAAATACAGTAAAGCAATTTAGAATTAAATTATTCTGGACTTGACTTATATGAAATGATAGTTAAAATTTTGTATCAGTCACTTATTTGATACGAGTTTAAATTATGTTACCTTTATTGCTTATATATTTTTATATAATTATTGGTATTCTCATTGATTTTACGATCTAAAGCTAATGAGATATTTTACTATGCACTTAGGTAGTACACCATAATTTTAACTTTTTGCCAACCTTTCTAACTTATACCAATATTCTAACTCATACTAGTATCAAAGTTCTAACAAAACACAAATTACATATTTGGGTGTACGTTTCGAGCACACTAGAGAATTTTCCAATGTTAATCCTATTTGACTTAATGTTGTATTCAGAAAGATTTTCTCAATAATGACGATTTCAAATTTTGAATTTAGTCCAAATGCCTGAACAAATATATATCTTTTAATTTATCGAATAATATTTTAAAAAGAAATTAAGTACTTAAATTAATCAATTTTCTTTTTGAAAACTATTTACATATTTTCTTTCCTTTAAACCACCCTTAGATATTATTTTGAAGATATATACTTATTATATGCTCTTAAGTGATTTTCCATGTTTATTTGTTTTAAGAATTAATAAATAAAGGAAAATAATTAAAGTTTAAAGAACCCTCAATTATTATTTTTTATTTTCAATAAAGTTATTTATTTTATTTTGATTTTTTCCTTTGTTTGATTTTGGCAAAATTACTCTTTTTTTTTTTGTAAAATCCTCGAATTACAATGTTTTATTGAAATAAGTCCTCACATATCTTTTTATATCAAAATAAATGTTCATCTTTTGATTTGTATCTATAAATAAGTTTTTATTTTCAAGTAAAAAGTTTATTTATGTTTATTTATGAATAAAGTATTATTTATTCAAAAATATATAAAAAATATTAAAGTTCAAATAAAGTATCAAAATTTATTTAGGTATAAAGTGTTAATGAAAGAGGCAGAGCTTATTTAAAGATACAAATAGTATTAAAACTTATTTAAATAAAGTAAGTTTAGCCTTTATTTTTATTTTTTTGTATTGGTTTTTTTTTTTTACCAAAAATAAAAGTAAAATCAAATGCATGAAAATGGTGTTAAGTGAATGTTTCCAAAAATTCTCTATTAATAAGTTAAAAAAAAAATTGGAAGAGTTCATTGAACCAAAAAATTGCTACAAGTAAACATATTATGATTTTTTTTTTTAATATATGATGAGGTTTATTAGGTGTCAACAAATTAGTCCCTTTTTTTACAGCTAAACTTGACCCATCAATATTTGATTCAATTAAAAATTATTATAAAACCTTATCATAAAAATGCCTTTACAACTATGTTAGATCCCAAATTTTGAACCATGAAAAACAGAATGAGTTTAATTTTTTTTAATAAAAAACTTACTATTTCTTTTAATATTTTTCATAAAATACTAAATAAAATTAGATTCAGACTATTCATCATTCTCTTATATGACAAAAGGTGATTCTTGTTTTATGTACTATTGCTTAATTTGGGTTCTAGATTATTTTAAACTGATATTTAAATCAATTAGGCTTTAATGAGATTCTATAAAAAAAATTATATTAAGCATATATAAAAACTTATGGAGAAAGCATATATTCTCCACCAATACATGGCCTAATTTGTTTGTTTGCCTCCAAATGATGATGTGCCGGTGCTGCTGCCAGCCAGAGCTGTGCAAGGCAATGTTTCTTTTCATATTTTCGCTTAAGCGACTCAAATAACTAATTCTGCATGTTTTGTAGGTCTTTTATATGAAAGGTGAAGATCGAAAGTTTTACTTAAGCGAATCGAATGATTAAAAGTTTTCATGGGTTATTAAAATAAATGTTACATAATTTTTTTTATTTGTATTGTTTGTACTAATTGAAAGTTTTTTTTCTATAATTTAATGTTTGTTACAAAATAATTTTAGACGTCATGATTTTGTAAACTAAAATTTAAATAAGTTTTTTCTCTGATCTCCAACATTGACCATTAGATCAATTTAAATTTAAGGTATATTTTTCTACTCATTGATGGGTATTGATCCACCGTACCGATCGTCAAATTAACGCTAAGAACTTCTTGACAAAACCTTAAAAAAGAACTTAACAACACAATAACTTAAATAAAAACTTTTAAATAATTTAATGATTAAATTATAACTTTTATTAATTAAAAACTAAAATAAAAATTTATTTATAATTTAATCACTAACAGTGTAATTTTTTTAAATTAACTTACCGACCGTAAAAGAAAAGTATGACCCATTAAAATAATGGAGAATTGATTAGGCAAGAAAGGACAGGTTATGTGTAAGAGAATTGGTAATATTAAATTCCAAATTCCAAAGTCAAGGGGTTTTTGCAGAATAATTAAGAAGGTCTCAAAACAAGGGTCTTTCGGTTATGGTTTTAATTTCTCAACACTGGGACCAAAGCTTAAAGTGTTGAAACGCGTTGGGTCCAAATTTACGTCCAATAATAAAATCAATGAATCAAGTGGATTAGATTTTAAGTTTTTGAGAAATAGGTGGTGGTTGGTTTGCTGCTTCATTTTCTTTAAGGTTTGATATTAATATGATTTTAAAAGATTCAATATCTTCAAGCTCTAGATTTATGAAAGTGATGGTTAATTCTTTTATAAATATGGAAGAATCTCTCTAGAATTCATATATAAAATTACAATTTGATTGTAATTTCAACTTAGAAAGGGAGGCCACAACCTCCAAAATCATATCATTTATCTTATTTTGCTACATATTATAAGCTCTTTAAACATGAAAAACTAAAACATCAGTCATCGGGATTTACCAAACAAATGTCAACATTATGAGATCCTCCTCTCGTTCTATCTAACTCCCTTGTAGTTTGCTTTACGCGCTGAACTGACCTTTCCTTACTGGTGTCCGGGAGGTGAGCTTCAAAAGAAAGATTGGAATTGAGATTGTATTTTGGGACAAAGTCCCATTTCCTTTTTTCTTCAGATTCAATCCCCTCATACTATCTAGTTCATATATCTCTATTAACTTTAGGTTCCAATTACTCATTAAACTATGTAGGGAATTAATCCATGTATGTAACGAACAAGTAGTATAATAAAACTGAAAAATTGAACACATAAGTTTTAAGTAGAAAAACTCCTCAAAGATGATAAAAAAAACCACAAGCAAAAGGAGATTTCACTATAATAAAGAAAAGTATAAAAGATTGAGAGAATAAAAAGAAAACTCGAAGCCCCAAAAACAAAACCCTTCAAAACAAAGAATAGAATTCTCTCAATCTAAATATTTCTATTATCTCAAACCTAGAGTAACAATTACATTTCGAAATCCCAAATTGATATACCCATTGATTATGATATTACCATATATTGAAGAGACGTTACCGTATTTATAGCCAATTGATCGAAAGTATCAATCTTAAGACAACATATATCTCTATTAACCATCAAGATAGCCTTATTCGTCATGTTGTGATGGCATTTATTGTGTTAGCAATTGCCCCTATTATAACCACCTTTAATAATGCCCAAGAGGCTTAGACTCATTTTAGGACAACATATGACAACTGTTGTAGCCCAATTTTGCACCCACTTTAAACCCAATAAACCAAAACCAAAATAGAAAAACAAAAACCAAAAAAATTAGTTAAAATTAAAAGCCCAGAAAAAATTAAATATCAATGTCCAATTTACAATTCAAGAATCCATTACAAACCCTAAACCCAGGACCCGAACCAGATTACAATTCATAACCCAATTTGGCCTAATGGCCCAAAATGCCTAAATTAAAACCCTAACAGACCTAACCCAAATAAACTAAACCCGATTTGGCTCAAAACAGATTGACCCAAATGCGGCCCAAACCCTAAAGCTAATTCAGCTACCTGAAACCCTAGCCACAGCCAGTTACGCCGCACCAAGCCTCGATCGTATCGCCTGTGTCTCGTCCCAATAAGCCTCATCCCGAGGCTCGTCACCAAAATGGCAAAAGGTTAGCCTTTCCTTCTGCAGTTGACCCACAATAGACCTGCAAGCAGAGACCAAAATAGTAACAGCAACCAAAGCAATAAACAGAAACAGAACCAAAGGCAAAAAGCAGAGAAGCACCAAAATAGCAAATAGAACAGGAGGCTACACGCAAGAATACCAGCAAAGAAAATGAAAAGAAAAGACTTGGTATTATTTTTTTTACTTGTAATCGGTTATATAAAAACCGAACAAGAACCACTGTAAATGGGGGATTTTTGGAGAAGATTAAAAGAGAGATTTATCAAAAATCCTTCCGGGTTTCGAATAGGAAAGATTATCACCCAGGTATTTACAGAGAAACCAAAAAGAGAATGAAAATTTTCGAAAAATAAAGGTTGTTCTTACTTCCGTACTTATCTTTCTCGATCTGGGATTTCTTTTTTTTTTTTGTTATTTTGCTCTTGATTTTAAGATTAAAAGTGAGAAATAAAAGGGGAAAGGAAGGGAAGTTACCTCCGTCGACGGTTCATCTCTTCGCTGCTGGAGTTAGGTTTCAAAAGGAAGCTAAGGGCCTCCTCCTTTCGGCAGATCCGAGCTTCGGTGATGCGGCTTTCAAAGGGGGTTACAAACGGGGCCAAATGCCCATCCTTATGGTTTGCTGACCATCGGACACGATGGTGGCAAGGGGAACCTAAGGAACCCTTTCGGTCGAATGGTGGAGAAGAACCAGTGAGAGTTTAAGTTTTTTTATTTTGCCTTTTAAAAGTGTCTGAAGATTAGTGATTAGGGTTTAATTTTTCAGCCTTTATCAGATGCTCGAAACGGCACCGTTTGGGGCCTGTTTCAATGGCTCCAAAACGGTGCCGTATAAGCCTATGCCCGTGTGACCCGACCCGCTCCAGAAGGGGGGATCCGCGTGTTTCCAAGAAGTGGGCAATTTTCCGTTTCGGTCCTCTCATGTTTCCTGCTCTTATAATTTTGTCCTGTTTTGATTTTGTTCTCTTTTTGTCAATTCGTCTCGTTACTTTTATTTTGTTCCTAACCAGTGAAATGCAGCGTGTAAGAATTTGGGGATATTCTCCCATTTGGTCCCCCGCTTGTTTACGCGCGTCCAAGTTGGTCCTTTTCCCTTTATTCATTTTCAAATTTGGCCCAGATTATCTGTTTCATGTTTAAATTGATCCCTATTCCATTATTTTGGGTTCTTTATTATTATTATTATTTTTATCATTCTTTCGTTACTGTTATTTTATCATTTTTACTATATTACTAATATATCATATTTATTTTACTTGTTATTTCCATTATTATTTTCATATTATTATTTACATATATAAATATTTTTGTGTACTTATTAGGCATATTTTTAATATTATTTCTTTAGCATACATTAGGTATATGTTAACATTCTTATGTATATATTTTCTATACTGTTATGTGCATATTTTAAATATTATTATTGTCTTGTTTAATATCGTATGTATTGTAAATGTTCTGCAATTACCATGTTGTTATTTGCCGTATATTCGCATTTTTTTTTCCTTATTGTTTGCATGTTCTGAATTTAATATATGTTTAGATTGTATTGTTTTACAATTGTTGTAAGTTTTTTTTATATCATTAAAAAACATTTTTCGTTTTTTTAAAATAAGAATGTCCTGATTTAACACTAAGTCGACGATTTCATCGCTATGTTGGGTGAACTATGTCGGCTCGTGTTAATACCGAGACATCCTTTTGAAAACTCAAAAAACACAAGATTGTTTACTCTTTTCAATTGGATCACGATCAAATTTTAGATCGAACTCGTATTTTAGAAAATCAAGACAACACATGTTTAATAAGATACCAATTTTGGGCATCACGAGGGTGCTAATACCTTCCTCGTGCGTAACCGACTCCCGAATCCTATTTTTCTCTGAATTTTGACGTAGACCTAAACCCGGCCTTCTTTTGTATTCAAAAATATCTCAAAAAAGATTTATTAGGTGCCCGGTCACACCTAAGAAAAAGGATCGGTGGCGACTCCCTTTTTTTAATCAAAATTCAGTTTTCTTCAATTTTTCAATAATTCGCCATAATTAGCGACCAAGCTAAAAATTTTACGTCGCTACAACAACAAGTTTCGATCTCAACTATGTAATTTGTGTGAGACTCTCAGTTAAACCTCTATGGGTTCTAACTACATCACTCACTATCTCAATAAAATACACTCAATTTCTAATGATTTAGTTATATATGGTTATCCATTACAACTTGAAGAACTTGTTTTGGAAGTTCTTACAGGGTTGGACATGAAAACGATTCCATAAGTGTTGTTATTTGCATTTGAGAAACAACCATATCTTTTAAAAGACTTCATGATAAACTTTTTGGTCATTAACTTTTCCTTCGACATCAAGCAGCAAAGCATGAACAACAAACGATTCCTACTTAATGATCTAATCAAAGAGGCTAATAGAATTGCTTTAATAACGAGAGCTACTACTCAAATCAAATCAGGAACAACACCAACAATGTTGTTCAAAATATCCCTCAAGGTAATTCTCAACCTTGCAATACATCCGATTGGTATTGATGGGGGAACCAAATCTGAGTGCTAAGATAATCCAATAATAGACTCAACTAGCATGGTTTGATTGGGGAAGATTTTTTACAAATCGCCATATTCTAGTAACATCCTAAACCTAAAGTGATAAGGTCAACACTAACACACATGATTGGAGATTAAAAAATATAGAATATCACCACTCTCACTTACCTCACATGAATAAAAAATGTTTACGGATGTTTAATTATTGTTGGAATCAACCAAGAATAAATAAACAAAGGAAAGTTGCTGAAGAGCAAGTTTTTTATCCAAATTCTCATATAGCTCTTCTCATTTACATTGCTAACCTTTATATAGGCTATTTGGGACATCCCCTGAGCATAAGAAACTTAAAGGTTAAATATTTGCAGTAATACTTACATTAATAACAAAATACATGCACCTAATCCTAAATACATGTATAATTATGAGATTCATGCTTAAATTAAATAAATCCATGTATTTAATGTACATTCAGTCTTACATGCATTAGTTCCTAATTCACACACTTACTTATTTAACGAACGCATTAAATTTATTAAAATAAATTAAAAGTCTCTTAATAATATTCTACCCAAATTAGGCTCTTCATGTTGCTTCCCATTAGGCTTTCAAAGCCCAAAATATGTCTAGCTCCATCCTTTTCAATTTGAGCAAAGAAGCTACCAGCTTAGTTAATGCTCATGTATGATTCCTTTCTAGTTGGGAGAATTGATCTTCATCTTTCGGATGAACACCCATGATAAGGAGATAAATTAAAAACAAATACTTCTTGAAATTCTGTAAAGTCAAACAATCTCTTTAAAATACAAATCAACACATGAGTAGCATCCATAGCTTTATGACAAGGAAGAAAATGATCAATCGTAGAAAATCAATCTACCACCAACATGATGAAATCATAACTCATTTTTGTTATAAGAAGTCCTAAGACAAAGTTCATTCTCACATCTTCTCAAGGTAAGTTCGAAGTAGGAAGAAATGTGTACAAAACTATATTTTGAGGTTTTATCTTCGCTTGTTGACATATGTTCCATTTCTCCACAATCCTAATAACATCCGGCAATATTTTTTGCTAATAAAAGTCATATTTCACCAAAGCATAAGCCTTTCCTTGACCCAAATTTCCAGCAAGCCCTCTAGCATGAGCTTTGATCAAGATGGCATTCTTAAATAGCATTTAGGCACACAACATAAGTCACCCTCAAAGAGGTAACCATTGTGTATGTGTCACATTCGGTTTCCTTTAAACTCGAAAATTAGGAAAAATTTAGGGATCGGATTGAAAAAGGCCGTAAGCTGGCGGTCTCTACTGAAAAACTAGGAAAAGTTAGGAACGAAATTAACATGGTTGAAATCCAATTCTAGTTCCGTTAGATTAGAACTAATCGGTCTCTTAGTGGTAGACAAAATGATTGTAAACAAATGGATTTAACACAGTTGAAGATCGTGCGAGAAGGGTTATAAATAGCAAAGATGTGACTTTTAAAAGAGGATTCATCTCAGTTCTATTTCATCTCAATTTTGTTTCATTTTCTTCCCTTCTTCATCTTTTTCCTTAGGTTGCTTCGAAGAAGAGATAGTTATGGGGAGCTCTACATAGTGCGGTAATTATGAGGATTGAGTCAGAAAAGGAAAGAATCCAATGAGCTGGTAAAGTTTTAAGTCCTTGAGAGCATGCACAGCTTAGAAAATGAAGTTCAAAGTTTTCAGAACCATTTAAGGGGTTTTACATGTTTCTGGAAAACTAAAATTTTAAGTTGAAAAATGCTGAGTTAAATTTATTGCCTTGACTGTGATGCTTAGCTTCCAAGAGAATGGAAGCTCAACATTTGGTAAAAGTTAAGTTGATAAGGCAAAAGAAGTATCAAGTGAGTTTCTGCACTCCATACTTGGAATACTAAAAATGAGTAAGATCGTATAGGCATATGAGCATTCGCCACTTTAGTTCCAAATGCATGAATTAGTTTTGATTCCATGGTATTTAACCTATGAAATGTATGCATTGCATGTTCTGATAAGGAAATATGAAAGAGCATTATCAATGGGTTAGATGAAGTTAAGATTGAGAAAGAGTGATTTTGTTAGATACCACCATACGGTGCTGCTGTGTGCAAACTGTGATGTGCAAAGCTCTGAGCCTTATAGAGGGGACACTACAGTATTTGAGCATCAATGTTAGGAATTACAAAATGCAGGAACGAACGTTGGAATAAAGAAATTAGAATTTCGTTAAGATACCATCATTTGGGATTGCTGGGAGCAAACCGTGATGTGCGAAACTTTAAGCCTTGTGAAAGGGAGACTTCTATCTTTGAGCATCAAGGTGGATATAAGATGAGATGATATTGATGGTTATTAGGTTCCATAGAGTAACACTGTAACGACGATCGGCAAGCTCTATGAGGCAACATCACGACGACAGTAAGATCCTTCCGGGTGACACCTTACAGAGGGTTAAGGTGTAAAACCATAGCTCAGCTATGACAACCAACGGAGTCCACTAGGATGTTAAACATGAGGCATATTGTGTAAAACTATAGCTCGACTATGGCAGTATATCGAGTTCACGAAGACAATAAACACAAGGTGGTCCGTCGAGACAGTAAACACGAGGTGGTCCATCGAGACACTAGACACGAAGTAGCCCACCGAGACAATAAACACGGGTGGATAATTAAGATAGTAATCGTGGGAAATCCCGCAACAAGGAAAAAAATGTAAGTAATGGCTAAATGATAGTGAGCTAATGGATTATTGAGGAATCCGTCGAATAACGAAAAGAAAGTAGAAAAGGAAATAGTCTACCAATATAATGATTAGAAAAGCCAAAATGGCATATGGGGGAATATGGGTGGTAACCCAACAAGATTCATAAAAGGGAAATGACGTGCCAAAATTGACTGGGGAATGACAAGTGAGAGAAGATATATTCAAGGATCATAGATGAGGATCTGCCATTAAGAATCCCCAAAGGGGGACTCTAAGAAATCTTTTATGCTACTGGTTGATAAAAAATACACAATTTAGTCTATAATGAAAGGTGGGGTAGTTAAGAACCCAATAGAAAGAGTTACCAAAAAGGGAAAAATCGAGTGAAAAAATATATATCATGACTATTCCCCTTTAAAGGGAAACTATTGAGGAAGTACCAGTCAAATGGCTAATTTCGTAGGAAACCAGCATGAAAGAAAAATCATGAATCAGATGACCATTTAGATAAAAGTCTGTTGAAAACTGTACACCAAATGATTCATATCAAAGCTCTGTTGAAAACTGTACACCAAACGATTCATATCAAATGGGCATGTTACATTTAAAAGTAACATAATGCGAATAATGTGGGTTACAAGAATGTAGCCCAATCGCTATTTAACCCAAGTGAGATTTAGTTCACCAGAGTGGCATAGGACCTCGTTAGTTATTTCAATAGATGGAATGTAAGCAAGTCCTACGGGATTATGGTAAAGAAAGGAGTTCTCCATAGACTAAGTATATTTAGGATGATAGCCAATGAGGATATGCCTAAGGGCCTTTAGGAGAATAAGTCGAAGGGCCACTTTAATAGGACAAGATGGAAGGAAGAATCCACATTAGGAATCGTAGGATCAAGGAATACAAGTAAATGAAGGACAAAATCCGTGGATTTGGCGAGAAATTTGTAGAACCGACGAGACTAATCAAGGGTTGGTAGGATTTCCCAATGATAGATTACTTAATGATTTATCCGCCAATGGATAAGTTCAAAAATAAATCAGAACTCACCACTTCGGGTAAAGAAAGATTTTCCAAAAATGATCAAGGAGTTAATTGCATTTAGTTTATATTTAAACCCCTGCAAGATGAGGTCTATTTTAATGTAACGTAGAGACTCACTAAATTCTATTGAACTTACAAAGGTTTTGACTTATGGTTGCAAGACCCGCAAGATAAGGAACTCGATGAGGGAGTAAGCCAGACTGAGTAAATTCACAAATTTGACATTAGTGCAGCGTCATGCACATAGGAAGGGGGTACTATGAGAAGCTTCGCCTTGGGGTCCATTATGTTATGATTATGTAGTTTTCTTAGAGTTCGAAACTAAGATAATCAACTTTTGATTAAAAATTAGTGTATTCGTTGTAAATAATTTTCTTTAAATAAATAGGTATTACAGTCTGATTTTAATACTAAGATCTAAACATGTACATCAATCTGGTTCAGATGTGACGCTCCATACTTGAATTCGACAATCGGGTTGGGTATGGATGTTACAATATAAGATAACCATTTGAATCTCTACTCTAGCACACCTTCCATATTTCTCCAAAATCCTAATCATTTGGGTAGAGGCTAATAATCTCCTTAAAATCTAAAGGTTGAGTTTGTAATCCTCCAAGTAATGCATACCTTCTACTTAAAGAATCAACCACCACATTAGTTGCTCCAGATTTGTGATTTATCACAAAATAGAACATTTGTATGAATTTAACCCAAAGAGCATGTTTATGACTGAGCTTCTACCGACTATGCAAGTATCTCAAAGTTTTAAGATCATAATACAAAACAAAAAATTTTGGTAGCAAATTATTGATGCTAGTGATTAATAGGCCTCACAATTGCATAGAACTCCTTGTCATAAGTAGAATGTTCTCTTCTTGATTCATTACAGTTTTCACTCAAGTAGGTAGCATGTTTACCTTCTTGAGTGAGTACTATCTCAATTCCAAATCCACTTGCATCAGATTCAACTTCAAACATCAAGTTGGAATTTTGCAAAGAAAGGACTGGTGCTTTTATCACCTTTGCTTCAAAGTGTTGAAACCTTGTTGGGCTACTTCGTTCCACTTGAATACACCTTCTTTCATCAAATCAATTATTGGTGCTGCAATGGTGCTCCTTAACAAATCATCTATAAAATAAGGTTAAACCAAGAAAACTTCTAATTTTATGAATCGATTTTGGTGTAAGCCGTGATAAGATTGCCTCAACTTTTCTTAGACCTATGCATATACCTACACTAAAAACTATAAAACCAAGAAAAACTAATGAATCTGTATTTAATTAACATTTCTTTAGGTTGTCTTACAACCTTTCCTCTTTAAGCCTCTCGAACACTTGCTAAAGATGATATAAGTGTTCTTCTATGTTTTCGCTATACACAAGAATGCCATCAAAATACATGATATGCGTGATATGAAGCAATAAAATTTGTAAACTATGATCGTACCTAAAACTAACTATTATCACAATTTAAGGCAAGTGCACCTATCGAACAGTAGTATAGCTTAGTGGCAAGACCGAGATATCGTACCCAATGGAACCAAAAGTACTAGTACTAGCTTTCTTTTTATTATTTAACCTGATAATAAAAGGGGATTTTATTAAACTAAACTAATTATTAGACTAAGCTAAGAATGCACAAAAAGTGACTTGGGGAAAAACTCTTAGGAAAACTGATTGACCTGGACAATACTCAAAGGAGAATCCACCTAGACTTCACTTGTTATCAACTCTTGAACTAGACGATTTATTCACTTGACTTGATCCATAGAAATCCCTAACTTATGTTAATATCACTCTCGAGACTAAAAACAACTAACCCTAGGTTGATTAATTGAAATCTCTTTCTAATTAAAACCCCTAGTGTTGCCTTAACCCGTTCTATGGACTCCCTTATTAGGTTTAACCCTAATCTGGTAGATTTTCATCGTCCTATCTCTAGGATTGCGATCAACTCCACTTAATTGTGTTGGATCTACTCTTATGCGGGGACTTTTGCTCTCCACATAAGCACATTCAACTTAAATCAATATCCCGAAAATATCAATTTAAGAGTTAAAAAACACAATTAAGAACAAATCAAATATTTATCATATAATTCAAGAGAAAATAATAACAAGATCTATCTTAGGTTTCATCCCCCTCAAGTATTTGGGGAATTTAGTTCATAATTATAAAAGAAAACATCTTAGAAGAATAACGATAACAAAAAATAAAGAACCTAAAAACCCCTGTAGGAATTTGCGGGGAGATCTTTAGTCTTGAAGGAGAATTCAGCTTCTGAGATGGATCAATCGGCTTTCTTTGGAGTAGTTCCTTGCTTCTACTCTCTGTGTTGGTAGGAAAATAACACCCTTAGTGGGGAATCGAACACACTTAGTGGGGAATCAAGTACCCTTTTGTAATTGCCTCCTAGGGTCTTTATATAGAGTTTTGGAATGCCTTTCTTAGCCCTTAAGTAGCCTTTTCCGAGTGAAATTGAACTTCTTCACGATAGGGACACGCCTGTGTGCCACACCCGTATGGATCGAGGCCCAGGCCGTGCTTAGGCCTGTTAAAGTGGCACGGCCATGTGAGTCGGGGTTGGGCTGTGTTCGAGCTCAAGGTGGCACGGTCGTGTGAGACGGCCATGTGGCGAACCTCCTGGCCGTGTTGTTTTCATTCTTTGGCCCATTTTCTCTGTTTTCGGCCTGTTTCTCGTTCTTTTCACTTCCCTATGCTCACCTGAGTATAAAACATGAAATTAAAGGTTTAAAAGCATCGATTTACACAAATCAAAGGGTGATTCATCCAGAAATTGGGCTAAGCATGGGGTAAAAATATGTATAATTTATCGCTTATCAAATACCCCCACACTTAAGTCTTTGCTTGTCCTCAAGCAAAATCTCAACTCACAATTAAGAATCATTCTTCTCAACTTATAATCCTTATTAATAATGTTTCAAACTAATCCACAAGTAATCATACAATGAGAATTCAACCAGAAGAACATTTAAGTTTCAAACACTCTAAGTTGAGAATTTTATCACAGAAACATAGGTTTTCTCTCTTCTCCTAAATAATTACCTTTCAATCAAAATCAACAAGAGTTGACATCCTCACTAAAGATTCACTCTATCCACTCAAAGTGTTTAGGGTTCAAAAATTAAGCACTCTTTAGTCAATCTGAAAAGTTATTACCATAGGCTTGCAAGAAAATCAAATCTCCACCACTATAGATTGATATGACACATCGATCAAAAGGTCTTTCAATGGTTGTAATGGGGCTTTGGTTAGGGGTGTTGTCACAAGCTGAAAAAGAGGGCTAGAATCGAGATTGAATTAAAAAATCATCTAGCTAGAAAAATCTCCATCACTAGAACATATTCCTCGAGCTAAGCCTTATGATGACATCGTTCTGGATTCGATAGCTTATAGTAAAAATATGCAAAAATATTAAACTATAACTGAAATATGAATTACAGCTGAATTAACTGTATATACCATATTATTATTATTATTATTATTATTATTATTATTATTATTATTATTATTAAGAACAAATCAAATACAATACTTTGAATGTTTACAAACTTTACAAATTGAACAAAAGAACAAAGCTAGATAATAATTTCAACTCAAATCTCGACAAAAAATAGGGATCAAAATAATTGAATGGAATTCAACAAAAAACAGGTTATAGGTTAATATTAGAGGTAGGTCAAGGAATGGGTTGTTAGGCTTAATGGGGTCCACTAGGGGTTAATTTATGAAAGTAGGCTTTTATGGAGTAAGTGGGTTAAACTTAGGTACCTTTATCATTTCGGTGTATCAAATCAATGATGTGGTCTCGACATGTATAATCGAGCAAGTTTTAGAATAACAAATTAGTATTGACTCACTCAAAGCAATAATAAAAGTGAGCACGAAAGGATGTATGCTCAAAAAGCTCAAAAATCTCACCAGAATTACAGCTTTTTGATGTCAATCCTGCGAATTTCAAATCTCAAGATAATACTTAAAATTAGGGAAAATAACCTAGAAAAAATTTAAATTCTCTAAAATTTCAACTTATTATGATTGATTCCCTAATGTCTTAAAGTTTGAATAATCAAAACATAAGTACCTATGTCTTAATTCTCAACATATCAATAAAAATCATAAATCAATCAGATTAATTCCTAATAGGAGATTGAAGATAATGCAGAGAGTGAAAGTGAGAATTTGAAATTTTGAGAACAATGCAAAATGTTAGTTGTAAAAATTTTTCAGGGGTTCGAAGAGAATGCAATGACTTTAAGTAAGTTTTCCCCCCACACTTAAGATGTACATTTCCCTCAATGTACAAAGATACATTAGTAGAAATAGAAGTATAATATCATAAGATAGGGAAAAAAATGAAACTCCCTGAATTGGATGAATTTTGTGAGGTGGTTGTGGCTGCAGAGTGTCTGGGACAAAGGAAAGGTGGAGGTGAATACTCCGGTAGTGGTAGCGGTTGTTTGTCCATAGTTTACTATGCCGAGAGGGTTTGTTTGTCAGTATTTGGTGGCCAAGGTTCCCATTAGATTTTGGATTTAAGCTGTAGAGCTCCTTTGAAACTGCGATAACATTTAAGGGATTTTAGATATTTAAATATTAGAACAATTACTCGTTAGGAAATGACCGATAAAATGATAAAATTAAAAACTAAATTAAAATATTCAATAAACATAAAGATCAAAATAAAGATAAAGAAAAATCTAAAGATTCTAACGAAACATAAAGTTCAAGAGGAGGTAAAAATAAAGATCAAGAAAGCAAATAAAAAAGAAGATAAGAGGAATAGAAAGTTCCACTCCTCAGATAGTTCGCGAGGTGGGGGTGGTGATGAGACGTGTAGATGCTGGCATATCTGCTGAAGAGTAGCGTCGATGTGATTGAAGCGTTGAAAGCACTACTGCTCAAATCGTGTGAGGCGCTCGGATATGTCAGCATATGAAGCTGTCGCATGAACTGGGCGGCAAGGGGGTGGTGGTTCAGTCGGTGCCTCCTCCGATGGTAGGACATTATCAGTAATGTCCTCGGAGTCCTCCTACTCGGCATCTCTGAGTAGACGGTATTGTAGAGGATCGGTCCCACGTCGGTGCTGAATCATCCTCATATGTAGCATAGTTTGGATGCCCTGTGGGGATATCTGGTCGATCAGTGTATAAGAGGATGTCTGGGCCGTGGTGTTAAGTAGGCCAAAGTGACGAGCCAGTCGAGTGATGTATGGGCCCATGGAGATTACGCCCCTAAGGTGTCGCTCCGTCTGATGCTGGATGGCATCGGCGATGAAGTATGCAAGATCGATCACATGTATGTGTGCTATACTCCATAGAAAGTAGGCGTCGTGGGTGTTGACGATGCCAGTACTCTCGCATCTGCTCGTCAGTATGTGTGCGAGTAAGGCGTGAAGGTACCGCAGGAATGGGGCGAGAACTGTCGCCTTGGAACGACTGGGGTCGTATGTGGCCGATGTAGTGACTAGGGCCTCTCAACACTTAGATGGTGATAGGTGGATATGGCGGTGGAGCTCGGAGAGGTCTTCTTCCTCCACAAACTGCTCAGTGAAGAGGCCTAGTGTTGTACCGAACTCCAGTACACTAAGCTAATGAACGAGGCCTCTTAGCTGAAATTGTATCGTTCCTGGATCATCGTGTCGGCTCATCACTGTCTGGAGGTGAAATGTGGAGCAGAACTTGAGGGTGAGTTCGAGATAGGTGGGCTCTACAATTCTGAAAAACTGGTCCCGGGGGTCCGTCGTTAATAAGGCCCGGACCTCATCTGCTAGGTGGACTTGCTCTAAAGCTACCCAATCGATGCACCTTCCGACTCCGAGAGGTCTCGCCCGTAATATCTGAAATAGTTCTTGTGAGTTCTGCGGGAATTGGAGGAAAGGGTGGCAAACTTCAGCGGTGGGTCTAAAAGAGGAACCACCGGGTCCCTTGCACTTTTTGGAGGTAGTGTAACACCCCAAACTCGGCCCAAACGTTACGGCCAAGTCTGATGTGTCACATTAAAGTGTTTTTCGAAAACCGTGTTTTCATTGAAAACCCTTCTTGATGTTTAAAACCTCTTACCGTTAAACTTGTATAAAACCTTAACTTGTTTTTTTTTTCCAAAACGTGGTTTATTAAAGTAATCATCCCTTTTCAAACATTTTTAAAACTTTGTGTAATTTTATAGAAAATTTGTGAACGCTTGTAACCCCTTTGTAACCTTTATAAAACATGTTATCTTGAAACCGGCTTAAGTATCAGAAAATTTGACCTTTTTCGTTATGACTTAAAGTGAATGGAAGCTGGGCACCAGGTAGGATTCCAGAAAAGAGGAGGTGAGTCGAATAGACTGCTTAAGTACCAAGCTCTTCTTGGATCCACTCCTAGACATGCACACTACCATTGCCACACTTTAACTATTTGAAATATTTATCTACAAGAGCATTTAAAATTGCGGAAGCTTTGCTTGGTTATCGTGTTATTTTGAAAACAAGTAACTTTTATAAAAACTGTGTCTTAAAATCATTTATTTTCATCTCTATTTAAATAATATCCTACATAAGCTAAAACCAATTTAAATAAGTAAAGAATAAAAACCCAAAATAAAAAAAATTAAAGAGGCCCTTTTTACAACCCAAAACTAGAAATAAATAATTAAATCTAAATTCAAATAGGTAACTTAATTAGAAATCCAACAGTCCAGTCCATGTGGCCACTCTGAATCCCTCCCAGCTCCAAGTCCATCAACTAAGGCTCACCTGCAAAGTTAAAGAAAGGGGTGAGTTCAGAAAACTCAATGTGCAACAAAGCCCTTCCAGAGCCTAAATCAACAAAAACATACTGGGCCTATGCCTTTTTTTTTTTAATCTCAACAATTACTGGGCCGAAGCCTTTTCAAATATCGGTTACTAGGCCTTAGCCCTTTCTCATATATCAATGCACTAGGCCGAAGCCTTTTAAGATATCGGTATGCCCCATAGGCCCATTTCAATAACACATGTAATCATCAATGCATGTATGCAAAGCCTATTTGGGGAGACTACTCAACCCACCATCCGCTACTCTCCACCCGTACCAGCCAACACACCATGTGGGGATGCTACTCAACCCACCCCGCCGCTACTCTCCACTGGCAGCATAGCTGCTTTATTATATAACATGAGGCCTAGCCTCTTTCGGTAACTGGGGCAAAGCCCTTTTCGGTAAACTGGGGCAAAGCCCTTTAGCACTTCCTCCATTCATATAAATCCCAACCCATACATAAAATGAACATATCATGGCATATCATGTACAATAATAATGTCACATTCATTTCAATCAAAATAACACCCTAGAGTACAATAGTCATTTTTGCCTAGAGGTAAAATAGAAATTTTCACATTGAAGGGTAATTCAGTAATTTTATCAACTATTAGGGTTTTCATGCTCATTAACAATTATCAACAATTTCCAAGCGTTTAAACAGTATTTCCAGCCCATTTTAGCAATTTTGAGTTATTGGGCCCAAAACCCTTAATGGGCCCTACGTAGCCGATTTAGTCATCTAGGCCCATTTAGCCCATGTTCCATAACGGTTTTAACAGTCTTAACATGCAATTTATCCATATTTCTTTTTTTATCAAATTTACCCAAATGGGCCTGAAAGCCCATTGGGCCTGATTTCAGCCCCTCGAGGCCCAAACTTACCGACTTGCATGAAATTGTGCCGTTACCTGTCTTATTGATACCGATCACTGATCTCATTGTTTCTAACTAATCTTGGAACAATCGCATATTCACAAGTTATTGAAATGCCGAAATTTCAGCATTTCGGCATTTCGGCTTTTCGGCACTTGTTAACTTAAGCTACTAAGAGGGTTCGTTACACACCTGATTTATGTCGAAACGTTGACGAGATCTCCTATGCGATTTCTCCTACAATCCATTATTTAAACGATTAACCAAAGAAACTACGAAAACCGATGCTAAGATCCCTTACCATATTCGGCCACACCTTTAATGGCCATGAAACCTTACCTCTATCGATTTGGATCTACTAAATCTAGATCTGGTTGAATAGATTCCTTCAGTTCCTCGCTAGATCACCTTCTTCGCTAAATAGCACATATAAGAACCGAAATATATCATTAAAACACCCTTAGGCCATGTCGACAGCCTCCCTACATGTATACAGGGATTTCAGCTACTCTTAATTTCCAAAATAACGAATAAGAAGGAGTTTAGTTACTTACAAAGATCTATTTGCTAAAAGCGTTCCCAAGTGCCACATTTCCAGATCTGTTGTAGATCTAATCTGCAAAATATGAGTAGAGAACAGATTTAATAATTTCGGCCTTTCGATAGACGAGGTGAGAAGAAGTGATCTTGTTTACTATGGTAATCGGCTATGGTGAATTGGTTTTAGCCTCTAGAATTTATAAGTAAAGAGGGAGAAGAAATATTCGAATGGATCAAAAAGGGATGCAAATTTTAATTATAAGAAAAAGGACCCCATAATTGGCTCTGAAAATCAAAAATGAAAAGAGAATAGAAAATAGGGGAGAAGGTTCGGCTTTAATGAAAAAAAAAATAGAATAGAAGAAAATAAAAGAAGAAGAACACAACCTAAGGAGCAAGTGGTTTCGGCCTTGAAAAAAAACACTAAAGAAATAAAAATATGCATAAGGAAATTGGTGAAGAGAAGATGAGCTAACAGATAGAAAAATTAAATAAAATAAGGAGAAAAGATAAACCGATTGAAAGACCATAAATTCGGCTAATGTTTATCACCTATTTTCAAGCTAATCCCAAAGTTCGAATTTAATTCAAACTCTCCTTTTGCAAACAGCAGCAGTCCACCGCTTGCACCGCACACTGCTAGGAGCCTCATTCCCGCACGGCTCGCTGCTACAGTCCTCCAGCCCAGCACGTCTCCTTCCGCACTCGCACAGCAAAAAAGGGCACCTTCTTGCGCGAAAAACTGCTCGAACCACGGACCTCCAGGTTGCCCAGCACGCTGCTGGCCACTGGGACGCGCGTTCACCGTCAATAATATGGCGTTCCATTTATTCTTAAGCTATACCTGTTGGCGTCCCGCTCATTAAAAAAAAAATAAAACAACCTTGCGCGCACCATGCCTTGAACCCAGGCACTCCTCCATGCTTCAAGCGCCTCCTGCCACTGGATCGAGCTTCACTTTATGTCATGAGCCTGTTTCATCTGCTTATAAGGCCTTTCTGCATAGCCCAGCTTACTTAAAAATAAAATTTACCCCCTTGCACATGCTGGGAGTCGAACCTGCTCCTCCCCTCCTACTTCCTAACGTGCTAAGCCACCGAACCAGGCACGTTCCTTTGTGCCTGAATTTGCCCAATTTATTTTAAAAGCCTCATTCCCAGATTCCTTCTATGATGCAAAAATTACTTATTTTTTTCTAAAGTTTTGGATTGAACCCAAAATTTTCCCACAACATAAATATTTTCAAATTTATTTAAAAATTAAATTTAAACACCAAATTAGTAATAATGTCATAAATATTTTTATAATTAAAAATAAGAATAATAATAATAATTTTATCTAATAATAATTATATAAAAATAATAATAATTTTCATAAAAAAATTCAAACATACATACAGTAATATTTTTCTAATAACAATAATTTTATCTCATAATACTAATTAAAATTTCATAAAAATTTAAAATATCCGTAATAATAAATATAGATAAATTCCCTAATAGTAATTTAATTCAAAATTTTTCCTTAAACGATAACATTTAAAACTTCTCACTTATTTAAATTTTCTTCTATCCGAATCTCGACTCAAAGTCTAATTCTTCTAGGCCCAAATTCAGGGTGTTACAACTCTACCCCCTTAAAGAAATTTCGTCCTCGAAATTTCAAACTATCAATTAACCGTATTACTTAAGTCCAACCACCATACTTTTGCTGCGCACTCCAACTCTAATTGCGAATTAAGTACATAGGACATTATGAGAAATTCACATACCAGCATTCGCATCTAAAGCGTTTTCATCCCCTTGGCGACGTGCTGCATAAACCAAAGCTGGCTGCCTTGCCTCAGCATAACCTGCACCTCTGCCTGGTGCTCCACGATCGCGCTCATTACCATCTTCACCCCTTCCTTGCCCACGGCCTCTCGGTGGTGGGAGTCCTCCTCGCACTGGTTGAGCAACCCTCTGATCCACCACCTGATTCTGATTCAGCATTGGTCTCCGACGACATTCTCTGAACTTATGCTCCTTGGACCCACATCGGAGACATGCCCCAGTTCGTTTCCAACATTCTCCCAAATGCGTCTTACCACAATCTCGACAAGTCTGTGGCCTAACTGTATTCATCGGAACTTCCTGAACCGGTTCATCCACTCTAGCCCTCTTGGCATTTTGGTTTGCAGCACCAGATGGTCCAATATCCCTTCTAAGGCGATTCCGATCCTTCTCACGGTTTTGTCGCTCAGATCGCTTTACCTCCTCAGCTATTTTGGCCTTTTCCACCAGAGCAGCAAAGTCACGCTCCCTCTGCGGAGCTATCAGCACCCTCAGCTCATCTCTGAGTCCATCCTCAAAATGAACGCTACGCTCGTACTCGGTAGAAACTATTCCGCTGGCGTATCGACTCAACCTCAGAAATTCCGCCTCATACTCAGCAACAGATTTATTACCCTGGGTCAGATTTAGAAATTCCTTTCTGTGAGCATCCACGTAACTTGCTCCAACATATTTCCCTTTGAAAGATGTCTTAAATAACTCCCAAGTTACCCGCTCAGCTGGGGTACCTTCCTTTATAGTGGTCCACCACTGGTACGCCTCATCTCGCAATAACGACACAGCTCATTTCAGCTTCTGCTCCTCCGAGTAGTCCAGGTCATCCATAATCCTCTCCGTAGCTTCTAACCAATACTCAGCTACATTTGGGGCTACTCCAGATACGCCCCTAAAAACCTCTGCTCCGTTAGCCCGGAGTCGCTCAGAAATGGATCCCCTATTCATGGGCCCCACATTAGCTCCAGCAACTCTTTCTAGAACCCTTAACATGGCCTGGGACAAAGCATCGTCCCCTGCGGCCTGATCATACGGCCCATTATCAACAACTGGTGGCGGTCGTGCCTCACCAGTGGGCATGTGTTCCGAAGATGATGATCTCGTTTGAACACTGCCTCGGCCACGTCCACGGCCTCGTCCACGGACAGCTCTTGTACTCATAATGTCTTATCTGTTTATAAATTTTATGACATTAGTTAATGTTTCAATTCTTTATTACAGAATGTCTTATGCTCATATAAAGTCTCAAGTTTTGTTTTCGCGTATTCGTAGCCTAGCTACTGTCTCAGTCTTCTAGGGTTTCTAGTTTCTCTACTGTCTCAGTCTTGTACTCATAGTACTGTCTCAGTCTTGTACTCATAGTACTATCTCTATCTACAGTATTGTTTCAATATACAGTATATAAACAGGGATACTCACAGACTTGGTGCTGGGGATTCAGTGTGCCACCTTTCGATTTATCAGATTTCAAACAAATCAAATAGTTTTAGGCCTTTTTTTTTAAATAAATTTATCAAATATGTTAATTTAAAGAAGACAAGTTAAAAAGAAAACTCGTTAAAACGAAAAACTTTTCAAAAAATCTGATTTTTCCAAAAATACCCTTCTTGGGCTTAAAATTTAAAAACCTGTCTGGACCCGATCCACGGCCGAGTTATTGCAACCGGGCTCTGATACCACTAAATGTAACACCCCAAACCAGGCCCAAACGTTACGGCCAAGTCTGATGTGTCACATTAAAGTATTTTTCAAAAACCGTGTTTTCATTGAAAACCCTTCTTGATGTTTAAAACCTCTTACCGTTAAACTTGTATAAAACCTTAACTTGTGTTTATTTTTTTTTCAAAAACGTGGTTTATTAAAGTAATCATCCCCTTTCAAACATTTTTAAAACTTTGTGTAATTTTATAGAAAATTTGTGAACGCTTGTAACCCCTTTGTAACCTTTATAAAACATGTTATCTTGAAAACGGCTTAAGTATCAGAAAATTTGACCTTTTTCGTTATGACTTAAAGTGAATGGAAGCTGGGCACCAGGTAGGATTCCAGAAAAGAGGAGGTGAGTCGAATAGACTGCTTAAGTACCAAGCTCTTCTTGGATCCACTCCTAGACATGCACACTACCATTGCCACACTTTAACTATTTGAAATATTTATCTACAAGAGCATTTAAAATTGCGGAAGCTTTGCTTGGTTATCGTGTTATTTTGAAAACAAGTAACTTTTATAAAAACTGCGTCTTAAAATCATTTATTTTCATCTCGATTTAAATAATATCCTGCATAAGCTAAAACCAATTTAAATAAGTAAAGAATAAAAACCCAAAATAAAAAAAAATAATTAAAGAGGCCCTTTTTACAACCCAAAACCAGAAATAAATAATTAAATCTAAATTCAAATAGGTAACTTAATTAGAAATCCAACAGTCCAGTCCATGTGGCCACTCTGAATCCCTCCCAGCTCCAAGTCCATCAACTAAGGCTCACCTGCAAAGTTAAAGAAAAGGGTGAGTTCGGAAAACTCAGTGTGCAACAAAGCCCTTCCAGAGCCTAAATCAACAAAAACATACTGGGCCTATGGCTTTTTTTTTTTTAATCTCAACAATTACTGGGCCGAAACCTTTTCAAATATCGGTTACTAGGCCTTAGCCCTTTCTCATATATCAATGCACTGGGCCGAAGCCTTTTCAAATAACGTTATCCCCCATAGGCCCATTTCAATAACACATGTAATCATCAATGCATGTATGCAAAGCCCATTTGGGGAGACTACTCAACCCACCATCCGTTACTCTCCACCCGTACCAGCCAACACACCATGTGGGGATGCTACTCAACCCACCCCGCCGCTACTCTCCACTGGCAGCATAGCTGCTTTATTATATAACATGAGGCCTAGCCTCTTTCGGTAACTGGGGCAAAGCCCTTTTCGGTAAACTGGGGCAAAGCCTTTTTCGGTAAACTAGGGCAAAGCCCTTTTGCACTTCCTCCATTCATATAAATCCCAACCCATACATAAAATGAACATATCATGGCATATCATGTACAATAATAATGTCACATGCATTTCAATCAAAATAACACCCTAGAGTACAATAGTCATTTTTGCCTAGAGGTAAAATAGAAATTTTCACATTGAAGGTAATTCAGTAATTTTATCAACTATTAGGGTTTTCATGCTCATTAACAATTACCAACAATTTCCAAGCGTTTAAACAGTATTTCCAGCCCATTTTAGCAATTCCGAGTTATTGGGCCCAAAACCCTTAATGGGCCCTACGTAGCTGATTTAGTCATCTAGGCCCATTTAGCCCATGTTCCATAACGGTTTTAACAGTTTTAACATGCAATTTATCCATATTTCTTTTTTTATCAAATTTACCCAAATGGGCCTGAAAGCCAATTGGGCCTGATTTCAGCCCCTCGAGGCCCAAACTTACCGACTTGCACAAAATTGTGCCGTTACCTGTCTCATTGATACCGATCACCGATCTCATCGTTTATAACTAATCTTGGAACAATCGCATATTCACAAGTTATTGAAATGCCGAAATTTCAGCATTTTAGCTTTTCAGCACTTGTTAACTTAAGCTACTAAGAGGGTTCGTTACACACCTGATTTATGTCGAAACGTTGACAAGATCTCCTATGCGATTTCTCCTACAATCCATTATTTAAACGATTAACCAAAGAAACTACGAAAACCGATGCTAAGATCCCTTACCATATTCGGCCACACCTTTAATGGCCATGAAACCTTACCTCTATTGATTTGGATCTACTAAATCTAGATCTGGTTGAATAGATTCCTTCAGTTCCTCGCTAGATCACCTTCTTCGCTAAATAGCACATATAAGAACCGAAATATATCATTAAAACACCCTTAGGCCATGTCGACAGCCTCCCTACATGTATACAGGGATTTCGGCTACTCTTAATTTTCAAAATAACGAATAAGAAGGAGTTTAGTTACTTACCAAAGATCTATTTGCTAAAAGCATTCCCAAGTGCCACATTTCCAGATTTGTTGTAGATCTAATCCGCAAAATATGAGTAGAGAACAGATTTAATAATTTCGGCCTTTCGATAGACGAGGTGAGAAGAAGTGATCTTGTTTACTATGGTAATCGGCTATGGTGAATTGGTTTTAGCCTCTAGAATTTATAAGTAAAGAGGGAGAAGAAATATTCGAATGGATCAAAAAGGGATGCAAATTCTAATTATAAGAAAAGGGACCCCATAACTGGCTCTGAAAATCAAAAAGGAAAAGAGAATAGAAAATAGGGGAGAAGGTTCGGCTTTAATGAAAAAAAATAGAATAGAAGAAAATAAGAAAAGAAGAACACAACCTAAGGAGCAAGTGGTTTCGGCCTTGAAAAAAAACACTAAAGAAATAAAAATATGCATAAGGAAATTGGTGAAGAGAAGATGAGCTAACAGATAGAAAAATTAAATAAAATAAGGAGAAAAGATAAACCGATTGAAAGACCATAAATTCAGCTAATGTTTATCTGTGCTGGCCACTGGGACGCGCGTTCACCTTCGATAATATGGCGTTCCATTTATTCTTAAGCTATACCTATTGGCGTCCCGCTCATTAAAAAAAAATAAAACAACCCTGCGCGCACCGTCCCTTGAACCCAGGCACTCCTCCATGCTTCAAGCGCCTTCTGCCACTGGATCGAGCTTCACTTTGTGTCATGAGCCAGTTTCATCTGCTTATAAGGCCTTTCTGCATAGCCTAGCTTACTTAAAAATAAAATTTACCCCCTTGCGCATGCTGGGAGTCGAACCTGCTCCTCCCCTCCTACTTCCTAACGTGCTAAGCCACCGAGCCAGGCACGTTCCTTTGTGCCTGAATTTGCCCAATTTATTTTAAAAGCCTCATTCCCAGATTCCTTCTATGATGCAAAAATTACTTATTTTTTTCTAAAGTTTTGGATTGAACCCAAAATTTTCCCACAACGTAAATATTTCCAAATTTATTTAAAAATCAAATTTAAACACCAAATTAGTAATAATGTCATAAATATTTTTATAATTAAAAATAAGAATAATAATAATAATTTTATCTAATAATAATTATATAAAAAATAATAATAATTTTCATAAAAAAATTCAAACATACATACAGTAATATTTTTCTAATAACAATAATTTTATCTCATAATACTAATTAAAATTTCATAAAAATTTAAAATATCCGTAATAATAAATATAGATAAATTCCCTAATAGTAATTTAATTCAAAATTTTTCCTTAAACGATAACATTTAAAACTTCTCACTTATTTAAATTTTCTTCTATCCGAATCCCGACTCAAAGTCTAATTCTTCTAGGCCCAAATTCAGGGTGTTACAGGTAGGGACGACAGCTTTCTTTCCGCGAGAAGATGACATTGTACCTAAAATACAAAACAAAAAAGGTATGCATTTGTCCTACAAATTAAAACTAAAAATATGAATATTAATAAGTTCTTAAGATTAAACGACAATTTAAACAAAGCAAAACATTATTAAGTATAGTATTGAAATGTTGATTTCACTAACCTACTAATATAATGAATTCATTCTAAGCATGGTATCAAATGATGGATGCATAGATAGCATTTTATACTAAATGACAACTACTTTAGATAGGTAAAAGTTACAGCCAGAGGAGAGTCTAAATGACATAATGAATCTTTTCTAGAATGATCATGCTAAATGAATAAATCTTCTATCAACAATAAAGCAAGTATCTAAATGAATGAGATAATAAAAAAATAAATAGATAAAGGATATAAAAAATAAAGAGAAAAAGTAAGAAAAGGGGAACCGAATGGGTGATTATGGGGCAGAATACAGTCGTGGCAAGGTTGCACGGCGTGGAGGTGCTGTTAAGGCTGGCGGCGGTGCTAGGAATGGTTGGTATGGGAGTTTGATTGAGAGGTTTTTAAGGTTTAGGTGAAGAAAAAGATGAATAGTGAGGGTTTAAATAGGATTTTGGGTCACACGAGCGTGTCACACACCCATGTGAGTGGGGTTTTGCCCGTGTGGTTCGAAATTTGGGGATTTTGGCACTCCTAGTTTGAGACACACGCCCGTGTTCCTAGGGCGTGTTAGGGCACACGGCCGTGTCGCACGGCCATGCCCTTCGATGTTCGCTTCTCCCACGACCTTGTAGATGGTCACACACCCGTGTCTTGAATGGTAGGTTCGACCACGCCCTTGGGGCACGGGCGTGTCGAATGCCCATGTTGCATTAACAGGTTTGGCCACGGTTGTGGGGCACGGGTGTGTTGCGTGCCCGTGTCGATTTGTCAGGCTTGGCCACGGCTATATTGCAGGACCGTGGCATGGTGTCGCAACCCGTGTCTCTGTTTATGATGTCACACGGTCTTTGGCACGGCCGTGTCGATGCCCGTGTGGGTTGAAAATCCTGCATTCAGAGGGTTAGTTGATGAATTAGAGAATAAAAGAATTGAACTTAAGTCAGTGCTCGGGTTGCATCCTGAGAAACGCTTATTTAGAGTCTAACCTCGACTCTGCTTGTGTGTGTCATTACGAGGGTTCGTGGAACTGAAGCTCCTCCCTATTATTCTTAAAATCCTCACCTTTATAATGTTTGAGCCGGTGACCGTTTACCTTGAAAGTGCCTTGGTTTGGATGAGTTACCTCAACTGTGTCATATGGGAAGATAGTTTGAACAGTGAATGGGCTTAACTATCTTGATTTAAGTTTTTCAGGGAATAGTTTAAGCCTTGAGTTGTCTATCAAGACAAGATCGCCAGTTTTAAACATCTTAGGTTGTCTTAAACGATTGTCATGGCGTCGCTTTGTAGCTTCCTTATATAATCGTGAGTTTTCATATGCATTGCAGTGTCATTCATCTAGCTCATTTAATTGCATTAGACGTTTCTCACTTGCAAGTTTAAAATCAAGATTTAGGAATTTGATAGCCCAAAATGCTTTATGTTCAAGTTCAAATGGTAGATGACAACTTTTTCCGTAAACAAGTCTATAAGGAGATGTTCCTATGGGAGTTTTGAATGCAGTTCTATAGGCCCATAAAGCGTCATCTACTTTTCTTAACTAATCTTTCCTGTTTGTTTCTACCGTTTTCTCTAGTATGCGTTTTAATTCTCTATTTGTTACTTCAACTTGTCCACTGGTTTGTGGATGATAAGGGGTAGCTATTCTATGGTGCACTCCATATCTTTTTAAAACTTTATCAAATTGAGCATTGCAAAAATGAGTACCCCTATCACTGAAAATTATCCTAGGTGTTCCAAATCGGGAGAAAAGTTTTTTTAGAAAACGTACCACCATTCTAGCATCAATAGTAGGTAAAGCTTGGGTTTCCATCCATTTTGACATGTATTCTACTGCTACTAGTATGTATTTATTCCCAAACGAAGTAGGGAAGGGACCCATGAAATCAATACCCCATACATCAAATATTTCACATGAGAGTATATATGTTTGAGGCATTTTATTAAGCTGAGAGATATTACCTGTCCTCTAGCATTTATCACAAGAGGTCACATACCTGTTGGCATCCTTGAAAAGGGTGGGCCAGTAAAAACCTGATTTGAGTACTTTGTGAGCAGTTCTAGTTCCACTGTGGTGTCCTCCTGTTGGTCCGGAATAGTAGTGATCCAGAATTTTATATACTTCTGTCTTAGTAATGCATCTTCGAATGATTTGATCTGCGTAAATACAAAAAAGGAAAAGGGTCTTCCCAAAAGTAATTTTTCACATCAGCAAAGAATCGCTTCTTTTGCTGATGGGTCAAACCTTTTGGGGTTATGTTAGCTACTAAATAATTTGCGAAATCGGCAAACCAAGGGTCTTCAATTTCTGATACGACTAGGAGTTGTTCTTCAGGAAACGAGTCATTTATTTTGGCTTTGTCGAAGTCCTCGAGGTGTGGATTTTCCAATCTTGAAAGGTGATCTGCTGCCAAATTTTCAGCTACTCTCTTGTCTTGTATTTCTAAGTCGAATTCCTGTAACAATAGAATCCATCTTATTAATCGAGGTTTTGCATCAGTTTTAGTTAAAAGGTAACGAAGAGTAGAATGATCAGTATAAACAATGACTTTAGACTGTATTAAATATGATATAAATTTGTCAAATGCAAAAATCACAGCTAGCAATTCTTTTTCCGAGGTGGTATAGTTCTCTTGCGCGCCCGTCAAAGTTTTGCTAGCATAATAAATCGATTGAAAGTGCTTGTCTCTTCGTTGTCCTAGAACTGCACCTACTGCAAAATCACTCGCATCACACATTAGTTCAAAAGGTAGATTCCAATTAGGTGAAATCATAATTGGGGCATTAACTAATTTTTCCTTGAGAGTGTTAAAAGCCTCTAAACATTCTTGATCAAAATTGAAAAGCACATCTTTTTCTAGTAATTTTGTTAAAGGCTTGGCTATTTTAGAAAAGTCTTTAATAAATCTTCGATAAAAGCCAGCATGTCCTAAAAAACTTCTTATAGCCTTAACCGAATTAGGGGGAGGTAATTTTTCAATGGATTCAACTTTTGCTTTATCTACATCTATCCCTTTACTAGAAACTTTATATCCTAATACAACACTTTCTTGAACCATAAAGTGACATTTTTTTCCCAATTAAGCACAAGATTCGTTTCCTCACATCTTATTAGAACACGTTTTAAATTATTAAGGCAAAGTTGGAAGGAGTTACTGAAAACTGAAAAGTCATCCATAAATACCTCCATGATGTCTTCCACGAGTTCGTCAAAGATAGCTAACATGCATCGCTGAAAAGTAACAGGGGCATTACACAATCCAAAAGGCATTCTATGATAAGTAAACGTACCGTATGGGCATGTGAATGTTGTCTTTTCTTGATCTTCTAGAGCTATCGGAATTTGGAAGTAACCAGATAGGCCATCCAAGAAGCAGTAATACATATGTCCTGACAGTCTTTCCAACATTTGATCAATACAAACTCTCCATCCAGTGACTGTTCTTGTAGGTATTGATTCATTTTTTTCATTAGTCACCACAGTCATGCCTCCCTTTTGAGGAACAACCTGTACAAGACTTACCCAAGAACTGTTAGAAATAGGATAGATAATTCCTGCATCTAGAAGTTTAATTACCTTGGCTTTTACGACTTCCTTCATGTTGGGATTCAATCGTCTCTGAGTTTGCACATATGGCTTATATTCATTCTCTATTAAAATTGTATGGGTGCAAAAAGAAGGGCTAATACCGTTAACGTTAGAAATCTTCCAAGCTATAGCTTTTTTGTGTTCTCTTAATACTTGAAGTAATTCATCTTTCTCCTCAGCGCTCAAATCCGATGCGATAATTACTGGTAGTGTAGAATCATCTCCCAAAAATGCATACTCCAAGTGATCAGGCAATTGTTTTAGTTCCAATTTAGGAGGTTCATCAATCGAGGGTTTTTGTCTCAGTTCATCATTTATCTTAATACCCTCATAACTTATGTGCCTTGTGGCAAGTTCACTAGAGTTCAAGTTATTTACTACTTTCTTTACTTCAGTGATGGCTTCATCTTTCTCCCCACCTTGGACAAGACACAGCTCCAACGTGTCTTCAAAAGTGATTTCCTGAAAAGTGTCTTGAACAAAAAAATCAATAGAATCAATAAAATAACAAGAATCATCTTGTTCTCTAGATAATCGCATAGCATTATAAATTTTAAAAACAACTTCTTCCTCACCAACCCTAAGCACTAGTTTACCATCCCCTACGTCAATAACAGCTCTAGCAGTAGCTAAGAATGGGCGTCCTAAAATTAAAGGTACCTCAATATCTTCATCCATGTCAAGCACAACAAAATCAACAGGGAATATAAATTTATCTACTTTTACTAATACATCTCTAATGATTTCCCTAGGATATTTAACAGATCTATCAGCTAATTGTATACTCATCCTAGTGGGTTTCGGTTCCCCTAGACCTAGTTGCTTGAACATTTTGTAAGGCATTAGGTTAATACTAGTGCCTAAATCAGCTAAGGCTTTTTCAATATTTAAACTGCCAATTAAGCAATGAATAGTAAAACTTCCTAGATCTTTCAGTTTGGTTGGCAGTTTATTTTGGAGAATAGCTGAGCATTCCTCGTTGAGTTCCACTGTGGATAGTTCTTCCAACTTCCTTTTATTTGTGAGAAGTTCCTTTAAAAATTTTGTGTACTTTAGCATCTGCGAAATTGCTTCAACAAAAGGTAAGTTAATATGTAGCTGTTTAAAAAGTTCAAGAAATTTACCAAATTGAGCATCCATGCTGTCTTTCTTTAACTTTGCTGGATATGGTATGGGTGGTTTATACTCTTTAAGTGCTGGTGGAGCACGTTCTTTAGGTTCTGCTTCCTCTACCTTTTTCTTTTCAGATTCTTGAACAGGCTTCTTTTCAGGTTCAGCTAGTACTTTTCCATCCCTTAAGGTAACTGCTTTCACATGTTCCCTAGGATTAGGTTCAGTATTACTCGGCAAACTACCTTGTGGTCTATCAGATATCATCTTTGCGAGTTGACCAATCTAATTTTTGAGCCCTTGAATAGAAGCTTGTTGGTTCTTAAGTGCTGTTTCAATGTTTTGAAAACGAGTTTCAGAAACCGATATGAACTTTTCCAATATTTCCTCAAGGTTTGGTTTCTTTTCTTACCGATACGGTGGTTGTTGAAATCCCGGAGAAGGTTATGGTGGTCTTTGATTGCCTTAACCGCCCCATGAAAAATTAAGGTGATTCTTCCAACCTGTATTGTAAGTATTACTGTAAGGATTATTTTGAGGTCGAGAATTATTACCCATGTAATTCATTTGTTCGTTTTCTGTGCTGTGTCCATAGGGATGGTACTCTGGGTTGCTTACTCCTCCTAGGTATGAGTCATACTGCATGACTGGATGTACCTGCATAGAACCAAGGAAACCATCAATCTTTTTATTTAAAAGTTCTACCTGAATGGAAAGCATTATGACTGCATCAATATTAAAAACTCCTGCAGCTTTTTGTGGCTTTGTTCTCATGACTAGCCACTGATAGTTATTCAGTGACATCTCTTCTATAAACTCGTAAGTTGCTTCGGGTGCTTTGTTGTTGATTGTTCCTCCGGCGGCTGCATCAATCATTTGTCTTGTTGAAGGATTCAAACCGTTATGAAAAGTTTGAACTTGTAGCCACAAAGGTAACCCATGGTGAGGGCACCTCCTCAATAAATCCTTATATCTCTCCCAGGCATCATAAAGTGTCTCTAAATCTATCTGCACAAAGGAAGAGATATCATTCCGCAATTTAGCCGTTTTAGCTAAAGGAAAATACTTAAGTAAAAATTTTCGGTCATTTGTTCCCATGTAGTGATTGAGCCTCGTGGTAGGGAATTTAACCATTGTTTAGCTTTATTTCTTAGGGAAAAAGGGAATAGTCGAAGGCGAATGGCATCATCAGAAGCACCATTTATTTTAAAAGTGTCACAAAATTCCAATAAATTGGCTAAGTGTGGGTTGGGATCCTCATCCTGTAAACTATCAAACTGAACAAATTGCTGAATCATCTGAATAGTGTTAGGTTTTAATTCAAAATTATTTGTAGCAA
Source organism: Gossypium stocksii (assembly GCA_020496765.1). NCBI lineage: Eukaryota > Viridiplantae > Streptophyta > Magnoliopsida > Malvales > Malvaceae > Gossypium > Gossypium stocksii. Next base: position 105,610,113 of record CM035621.1, read on the forward strand.
TAGTAGGCCCAACAATACTAGATTCAGTACCAGCCAAATTAGGTTTAGCATAATCATACATAGTACGAGGAGTATTACTTTGGTTCACCGGTTCTGCGACTATCGCGAGAGGTGGTAGATTGTCCTGATTTGCTTCCATCCTCAGTAGGCTCAGGTTCTTGTTCCTGCTCTGGATACTGTAAGCTTCGTCTGATCTCTCTACGAGTTATACGAACTATGGCTTCTAAATCTTTGTCGAATAGTAGTGGTCCTCTTGGGTTTCTTCTAGTCATAAACTAGAGATACTTAGAAGGGAAAAGGCAAAGAAAATTAAAATAAATAAATAAAACAAATAGAAATAAAAGTTGAAAATAAATAAAAATAGTAATGGCTAAAGTAATAGAAATACAGTGTTCCTAATATCTTAGTTCCCCGGCAACGGCGCCAAAAACTTGATATGCGTGATATGAAGCAATAAAATTTATAAACTATGATTGTACCCAAAACTAACTATTATCTCAATTTAAGGCAAGCGCACCTATCGAATAGTAGTATAGCTTAGTGGCAAGACCGAGATATCGTACCCAATGGAACCAAAAGTACTAGTACTAGCTTTCTTTCTATTATTTAACTTGAGAATAAAAGGGGATTTTATTAAACTAAACTAATTATTAGACTAAGCTAAGAATGCACAAAAAGTGAATTGAGGAAAAACTCTTAGGAAAACTGATTGACTTGGACAATACTCAAGGGAGAATCCACCTAGACTTCACTTGTTATCAACTCTTGAACTAGACGATTTATTCACTTGACTTGATCCGTAGAAATTCCTAACTTATGTTAATATCACTCTCGAGACTAAAAACAACTAACCCTAGGTTGATTAATTGAAATCTCTTTCTAATTAAAACCCCTAGTGTTGCCTTAACTCATTCTATGGACTCCCTTATTAGGTTTGACCCTAATCTGGCAGATTTTCGTCTTCCTATCTCTAGGATTGCGAACAACTTCGCTTAATTGTGTTGGATTTACTCCTATGCAGGGACTTTTTCTCCTCTACATAAGCACATTCAACTTAAATCAATATCCCGAAAATATCAATTTAAGAGTTAAAAAACACAATTAAGAACAAATCAAATATTTATCATATAATTCAAGAGAATAACAAGATCTGTCTTAGGTTTCATCCCCCTCAAGTATTTGGGGGATTTAGTTCATAATTATAAAAGAAAACATCTGAGAAGAATAATGATAACAAAACATAAAGAACCCAAAAACCCTGTAGGAATTTGCAGGGAGATCTTTAGTCTTGAAGGAGAATTCGGCTTCTGAGATGGATCAATCGGCTTTCTTTGGAGTAGTTCCTTGCGTCTACTCTCTGTGTTGGTAGGAAAATAGCACCCTTAGTGGGGAATCAAGCACACTTAGTGGGGAATCAAGCACCCTTTTGTAGCTGCCTCCTAGGGTCTTTATATAGAGTTTTGGAATGCCTTTCTTAGCCCCTAAGTAGCCTTTTCCGAGTGAAATTGAACTTCCTCACGACAAGGACACACCCGTGTGCCACACCCGTGTGGATCGAGGCCTAGGCCATGCTCAGGCCTGTTAAAGTGGCACGGCCGTGTGAGTTGGGGTTGGGCCGTGTTCGAGCTCAAGGTGGCACGGCCGTGTGGCGAACCTCCAGGCCATGTTGTTTTCATTCTTTGGCCCATTTTCTCCATTTTTTGCCCGTTTCTCGTTCTTTTCACTTCCCTATGCTCACCTGAGTATAAAACATAAAATTAAAGGTTTAAGAGCATCGATTTACACAAATCAAAGGGTAATTCATCCAGAAATTGGGCTAAGCATGGGGTAAAAATATGTATAATTTATTGCTTATCAATACACCAGGACAAAGTAACCATTGAATAACTTGAATGCATCATTCATCATCTTTATAAAATTACTAGGTGCATTTGATAATCCAAATAGTATGCTAGCCATTCATACAACCTTATACAACCCATCTCTTATCTTGAAGGTTGTCTTCAATTTTGTCTCCCAACCTAATTCTTATTTGGTGATAACCACTAGTAAGATCAATTTTGGAGAAAATAGAGGCACTGCTAAGTTGATCCAACAAATCATCTAGCCTTAGAATGGTAAAATGATAATTGATAGTAATTTTTGTAACTGACCTACTATTAATCCACATTTTCCACGTTTCATCCTTTTTTGGTATAAGAAGTATAGCACAACGACTTTTGCTATTCTCAATCAACCCTTTTTCAATAGTTTTGCTACTTGCCTTTGAAAGTTTTTACACTCTACTAGACTTATTCAATATGTCACCTTATTAGGGATCACATCTCTTAGTACAAAGTCAATAGCATGTTGAAAGTCACAAATTAGAGACAAACCAATAGGTAATGTAACACCCCTAAACCGTATCCGTCACCGAAATAGGGTTACGAGGCATTACTGGACTTATACACTAGCATTTGTACAAAACTGAGTCATAAATTTCCATTCCAAATTAAAACCTTTCAAATTTCATCATAAAGTCCCTAATATGGGCCTACGAGGCCCAATACATGCTTTGGAGGTGGGTCGAGACTAAATCGGTAACTTTGAAAATTTTTCCTTAAAGATAGGGGCACATGCTATTGTGGCTTGGGACATAGCAGTGTGGCCAGCCCATGGGGCTCCCATGGCCGTGCGGCCAGCCCGAGTGGCTTCTAACTTGCAATTTCTAAAGAAATAGAAGGCCACACGGCCTGGGCACACGCCCATGTGGCTAGGTCGTGTAGTAACCTGAAATTTCACCATTTTTAAGCAATTTTCACAAGATTATAATGCACGACCATGCTTGAAACCTGTGTCCCCCACACGACCAAGACACACGGCCTTGTCTTTTGCCCGTGTGCTATCTTGACTTCATATTTAGGGATGCAAAGGACATACGGTCGCTACACATGCCTTGGGGCTGACCATGTGTCATACACAGCCTAGACACACGCCTGTGTTTCTAACTCGTGTGGACGAAAATAGACCGTTCTAGGCCACTTTTCTCACTCTATCATCCATGACCTACACTTAAACAAAATTTTATACTAATTCCGACCAACCAATCCTTTTATACTCAAACATGTATTTAATGAAAACACAAAGCAACATATGTATTTTACTTAGATAATATACTCATTTATCACTTCTTACATATAGTTTAGCCAAATTATCTCATTATAATATCAAATACCTATACATGCCATATAAACCATAAGCTAAAACCAAAACTACCGGAGAATGTCTGGATAGTGTGATTTTCGGTGATAATCCGATCCTCCGTGTCCACATTAATCTACAAGACACATCAAACACACTCAAGTAAGCTTGTGAAAGCTTAGTAAGTTATAGGCTTGGAAAGTAATCTTACCAAATATGGTAATGCATTCATACAATACCAAATTTCACTAATTTCTCCTGTCATTCACAACCCAGCATCAATTTCACTTAATATTATTCAATATTACTTATACATAGATTTCATTCTCTTGGGCCCATTTATAGCTTACCATTACTTTTTAATTTAGGGAACTATACAGAATTGAGTACTTCGTTTCCACTTTGCCATAGTAGAACTATGGACTTGCACATGATCATTTTTCACTTCCCGAAGGCATGGCCCAACCATGGTCTTACACAGGTCACATGTCATACCGATGCCATATCCCAAATATAGTCTTACACGAAAGCACTTATCACTTTTTTTCGATGCCATAGCGCAGCTATGGTCTTATACGGGTCACTTATATCACTTTAATCCAATGCCATAGCCCATCTATGGTCTTACATGGAAATCACTTGGCACTTCTTACCGATGCCACAGCCCAGCTATGGTCTTATACAGGAATCACTTGTCACTTGTTTTCCGATGCCATAGCCCCGTTATGGTCTTATATGGATATCACTTATCAGTTGTTGCCATGGTCCAACCATGGTCTTTTTTCGTCAATTCATCACTTGTCACGGGACAGAAGTACTCAATCCGATGTTCCACTCTATTTGTTCAATTCTTCCATTTCATACTTTTACAATATTCACTGTTTTATTAAATACATATAGCTTAACACATTATAAAATTCATAAGATTAACAAATGATCACTAAAATTTAGCCACATGAACTTACCTGGGCTAATTCGCAAAAGTTGTAGAAGTTCAGGAATTATTCGATTATTTTCTCCTTTCCTCGATTTACTTCAATTTCTTGATCTAAAATTGCAAAATCATTAATTCATTAGAATTTATTTCAATTTCACTTCATTTCACAATCTATACCCTTTAATTCTTGAAATTACACTTTTACCCCAAACTTTACAATTTTTACAATTTAGTCCCTGATCACTTTGCCCATCAATTGAGCTATTTCATCTCAATTAACACTTTATCTAAGTATTAAAAGCTATTTCATAATCATTAGAATTCATAATTTTCAGGTAAAACCCTAATTTCAAACTCTTTTACAAATAGGTCCCCAAATATTCACTTTCTATCCAATTCTTTCAATAAAATCAACATATAAACAAATTAAAGCTTTAATTCCATGCTAAATCATCACATACTTCCAGCACATATTCATAGCAACTTTCAATTTCTTTCATGAAATAAAAAACTAATGAATTGAATAAGTGCACCTACTTGTCAAAGTCACAAAAACATAAAAATTTCAGGAAATAATCAAGATTTGAACTTACTAGCAGTAAAAATGTGAAAAAACTAGCTTTAAGAAATCCTTCTATGGTGTTTTTGCTGGAGAAGATGATAGGAAATAAAATATCTAGATTTTTCTTCTAATTTAGTCCATATATCACTATTAGATTTCAAGTTATTTACCAATTTGCCATCAGTTCACACTAATTCTCAGCCATTTTAATACCCAACTGTCCAGCCCATTAAATTTTGGGCCAAATTGCACTTTAAGTCCTTCTTCTTTCTTATCTAAGCTATTTAATCAATTTCTACAATTTTTTGCATTTTATTCAATTTAGTCTTTTTTTACTCAATTGACCACCGAAACCTTAAAATTTCTTCACAAAACTTTAATACTAACTTATTAACACTCCATAAATATTTATAAAAATATTTATGGCTCAGTTTAAAATTCTGAGGTCTTGATACCTCGTTTTTAGTTCTAATTATTTAGTATCTATTTCTAAAATACTATTCACTATTTCAATTATTTTTCCTAACTACACATCTAACTTATACTCATTAAATTAATAATATTTTCTACTCATTTTTCGGATTTAGTGATCTCAAATCACTATTCCGACACCATTGAAATTGGGTCGTTATAGGTAATTCTTTTAGAAATAACTCTGAATAGTTTTTTTATAAGTTGCAGGACTTCATTTAGGATGCACGACTCCTCATTCCCCTCCTCAACCTCTATAGGAATGGTTGAAGTCAAGCATCCTACAATGTCTTCAATCTCTTCCTTAGAAATCAAATGGACACTATCAATTGTAAGTGTCTTCTTTTGGTCCTCCGATCGTAAAAAAGCTAAGATTATTTTTTGTCCATCTTTTATGAAGGTATTTGTGATTTCATACCCATCGTGCATTACCTTTGTCCATCTTTTATGAAGGTATTTGTGATTTCATACCCATCGTGCATTACCTTTTTGTCATATTGTTATGGTCTCCCAAGTGTCACGGGTCGCGGATCAAAGTGTTGGAAAATCAGGTTCAAAAAACGTGGTGGAAAATAGGTTTAAGGGAAAACTAGATTTTAAATTTTTTTCCAACAACAAGAACTTGATTGTGTTATCTAAAATAATAAACATTTAATCAAAATCGTACATTTATGATTCGTCTAGGATGAACGCTTCGACTGAGTAATCTTCTCCACTATCCTCAAGCTCACGTTTGCCGAGTGTAGGCTTGCTTCGAACCAGAAAATTTTTCACAAAATTACCAATAGGGCAATTTCATAATTTTTTAAACTTTTGGGGTGAATTTGAAAATAACAAGAATATTTCTAGAAATTTTCTGAAATAATTTCTTCAAAGAATTTTATCTCTACAACTTTTCTTGAATTCAAATGTATGAGAATAATGACCCATGTTCTCTTTATATAGGAAAAGTTTAGAGAGAGTTCAACTAGGATTAGAATTAGTCACATTAATATTAAATTAACAAAATATTATCTAGATAAATATTAAATTAAATTTAATATTAAATTCATTAAAATAATATCATCTTTGAAAAAGTTAATTTGAAATCAAGTTACTTGGTAGAGTCCCACTAGGAGTCTAATTTTTCCACTGCTCTACCACCGAAGAGCCATCGTCGCCGTCACAACCACCATGCCTGATAGTGCCATCACCGGTACGACTCTCCCAGCACCTCGAACCGTCGTCATTTGGCCCGATTAGGCATGGCTGGTTCGGTTGCTATCGGTTCTATTTGGGCTAGTGACGACCCAATCGATCCAATCTAGCCACCTGTTGGACTGTCGACCCAGTTTCATACATAGGGCTTGGTTCAACCAATTTTTGGGTTTCGATCCCGGGTTTTGGTTCTTGGGTTCAATTTTCAAGTTCAATTACTCATTGGGCCAATTGTCTGACTTGAAAATTAATTTCCAAAAATACCATATTGATTTCAATCAATTTGATTAATTTAATTTTCCATAATCAAAATTAATTTTCCCAAAAATCACTAAGATTTTTCAAATTAATTTTTCAAGAAAATTCTTTAGTCAAATTCTCTAATTGAACAATTCATACGACCACCTAATTTAATTCCTCATTGAATAAATCAACTCAATTAAATTATTTCCGAAGTCATAGAATTTTCTTCTAATTCAAATGTAGTCCGATCGAGATTTTTTTGAGCTAGCAGAAGGACCAATCGAACATATACATTTAGGCTCAAGTAATTGCAATTATGTCGAGAAACATCGTTTTGATAATTCGCAATTTACTTAATCATAGAGCCAGTCCACAATAAATATCATGATTGAAAACTCCTTATTGTATACTATTTACAAAAACATTTCATCCAACTACTTTGTCCAATGACCTTGCCATGTGTGTGTTATGATATTTGTAACATTTATACTCGACCCGGTCGCCGAATGTAATGACCCAAAATTTACGGGCAATGGAAAGTGTATTGTCGGGTCTCTGTTTTTGTAAAATAGATTCGTAAATATTTATTAAAAATATTTACAAATTTAGTAGTGTAGTTAATTAGGTTTTGGCTAGGTGAATTAGCTTGAATTAGGAGTAATTAGGAAAAAAGACTAAATTGCAATAGGGGTGAAAGTTTAATTATAGATTAAAGAAAAACTAAAGGGATTAAAAAGGCAAATATGTCAATTCCCATAATTGAGGCGGTTTATGTAAGAAAAAAATCTTAGATTTTTTTAGTTTAAGACATTTCATACATATTAAAACATTTATTAATTATAAAGTAAATTATTACATTATTATTAGTTAGTTAATAAATAAAGAAACAAATGAAACAAAAGAAACAGCATAGCAGAAACGAATAGGGAGAAAGAAAAGGGGAAATAAAAGAAAAAGAAAATTAGGGTTCCAAGCTAATTTGGTAAGCCAATTTAATTTATTTTCTTGAAATTTTTGAGTCTTTAGGATCCTAGAACAAAGTATTACTTGATTTATGTTGAAATTTTGGAAGGTATTGTATTTTTTAGACATAGTTCAAGTTGAATAAATTAAAGACTTGGAGGTTAAATTGATAGAATTTCAAGTTAGAATTGAGTAAAGAATTAAATTGTAAAACAAACTGTAAGTATTGAATAATAGGGACTAAATTGAAAGAATTTCAAAATTAGGGTTTTATGGTGAAAATTAAAGAGTTAAATTTAGTTTTGAGTAGAAATTGAGTGAAAATAAAGAATAAATGGTGATGAAAATGAAATTAGTTTAAGTTAGGGATTAAATTGGAATTTAGGTAAAAGTTGAATAAAAATATAAGTATTTAATGTGAATTGGTGTTGTATTGACAATTTTTGTAACACCCCTATCCCGTAACCGTCGCCGGAATAGGTAAGGGGCATTACCGGACTTGTAACACAGATCAGAACAGACAAATTTTGAACTTTAATATCAATAACATAGTTCTATAATCATTCTCCCAATCATGCTTTAAAACTCATGTAATGATACATACATTCATTTAGGATCAATTTGCAAACATGTGAAAGATAAGGGAAACATTTAGAAATTTCTCAAGTTAGGGCCACACGGCCATGTCCCTAGCTCGTGCATCCCAACACGGTCGTGCCCACTAGACACGCCCAAAACACTCAGCCCGTGGTTGAAACTGACTAACCCTACACGGTCACCAGACACGCCCGTGTGTCTAGGCTATGGCCAACACTGTCAACTGCCACACGGCTACTAGACACGCCCGTGTCTAGGCCGTGTGTAAAATTTGTTCAAAGCATTCAAGATCCAGGGTTCACACAGTCGAGTCACACACCCGTCTGCTCTGCCCGTGTGGCACAAGGTAGGCTTGGTTTAAGCCATTCTTGCCACCCAAATGGGTCATCCCTACGAGCATTTCACAACCATATCATTTCATAAACAATTGGCAACCAAAACAACCATTCAACACCATGTAAGCATATAACAATACACAATATTCCATACCAAAACATATTCACAATTCATTAGCTAACAATGCCAATTAAACCACATCATTGCACTTACCATTTCTATCAATGATATCACATTCATCATCAACTTCAAGCACATAGAACCCTTCATATAAGGCATTCAAGATTGATCAAAACATTTACAAAGCAAGCCATATCTCATAGCTTGAATTAGTACCAAAACATACTATAGTCATTAACAAGCTAACCATAGACATAAACTTAGTAAATAGCCTATACATGCCATGACCATTTCAAAACAAAGATCCAAAAGTACCAAAAAGCTATTTGGATAGTGTGATGGCGATCTCTGACACGCCCGAAAGTCGAGCTAGCTTCCGAATCTATAAAACAAAGGAAAAGTAAACGGAGTAAGCTTTAAAAGCTTAGTAAGCCCGTATAATGTAGAATTAAACTTACCGAATCTACGAGATAATTACATTAACAAAGCCAATTCAATTCATATACTCAAGTTGCCTATTTCACAAACATACATTTGTTAGTCTATGTAAATCTTGTAAATCATTCATGTACAAAACACAACATTCATGTATCACAACTATATCTCTAATACTTATAACATGTATTTCATGTAAATCATACCATATAATCCATGTGAATCTCATATCTTATATAACGTGTAATACATATATCTTTTGATCCTCATGTAACATGAATCGGTAATTGCCCGTTGAACCTTTAAGAACATCGAGGGATACTCAAGTGATACACATACAGTGTATATACCTGTAACCTGTAATCCGTCAATGTATCATGTATGCTCTATCGAGCCTGTAACGGTAAGCCCGAAGGCTGAACATGTGATCCCGAAGGATGAACGGTAAGCCCGTAGGCTGAACGGTAAGTCCGAAGACTGAACATGTAATCCCGAAGGATGAACATATAGCGCATGAGCTGTGGTGAGTCCACAACAAATGCAGGAGCTCGAACCACCCTGTAGCCCTAGTGACATGTCACTTGTATCCTATGACTTTCTATGGTTCGAACGGAACTCGGTAACCATTTTTGAATTGTAATCTTTAACAATTCCATGTCAATTCAAGTACAAATAACCAATAGGCAAAATTTCATTTTTATCAATTATCATACATTCACATGAAAATTTAACCACAATTATAAGCATTTACAATTTGATTCTAATTATACGAACTTACCTCGACTTCCCGATCTCTACTCGTCTACCTTTCATTTTTCCCAATAAATTTTGGGGATTTGATCGTCTTTATCTATATTAATACAAATTTAGCTATTTAATCACCAATACATTCAATTTAATCCAAAGACATGTATTTTGGCATATTTACCAATTAGCCCCTATACTATCAACACTTTGCAATTTAGCCCTTTTAACACAAAATAGCAAATTTCACAATAAATCCCTCAATTCACCATAGCCGAATATCCCTATACCTTATACAAGCACATATCTTTCGTAAAATCACATATCTAGCCACATAAATTCTATTTATTTTCAATTAAATCCTTAAAACTCAAAATTTACTTTATAAAACTTGTATATTTCCATATAACATTCAATAATTCATCAAAAACCATTAAAATAACATGGATTCATCAATGGCATTTTTTCAAAAACACAATCAATTTCATAAATTGAGGTACGGGTCGGCTAGTATACGAAGCAACGATCTCAAAAACATAGAAATTATCAAAAACCGATTAAAAACATACATTAATTGAAGAATCAAAGCTTGCCGAATTCAAAAGCTTAAAAACCCCATGTTTTTGTTCTTGAAATCGGTATAAGGTGATAAAATCTAAGCCATTTTATGTTTTAATTAACTAATATAACATATAATAATCAAATATCGATTTTACCCTTTAATAAAACCATTTTTATTTCATGTTATTATGGACATAAATGTCCACCATCAACCACTCACAATATAAATGGCATAATTGCCACGCAAGTGCTTCCTTTTATAAAGCCATGATCAAATAAGTCATTTAAGAAATAGAACTCTTATTTATCACTTTATGCGATTTAATCCTTTTTACCGAATTAACTATTTTAACGATGAAATTTCTAAACGAAACTTTCACTCCATATAACTATCATGCTGTAAAACATATTAAAGAAATAAAAATAATAATTTGACTCGGTCAAGTGGTCCCGAAACCACTCGTTCCGATTAGGGTCTAAAATGGGCTGTTACAATTTTTAATTGTTTCAATTTCCGTAGCAAATATAATCGTCGTGCCAGAGACATTGGCCAATAGTGGAAAAGAGAAAGTGGATGAAGAGTGACTCGAAAACTTACGGTTTGTATTACTATAATTCAAATCTATTTATTATTAATTGTTGTATTTTAATTAAAATGCATGGTAAGTAAAATAAGGTAAGTAATTGAATTGATGATTTTGATTTGAATGGTATTGATTCAAAAGTGTTTATGGCTATTGGAATTGAATGTGAACAAATTGAAATTGAAATGTGATTAGTAAATAATGATTGTTTTAAAAGTGAATCGGAAACCCTATTAACTATTTCGGGCTGAGTCGGATATAGTTGGCATGCCATAGGTTGGAAGTGTTCAAGGATACTTTGACCTCGAGTCGATGAGACACTGGGTGTCAAATTATTACTTCGGATAAATTCGATGAGGTACTGGGTACCAACTTACTTTGGCTTGGCCGATGAGACATTGGGTGTCAACTATTGCTTTGAATTATCCGATGAGGCACTAGGTGCCATACTGGTGTGTTTGGCTGGATTCGTGTATCCGCCAAAGTTTGAGTCCTGTTAATAGGGGTAAATAAATGAATTAGCAAATTGAATGATATTGAACGATTGTGAATATGAAATGGAATGTGATATTGAATTGAGATATGAAAATGAAAGTATGAAATAATGGTTGGATGAAATAAATATTGATGCAATGAATGAAATGGATATTGATATAGTGAAATGCTATGTAAATCAAAATGAAGAAAAACTATTTAAGATAGACATTATTAAGAAAATTTAAAGTTTAATGCATGAATGATTTATTGAAGGTAAAATGATAGTAAAGTTAAATGTGCATGTTTATTATTTTTATATTAAGTATTTGAATTATAGTAATACCACTGAGTGTATACTCAGCGTACGATTTGTTTTCGTGTGCAGGTTAGTTAAAGTCAAATTTTCGGCCCAGCATCCAAAGCCGATCCTGAACTCAGTAAACCGGTAAAGTATGTTCTTTTGCAAAATGACATGTACCTAGGTTAGTTGTATAGGTTATTTTGGAAATGGTTGTAAAGATGCTATAATATGAGATTAGAAGGTTATATACTATATATATAATATATGTTGAGTTCATGAAATGGTAAAATTTGGCATAAAATTTGAAATTGGAATTAATGAAATTATTTGAGTTGGTTTGGTTTTTATATGTGAAACATTTATGAAATTGCATTGAATTGGTCATTAGGTTAATGTTTTTGACATGTTTTAGGTGTACTTGAACCTAATTTGGATTGGTTGAAAGATTTGTTTTGAATTGCTTATGGTTTAACGATTGCAGGGTTGGTTAATTTGTTGTAAAAGGCTCATTTTGAGTCCACACGGCTTGGCACACGGGCGTGTAACCAGACCGTGTGAGACACACGACTAGCACATGGGCGTGTGAACTGGCCATGTGTCTCCTGCACCTTAAAAATTTAAAATAGAATGCCCAGGTTTAGGCATACGGGCAGAGACACCGGCTTGTATCTCAACCTTGTGAGGCACACAGCCTAGCACACGGGCATGTGACTTTACCATGTGACCCTGTATTAAATAGAGTTACAAGTCAAAGAGTTACACAGGTTGGGGACACGGGAATGTGCTGCCACATGGCCTGGGACATGGGCATGTCAATTGGCCGTGTGAGCCACACAGCCTGACCACATGGGCGTGTCCCTTAGTCACACGGGTGTGTGAGCCCTGTGCTTAGGAAAAATTTTGAAATTTCACGAAAAATTTCTAGAGTACCGGATTTGGTCCCAATTTGGTTCTAACGTCTATCTTGGGCCTCGAGGGCCCATTAAAGGGACAATATGATTAATTTATAATACATATGCTAATTTTTTGTATAATATTCGTATTTGATCAGAAATATCTGGTAATGCTATGTAACCCTGTTTCAGTGACGGTTTAGGGTTAGGGGGTGTTATACAGAATCAGGGTATGGAGCATTATATCTGAACTAGATTGATGTACACATTTAGATCTCACTATTAAAATTCGATTGTAATACTCGTTTATTTAAAGAAATCCTTATAATGGAGACACTAATTTTTAATCAAAAGTTCATTGTATTAGCTTCAGACTATACGAAGACTACATAATTACAACGTAACGGACCCCGAGGTGAAGCCTCTCATAGTGCACATTCGTATGTGCATGACACCGCTCCGACATCAAATCCATGAATTAACTTAGTCTAGCTTAGTCCCTTCTCAAGTTCCTTATCCTGCGGATCTTGCAACCACAAGTAAAACCCTTGTAAGTTCGAAAGAACTTAACGAGTCTCTACATTAGACAAAAATAGACCCCATCTTGTAGGGGTTTAAATATAATGAAACTAAGCACGATTAACTCCCTACTCATTTTTTGACAATCTTTCTCTACTCGAAGTGGCGTGTTCTGATTTATTTTTGAACTTATCCATCGGTGAATAGATCATTAAGCAATATTTCTTTGGGAAATCCTACCAACCCTTGATTAGTCTCGTGGATTACTTGAATTTCTCACCAAATCCATGGACTCTATCTTTCCTTTACTTGTATTCTTTGATCCAATGATTCCCAATGAGGATTTTTCCCTCCATCTTGTCCTATTAAAGTGGCCATTGGGCACATCCCCTTTAGCGATCATTTTGAATTTGCCTAGCCCATGGTGAACTCCTTTCCTTACTATAATCTCATAGGACTTGCTCACATTCCATCCGTTGGAATAACTAACGAGGTCTCAAGCCACTCTGGCAGACTAAATCTCACTTCGGTTAAATTGTGATCGGGCTACATCCTTGTAACCCTCATTGTTTACATTACCTTACTTTTAGATGTAACATGGCCATCTAATACGGACTGTTTTGGCATACAGTTCTCAACAAACTGTCATCTAAATGGCCATATGAATTCATGATTTTTCTTTCTTGTTAGTTTCCCACGAAACAAGCCATTTAACTAGTATTTTATCAATAGTTTCCCTTAAAAAGGAATAGTCATGACAGGCATATTTTTCACTCAATGTTTCCCTTTTGTAACTCTCTTTATTGGGTTCCTAACTACCCTTCCTTTTCTTATGGACTAATCTATGTATTTTCGATTGACCACTAGCATACAGGAGTTCTTGGAGTCTCCTTCTAAGGATTCTTAATAGCAAATCCTCATTTACAATCCTTCGATGCATCTTCTCTTGCTTGTCTTTACCCCAGTCATTTCTGGCACGTCATTTCCCCTGTAGAAATCTTATTGGGTTACCACCAATATGCCCCTTTGGCTTTTTTATCATTGTGTTGGCAGACTATTTGTTTTTCTACTTCGTTTTCCTTATTTGACAGATTCGCCAATAATCTGTTGGCTCACTATCATTTTTCTAATGCTTATATTTTTGTTGAAACCCTTTTTCCTTGTTGCGGGATTTCTCACAATTATTATTCTGATTATCCACCCGTGTTTATTGTCTTGGTGAACTCCCTTATATTGCCACAACCGAGCTATGGTCTTACTCAACATGATCCCATTTTTAATGTCCTGGCAGATTACCCCATGTTTAATGCCCTGGCGGACTCCACATGTTTTCATGACCGAGCTATGGTTTTACTCTTCAGGTTTCACATAACAACCCATTTTTTAGTGGTGTCGAAAACAGTAGTTTTGGGGCCACCAAACCCAATGAGTAAGTTCATAAATATTATTATTTAATATTTACACATCAAATGTGATTTTAAAAAGGTTATTGATTTGATATTTATGTTATTTAAGCGATTTATTAAGTTTAAATGGTACGACTCTGAGGTCAAGTGGTTTTAGAAAATGAGGTATCGAAATCTCGTTTCTATAAACTAAGCCGTAAATATTATTATAAATATTTACGGAGTGTCATTAAGGTGGTATTAAAATTTTGTTAAGAAATTTTAACATTTCAATTGTTAACTAATTAAAAAAGGACTAAATCGTAAAAGATGTAAAATTTGATCACTATTTCATTTGAGTGATTAAATGCTTATTGAATAAAGTTAAAGGGACTAGAATGGTAATTTAACCATTCAATGAGTTAGTGGACTATGGGCATGAATTTGGTGTTTTATTTAATTTTTAACCAAGGTTAAAATGGTAATTTGATAATTAAATTAAATTAAATTAAACCAAAAGGTTTTATCATCATTTTCATGTCTTCTTCACCAAAATAGAAAGAAGAAAAAATCCACCACAATAGAAAGAAGAAAAACTCCATGGAAGGCTTTGAAGCTTCGGCTTTCTCTTTGAAGATGCATGTAAGTCCATTTTAGCCTTGTTTCTAATAATTTTTATGTTTTTGACATCATTGCAACTAGGTCTAGCTAGCTCGTACCTTCGATTTTGAAATTGTTAAAAATTGTGAATGTTGCCATTGATGAATCTATGTGATTTTAGTTATTAATTGATGAATTTGAGATGTTGGTTGATATTTAAAAGTATTTTGTTAAGTAATTTTGATGAATTTTCCAATTAGGGACTAAATTGTTAAAGTAATAAAATTACAAGGATTTGATGTGAATTTTTTGCAAAATTGGGCTGAAATGGAGGCTATTAATATTTGGCTAGTGTGAAATTTAAATAAAAATGGTTAATTTGCATGTTTTAGGCTCAGGGACTAAATTGAATAAAAATAAAATTTTAGGGGCAATTTTGTAAAAGTATAAAAATACTAAATTGCATAAAATATATTTTTTTCTGTCTAAATTACTAGATTGAATAAAATTGTTAATTTAGATCAAGATTCAGTGGAAAATCGAGGAGAATGGAAAATTACCAAAATGTCTCTGTACTTTGTCATTTCTGTAATTTAGCCGGGTAAGTTCATATGAACTATTATCATTTAATGGTTGATTAAATTTAATGTTAAATGTATGGTTCTATTGAAAATGAATCAGTATATATATGTTATTATGCAATTTATCATGTCATGAAACAACAGAAATCCAACGACGTTAGGACGACTATCGAGCCCCGTTTGAACCTTGGGAATATATAGGATACAAATGACATGTCATTAAGGTTACCATGTTTTGGGTGTTAGTCCTGAATTTCCTACCGATTGCTGAGTTCCGGCATTTGTTACGAATACTTGACAACTTGTGTGAGTAACACCGTGTAGCTACGTTTCGACCTGCAGCTTGTGTGAGCAAACCCAAGTTACTATGTTTCGAGTGTTGTCTTGAATGTCCTATTGATAGTTGAGGTCTGACATTAGTTGCGGATACTCGACAGCTTGTGTGAGCAGCATCATGTAACTTACATTCCGACCGATAGCTTGTATGAGCAGGCCTATTTTATAGCTCGTATGAGCTATGACTATATGTTTAGTACACTTTATGTGAGCTTTCCCGTGTATCTGATATTATTCTAAATGGTTCAACAGGCATAAAAAAGGAAGGAACGGTAAGTATTCAAATGACTCATGTCATGAATTTATGAAACGGAATGAAAAGGTAATGTTCAATGAAAGTATGCTTACGCTCATGAAATTGAAGATTTCAAATGATGTTGTTCATGCATATGACTTACCTTATGTTATTTCAAGTGATTTATGAATTGATGTTCTAACATGAGTTGTGGATGATGCTTAGGCTTGTGCCAAGCTTATGATTGGATTATATCATGCTTAGTCTTAATGGAATACATTGAAATGGTAAGTGCTTAATTGGTAATATGCTTATGTACATGAAAAGGTAGTATAAATTAAAGTATGTAATTTCTTATGAAATGGTTTATCATGTAGTTGATTTCGAAATAGCTATGTTAAATGCACTAGCTCGTAGTCATGATTGATGTTATGCTTATATCTTGCGTGTTATGCTTATGAAACAGGTGAGGAAAAGTAATGAAATGTTAAGTTCATAATTGAAATGAAATATGATAAAAATGGAATAATGAGTTGAAAGATGTACTTATATGTGAGAAATTTATGTATGCTAAGGATGAATATACCTATATCATGGATAAATACACTAAGTTAGGAATTGATAATGTCGTTTAGGATTATGATAAGCATTAGAAACGAAATGGAAAGTAAGTAAATTTAAAGGTGTATAATCTTATAGAAAGGTTGATGATTATATCTTACGTCCCATAAATCCTATCATATTAAGAATGATAAATATGTACGACGTTAATGAACTCACTCACTTGTAAGTTGATGGTCATATAGATTTATGAATCTTATGGCATTGGCATAGGTTTATGTTTATTCTATAAATTTTATTATTGAGATGGAATATTATGCTTAAAGTTTATACGAGCTTACTAAGTAAACATTGCTTATGTATTTATTTTCCCTTACTTTACAGATTATCAGAAGCTCGATTGGGTTGGAAGCTAGTCGGAGATCTATCACACTATCCAGCGATTATATCGGTAGAATTTAATGTTTTGGTCATAGTTATAATGGCATGTATAGGCAGACTATGTCTAATGTTTAATTGATGAGTTTGACATGTATATGTCACTTTGGTTGATGATTATGGCATGAAAAATTGCCTTAGATTTGAGGTACTTAAGATACTATTGATATCTTGTTGGTTGGGGTTAATATGGTCAAATTGATGCATGTTTTGAAATGACCAAAATTGGTATGTGGTAATGCATCTTTAAATGGCCAAAATGGTATGTGATAAATTGATCTAAACATGGTTAATATATAGTTTAACTTGGAAAGGTTTTGAACTAGATGTGCATGATGTAAATATGGTATATAAGTGTCAGTTGTTTGGTACTATTTGGAAATGGTTGGTTTATGTCATTTAGGTGGTTATGAAGCATGAGAGGAATTCTCGTAATGCTAAGGTTATTTTGATATGGCATGAATCTAATATGGTATGGTTGATATGTATCAATTGTGATATGTTTTGGCAAGAAAACAAAATAGTTGATAAATGATAAATGTGTACATGTTTAGGTTGATTTGATGATTATGTTTGAGGTGTCTTTTGGTATATTTCTTGTATGGATAAATGACCTATTGAATTGGTCCTAATATGCATGCTTTAGTATGTTTGAAAGCTTGATTGTATGTGCAAATGCCTTGTAGGTGTGAGCTTGATATGGGTGAAAGAATGGCTCGAAATTGGCCTAGTTCTTGTCTACACGACCTAAGACACGAGCATGTGTCTCAGTCATGTGTGACACACGGCCATGCGACACGACTGTGTGCCCACTGTAGATTTTAAAGGTTGCATTTTAAGAGTCACACGGCCCGGAACACGGGCGTGTGGCTTCGTCGTGTGACCCAAGTCAAAAAGTTACACGGGCATGGACACGGGCTGAGACACGGCTGTGTGTCTCAGCCGTGTGACCCCTGCAGTGTGAAATTTTCTATATTTTTTATAAAGTTTTAAATGTTTTCAATTTAGTCCTAAATCGTTTCTAAAGTGTTTCTAAGGCTTCAAGGGTTCAAATAAGGGATGATATGCATGTGTTTGAATGGATTATGTTATGATTTATAAAATGATTAGAATTGAATGTTTTTATGTTACATTTTTCGTTAATGTTTCGTAACCCTATTCCGATGAGGATATGGGTTAGGGGTGTTACATTTCATGTTTAATGTCCTGACGGACTTCCCATGTTTATTGTCTCGACGGGCTCTCTATGTTGTCAAAGCCAAGCTTTGGTCTCACATAGTATAACACCATATTTAATTTTTTGACAGACTCTATTGGTTGTCATAGTTGAGCTATGGTCTTACACATTATACCTCTTTGAGTTGTCACTCCGTAGAACCTTACCACCATTGCGGTGTCGCCCTATAAAGCCTGTTAACCGCCATAGCGATGTTACTCTATAGAACCTAATAAATATCAATATCGTCTTATCACATATCCAAATTGCTGTTCAAACACCAAAGTGTCCCTTTTGCAAGGTCCAGAACTTTGCACATCACGGTTTGCTCCAAGCAATCTCGGATGGCAAAATCATAATGGAATTTTAGTTTCCCAAGTCATCCATCCATTCCTCTTTTTCGCCTTTCCTAACATTGATGCTTGAATACAGCAATGCCCCCTTCACAAAGCCCAGAGCTTCGCACATTACAGTTTGCATACAACAATACCGTATGGAGATATCTAACAGAATCACTCTTTTCCCTATCCTAACTTCATCTAACCCATCGATAATTCCCTCATGTACTTCACCATTATGATTATGCATGCATTTCACTTACTACTCTCATGGAGTATGCTATCTTTTAAACATGGAATCATAACTATTGCATGCACAATGAACTACGTTGGCAGTTACCCATATACCAAGCAATCCTACCCATGCTTAGCATAAACAATCAGTAGATAACATTCATTATCACAAAACTTAACATAGAATCATCCACTCAACATTCTAGGAATGGTAAGTAGAATCTCACCTAATGCTTTTTCATCTTACTAGTTTAGCTTTTCCAAACGCTAGAGCTTTCATCCTCTTAACAACAGTTTACTGAATTCCCTACTTTTTTTACTAAACCCTCAAGTCCATCGCTCCATGCAGAGCTTCCATAGTTATCTCTTCTTTAAAGCAGTTAAGGAAGATGAAGAACAGAAGAAAGTGAAGCAAAAAAGGAGAAGAATTATCTCCTCGAGAAGTCATTTCCCCAACTATATATAACCTTTCCGACACGATCCTTAACTGTGTAGAAACCATCCATTGATAATCATTTTATCCCCCACTAAGTGACCCACTGGTTCTAATATAACCGAACTAGATTTGAAATTCAACTACGTCCAAACCAGCCTCTATATTTCTCTGATTTTCAATAGAGGCCGCCATCTTATGGTCTATTTCAATTTAACCCCCAAACTATTCTTAATTTTCCGGTTTAAAGAAAATTAGGTGTGACAATATCTTTGATTCCTTTGAGTTAAATCCGTTCACTCAATACAATCATATTTTATCTTATTATCACCATGGTGTCTTCCTAATGATTAATATGATAATCGTCAACTAATGACTGTGATAAATTGCTTGTTCAAGAACAAGTAACCCATGGTCATGTTCCATATTAATCAATCCATGCAATGCCAATGAGAGGATATCGTTAACTCTTTAATCGAGTTATGAATTCCATTATTGCTAGTAAATTGATGCCATACACAAGTCATGTAACCAACATACCGACTATTGACTCGATCATTTTTAGAGCATAAGCCTCCACTTATACCAAAACACATGAGTTACATACGCATGGTCAGTGACTAACCCAAGATTTAGGTAAGTCACACCATGAACGTCACAAGTGAATTAATTCAAGAACGGAGTTATATAAGAGTTGCTAGGACTAGTTCCTTGATTACTCCACGAGAAATTTGGATGATTTTGCCATAAAGGACTATAGAAATTTGACTGCAGACTTGGAACACTCCCATTCTGATTTTGGTTTCCCATGTAATAGATGGATTTTGGGGTTGACGGGTAATTTTTAAACATATGATTGTCTCCATAGTACACACATGAAATGTTCTCAAATTGGCTTGGTTGTTGACCTATAAGAATACCATTGAAACCATTAGTAGTAAAGTTCTTAAGCATAGAAGACATAGAAGATACTTGAGCTGCCAATAAAGTAAGTGCATAAACTTCATGTACTCTTGCCACTCTTCTTCCTGTGGTTGTTCAATTAGTCGGCTACTGATAATTGTTAATGGAATTCTTTCAAGAATTCTGTAAGCTTCATTGTAAGACTTAGAAAGAAGAGCTCTATTTGTAGAAGCATCTACCACCATGCTTGTATGTGTATTGAGACCATTGTAAAAAGTATTCAATTGAATGTAATGTGGAATCCCATGGTGAGGACACTTTCACAATAACTCATTGAATTACTCTAATGTCTCATACAGAAATTCGTCATCAAGTTGTTAAAATGCAGTGATCTCATTTCGAAGCGTGACATTTTTACTGGAAGGAAAATATTTCATCAAGAATCATTTAGCCAATTCTTGACATGTAGATATAGAGTCAAACTGTAAAGAATTCAACCATGCTTGTGCTCTATCTCTCAACAAGTATGGGAATAACTTCAATCTCAAAGCATCTTCGATCACTCCGGCCAATTTGAAGGAGTCATTTACTTTCATGAATAAGCGAAAATAAAGGTGTGGATCTTTAGTAGGCATCCCATTAAATTGGCCCATCATTTGTAACATTTGGAACATCACTAGCTTCAATTCGAATTGTGGTACCTTAATTTCAAGTTTTACAATATCTAGATTTAATTCATTAAAGAGAGGTACAACATATTGACAAATGGCATGATCTTTATCATCAACAACAATGACTGGATTTTGAGCTTTAGTAGCTCCGTCTCTTTGATCTTGGTTCATTTCTTCGATTTGTCTCTGGTTCACATGTTCCCTTCTTCTTCTTCTTCTTCTAAAGGTACATTCAATTTCAAGATCAACTAGAAGTAGATCGATAATTCAATTTATGTTCATAAACACTTGAAAAATCACAAAATTAACTAAGTTAATATTTCCAGAAAAATGAACCAAATTGCAAATAATTAACTTTACAAATAATGACTAAAACAATCCCTAGGAACGACGCCAAAAACTTATTGTGATATTATCGAATGATGTGCAAGTGTACACAGTCACCAACAAGTAATAAAGTAGTAAGCAAAGAATATCGTCCCCACAGGGACTATACGTAAGACAACTAATATGCAATTAAAAACTAATAAGTTGGTGATGGAAATAATAAAAAGAGAATTGAGTTAACTAATTAACCTAATTAAAATTAACTAAGTGTGCACAATAATTAAAATATAGCACTGAATTTAAGCAGCAAATATTAACAAGTTTTAATCACAATGACATGAAAGGCTAGAATAACTACTTTCCCCTAACTTATTATCATTAAAAACAATGCTAATGAATGTTATGGTTAACTCGTAGCAATTGCCAATTTGGCAATTCGTATCACTTTTAACCTTTTAGTTTCTTTAGCATATTGCTAAATACCATTACTAATTCAATTATTAAGAAATCAAACATGAACCATTCAAATAGTGTGCACTAATTACCATCTTATTTAGATTGATGAATTAATTCATATACTTCCCAACACTAATTATGCATTAGCAAGCATGATCATGATTTTATTTGAATGAATAAATAACCAATGCATAGAACATCAACAGTAGAGTATTCATAGCAAAAGCTAAGGGATCATAATTATTCTAGCATCAACAAAATTAAGTAATAACAATTAAATTAAAAGAAAAAGAATAAGTTGCAATCATGTTTACCACTCTATGAACAAAGTAAAATATTAAAGGAATGAAAATTGTAAGGCCGATTCCAATGGTTCTTCAAGGTAGTGCTCACGTTGCTCCTCCTACTCTCTTCTTATTTGCTTGCTTCCAACCACAAATGATTTCAAGTTTGTCAAAATTTGCTACTCTCAATGTTTTTTAGATACTTTTTAAACTCTGTGTTGTGTGCTCTCAATTGTGGTGTGTTTGAAATGTAGCCAGTGCCCCCTATTTATACTAGTGAGCCCCCTTCTCCCGTTACTATTTTTGGCGACTCACCTTTGATTTTCCATGTAGGTAGACGGTTGGCATAATTTGAGGAAGAATGGTGGACACTTTGCTTAATTTAAGGGAGAAGGTGGACGATTTGCTTGATTGGTGGAGGAAGAGTTGATTGATTCTTTCCATGGCTAATTTGGTGGTTGAGGTAGGTAAAGACCAAGTCCATGGACGATTTTGAGCTCCCTTCTCCTCGTTAGCAGACGATTCGGGTTACTCATTCCCTTTGTAGACATTTTGGGCTCTTTTCAACTGTCCAAGCTTGTTTTTCCACTCCATCATTAGGTTGAGAAGAATCTTAAAGTCCAACAAGCAATATTGGGGCGTTCAAAGATAACAACATATCATCCCAATCCCGTAGGTCCTATGTTGCAGTGCTGCTACGACCTTGAGTGTCAACATGTGAACTTCAAGTCCTTCTTTCCTCCTATTGCACCAACTACTTTCAAAGATAAAAAAAAATCATATATTTAGCGTATAAATAAATCAAGGTGAATTATTCCAAGATAAATTTTACAATGAACAGAAATTAGGATAATTACAACACAAATTGTCATCAATCACCCTTGACTTGAATGAAATTGTAAGTTAAAAGGTATTAAAATAACTCTATAATTTAGAGTTATCACGGACTCGTTTAGATTATCTATTGAAGTTTTCTTTCTCGCAATATAAACATTCTTACAGTGCCACTTATCATCAGTTCGAATTTAGACAATCAATGAGCTAATATTTACTTGTCACAATTTCGCTATGTATGCAAAACATGAAAGACAAACACAAAAGATATAATAGTTAAATATGAAATTAACTTTATTCATTTATTCATCATTCAAATACATAGAAAACAGTTACACGTTTACTACAATATGGGTACATTTCCCAACACAAAGCCTATGACTATTGCGTACAGAATGTCCCATGGAGGTCAACTGATTAAATGTGGCTCATTTGACTTGCTTGAACTGGCCCGACTCGTGGAACACATGGAGAAGTTCATCTACCTGAAGCCTAAGTGGCCTAGTGAAACACTCCAATAAAACTAGAGTTACTATGGTAATTAA
This sequence comes from Gossypium stocksii, assembly GCA_020496765.1. NCBI lineage: Eukaryota > Viridiplantae > Streptophyta > Magnoliopsida > Malvales > Malvaceae > Gossypium > Gossypium stocksii. The sequence goes on from CM035621.1 coordinate 105,633,610, forward strand.
TGTAAATCCTAAGGGATAAAGATGTGTAGAGTTTAAATCCGTTAGGACTCTCATATTGTAGATAGGCACTAATCTCAACCGTTGATGTATTATGATCTGTACCGTTGGATCCCAGGGAGCTCAACTATTAATAAATGCCTCCCTATTCATTTGTAATCATCCCATTGTACTTCATTCATTCTTTAAGTTAAAGAATTTATTGAGAGTATTTACTCAAACACCTTGTGTACATTACTTTCTGGTGGCTTTTCAATTCTCAGTTGCTCTTTCATTTCGAGTTGCTTCCACTATAGTTTTCAATGCCTTAAAGAATTTTTGAGAGAATTCTCGCTTTCAATAGTTAGGCTGACGATTTGAAGTAAAAAATTCGCCTAGAGCCCACATAGTTTACCAGACTTAAGTTCTCATCCCATCACACAAGAAGCAAGTGACAAGCATTTATAGGTATAATATCACACCATAACACATCTTTATATTTCTTTCTGATAGAGAAAGGAACAAGGCACGATTTATTTACTTTGTTCTCATGGTCTGAATCCAATCAAGTGAGCTTGTAAGGAGAAAGTTGAGCCTCTGTGTCAAGTTTTAATTTCTCCACCATTTCACTAGAAACAACATTGTCGCATGCTCCTCTGTTAATAATAGCATTACATACTTTCGCTTTACAACTGCAGCTTGTGTGGAAAATAGTGTCCTATCCGGTCTTCTTATTTGTAGGTCATGTTTAGATTTCTCCTTACCACGAACATTTCTTCATCGTTCATAACTTCTTGATATATGGGTTCTAATCCTCCATATGAATCATTTTCGGTAACCTTTAAAATAGTGAATACCTTTTTATTCGGACAATTCGAGGCAATGTGGAGTCCTAACTCCTAACCTACGGTGCTATATCATAACATTATTGAAAATCAAACTAGAGTTTAAGCAAACATTTGAAACTTGCTTTGGTTCCATTTTTTAGGAAATCATCTTTCCCCAAAATCATTTCCTGTAAGTTGCAATAAGATAAATAGAACTTGACAGTTTGCTGATAGACACAATATTACAAGAAAGTTCGGGGAGATGAGGAATATCATATAAAATGAATGAGAGTAATAGTTCCTATTCGCCGAGAATCAACCATTTGCAATACCAATTCTTTTTGCAGTCATAAATAGTGGGAAATTTTATTCCTGCTTTGATACATTAAAGATTTAAGTGGAAGAGAATTTTTTTCATGCGTAAGCAACTTTATATTATATTACAGAAAAGAGTACACAGAAAAAGCAAAGACTAATTCCTAAACTTATGTATTAACAAGATCCTAATATCAATTACATAAAATCAAAGACTACAACAAATTTTTCTAATTTCGATTAAACACCATTTTGTGTCTTCTACGTTTCATTAAATTGGTAACCTCAAATGTGAACAATTTTATTATAAAAACAAAACAGGGCATCTAAGCGGAGCAGCTCATCAGATCAATGGGAACAAGTTAATTCATATTAAATGTTCATTGCAGGCAAACTTATTCAGTAGTGCAGATTTCATTTAGCTCTTCACGACACCTTTGCTTTATTGATGTGCCTTCAACTTGCAGTGTGCCAAAACAGTCGTCTATACAAAAATTGAAATAATTTAATTCAAAATGGAAAAGAAAATTGCATTATAGTACAAGATTTGATTAGCGGGTATTCGTGTAACTTGAATCACGCTGAAATGCAAAATTGATGGAGAATCTGCTTACTCAGATGCTTTGATTACATTTGCTGCTCTTGTTTGCAAAAGCATACTCCATTTTCTTCAATGACAGAGGTGGTGCATGATGCCATCTAGTTGATAGAATACGATGATTTGTACTTCTACAAGGGTACCAACGATAGGTTCTCACCAACCGTCAATATCTCAGGATCTAGGCAAACCCCGACGGTTCTTAGTTGGAAGGCTTTGCAATCTGCAACGCCTAGTGGCCTGTGGCTCCCGATCTCTCTTCATTTATGCATATCATAGCCTATCTAAAACTATTGTTGCCGGAGGCCAGATGATGAGTCATTACAAAGTCTTTCCATGACAGAAGAGCAACCAGCCAAGTTTTGCATTACAAGAATGTTTGACCACCGCTTGAGCTTCAGTTCTCACAGAGCAAGACTGCTTGTAGCCGCTATTTACAGCCCTACGTAACTCTTTCATGATCTTGAGCAATCCTTTCTTTAACACGTTCCAAAAGCTCCTCATAGGCTTTGGAGGACTCAGAACTGAACCTTTCCATCTCATCGAAAATGCGTTGCAAGCTAACCTGCAAACTGGTGTTGCTAGTGTCACTCTGATACACATGTCCAGCTACTGAGAGACTATTACCATCTCTAGAGACCAAAACGATTTTTTTATCCATCGCTTGGATCTCTTTCTGTAGCTTTTGATCCTCTCTATCCAAGTTCCTAGCCTTTCTCTCTACATCCTTATTCGCCATCATTCTCCGATGCATTTCCGACTTATCTTGTTCCCAAAGCTGGAATATGCTCATGGCAAAAATCCGCATGGAGTCAACCACCTCCCTTTCAGATATTCTATCCATTACTTGTGACCACTGATTACAGATTACGAATATAGGGGGTGCACCTACCCTGCTAGGTGAGAAGGGAGCTATTCCATCATCAGTCACTTCAGGTTCATAGTGAAGACATTTCAGAAGCCAATTATTCAAAGCCCTGACATAGCCCTTCTGGGCACCTATCCAACTAGAGAATCTTATAGTCCAACTAATAAGTTCATGCTCAAGCTGCAAAGTGGCCTTAAGATGGTCATCACTAAGCTTTTTGCCAGATCCAATAGAACCTAAACTTTTGGCTTCTTTAATTACCTGACACTGACTATGATGGCATTCAAGCATGCATTTCCACATTCGGTTTAACCTGGAAAAAGAAATTACAAGAAAACATCATAAGACAGAAGAAAGAAAAAGATAATAATAAATGGTAAGTAAATTTTGGCTTGTGGAGTGATGAAAAATTGCAAATTCAGTACTTTGAAGGAAATGAAAACCATTAAAGAAGAAGAAAAGTAATCAAGTTCACAAAAGGAAATTTGAAAATCAATATCTACAGAAAGCATACATTTCTTTCAGCCAAAAGAGGTTTGCTTCAGTTCTATAGCCTCATAACCAACATTTTATTAGATTGTCCTTTAACAGCAATTAATTAGTATACGTTCAAAAATGGTCAATAAGTATTCCCAGCTTACATTTGTGAACAGCATCTCATAGAAGTGTATTCAAACATATAAATTGTGATAAAGTTTCACATATTATTTATATATGGTGACGGAAGGTGCATTTTGAACTGAGATGAAAAGCCACTCAACTCACTCAGTACTATACTACCCATATACATCAAATACAAAGACATTTGGATCTTTTAGTGCTTAATATATAGACTCCAGTTATTAGAACAGTTTACATAATACACCAAATCCTAAAACATTATCTGAAATCCATGTTCCCAAACAGCTCACACTAAGAACTTCCTTGAAAGCATATTACTGCTCGATCCCCATGAATCTAATAACTAGTTCTATCCTTTCTGTGAAAGACATACTCCACACCCACCCACCCCAATAAATAATTAAATTAAATTAAAAGAAGTAAATGATGCATATTATAGACTTTAAGACTAACCAGTATCTATTTTGTATCTTTGGGTTAGTAGAGCAATACGGCACAGCCTTTTCACAAATTCTAACTAGATTTCAGTAGAGATAGTATTTAAACAACTAACCTGGAACTCAAATAATAATCTTCCAAACATGGTAGCTAGACATCTTAGGCCAAACCCACCAATTATTAGCTGCAAATATTTCAAGTATCCACAAAAAGGGGGGGAAAAGGAAAAGAAAAGCGTGACCTAACAAAATGTATCCTAATAAGTAATAACTGTTGTAGAATTTACAGGTGGGGGCAAATTTCCTAACTCCTTTTCATTCTTTCTTCAACTCTTCATACCCTTCAAAGAACTCTCAGGCCAGTACCCCCATCATTAACATTCACCTCTCATCACTCTTGACTGTACACTTTTACAAGCTTCAACAGCAAGGATAACAGGCTCCTAAAAGAATACTAATGCAAACAAGTAAAATTCCAAAGAAATTCCTAAATGCAACCAATATGGCAAAAATGATCTGATTAAAAATGCTAAGTAAAGAAATCAGGTGAAGACAATCAAATGGCAATATCAAAAGTAAACGACAATTATGTCAGTTTAGAACAAAACACTCATTTAAGAAATTAAGACCAAAGAGCAATGTTTGTTGAGAACATAGAATGAGATGTAAAAAAAGAAAAGAGTTAAACACGCAGAAATAGTACCCTTCAATCAGTTCATTGAGCAGTGGCCATAGCTCCTCATCTCTGATCTTATTAATTGTCAAAGATATCTTGTCAACAACTTGAATTGCAATTCTTATCTTTGTTGATAGGCTCCTGATTATATTCCTGGTTGAATCAACTTTGTTAGCTTCAGCACCCCTTTCATCTAACCGCTTCAACTTACGGCATTTCCTGTCATAAGCTACCCGCATCTTCTCCTCAGCCTGCATTGCATCAAAAACTGCTCTTAATCCAGGGCATAACTAAGTCATTTGTCACCAGAAAACCAACTCATGTGCTTGTAAGGCATTCCTCAAATGGGTGCAGAAACAACATAATTTGAAATATAAACCACTGTCCACAACAAAGCACAAGAGTTAACATCATGAAGCCTTTCAAAATGAATATCTCAGAGCAGTAACTTTCAGCACACAATTCAAATTAAACTAAAATATCAGCAGGTAATATAATTTATAGATAGTCAAACATATTCTAAGAAAATACAGTGAAATGAAAAGCAACCAAATATAAACCAATAAAAAATTGACATGAATCAAGTAGTCCATACAGCCATTTTTGAGATAATAATGAACCTGATATTCTAAAGAGAAGATGGGTAGAGGGCTGGGAAGGGGGAAAGAAACAGATACCACAACAACAGGTAATACATCATCAAGACTCAAAATACCTTTACTTCATTGTAGAGTTTCTTTTCCCAAAGATACAACTTCTGCAATGTAGAGGAAAGGTTTCTCTGTTTCTTGGCCAATTCTTCATTGAAGTCTAGAAAAGCCGGATCAGTATTGTCAGCCGATGAATCAGTCTTAGAAGTAGATGGCTGAGATGATACTAATGATAACGAAGGAGTAACTACTTGCAACATCTTCGAAGCTGTTGCAGAAATGATACCAAACCCGCAGTTAGAATTACTATTAGAGCAAATAGATAAAATAGCACAACAATCCAGTAAAATAATGATGAAAATCATTACCATGTTTACGACGGTGATAAGGAAGTGTTCCCACCTCAAGCAACTTTGCAATTTCACTCCCTGACTCAGAAGCTTTAACAAACTGAACCTGTATCTCTCTAATCACCTCAAAAACATTCCTTGGAGGGCCTTTTGACCCTTTACCACGCTCCTCAGCGCTCTCATCACTCACAACTTTCTTATCCACCACATGAACCTCATATTCCACCCTATCATTTTCCACCCCTACACTTGGCCTGCTCTGATAAAGCGAGGCCTCTGCTTCACTAGTAACAACTCCCTTCGCTGCTTCTTCAGCTGGGGACTTAGAATACCCTCCGCTATCAACAAATTTCTGATCTCCGTCCACTTCTTTAACTACTTCATGTTGATAATTCTCATCTTCCAAATCAGGGATCCCTTCCGCTTCCCTCACCTCTCTCAAATCCCTAGTCGGCGTATACGGATGATTGTAGTTTTCATAACTCTCGAACGGGTTCAAGAAATCCCAAGCTGAAGTTCTCGGAGGTGAAGGTGGAGGCGGCGGTGGTTTCGAGGATGACCCTCCAGCCATTGACGACGGTTGCAGTGAAGACTGATAACCAGGCGCCGAATAGAAAGCATAATTACTAAAACCACCGTAATTTTGATAACCCGGATAAGGATATGAACTAGAACTAGGATTATTGTTATTATAATAAGAAGATGATGATGAAGATTCACCCATATAAACTATCTCTGGATTCACAGGCCTTTGTTCATAAACAATAGACGGCGTTGGTTGCTTCTTCATAAAATTCATATGCATATACCCACCAGGGAAAGACCCGGTTTCGTAGGCACCATAATTGGGGTAATTTTGGTGCAAATACTCAATATGAGGACCCCCACCATCGTGGTGCAAAGGAGAAGAATGATCTGAATGGTACAAGGACCCGGCAGAATCATCTTCATCAGAACCAGAATCGAAGTGAAGATGAGACCCAGAATGGGAATGGGAATGGTGGTGAGAAATAACATCTTTCTTGGGTGAACTTGACCCAACTTGAACTGGATCCACCGCTTTGCTTTTAAGTTTATTAGGAGATGGAGGAGAAGGAGGCAACGCCCCTGAAGAAGTCCCGAAATCATTATCAACAAAATTGTTCAAAGACTGTCCAAATAACTTCAAAGAAGCTGTATAAGCAACATGAGCTTCAGCTAAAGCAAAACGTTGTTGAATCGCTTCATCCAAGAAACTACATCGTTCCCGACATAGAGCAACTGCCGGCAGATCATCTAACTTCGAACTAGAACATCCCATCGCGGACGAAAACCAAAAAAAAAAAAAAAAAACGACCCAGCAAAGTATAGCAACTGCTTTACATGAAGGAAACGAAAAACATGATAAGAGTGATTGTTTCTGGAGAAAAGTTCAGGGTAGGAGAAGGAAAGAAAGGAATCTTTGCCAGCGGGGAGAATTGTGGTAGGGTTCTAGATAAGCGAAAGAAGAGAGAGAAACAAAGGCTTACCAACAGTGCTTTACTTGTGCGTCGGTTTGTATATTGCTGGAGCGTATTAGTGTTGAAATCAAGTCAAATCAAACCAAACAAAATTCTCCTACTGTTTCCACTTTTTTTAAATACTATTTTTCTTATTTAATTATGGATTTAGTTAGGTAGCACACAATTTGGTTTTATAATATGAAATTTCCTACAATATTTTCTTTCCTTATTCGATAGACTTGGGAAGGAGGTTCAAAAGGTCTAATTAAATTAGTTACACCATAAAACATCATTAAGAATTTAATTTTTTATTGAAAATATGAGTAAATTAGCTTATGTACATTAAATTAAAGAATAAGTTAGTCTTTCTATTAAAAATTTTATTTATTTTTACTATTAAAAATCGATTCATGTATATCAAGATAAAGTTCACATTACATGCCACGTGTAATTTTCTGGTTATTTTGTCAACAACGTTAGTTTTTAACTGTAGAAATGAATATTTTTTTACTAAAAATAATCAATTTACTCTTTAATTTAACGTATAGGCATTAATTTACCTATTTTTTAAATAAAAATGAAAAATTACAATTTTAGCTTCAATGATACTTTTATCTTAGTTATACAAATATAGTATTGATAAATTTAATAATAAATTATTAAAATATTAATTCATCCGAAATTGTTGTAGAGAAGTAGTTTGCAAACATCAAGCTCGTGTTATATTTAATAAAAATAGTTAAATTAAAACTATAGTGACGGCATACCTTCTTGCAATGGCAAACTTTGATTGAAAATAGACAAAGAGATTTGACAAATTGGGGTTAGAAATGGGTTAGGTTATAAGAATATCAATTTTCTTTTTCTTTTTCTTTATTTTATAAGAAGAATATCTTTCTTTTTTTTTTTTTACTTTATTACATTTTTTTTCTGCATCATGAGTTAGGGCCATAACATTTGGGAAAAAGGTTAACAAAATTTTCAAGATTTTGTATCTAAAGATTGAAAAAAAAAAAGAAAAGGAAAAGTTATTTTATTAAATTAATATTAAAATATTCAACTTGGTGGGCTTTAGGGTTTTGACCTACTTGATATTCACCACATTTTTCTAAGAGTAAAAGACATTTATACCCTTGAGGTTTGAACTAAAAATTACATTAATCACTCTAGGTTAAAAGCTAGTTTTCCTTTTTAATATATGTATAAAATTATTGGAAATATAATAATATTTTGAATTTAAAAATAGAATACGTTATCTTTTTAAAATTGTGAAATATAATTATAAAATATTAAAAATTATGAAACATGTTTATTTTAAAATTATTATACAATTTATGTTTTAAAAACAATTATAAAATCTTTTTAAATTTAATTAAAAAATATTTATTTCTTCACAAAGCATTTTTTTTATTATGGTTTATTCATGTAAAAAGATTAGCAAAACTAGTAAATTAAAAGGTTAAATTTGATAAAAATGCCAATTTAAAAAAATTAGGGTTTTGGCCCGATTTTTAGGATGCGTCCAATAGGATACGTTTTCACTTTCTCTCTTATCGATCTTTTTTTTAGGGTTTAGGGTTTTTTCTATTTTAGAGTTTAAGGTTAGAAATTTGGGGAAAAGATTTATTTGTGTCGGTGTTTGAGGTAGACATTGTGAAAGCTTAAAGGTATATTTGAGTTGACGGTGATGCGATAGCACTTAGAGACTCATACATTTCATCTATTTTCGAGATGAAACCATTACCTTAGAAGTCCATCATATTGCAAATCAAGCTCCAAGTTCACAGTGCTTATACGGTCACGGATTGAAGTATAACTAGAGGTCCTAGTTGGCGATGGTTATGCAGTCATGGGTTCAAGTTTTATGATACCGAAAGAGGATATTTTATAAACCCGGTACATAAGTTTCAGACCATAATCACAGGGAAAAACTAAGGGGTTTCCAGTATAATCAACTTATTTTTTTCTGCATATCGACCATTTCTCCATATCGACCAAAAGCAGTATCATTAACCTCCATCTTGTCCAAAACTTGTGATAGATTTGGATGCAAAAGGACATTCAGGGGGAGTGACTATGACAATTGAGAAAATGTGAAGGTCCTTTCGAAGAGACAATGGTTGTTATGCCTAAATAACTCACTAATAACTACAATTGATTTTGCCCTAACTCGAGTTTTACCTTTTTTCTACCGCCATAGTCACTCCCCCCTAAGAGTCCTCTTGCATCCAACTCTATCATATGTTTCGGACAAGATGGAGGTTAAAGATGCTGCTTTGGTGGAGATGCAGAAAAAGAATAAGTTGATTATACTGAAAAGCCCCCTAGTTTTCCTCTATGATTTTTGTCTGAACTTATGTATAGAGTTTATAAAGCATCCTCTTCTGGTATCATGAAACTTGAACCCATAATCATATAACCACCATCACTGGTTCCTTATTTATACTCCAACCCGTGACCGTATTATTGAAAAATCGGGTTTGGAAAACACAACAGAAAATAGGTTTAAGGGAAAACTAGAGTTTTTATTTTTTTCCAAAAACAAAAACTTGATTATGTTATCTAAATTAATAAAAACTTAATCAAAATCGTACATTTATGATTCGTCTAGGATGAATGTTTTGACCGAGTAGTCTTCTTTGATATCCTCAAGGCCACGTCTGATGAGTGTGGGCTCGCTTTGAATTAGAAAATTTTTCAGAAAATTACCAATAGTGCAATTTCGTAATTTTTAAAATTTTTGGGACCAAGTTGTAAATAACAAGAATATCTCTAGAAATTTTCTTGAATTTAAGTGTATGAGAATAATGACCTTTAACCCATGCTCTCTTTATAAGGGAGAATTTAGAGAGAGTTCAACTAGAATTAGAATTAATCACATTAATATTAAATTAACAAAATATTATCTAGATAAATATTAAATTTGATTTAATATAAATCCATTAAAATATTGTTATCTTTGGAAATGTTAATTTGAAACCAAGTTACCCAATAGAGTCCCACTAGGAGTTTAATTTTCCCATTACTCTACCACTGAAGAACCACTGTCATCAACCATCCGGCAACCACTGGATCGTTGTAGTTGCAGCTATTGTACCCGGTAGTGCCACCGCTGTCACAACTCCCTCAGCACCCAAACCGTTGCCGTTTTGCTCGAATGGGCCTAATCAGCTCGATTGTTGCCGGTTCAAGCATTTTCATCGTATGTATACATTTCTTTACAATTTAATCTAATTCCCACCTTTATACTAATTCACAACCAACACGTATACAACCACAAATTCAAACATACAAGAATTTAAACACATTTATACAATATGAATACCTAGTCAAATTGATAAACAAGTTGAATTTATAAGGACTAATTGATAATTTTATCTTTTTCCTGGTTATCTTTAGTTTGATTCAATTCCTAATCAATTGAAGGACTAAAATTTTGAAACTTTGGAACATTTTCTTTCTTTTTGTTTGGGTTGAAGAAGAAGATAGAAAAATGTTTTATTTTCTTTTTCTTTTAACTTATATACTTATAATTAAATTAATTAATTTAAACTTTAATTAACTTACCTTAATCAAGATTAACAAAATTGGCGAAGTCCAATTGTCATTCACCACCAGTTGGCCATTTAACAATGGTCTAATTGCTCATTTGGTCATTCGACAATTTAAAAATCTATAGCGATAAATTTTTACAATCTAGTCCTTATACATTAATTAACTACTAATTTGACAAAATTAATGGACTAAACTTTGATAAAATTTAATACTAACATCTTAAATATTAAATAATAATATTTATGAACTCGAACATCAAAAATGTGGTTTCAAAACCTGTAACGGCCTAATTTCAGTGAAATCAGAACAGTGGTTTTGTACCCACAAATCCAAGCTAAAAAGAAATTTTTATTTTAATATTACGGCATGGTATATATTATGATAGGAAGGTTGCATGAAAATTTCGATAAGAAAATTTTATTGATTATGTGGTTAATTAGAGAATGAACTAAAAAAATACATTCCCGAGACTCCGTTCTGGTAAATTGGATTTTTAAATATTTTTAATAAATATTTACGAAGCTAGTTGTATAGTTAATTAGGTTTTGATTAGGTGAACTTAACTTAATTAGGAGTAATTATAAAAAAAGGTTAAATTGTATAAAGAGTAAAAGTTTAGTTATAGATTAAAGAAAGTTAAAAGGGCCAAATAGGAATTATGCCAATTAAAAAATTATGGCGGCATAACTAATAAAATCATAGATTTTATATATTTTTTATTATTACTTAATGATAAAGAATAATATTATATTATTATATTATTATATTATTATATTATTATTATAAAATATAAAACAAAGCAAGTGAAAAAGAATAGAACAGAATAGCAAAAACGAAAACAGGGGAGAAAAAGGGAGAAAGAAAAAGAAAGGAAAAATTAGGGTTTTTGAAGTTCAAATTTAATTTGGTAAGTCAATTCAACTTATTCTTTTATAATTTTTGAGTTTTTATGATCATAGAACAAAATACTACTTAGTATATGTTGAAATTTTGAAAAGTAGTAGATTTTTTGACATGGTTTATGTTGAATTAATTGATGAATTAGGGGTTGAATTGATAGAATTTCAAGTCAGAATTGGTAAAGGATTAGATTGCATGAATTTCATTTTTTTTTTAGCCTAGGGGCGAAATTGGAATTAATGAAAAGTTTAGGGACAAAATGATAATTTTACCTAAAGTGTAGATTGAACTCAATAGAATATAAATTGAGTGAAATTGATGATTAAATTCATTTATATAGATTCGAACGACTCAAATTTGAGGTTAGATCGAGGCAAGGAAAAAATTTCAGATTAGTAGACTTTATTAACAAACGAACATCGAGGTAAGTTCGTGTAACTTGAATTAAATCCTTTAATGCTTGAATTGTATGTTTATGTGACATGAATGTGATTTGAATGTTTAATGTATGGTAAATGATGAAATGATTGAACATACTTGATGAAAAAGAAAAATAATCCCAGTTGAAAAAAAAAAGAATTCGATGGATCACTGAAAAAGGATGTTACATGGGAAAATAAAAAGATTTAGTCCGAACAGGTAATTTTAATATAGCCCTCCCCAAATATGTATCATTGAATAGATTTAGCCCAGACGGGTAATCCAGATCGAGCTTAGTAAAGGATTTGTCACTGAAAGGATTTAGCTTGGACTAGTAATCTTGACAAATACTCTTTGAGCATATGTTACAGGGGGTTTAGCCTAAATTGGTAATCTCGCTGTGTGAAATGAGATTCGGGAGTGTGCTCTCTGAAAAGAATAAATATGAATTGACGGACTTGAACTTCTATATTATAAGTGTACTACTGGAAATCCATCGAAATTCCGAGAAATTCAATGGGATAAATATAGAAAATGACAAGTACTTGAAATCATGAAATTGATGAGCTCATCATCCATCTATGTATTGAGATTATATGATGTTATTTGACTAATTCATGGGTTGAGTTTGTATGTGTTAGGCAAATGTTCTATTGTTGTGGACATGTGCATGTTTGATTTAATTTTTATGGAAATATATGGTAAGTTTAATTCTTATAACATGAACTTACTAAGCACTAAGTGCTTACCCTGTTTCATTTTTCCCTGTTTTATAGTGTTCGAAACCTCGAGAGGTCGGAGATAGGTCAGAGCCACATCACACTATCAACCACCACATTTTGGTATATAAAAATGCTTTATTTTGAGTTAATGGCATGTATAGGCTAAAAAAATACTTGTAACACCCCAAACTCGGCCTAGATGTTATGGCCGAATCTGGCGATGTCACATGGAAGTGATTTCGAAAACCTATTTGTTGAAAAAAAACCTTTTCCCCGTTTAAACAACTTTCGTTATATTATGTTATCCCCAGATCAAGTCATTTGTTTTCAAAATGTTATTCATTTGTTTATAAGTCATTATAATTTGCGGAAGCCTTTAAAACGGTTTTTGCACTATTTTGTTAAAAAGTTTGTCTCTTTTTTTTAAAACCAGCGTTTCCTACCTCTAACAGTTATAAATCATAAAGAATGAAAAATAAAACCCAGATTAAAGTATAAATCCATAAAGGCCATGTTACAGAAAAATACCTCAAATAATATTAAAAATCATAATCAAGTACGAAAATATATGCGGTCGTGTGGCCACCTCTGAGTCCCTCACTGCACTGATCCGCTTATGACCGGGGATTACCTGGACAGTAAAATAAAAGGGGTGAGTTTATGAAAACTTAGTGTGTAATCCTTATGCAACCAAACAGACAGTATATAAGCAAATAACAGTCTGGGCCTAAGCCGTTCTTAGTATCAGTAATCAATTGGGCCTTGGCCCATTACAGTACTAGTACCAGTGACAGTAGCAGTAGGGCCTTACCCATCACAGAATCAGTACACAGTAGGCCTTAGCCCAATACAGTACAGTAATAGTGGCAGTGGCAATAACAGTAGGGCATTAGCCAATCTCAATCTCAGTATGCAGATATGCGATGTACAGTATGCAAGTCCTACCCAACCATCCACTATACACCATCTCCTGTCCAACCCTGTACTCCTATGGGGATTAAATCATCCACCCATCTCTACACTTACAAATTAGCACCGGTTGCGGCACTAAACAGTATTTGCAGCTAAGTTGCCAGTAATAATAGGCTTAATGCCATCAATGAATTGCAGCAGAACTGCCAATATAATAGGCATTAAGCCTTTCAGTACACTTCCTCCAATCATATTAACCCAATCCCATGCAATGCAACAAACAGATATACATGTCATGTCATGATAGCAGTACGTGCAGTAACAGTTTATCAGAATAAAATCATGCTCAATATATAATCATCATATATCATTACATATGTATATCAGTCAGTCATTTAGGGGTCTAAGTACAATTTACCGATCCTACAGTAGGTTCACAGTCGTCTCGGGCGACTCGTGCAACCTTAGCAAATAAATCAGTAAAACTGGGCTCACACGCCTGTGTTGGTCTACCCATATGGGCCCACACGCCCGTGTGGCCTACACAGCCCAATTTGGCCTTAGCTGTGTAGATCACACGACCTATCCCAGAATCTCACACGTCCGTGTTGTAACACCCCAAACCCGGCCTGGACGTTATGGCTGAATCTGGCGATGTCACATGAGAGTGTTTTTGAAATCGTGTCTAACGAGTAAAAATCATTCCAGTTAATTAATATTTATTATGCTTAAAAACGTGTCTCTTATACGCGGAATTTTTTTTAAAATGTACTATTTAAGAAAACCATTTGTTTTTAGGAAATATCAAGTTTTTAACCCAAAATCCAATTTTATCATGATTATCAACATGAAAATCGTAAAGCAGTTTAAAGACAAAAATTTAAATCCAATGTTCATAGTCCTTAAATAACATAAATAAAACCCCAATAAATTAATAACCAAAACAGATAAACCATCGAAAACCGTCTAAAATGTATTACGAGTGGCCACCGTCGAGTTCTCAGCTACACCGATCCGTCTGTTACTGAGGATTACCTTAACAGATTAAACAGATAAGGGGTGAGTTTTCGCAAACTTAGTGTGTAATCCCCACAAAAAGCATGCAAACAATCATACAACAGAACACAGTCATAATCAGTTTGGGCCGAAGCCCTTACAGAAATCAGTATGGGCCTTAGCCTACTCAGATGCAGAATCAAAAATATATTGGGGCCGTAGCCCAATCGGATATAGAATCAAATATTAAAATTAGGGCCTTAGCCCAATCAGATACAGTATACAAAACAGAATAGATCATACAGAATCATGCCCACCAGCCCTGCATACCAACTCCATCCAACCCAACACACTATGTGGGAATAAAATCGACCCATCCATCCCAACACACCAAATAGGGTATGTAACACCCATCCATCCCTACACAACACACAGTACTAAAATGCGGTACTTATAAAAAAATATGCAGCTTAGCTACTAGATAATAGGCTTTAGAAGCCTTTCAGATCCTTCTTTCAGCTTCATCAACCCAACCCAATGCAATGCAACATACCAAAGGATGACACGCTATAAATGCAATTTAACAGGTCATATAAACAGTCAGATACATTTGCTAAGAGTTACATGCTTAACACATTCAACACATAATCAGATCACAGAAATAGGGGTCTAAGTAATGCTTACTGACCCTACGACAGGTCACAGTTGACTTGAGCGATCCGTGCAATCTTACAGTTTATTTCAGAAAAATGGGTTCACACGCTCGTGTGGCCCACACGACCCAAATTGGCCTTAGCCGTGTGAGTCATTTTTAATGTAACCCATGCTAGCTAAATATTCATATTTGTTTTCACTATTTACTTATATGTTCATTCAAAGCTGTCTATGTGAGTCATCGTCACTAAATTATTTATAACTTGAGCTACATAATTCCAAATTAATATCTGCTTAATTTTTTCGAAACTAAACTCACATATCTTCTTACCATAAATTTTTTAGAATTTATGGATTAGCCAATAAATACAGTTAATTCCTTAAAGTTATCTCTATTCTACTATTTGACACTTTCGGTCCTTTTTCAGTAAAAATTTATTTTCTCTTAGTACGAGATTCAGATGATGTTCCCATTTATTTCTCTTGAAAATAGACTCATTAAAAATTTTAACATATATATTCTAACCCATAATTATTTTTTTACATTTTTTTATGATTTTCCAAAGTCAGAATAGGGGAACCCGAAATCATTCTGACCTTATCTCACAAAAATTATCATATCTCATAATTTACATTACATTGCTTACACCGTTTCTTTCACGAAAAACTAAACTCAATAAAATTTAATTTGATATTTTATTCAACCTCTAACTCAATTTCTATTTTTTTATGATTTTTCAAAATCAGACTACTGTTGCTGTCTAAAACTATTTTCTCTAATTTCTGGACAACAAGCAATTTCGGCTTTTTGCCGATCCCATTTTCTGCGTTTCAGGTACATAGTTGGTTTCAAATGATGCTAAAATGATCCTCGAGCACTCCAGAACCTATAATTGACCAATTTCACTCAATTTATCTCTTAATCAATCGAACTAAAATCGAATCTGAAATGAGAAACGCATCCCTTAAGCGATGAAAAGCTTACCCCAACACCTCGAAACAATTGATTACACAATAGCATGATAAGATCCTTAATCCACGCGAGATGCTGCTGCCAAACGTCAAAATCCCCAAATCAAAGTTGGAAAAACAAGAGTAAGAGAGAGTAAAAACTCCACATACCAGAACGTGTAACGAAAATTGACCCAACAGAAGTAGAGGTGTGGTAGCCAACAAAAAGATATAGAATCAAAAATAGGAATAGAAAGAATAATTCGGGTTTGACAACAGAAAAACAAGAGGAGAAGAAGAAAGGGAGAAGAGATGGCGCCAGAAAGATAGGGAGTTTTGGGGAAACTAAAATTTGCAAAGAGAAAACGATAATGCTTAGAAAAATCTAATAATCCCAAAATCCTCTCCATTTAATTCTCTCTATCAAACTCCTTACTAAATCCACTACTAAGATTTTCGGTCAAACTCAAACACTAGCCAAAATTCTGTAGCAAAAATAATACCCTTGTCCCTACTGACATTCGAACACATAACCTACCTCACACCTGCAATCCACTTAACCACCAGACCAGCAGGCCCATTCTATTATATTTTAACCAACTTTTGCTTATAAGTCTAATAACCCAAGATTGGGCTTAGTTCATAAAAAGCCAGATATTTGTGTCACTTTCTTGCACAACTGAACACTTATGTGCAGCCTCCTAACTACTCTTATGCTCAAGACCCAATACTTTTAGGCCCAAAATTTGGGGCGTTACACGTATGGTTCACCTGTGTGGCCCATACGACCCAATTGGTCGAGCCCGTGTCTCGTACACGGCCTCGTCGGCTATCATATGACCATGTTATGCGCCCGTGTCACGTGCGCACGGCCTGGTTTGACAATCACAGGACGTGTCCAGACACATGGCCTACCATACGGGTGACCACAAGCCCCGTGTGGCGTCGACAGTTCCCTTTTTTGGTTTTTTAGCGAGTTACAATTTCAGTGATTCGGGTACACACCTGGTATCAGTTTATTGTAGAAGCACTCCCGAGCACTCTAAGTCCTATCATTCGACAGATTAAAGCCTAAAATCAATTACACAGTCGAAACTTAAACAAAATCGCAAAGAAGCGTTCATCCCATACTACAAAATTCTTACCTTTGATTAAACAGTGAATTTGAAGCATCTAACTCGCTAATTGAGAATGTTAATTAGCCCCCTAATTAGTTCCTATACAACCAAAAAAAACCCTTCTAAATCGATAAACAGTAAAGCATTAAAGTTTAATAATGACTAAAACTTACCGAACAGAGAAGAGCAATCAAAGCACGACAGAAACGGATTGGAAAAGAGAATAAAAAGAAAAAAAGGATGAAAAAAGGGAATTTGGGCAGCCAAAGTGGGAAAAGGAGTGCAGAAAACGGTAAAGAGTTTGAGAAAGAGGGGAATTTTGGGTAATGGAAAACAATAGAATCCCGATAACTTCTTAATCCCTCAAATTACTCTTCCACTTGCCCACTCAACTCCACTACTCAGAAACCCAATTATTTCAAACTCTTACACGGCACAAGCAGAAAAATAAATCCCTTACCCATGTAAAGATTCGAACCCAAGACCTTCAGCACTTCACACTCCACTTAACCACTAGACCAGCAGGTCCATTCTAGTATTAACTTGCAAGCAATTAAACTTAAGCCTACTAAAAAAAGTAAGGCTTATTCACATGAAAAACAAAAATTTTTCTCAAGTCAAAACTTGAACCCATGACTCCTAAAAAATTCTCAGAACACATAACCACTTAGGCAGACAAATATTTGTGCAACAAAACATGAAATCAATTATATAAATTTTTGAGGCATTATAACTTTACCCCCTAAAAGAAAATTTCGGCTTCGAAATTTACCTGATCGAAATAGATGAGGATACTGCTGACGCATCGTATCCTCAGGCTCCCATGTGGCCTCCTCAAAGCTATGATCACGCCAAAGAACCTTAACCAGTGGAATGGATTTCCTCCTCAGAATCTTTACATCACGATCTAATATCTGAACCGGCTCCTCCTCAAAAGATAAGTCCGACCTAACCTCAATCTCCTCTACCGGGACAATGTACGTGGGATCAGAACAGTAGCGTCTCAGCATCGAGACGTGGAAAACATCGTGAATCCACTCCAACTCTAGAGGTAGCTCCAACTGGTAGGCAGCTGATCTCACTCGTCTCAGTATGCGATAAGGTCCAATGAATCTAGGGTTCAACTTGCCGTTATGATTAAATCTTAGTATATTCTTACATGGTGAGACCTTGAGAAATACGAAATCCTCCACAGAATACTCTATCTCTCGACGCTTCAAATTTGCATACGACTTTTGTGTAACACCTCTTAACCCCGAACCATCATCGGAACAGGATTACGGAGCATTACCAAAACTACCGGACAATTTACAATTAATACACAATTATTAACAAACATAATATAAAATAATCTTATAGTCCCATATATGGATCTTCGAGATCCAAAAATACGAGTTAAAAGTAGTTCAGGACAAATTCGAATACTCAGAAATTTTTTTCGAACACTTAAAAATTTTCTCAAATACTGGGCTCACATGCCCATGTGGATTGGAGACACGCCCGTGTGACTCCATGACATGCCCGTGTTGATGAAATGTATGGTTCAACACGGCCGCGGTGGTTTGGGACACGCCCGTGTCCCTTACCCATGGAGCATTCTGATTTTTCTCACACGGCCAAGTCACACGCCAGTGTGCCAGGCCGTGTGGACTCAATTATGAGTCTTAGACACTAAACTAACTTTCCTACACATTTCAACCAAAAATCAATGTACAATTTATGTATCAACCAATATATTTACATATATAAACATATCTAACCATTTTTAATTTATTTATCTATTTGTTCATTAATCATACATACACTAATTAAATTCATAAAAATAAAATCTAGCTAATTTCATTTCATTCCTATATTTAATATGTCATATTAGTTCCCCTTTTTATACATAAACCAATTTAAATCATTATTTAACAACCATAATCATAAGACTCATCTACTCAACCTATTCATTACCTAGGTACATGCCACAACTATCCAAGGTAAGGTACATAATTAAAATTTCTCTGACGTCGGGGTTGATCTGGATGCTGGACCGGACACTGTCTCTTAATTAACCTGCTCACGGAAACAACCGTACGCTGAGTATGGGAATACTCAGTAGTATTACCATAATTCAAATTATACAATAATTTATATACATTCAATTTGTTTTACAAATACTTAATAACTATTTCATTCTTTAAATCAAATTATTTAATAATAATAAGCCCTATTTCAAGGCTTATATTTAATCCAATACATCCATTATTTCATTATCAAATTTTCATTGAATTTTTCATATCTCATTTCATTAGCTCATTTCGTATCACATGCAATTCACTAAATTTTATCACTTTATTCAATATTAATTCTATTGCAAATTTGTTCTTACTAAAATCATATTTCAATAACAATTTCAACCAATTAAATTCATATATCATCACTTACTTTAATCAATTCTTACAACTTTAGCTCATATTTTAAGATATCATATCTTAATTTCATTTTCACATATCAAATTCACATTCAAATTTTGTAATTCAATTTTACTATTCTTTTCAATTAAATTCTCATTTTATTTATTTATATAAATTTCACATAAATTATGAACTTTAGTTTTATTTCTCAATCTCATATAATATTTTCAATTTATAATCCAACTTTGAACACTTCATGAATCTTTGATTCAAGCATTCAATCTCAAAGTACAAATCTCATTTCATATTTCATTTCATAAATTCACTTTACTATTTCTTTCCATAGCTCAATCACAATCGTTCGGAGTTTATCATTTCACTTATTTACCCCTATTAACTTGACTCGGACCCTGGCGAATACACGGATCTAATTAAACATATCAGAATGGCGACCAACGCCTCATCACCATAGTCGAAGTAAAGTGGCTACCAAAGCCTCATCGGATAGTTTGAAGTAAATCTATGACACACCACGTGCCTCATCGGCTGAGCCGAAGCAAAATGGCTACCAAAGCCTCATCGAAACTATCCGAAGCAAATCTATGGCATACCAAGTGTCTCATCGACTCGAGGTCGAAGAATCTTTGAACTGTCTCGATCCTATGGCATGCCAACTATATCCACTAAGCCCGACTAGTTAATAGGGTATTAGAGTCACTTAGTAATTTCACTTTCAATATCTAATTCGCATCAATTAATACCTTGGTCATATTTCTCACATAATTCTCGATTCAATTACAATTTGTTTCAATTTCACAAAATCAGATATTTTCACTTCAATTCGCATTTCAACTCAATCAATTTCTCATACTTTCATTCTCACTTAAAATTCTATCAATTAAACCCCTATTCCAACTTTTTGTTCAACTTATACTATGTTCACAAACCTTAAAACTTCAAAGATCTCAACTTAAATTCATCAAAACTTTGTTCTAAAGCTTATGAAACATCAAAATTAAAAGGAAAGGACCTTATTGACTTACCTATTAAAGCTTTAAGCATCAAAACCATAGTTTTTCCTTTTTCCTTTTCTTTCTCTTTTTCTCCCTTCCTTTCCCGTTTGCTCTCTGTTTCTCTTTTTCTTTCTTTTTGTTTTTTTCTTTTCTTTGTTTTGTTTTCTATATATATATATATAAATAATAAGTTAATAAATATCTATTTAATAACCAATATTTATTTTGCATTTGTATACATTTTTATTATTACACATGTCACAAAATTTACCATACATTTGTCATAATTTAGTATATTTATTACATAAAAATCTCATAATATAATTATTTAATTAATAAATATCATTTACTTAATAATAAATATCTTTTATTCTAAAATTAAGTAAATATATAATTATATTCCAAGTGTTCAAATACATATATTACACTTGTACAATTTTATCATCATACATTTGTCAATATTCAATTTATTTATCATAAAATAAAATCTCATAAAATAATTATTTATTACAAAATATCTTATACTTAAATTTTAAGTAAAAAAATAATTTTAATACAAATGCATACATTCACATTATTACACATGTACCAATCATCAACATACAATTGTCTTATTTTAATTCATAATAATATTTTAATAAACAACCATAATAATAATTTAATTTACTAATAAAGTATAAAAATACATTATGCCGCCTCAACTTTGAGGAATGGCATATTTGCCACTTTGGTCCCTCTTTTATTCTACTAATCTATAATTTAACTTTTATCTCTTATTTCAATTTAGTCCTTTTTACTAATTATCTTAAATTAGGCTAATTTCATCTAATCAAAGCCTAATTAAACACATAACTAATTTTATAAATATTTTTAATAAATATTTACGAGTCCGTTTACTGAAAACGGATATCCAATAACTTATTTTTTCGAAACTTGTACTTTTGAGGTCATTACATTTTGTCTATCAGATGCCTCTTTCAGTCGATCTCGAATCAACCAAACCTTATCCTTAGTATCAGAAACCAGTTTAGGACCCAAAATATGACGCTTGCCCAACTCAGTCCAACACAAGGGAGTGCGACACTTACAACCATAGAGTGCCTCGTAAGGTGCCATTTGTATGCTAGACTGGTAACTGTTGTTGTAAGTGAACTCTGCCAATGGAAAATATTCATTCCAACTGCCTCGGAAGTCAATTACACAACCCCTTAACATATACTCCAGTATCTGAATCACCCTCTCAGATTGTCCATCTGTCTAAGGATAGAACGCAGTACTGAAGTCCAACATTGTGCTAGTGCTTCATGCGGCTTCTTCCAGAATTGAGATGTAAAGCGAGGATTCTTATTAGATATTATTGAAACCGGTACCCCATAAAGTCTTACTATCTCAGACACATATAATTTAGCCAGCCTCTATAGAGAGTAGTCAGTATGAATCGATATGAAATGGGTAGACCTGGTCAATCGGTCCATGATAACCCATACTGAATCTTGCTTAGTGGACGTTAGGGGCAACCCACTATCGAAGTCCATAGTTATACGCTATCACTTCCAAAGTGGAATCTTGACTGGCTACAATAAACCTGAGGGTAACTGATGCTCAGCCTTAACCTGCTAGCATGTCAAACATTTACTCACAAAATCGGTAACCTCTCACTTAATTCCTGGCACCAGTATAACTCACGAAGGTCTCGGTACATCTTATTTCCTCTAAGATGTATAGCATAGAGACTACTATACACCTCTCGCAATATCAACTATCTCAAATCAATATCCTTCGGTACACAGATTCTTCCACGGAAATAGAGTACCCATTCACTATCCAATCCAAAATCTGAAGTGTTCCCACTCTCAATCTATCGGAATTAAAGATCCAATGACTCATTCTCCAACTATTTATCCTTAATCTACTCAATCCACATTGGTTTAACCTAAAGTTCGGCTAACAGACTACTATTATCAAATAAACTGAGACGAGCAAACATCACTTTCAGATCAGTCATAGCTCTATGGCTCAGTGCATCGGCCACCACATTAGCCTTACCAGTATGATATTCAATCGTACAGTCGTAATCCTTAAGCAGTTCAATCTATTTACACTGCTTAAGATTCAGCTCCTTCTGAGTGAGGAGATATTTGAGGCTCTTGTGATCAGTGTAAATAATAAACTTATCACCATACAAGTCATGCCTCCAAATTTTTAGTGCAAACACCATTGTGCCCAACTCCAAGTCATGCGTCGTATAATTTGCCTCATGAGTCTTAAGCTATCGAGATGTGTACGCTACTACCTTACCCTCTTGTATCCACACACATCCCAAACAGACATGTGATGCATCACTGTACACAGTAAACTCTTTTTCAGACTCTAGTTGTATCAGAACAGGAGTCTCAGTTAGTACAGTCTTGGGCTTCTCAAAGCTCTCTTGCTGTGCATCGATCCATATAAATGGTACACCCTTACGTAGTAGCTTAGTCAAGGGTGTTGCAATTACAGAAAACCCCTCTACAAAATGTTGATAGTACCCAACTAGTCTTAGAAAACTACGAATCTTCGATACAGTCTTAGGTTGCTTCCAATCCAAGACAGCCTCAATCTTACGAGGATCGACTCTAATCCCCTCAGTAAAAACTACATGACCCAGAAATGTTACTTCTCGTAACCAGAACTCACATTTACTGAACTTGGCATACAGTTGTTTCTCCCTCAGCGTCTGCAGAACCACTCGGAGATGTTCATTATGTTCATCCTCAATCTTTGAATACATTAGTATATCATCAATAAAAACCACTACGAACCGATCCAGATAGGGTTGGAACACTCGGTTCATCAAATTCATAAAAGCTGCTGGTGCATTCGTTAATCCAAACAGCATCACTAAAAACTCGTAATGATTATAGCAAGTCCCAAACACCGTCTTATGCACCTCAGCCTCCTTAACCCTCAACTGGTAATACCCAGATTAGAGAACAATTTTAGAAAAAACTAAAGCTCCTCAAAACTAATTGAACAGATCGTCTATCCTCGGTAAAGGGGTACTTATTCTTGATGGTCAACTTGTTCAGTTACCGATAATCAATGCACATACGCCTGGATCCGTCCTTCTTTTTCACGAACAGAACTGGTACTCCCCACAGAGACACACTAGGGCAGATGAACCCACGATCCAATAATTCTTGAATCTGAACCTTAAGCTCCACAAGCTCTTTCGGTGCTATTCTATAAAGGGCAATAGACACTGGAGTTGTACCAGGAAGGAGCTCAATCCCAAACTCTACTTTACGGTTCAGAGGTAACCCAGGTAACTCCTCAAGAAACACATCTGGAAAGTCCTTAACCGTCCTAATATCCTTAACCGAAGAATCCCCAAAATCTGAAACGCTGATGTAGGCAAGATACGCCTCACACCCCTTACGAACCAACTTTTTCGCCCTCAGTGTAGAAATTACATTACTCAATTACAACCACCTCAATTACAACCACCTTATTGTCCTCCTTGGTTTTCAGTAAAACCCGTTTAGTGGCACAATCCAAGCTCATTCGATGTTTAACTAGCCAGCCCATGCCCAATATCAGATCAAATTCCCCAAAAGGAAGTTCCATCAAATTCGCAAAAAAGATAGTCCCTTGAACCTCCAAAGGAAGATCCTTAAACAGTTTATTTACCCTAACCGACTACCCCAAAGGACCCAGTATAGTCATTTCACTCGAAGTACTCTCAAACGGAAATCCCAAGTTCTCAGTAACAAAGCAAACAACATAGGAATGAGTGGATCCTATATCTATCAATGTAGTATGAGGTACATTATGAATAAAGAACGCACCTGTGATGACGTCCGGAGCATCTTCGTCCTTTTGACGAAATGCAACATAAATTAGAGTTGACTTCCTCGCCTCAGACTAATCGGCACCTCTGTCCGGTGCTCTATGCCCACAGCCCAACCTATTACCACCTCGAGCCAGACTGCGGCCTCTAAGTGGTTACTAAGTACCCCTCGGTGACTGTGCAGTACCCAAACCAGAAGCTTACAACAGATCAGGCCTCCACGGATACTTTTTGACACGGTGCTCTAGTAAACCACACCTTAAACATGCCTCAGTCTTTTTCCAGTACTCGCTCTGATAGCGTCTCCCACAATCAGCTCTGGCCTTTTTCTTAGGCCTTTAAACGGGATTCGAGGGCTCTGATTCCCTCTTATTCCTACCTTTCTCTCTATTTTGGTGCTCAGTACCCTTCACGTTTTAGGTGATCTTCGTCTTATCAACCAGTGTTGCAAAGTTCGCTCCCTCTGTAGAGTTATCAGAACCCTCAAATTATCCTTGAGGCCGTCTTCAAAGTGAACATATCGCTCGTATTCGGTCCCCACCATACCTCCTGCATAGCGACTTAATCACAGGAATTCAGCTTCATATGCAGCCACTGATCTATCCCCCTAGGTCAAATTCAGAAACTCTCTCCTCCAGGCATCCACGTAATTAGCATCCACATACTTTCCCCAGAAGGTAGTCTTGAAAAATTCCCAAGACAGTTGATCGAGCTGAGTGTCTTCCTTGACTGTCAACCACCATTGGTACGCCTCATCTCTCAACAGTGACACTGCACCCTTTAGTTTCTACTCGGGGGTGCAGTCTAGATTGTCCATGATCCTTTCTGTGGCCTTAATCTAACACTCAGCCACATTAGGGGTGACCCCAGCGACATCCCTGAATATCTCAGCCCCATTAGACCGGAGTCATTTCGTAATTGATCATCGGCCCTAGTATTAGTACTAGGCCCAGCGACCCTCTCTAGAATCCGCAAGATGGCTTGAGACAGTGCGTCGTCCCCAGCCGCAGATTATAAGACCCAGATCCAGTCTCAGAAATAGGCGACCCCGGTGCCTCACTAGTGTCTACATTCGATATATTGCCAGATGATGAGGAACCCGCTTGAACCCCTCTATAGCCCCTACTATGGCCTCTTGTACCCTGTCCACAAGTACCACGTGTGCTCATTGTCTAATTATGTTTATATGTATTAACAGTTTTATCCAAATCAGTTTACAGTTCTAGTATCTATTAATCAAGTTTTATGCAAAACAGTATCAGTAATTTAGTGTTCATTTTCATCGATCGCAGTTCCTTTACAGTTTTTGATTTCACTACAGTTTTTAGTTTCCACTAACTCAAGTGTTTTCAGTATAGTCTACTACCAATAGCAGTTTCAGTATATACTATCTATAATATTTTAGTTTAAGGCAGACAACAGTTTTAGAGAACTTACAGGATCGGCACTGGAGACTCGGTGTACCATACATTCAGTAAAACTTTTCAAATTATTTGAAAATAGTTCTTTGAAAATCATGTCTTAAAAACCTTTATCCACAGTCGAGTTTTGTAACCTGGATCTGATACCACTAAATATAATACCCTAAACCTGACCTCGACGTTATGGCTGAATTTGGTGATGTTACTTGGAAGTGCTTTCGAAAACCTATTCATTGAAAAAAAACTTTTCCCCGTTTAAATAACTTTCATTATCTTATGTTATTCCCAGATCAAGTCATTTGTTTTCAAAATGTTATTAATTTGTTTACAAGTCATTATAATTTGCGGAAGCCTTTAAAATGGTTGTTGCATGATTTTGTTAAAAAGTTTGTCTCTTTTTTTTAAAATCAGCGTTTCCTACCTCTAACAGTTATAAATCGTAAACAATGAAAAATAAAACCCAAATTAAAGTATAAATCCATAAAGGACATGTTACAGAAAAATACCCCAAATAATACTTAAAATCATAATCAAGTACGAAAATATATGCAATCGTGTGGCCACCTCTGAGTCCCTCGCTGCACTGATCCGCTTATGACTGGGATTACCTGGATAGTAAAACAGAAGGGGCGAATTTCTGAAAACTCAGTGTGTAATCTCCATGCAACCAAGCAGACAATATATAAGCAAATAACAGTTTGGGCCTAAGCCCTTCTCAGTATCAGTAATAAGTTGGGCCTTGGCCCATTACAGTAATAGTACCAGTGACGGTAGCAGTAGGGCCCTTACTCATTACAGAATCAGTACGCAGTAGGCCTTAGCCCAATACAGTACATTAATAGTGGCAGTGGCAGTGGCAGTAGGGAATTAGCCCATCTTAATCTCAGTATGTAGATATGCAGTGTACAGTATGTAAGTCCTACCCAACCATCCATTATACACCATCTCTTGTCCAACCCTGTACTCCTGTGGGGATTAAATCACCCATCCATTCATATACTTACAACTTAGCACCGGTTGTGGCACTAAACAGTATTTGCGGCCAAGCTGCCAATAATAATAGGCTTAAAGCCATCAGTGAATTGCAGTAGAGGTGCCAGTATATTAGGCATTAAGCCTTTCAATACATTGCCTCCAATCATATTAACCCAACCCCATGTAATGCAACAAATAGATATACATGTCATGTCATGGTAGTAGTACCTGTAGTAACAGTTTACTAGAATAAAATCATGCTCAATATACAATCATCATATATCATTACATACATATATCAATCAGTCATTTAGGGGTCTAAGTACAACTTACCGACCCTACAGTAGGTTCACAGTCATCTCGAGCGATCCGTGCAACCTTAGCAAACAAATCAGAAAAACTGGGATCACACATACATGTGGCCCACACGGCCCAATTTGGCCTTGGCTGTGTGCCCTAGAATCCCACACGCCTGTATGGTTCACCCGTGTGGGCCCACACACCTTTGTGGCCCACATAGCCCAGTTGGTCGAGCTCATGTCTCGCACATAGCCTCGCCGGCCATCGCACGGTCGTGTCATGCGCCCATGTCATGTGCGCACAGCCTGGTTCGACAATCATACAGCTATGTCCAGATACACGACCTACCACACAAAAGACCACATGCCCATGTGGCATCGACGGTCCCCTTTTTTGGCTTTTCATCGAGTTGCGATTTTAGTGATTCGGGTACACATCTGGTATCATTTTATTGCAAAAGCACTCTCGAGCATTCTAAGTCCTATCATTCAACAAATTAAAGCCTCAAATCAATTACACAGTCGAAACTTAAACAAAATCGCAAAGAAGCGTTCATCCCAAACTACGAAATCCTTACCTTTGATTGAATCGTGAACTTTACGCGTCTAACTCACTAATTGAGAACACTAATCCGCCCCTTAATTAGTTCCTATACAACCAAAGAAACCCCTTCTTCATCGAGAAATAGTAAAGCATTAAAGTTTAATAATGATTAAAACTTACCGAACAGAGAAGGGCAATCGAAGCACCATAGAAACTGATTGGAAAAGAGAATGAAAAAAAAGAAGGGATGAAGAAAGGGAATTTAAGCAGCCAAAGTGGGAAAAAGAGTGCAAAAAATGGCAAAAAGTTTGAAAAAGAGGGGAATTTTTGGTAATGGCAAACAATAGAATCTCGATAACTTCTTAATCCCCCAAATTACTCTCCCACTTGCCCACTCACTCCACTACTCAGAAACCCAATTATTTCAAACTCTTACACGGCACAAGCACAAAAATAAATCCCTTGCCCACGTAGAGATTCGAACCCAAGACTTTCAGCACTTCACCCTCCACTTAACCACTAGACCAACAAGCCCATTCTGGTATTAACTTGCAAGCAATTAAACTTAAGCCTACTGAACAAAAGTAAGGCTTATTCACATGAAAAATAAAAATTTTGCTCAAGTCAAGACTTGAACCCATGACTCCTAAAACGTTCTCAAAACACATAACCACTTAAGCAGACACATATTTGTGCAACAAAACACGAGATCAATTGTATAAATTTTTGGGGCGATACAATACTAATGTTAATGTTGAAGTGTATGGTTGTAAACCTAGCTATTGGTATGGCTAGTAGGAACTTGGTTTTGGAATGTTGATAAGTCGAACTATGATTATGCATAAACACCTACTGTTGAATGTTTAAAATATTTTGAAATTATATTGAAATTACTTGGTTGGTATTGGAACGATTTGGTGCAGGTACTGGATGAAAACAGGTGATAAACGAGGCTTGGATATAGCCTTGTTTTTTTCCACACGGGTAGACACACGGGCGTGGGTCTAGGCTGTTGTGACACACAGTCTGGTACATGGGCGTGTAACCATTAAGAATGAGAAAAATTTTGAGATATTTCGAAAAATTCCATATCATCCCGATTTAGTCTCGAATCATTTTTAATACATATTTTGGGCCTCAAGGACCCATCTAAGGGATGTTATGATGAATTTTTAATATATTGAATAGTATTTGCCTCGATTTAGTTGTAAATGTTTCACAAACTTTGGTAATGCCTCGTAACCCTATTCCGGCGACGGATACGGGTTGGGGGTGTTACAAAACAGCCATTTTTTATACCACTAAAAAATAGGCTGTTATATAGAATATGTATGTACGTCACCAAAATTCATCTTCGACCAAATTATATAAACATAAAAAAAATTATCAATTTAATAATATTAACAACTTAATTTAAAAATATTAAAAATATTTTCTTACGATTTGTAATTAGACGCCAAATATGTAGTTGTCATTAAAACGAATAAGAGAAATTGTCTTTATAAAAATTAATTAAAACAAAATAAATTACGAAACAAAAAATTAAAACAACAAGAATTTGGGAGAAATTTAATGAAAAATTTAGAACTAAAACTTGATAGAATTGAGAGAAAGGAATTTGAATTCAAAAAAGAGAAAATAGATTGGGCTTATATAGCAAATAAACTAGTCATTGGAAATTTTACCGTTGCCTAAAAATGCGTCCTGCCTAGTCAGACTAAAGCGCGTCCTTTTGGATGCATTTTCAGCTGAGCCAGCAGGAAAGCATATCCTACAGGGCACATTTTCAGCCACATAAGCAGAAAACGCATCTAGCAGGACGTGTTTTCTTTTTCTCTCTCCAAAATCGACTTATTTCCTTAAATATCTCAGAAATCAATCCAAAGCCCTAATTTTTTCTTAAACTGATATACTTATCAAATTTAACCTAAAATAAAATTGATTATTGTTTATTTTAATTTAATATAATATAACAAATCTAATTAATTTGATAAATCCAAAATCATATTTATAACAAAACTATCAACCTCTATCTCTTGCATTTAAAAAAATTAGCATGTAAATTTATTAAATAAATAAAAATATACAATTGAGTTGTTGGCCTTCTAAACCTACACTTATAATCTAAAACAAAAAATTAAAACCATTTAATCATGCAAATTGCATTGGTTGAAAAGAAATCCGAAAATTAAATCTAAATTAACATAAATAATAAAACCTAGAACTTATATTGGTACCAACTACCTTAGCTTTATTTCTTATTCTTTATGAAATCTATTTTCAAACTGATCATTCATTTGAAACTCTTAAATAGAATTTATTTATTGAGCTTCTTTGTATCTTTCTCAATATGATATGCATTAAAACAAAAATAAATTATAAAATGTTATAAAATAAAAAACAGAGAAAAAAGAATAAATAGAATATGAGAGCAAAAAGATAGGGTATTTTATTGATCAATCGGAATCCTCTACAATACTTTTGCAAAGTTTATATTTATAGATATAAGAAGTATAAATGAAATATAACTCTACTTCTAATGACTATTAGAATTTAAAATATATCAAAAATTATCTAGATCTTGATAGACATCCACTTAATAAAATATTCATAACACAGTAGATAATGTGTATCGTTAAAACCTTACTAAGATAAAAGCCCTTTGGGAAAAAAATCCTAATGAAGACACATATCTATAATACGCATAATATGATGCCTCATTAAAAACCTTACTAGGAAAACCTAATGAGACAAAACCTCGATTAAGGGAAAAAGAGTACAACGCGTATTTACTCCCCCTCATGAAAACATCACATACTTTCTTGTACTCTACGTATTCAATCTTGAATACTAGTTTTTCAAACAACTATTTGAATGTATTTGTTAAGTATTTATATCACCATTCCTTTAAAAGTCATGAGTGAGGGAAAATTTGAAGGAAATATATTTTGATCTCTTCAAGAGTTTCAACAATAATCATAGCAAACTTTAATCATGATTCTTCTATAAAAACACAAATAGGTATTTTGGATCACTTTATTATCCTCCTTCAATTACTATTCACTAAGTCAAATTTACCACATATGTTCAAATTATTTCAAGTCATATAAATTAACACTTTTTCGAGAATTTTAATATGCTTCTATTATTCTAAATCCTTCAAGGATTTTAATATAAACTTTACTATATAGTGATTTATAAAATGTTGTAACAACAACCATTAGACGTAAATTAAATCTCTTATGAACTATCAGTTTAATAATATATCTAAAGGTTATTGTATCCACCACAAAAGAATATTATATATTTTTATAATCAATGCTAGGAATGAGTAAAAACTTCATATTTTGTTCCGTTTTTGCATAACTACTTCATTTATACCCTAACTAATTTTATACTTTTAGATATTTGACTACTAGTCCAAAAATTCTACGAATTTAATTATACTTGAGTTGCGTCTTTCTATTCTGACCAATTTATTCAATATCTATATTTCTCAATATATTTATTCAAGATCCTCCTTTCATTTCATTATTTCAATAACAATATTGTATGCAAAACTATTGTCAACCAGTTTTATTATTGGTTCCACTTTTTCTCGAATTGACATAATTTATCGAGATATCTTATTTTCACTATTTTAATCTTCAGTTTTAAGTACCTAAATCTCTTCTAGAGTTTTAGTTATTAGTTAAGCCTTGGGTCTCTTCTAAAGTACTCACCTCCATTATATGACCATCTAGAAGAATTTTCATATTTGGAATTGATAAATCTATTATTTATTCTAACCGATTGACCCACTAGACTTTGATTCAAAATATTATATTGTATATAACACTTGGTTATTCTTATTAAGTTTATGAATACATCTGAAAGTTAACTTGTAATAAAGTGAGTTATCCTTTTTGAACTTCTAATTCTAATTACTCTTTATAAGGATCTAGATAATGATAACTCATTACACGTAGTGATTTCATTTGGCTATTATTTCTCTCCCTTAATATCGGGAAAACTATCAAATCAAAATAGCAATCATAAAACATTTCATAATTGAATTTCC
Organism: Gossypium stocksii; assembly: GCA_020496765.1. Lineage (NCBI taxonomy): Eukaryota > Viridiplantae > Streptophyta > Magnoliopsida > Malvales > Malvaceae > Gossypium > Gossypium stocksii. The sequence continues at coordinate 105,665,177 of CM035621.1, forward strand.
AATACATTCAAAACATCTAATAATACAAGGAGACTTGTAATTAACATATATTCCCAACTTTCTTTGAGGATTCACTCATCTTTATGCGTTGTGGTGGAGCAGTTGGAATATATACACACATACAAAAATTCAAAGATGAGAAATATTTAGCTCTTAACTAAAAACCAATTGTAATGGGAAGTATTTATAACTTATTGGTTTGATGCGTACAACACGTAAATCAACATAATCTCATGTTGAAATAGGAAGTTTAGTTCTCATAAGTAATGGTTTAGATATTAATCAGATGCGTTCAATCAATAATTTCTCTAAACCATTATGTACATAAATACCAAGCTTTTACGAAAGTTTTTCAAACTCAATCAATAAAAGAATGGTATATAAACACCTCTGCTTTAGCAATATGAATTGTCTTAATTGCATAATAAAAAATTAATTATTTAAACAAGCAATCTTGCAAACGACATGTTGCAAGTTGATAACACATATGTGATTAGTTTGTAGATACATCTACCAGGAATCATATAATATAAAAAATGCAAGACATTAAATCTTAACTTTAGCTAGTGAGTTTCTAATAAGCAATTTTCATTGAGAACAATCAACAAATGAGAATTCATTAAATTAAAGAATCTTCTGGTTCTTTAATGAATGTCCATATGAATTCTCAATTAATTTTCGCATCATATATGATCTAGGATGGTCTAATTGGTCACGCCAAGTAGTAAATACATTTGTATCAGTAAGCTTCTGGTTTACTTAACATGCATTTCAACTGTACTAATAATGTCAACGTAAATTGTGGCAAATTGATAATTTTACTGTCATTCCTTTTACTTTTTATCCACGTATAAGTACTATTATGACATTTACTACTGGAAATGTCTAAATCAATGTGTAGTTTATAATGCTACTAAGTCAACAAAATAAATATAACTTCCAAACAATTATATGCAATAATTGCTTCAGGGAATATACCAAAATCTTCAAATATCCAAAAATAATAATTATTATAAAATTTATTATATTTATTGTAGTCATTCATTTCAAGAAATGTGCAAAAAGTAATTTAGGCAATAATGTAAGCATATATCATATTTCTTACCAATAAGATTATATAAATATCATCTGCTTAAAGGAATGATAAATTAATATAAATCATTGTGTCACACCCCAAACCTGGTTTAAACATCATGGCCAAATCTGGAGATGTTACGTAAAACGGTTGTAAATCCAATTTTTCGTAAATTTTGAAAAAATGTTGTAAACTTTTATTACTTAAACCCCGGTTTAAAAGAAAAATACATCTAACTTAACTTTATATTTGAAATTGATATGTGCTTACATTTTCCAAAATGAATACTTAGCAGCAAAAATGCTTAGATTGTTATGTTTGGAAAACAAAGTTTATTTTTTTCAAAATCATTTATTTTGAAGGAAAACAGACATTTTCGATGAAACGTTTTTAATAATATCATGCAAAAATTGAAAATAAAATCCCCAAACCCAAAACAGTCCAAAAATAATGGAACATAATAACCCCAAATTTAAGTATAACTGATAATGAAACTAAATCAATTTAACCGAGCTCTGTCGCACCGATCCGCCTATGTCTGAGGATTACCTAAAACATTAGAAAAATAAAGAATGAGTTTACAAAACTCAGTGTATAATGAATAACTTTAAACAGTTAATTTATATCAGACAGAATTAACAGAACAGATTTATATTAGAGCAGTACAGATACAGACATATATTCCTATCCCCATCCTCTACACACCATCTCCGAGCATTGCAACACACCATATGTGGTATGAAACACCCATCCAACCCTACACACCACTTAGTTTCAATATGACACTTTTCAAAATATTTGTCCCTGAGCTGCCAATGTAATAGGCAAATTATCGCCATTCACAGAAACACTTCCTCCACATAATATAATCCATCCCAGACGCAAATACAGAATAGAATAGAATCAAACATGCTACAGTTATACATGCATGACATAACAGATACAAAGCATACATTGCATTTCTCAGGTTTCTCATAGCCTATTTGAAGGTTTATTTAACAAATAACATATCAAAATATATGAACATATATTAGAATATATACTAGCAGTTGATCAGATTTCATACTTTACAGCCTATTTGATCATATACCGACCACACAGAAGGCCTACAATCAATCAAAATGATGTATACGTTCTTAAGGAAAATTTTAAAATTTTGGGCTCACACACCTATGTGGCCCACCCAGCCTCACAAACGCCTCTGTGGTCTATATGGCTTAAATAACCCAAACCGTGTGTCACACACGACCTACCACATGACCTGGCACACGACCATGTGGCGTAAACAGTGCAATTTTTTTACTTTTGCCGTTCACTATTTTTCAGGTTTCTCATTACACACATTGTCAAAATCGAAATAGAATCACCAAACGCGAATTCCAGTGCACTAAATCGATAGATTACACGAAAAAATTAGCTAAGAATCAATCATCTCAAACTGATCAATTGAGGAATTTGACATAAACCAACTGTCTCGACAACCTACATGTAACGCCCCAAGTTTTAAATTTACGTTTTGATTAAATTTGACACAAATATTTGTCTGCTTCAGTGGTTAAGTGTTCTGGGTGTGTGTGTGAGGTCCTAAGTTCAAGCCTTGGCTTGGGTAAATTTTGGCATTTTTATGATTAAAGCCTTAACTATAGTCAGTAGGCTTATATTTAGTTGTTGGTAGGAACATAACAGAATGGGCCTGTTGGTTTGATGGTTAAGTGGTGTGTTGGTTTGTTAAAGGTCCCGTGTTTAATTCTATATATTAGCAAGGGTTAGTATTTTTTTACTGTAATATTCGGCTAAAGTTTGAATTTGACTAAAAAACTGAGTAGTGATGGTGTGGTGAGGGAGTGTTGGAGCAATTTTAGGATGAAATAAGGGATTTAAGATATCCCAATTTTGGGGTAGCAAATTTCGGCCCTCTCCTTCCTACTCTCTGAATTTCTGACGACTTTTCCTCTGCTATTTTTTGTTTTTCTATGTAGAACTTCTCCTAAATTCCTCCCTTTTTCTTTTTATTTTCTTCCATTCTTAAGTATTGTTTTCCTCTTACATCGAGCAGTGTGTTGGTGCAGTTTCGGTAGGTGTTTCTTTTCCTTTTTCTTGTGATTGCTTATCGTTAGAATAGAAGTCTAAATCTTTTTTCAGAATTACTAGTTTAGGCAAAAATCTTTGAGCTGTGAATTTGCGTCGTGGATCGTGGAATGGTTGCAAAAGTTCTTAGTTAGCAGTAGGACGGGTTTTGGGAAGATCCTTAATAGTGAATTTGCTAGTCTCAATTTTTAAATTACTAAATCGATGTTGTATACACCGATTTTACGTTTTGGAGTGTTCGAGGTTGTCTTAGCTTCGATCTGTAACCAGGTGTGTACCCGAAAACACAAAAAATAAGAATTGACGAAAGTCAAAGAATGAAACAATCGATGCCACACGGGCGTGTGGTCACCCGTATGGTAGGCCGTGTGGAAGTACACATCCGCGTGATCGACAAACCAGGCCATGCGCGTGTGACATGGGCGCATGACACAACCGTGTGATGGCTGGCGAGGCCTTGTGTGAGACACAGGCTCAACCAATTAGGCCGTGTGGGCCACACGGGTGTGTCGGCCCACACGGACGTGTGGAACTTTGAGTCAGATCGTGTGATCTACATGGCCAAAGCCAATTTGGGTTGTGTGGGCTACACTGGCGTGTGGGCCCACACGAGCAAGCTACATGGGCGTGTGAGCCCATTTTTCTAAAATAATCTGTAAGGTTGCACGGGTCGCCCAAGTCGACTGTGACCTACCGTAGGGTCGGTAAGCATTACTTAGACCCTTAATTTCGTGGTCTGATTATGTGATGTATGAGTTAAGCATGTTACACTTAGCATGTATATTTCAACTGATTGTATAATATCTGATAAATTACATTATAGCATGTTATATTGTATGTTGCATTGCATCGAGGTTGGGTTATGTATATGGAGGAAGTATTCTGAAAGGCTCTTAAGCCTGATATCTGGCAGCACAGCTACAATTATCTGATTATGTGTCGCATTTCGGTACAACGTGGAGTGTTGGGATGGGTAGGTTGATTATATCCCAACATGGTGTATTGGGTTGGACGGAGTTGGTGTGCAGAGCTGGTGGGTGGGACTCTGTTAGTCTGTTCTGTTCTGCATATTGCATCTAACATGTGCTAAGGCCCTAAGTTATATCTGATTTTGTATCTGATTGGGCTAAAGCCCTAGTATATTTCTAATCTGCATTTGAGTGGGTATGTGGTACACCGAGTCTCTGACGCTAATCATGTAAGTTTTCTGAAACTCTGTTTAGATTTGTCTGAAAATACTACTAGGATGTGTTGAACAGCCATAGGTAGTATACTGTACTGAAAACACTCTAGATAGTATAAACTGAAAACCTTAGTGAGACTATTACTCGCGATAACTGACTTAGAACATATTGATACTATACTACATAAAATATTTGTTAATAAAATATTAGAACTGTTAACTAATGCATAAAACTGTTAATATCAGATAAATTTTAAAATCTACAATGAGCGCACGAGATATCCGCGAACGGAGTACTAAAGGCTGTGAAGAGGCTGTAGAGGGGCTTAAGCTGGGTTTTTGTCAGCTGGAAATCTGCCCAATCTAAATACTAGGGAGACAACGGTATCGCCTGCGATAAAAACTAGGTCTCGAGATCATGCGGCTAGGTCAACGCACTGTCCCAAGCCATGCTACGGATTTTAGAAAGGGTTGCTAGGCGTAACACTAGATCTGGGGGCTAGGGTCGATTACGAAACGACTTTAGTCTAATAAGGCTAACTTATTCAGGGTGTCGCTAGAGTCACCCTTCACGTGGCCGAGTATTGGATGGAGGCCACGGAAAGATTTATGGACGACCTAGATTTTACTACTGAGCAAAAGCTTAAGGGGGTTGTTTCTCTACTTTGCAACGAAGCTTAGCAATTGTTACTGACAGTTAAGGAAAGGACTCAGCTAGACCGATTGGAGTGAGATTACTTTAAGACGGCTTTCTAGAGTAATTATGTGGGAGCCAGTTACGTTGACGCTAAGAGAAATGAGTTCCTTAAACTCACCTAAGGAGACCGTTCAGTGGCCAAGTATGAGGCCGATTTCTTAAAATTGAGCCATTATGCACGAGGCATGGTGGTGACTGCGTATAAGTGCTGTATCCATTTTCAGGTTGGTATCAAGGATAGTCTGTGAGTCTTAATAGCTCCGTAGAAGGAGTATGATTTCTCTACACTTGTTGAAAAGGCGAAAATCGCTGAAAAGGTAAAGCGTACTGAACGCCAAAAACCGAGAGAGAGGAAGGAGTAAGAGAGATTCTGAGTCCTCAAGTTCTGGGATAAGGTTTAAGAAAAAGGCTAGGTTTGATGGGTCGATGAGAGTTGGGCCTCTTGTTGCACCTGCTAGTGTTACGCTTTATGGAGATTATGGTAGACGCCATCCGGGCGAATGTTGGAGGACTACTGGGGCATGTTTGAGGTGTGGGTCTACTAAGTATCGTGTTAGAGGAAAGAGAGCATCGGGCAGAGCTGCTGGACCTACTGAGGTGAAGCAACCTACTTTGGTCTATGCTCCTCGTAGTCGTGAGGACAGAGATGCTCCAGATGTCATTACAGGTACGTTTTTAATATATAATGTGCATTATCTTGCATTGATAGACATAGGCTCTACACACTCATATGTAGCTAGTACTGTGTCTGAAACTTTGGGATCCCAGTCGGGAATATTGGTAGTGGGGTAACTGTGTTAAGTCCTTTAGGGCAATCTGTCTGGGTTAGTAGATTGTTTAGAGACGTTCCGCTAGAGGTCTAAGGGATAATATTTTTGGCTGATCTAATGGAGTTTCTGTTTGAGGAGTTCGACTTGATTCTGGGAATGGATTGGTTAGTTAAGCACCAAGTAAGTCTGGATTGTGCGACAAAAAGGGTTGTTTTGAGGACCGAGGAGGACAACGAGGTAGTTGTGATTGGGGAATAACCAAACTATCAGACTAATGTGGTTTCTGCATTTGTGGTAAAAAAGTTGGTGCGAAAAAGATATAAGGTATTCTGGGCTTATATCAGTGTCTCTGATTTTGGGGACTCTTCGGTTAAAGACATCAAAACTGTGAGGGATTTTCCGGATGTCTTTCCTGAGGAACTACATGGTTTTCCTCCAAGCCCAGTGTAACACATCGAACCTAGCCCAGACGTTATGGCCAAATTTGACGTGTCACATGGAACTACGTTCGAAAACCGGTCTTGTTGATAGAAGTTTAGCTCTAAGTTAAAAACCCTTTTAAAACTTATTATCGTTTTATTTCAAAACATTTTCTTGGAAGTTGGTCTTTGTTAAATTTAGTCATTCTAAATCGCAGAAGCTTTTTAAGTTGACTATTTGATACGTCTAATTTTCTTGAAACCATTTATTATTTTGAAAATCTATTATCCTATTCTAGCGGTTCGAAATAGTAATAAGAAACCCAATTAAGAAGAATTAAAAAGTTTTAAATGGCCTTATTATAGAAATAAATACCCAAACCAAACTGTAGAAAAATAAACAAAGCCAAATCCATTAAGTTTTACTCATGTGGCCACCTCCGAGTCTCTCGCAGCTCCAAATCGCCTATGGCTAGGGGTTACTTGTACAGTAAAATAAAAAGGTGAGTTTGTGAAAACTCAGACTGTAAGTCCCCAACTGATAACAGAAACCAAACATGCAAAATAAACTAGGCCGAAGCCCTATGCAGTAGCAGAGCAGTCTGGGCATTAAGCCCTATATAGAAACAGTGTGGGCCAAAGCCTGTAACAGAAGTAGAACAGAGTAGATTTCTGACCCATCTTAATCCAACCAATACACTACCCGCACCAACCAACACACTATGTGGAGATTAGATCGACCCACCCAACCAACACACCAATAACGCAGTAAAGCTACTAACAACAGAATATGTAGCTGAGCCACCAGAATTAGAATACATGGCAAAGCCACTAATAACAGAAATACATGACAAAACCACTAAATTAGAACTTCCTCCAAATCTAACCCAACCCCATGCAGACTAACATGTCATAAATATAATGTGCATGCAAAACATCAGACTCAGATACAGATATACGTATACCTTAAACTCATCAGTTACCTACCTGTAGGGGTATAATGGTCATTTGGGCAGTCAGGGCTAAAACGGTAAATGTTACTCTTCAGGGGTATTTTGGTTATTTAACTACTTTTTGGTGTCTCAGTACGTAATAAAACCTCATAGAGGGTCTACCGTCGCCTCGAGCGACTAAGATATCCTACATGGCCCAAATAATATAATTGGGCCCAACTCGCTATTAGGCCCATGTGGGCCCACACGCTCGTGTGGCCCGATTAGCACAATTTCAGTTATGGCGACGCGAGTCTCATAGTCTAATCCATTAATTGTCACTTACCGAAATTTTACCTGTGCGGGGCCCACAGGCCCATTGGGCCCACACGGACCATTTTGACCCCTCGAGGCCTGTAACGACCCAAGGCCTCAGAACTGTACGTGGTGGCCTCTACAGTCCACCGCCCTTGATTTGTGGGCTCGACTAGCCCCACGCGCTTTCGCACGCTCGTGAGGCCTCGAATGCCGGCGTTCCGGCATTTTGGCCTTTAGGCTTTGGCTGATTTGCAGTAAAACAAGCAGGCTGTAATTACATACCTGATTACGAATTGAGAAGATTTTCCCCTCACGCGACCAACCTACAATCATTCAACAAATATTTAGCCTTCCAATCAATTGCCTTTGTTAACACCAACACCTCATATTGATACCACCACCTACCTTGACCGAAGAAAGAGCAATATATTTCTCTTAAATCGCTAGGTAATAACGATTGCACCCTCTTCTATGATTTGCTGCGCATAAAACGGATTTCATAAATACCAAACATCTACTATAAGGCTTGGATTGGAATCCAAAAGTCCCAAAGAATTAGAACCAGAGTAGATTGGGTTATTCGACCAATACAATTAAAATAAGCCATTCTCCTTACCCCCACAGTATTTAGCCAAAAACCCCTTGACAACAAATAGATCGGAAACGTACGAAGAAATAAGGCAGTCGATGCTCCACCTATTGCTAAAGACTGCTGCCCACACTATTTTAGAGTGCTAGACAAGGTTTAAGATCTTTAGTCATTAAAGAGAAAGAAGAAAGAGTAGAAGAGGAGGAGTAATAAAAGTGAAATATTCGACTTACCCAACTGCCGTAACCCACACAAAATTGTAGCCCACAACCAAACAACTAGCACCACAGAGAAAGAGTTGGTCACTCAATTAAAGAGGGATAGAAAAGGATGTTGAGAAAAAAAATAAAGTAAGGTTTAGCTATTGGAAAGAATTTCGACAAAATGCAGTAGAGAATAAAATAAAGTGGTTCGGTCCTAAAAAAATGAGAGGCAAAGGAAGCAAGGTTCGGCCAATTGAAGAACAGTAACCAAGAATAGAAGAAGAATAGTTAAAGAATAGAAAACAAACTGAGGCCGAATGGTGAACTAGAGAAGATAACAATTTCGGCTTTTAGAAAAGAGTAGGGAAAAGGAATACCTAAGTGGTCAAATGTACTTCACAAAAATGCCAAAATGAGAGACAACACGAAACGCAAAAGAAAAGAAAAACCAAATCAGAGAAACTTAAAATAGCAGAGAGGATAATCAGTTTCTACACTCTTACACAAAGCCAAAGGTGCACAAAATGAGCTCTCTTGGCCGAATTCACCTACTCTAGCTACCCACTTCAGCTATCACTTTCCCCCACACCTCAATTCCTTGAAAATCTCCACGATTCCCTCCACTGATATCTCCTTGATTTGCTCTAACTCCCTATTCAAATTTAAACTTAATTCAACAACATTGACCCGTTCAAACTTCACCTTTTACCAAGTCCACAACAACCTTCCAATATTTGAACCCCCTTCAAATTCTTACCACCTCCATGTAGCAAAATAACTGTATTTTACTTGCAAGGGGATTCAAACCCTTGCCCTTCTCACAAGCACACACACCATTTGCCACCACAACATAAGCTCATTTGTGTTATGAAACAACAACAATTAAATATGAGTCCTATAAGCTAACATCTAAGTTCCCTTAAGCCTAAAAAAAATTAAAATTTTGCCAAAGGCCAGACTCAAACCCAGTCTTCCTAAAAACACCTAAACACACACAACACTTTTAACCAATAAAGCAACTACGCAATTTACCAAATTATGAAAAAATAAAGACCCTATAATTTTTGGGGCGTTACACCAAGAAGTGAAATTTAGGGTTGAACTTATTCTAGGTACAGTTCCAGTGTCTATCGCTCTATACCGAATGGCACCGAAGGAGCTTACAGAGCTTAAGGTACAGATTTAAGAACTGTTAGATTGTGGATTCATTTGTCCACGTGTGTCCCTGTAGGAAGCACCTGTTCTATTTGTAAAGAAAAAAGATGAGACAATAAAGATGTGCATCGACTACCGACAGTTGAACAAACTAACAATAAAAAACAAGTACCCACTTCCGAGGATAGATTACTTATTCGACCAGTTTAGAGGGGTCTCTGAGTTTTCTAAGATCAATCTGCGTTTCGGCTATCATCAGTTGAGAGTTAAGCAGGTCGATGTGCATAAAATGACATTAAGGACTCGTTATGGTCATTATAAGTTCCTAGTTATGCCTTTTGGGTTAACTAATACACCAGCGGCATTTATGGACTTGATGAATCGTGTGTTCCAGCCTTATTTGGACCAATTTATGGTGGTATTCATTGACGAAATCTTAGTGTATTCTAAGACAAAGGATGAGCATGATGAGCATCTCAGAGTGGTACTACAGACTCTTCGTGAGAAACAGTTATATGCAAAGTTCAGTAAGTGTGAATTCTATCTCCGAGAAGTAACATTTTTGGGACATGTGGTTTCTGCTGAGGGGATTCGTGTTGACTCTCGTAAGATTAAGGCTGTGTTGGAATAGAAGCAACCGAAAAATACGTCTAAAATTCGTATTTTTCTGGGGTTGGCAGGGTATTATCGACGCTTCGTGAAAGGGTTCTCCTTGATCGCAGCTCCGAGAGCTAAGCTTCTGCGTAAGGGAGTTCCTTTCATTTGGACTGATGCACAGCTTGAGAGTTTTGATAGGCTTAAAACTCTCTTGACCCAGGCTCCTGTTTTGATACGGCCTGAGCCGGTAAAGACTTCATGGTATATAGTGATACGTCACATGTGAGTCTCGGTTGCTTTCTGATGCAATAGGCTAATTATTTGACGTACGATTTGGAGTTAGCAATGGTAGTCTTTGCTCTAAAAATCTGGAGGCACTATCTATATGGTGAGAAGTGTACTATCTACCCTGATCATAAGAACCTCAAATATCTCATCACTTAGAAGGAGCTAAACCTTAGGCAGCGTAGATGGGTTGAACTGCTTAAGGACTACGACTGCACTATTGAGTACTATCCTGGTAAGGCCAATGTGGTGGCCGATGCATTAAGCCGTAGGGCTATGACCGATTTGAGAGTGATGTTTGCTCAACTTAGTTTATTCGACGATTGGAGTATATGGCAGAACTTCAGGTTAAACCGACCTGGATTGAGCAGATCAGAGGTAAACAGATGGGGGATAAGACTCTTGAGTTGCGTTTCTGTCAGGTTGAGAATAGGGATACTACTAATTTTGGGATTAATAGTGATGGGGTACTTTGTTTCCGCGATCTAATTTCTGTCGAATGATGATGATTTTAGACTATTGATTCTGAGGGAAGCACATAGTAGCCGTTATGTTATACATCCCGACAGGAATAAAATGTATCGAGATCTACGAGAGTCATACTGGCGGCTAGGGTTGAAGTGTGACGTTATTGACTTCGTTGTTCACTATTTGACTTGTCAGCAGGTTAATGCTGAGCATCAGTTACCTTCGGGTTTGCTGCAGCCGGTTAAGATACCGATATGGAAATAGGAGCGAGTGATGATGGACTTCGTTAGTGGGTTGTCTCTAACACCCACTAAGAAGGATTCTATCTGGGTCATCGTGGATCGATTGACCGAATCTGCTCACTTTATCCTGGCCAGGACAGACATCTCTCTACAGAAATTGGCTAAGCTATACATTTCTGAAATAGTATGGCTACATAGGGTGCCTGTCTCGATCATCTTTGATAGGGATCCACGTTTCACGTCTCAGTTTTGGAAGAAGCTTTATAAGGCTTTGGGTTCGAGGTTAGACTTCAGTACTGCTTTCTATCCTTAGACAGATAGTCAGTCAGAGAGGGTGATTCAGATACTGGAGGACATGTGAAGAAACTGTGTTATTGATTTCCAAGGTAGTTGGGAGTAGTACTTACCATTAGCGGAGTTCGCCTACAATAACAGCTACCAGTCTAGTATTCAGATGGCACCTTACGAGGCTTTCTGGGGTCGTAAGTGTCACACTCCCTTATGTTGGACTGAGTTGGGTGAGCGACGTGTTCTGGGTCTAGAATTAGTTTCTGAAACTAAAGATAAAGTTAGATTGATTCGGGATCGACTGAAAGCGGATTCTAATAGGCAGAAGTCTTATGTAGATCTGAAGCGTCGAGAGATAGAGTACTCTATGGGAGACTTCGTTTTTCTCACGGTCTCACTGTGGAAGAAGGTATTGAGATTTGATCGTAGGGGCAAGTTGAGCCCCAAATTCATTGGACCTTATCGTATACTGAGACGAGTGGGTCCAGTTGCCTATTAGTTATAGCTACCCCCAGAGTTGGAACAGATTCATGATGTATTCCATGTCTCGATATTGAGATGCTACCACTCTGATCCCACGCATATTGTTCCTGTAGAGGACATTGATGTTAGACTAGATCTGATGTTTGAGGAGGAGCCGGTTTAAATTTTGGATCGCGACATTAAAGTTCTGCATAAGAAATCTATCCCCTTAGTGAATGTGCTGTGGTAGAATCATAGCACTAAAGAGACCACTTGGGAGCCAGAGGATTAGATGCATCAGTAGTATCCTCACTTTTTCTGATCAAGTAAAATTTCGAGGCCAAAATTTTTTTTAGGGGGGAGAATTGTAACGCCCTAAGTTTTAAATTTACATTTTCATTAAATTTGACACAAATATCTATCTGCTTCAGTGGTTAAGTGTTCTGGTTGTGTGTGTGAGGGTCTCAAGTTCAAGCCTTGACTTGGGTAAATTTTGGCATTTTTATGATTAAAGCCCTAACTCTAGTCAGTAGGCTTATATTTAGTAGTTGGTAGGAACATAACAGAATGAGTCCGCTAGTTTGGTGGTTAAGTGGTGTATTGGTTTGTTGAGGGTCCTGTGTTTGATTCTCTATATTGGCAAGGGCTAGTATTTTTTGCTGCAATATTCGGCTAGAGTTTGAATTTTACTGAAAAACTGAGTAGTGGTGGTGTGGTGGGCGAGTGTTGGAACAATTTTAGGAGGAAAATAAGGGATTTGAGATATCCCAATTTTGGGGTAGCAAATTTTGGCCCTCCCTTTCCTACTCTCTGAATTTCTGATGATTTTTCCTCTGCTATTCTTTTACTTTTCTTTGCCGAATTTCTCCTAAATTCCTCCATTTTTCTTTTTGTTTTCTTCTGTTCTTGAGTATTGTTTTCCTTTTGGATCGAAGAGTGCATTGGTGCGGTTTCGGTAAGTGTTTTTTTCTTTTTCTTGTGATTGCTTATCGTTAGAATAAAAGTCTAAATCCTTTTCCAGAATTACTGGTTTAGGCAAAAATCTTTGAGCAGTGGATTCACGTCGCGGATCGTGGAGTGGTTGCAAAAGTTCTTAGTTAGCGATAGGAGTTCTCAGTTAGCGATAGGACAAGTTTTGGGAAAATCTTTAATGGTGAATTCACTAGTCTCAATTTCTAAATTGCTAAATCGATGTTGTATACACTAATTTTAGGTTTTAGAGTGTTTGGTGTTGTTTTAGCTTCGATCTGTAATAAGGAGTGTACCTGAAAACACAGAAAATGAGAATCGACGAAAGTCGAAAACTGAAATTGTCAACACCACACTAGCGTGTGGTTGCCTGTGTGGTAGGCCTTATGGCAGTGCACGATCGTGTGATCGATGAACCAGGCCGTGCGTGTAACACCCTCTAACCCCAAACTATCGCCGGAACAGGGTTACAAGGTATTACTGGACTTATACATTAGTAAACGAATAAAATCGAGACATAAATTTGAGTTTCAATCTAAAACCTACTAATTTCCATCAAATAGTCCTTAATATGGGCCTACGGGGCCCAAAATAAGTTTAGGAAGTGATCTGGGGCTAAACCGGGAACTTTGGAAACTTTTATTTGAAAATAGGGTCACATGCCCGTATGGCCTGGGACATGCCCGTGTGGCCTGCCCGTGGGGCTCCTATGGCCGTGGGGCCAGGCCGTGGGCAGATCTGACTTTCTACACACAGCCGTGGGACTAGTCCGTGGGTAAGTCTGACTTTACCACACGGCCTGGGCACACGCCCATATGTCTTGGCCGTGTGAAAACATTATTTTTCATCATTTTTAAGCTACTTTCACTAACTAAACATACCCAATTCATGCCCAAATCATTGAATTATAAATCTTAATCAAATAACATCATCATGCTTTTCAAACTTAGCAAATATTCATTCATTCATACCACAAACTTCTTAAAGATTATGAACCATATTTACAATCAAAACATAAAGTATTTACAAGACTAAAACCAAACCTAGTACATGCCACATTTTCAAAAGAGAGATCCATCACCAAAATTTGAGCTGAAGTTGGGATTGATTCAGATGCTGAGCCTGACTTTAACTTGACCTAACCTGCGCAAGGAAAACAACCGTACACTGAGTATTGAAAATACTTAGTGGTATTATCATAATTCAAATTTATAACTACAATCAAATATTATAAACATGCATAGAAAATTACAAATCATACATATAATCTCATACTAATTTATCATATTTCTATGGTATCATTTCCAATATTTGAATCAATATCTCATCAATATGATTTCCAATAATTCATGAACCTTTGATTCATCTCTCAATCACATATAATTACTCAATTCACATTTCAAATATGAATGCTTCATGAATCTTTGGTTCATGCCTTCAATCTCATAGCACAATTTTCATTTCACATTTCATTTCATAATATCCCTTTCATTGTTCATCCAATGGTTCAAATAATCAAATTCAATTGATTTTCTCTTTTCTCTTAATTACCCCTATTAACACTCTGGACTTTAACGGATACTCGGGTTCCAACCCAAACACACCAATACGGCACGTTGTGCCTAAACGGTACATAGTACCTGATCAATATACGACACATAAAGTGGCTGCAACGACACACAAGGTGTCTGAATACGACACACGAGATGCCTGAAATACGACACATAAAGTGTCTGAGCGGCAAAGCCGATAAATCCCGTACTCTTCTAAACCCTATGGCATGCCAACTATATCCACTAAGCCCGAATAGTTAATAGGGTATCAGATTTCTTTCTCTATTTCAGTCAAGTTCACATCAATTGCACTTTAGCCACATTTTCTCACATATTTCACAATTCATGCACAACTTGTTTCAAATTCACATAATCACATATTTTCACTTCATTTCCATTTCCATTTCCAATTGATCACAATCATTCAAATTCAATTCCATCACATTAACAATTCAATCTCAATTTCAAATTCATATGCATACCAACATTACTCAATTCAATCATACAATTCAATTTCACATACATATATTTATTCATCAATAAATCTAATTCACATTCAATTCAATATCAAGATTTACCTCACATTCAAATTCCACATACATATATTAAAATTAAACATTTAAGAAGAAATAATTTGAATTATGATAATACAAACCGATATTTCTCGAGCTACTCCTCGATCACTTTTTCCTTCCCCTTCGTATTAGACGTCTCGGTTTCCTTGTTTGCTACGAAAATTAGCATAATTACAATTAATTAATAACACACATATTTTATATAAAATAATAACTTTTTATGCAACTTTTTTCTAAATCTCAAATTTGTCCTAACCATTTTTATCTTCTTCCTTTTAACAATTCACATCATTTCCTTATTCAATTTTCATCAAAACTTCAATATAACTACCAAATTTTCACCATTTTTCCATAATTTCAAATTTCTTTGAATTTAACCCCTACAACACAAAACTTATGACCTAGTTTAGAAATTAATCCCTTAACCATTTCTAATCAATAATTCTATCAATTAAGCCCTTAATTCAACCATTTATCCAACATAAACTTTACTCAAAAACTTAAAAATCTCTATAACTTCCACTTAATTTCAATAAAACTCAATTCTAAAGCTTCTAAAACATTTAAATTAAAGAATAAGGGCTTAATTGACTTACCAAAATAAAGTTCAAGCTTCAATTCTCTAATTTCTCCTTTTTTTTCCTTCTTTCTTTCTTTTCTTCCCCAATTTCGTTTCTATTCTCTGTTATGTTTCTTTCTTTTTTTCTCTTTTTTTTTTTTTGTTTTATTTCAATTTCATTTACTTATTTTAATTTATTAATAATAATAAAATATCTATTTTATAACTAATTATATACATACATTTGTATACATACATGTTATTACACATGTAATTCACCATTACCATACACTTGTCATTATCACAACTAATTAATAAAATATAATATTACATAATTATTAATAATAATTATAATAAATAAATAAATATCTTTTACTTAATAAATAAGTAAATGTATATATATTATACATTTGTACTAATAATTTAAGTACACATTTATTCATTTTCTATCTTACACATTTCACTAATTTGGTTTAATTACTAATTTAATCCATTAATATTTTCTATTCTATAATTAAACTTTTATACTCTATTCAATTTAGTCCTTTCTAATAACTACTTCTAATTAAACTAAATTTACTTATCAAAAATCTAATTCAACTCGTAACTAACTTCATAAATATTTTTAATAAATCTCGTTTTTCCTAAGACGGAGGCCCTAAACTCACTTTTCCGGTACCCGTGAAATTTTAGGTTGCTACATTTCGCATGTGACACGGGCACATGACACGACCGTGTGATGGTTGACAAGGCCGTGTGCGAGACACGGGCTCAACCAATTGGGCCATGTGGGCCACACGGGCTTGTAGGCCCACACGGGTGTGTGGAACTTTGGGCCAGGCCGTGTGATCCACACAGTCAAGTCCAATTTGGGCCGTGTGGGTTACATGGCTTGTGGGCCCACACAGGCAAGCCACATAGGAGTGTGAGTCAATTTTTCTGAAATCATCTGTAAGGTTGCACAGGTCTCCCAAGTCGACTGTGACCTACCGTAGGGTCGATAAGCATTACTTAGACCCCTAATTTCGTGGTCTGATTATGTGATGTATGAGTTAAGCATGTTACACTTAGCATGTATGTCTGAACTGATTATATAATATCTGATAAATTACATTATAGCATCTCATATTGTATGTTGCATTGCATCGGGGTTGGGTTATGTATATGGAGGAAGTATTCTGAAAGGCTCTTAAACCTGATATCTGGCAGCACAGCTGCAATTATCTGATTATGTGCCGCATTTCAGTACAGCGTGGTGTGTTGGGATGGGTGGGTCGATTATATCACAATATGGTGTGTTTGGTCGGACGGAGTTGATGTGCAGGGCTGGTGGGTGGGACGCTGTTAATCTGTTCTGTTCTGCATACTGTATTTGACATGGGCTAAAGCCCTAAGTTATATCTGATTCTGTATCTGATTGGGCTAAGGTCCATGCTGATTTCTGTATGGGCTCTAGCCCAGACTGATTATGACTGTGTTCTGATGTATGTCAGTATGCATGCTTATTATGGGATTACACACTGAGTTTGTAAAAAGTTACCTCTTCTTTGTTTAATCTGTATAGGAAATCCTCAGCAGTAGACGGATCAGTGTAGCGGAGGACTCGATAGTGGCCACGCGTAACGATTTTAGACTGTTTTCGCTGGTTCTATTGATTTGATTATTTATTTGGAAGATTTTGGTTGTAACTTGTGGACTTTGGACTTTTTGGCTTTAAATTTTATATTTTTAAACTGTTGATGATTTTATTACTATAAGCATGACCAAAACTTGGTTTTCATTAAAAACGAACGGTTTTTCCTAGAAACTCAGGATTTTAGAATTAATAACGAATTTTCTTAAAATAGAATGTTTTCTAAAGCTTCCGCGTAAAAGAGATATGTTTTAATCACAATAAACGGTCATGTATTTTAACCCGGGGTAAAATAAAGATTAAATAATTGGAACAGTTTTAGCTCGTCAAATACGATTTCAAAAGCTCTATCATGTGATATCGCCAGATTTGACGATAACATCCAGGCCAGTTTGGGGTGTTACACCACAGCCCAAAAACAACATCAAACCCTTACCTTAAAATGACAATAGCACCCTCACAAGCCTTAATTCATTGGTGGATCATCCACTCCGTGACCTTCACTTAAGGAACCCTACACGATTTACACCAAAAATCGAAGCACACAAACCAAACAAAAACCCAATTTAGCTAGAAATAACAATAGAAAATTCAAGCAAAGAAAGAATGAAATTGACGACACTTACATGAGTATCGAGTTGCAACAATTCATTTAAGCACGTATTATAGAAATTGATAACCTAAGAGACCAAAATCAAGAACCCAACGAAGTTTAAAAAAGAACACGAAAGAACAAAAGAAAGAGAGAATAGAAAAAAGAAAAACAAAGCAAGACAAAGCAAAATCAAATTGAAACAAGAACATGAAAGAAAGACGATGGTGTAACTAGGAAATGGAGGAACCAAAACAAACAACCAAAAAGAAACAAAAAAGTAGGGGAAAAATAATATTAAATTATAATAATATTTGTTTTTGAAACAAAAAGAGAACAACAATCTATAGCAACAACTAATCAAATATCAATTAGAGAGTTTAAATTAAATCTAAACTCATCCTTAATTTGGCAAAACATAAAATATTCTCATTTGCTCACAAAAACAATTCGAACCCAAGACATCAAAGACACACTCAAAGCACTAAATCAATGAAGCAAATTTTTATTTACGATAGAATTTAACAAATTAAAGAAAACAAAACTTTAGGGTATTACACATTGAACATTTTGTACTAAGAATAGAATTTGACAACATTTTGAATCATCCATCTTCTTCTTATCTATTTGTAAGTAATGACAATAAGTTAAATTTTTATAATTGCTATGAATTGCTACATTTACTTTAGGGAATGGAGCAAAATTGGTGGAACAAATAGCTCGTTATTTTGTTTAGCCATAATGAGATATGAGATCAATTCAAATTGAGCAAAATTGGTGGAACAAATAACTCGTTATTTTGTTTAGCCATAATGAGATATGAGATCAATTCAAAATACTTTTAAAGTCCCTTTAACAAAAGTTTTACATAATTAAAGTTTTACATAATCAATTAACTACCAGAAATAACTGGTTAGATCATGTATAAAAACAAACCTAAATTAAATATATCAATAAAAGTCTCATCTCAAATATAAAAATATGACATAATAAAAAACTAGCAATTTTTTGCCTTCATAACTATCATCATAAACATGCATGAAGTTTAATTTAAAATCCAACCATTCATACTCATAGAACTTTTTCATTTACAATTGCTCATGTCATTTCTCTAAATAATTAACACATAGAATAATATAAAACGTATATATGAATAACTATCTTTAACAATTCTTTGAACTAAATCAATTTTGAATAACCATAAAATTCATTAGTTTATTAATACAAATTTGCATACTAGATATGTTTTAATCCAATATATTATTTAATTATAAAATCTACTATAACAATAAAAACAAATCAATTAATATTCATTTTCATGAACAAATGAGATGCTTAAAACAATATCTAACCCATGTAATCAAAACTTAAAAAGAAGACCATCTCAAATATTTAAACCATATATCAAGTTGATTTAATATTTAAAGATGTACTTTTTTTTCTGTATTGAGTCTTGACGATTTTATCAAGAAGTAACCAAATTAAACTCAAGTAGTAGACTTTGAATCCAACCAAAATCTATTAATAGCAAACTTTGAGAGTGAATCTTATTTTTCAGGTATACAATAGGTACATAACCAATGATTTTTCATACATAAATTTTCTCTCTTGCAAGTTTTCATCGGTAATATTTTTCCATGTAATTTTAATTGAGAACTTATTCCGAATACTGTAAAATTATACTCGCAGTTTTAAAAAAACTTGCAACTTCAAGTGCATCCAACCATAACGAGCTTTAGATAGAATTACCATATTCTATTACTCATAAGTAGATCTCTCACAGTCAAATATTTTGCTTTCAATCCTTTAATGGGGATGATGATAAAAGAAGATCACAAAGATAGTCACAACCAATTCAATTTAATAACAAGAGTAATCAATAACTCAATCCTCCCTTTTGTTTTCATCCTTCCAAAATAGATACTAATAGCAATAGTGATTCATATGAAATATAATCTTTTCTTCATCCACATTTTCAATATGATATCTATTATAATGAATATCTTTTAAAACTAATGCATTAACCATCACAAATTTTGAGCTTTTTAGATATTGATATATTAGCTCTTCTGAAGCTTTCAACTAATTTTATACTATCAAATATTAGAATAATATTTGTTTGTTTCATTACCAAATAAGATCAATATTTTTTATCTGTAATGATAGAATTCATTACTGTAACACCTCAAACTCGGCCTAGACGTTATAGCTGAATCTGGTGGCGTCACATGTGGGTGTTTTTGGAAAATCATTTCGACTGTCAAAACTTGTTCGAATTATTATTTTTTTCTTGGCCAAAAATTATGTATTGGTTGTTTTGCTTGAAAACATTTCTTTATCACAGAAGCTTTGAAATCGTTTATTCCTACGAAAATCTTTAATTAAGTTTTAAATTGCATTTGCAGTGTCGCAGTTTATAAATCATTAAAGATAACAATTCAAAATCCCATAATAAAACCAAAAACCGTCCAAGTCCATTACATAAATATCCCCAAATATAAAAAATCGTAATGCAATAAATAGTCAGAAAATCGTGAAAATCAAAGCGTAACAAACAGTGGTCATCATCAATCACTCCGCTGCACCGATCCATCTACTGCTGGGGATTACCTGTCAGATAAATAAATAAAGGGGTGAGTTTTCGCAAACTCAGTGTGTACATCCCCATAGTAAAACATGCAAGTGAACAGATACCAGTCTGTCAGTCATAAATCGAGCCTAAGCCCTTAACAGATATAATGTAGGCCTTAGCCCACTTAGAACAGAATCAAATATATTCAGGCCTTAGCCCATACAGATATACATACAAATCAAATCAGTACAGTACATACCTACCAACCCTGCACACCATCTCCGTCCACCCTACACACCATGTGGGGATAAAATCGACCCACCTAGCCCTACACACTAAGTATGGGGATAAAATCAACACATCCAACCCTACACACCATGAGGTACCGTAAAACGGCACATTTTAGTAAATACAACATAGCTGCCAAATAATCAGTTAAAAGCCTTACAGTCTTCCTTCTCTCCAACAATAATCCCACCCCAATGCAATGCAGTATAAATAATGTCATGGCATGCTTTTATATAGTAAACAGATCATACAGATTCATATCAGATCAGAAGCAATATAGATGCTAAGTATAACATGCTATCATATCATAGAATAGGGATCTCAGTAACGCTTATCGACCCTACAACCAGGTCACAGTCGACTAGAGTGACCCGTGCAACCTTTCAAAATAGTTCAAATTAATGGGCTCACACGCCCATATGGCTACTACGTGTGGGCCCACACACCCGTGTCCGTCATGCCCGTGTGGCACGCCCACGGCCTGGCTCGTCGATCACACGTTCGTGTATCGCCACACGGCCTCCACACGAGTAACCCACACGCTTGTGTGGCATTGACAGAGTCGTTTTCAACTTTCGTTGAAATGCGATTTTAGTGCGATTGGAGTACACACCTAGTTCGTTTTCAAGCCTAAACTGCTCCCAACACGATCAGACCCTAAGGATTGAACAATCAAGCTCTAATATTAGCTTTAAACCTCAATTTAAACAAAACCACAAAACTGATAAAACCTCAATTTCATTCAATCCATGCTAACCTCGAACCCTAAACGCATGAAACTGAAATTTCACCAAAGTGGAATCCTACTCCAACCGATTCCTTGTTGTCAACACACAAAAAGTTTACAATCAACCACTTGAAAAATGAAATTACAGTTGCACTTAAATCACTTACCAAATGCACTAAAGTAAGTAACGAAGAAAACCCCAAATAGAAGCAACAAATTGGCTTAAGAACGAATTAAAACGGAAAAGAAATCCCCAAGGGAAAAATTGGCAGCAAGGTTTCTCTTTAGGGAATGAGGAAAGCCAAAAATTTTGAGAAAGAAGAATAAAAGGAAAACGTGAGAGAATTTTTCCCAAACTAAAAATCTGATAGTAACCACTCTTGAATCACTCCACTATCCCCCTATTTAGCATTTTACTAAAACTCAAATTCCTACACAATGCTAGCAGCAAAAATTAATGCCCACGCACAGACTCGTACCCAAGACCTCCCTTTCTGCAACACTCCACTTAACCACCAGACCAGCAAGCCCATTATGATATATTTTTACAAACAAATCGTTTTAAGCCTAATAAGTAAAGATGAGGCTTTACTTAATAAAAACCCAAAATTTTACCCAAGTTAAGGCTTGAACCTGAGACCTCCCAAACACACCCAAAGCACATATTCATTATAGCAGACAATTATTGGTATCCAATTAATGCAGAAAAAATTTAGAAAATTTTCATACAACAATTTCACCAAAAGCCGGAATTACAAAAATTTGGGGCGTTACAATTACAACATTCTCATATCTTTCCTCAAAAAATATTAACAGAAACAAAATATTTGGGCATATGTCACATATATGACCAATAATCTTTTATATCACATTGATGACATAAGTTATCTTTATCCTTTGAAGAGTTATCTTGAGAACTCTCATTGTTCTCTTATTTATTACTATGTTTCCACTTTTAGTGGCCCATGATTATAACTTTTATTTTCTTTATGTTTGCATTCACTTCGGGGAATGCAACAAATCTAGTAAGACAAACTTCTAAACGCCTCCATTGATTTTTTATTTTATAATTACCATCGTAAACATATGTGGATTTTAAATTAGAATCTATCTATTCGTGTTTGTCATGGTTGGTCTCTAATTATAATAAATATGATATACTAAATAAATCATTGCAAAATATACCTAAAGATCTTTAACATCATCGTCATCACCCCCGTAAGGATTATATAAATTTCTTCGGATAATGATTACTCATAGTGTGCAGGTCTCAATTAAAGATTGAAATTGCAATAGCTCTAAACGGCAATCGACAACAACTTGAACAGCAGATTTGGAGTGACAGTTAGAAGGGCCTAAATTTGCCCGGTCCGTATTATAACCCAAAAAACCAAAAAATAATAATAAAATATAAAAGTCCAAATGTCTATAGTCCAAAATACAACCCAAATCCATAATATAAACCCAATCGGACCCAAATTAACCCTTACCCAGTTACAAAACCCGTTTGACCCAAAGACTAAAAAACTTAGCCCTAAATCCCCTATGGCCCAAACACTAAAGGCCCAAGAATGAGCCCACATACTAAACCTACTCAGAAACCCTAGGGTTTCTGAGGTTCCTATGCGCCGTACGTTGCCCACGTGCCTTGTCGGCACTCCCAGCGCGCGAGGTGCCACCACACCTGCTTTCCCAGCACCCGAGGTTCGGCTACATCAGCCCCTTAGCACCAAAGCGGAAAAACACTCCCGTTGACCTTCCTCAGCCCTGCAAAACAGCCCAAAACGGGGAAGAACACAGCAAACACGCAAAAGCAAACGACAGAGGCAAAAAAATAATAACAGCGAATATAGAAACAAATTTATTTTTCCTTTTCCAGTCAAATCGGCTATATAAAGAGCCGAAGAATGATTGTAAAAACTCTCTTATGATTTTTTTAAATACAAAAAAACAAAAACAGAGGTATATTTCACTAATTTTCTGTCTATTTTGCTTCTAATCTATTGCATGCATATAGAAACTAAATAAAAACGAAAACTTTTACCTTGGGTCACGATCGGAGCTTGAATCTGAATCATTTGTGCTCGAATCTGGTTTTAGGTGAGGGTTTTCACCCGTTTTGGGTTTATATTCGGGTTTGGAGGATTTAAAGGAACCGAAAGACCCTTTTCGCAAACTCCGACCACCGTATACGGTGGCGGAGGCGGCGGAGGTCTAAGCCCGATGACTGGAGCATAGTCGACCTTAGGCTGATGCTCGGAGGGCCGATATCCTTTCCTTTTGAGAGGATTTTAGTTTTTTTGAAGAAAGGGGCATAAAAATCGAAATTTTTGAGCCTTTTTAGTATTTAAAGCCCTGGTATACGACGTCGTTTTAGAGTGGGTTATTAAAAACCCAAAACGGCGCCATTTATCAGCTTACCCGATTCGACCCGACCCGAAACCTTCAGAATCCGTGTGTTTTCGCGGTGAGGGGTTATTTGTGTACTGGGTCCTCTCGCTTTTGTGGTATTTCACAATAATGTCCTGCGATCATTTGCAATTCGGCCCTGTATTTTATTGTTGTTTTAATTTAGCCCTCAGGCTGTTGAATGGCCAGTATCGAAACGGCGTCGTGTTGAGGGTCAGGGATAATTTCCCAACGAGTCCCCGCAAGTTTACGCATGTATTAACCTGGTCCTTAATAGCCTGATGCTTATTTATATCTTTAAACTTTGAATTTTAAATTAATTTCATTCTAGTCCCCCGTTCAACGTAGCGTTTTAATACTTGGGACATTTCCGTTTTTAGCCCTCGGTAGATTGTGCGCACGCATTTTAATCTTTATTACTGTTTAATAATTTTGTGTATTTATAAAATGGACCTTTTAACTTTATTTTCTTTTCAGTTAAGTTTTTATATTTTATTTATAATTTGTGTAACCCTTTTTGTGTAAAATTTATTATTTACTTTTAAAGATTGTTCCAATAAATCATTCTTGAATTGTTTTATAGATTATACATAATTTCAATACACTATTTTTATATTTCCGTTAGTATATATATATATATATATATATATATGTATGTTTACTGTTTTCCTATACAATTTTTTTATTTTAAAATTTACTCTCATATTTCTTTCTGATTTAAAGATTTGTATAAGATTTAATTTGAATATTCTTATATATATACTCATAGTCCATATTAAATTTAGTTTATCTACGTATGTATTATCGGATTTGTATTATTTTACTATATATTTTTCTTCTTTCAATTTATTACGTATGTACATGTTTTTTTAATATGTATAAGATTTATTTCCTTTAAAGGCCTTATTTCATCATATATTTTTGTCTATATATTACTTGTCTTAAATTTTTATTTGAATTCTTCTGATTTCAAACTTCATTTCATATCATTCGTTCTTATTTGTTTTGGGAGTTGTTACGTTCCATTTACGTTAATTCGTTTTATATGACTTTTAAAATTGTTTTTTGCCTCTAAATATTAATATTTACATAGGATAACATGTTATGAATTTGTCGTTATTATGCATTATTTTATATATATCAGTTATCATGGTTCATTGGTGTAATATCTTATTTATGAATTATTACTTAGCTTTGTATACTATCATTCCATTGTGTTTTATTCGTTCAAGAGAATCCTTTTTAATTTTATTTAAGTTTTAAAGTCGTTCTATTCAAAGCTTTTTTTGAAATGTGAAAATGCTTAGTGTTTGGAAAATCGAAAAATTATGCCCTAATGTGCTGGGTTGCGGTTTTTCGTTTGGCTAAATAACAAAATAACCTTTTAAATTACATGTTTTGAAAAATCAAAGATGAACTCGGTATTAAATGTTCAAGATTGCATCTCCTAACGTGTTGGAGGTGTTATTTCGTTCCTTTAAAACGAGGGAATCTTAAAGCTTGACTCTAACCAAGTGTACTAAATCATTTTTAAATTTGCCAATAAAAGAATTTTTGAAATAAGACAATATTTAGTGTTTGGAAAATTGTATAATTGCGCCCTAACGTGCTAGGTTGCAATTTTTCGTTCGACCAAATAACTAAATACTCTTTTAATTGCATGTTTTAGGAATTACAAGATGATCTCGGTTTTGAGAGTTTTAAAGTGTTATGTCCTAACGTGCTGGATGTGGCATTTTATTCATTCAAAACGAGTAAATCTTAAAATTCAATCCGAAGCGTTTAAATCACATTTTTTTCTTTCTTTCTTTTGAAATTCCAATATTAGGACAATTATTAATCAATTAGGTACCAATTTTGGGCGTATCGAGGGTACTAATCCTTCTTCGTGCGTAATCGACTTCCGAACCCCTTTTTTTAAAATTCGTAGACCAAAAATCATCGTTTTAGTAAATTTAAACTTTATTAAAATGATTGAATCACGAGGTGATCCGAAAACACCTCGAAACAAAAATCAGTGGCAACTTCCGTTTTAATTTTCATTTTCAAACCAAAGTCGATTCCCTTTTTTCAAAAAATGGTTTCGACAGCTTGGCGACTCCACTGGGGACTGGTTGAGAGTCAGGCCATAAATTGATTAATTTTTGTCCTTTTAATTGAAATTTTGAAAAGGGATTTTAAAAAATCATGTTTCTATGGTTGCAGTTGTGTGTTATAGTTTTGTAGAATAACTTTGCATTACATTGCATGGCCGTTGTGGCCGTACCCGTAAGTGGGAGTGAGAAGCTATGCCTTCGTGAGGTTTTCACCTCCGCATGGGCTAGTGGACCACTTCCGGAACACATCCGAACCTATGTGCTTCGTGAGATTTTCATCTCTGCATGGCCATAGGGAAATGTGTTCCCCTGAACCGAACTCAATCTATATGAGCCTATAATAGGTGAGGATTGAGGAATCTGCAGGTTCAGGTACCCCTTCTCTTTAGAACTAAACAGTATGTAGGGAACCATAAGAGCCTACCTTAGGTAGAGCCATGCCGGATTTTAGTGATCACCTAGTTAGGTGTTCTGATATTTTTGTTTATTTCGTTTTAAATATTATTATGTGATGCTAACTTGTTGTATTTGTTTTCTTCTTGATTGCATGTCATATCATTAAAAGGTGTCGATTCCCATTTGATTACTAAGAGAGCTGGTTATGGAAAGTAAATTTCTTAATAGGGTGGTGAACAATTCGACTGTCTGTACCTGGTCAGAGAACTTGCAATTGGAAAAGGGTGATAGTTTAGTTGAAGGACATATATCGGAGCTATGGGACTTTACTCGAATTAGTGTGACACAGAATGAACTTCAAGCATTGACGGATATATGGGCTCGTTGGGGAAATGAGATGAAGCAATTGTTTTATGATAGCTATGGCGACATACATTATTTGCTTGATGTCAAGGTGGACAAGCATTTGTTTAGGGCTATGGCACAATTTTGGAATCCCGCTTATAGTTGTTTTACTTTCGGTAAAGTAGACCTAGTGCCAACTATGGAGGAATATACGGCTCTGCTTCGTTGTCTGAAGATTCAGGTTGATAAAGTTTATTCTAGATCTGCAAATGTCCCAACCTTTGTGAAGAAGCTGATGAAAGTTACTGAAATGAGCGAGCAGTGGGTGACTGCTCAAAACAGCAAAAGGGTGATGAGAAATGCATTCTTTGGGCAAATTTAAGATATTTGGTTTTAGCACATCCCGATGAGAAGAAGAGATTAGATGTCTTTGCCTTGGGTATCTATGGGCTAGTTATTTTCCCTAAGGCTTTAAGGCACATAGATGAAGCTGTTATGGATTTATTTGACCGATTGGATAAACAAGTCACGTGTGTTCCTGCGATTCTAGCCGAGACATTTAGGTCTTTAAGTACATGTCGTCGGGCTGGTTAAGGAAGGTTTCTCGGCTGCGCGCAGTTGTTGATGGTATGGTTTCATGGCCACTTTTGAAAAGTGGATAAGGTGTCTTATCAATTCTGCTTCAGGGATTATTCACAGATTAAGTAGGAATCAATCATGACAAGGAGGGAAGATATATCGGAAGAGAAATGGATGACGATACTTCAGAATCTTCAGGAAGATGATACCGAATGGAGAGCTCCGTGGATTGTGCCAGGCGAGATCCTTTATAGATGTGGGAGCTTTAATTGGGTCCATTTGTTAGGAATTTGGGGAGCTATTGGTTATGCCCCTTTGCTCGTGTTAACGCAATATTGGTCGAGGCAATTTATACCAGCTACGAATGGGTTGCTCGCATGGGTAAAGAGAGTGGCTGAAGGAGTAATGACGACTCCTGAATATAATGAATGGTTAAGTAGGAGGGTCAATGATAATATTCCAGGGCCAAGTTCGGAGGAAGTTCGATCAGTGGAGGAATATTTGCAAGTAGCTCCATCAGAATTTGAAATTATAAAGCAAGACTTCGAGAGACGTAATTCATAGTTGGGGAAGAAAATAGAGCAATTGGAAGAAGAGAAAATGAACTTGAGATTGGATGTGGATATTCAGAAGTTAGAAGCTAAAAAGTTACGGAAAGGAAAGAATAGAGTTGAAGAAGATTTGAAGGATTTAAAGTCAGAGTATAAAAAGTTGTGTGTTTCAGCGAAAAATGTTGGGCTAAGGAAAACTTCAGATCAGTGGAGGCAAGAGGTTTAAGAAGAACGGACTAACGTTGAGCATTGGGAGAAGAGATTCAGGGAGGTTCAAGCACGAAATGAAGCTTTAGAAGGGAACATGTTGGAAAGTCAAAAAGAAAGAGATGAATTAAAAGCTAGGGTGGTCGAGCTAGAAAAGTCTCTTCGCCTGCATCGAAACCGTAATTCTGTAATGGAATTGAAAGCAAGTCTATGCAAAATTGAAGAAATGAAAGAGAAGATTGAAGAATTGGAGGTGGCATTGCCAAATTATCAAAGCCATATTGAGTTCCTGGAAGGGAATGAAGAACGTTGGAAAGAGGAGCTTCACCATTCTCAGAGTCAGGTCAGAGATAGAGATTATGTCATGGGGAAGCTATAGCACAGATTCGAGAAGTGGCTGAGCACTTACAGCTGCTAGCAATACAGGCTGACATACTCAGTGTAAAGTATGAACTGGAATCGGATCGCGGACGGGAATTAGCATCCTTGCTTAGGAAAGTCAAAGTGCTAGGCATTAAGGCAAAGTCGTATTTGTAATCTATTTTATGTAAAGAATTTTGTTTTCTAATAAAGTTTTCTATAAGAAATTGAGTAAGAATCGATGCCTTTTTGCATTCATGCATTACATTATATGTATTAAAGTTCATAAAGAAGACTCTAATAAGTGAAAATTATTTCAGAGAGAGAGGAAGTTAATCTGGAAACTACCAAAAATCAACCAACCAAACACCATTGTGGTACCCATAATCAGTCAAGAAATATGGATCAAAGGATAGAAAGGTTGGAGTAACTCCAGAAGGAGATGCAAGATCAAATGCAAGAGCAGCTGGTCAAGATCCAGCAGGATATGATGGACCGAATGTTGGAATCACAGAGGAACATGATGAATCAGCTGACTCAGTTATTGGCTGGGGGATTAGATAAAGGAAAAGGTCCTGTGGTAAATACTGAAGAAAATGATGATCCGCTTTATCCTCCAGGATTGACCCTAACTAATGCACAGGCACAGTATGAAGCATACCCGCGTGGACCCTCTGTTACTATTAGGCCGCAACAACTTCAAGCGGGTACATCAATACCGGGGAATCATCAAACTGGCTCAGTTTCAGGAGATAACCCCATTAATGTCCCTAATTTAGATGAGATAGTTGAAGGAGAGAGGTCAAAGATGGAATTACCAAAATAGTTGGAGGACATGTGTAAATGGCTAGAGGAGAAATTCAAGGCGATGGAAAGCATTGATGGCTACCATGGGATTGATGCCAAAGATCTAAGTTTGGTCCCAGATCTGGTACTTTCACATAAGTTCAAGACCCTAGAGTTCGAGAAGTATAATGGGAGTAGCTGCCCTGAAGCTCACATCACGATGTTCTGCCGGAGAATGACGGGATACGTCAACAATGACCAGTTATTAATCCATTGTTTTCAAGTAAACTTAATCAGGTCTGCAACTAAATGGTACAATCAGCTGAGCCGTACCCAAATTGGTTCATGGAAGGATTTAGTCCAAGCTTTCATGAAGCAATATGGTCATGTGACGGACATAGCACCTGACAGGATTACATTGCAAAATATGGAAAAGAAGCCGGGTGAAAGCTTCAGGAAATATGCTCAACGATGGAGGAAGATAGCGACTTAAGTCCAGCCACCCCTCTTAGAGAAGGAAACGACTATGTTTTTTATCAATACCTTGAAAGCCCCATTCATCAACCACCTGTTGGGAAGCGCAACTAAGAGCTTTTCAGACATGGTAATGTGCAGGGAAATGATAGAAAATGCCATAAGAAGTAGAAAGATTGAAGCAGGAGAGAGTACTAAGAGATCAGTCCCGAGAAAGAAAGAGAACGAGGTGAACAACATAAATGTGAATAACAAGGGTTATCCAAAACCCATCACTGTAAGCCAACCAAGGAAGGTGACCACGGGTCATCAAAGTTCATCGAGGCAAGAACCTAACACGAGGCAGAATTCTAAAAAACTTCAGTTTACACCTATCCCCATGACGTACAAGGAGCTATATCAGAGTTTATTCAACGCGCATGTTATATCCCCTTTTTACATAAAGCCATTGTAACCCCAGTACCCCAAATGGTATGACGCCAGCGCCCAATGCGAATATCATGCAGAAATTATGGGGCATTCGATAGAGAACTGCACGGGTTTCAAAAAGGCGATTGAAAGGCTCATTGGAATGGGCGTCATAAAATTCGATGATATACCTAACACAAAAGATCCGTTACCCAATCATTCTGATAAAGGGGTAAACGCGATAGTCGAGAATGGGGGCAAAAGAATTAAAGCTATCATAGGGGAAGTAAAAACCCCACTGAGACTGGTTTAGAAACAAATGGCGAATAGAGGTCTAATCATACAAAACTCAGAAGGAAAGTCTAAAGGAGCAAAAAATACTGCGAGTTTTACGCCGTTGAAGGTCATGATATCCAAGAATGCACTAAATTCAGGATCATAGTGCAAAATATGATGGACAAAAAAGAGATGGAATTCTATGAGAAGATCGAAGGATCAAAAGAAGGCGAGGTTTATGCCTCGGAAGAAGGATCAATGGAAAGGGTCCAAAGGGTTAACCATCCGTTGGTGACCATTTCGTGACCAAGGAATAATGAAGCAGAAGTACAAAGGGCACCGAGGGTCATAATCCAGAAACTGATATCCTTCCCTTACAAGGATAGCAAAAGGGTTCCTTGGAATTATGACTGCAACGTGACAATCCCGGGGAGGAAAGCCTAGCTAGTGCTTTAGAGGTGAACCAAAAGGTAGGTTTTTATACACGCAGTGGGAGACGTTATGATCCCGCGGGTACAGAAACTGAGATTGTCAAAGGAAAAAGCCCAACAATCGAGCGAAGGAAAGAGAAGACAATTAGACCTGAATCACCAGTCAATGAGTCGGTGACTGAAAAAGAGGCTAAAGAATTTTTAAAGTTCTTAAAACACAGCAAATACAGCGTCGTAGAACAGCTACATAAGCAGCCAGCTCCTATCTCAGTGCTAGCCTTACTTCTGAGCTCGGAGACACATCAGAACGCGTTAATGAAGGTGCTAAACGAAACCTACGTCGTGAATGATATCTCTGTAACAAGCTAGACCGTCTCGTCAATAACATAAGTTCCGATAATTTCATATTCTTCAATGACGATGAGATACTGCCGGGGGGAATGGGGTCAACAAATGCGTTACACATCACCACTCGCTGTAAAGGATATACACTACCGGGAGTATCGATTGACAACGAGTCTGCACTAAATGTCCTACTACTATCCACACTGAGTAGGTTACCAGTGGATAGTTCCCATATGGAAACATGCCACAATATAGTAAGAGCATTTGACGGCACTGAGAGAAAAGTAATGGGAATGATTGAAATACTCCTTTTGATCGGTCCGAGTACGTACGAGGTAGATTTCTTGGTGATAGACATCAAGTCTTCTTACAATTGCTTATTAGGGAGGCCCTAGATTCACTCAGCCAGGGCAGTACCGTCATCGCTACATCAAAAGCTTAAATTCGTAACGGAAGGCCGATTGGTGACTATAAATGCAGAAAAAAAAATTATTGTATCCATTACCAGCGACGCACCTTATGTGGGGACAGACGAGGAAGCAATAGAGTGCTCATTTCGATCATTAGAATTTGTGAACGCAACCTTCATCATCGAAAGGAACAAGGTCCCGGTGCCCAAGATATCCAAAACTACAAAAATAGGCCCACGATTAACGGTAGGAAAATGAGCGTTGCCGGGAAAAAGACTTAGAAAATACCTCCAAGGGAAAGTCAAGATACCCTATCTGGTGGAAAAATGAGATCGTTTTGGCTTGGGGTATAGGCCAGATGCGAGACAAAAGAAAAAAGATCTAGAGAAGAAGCAGGAGAGGAGAAGAGCACGATTGAACGTGGGAGAAGTCAAATGGAAACCGATGACTTTTCCCCATATATCCAAAATATTCATGTCGGGAGGAACTATTTACCCTGAACAGAAGACGACAAGAAGAGAAGCAGCAAAATAAATGAGCATTAACGCCATAGAAGAGAGGGAAGGAAATTTATCGGCTATTCGCTCGTATGTACCGGTGAGCATTTTGAGCAATTGGACTGCAGAAGAGATCCCTGTATTCTTTAAGACTAACTCAGAGTAATGCTCAAAACACATTTATTGCTCTAGGCCTAAAAGTGATAAGAATCCTTTTGTGAAATAGGCCCATGTTCAACAGTTTTTAAATTCAATGGAAATGCATCCTTTTGGCACACCTTGAGCCAATATTCTTTTATTCTTTCATTTAAAATCATACTGCATAAACTTTTATTCTTGGATTCTTTTGTTCTTTAGATTTATTTTTGCCCCATCACAGGTCCTCAGATATTGGTAATATGAGCGTCACTACTGACGACTTAAAGTCTCCTTTTGAACAAGATATGTGTTTGGAAGAATCCCAAAGTTTTGAAGATGACCAAAAATATAGCTTATCTCCGGATTTGTTAAGGATGGTTGAACAGAATAAGAAACAAATCCTACCGTACAAAGAATCAGTGGAAGTGGTAAACTTAGGAGAGGATAAAAAGATAAAAATCAGAGTTTGCATCACCACGAAAACAAGGCAAGACCTCATTAAATTACTCCATGAATTCAAAGATGTTTTTGCATGGTCGTATCAGGATATGCCTAGGCTAAACACTGATATCGTGGTGCATCGGCTACCCATAAAAGAAGACTGTAAACCAGTTCAATAGAAACTCCGAAGAATGAGGCCGGACGTCTTGTTGAAAATAAAAGAAGAGGTCAAGAAACAGTTCGATGCTGGTTTCCTACAAGTAGTTAAGTACTCAGAATGGGTAGCTAATATCGTCCCAGTTCTCAAAAAAGATGGAAATGTGCGAACGTGTGTAGATTACAGGGATCTAAATAGAGCTAGCCTGAAAGATAATTTCCCGTTACCCCACATTGATACTTTAGTAGACAATACGGCAGGCTACTCACTGTTCTCATTCACGGATGGCTTTTCGGGGTATAACCAGATAAAGATGCATCCTGAAGACATGGAGAAAACCACATTTATAACCTGGTGGGAAACTTTCTATTATAAACTGATGCCATTTGGGCTAAGGAATAATGGTGCAACATATCAAAGGGCCATGGTAACTCTGTTCCATGACATGATGCATAAAGAAATCGAGGTCTATGTCGATGACATGATTGCGAAATCCCGAATAAAAAAAGAGCACATACAAGTCCTGTGAAAGTTATTCTTGAGATTGAGAAAGTTTCAACTAAAGCTCAATCCAGCAAAATGCACCTTCGGGGCTAGATCAAGAAAACTGCTAGGATTCATAGTTAGTGAAAAAGGGATAGAGATTGACTCGGATAAAGTCAAGGCAATACAGGAATTATCTCCACCACGCACCTAAAAGGAGGTTCGAAGGTTGTTAGGAAGATTAAACTACATCACTCGGTTTATCTCGCAATTAACTAAAAAATGTGACCCTATATTCCGACTCCTCAAGAAACACAATCCAGGTGTATGGGATGAGGAGTGTCAGAAAACTTTTGACAAGATCAAACATTATTTGTCTAGTCCTTCAGTGCATGTACCACCAGGTCAAGACAAGCTGTTAATACTATACCTGACAGTACTTGGGAATTCTATGGGATGCGTGCTCGGCCAACATGATGAGTCAGGGAGGAAAGAAAAGGCAATATATTACCTTAGTAAGAAATTTACTAAGTGTGAGACAAAATATTCGCCAATCGAAAAATTGTGATGCGCCTTAATTTGGACAACTCGAAGATTGAGACAGTACATGTTGTACCATACAACTTGGTTAATCTCTAAGCTGGACCCTCTAAAGTACATAATGGAGTTGACCACACTGAATGGAAGGATGGTTCGATGGCAAATCATGCTTTATGAATTTGACATAGTCTACGTGAGTCAGAAAGGTGTGAAAGGGAGTGCAATAGCAGATTTTCTAGCCAGTAGAACTCTAGAAGACTACGAGCCTCTGAACTTTGATTTTCAGAACGAAGATTTAATGTATGTGGCAGCTACTGAAGAAGATACCCAAGAGAGTCCTCTTTGGAGATTAAACTTTGATAGAGCTACGAACGCTATGGGAAATAGAATTGGAGCGGTCCTGATATCCCCAAATGGAGATCATTTTCCCTTTACCAGTAAATTGAAGTTCGATTGCACAAACAATATGGCAAAGTACGAAGCATGTATCATGAGGATCCGTGCAGCCATAGAACATAAAATCAAAGTGCTAGAGGTGTATGGGGATTTCGCATTAGTAATCTATCAGCTTAGAGGCGAATGGGAAACAAGAGACTCCAAATTGGTTGAATATAGAAAGTTAGTTCTCGAATTAATCAATGAGTTTGACAATATCACCTTCTGCTATCTCCCACGTGACGAAAATCAAATAGCTGATGCCTTAGCTACTCTAGCATCCATGGTCAAAGTGAATAAACTAGAAGATGTAAAGTCGATCCAAATGAGCATTTATGAAACTTCGACTCATTACTACAACATCGAAGAAGAAGAAGAAAAGGATGATCACCATTGGTATCATAACATACTGCGATATATGACAAATCGTGAATACCCAGACCAAGCGACCGAGAATGATAAAAGAACATTAAGAAGATTGGCCAATGATTATGTTCTGGATGGAGAGATCCTATATAAAAGAAGAAAGGATCAAGTGTTGCTAAGATGTGTAGACGCTATCGAAGCAAAGAAAATCCTAGAAGAAGTCTATGAAGGTGTCTGCGGGACACATGCTAATGGGTTCATGATGGCCAGGCAAATCATGAGATTTGGGTATTACTGGTCCACGATGAAAGGAGACTGCATCAGTTACGCCAAGAAGTGTCATAAGTGCCAAATTTATGGAGACAAGATCCATGTGCCTCATTCACCTCTTCATGTTATGACTTCCCGATGGCCTTTCTCAATGTGGGGCATGGACGTCATTGGACCAATTTCACCGAAGGCTTCTAATGGCCATCGATTCATTTTTGTGGTCATCGATTACTTTACCAAATGGATAGAGGTTGCTTCGTATGCCAATGTCACAAAGTCGGCAGTTAGCAAGTTTTTGAAGAAGGAGATCATATGTCGCTATGGAATGCCGGAAAGGATCATATCAGATAATGCATTGCACTTGAACAACAGCATAATAGCAGAGGTTTGCAGTTAGTTTAGAATCAAGCACCATAACTCATCGCCATATCGCCCAAAAATGAATGGTGCGGTAGAAGCGGCTAATAAAAACATCAAGAGGATAGTGGGAAAGATGATTGAGATTTACAAAGATTGGCATGAGAAGTTAACATTTGCCCTTTTCGCTTATCGAACATCGGTCAGAACCTCTACCGGGGCAACACCTTTCTCATTGGTCTACGGAATGGAGGCAGTTTTACCCATTGAAGTTAAGATTCCTTCCCTTCGAGTTTTGTCAGAGCTGAAATTGGACGAAGCAGAATAAGTTCAAGCTCGATATGGCCAATTAAATTTGGTTGAAGAAAAGAGGTTAAGAGCTATCCGTCATGGTCAAATGTACCAAAAGTGAATGATGCGGGCTTATAACAAGAAGGTGCGCTCTAGAGAATTCAGTGAAGGAGACCTGGTATTGAAAAAGATCTTTCCCATACAAAAAGATTTTAGAGGGAAATGAATGCCAAACTGGGAAGGACCTTATGTGGTGAAAAAAGCCTTTTCCGGAGAAGCATTAATTCTGACCGAGATAAATGGTAAAGACTTGCCTAACCCTATAAATTCAGATTCGGTCAAGAAATACTTCACCTAAAAGGGGAGGAGGCCAATGCGAAAACCCGCAAGGGTGCTTTGAGACCTCATTAAAAAAAAAAGAGAGGCTAGGGTGAAAACCCGCAAAGGGCACCTTGAGACCAAAGGGGTTCTGAATTGAAAATTCGTAAAGGGCAATTCAAATTTTGAAAAATAGGGCATAGTCTTGCCATGCCTGAATCGACAAGAAGGAGGAATACTGTCTTAGGGCATCAACGAAGTCTTCTAGATCTTCTGAACACATATCAAGATTAAAAGGGTTCTCGAGAAGTTGTTATAGAAAAGCTCAGGCTGTGATATCTAAGGCACCTAATCTTGGCCCTATTCATTGTACCATCTTTGGATTCTTTTTCTTCTAAAAAATATGTCCCTAGTTACCTTCCTTTGTATTTTTGATAATTTATTCAATTCTGATTATCTTCGAGATAAGTTTATTTGTTACCCATTATTCATAAGCATGTTACATGGAAATAATGATTGATGAACTAATAATACTCTCACAAAAGAAGTTTTGCATATTACTCTGGAAACTTCTAGATGATACAAGAAACTGAAACAGGACAATTGCTTAAGAATACCCAGGTGCAAGGGTTGGAGGTACTCGAGAAAATTAAGATTACCTCTTCTGTTCAAATGGTGGGATAAATTAAGCAATTTCAATCCAAGAAAAGACCATTTCATAAATATTGGGTCGTAACATTCGGGGAATAGTACAACGGACCAAATTGGTGGAAAAGATTCAAAGCATACGAGCAGAGTATGATTTATATTTCGAGAAGAACGAAGAGAAAATCTTGATAAACGAATGAGTGATGACATCCGAAATAGGAATCATTCTCATAACAGTTTTACATCATAATATGTTTAATTAGGAGCATTTGACTCATTTCGATCATGGCATCCTAATCAATAGGCATAATCATATACCCATTCTACAGGTTATGCCCTTTAGGGGACAATGTAGAAAGTAGATTTGGCAATCCCTGTATTGCCAGGGAGCAGATCGAAGAAAGCAGATTTGGCAATCTCTGTATTGGCAGTGAGCAAATCGAAAAAAGTAGATTTGGCAAACCCTGTATTGGCAGGGAGCAAATCGAAGATAGGAAATTTGGCATTTCCTATATTGGTAGGGAGCAGATCCAAGACAGCAGATTTGGCAATTCCTGTATTGGCGGGGAGCAGATCGTAGACAACGAATTTGGCAATTCCTGTATTGGCAGGAAGCAGATCGAAGAAAGCAAATTTGGCAATCCCTGTATTGGCAAGGAGCAACTCGAAGAAAGTAGATTTGGCAAACCCTATATTGGCAGGGAGCAAATCGAAGATAGCAGATTTGGCAATTCATGTATTGGCAGGGAGCAGATCCAATACAGCAGATTTGACAATTCCTGTATTGGCGGGGAGCAAATCGTAAACAACAGATTTGGTAATTTCTGTATTGGCAGGAGCAGAGAACAGTAGATTTGGCAATTCCTGTATTGGCAGGGAGCAGATCAAAGATATTAGCATGATGTCCCTAAAGTTGTAGTGGAGTGGACTACTAATCCTATCTCTCTGAAGTTGCAGTGAAGCGGATTAAAACGACAAATCCTATACCTTTGAAGTTATATTTTAGCGGCAGTAGAATGAGTCAAAATAAACAAGATACAGTGGACTGGAATGAGGCCACTTGAATAAGAGGAACACCAAGAAGTTGAGATCCCACAAGACCTGGCAAATTTGGCCCTTTTGAAGTCTTTGCTCCATTCTCGTTACTCGACAATGAGCAAAGAGGGGCAGCTGTAAGGGCCTAAATTTGCCCGGCCCGTATTATAACCCAAAAAACCAAAAAATAGTAATAAAATATAAAAGTCCAAATGTCCATAGTCCAAAATACAACCCAAATCCATAATATAAACCTAATCGGACCCAAATTAACCCCTACCCGGTTACAAAACCCGTTTGACCCAAAGACTAAAAAACTTAGCCCTAAATCTCCTATGGCCCAAACACTAAAGGCCCAAGAATGAGCCCACATACTAAACCTACTCAGAAACCCTAGGGTTTCTGAGGCTCCTGTGCGCCGTACGTTGCCCACGTGCCTTGTCGGCACCCCCAGCGCCCGAGGTGCCACCACGCCTGCTTTTCCAGCACCCGAGGTTCGGTTACATCAGCCCCTTAGCACCAAAATGGAAAAACACTCCCGTTGACCTTCCTCAGCCCTGCAAAACAACCCAAAACGGGTAAGAACACAGCAAACACGCAAAAGCAAATGACAGAGGCAAAAAATAATAACAGCGAATATAGAAACAAATTTATTTTTCGTTTTCTAGTTAAATCGGCTATATAAAGAGCCGAAGAATGATTGTAAAAACTCTCTTACGATTTTTTTTTGAAATACAAAAAAATAAAAACAGAGGTATATTTCACTGATTTTCTGTCTATTTTGCTTCTAATCTATTGCATGCATATAGAAACTAAATAAAAACAAAAACTTTTACCTTTGGCCACAATCAGATCTTGAATCCGAATCATTTGTGCTCGAATCTGGTTTTAGGTGAGGGTTTTCACCCGTTTTGGGTTTATATTCGGGTTTGGGGGATTTAAAGGAACCGAAAAACCCTTTTCGCAAACTCCAACCACCATATACAGTGGCGGAGGCGGCAGAGGTTGAGGCCCGATGACTGGAGCATAGCCGACCTTAGGCTGGTGCTCGGAGGGCCGATATCTTTTCCTTTTGAGAGGATTTTAGTTTTTTTGAAGAAAGGGGGTTAAAAAATGAAATTTTTGGAGCCTTTTGAGTATTTAAAGCCCTGGTATACGACGTCGTTTTGGAGTGGATTGTTAAAAACCCAAAACGGCACCGTTTCTCAGCTTACCCGATTTGACCCAACCCGGAACCCTCAGGATCCGCGTGTTTTCACGGTGAGGGGTTATTTGTGTACTGGGTCCTTCCGTTTTTTTGGTATTTCACAATAATGTCCTGCGATCATTTGCAATTCGACCCTGTGTTTTGTTGTTGTGTTAATTTAGCCCTCAAGCTGTTGAATGGCCAATATCGAAACGGCGTCATGTTGAAGGTCAGGGATAATTTCCCAACGAGTCCTCGCAAGTCTACGCTTATATTAACCTGGTCCTTAATAGCCTGATGCCCATTTATATCTTTAAACTTTGAATTTTAAATTAATTTCATTCTAGTCCCCCGTTCAACGTAGCGTTTTAATACTTGGGACATTTGCATTTTTAGCCCTTGGTAGATTGTGCGCACGCATTTTAATCTTTATTACTGTTTAATAATTTTGTGTATTTATAAAATGGACCTTTTAACTTTATTTTCTTTTCAGTTAAGTTTTTATATTTTATTTATAATTTGTGTAACCCTTTTTGTGTAAAATTTATTATTTACTTTTAAAGATTGTTCCAATAAATCATTCTTGAATTGTTTTATGGATTATACATAATTTCAATACACTATTTTTATATTTTCGTTAGCATATATATATATATATATGTATGTTTACTGTTTTGCTATACAATTTTTTTATTTTAAAATTTACTCTCATATTTCTTTCTGATTTAAAGATTTGTATAAGATTTAATTTGAATATTCTTATATATATACTCATAGTCCATATTAAATTTAGTTTATCTACGTATGTATTATCGGATTTGTATTATTTTACTATATATTTTTCTTCTTTCAATTTATTACGTATGTACATGTTTTTTTAATATGTATAAGATTTATTTCCTTTAAAGGCCTTATTTCATCATATATTTTTGTCTATATATTACTTGTCTTAAATTTTTATTTGAATTCTTCTGATTTCAAACTTCCTTTCATATCATTCGTTCTTATTTGTTTTGGAAGTTGTTACGTTCCATTTACATTAATTCGTTTTATATGACTTTTAAAATTGTTTTTTGCCTCTGAATATTAATATTTGCATAGGATAACATGTTATGAATTTGTTGTTATTATGCATTATTTTATATCTATCGGTTATCATGGTTCATTGGTGTAATATCTTGTTTATGAATTATTACTTAGCTTTGTATACTATCATTCCATTGTGTTTTATTCGTTCAAGAGAATCCTTTTTAATTTTATTTAAGTTTTAAAGTCGTTCTATTCAAAGTTTTTTTGAAATGAGGCAATGCTTAGTGTTTGGAAAATCGGAAAATTGTGCCCTAACGTGTTGGGTTGCGGTTTTTCGTTTGGCTAAATAATAAAATAACATTTTAAATTACATGTTTTGAAAAATCAAAGATGAACTCAGTATTCAAGGTTCAAGATTGCATCTCTTAACGTGTTGGAGGTGTTATTTCGTTCCTTCAAAACGAGGGAATCTTAAAGCTCGACTCTAACCAAGTGCACTAAATCATTTTTAAATTTCCCAATAAAAGAATTTTTGAAATAAGACAATATTTAGTGTTTGGAAAATTGTATAATTGCGCTCTAACGTGCTGGGTTGCAATTTTTCGTTCGACCAAATAACTAAATACCCTTTTAATTGCATGTTTTAGGAATTACAAGATGATCTCGGTTTTGAGAGTTTTAAAGTGTTATGTCCTAACGTGCTGGATGTGGCATTTTATTCCTTCAAAACGAGTAAATCTTAAAATTCAATCCGAAGCGTTTAAATCACATTTTTTTCTTTCTTTCTTTTCAAATTTCAATATTAGGACAATTATTAATCAATTAGGTACCAATTTTGGGCGTATCGAGGGTGCTAATCCTTCCTCGTGCGTAATCAACTTCTGAACCCGTTTTTTTTTAATTCGTAGACCAAAAATCATCGTTTTAGTAAATTTAAACTTTATTAAAATGATTGAATCACGAGGTGATCCGATAACACCTCGAAACAAAAATCGGTGGCGACTCCCATTTTAATTTTCATTTTCAAACCAAAGTCGATTCCCCTTTTTCAAAAAATGGTTTCGACAACAGTATTATAAAATAAAAGAAAATCTTGCTGATAACGTGTTATAGAATAAAAGACAAAGAATAAAGAATAAAGAGAATAAGAGAGCAAAGAAAGAGCATATTTTATTGATCAATAGGAATCTTCTACAATGCTCATTTAAAATCTATATTTATAGACATAAGAAGTATAAATGAAATAGAACTCCACTTCTAATGACTATTAGAATTTAAAGTATATTAAAATTTATCTAGATCTTGATGGGTATTTACTTAATAAAATATTCATAACATAAAATATGGTCACTCCAAATCTTTTATAAAAATCATTAATTTATTGATATTAGATAAATTATAATTTAATTTTTTTTTTTTTTGGAAAATTCAGCACTTTAATTTCATTTAAAAAATGAACATAGTACACGAAACTACAGAAGTAATTCACGATCAAAGCCTAACACAAGCAAAACTACTATTTGTTAACAAATATTTAAAAAAAATATGTACATTATATTGCATTAATGTAATTTAAATTATTTCATAGTATTAACAATATTAAAGAAATTAACTTATAAATATATTAGAATAAAATAACTCATTTATTAGTACTTATAAATTATAAAATAATACATGTCAGTAATTTAATCATAATTGATACGGTAGATTTAAACATAAAATGCAAAATATTAAATGAGAAAATGAGGGATTTGTAATTTTGTCGTTTGGAAAATCCTCAAGGAGTTGAAACAAAATTTAACCTTTAAAGGATACATTTTTCATTTTTCAGCTTTTTCTTTAAAAGCTAAATTTGTATACTTGATTATAATCCTTATAATGAGTTCAAATTGGAATCATTATTCCTTACAAAAAATTTAATTTCCGCAAATTAAGAAGACAAACTTTATACTAAATTGAAAAAATTTAAAACAAACTAGGGTTAAATTATAAGCTTAAAAAATATTTCAACGAAATTTTCATTGTTAAGGGATCAGATCGACATATTTAAAGACAACACTTTAAAATTTTTACTTAAAGGAGTCAATCTTCACTTAACAAATTTCATAATAAAATATTAATTTGTACATCATATGTATGTACTAGAGGTGTGCATGAGCCGGGCCCAACTCAAAATTCAAGCCCGTTTGCTAGGCCCAGGCCCGGTCCGACTCGACCCGAAAAATGTGCCTAAAAATTTTGCCTAAGCCCTACCCGAATAAAAATGTTAAAACCCGAGCTCGACCCAGCCCGCCCATATTAATTTTTATATAATTTTAAAATATATATAAACCATCAAAATACTAAAAACATCAAAATAAATATTTCTCAACAAATTAAAAATAAATTTTAAAAAATATATACTTAAATAAAAATAAAATAGATGCAACTTAACAAGTAAATGACTCTAAAATAATAACAAAATTAACAAATGTATTTAAAATAATAACAAAATTAATAATAAAATAAGTTTTGTACAATATCTAAACAATAACAACAAAATAGTAGCAACATAATAGTAAAATTGTAGCAAAATAGGGAGAAAACAATAAGAAAATAATATAAAAAAACAGAATTTTTTTGTCTTTAGTGAATTCGGGCCGGGCTGGGCCCGGACTAAAAATGCCTTACCTGAGGCCGGGCCCATTTTTTAAACAGGCCTTATTTTTTTGTCAAGCCTATTTTTCGGGCCTATATTTTTGCCCAAACCCTCCCACATTTCGGGAGGGCCTTCGGGCCGGGCCTAGCTGCCCAACCCATGCACACCTCTAATATGTACTAACTAGTATAATATATAATAATTTCAAATATTATCCTACATAATATATCAACATTATACCACTTAGTCCCATAAAAGATTATGCTCATACCATACATAAAATGGAGGGAGGGAGTTATTGTTGGGGTAGACCCGAATTAAACAATGAATAAGAATGAAAAAGAGAAAAGAAAAATTAAGCGTATAAATATTTTACATGAAAAAACTCTTCGAAGAGGATAAAAAACCTATGGGCAAAGAAAACTTCAGTAAAACTACAAATAATCAAAGAGGAGTATAATATGGAGAAACAAAAACAAGCCCGAACCCAAAATACAAAGTTTTCTCGAAATTCTCACAAAATTCTCTCTTAATTGTGTTGTTGAATCAAACTTTCTAGGGTTGATAAAAGCCCTATTTAGAGGCTGAAATTTGTGTGAATATATGACTAAAATATCGCTAGAATAATCAGAGTTTGGCTAAGAAAAAATAGCATAACTTAACTAGGAAAAGATACCTGGTTTAGTAGGGAACACATCATGACATCGTTTATCAACTCGTCGGGACGTCAACTCTTCCTCATCACAATGTTGACTCTATTTCGATCAAAATACGAGGTACACGCCACAAGAAAATAGTACTAATAAGTGCAAACCTCTATATGAAAAAAACTCATATTCATTTAAATCTTCATTTAGATAGTAAAATGCAAGTTTTTACTTGATTTAGACCATAACTATATGTATTATTTCAATCTTTTTATATAATCAAAGAAGGGCCTAGGATTAGAATTATGATGGAAACAAAGAAAAAATTTCCCAATTACACCACACCCCTATACGCATTTATCAAAGTACTGTCCTTTCGCCTATGCGAAGAGCAACTTCACTATTTTGCCAACACAAGGGGCAATATTTTATTCTTTATCTCATTTAATTCAAAAATTTAGTTTAATTGTGATATATTAATTTAATGTTTATTTTTTCTAAAAATAATTTGGGTTTGAATAAAAAATTTTAATTTAATAGTTAATATAATAAGTATATTTTCATCTGATGAAACCAAGCATGTAGCAACATTTAATTTTTAACTATAAAAATTAAATCTCGAATTTTAAAGTTTTTTTATAAAATATTTGAAAAATACTTGCCCCTTAAGTTTTAAAAATGAAATCACAAAATTCCCTTTGAAATCTATTTATTAAGTAATTTTTAAATAAAAAATTATTTGTCTATTGTCTATTTATTTTATTTAGTTTCTTTCGTTTTTAATTACTAAATAAAAAAAATTAATTACTTTTAAATTATTTTGACGTACAATAGATTTAAATCCTAATTAAATTATATTTGCTTTCAAGTAAAATTAAATATTTTGAGCTTATAATAAATTTGAGATGAATCCACTAAATAATTTTAATTTAAAATTTCCATTATTCAAAAGATTTTAATGAAAAATAAATTGATTAAAAGATAAAAATAAAAAAATAAATTCATCTCAAAGTTAATATATATAATTAATTAAATTTTAATTTAAAAAAACTTTTAATATTTGTTCGTATAAAATTTTATTATTTTAATTAAAAATTATACAATAAAAATATTAAAAATAACAAATAATTTATTTAAGCACAAACACAGTCGCCATATTTTGATATATATATATATATATATATATATATATTAGTTGTTTAAAAAGTTAGTGTATCTTTTTGGGATCTGGATCCTAATTATTAAGAAGATATATGTGGGCAACGACATTGCTTTTCACAGGTCGAGTTGAGCAATGAGCAGCTTCAATGTTTTAGGTGGCATTGCCATTGATGCATGTCCCC
Organism: Gossypium stocksii; assembly: GCA_020496765.1. Classification (NCBI taxonomy): domain Eukaryota; kingdom Viridiplantae; phylum Streptophyta; class Magnoliopsida; order Malvales; family Malvaceae; genus Gossypium; species Gossypium stocksii. The sequence continues at coordinate 105,709,308 of CM035621.1, forward strand.
CCCTCCCCCCACATTAAACAGCGATGGACCACAATGCTACTACATACATAATACCTTCTTTGCTACAACACAAAATTCTTAACCATTTCTTGTTTTCTTCTTCCAATTGGGAGGAGAAATATTGCTAAAGTTTGAATCTCCATTTTTAAGGTTTCTTTCTAACTAAACCATTATTTGATTTTTATATATATTTTTTCAACTATTACTTGGTACACAAGTGGGATGTAAAAATTTCAATAATTAATGTTAAGATAATGCCTTGTGTCTCTCTCGATGCTTTTACAATTTTAAAAAAGTAAATTAATGAGTTACAGTATCGTCTTAAACTTTTATAAATTTTTTTTTTCTTTCCGTCAACACTTCATTTAATAATATTTTTTTAATTCCATAAAAATAATGAAAAAATTATCACCATTTATTCTTTTCTATTTTCACAATATATATATATATATATATATTCTCTTAAAATCCAAATCCTCCATGTCCATATTCCATCTCATCTCTTCCTATCAGATAATGGAATAGAAACCAAACAAAGATTAAATGAATGTATGTGGTAACAAGAAAATAATGAATGTATGATATAAAAAGGGATCCAATATCATCATAGCGGTAGCATAATTATTGGTCCATCAACATTGACACATGAACAATATTTAAGATAAAAAAAGTTATGTGCATATAGAAATTAGATAGATTCCCTTTATCTATGCTCATTTATTATTGTTTTTGTATAATTATCGTCAATAGTAATAATTATTTTTCTCACCACAAATGTTTTTTAAAAAAGTAAATAATTAATTATGAAATATGTTTTATTTCTATAAACGGAAACTAAACTCCGTCCTAATAGTTAAGGCATATTAATTAATTCCTGTCAATGTTGTTAAATTGCTTTCATTCATTAAAAGTAAAATTATTATTTTTTTGATAATATAATTATTAGAATGTAGAATTACTTAGCACATTATTGTAGATGTTATATTGTTTTGTTTTGTTTATTTGATTTAAATATAACCTTTTATTATTTGGGTGACAGAATGTAATATTATCTAAAATATATTTTACTTGGTTATTTTTATTATAAAATTTATTTTTAAATATTTATAAGTTAACATTTTGTTATTTGGGTGATAGAATGTAATATTATCTAAAAATATATTTTACTTAATTATTTTTATTATAAAATTTATTTTTAAATATTGATAAGTAAAGAAATTGAAATAATTTTTAGAATGGTTAGTATGCAAATTAATTTAAACCTATTTCAATTTTTCTAAATTTTATCATAATATTTCATATATTATCCTCACAACATGTTTAGAGATGCCAAATTATAAGAAATTTAATATAAAAATGATAAAATTGTCATAAAATCAATTGCCTTTTACTTTTGAAATCTGAAACTAAGGAATAAATGGTATTAAAATTACCTTATGTTATCAATTTTTAACATTAAAAAAATGTAAGACTATTTTCGAAATTCAAATAAAAATACGTAGAATACCACCTCGGTTGAATCCTACTTAAAGAATTTATTGCAAATTGAAAATTTAAATTTATTATTTCGTATATCGGTAAATTATAATTAAGGTTATTTAACTATTAGTAAATTTACGTTTTGGTCACTCAATTTAAAAAAAGTTATAAAATGGTCACTTAACTATTCAAAAGTTTTCATTTAAATCAGTAGGCTATTAAAATTGCTCTTGTATAGCCTTATTTGTTCGCACCACCTGCGTCAATCGAAAACTTGCATTCCTCTTCTCTTCTATAGTTTCAATTTTTTTATGAAACAACTTTGAATACCACAAATCTATGAAGTGAAATTCAAACAGTTTTCTTTTTCAATCTTTGGCACTAATCACTAGATCGACTTGAATCTAAGGTATGTTCTTCTACTTATTGATGGGTAGTGATCCACCGTACCACTCATCGAATTGTTGCTTGAAGCTTGCTAGTTAAATTTTTTAATAAAAAAACTCTTAACAATCTAATGACTTAAATAAAAACTTTCAAATAGTTCAGTGGCTATTTTGAAATTTTTTAAAATTAAGTGAATAAAATATAAATTTACTAATAGTCTAGTAACTTTAGCCATAGTTTAGTATTGTTTGTATATTTAATTTTTTAATAAAATAATTAGAATTACCCATTACTTTTTCTCACATTTAAATAAGATGATAAATACATTTTAATATGCTCAAACACACATTCACTTACTCTAACAATAATACTAATATGGTCATGGTTGATATATTTATTATATTTAGATGGATGTGAGCAATGTTTCCTCATTGAAACTTGTGCATCTTATAACAAAAAAGGGTTTGAACTAAAACAAGGGGTTTTCAACAAAGAATGGTACTATCATATATATATATATGCATATGTAGTTGTGCAGGTGTGGCAGTGCAGGATATCCATTATCCAAGTAAAACTCCAATTGTGATGAATCTCTTTTGATTAATATCGTCGGCCATCAAATTTCCATCATAACATCCACTTCCTCACTACCACTACTACTATTAGTTGTCAAAATGCTTCATTATTTCTTGAATTATAACAATCATTATATTTTATCTCATTATAATTTTTATCATATTTGTTTTTTTATTTAATATCTAAAATTATTTGTAGCATCTTCTCAACCCATAAATAAGAAGATAATACACTTCAGTATACTCAAACTTATGTTCTCATGCATTAATAATAATACTCATACCAATTAAATTAAAACGTAATCATCAACTTTTATATTCTTTTGTCAAAAGGAATTCACCGACTCAACTTAATTTTTCACCATCTTATAATTAAAAATCTATAATTCATTGTAAACTTGTGATTGACATCAATCCTATCAATAATAATCTTTCATTTTTTAGCTCTAGATTATTTTTTTAGTTAATTATTCTACTTTTCGAGTTAGAAATTTGAATAATAATTTTGGGTAATTACCTGAGATTTTTTTATTTTAATTATAAAATATAAAAATTATTAAAAAAATCGAAGCTCAATCATTCAAGTGAAGTTTTTTAGCCGAAATTAAATATTTAATATGAAAAGCTAACATGACATGTAAGCTAATGTGATTTCTGTTTTATAAATTTAAAAAACTTGTAATTTTCATTAACAATATAACAAAATAATAGTCCTATGAATAAATAGGAAAATTAGTAATTTTTGGTTGAAGGATAGCACATGTCTTATTTAAGTTATATCAAAATATAAAGATATAAGAATTTAAAAAAAATAAAAGACATGTGAAAATTATTTAATAACATTTTGAAGGACTATTATTTATAAGAAAAATAGTAGAAGTATAACTTATATGTGATTAAACTAGTGAAAGGAGATAGTTGAAAGTGAGGGAATATGAATATGCACCCTCCCATTTGCTTCACTTTCCTTTTTCTTCTTTTTAAAGAAGAGAGATCCCCTTTTCCTTGGTATCAAAAGGTGAGAGAATTTAATCATAATGTTGTTGTTATAGGAATATGGGAAAGTTGATCCAATATCACATTCCTGATTTTCTTCATGGAAATGGTAAGAAGATGCTAAGGAATGATCATTTTTACACAAATGCCCTCACTTCTTTTTCATTATAGATAAATATATTAAGTACAATAAAAATGAGATATTGATGCGTGTAAGTTACTCGAGTTTGATTTGAGAAACTTCAAATTTAATTTAGTAATTATTGAGTCGAAGTTAAGTTTAATAATACTTGACTCAAATAATTTTCAAGTCTTATTAAATTTTTAATATTATTAAATTACTTTATTGTCGTTAATATATATGATTAACCTTATGTTTAATTATTGAATCGAATTTAAATTTGTGTTGAAACTTGAATACAAAAATTAGTAATGAAATTTGAATTAAAATGGGGGTGGAATGAATATTGGAAGGAGAAAATGGAGGTGTAGAGCTTAGGTGGAGATCACATGTAAGTAAGACGAGGGTGGATATTGGCATTTTAATAATCTATGTACGTAGTTCAAGGAGAATGGGGGATTGGGTTAGAAGTTCAGAGTAAGAAAGTAACTGTTGGTATGCTTTTTGCATGTGAATGATAGAGAGAGAGAGAGAGACAGGGGGCACCAATTATCCACAAAGTGAATCCAAGTTGTGCAGTGTGTCAGTGAGGGAGAGAAGGGCTGATCATGATTTGTTTGTGTGGAGTTTCTCCATTGACCTAATCAAAGTCAATCCCAACTAATTTTACACTCCATCCTTTTTGCAGAACTAATTTTAATGCAATTCAAACATAGGGTACAAAAAAACTTCATCAAATACATGATATTAATGGAGGTCAAAATATGGAGGGATGATATTTTGGTCCATAAAATAGAAAAGAAATACCTTCAAATGAAATGTCCGAAGTTATTTAAATTATGAGTATTTTGAGTTAGATAATTAAGTGAGAGTTTTTATATATATTTTTATAATTGTATAACACTATTAAAAAATAAGAGTAGAGAAATGAAAAACTTAGTTGAGAAACTTTGGTGTTCTCATCAATTCATATTTTTTGGTTTATCTTTTATCTTTAATTTTAAATTTTTAAGTAGTTAAATTCCGTCCAAATTTTACTACACCAAAGAGAATGCTCTAAACATCCAACATGAACATTCAGAAGAGATTTTTTCAAGACTTTAGGCCCATTTCACATTGTGGTTGAGGCTGAAATAGTGAGTTTCAACTCCAACAACAATATCAAACACTTCGGCTTTTAAGGTTGAAAGTGAAATAAAAAAATGTTTTTTTTTTTTCATAAAAGTTGTTATTTAGGTGTTTTTAACTTTTGTGTTTTAAAGAAAACTTATCAAAAATATATTTTTTATATTAATTATTAAAATGTATTTAAAAGATTAATTTATATTTCATGTATAATTATATTAAATTATTTAAATATTATCTCAATTAATTTATTTTTTGATTCCAACATTATGTTTAAAATGAATATTTTAACTTTTCATTATAATTTTTTATATCAATGTCAAACACTTGAAATTAACAAGCTATATTTTTTTCACAATAATTTCTCATAGCATTTTTCAAAAGCATTTTTGTCCAAATTAATTTTTTTTTAAAGTAATTCTCAACCACAATTACAATGCTAAATTGAAAAATCAAGTGAATGTATCCATTACTAAATTTATTTTACGAATTTGAATAATAGGTATTTATAAATATCCATAAGAATTAATAAAGATATTAATTTAAAAAAATATTAACAATAATTTAATTAATTGGCCTGATAATTAAGAGTTGTTCACCTTTAGAATTTACTTGGATTTAAATTTCAAGATAAAAAATAAAATCATTTAATTGGTCAAATATTTGGTAAATGAAATAAAGCAACGAAATCCGTCCCATTAATTTGACCACCCTATAAAGATAGATTAAAAAGTAGGGTTTTTAAAAAGAGAAAAAAAAACTAATTTTATTAAACTTTCCTTCAAAATTCACATCTAACCATTTCTCTGGAGACCCTCATGATAACAGTAGCCACTGCATATTCCAATTAAAATTCCATTAAATTTACATCAAATTTCTAGTTTCTTGAGAATTTATCATTCTTGACATTTCAAAGCGAGATCATCGTCATCATAAAGCAAAGAACTCAACTCAACCCTCTCAAAATTCCAAAAAGAAAAAGAGGAAGCCATTGATAGGGTTTTTTACCCAATTAGTTTTAAAAAAATTAAATACCAAAATGGGGTGTCAAATAGATTATTTATTAAAATGGGGTGTTTTTTCGGGTCGAGCCTATCTGACAGGCGCGACCCAATATTATAATAATAATTTTTTTAAAATATTATTATTTTAATATTTATAATAAAATATGAGAAAATATACGGGTTGTGTAAGGGTGAAAGACACCTGAACCGGCTCGAGCCTGACCCGTAAGCACGACATGTCGCGCCTGGTGCAGAGCGCCACTGCCCTCCTGCAGCCCTTGCTCCGGTCACCTACTCCGTCGGCCCGTGGCAGCCTTGCATGCAATTGTGAAAAAAAAAGTTAATTTTGCATGCAATTGTCATATCATGGGAAGAAGAATTTTGTATTAAAATAGTTTAATTAAAAGATGTTGTGAAATTTTTTGTAATTATTTATAAATTATTCATAATTATTTTAAAATTAATTTATTAATAATTTAGAATTATGTTATAATTTTTTGTTTTAATTGAAAATTGAAAAAAAATTAAAACCGAAATTTTATGAGTGTTTAATTAGAGTAATTAAAGAATAATAGGTAAATGTATGCTCTTCAACAAGTTATCTTACGAAGTTAGTGGTTTTAGTAAGAATTTATTAGACAATATTTAGTATATATTTATGTAATCATTTTTTTAGTAAATTCATATTAATTATATAATAATGAAATTTATTTTTATTATTAAATAATAATAAATTATATATAATAACAAAAGTTATTACATATTTATTGCTTTGATTATCAATTTTAACTTAGTTCAAAACATCACTGTTAAATCCTAAATAGATGATAATGTCATATATAATTACCTATCAATTTATAGTTGTTTAATGTTTATAGTAATATTTATAGTAAATTTTAGAACATTTAACAAGGATTTTAGTAATACAATTTTTGTTTATTTACAAATTAGCCCTAAATTATATCTTGATTTTTAAATTAATATTTAAAGTTTTTTTTTCATTACAAATAACTAAAGAGGAAATGGATAGATATAAACAATGAAAATATTATTTTATTCATTATCCCATTGATAAAATATTATTTTATTCATTATCCCATTGATAACATATTTTTTAATATAACTTTTATATAATGTAAATTTATATAATTATTAATTTGATAATTTTTATTGATTGATTAAAATGTTGATTAAATTTTTTGTTATATAATTTTATAGGTTGTTTGAAAGAAACTACTTAGGTATGTTTCTATTTCTATTATTTTTAATTCGTATGTTTTTTATCTTTAGATAATTTATATTTATTTTAGTTATATTATTATTGTAATCTAACATAATTTTTTTTATTTTAGGTAAATGATGGGGAATTATAAGATATTTACCATGTTTTGTTTCTAAAATTTTGAAATAATTTATTGTATTTTTTGAAATAAATTAAATAAATTCAATTTTTTTAATTGTAGATTTGCAACAAATGGGATCGTTGATTGATAATAAAAATCACATATCAAGTAACATTAATGAGATGATAATGAAATTTTTATTTGATAGTCACGTTATTTGTTGAATGAAATTATATTGCATTAACTATTTTGTTAATATAATAATGTCAGGTCCAGTACCGCGTATTGAGGGGTCGTATTTATAGTGTAGGGTTTCAGCTAGATGAACGTCTAATACCGTTCTTAGAGTTAGCTGGGTTCAGATCAGCAACATTGATCTGGACCTTTAATCTGCGATATGACTTGATTTTCGCTTTAGTCGAGCGATAGCGTCGGAGACCCACACATTTCATTTGCCGTGCGGGGAGTGCACCATTACTCTAAAGGACGTTGCACTACAACTAGGACTCCCTATCGACGGGACCGCGGTCACGGGTGTAAGTTCGATCTCCAGGCTGGCTCGCTTTTGCTATGACTTACTTAGACGCTCGCCAAGTGAGGGGAAATTTGCTAGCTTGCGGTTTTTATGGCTAAAGGTCAATTTTGAGTATTTGTCGAGTACTGCCAATGAATTGGAGGTTATGCAGGCCGCTCGAGCTTATATTATGCATCTTATAGGAGGTGTACTCATGCCGAATTCACACGGCAGTGAAGTCCACTTGATGTACTTACCGCTGCTATCGAATTTGCATAACACACGTTCATACAGTTGGTGGACCACAGTGTTAGCCATGCTGTACTACAAACTTTGTCGGACGACAGATCCCTCTGCGATGGACATAGGCGGATGCCTCATACTGCTGCAGTCGTGGGCACTTTATCAGATGCCATTCTTGGCATCCATTAGTCACCAATCATATATATTTCCACTCATTAATAAGTGATGAATCTTTACGCGTTATAGCAATTAATTATCTTTTTTTCGGATTATATTGTTCTAACAATTTGTTTTCATAGATGGAGCACGAATCCGAGTATCGAGAGGTCATACACGGTTCTGAGATATCGTCTGATGATCGAGAATCATTCTGGAGAGAGAGTAAGTTTTTCCAATATCAATTTAATTTTATTATTTTATCTCACTCAACCCACGTTAATATAAAAATGTTATTAACTGTGCAGTTCATTTGGATGTCGTATTCTGTTCTTGAAATTATAGTTGTTATTCCATCGTATGCCCACGTCCACTTAAACTTATGGTGCATTAGAGCATCCATTTTTAGACGGTGGAGTGATATCATGGTAATCGAGTACTCCAGCAGTTCGATTGTATACAATATATCCCGACACTACCAGTACGATTGGATGCACAGCTCCATGGCATGACTAGGAGAGAGAGGCATGAGACTGGTTGAGGAGATGAGCATGAAGAATATATTACAATGTAGAACAACCGGTTTGGTAGGGTAGCTCAGATGGATTGTTGTTTGGATCTGCAACCCTCGCCATAGTACCTACAGTTGTACTATGAGAAGGGGAAACCATTTTTAATTGGTGGGTGGTCGATGGTAGTCCCCCCGCATACGACACGAATTGAGAACCATTTTCCAGATCCGCATCATGCACCAGACCCGCAGCCAGAGCCGGAGCCAGAGCTAGAGCTAGAGCCAGAGTCGAAACTACACTCTGGGAGTAGTTCTTATCATCTAGATTTGGGGGCAATGACTGTTTCCCGGGTTCTTCAACCCACGGATATCATTCAGAGTTTGATATCTTCAGCCCACTACCACATCAGTATCTCAGTCATCTCGATTCATATATATTTCAATACTCCGCTCCTTCCGGCTCGTATCCACCATTGTACTCCGCTCCTTCCGGCTCTTTTATACCACTGTACTCCGCTCCTTCCAGCTCGTATCCACCACCGTACTCCGCTTCTTCCAGCTCGTATCCACCATCGTACTCTGCTCTTCTAGAGCCATATCCACTGAAGTTCTCTACTCCCTCTGGCTCGTATCCACCACCATACTCCACTCCTCTAAAGCCATATCTGTCGCTGTTCTCTACTCCCTCCTGCTCGAGTTCATCGATGGCGTTTGATATGGATGAAGAGGACGTTGATCGTCGTAGTCGCCTGCAACGTGAACGTCGAGCTCCACAAAGATATACGCCTAAAACCACACCATCAAACCATCAAATTTAAGGGGTTTTGTAATATAAATAACTTCATATTTATGTAATAAATTTTTTTGCAATATATTTATCAATTTTTTATTTGGCATTTTTATTTATGAATTTGAGGGTAAATTTTGGAATTACTTGGTTGAAGTATATAATAAGAAAAAAAAAAAGAGTAGTATTAAAAAGCAATCAATTTTAAAATACTTAAAAATTAAAGAGATAAGACTTTTTCTTTCATTATGCAATGAACAACATGTAATGAACAACATTTTAATTTCTATCTGATCGCGATGATTGTCCAGTGTGGTAGTTTCAAAGCGGGCATTTACTCCGATTATGACCGGCTACTCTGCAGAATTCACACAGCTTCCCGTCAAATTTCTCTCTAATGTCTATTTCGTTACGGATTCTGGATGATTGTGGACGATCTTTCGGGTTCCTATACAACCCTTTTGTCTGGGATAAGCTCGAAGGTCGTCCGAGGAACCTCCCAAGTAGATAGGTTAGGAAGCACGGGAAACTCATTCTCCCATACACGCAACGTGCGTTCAAGGGTGTACACTTCATCGATAAATTGATCTACATTGAGCAGGACTTTAGCACAAGCTGCCACGACAACTGCACAAGGATAATAAAGTGTCTGGAACCTCTTGCAATCACACTGTCTATTTCAGAGATCAACTCCGTAAGACTTAGGTGGTATATCGGGTTGACGACCGATCGTGTCTGTAACGCGAAACGTTTCATTACATTATGAATATACTTCTACATTCATCGACCTTGCCATCCGACGGTTTGCAACCATTGCATCCCTAACATGTTTGAAAACACGTGTCTTGCCTCCATCTGGTTGACTTGTTGCTGACCCATTCTTGGCATCAAGGTAGCCAACCTGTAGAATGTAGCTGAGAAGATAGATGAAATTGAAAGATGTCGCATTTTTAGCAACACAACGTTGATCCCCTCCACCAAGTTTGTGGTCATTTGACCGTAATGAAAGCCCTTGTCAAAACTTTGAGCCCATTGCCACAGCTCCATGCTACCCAACCATTGTCGAAAAGATGTGTTCATCTGACCTTCCATGTCACTCTCAAGCAGAGTTATCCTCTGCCGAAAAATGTGTGGTTCTAGCTTGTACACTGTGTATGTATTAAGAAGATATAAGTTACAGTTTCGCCATAAAAAATATGTTATATATTGAAATGATAAGGCTATTCTTTACCCATTTTCACAACTTGTCTCTTCCAGTCTGCATTCTTATAATCTCAATGAAAGTTAGCCGCGATGTGCTGTATGCAGTAAACGGATCTCCATGGCACACTGAAACGCTTAATGGCAGCAATTAATCCTTTCCCTTTATCGGAGATGATGTAAATATTATCATTACTAATTACATACCTTCGCAGATTTGTAAGAAAGAATTCCCACGACTCTATGTTTTACTTATCTACGATGGCAAACGCAATTGGTAGCACATTCCTGTTCCCGTCTTAAGTAATCGTAATAAGTAAGATTTGTGTATATTTACCGTATAGCCATGTCCCATCTACTTGTACAAACGGCTTGCAGTGGGGAAATACACGCACACATTGATCAAATGTCCAGAACATCTGTTGGAAAATTCTTTCACCCGGTTGTCGTAGCTCATCCGGGCCGTAATAAGGTCATGTTTACAACTCAATGACAATCTCCGGTACGTACTCTCTCATTGCTGCAATCTATCCTTGCAACTCATTGTACGATGCGTCAAAATTTCTGTACAATTGCTCTATTGCTATCTGTTTAGCTATCCTCGCCTTTCGATATGATACTCGATACTGGAATCGTGCCTGCATTTCAGCAATTAGTACTGAAACTTTAATGGTCGTCATGTCTTCAACCATTGGCATGATGCATGTACAGATAGTTTTCAAATCAAGTTTTCAATGATCTTCTATCATTCGTGTTGAAGTACATGTGTGAGGCCCAACAAATTTTCGTATCTCCTACATCTGAGACTTCTAGATAAATACAGCTTGTATTCGCCAATTGCAGCCTTCCGCTAACTTCTAACACTCTCCAATATATAATGTCGGTTTATACTCGACGACTTTGTAGTCTACTGATATATTCATATTATACTGCTTAATGGCAAATATGCACTCTTCCTTACTTTTGAATCTCTAGCCCACGACCAACTCCTCAAGATCAGAATATACGGCCATCTGGTGAGCAGGTAGTATCTTAAGGTACTTTGGGAACTCGGCTGCATGTGCCGCATTGGGGTCTATCTGAGACATGTGTACCCCAAGATTATTGTGTATCACAATACGACGGATCTGGTTCCCGACTGAAGACGCATTAATGTTTCCATCCTCGTTCACGCTTTTATCATCAATATCATCCGAGACATCGTCCACGTCGAGATCACTATCAATATTGACTTCATAATCAAAAAGATCACTACTATCGTATACATCATCACCAGCCACATCAGTCTCGGGTGCAACATTAAGATCAATGTCGATCCCATGTGTAGTTGATTGACTACCATCGTATGATATCGGAACCACCATACACGGCTCTTGAGGTCCATCTTCTTCACCTAATGGAATTGTATCTTTCGTTGACTCCACAACAGCTAACTCAGCAAATAAGTGAATCAGTGCATTTTGGTTGCTCTGACAGTAAAGAGCGGCCATTGTCTCCACGTCTTCATCGTCTACAAGTTCCATTTCAGTGAATTTTATGGGATCCATCGAAACTGGAAACTTGTAGAAAAGTTTCGAGATCCTTCTCCCACAACGTCTATAAATTTTTTCACTAATTTTTTCATTCATATCATCAAACGAGATATTTCTATTAAATCTCATTGCAACTTGTTTGCGGTATTCAAATATTCATCTGACGCTTGTTGTCAAAATTTCTCCATCGAAATAAACACATACGAAAAATTTATTCTCCATCTTCAATACTAGATCTATTAAAAAATTTTCAAAACTTTTCATTCAGAAGCTAACAAACAAAATTATTAATCTAACAAAATAACTTTAAATAAAAAATTTCTAACAAAATTCTACATTCTATTTAAAAATAAATAAACTAAAATACCTTATTCTTCTTCTTGTTTTTCTTTCTTTCCTTCTTCTTCCTCTCTACTTACTTCTGCTAAATTTTCTGTCTATAAAATTTCTGTATATTGCTCATGGTTTTTGGAGGTATATATAGGGGAAAATTTAGCGTGTGGGCCCTACTGTTGCGCCTACCAAGAAGGCTCAACATGTTGAGCCTATCTAACAGGCTCTACATGTTTCGCCTGTCAGATAGGCTCTACATGTTGCGCCTGTCAGATAGGCTCAACATGTTGAGCCTTCTTGGTAGGCTCAACCCGTATTTTTATTCCGACCCAAACCAACAAAAATTATTAAAATAATAATATTTTAAAATAAAATAAAATTTATTATTAAAATATTAGGTCGCGCTTGTCAGATAGGCTCGACCCAAAAAAATAACCCATTTTGATAAATAATCTATTTGACACCCCATTTTGGTATTTAATTTTTTTTATACTAAATGGGTAAAAGACCCACTGATAAGACAGGCAAAAAAGAAGAGGAGGACCCAATTCTACATTTTGTTTGTTGTTTGCCTATACACATCAATTAATTAAAATCTTCTTCCTAGAAATGAAATCAATATCTTTAACTAAGCTACCATATTTTAAATTCAGTGAAATTATTTGTTAATAAAATTAAGTTTAACTATAGTTTTCATGTTTAAATACTATATTTAAGCAGTCTTAAAGGGAAAAAATTTCAATCAAATTTTCATAATGTTGAGAGAATATATATATATATATATATATTGAGAAAGGAGTATAATAATGTTGATTGCGATAGATATTGCATTGATTATGATTAGAGGTGTTTATGAGTCGAGTTGAGTCGGGTCTAATAAAAAATTTAAGTCCATTTGTTAGGCCTAAGTCCAATCCGGCATGAAAAATGGGCTTAAAATTTTGTCCAAATTCGACTCAAATAAAAATGCTAAAACTCGGGTCCGGTTCAGCTCGCTCGTGTTAATTTTTAAAAAAAATATAATTCATAAAAAATACTAAAAACATTAAAATAAATGTTTCCCAACAAATTGAAAATAAATTAAAAAATAATATGTATACTTAAATAACACTAAGATAGGTGTAACTTAACAAGCAAATGCCTTTAAAATAATAACAAAATTAATGATAAAACAAGAGTTATATAATATTCGAACAATAACAACAAAAATAGTAACAACATAATAGTGAAATGATAGCAAAATAGTGAAAAAAATAAGAAAATAGTAACAAAACAGTAAAAAAACAAGAAAATAGTAATAAAAAAACAAAAGTTTTTTTTTTTTTGCATATTTGGGCCAGGCCGAGCTAGGGCAAAAAATGTAACACCCCTATACCATGTTCGACTCAAGGAACCTGATATAGAAATATTACATTTGGTGCCAATTTCAATTCACATTTCAATTCATAATTTCACTTTCTCATACTTTCACTAGTTCAATCGATCAAATTCATTTGATTTTCTCATTTCATTTATTCAACTGATTTCAATATCAACAATTCGATATTTTAGCAAATTCATAAACCTTAAGTTCATGCTTCAAATCTCAAATCTCAATTCAATTCATAATTCAACTCATAATTTCTTTCTCATATTTTTAATAGTACGATCAATCAAATTTATTTAATTTTCTCATTTCAGTTATTCACCCTATTAACAAACCCGGACCTTGACGGATACAGGATTCCAACCAAACACACCAGTACGGCACATTGTGCTTAAAATGATACTCAGTACCTGATCAAATATCAGAAGCAGTATACGACACATAAAGTGTCTGAAACGACACACGTGGTGCCTAATACGACACATATAGTGCTTGATCGGCAAAGCCGATAAATTCCCATACTCTTCCAACACTATGGCATGCCAACTATATCCGACTCAGCCAAACTAGTTAATAGGGTATTCAAAGCATTTCTCAATTTCAATTTCACTTCCAATGTACAATTCAATTCGATACAATTTTCCACTTTTCAACAATATACTATCAAATATTCATACATAATCATAGTTCATCTCAATTTCATTCAATTCAATATTGATACTTACCTTAAAATTTTACTTACCATACACACAAATTTAAATATAACATTTAATAAATAGTAGTTTGAATTATAGTAATACGAACCGGAATATTTCTCGAGTCTACTTTTCGTCCAGTTTTTCCATCCCTTTCTTCGTAGATGCCTTGGGTGTAATGTTAGCTAAGAAAATTAAGATAATTCATACTCATTAATACAATACTAATTTTTATAATATTTAAATTCTACTTAATTTTTACTTTAATTCCAATTCAGTCTTCACTAAATCTACTCATGTTTTTGTCACAATTCATATTTTATTTCCATTCAATTTTCTACTAACTTAAACTTAACAACTCAAATTTTCATCATAATTTCTCAATTTTGAATTTCTTGTAATTTAGTCCATACAACACAAAACGTATCAACTATTTTACAATTTAATCCCTTAAACAATTCCAACTAGAATTTCTATCAATTAAACCCTAAATTCAACAATTTGTTCAACACGAACCATGACCAAAAACCTAATAACTTTCAAGATTTCAACTTAAATTCAATAATATTTTATTTTAGGATTCTAAAAACATCAAAATTACAAGAAAAGAACTTAATTTAACTTACCAATTAAACTTCAAGCTTGAAATCCCTATTTTTCCCTTTTTCCTTCTTTCCCTTTTCTTTCCTTCCTATTTTCGTTTGCTCTCTGTTTCTTTTCTTTTTTTTTTTTTGTTTCTTTCTTTTTATTTCCTTTATCTTATTTACCTATTTATAATTATACATTATAATATATTTTTAACAAATATCTATTACTTAAATAAATATTTATATTACAAATGTATACATATCTATTATTACATTTGTATACTATCATCATCATACACTTGTCTTTCTTTAATTTATAATAATAATAATAATATAATATATAAATATCTTATACTTATTATTTAAGAAAATATATAAATAAACTACAAGTGTATTAATATCATCACCATACATTTGACATAAATTTATTTATTTACTTAATTATTTTTAAATTATATTATAATATAATAAAAATCTATTTACTTAAATAAAAAATAATTAAATAAACATATTACAAATGTATAAATATTATTATTACATATGTACCATTTTATCACTTTACATTTGTCATTATTTGGTTTATTTCATAATAGAATATCTTATTTCTAATTAATATAAATTACAATAATATAATATAATAATATACATTATAATTAAATAATATTTAATTACAAAAATCTAAGATTTTTATGTGTTTGCCGCCTTATTTAATGGAATAGGCTTAATTCCCTATTCAGTCCCTCTTATTTTCTTTTAATCTATAATTAGACTTCCACACCTTATTCAATTTAGTCTTTTTTTCTAATTTCTCTTAATTAAGCTAAATTCACTTAATCAAAACCTAATTAAACACACCATTAGACTCATAATTACTTCTAATAAATATTTACGAATTTGGTTTACTAAAACGGAGGCCCGATAATGTACTTTTTCCGATGCCCGTGAATTTTAGGTCATTACAAAAAAAGTATTACCAGAAGCCCGACCCATTTTCTAAACGGATTTTTTTTTGTCCAAGCCCATTTTTATGCCTATATTTTTATTAAAATCCTCCCACTTTTTGGGCAACCTATAGTTAGGTCTAATTATGACCCAATTATTTTCTACCATATTTCCATAACTTTGAATTAGTTGCCCTTCAATACAACTTCAACAATAAGTTGTTTGCACTAAAACCTTTTCTCTTTTTTTCTTTAACTCATATATTTCTTTTTTTTGTTTTATGTAACAACGATATTAGTTTTCGAGTTGGTTAATATCCGTAATTTTTTTGTCACTTCTCATAATATAAAGGGTTAATTGAAATAATTACCTAAATAATGATCTAGGATTGATGGTTAAGTAGATAATGAACATCATGCAGGTCTTAATTTCTATCCACTCCACTCCTCTCCAATTTCTTTTCTTTTTTATTTTCAGCAAACTAAGGTGAAAACTAAGCTAAAATAAATATTAATTCAAGTGAAAACTTGACAAGATTGAGCAACAACCTAAATGGTTAACATGCCACTCTCACCCTTATAGACCAAGTTTGAGCCACCCCTTACCCAAATCCCATTTCCTTTTATTCAACCACTAGGGTAAATTATCAAATAGCCTCTCAAAGTTTGAAACACTCAGCTATTTAGTCCATTTTTCCCTAATTACACTAAGATTATGTTTCTTTTTCCATTCCAATTAGAATTTCTCTTTTGTCTCCGTATTTCTCATCATATTTCTTTTCCACCCTCTTTTTTGAATCAAAATTTCTCTTCATTGCTGAAATTATTTTTGCTTTCAATATTGATGTCTATGTAAACCAACTAATAATTCGACTAAGGCAAGTGCACCAATCAATTAATAATATAGTTACGGTGAGCAAAGATATCATTCCCACGAGGACTAAAAGTACTAGAAATTATCGTCTTTCTATTTTTTTAACTGATAAATTCAAGTGATTGATTAAAAACTAAAATTAACTAAATTAATTCACTATTGAACATGACAAAGAACAAAGCAAGAAAATAAACGATTAACAACCAAGAAGCAAAAAAATACCCAGTAAAGAATTCACCTAGACTTCATCTGTCATTATCAATCTAAATTACAAAATTTCTTTACTTAGTATCTTGATATGTAGAAATCCCTAAATTATGCTAATATCTCTTTCTAGGAGCAACTGACTTTAGGTTGATTAATTGAAATTTCTTTCTAATTAAAACACCTATTATCTCATTAACTCGTGCTATAGATTTCCCTATTTGATTTGTGTAATGCCCCCAAATTTTATTAATTCAGCTTTTGTAAATTTGACACAAATATCTATTTGCTTCAGTGGTTAAGTGTTCTGGGTGTGTGTGGGAGGTCCCAAGTTCAAGCTCTATCTTGGGCAAAATTTATTATTTTTGGAATTAAGCCTACCCTTGGTGAATGGGTTTAAATTTAATTGTTGTAGTTTCATATCAGAATGGGTATGCTGGTCTGGTGGTTAAGTTGAGTGTTAGTTTGCAAAAGGTCTTGTGTTTGAATCTCTGCGTAAGGAAGAGTGTTATCTTTTTACTCTGTTTTCTGATAGAGGGGAGATTGCTATCTTTTTACTCGGTTTTCTGATAGAATCTCTGTGGAAGTTTGCTTCGCCTTTCTCCCTCTGCTGAAATTTTGTCTTCCCCTTACCCTCTCTTTTCGATTTCTTTTCCAATTCGTCTCCTTTTTATGTAACATTGGGCTGCGCTTGTTCAGTAAATTTTTGTTTTTGTTAAGTCTTAACGTTATTCTGACTAAGTGGTTACAGTGAGGTTTCGTTTGGTGTTTAAGAGTTAATCAAGGGGCTGAAGATCTTCAATCGACGTTTTAAGGGAGCGAAACCCCCGTTGTTTTGTTAAAGGTAATAATTTCTGATAGTTTAGGGAATAGCCGTTTCATTGTGTTTTCGTTTAATTATCGTTTTAAGCGATTAAATTAGAATTTATTGGTCTATTATAGGTGCTGGTGATCTTAGGACTGTATTTGCTGCAAAAACAAACCAGGTGTGTATCTGAAAAGCAAAAAAATGAGAATCGGCAAAAGCTGAAAAAGGCCACGACGCCACACGGGCATGTGGCAGGCCGTGTGTGAGACACGACCGTGTGATAGTCGGAGTGTGGCCGTGTGAGCCACACGGGCTAGGCCAAATTGGGCGTGGGCCACACAGGCGTGTGGATTCTAGGCCAGGCCGTGTGATTTACACGGGCAAGGCCAATCTGGGCATGTGGGCCCACACGGGCAAGCCACATAGGCGTGTGGGCCCATTTATCTGAATTTTTCCCTAGTGATTTCACAAATCAGTTTGGGCTCGTGTTGTCGTAAGTTATATATATATTTATCATTATTTAATAAGTCTTCACTTTTAGAAGTTTTTGTCTACTCTTATAGCACGGTATTTAGTTTTTCTTTTGTAAGTGATTTTAGGGATGATTTTGTCGTCGTCATTTCCATTTTGTAGATGCTCGGTTCTTTTGTCAATTTGTCCCGCCTCATTGGATTATTCGGGGCTAATTTCCTTATCATATTAAGTAATTGCAATCACTCTAAATATATCATGCTTAAGTTTCGACACGACCAATTGTCAACGTGCCATAATATTCTATTGATGCTGAAGCTAAAATCTTTTTTTATATTGATGGAGTTTATCTTTTACTGCTTATGACAATTTTTTTTTTCAAATTATGTCCTATAAGATGATTTAATTAATTTTAAAAAAAAAAACTCAGTTATACCATTCATATTTTGCGTCGACTTGTTAATCACTTTAAAGGAATTATTCCTCGTGTCAAAAAAATTATCCAACATTCATTATTATTTTTCTTAAAGTTCACAAGTGAATTTACGTTATGCCATATATATCATTAAAGTATATTTAAAAAACTATGTATCAGTCTTTTAACTCATTTATGAAATAAAATGTTTTCAATCCTCTTAAGAGTAAAAGAACAATTTTATATAATAAAAATTATCAAATTTGTAAGTTGTAAATTTACTTCTTCCACTTTAATTTGGTTGTTTTGGTTTTTGTAGTTTTTAAATTTTAAATTTTCAATTTTGATTAAATGATTATTATTAATTTTATTAAGTTAAATAATGTTGTTTTTAAAATTAATATATTATTATATAGAGTGATGGTTAAGGTTCTTGTCAGACACTAATTTGATTTGGATTTAAACCGTGTTACCTCTATTCCCACTCCTATTATTATATAAAAAATATTTTATTACATGTATAATACCGTGCCAACTTATTATTTCCACATGTCACTCATTAAAAAGTTAGGTTATTTTAGTTAATGAATTTAATGATTATTGTTTGAATTAGGATTGAAATTTCAAAATCGAAAAAGTAAAGGGACTAAAAATGATCAAATTAAAGAAAATGGACAAAATCCAGAACTTATGAGATCAATAGCAAAATCTGACCTAACAAATTAATTACTATCATTTAGTTGAAGACTAAAAATTCAAAATTCAATCGGACATTTTAAGAATATTAAATCTCTCAACTTAACGACTCATTCATTTTTTAAATTTCTTTTTAGAAGGATAGTATTAAAAAAATACAATTATTGAAATCATAAATATTTTTATAATAAATTTTTTGGTTTCAAAAAAATATTTAATTTTAATATTTTTCATTGATATTTAATTAACTTGTAACACTAATTAAATTTGACATAAAAGTAATAAAAACAAATGAAGTGTCATGGTTATACCCTCTTATCTTATAGCTTACCTTTTGATTTATATATATAATCGTAACTTTGAATGCGGTTTATCTTTGAGTGCTGTAGTATATTAGATGGTATTTGGAAAGTCACACAATAATTGAATTTTGGTGTAATTTCTTGTAAATTTTACATGTAATTACACTCAAATCTAATTTTAAAGAATTATTTTTATACAAATTATAAAAAATTATATTATAAACATGAGCTCGTATGATTGTTTGAGATGGTTATGAGCAAAATATTTTTATATTTTAAATCTTAAAAAATTATATTATAAAAATAATTTGTGTAATTTATGAAGTTATAAAAAATTATCTTGTTTAAATCTTAAAAAAATTCTAAAATTATGACAAAAATTTTATTTTTATAAAAATGTTATAATATATTTATTTATAAAAAGTTAATATTACATTTTCCATTCTATTGCATATTAATTGGGTTGATAATCGACATTTTTCATTCTATTGTATATTTATTTTTATGTATCCATGTTATATATTATAAAAATAATATACTTTTGGACAATTTATAGAACTTTTCTTTTATAAAGGTTATATATTATAATTTATGTTATTTTTATTTAATTTATATATTATAAAATTAGATATAACCTAGTATAAGTTTTTTTTCCAAATTAAGTTTATATAAATTTTTATAATTAAAACTACAAACTATTCGAATTGTGAACCCAAATATTATAAGGTTGGTGCTAATTATCCAAATAAAAAATGTTTTCTTGCACCATATTGTAGGGTATGATACCATTTGAAATAATGGTGTCAAACACAAGTACCGTATATAACTCGCGACCTTTTAAATTAGTTTTAAGAAATTCAAGGCTTCAAAACGTAGTTGAGAAGACATTTTTTTGTTCTAAAAAAATTTCACATATTAACAACATCACCTTAGTATAGCATAAGAAAATGTTGGACGGTATTAGCATATTGCATATTTCATAACTTTAATTATAGGTGGAATTGAGATGATCCATACTTCGTAGAGTACATGGAAGAAGAAAATCTTGATAATTTTAATGATGTAAATTCAAATTCGGATGATAATGACCTCGATCAAGGACCAACAACTGATGATAATGAGCGTGTGTTAAATATTACAAAAGGAACAACCCAACAAATATGTAGTAGAACAATTAGATAAAATTGCACATGATGTTTATTTTTCTTGCTATTTTTATTAGTAATTGTATTATCCACTACTTTTTTAGACTAACAGAATACATATGATGATTTGATTTAATTTTTGTGTACTTGTTTAGAAATTATTTTTATTATAATAATATTTCTTATAATAATGAATATTTTTTTAAAATATAAATAATGTAATTATGTAACTAGAATTTGTATTACCAAATATGACGTAAGAAATTACGATATAATTACAATTTATTAATTAAATATGTCTAAAAAATTACAATTCTTTATAATTATATCTTTATTCAATTATACTATGCTATCCAAACATCCTCTTAGAAGAGAATTTGGGGGAAAGAAGGAAATTTGAAAAATGTAAGAAATGGGCCTCAACCCAAAGGGTTGGATGAGAAGGCCAATTGAGGACAAGGTAGACAATTGAGGATATTTGGAAAAGAAAAGGCCCACCGTTTCAATCAATCATCACTCCTCTTCTAGAAGCCCCATAGCCCATAGCTAATAAAACAGGAGGATTTTCTTTAGGCATTGACCGTGATTGACTGAACAACCTGCTAACTTTCATTTAATTGCAATGAAAAGCCAAAAAATCTAAGCATGAAATCAATCTAGAATATTGAAACAAAAAGTATATATTATTTCAAAATTATTAATTATAAATTATTTTCGAATTTTAAAGACATGTAAGATCTCTTTAAAATTCACACCCATCATAAATCAATGATGATTAAAAAAATAAAGGAAATATCCTTAACTATTAATATATAATTTACTCAAATCAATTTAAATTTTAAGCATCATAAATAACTAAAATGAAACAAAATATTTACCTAATAAATTTAAAATAAAATATTAAGGGTTTTATATGTGCTGTATTATTCTTTAAATATAGATAAAGGTATTTGGGATGAAGTATGTATAAATCCACCTGCTTATTGGTATACAATTTCAATCTCCCCACCTACGTAGTGGATTGCTTTTTGTTCCAATATATTGAAAATCATATATGTTAGAAATTTATAAATATAAATTAAATTTAACAAAATATTTAAAATATAAAATAAAATTAAAACAAAGGTTTTAGTTGTGCCTCCATGTTATTTTGATTATTGTTTTTACCAAATTTACAAAGGTTTTTTTATATTATAATTTTGATATAATTAATAAATTTATAAAGAAGTAATCAAAATGCACAATTTTAATTGTTATATTAATATTTAATTAATTGAATTTTAAATATATAATTTTTATTAAAATTAATAATATTATTAAAGAAAATAAACCCAAATTCAAGCAAGGTAAATAGAGAAATTTATGTGTATAATTGGGAATTTACTCAATGTATATATCATATCATTAATGTAAATAAAAATTTCATAATTGAAATGATTATTGGAGAATTACAGTAGCAATTAAAAGATTGCTAACAAAAAATGCTTTAATATATTATAGTATGTTTGGAAAAAATATTTGTTTAACCTCATTTCAACTAATTACTTGTGGCACTTGATAAATTCACAACTCAAAATTTCGTAATGTATATTTTGTCAAACCTGTTTTAAAAGGAATGATTTGCAGAATAATGAAATAGAATTAATTAAGATAAATTTGATAAATTTTATTACAAAATAAGTTATATTTTTAATACAATTTTTAAAATTGTATGCATTAATGTATTAACTAATTTTTAGAAAAAAATTAATAGTATAATTAGATCAAAATTATAGTATATTAATTTAGTTGTATACTATAATTAGATCTGAATTATATTTATTTTGTAGTCGTAAATTACTAAATTAAATGTATTTTTTATTACAAAATTAGTTTTAATATACAATAAAAAAGGAAAGAAATTTGTTTTCAAAAGGAATAATTTGGATAATAATACTATCGAATTAATCAAGGTAAAATATTAAGGAATAATAAATTTTTTTAATGTAACAAAGGAAAATATACACGAAATTATAGAATAAGTTGTATATTTCAATTGCATGAACTTGAAGAGTTTCAATTCTTTTCTTATGAAAACTCCAAGGTATACAAGGAAAAAAACAAATTGCGCCACGATGCCATGATAAAAAGGAAAACTTTTGTATTAGGTCAACAGGTTTTTGTGTTCAACTCCCGTTTGAAGTTGTTTCCGAGGAAGCTAAGGTCATGGTGGACTGGCCCATATACTGTCACTTGTGTGTTAACCAATGGAGTTGTAGAGCTTGAAATTGATGAAGATCAGAGATTTTTAGTCAATGGGCAGTGAGTGAAGCTCTATTTAGGGAGAACTGTAACGCCCGAATTTTGGGCCTAGATGAATTGGGCTTCGGACTTTGGGTCTCATAAAATTTTTAAGTGAGCAAGAAAATGACAATTGGCATGTGGGCTTTAAGGGTTAATGAATTTGGAGTGTCTAGGGGTACTGGAGATGTCCTGAGATCAAGTAAGGGTATAAGAAAAATTTTGGTTAGCCCCAAGGGATCTGTGACTTCAGTTAGTAGGCCTTTTAAATAAATAAAGAAGAAAAATGACACAAAAGGAGTTGTGGTCTAGAGGCAAAGTGGCACCACTTAGGGAGCAGGGAGGTGGCGTCATTAGCAGGCAGGGAGATCCAAGGTTCGAGTAATGGCATGGTATTTTATTGGGGATTTATTTTTGCCTTCTAGATGGTTAGTAGTGGCGGTGAAGTTGAACTCTTAGAGAAGTGATCAAAAGAGGAATTTGAGGAAGGGATTGAGGAGCTTATCATGGAGAAAAATTAGGAGATGAGATATGTGGAAGAGGTGGAGCCGAATTGGGAATATGGGGATAGGAAATTAGGCTATAGGCTATTATAGGTGCCAATTTGGGAATTCTAGGGTAATGCCAAAATTATTTTTTTCCCTTTAGCTGAATTCCTCATTTTTGAATTGCCGAAACACTTTTTCTCTCTAAGTACTCAAAAGCCGAATTCCTTCCTTGCTTGTCGATCTTCCATTACTTTCTCTTCTCAAATTCTTTTTTGATTCACCTTTGGTTTTAGCCAATTTCTTCTTCTCTTCTTCTTCTTAGTTGTGCCGAATTACCCATTTCACCATACTAATCTCAAAAGCCGAATAACTCTTGAGCCGATTGCTTCTTGCGTAAGTATTCTCTATTTTGGTTAGGTGTTGGCCGAATGGTCATAAATAGGGAAAGGGGGACTTGTGTTGGAAACTTTCACAACGTTGACTTGGATAACATTATACTTTATTTAACAAAAGGAAATAGCGAATGGATACAAGATATAGATACTAATCTCTCATGCCCATTTGATACAGCTTGTAACAGCTCATTTTCAGTAAAATTGGAACAGTGGTTTCGGGACCACAAATTTAAGTGAGAAAGAAAAAAATTTTAAAATTTTTGCATGGTCTGTAGTATGACAGTTATGTCATATGAAAATACTGATAAAGAAATTTTACCGATTAAGTGATTAATTATGGAAAGGACCAAATTGCATAAAATGCAAAAGTTGAATTCTAGAAGTTATAAGTATTAAATAGCTATAAAATTCAAAACTTGAGGTCCTTATATGGTAATTAGACCATTAAGAAAAAGGTTGTAGATATTTATGGTGAATCATCTATGGAAATTAATAAAAGAAAAGGACTAAATTGGAAAGTAATAAAAATTAAAAGATGATAATTTAATTAAATAGATATTATCATCTTATTTTCATCATCTTCCCCAAAATATACATGGAAACCCTAGGAAAGAGAAAGCAAGCTTTCTTGGCTTAATTGGGTAAGTATTCAAGTCCCCTTTTTAGTATTTTTTATATTTTTGAGATCGAGATAATTCAATCTTTCTATTTTGGGGACTAATTTGAAAAGATATCAAAGTAAAGAAGTTTTGCCATGGATGAATATGCTGAAAATTTGAAATTTATGGTAGAAAATGAAAGGTTGTTAGTAGATAAACAACTTTTACAAAGAGAATTTTGGAGAAAATATGATTTAGGGACTAAATTGAAAAGTGGTAAAACCCATGGAAAAATTCTAATTTTTGTGAAATTCATGGACTTTTATTCTGATATATAGAATTCGGCTAGGCTTGGAATAAGGATTAAATTGCAAGAATTTCATTTTCCGAGCCTAGGGATGAAATTAGAATTTATGAAAAGTTTAGGGGAAAAATGGTAATTTTGCCTAGAATGTAAATTGAACTCAATTGAAAATGGGATGTGTCAAATTGATGTTAAATTCATTTATATAGATTCGGGTAACTCAAATTCGAAGCTAGGCTGAGGAAAAGAAAAAGTTTTGGATCAGTAGACTTACACACGAACGAGTGTCGAGGTAAGTTCGTGTAACTTAATTGAACATGTAAATATGTTAGATTTGATGTTGTATGTGGATTGAATGTGGTTTAAATTTATGTGAATTATATGAATGCTATAAGTGTAAGAAATGATCATATGCTCGGAAACATTAGAAAAAGAGGTAAGTTCTGTTTGAATATAGAAATTCGATGGATATATGTGATTTCTCGTATTAAATGTGGTCTTGCATATGTTGCGGATGGGATTTAGCTCGGACGAGTAATCCCTAATATAGCCTCTCGAGCATCCTGTGAATAGTTCATGCGAGCAACTTGATTGGTAGTGAATTTGCATGTGTTGCACACTACCGTAGCTCTTTGTGAACGTCCTGACATGTGATTCGATCGGTTGTGTTTCGGCATACGTTGCGAACACAAATGTAGCTCTTTGTGAGCGTCCTGATATAGCTCGCTTGAACTCTTTGAGATATGGTTATCTGGTGCTCTTGTTACATGGCTCTTTGAAAGCAATCTTGATAAGCTCCTTGTGAGCTTTCTGATTAAAAGTTCTGTAACGGCCTAAATTCAGTGATACCGGAACAGTGGTTTTGTAACCACAAATTCGAGCCAAAGAGAAAATTTATTTTAATATTATTACATGATTTATGGTATGATAGAAAAATCATATGAAAATTTCGATAGGAAAATTTTACCAAATAAGTGATTAATTAAAGAAAGGACCTAATTGCATAAAACGTAGAAATTTAACTCTAGAGACTAGAAGGATCAAATAGCTATGAAATTCAAAACTAGAGGTCTTTATATGGTAATTAGAGCGTCAACCAGAAGATGGGAAAATATCTAGGGTGAATCATCCATAGAACTTGAGAAAAATAAAAAGACTAAATTGGAATTAAGAAAAATTAAAGGATGATAAGGGATTGAATTGGAAATATCATCATTCATTATCATCTTCTTCCCCAAATTTGATGGAAACCCTAGGAGAGAGGGAGAAAACTAATCAAGCTTAATTGGGTAAGTTTTCATGTCCCGTTTTTAGTAAATTTTATATTTTTGAGATCATGATAACTTGTTCTTTCTATTTTGGGGATTAAATTGAAAATTTATCAAAGTATGACAATTATGCCATGGATGAAAATGCTAGAAATTGAAAATTTATGGAAGAAAATGAAAGGTTGTTAGTAAATAAATAACTTTTACAAAGTGATTTTTGATAAAATTGTAAAATAGGGACTAAATTGTAAACTTGAGAAATTCAAAGAAAAATTCTAATTTTTGTGAAATTTATGGACTATTATTGATACATATAGAATTCGGCTAGGCTTGGAAAGAGGATTGAATTGCATGAATTTCATTTTTTGAGCCTAAGGATGAAATTAGAATTTATAAAAAGTTTAGGGGCAAAATAGTAATTTTACCTAGGGTGTAAATTGAATGTAATGGAAAATGAATTAAATGGAATTGATGATTAAATTCATTTACATAGATCCGGACGACTCGAATACGAGATTAGATCGAGGGATAGTAGACTTTATCAACAAACGAATATCGAGGTAAGTTCATGTAACTTACTATTAAATCCTGAAATGCTTGAAATACATGTTATATGATGTGAATGCCAATTGTATGTTTAATGTATAGAAAATGATAAAATGTTCGATATTTACATAAGAAAAAGGAGAAAATCCTGGTTGAATAAAAGGGAATTCGATAGATTAAGAAAAAAAAGGGATATTGCATGTGTTGCAGAAGGGATTTAGCCCGGGTGGGTAATCCTAATATAAGCCCTCCCAATGTATATGTTATAGATTGGATTAAGCCTGGACGAGTAATCCAGACTAAGCTCTTTAGAGTATTTGTCACTGAAAGGATTGAGCCTAGACTGGTAATCCTGACAATACTCTTTGAGCTAATGTTACAGAGGATTTAGCCTAGACTGGTAATCCTTTTGTATGAAATGATGCTGGGGAGTGTGCTCTCTGATAAGGGTGGATATGAATTGACAGATTATAGAATTGTACAGTCTAACTGTACTACCGAGTATCCATCGAAATTCCTATAAATTCAATGGGATAAACTTGGAAATGGTTAATGGAACATGAATGACCTCGTCATGAAAGGTATAAGTGACACGGAAGTGGCAAGCATATGGAAATCACAAAATGATGAGCTCATCTACAAATTGGTATTGCCTGAAGTTATCTTGACTAACTTAAGTGTTGAGGTTGTGTATGGTAGGGTAATATTCTAATGCTTGGATGCATATGTGTTTGATTTAATTAAATGAAAACATGTGGTAAGTTATACTCTAGTTACATGAGCTTAATAAGCACTAAGTGGTTACTCTATTTTATTTTCCCTATTTTATAGTACTCGAAAGCTCGTAGAGGTTAGAGATGGTCGGAGCAACATCACACTATCCACCTGCTTATTTTGGTATAAATATGAATCTTATTTTGGTATAATGGTATGTATAGGCTATTTAGGTTAAATGTGTATTGAAATAGATGAATGTAAACCTAGCCATTGGTATGGCTAGTGTTAACTTAATTTTTTTGGGGGTATGATATAAAGTAAAATATAGTTTACATGTATGCTTGATATAGATTGATTTGTTGAGACTAAGCATGCAAGATTAAAGAGGTAAGAATTATACTAAGTGCGTATGTGGAAATATGACATTGGATGATGAAATTGGTTGTAAATTATGTTTACAATTGGTTAGTTGGTATTGTAAATATTTTGTGCAGGTTTTAGATGGAATTGGGTGAGAAATAGGGCTTGGAAAATAGCCTTATTTTGTCCATATGGGTAGACACACGGGCATGTGTCTAGGTCGAGTGTGACACACAGTCTGAAACATGGGCGTGTAGCTTGGCCGTGTGTCCCATGTATCCAAAAATTGAGAAACAGAATGCCCTTAAATTGAGTACACAGACATGTGCCTTGCCTGTGTTAGGTACACGGTCTGGATACACGAGCGTGTGAAACCTACACCTAAATTTGAAAATTAAATTAACCATACGGCCTAGTGACATGAGCGTGTGCCTTGGTCGTGTGATATCAATTTGTTCATGAGTTGCAGGTCAGAAAGTTACATGGGTAAGGGATACAGGTGTGTGAATCCACACGGCTTAACCACACAGGCGTGTCTTATACCACACGGGCATATGACTCTTATGTGAGAAAATTTTGGGATTTTGCAAAAATTTCCTTGAGATCCCAATCTAGTCTCGAATCATTCCTAATGCATGTTTTGGGCCTCGAGGGCCCATATAAGGGACGTTACAACAAATTTTTGGGATATGAATAGTATATGACTTGGTTTAATTGTAAATGTTCTATAAATTTTAGTAGTGCCTCGTAACCCTGTTCTGGTGACGGATACGGGTTAAGGGTGTTACAAGTTCTTTGTGAACTTCCTGAGTTGTGGCTCTAATTAGCATTCCTGAAATTTAGCCCGGATGAGAAATTTTGATACATGGCTTATAAGAGCATCCTGATAAGTGGCTTAAGAGTGTATACTCTGAATCTGTGCCCAAAAGGGTAACCCTGGACATGAATTGAAGATTTCTGAATTGTACACTTTGAGTGTACTACTTGAGTATCCATCAATATTTTAGAAATTCAACGGATAGTTCCTCTGACATGAGAAATGGTAAGATTAAAAGAAAGATGAAATGAATGTATATGAAATACCTGAAAGTTTTGGCATGATGAGCTTATCTATGTATAATTGATATACATATGAATTACAAGACTATTGAGTGTATGTGTTTAGGCAATTGTTAAGTTTCAGGAAAGCATGTTATTTTTATGCCTAGTATTAACAAACATGATTGGTAAGTTTAATTCCTGTTATACGAACTTACTAAGCATTAAACGCTTACTAGATTTTCTTCTTCCTATTTTATAGTGCTCGGAAGCTCACAAAGGATAGAGATCGATCGAAGTATCATCACACTATCCACCTATTTATTTGGTATAATTAGAAAACTTATCCTGGTATAATGGCATGTATAGGCTAACTTTGCAAATGTTGGTATGTAAATGGTTGTAAGATAGCCATTGGAATGACTAATGATAATGTTTTGGTATACTTTTATAAGATATATCTTGTTTAATATACAAGCATATAGTATGCTTTGATTGAATTAAGGTAAAATATAAATCTTCACAAAAAGGTAAGATTATAAACATGAGTACATCTACATGTGTGAATAAACCATGTTAGATTGATAGGATTGGCTTGATTATGAGGCTTGAATTGGTTGATATATATATTTGTAAGTTTTGGTGTAGGTTGATGACAAGTGTGGGTAAGAAAATAAAGCTAGAAAATAGCTTTATTTTGTCCACACGACCTGGTACATGGGTATGTAGCTTGGCTGTGTGTCCCTTGCATCCAAAAATTGAGAAACAGAATGCTCTAAATTGAGCACATGGGCAGAGACATGGGCGTGTGTCTCAGCCATGTGAAAAATATGGCCTAGTACACAGGTGTGTGTCATAGCCGTGTGAAACCTGCATCTAATTTTCATAAATTAAATTGACCACACGGCCTAGCATACGGGAGTGTGACTTGACTATGTGACCCATGCATTTAACTAAGTTGCAAGTCAGAGAGTTACACGGGTTAGGGACACGGGCGTGTGAAGCCACACGGCCTGAAACATGGGCATGTAACTAGGTTGTGTGAGCCACACGACCTGACCACACAGGCATGTCTTTTACCACACGGGCGTGTGTGCCTTACATCTAGAGAAAATTTTTTTTGGAAATTTCACGAAAAATTTCCTAAGTTTCCGATTTAGTCCTGACTTATTTCTATTGCTTAAATAGGGCCTTGAGGATCTAATCAAGGGGTGACACGATTAATCTTAAACATGAATAGTAAATGACATAACTTAATTGTATTTATTTCGTAAACTCCGGTAATACTTCATAACCCTATTTTGGCAACGGATACGGGTTAGGGGTGTTACATAGCCTCTTTCACTCACTTAGCCAAACTGTTGATTCAATTCATTTGCACAAGAATTTTCCCTTTGCTCAAATCTAAAACTGTCAATCCTTTCTGTGCTATTTTGTTAAATGTCATTTTGCAGGAAAAGCATGTTTGTGTAGGAATATGGATTTATAGATATATAATGCGTTGTGCGGTACAAAACGAAGCTGATATATTCTTCCCACATTTAATCACCGATTTATGCCGACTTTTTGGTGTTCCTATGGCATAAAATGAACAAGTTAATTGTCCAACTACAATTTTAAGGGGCAATCCCTTGTTTGGGAAAATACAAGAACTTCAGCAAGAGTTACATAACGAGAGAACCTGAAAGCATAAAAACAAAGAAGAGTTAGTGTATTCTTCGAGAGTTAGCGCATTCTTCGTCTAAAGAATCACAAATAGAGAAAATGTTACAAAACCTTGTAACAAATATGGATGAGCTTATAGAATGGAGGAAATCTAAACCTAATATGATTGAAGTGATGAAACTATATGTCAAATGCTACGTAGGTAATTATGGGTAGATGCTTCGGTCTATCAGAGATACCACAACCATGTAGTGTTCAAAAAAGGTGTGGAAAGAAGTATCAAACGAATAAAGAGAGAAGACTAACCAACAACGAAAAAAACTAATTCCACCTCAGAGAAAGGCGAAATAGAGATTATGTTCGCGTTGGCGTGACCTTTATGAGGAGGGATAATTTTAAACAATGGGAAAGGGTGGCCAAAACGACCGCTAAGGCGTGTGGTGGTGAAGAGTAAAGGAAAATAACCTATGATAAATGAGTCTATTTCGGACTCCGATTAGTTACATGTCTTAGCATTTTATTTATTTTTAATTTTTATGCGGCATGTAAATTATTAAACACGTTTGAATTTATTTCTTGTTTTTTTTTATTTTTAGTATTATTTGGTTGTTTTTTTTTTTGTTTGTCTTATGTGTAATGAGTTACCTTGAAACAATGCACAACCATTTGAGCTTCAACAAGAAGGTGGAGCCCCAAGCTAGTCTAATTCTCCATCTGAGGGAAGTCCGGTAACCTTCTATTTTTTTTAACACATTGGAGGCATTGTGTAGTTTAAGTGTTGGGGGGATGTACATAAGTTTTGTGTGTGTTAGTTTTCTTGCTTTCATGTTTATTTGTGTGTTTATTTTAATTTTTTTTCCTTTTTCAAAAAAATTCAAAAAACTCCAAAAATATTTTTTTTTCATTTTTGTTTTAAATTATTCAAAAAATCCCAAAAATATTTTTCATTTTTTTTATTTTGTGTAAATGTATGGTGTTTGAACATGAATTGATTGACATTAGTGAATGGTAGTATGATATTGTGGATTTAGTTCTTTGATTATGTTAATTTTAATTGATGCTTGATGAATTCTTTACTTTGCGAATAAATTGTTTAGTTCAATTAATTACATTGTATAACAGGATAGAGGCAGGCGAAAAATTCTTTATTTTATCCAAATGATTAATAAGAATGAAGTTAGGTGTAGACATGCATGTTTTAGAAATTTCCATTATTCATTAAAATAAGTAGAAGCATGTTTTGGTTTTGTATTTTTTTTGAAATGCTAAGGGATGACTTAAGGCATTGTTTGTGTAACCTAGAGCATAAAGGACCAACCTTAAATGCTACATTATCCTTAGCTCCTGAATTTGAGCCATAGATTGTCTTTGCTTGATAACCCTCTATGTTTGAAACCTTCAGCCGAAATTGAGTTTGAAATTCAACCCTTCACAATCTCTAAACTTTATATTGCACTACTAAATGGATATCGAGCCACAAATATCGAGGGTTAGGTAGGAACATTGTGGAGGTTTCTTACAAGAACATTGCAGAGGTGTCTTACAAAATTTACTTGAGTGACTAATGAAGAGAGTTTGATTTAGCTTGTGAGTTATTCTTACTTAAAAGTGTGCATAAAAAGAAAGAAAAGTGAGGATCAAAAGCATTGTGAGAGAAAAGAATAAACAAATGAAAAATATGCTTAAAATAAGAAAAAGAAAAGAGCATAACATTAATGCTTCAAAATCATAGTGCACAAAAATGAGCTAATATCAAGCCATCTTTTCCACATTGTTGGAGAAATAAGGAAGGTGATAAAAGGAGAAATAAGGCGGTGAGATGAAACGATCACATTTGGAGGGAATTGGGAACAATGTCGTGAGTTATGTTGTTCATAGTTCTTTAATCGTTTTGAGATGACATTTCTTTGAATCCGTACCAACCAAGCCTCATCATGTTACAAGCCATTAAGTTCTATGTGACCTTAGTTTCTCCTTTTACAAACCGAAACTTGTAGAAACTTATTGTAAATGAATAAATCAATTTCTTTCATATGTAGATACATTATATCTTCATGTCTTATTGTGATGAAATAATGTGTAAGATTTCATTTTCATAAATACCTCTACTTTTGTTTGCTGTGTAACTTCTTGAACTAAGACGATTTGCTCTCAAAGATATAAGTTTACAATGCATCAATTTTGAGTTGTACAATAAAAAGAACTTAGTATATAATGCATGCATGTTCATTAAATGTCAAATAAATTCATTTTTCAAGGGTCATCTTTTATTTTTGCATGTTTGTGTGTTTGCTTGAGGATAAGCAAAAAGTTAAGTGTAGGGGAGTTGATTTGCCACAAATTGATGTGGCAAATTAACCTTTTTTTATATACTTAAAGGAGCTTTTTCTCGAGCAAAATAGTGTCTTGTATATAATTTTTTTTTTATATTTTTAGTTAATAAGTGAAAATGTCTCCTTTTTGCCCATTTTGTGACCCAATTTGCCAATGGTACCATTAGGAGGCCTAACATGTGATTAAGTGGTGTAGGGACGTGTTGGAGGTTAAAAACGAATGAGAATAGCACCGAGGAAAAGGGTATAACGATATACACACCTTGGAATTGTGATACCTCCAACAATATTAAAGAATGGAGATACCTTTCAGTGGTATCACGATATCCTCTTTGGGTATCGTGATATCCACCTTTTAAAGAAGACCCTAAGGCTTGACAGTGCCCAAGATATTGCGATATCCTCTATTGGGTATCGCAACATCGCCTTTGTTAGGGGGCAAACTTGGACAAAAAGGATAGTATTTGTCCACCCATCCACCAATCACCCAAGGCCAGTGTAGGGGCATTTTTTGCAACGAAAAATCATTAGATGACAACGTAAAACAACCAAAATTGACTTAGGAGGAGGGAGACACATATTAGCTTAATTTTAGGTTTAGTTTTCTCTAGATTTTCTCTTAGTTCTTTTGCACTTTTTCTAGGGTTTTCATTTTCTCTTCTTCTTCTTTAGTTTAGAGTTTATTTTTCTATATTTACTTCTTGTTCTTAGTGTTAGTTAAATTAGTTATCACTGTAGCTTAGGTTTATTTGCACTTTCAATCATTATACATTGGTTGTAAGACACTTTAAGCTTAAGTTTAATGTATTTCAGTTTTTTCTACTTTAAATCTATTAAAGCTTTGTTCCTTTAATGTTTATTGCTTTAGATTTTCTTGATAAATTCTTTTATTTTCATGTTATTTAAGTTTACTTGAATAAAAATCTCAACTTTCATATTTTTCTTAAGTTTTACTTTAATGGTTATTTTGTTGTCCATTTTCATGTTCATCTCCATTATTTTTAGCATGAATAACTAAACCTCATAGGGGGATGGTTGATGGAAATATAGGTAACCTGGTTTTTTGGACCAAGGATTAAATTGAGGTTACCGACAAATTACGTATCTTTCAATACAAAATTGATGCATTCTGCTAGGTTTGTCGTCATGTGCTCGTATCATAGACCCCCATTGTATGATTGAATCCACTAGTCAAAGGGTATGTTAGTGAAGTATGCTGCACCACACTTGTTAACAACCTACAAGTTTTCTAACATTTCATGAAAACGATGTTAGACGCTAACTATCAGACTTGTGTTGTTTATAGTAGTTAGCAGCTACATGCCTTAGACAATACCTATGGTGAGTGCGGTTCCAAAAGCTTCCCTACCATTCAATCGTGCCCAGTATTTTGGGCCCCCTATTGAAGATGACGCATATACTGGGTTGTGGGACAACATGTCTCAATCAGATAAGAAGAAATCTCAATCATCTGTTGCCTCTCTCGGTGTTATTACAAAGGCTATTGGTAGGATTTTTCGATTACCATCGAACAAGTGATGCTCATATCTTTTGTACAAGAAGTTTTCGTCGATTTGTATCAATGACTTACAGTATCGAAAAACTTGTCGACATTGGTTGAAAGTCCAAAAGAAACGATGAAAAACTTGGTGGCCTTGGACTAAATGATTTAGGTAGTATATAGGCTGTGTTTGCGACTTGGTTATGGAACTGGTACCCACTGACGTAGTACTTGACACTATCGTCACAAATCATTTAAACGATGCGTCACACCCATTATGCATATTCTTCATGGTCTTTTGTTTTGTGATCCATACCTTCTGATACAACAGTGTGTAATTGTACTGGCTACGAATATTAGAAATTATAATCAATACAAGAATCTTGGGGCTCAATTTCACCATAGGTTATGTTCTAAATCATCTCCAAATCCAACTTCGGATGATCCTATCTAATACCTACAACAACATGAGTATTTCAAAATTAGGAATTCAATACCACAAATATTAAATAGTCTTGACACGGTACCTATGACAACATACGTATGCGAAATAGTATATTTCTTGATGGTCTACAACCCCATATTCCTTCTTCACAGAATCCATAATTTTCCATGGACATCTACTGTCTCGCATTGCATATTTCACATCGAATTTCTCTGATCGGGATTTAACAATGTAGAGGTTTATCCCATTCTTTATGTTGTAACACTTCACTACTACGACAACATCATCTTTAAAGGAAAACTCCTTTATCGCTTCTAAATCACCAACATCCAACAAAGAACTCACATAGCTCGATCTTTTGTATAAGAGTTCTAGAAACTCCAACCCACCTTTTACTAAGGAGTTCACTTATGTATGTTGGTCAGATGTGAGTATGCCCTGAATCACGAATCTTCTTCGGCAGCTTCATCCGGACCTTTACCGTTTGAACCTCCATATTTTTGTTCAGTTAGAACT
Organism: Gossypium stocksii; assembly: GCA_020496765.1. Lineage (NCBI taxonomy): Eukaryota > Viridiplantae > Streptophyta > Magnoliopsida > Malvales > Malvaceae > Gossypium > Gossypium stocksii. Next base: position 105,744,573 of record CM035621.1, read on the forward strand.
GACCCTAGTTCAGAAAATAATGTAATTTCCAAACTATCTGGCCCAGACTCTCGGATTAGATCTTCATCGAATTTAGTACCCTCTTCAATCTCAACCCCCTAACATGTCTAAGGTTAGATGTCCCCTAGCCGATGGAGGTTGTGGGGAGTATATCATCCCTTCTTGTATAATTGTCGGTACAGCCAAAATCACCTACAGATTTCCAACTGGTAAAACTTGATGTCATACCCCTGTAAATGTTCCCAGCGTAGAATATCAGACTTTTGAAGTTGAAACTAAAACCACTAATAAACTATCGTGTCGGGGCATCGAAGTCTTGGTTGCCTCCATACCCCGACTGTTGGATGTTCTGTCTATCTTGGTTAAAATCTAAGGATGAAACCGATGATTGTCTTCTTCTTGATGATTTCCAGATAGCATAATGGGAGCTTTCTAATAAAGTCATGAACCCATTGTACAAACGTGTTGTTAGACTCCCAATTTCCTCTTCCGTTCTGACATGTCCAACTGGAACAGATGTCAACCTCCAATATCTGTGTTGAAAAACTCCATATATAACTCGAGTATTAGTCATCCACTAGCAAAATGCATCCGGACCATCGACTTGATTGCTATTGGGCCTTTGACATAAAAAAACCTCATTTTTTGGGGTCTATCGATGCTAAATAACTATATTTAAAGGACGATTGTAACACCCCTCACCCGTATCCGTCGCCGGCCTAGGGTACGAGGCGTTACCAGAGTTATACACACAATCGATCAATATCCGAGTTTTGATTTCCACTTATAATTAAATTTTTTCATTTAAACTCATTTTGTCCTTATTACGGGCCTACGAGGCCCAAAAAATACTTTAAAAATGATTCGGGACTAATTCAAGGTCTTTGGAACACTTATAAAATTTTTCATCAAAACAGTGTCACACGCCCATGTGACTTAGGACACGCCCGTGTGGGCAGGCCATGTGGTCACACACGCCCGTGCCCCAGCTCATGTTAAAAATATCAAGCATTCTGTTTATGATGTCAGCATACCATTAAGGGCACACGGCCAAGTCACACGCCCGTGTGCTAGGCCGTGTCCACACGACTAAGACACATGGTCGTGTCTCTTCCCGTGTGGCCAACACTTAGGCTATTTTCCAAGCCCTTTTTTGTGCTTTTAACTCTTCACACTCATATACATTTCATAGACACATATCATACCCTTAATTATTCCTAACTTAACCATCAAACACATGTAATATACTTAACTACATCGAAGCGTTTACATGATACATGCATAAAATAGGCTTACAAGCAATATAAGCCAATACATTTGGCCAATTCATAATAATACATACTACCAATAATTAAATCTCTGTACATGCCACTCACTCGTAAACAATTAAGAATCATCATTACTCCACCTTGATAACTTGATAGTGTGATGCTGTCTCCGACGATCTCCGGCCCCAAGCCAACCTGTCAACACTGGGAAATGGAAAAGAGGGTGTAAGCTTTATAGCTTAGTAAGTTGGCATATTATAATAAGAAATTTAATTAACAAGATATTCTCATTCCTCAAAGGGTATTCTTAAGAAATAAAATCATTATTCACATGTTTCCATTTTTTACTCATGTTCATCTTAGGCTATCTTCCTGAGTCAGAGTCACTAAATTAATTATATCTTGAGCTACAGAACTCAAAATTAAGTTCTGTAAATTTTTCATAAAACTAGACTTATATATCTTATTGCCATAAAATTTTCAGAATTTTTTATTTAGCCAATTAGTACAGTTTATTCATTAAAATTTCCCCTGTTTCACTTTCTGGCAGATCTAACCTCTCTTCACCAAATATTAATTTTCTCATTATACAGAATTCATATCACCTTTTCATTTGTTTCTCTTGAAAGTAGGCTCATAAATGATTTTAAGAATATAAATTACACACCATAAAAATTTTTATACAATTTTTAGTGATTTTCCAAATTCAAAATAGGGGATTCCGAAGTCCATCTAACTCTGTCTCACAACAATACAGATATCTCAAAAATTGAGAATCATTTGCTTACTCTACTTCTTTTATGTGAAAATACACTCAATGGGATTTAATTTGATATTAAATTCAACTTCTAATTCAATTCCCACCATTTTTGGTGATTTTTCAAATGCACATAACTGTTGCTGTCCAAAACTATTTTACTATTAAGTTTCACTTTCTCATGCTTTCTTTATATTAGTTTTAATTGTAGCACTTACCTCTTATCAACCTTACCAAAGTTCGATTGTATATGAGCCTATTGCTCATAATTTACACATACATACATGCACTTACTCATAAAATTTCATATTCACACTACACATATAAGATCATGGCATGAAACACATTTATACATTAATTCATTTTCACTTTCCATTACACTTTATCATACCATTTCATTACCCGTTGAACCATGCGAAATTCTAAAGGATACTCGAAAAAATGCACAAAAGTGCCACACATATATTGTAGCCGAAGCTACCACTGAAATGTAGCCGAAGCTACCACTGATATGTAGCCGAAGCTACTACTGATATGCTCACTATCGAGCTATTCACGGGCCTACTCACACAAGCTAACGGTCAAGTTAAAGCTACTCAGTGCTGCTCACACAAGCTGACAGGTATCCGTAACAAATGCAGGATTACCTAGCCACTAGTAGTCGAACTAAACCAGCACTCGGAATCACATATACAATCAATCACTTACAATGGGTTCCTAGTGACATGTCATTCGAATCCTATACGATTCCTAAGGTTAAATCGGGATTTTACACACTTGTCGCAAATTTGTCAATAAACATTTAATCATATGTCTCATGACAGTAACTAATTCATAATTCCACATAATAACGATAGTCATGAAAAGCACTTTGAACACAGGACTTCAATTCAATTCCATGACATCTTGTATCATAGACACATTTTTTTTATTCAATTCATATACATAACACTTTAAACAATTTATTCACAAAAATCAAATTAACATATTAATTTAAGCTTCAAAGATAAACTACATCATCTTTGCATTATTATTATCACACCAACTTACCTCGAACTCAAATGCGACAATTATTTTCGACTTAATCCAAAATCTCGTTCTCCTCCAATCTAAGCCCAAATTTCGTGTTTTCTTGATCTAACATATCAAAAAACACTCATTTAACATTCAAATTATTCAAATTAGTCCAAAAATCACACTTTGAAAATTTTCCATTTTTGCCCCTAAAGTTTATCAAAATTACACTTTTACCCCTAGGCTCGTAAATAAATTTTTATTCAATTTTCTTGTATTTTGGACTTAACCGAACCATTTTCATAACTATGATAGTCCAAAATTCCCATTAATCCACACACTTATGACCAATTTTATAACTTTTACAATTTAGTCCTTTAGGACGTTTTTGCCGAAAATCACTTCCGTTTCTCTAACCCTAAACATGCATAATCTACCATAATTCATCAAAATGCATAATTATTTAACATGGGTAAATTTTTGAACTCAAACCCTAGCTCAAAATAAAGGTGGAAATAGTTAAATCAAGTTATCGGGATCTCAAAAATGTAAAGAACATTAAAAACGGGGCTTGGGTGCACTTACTATGAAGCTTGGAAGCTTGAAAACCCGAGCCATGGCTTCCCCCATGGTATATTCGGCCAAACAAGAAGATGGACAAGGATTTTTGGCTTTTATTTTGTGTTTTAATTCATTTAATGGCTAAATGACCAAAATGCCCTTCACTTAAAACTTTGATATTTTTACCTTTCCATGTCCATTTTTGTCCAAAATTAGAATTTGGTCAAATTCTATTTAAGGACCTCTAATTAATATTCCAATTCAATTTCATGCTAAAAGTTTCTAGAACTCAACTTTTACAACTTATTCAATTTAGTCCCTAAAACCAAATTGAACACTTTTCACATAAAATTTCTTCATGAAATTTTCACACAAACATATAAACATATCATAGACCTTATAATAATCATAAAATAATTATTTTTATTTCATATTTGTGGTCTCGAAACCACTATTCCAACTAGGCCCTAATTCGGGATGTTACAATGATACTCTCATCTGGATGGATCCGATAAATTTTTGCCTAATTCTTCCACGGAGTTTTGGCAATTGTATGTTTAGGTTGAAAGCCAATTGCGCTGTGTACGTTGATGAAAAATGGCCCCAACATTAGTGTTACAAATTTCACCATTATAATAAACAAAAAACATTAACTCATCCACTTATTTTGAACCAAGTAATCTATTCCACATGTTTAAAACAAAGCATTATACACAAAAATATAGAGTAGTAATTATCCATTAACAAAAATAATTGAAACTTACTTGATATAGTCACGTTTTTGCTCGAAATTTTGCCTTATGGAACATCTTGCGAAATTCACCCTTGCGCTTCCGTATGCTCAAAATTTTCTTATAACTTCTCCAGCTGAAGTACCAATCCATTTATACAACTTGTGCCTTAGAAGCATTGCTTGCAAAGAAAATATCCTAGGAATACAGGGATATCTGAAGGATTCCTGCATGAGGAAAACTTTTCAGTGCTGGGAGCATTTTCACTCTCCCATTGTTAACCCTGCGAAGTTTTCCTAACATTTTTGCAGGCCATGCTTCTACAAATAAAATATCTCAGAGTTCTCGGGTAATATTTTCAGGGCACACGGGTAGCTTTTGCATATTTACTAGTTCCCATTGTCAATCCTCCTTTTACAATGTCTACCTTAAAAACGAACACAATTAACAATTCAATCGATTAATCAATTAATTGTACAGTTCAATCAAAAACAATTTTAATTAGAGAATGTGTACATAAAAGTAAAGTTTTAATATTGATACATAGACTGATTTACATGGTCCTATTTTACGTGAATTTTTAAACAAAATACTATTCTAACAAAAAAAAAACTTCTGCATGATTTGTTGGAATAATCTTTTTTTAAAATTCCACATTAGCTACCAAAATTATCTAATAAATTTTCGTCCATTGGAATGTTTTTTTTTCTTACATGATCACCATATATTTAGCAGAAAAAAATTAAAAAATCACTCCAGCTAATTTAATAAAATTTTTTTATTGGTGTTAGGAATTGGAGTTGAATTGGTAAATTCAAAAGCTCAAGGGTTTTAAACCTCAAACTCTAAACCCATTAAAACTCGAGGGTTTTCCTGCAACGTTCACTGAAAACGTCTCCAGCTCAAAGTGTTTTCCTGCAAAGTACACCGAAAACACTTCCAACTCAACGCGTTTTCAAAAGTTGGCCTAATGCCACAAATATTAAAAAGAAAAAAAACCGGTCTAATTTGATAAATCTAAAAAAGATCTCCATTTTCTGTTAATTCAGTCGATTCATTTTCTTATTTCAATTGGATTGTTATATTTATAGTTTTTCTTTTGTGTTTGTTACATAAATAAATATGATTAAATATATTAAAATTTTAAATATAAATAAAATACATACATTAAATCTATATTATTCGTTTATACTTTTACATGAGATCCTTATATTATATACATCCAGCCGTATAAAAAGAATTTGTAAATTAAAAAAAAAAACCTATTTCATCATTGCTTTTGCTGTACTTCAACCTCTGTCTCTTAAGTAAAAATATTTGAGACGAGCGAGACAAGTATTTTTCTTTTTTTTCTTTTTTCTTTTTAAATTATTCTTTAAGTAACAGGGAAAAGAATACCCTAACCACTAATCATCAACACATCATTTCCTTACGGAAAAAAAGATGGACCAACAGAAGAATAATTATGAGAAACAGGAAATTATGTGTCGACTGGATGCCCCGGCCTCCTCTTTTCTTTTTATGTACACAGTGCTCTTTGCCGTATGTGTCAAGATTAGAGTATGATCCTAAAAGAACCCAAAAAATTAGAGGAAAAAACAACCTGTTGGCCTTCATTTTAGTCCGAAAAGAACCCTTCCACGTCAGGATGTTCTTGTTTGGTTATCATACCAGGCAACTCCTTATCTAAATAAAAAATGTCGGTCCAATCTGGATCCTCCTCAAGGGGCGGCTGTTGTTGTTGTTGTTGTTCATCACTCACTTCTGCACCCTCCTTCCTCTCTTTACTATTTTCATCGTCTTCTTCAGGAGTTTTAAGTCCGTTTGCCTGACATATGCAGCTATCTGGGTTTTCATGAAACTCACCCTTGCCGGGTTTCACTTCTTTTGGTTCCCCCATGAACCCAATCTGATATGTTCGAACCTTAGAGGCAAACTCGTCCCATGTCATGTTATTTCGGTCCAAGAACAGTTTATACAGTTTCTTGGCGTTTGGTCGGATTGTTGTTTTGTGCCCAAAGTATCTCCTGCAATGTACAAATATGCTCTTAGCAAAACCGGATGCAAACATCACTAAAATGCAAAAGAGTTGCATACCTTCGACCAGCTAAAATCCGAGCCATGTTTCCATTATTGTTTGTGACAAAAACATCACTTTCATCACAAACAATGTAATCCAGTGCTGCCATGCGACCCGAAAATGATGAAAATGGTGCCAATTCTTCCTTGGTGGCTATAGTCTCTTTTGAATGGAAATTAGGGAAGAGTGCTTTTAGTGGTGCCAGTGTCTCTTCCCCTCTGTATACTTCACCTGACGCCACATAAATGTGAACATCATTGCCAAAGCCCAATGCTCTTAGCATTAGACCAACTTCCTCTGGTGTCAGCGGGCATCTTCCATGCCTTCTCACCTTTTCAGGGTTGCTCACCTGCAGTTCATTCCAAAGCAAACATGTTTTAATGCGTCATAAGCTCTCTTTGGACTAAAGACGTGTATTCAACAATTGGCATGGTCTTACATGTAAAGTTTTCCATCTCTTCCGGATTGCACCCAGTTCCCCCCTTTCTTTTTCTCCGCCACCATAATAACATCCAGAAAATGCAAGCATATCAGGTTCAAACCTATGGCAAATGATATATCAACCTGCATTAATAAAGTCCTTCGTTTTTGACAGTAAAGATATTAAGACAAATTGGTTTTAACATCCAAGAAAAAAAAATGACTGCAATATCTAAAGACAATATGATTTAGAGAAGTGCCCTTTACCTCAAGTGCAAGGCAATAAACTGCTTAGCTTTCATCCTCATCCTTTCAACCAAGATTTTTCCCAGTTCAAGAATTGAATCTGTGAATCTTAGAGCTTGGTAGTTCACCCTACATCTGAGCTTTTGTAAATCTGTCTCCAACCTATTTGAAAGTCTATAATCAAACTTGGTAAGCTCAACAGCCTGCAACAGGAAAAATATTTCAGTGAAAACAATTCATTTTCTGTAAAACATACTTGTGTCAAGCTCAAGAAAATAATCAAGAGATGGATGAGCACAATAAGATTAAAATATGAAACGATGGATTAAGGATCATCTTTCTTGGTGAATGAGATGTTGTTTCACATCAACTTGTGATATTAGTAATTCAGTATTACAATTATTATGATACAGATTTTTGTTTTTGCTCTGCTTTTAGCCAAAATATAGGATATGAAATGTGTGGGCGTATTTTAGAACTATTACTTACATGTTTTTTATTTAGAACAGGTAGAACACGAGTCTGATAGCATTTTGAATTGCATTTTTCTTTCTTTTTTTCTTTTTGCTTTTTTTTTTGCTCTGCTTTTAGCCAAATATAGGGCATGAAATGTGTGGAGGTAATTTAGAGCTACTACTTACATGTTTTTTATTTAGAACAGGTAGAACACGAATCTGATAGCATTTTGAATTGCATTTCCTTGGAACACGCATGCTACGAGGAATCCAAGCTTTACCTTCATTTCGTGGTAACTCTTTGATGATTTCAACATCTCGAGAGAGAGATGAAATGAACCAGTCAACATTGAATATTTCAGCAAACCCACTGCATCAAATACCCCCATCACACATAAGTGTAAAGAACATAAAAGTATAAACAATCCCCTACATTTTCCATTAAACATGAATATAACACTAGACCTGGTATCTTTCCAGTAAGAATGCTGATCCAGCTTGGGTATGACCAGAGTTGCATTCAAAATATATGCTACAACAACAGCGTCTATTATCTGTTTCCATAAAAGTCACAATATTATCAGGACCAAATATATTAATTTATCGCTTTTCACTGTATGCTTTGTGACTGTTAACCAGATTTGAGGTGAGCGTCCTTTATGATTGCATATATGTTCAATACATGTATGTTTAATTTTTTGAAGTTTTTGCATGTATCAGGAGGATTCTAATCTCATTCTCATGTACGAATGTGTGATTATTTTACGGAAATAAAATAAGTCCAGGAAACATAGATAACCATTAGCACCCAAAAAATCTAACGCTAGCTCTGAATGCAAATAAACAAAAGCAGCAGCGCAGAAGCTGCTTGTAAAATGTCTGTTTCAGAAAACTTACCCCTGTTCTCTGTTGATTTAACCCTCCACTGGTAGCGATCATCAAGTATCGGTTGGGATGTGTTTTCATATCAGCAGCTGAAACATAGACAACATAGCTAACCATCAAATTTGCAGCGTAAGTATATCAAATTTGAAGCCAATTCTACATAGAGAAGATTCCGTTTCAAAACCAAAAAATATATATCATTAAACAAGAAAATAAGGATTCAAAATTTGGAATACTTTGAAAGCTCTTAGAGGCATTGCTGCATCCATAGTAGAACTTTGATTGGCTCAAACTCCATAAATCACGACCTAAAGTTCCTCCACTTGCCTTAACATCAGATAAAAAAAAAAATCAAAACTGGTTTTAAGATCCAAACGAGTCATCAAACTCAACAAGAATTGCCACAAAGCTCGTACCGGAACTTGAAACACCATATCAAAATTAGACTCCACAACCTCTGTTTTCTTCACCGCCTAAGCAAAATAACAAACACAAATAAAAGACAAAACGAATCAAAGTCGGAGAATATTATATATTCTTTTTCAAATATCGAGAAAACCAAACACATGAAAAACAACAGTAACGAAAAGAAATCCAGAAAACGAGAGGAGGTATAATGAATAATGTGACGTACGGAGGGGTGGTGAGAAAGAAAGTGGTCGGTGGCGGTAGGAGGAGGAGTGAAGACGGAGAAGGCAAAGAGTAAGAGAAGTAAACAACCGGAGACGACGGAGATGAGGGAGAAGAGACGGTGGCGTTTACGCCATAGAATGACGTTAAGTCCGATGAACAACTCATTGAAGGCTTGAAGAAGGATGTTGTTATTGTTTCGTTCCCTCTTCTTTTTCTTCATTTCCACGGAAAAAATAAGCTGTTTCAGATTCTTCAGCATCAGCATCTGACTTAGCAAACTGTTTCATGTAACTTTTGTATACACCAACTTTCCTTTATATAAAAACCTTTTTACTGGGTATCACCGAAAAACAAAATACTCTATTTCTACGGACAGTCCCTGTATTTTGTATTTTTAGTCAATTTAATCCCCATTTTAAAAAATCATGTCATTATTTCAAGAAATTATCCTAAAAGGTTGACTTTGTGGAGGACTAAAAATAATTAAATTATAATTAAAGAGTTAAATCTGAAAAGGAAAAGCATACTACAAATAGGTTTTTACAAATTTTATCAAAAAAAATCCAAATAAGATGTTTCAGACAAAAAAAAAAAAAGAAGAAATTTTAAGATATATTATCGAGTAAAAATGATTTAAAAGCTGTTTTGTTTATGTTAAATGATTACGTGTAATAAATGTTAACAAAATTATCTATATTTTTCATTTTTAAATATTTGAATTTTTGATAAAATATATCTTTATATTTAAAGCATTGAATTTAAAATTATTTGTATATAAATATTCGAATTAATGATAAATGCATATATTTTGTATTGGAATATGGATAATTGTTTAATTTTGAATATTTATTTTCATTAAAAAAATTCAACATTTAAAATAAATGGTGATTTTATTATCCAAAGAAGCAGAATTTTAAATAAATTCGAATATAAATATTATCAGTAACTGTATGTATTAATTTAAATGATTTAGACTTCACAATGTCCTTTTATGTTTTCCTTTGAAGCAATGCTGTCAAGATTAAATTCGTCCAGAGCTTTAATTAGTGACATATAATCTTCTACCATTTCAAATCAATAAAAAATTAGAAATATTAATCCCTAAATAATTTAGTTTTTTTAAATACCATTAATAATTTAATTTTTTTAATACCATTAAGAGGTGATGATGTAACATCAAAGACAGTGTCATATAATTTTTTTAAAAAAATTATTTAAAAATTATAGAAAATATAGAAATTTATAAAAAAAATACATAAAAGTTTATACAATTTATAAAATTATTTTTAAAAAATACTGAAAATGCACCTCCCGAGTAAATCTGAAAATATGGACATCCAAATTTATCTAAATTTGGACATATTAAATTTGTTCAGGTTCATGTGGTTATTTATAATAATTTTATTTTTATAATTTCAAAATTGATTCTTGATTTTTAGATTTTTTTTTTTAAATTTTGGGAGAGTCTAAATGTACATTTGTCCATATTCATTTAAAATAATGCATTTTTTATATTTTTTAATTTCAAGAGAATTATTTAAAATATCAATTTTAATACTTTTCTATAATTTTTAAAATATTTTTATAATTTTCTAAATATATGTTTTTTGAAATCTTGAAATCTTCATATTTTCTTATAATTTTTTTTGTAAATTTCAATAATTTTTATATTTTTCCTTTTTTTAGATTTTAAAAATAAATTTTTAAAAACCCACTTAAGAGTGCCACACCTTCACTAAACAACATTAAATAATGAACTTTTTTTCATCTATTTTCTTTTAAAGGATTGGGTAGAATTTTCTCAAGTCTTTTTCTTACCTTTCTTCAACTTTAGAGTTAGGAATCTTTGCAACCATGTTTTTATTGTTTCTATTGCGCTATCTAACCTTTCTTTTCTTTTAATATTGGTGAAATTAAAAGGTAATCACAATTCCTTCATCTGTGTCACTTCTATTGTAACGACCTAATTTCAGTGAGATTGGAAAAGTGATTTCGGGACCACAAATCTGAGCTAGAAAGAAAATTTATTTTAATATTATTGCATGGTTTACATTATAATAGGAAAGTCGTATGAAAATACTAATGGGAAAATTTTACCGATTAAGTAATTAATTTGAGAAAGGACCAAATTGCATAAAATGTAAAAGTTGAATTCTAGATGTTAGTAGGATTAATTGGTTATAGAATTTAAAACTTGAGGTCCTTATATGGTAATTAGACCATTAATTAAAAGTTAGTAGATATTTATGGATGAATCATCGATGGAAATTGAGAAAAAGAAAAGGATTAAATTGGAAATTGAGGAAAATAAAAGATGATAATTAAATTAAAAGGAATTATCATCATTTTATATCATCTTCTTTCCTAATTTTATATGGAAACCCTAGGAGAAAGGAAACAAACTTTCTTTGCTTAATTAGGTAAGTAATCAAGTCTCGTTTTTAGTAATTTCTATATTTTTGAGATTAGGATAGTGTAATCTATCTAAATTAAGGATTAATTTGAAAAGTTATCAAAGTATAAAGTTTGTGCCACCGATGAATATGCTGAAAATTGGAAATTTATGGAATAAAATGAAAGGTTGTTAGTAGATAAACAACTTTTACAAAGTGATTTTGTATGAAATTGAGATTTAGGGACTAATTGTAAAGTAGTGAAATTCAAAGAGAAATTCTAAATTCTATGAATCAAAAGTGCTGTAAATGATACATGAAAATTTTGGTTAGGCTTGGAACAAGGATTAGATTGCATGAATTTCATTTTTCCAAGCCTAGGGACGAAATTGGAATTTATGAAAAGTTTAGGGGCAAAATAGTAATTTTGCCTAGAGTGTAAATTGAATCCAAATTAATATGGAATATGATGAATTGATGAATAAATTCATTTATATAGATCCAGAAAACTCAAATACAAAGTTAGATCGAGGAAAAGAAAAAATTTCGGATTAGTAGATTTTTGTACGAACAAGCATCGAGGTAAGTTCATATAACTTATTTGTATAATGAAATGATTCAATTAGTTTGAATGAGTTGGATGTGAGTTGAATTGGCCAAAAGCATGTAAAATCGAATATATTCTGTAAATACTAAAAATGTGATTAATCTTTACAAATGAATGAAGCTCGGATGGATACAGGGTTTTGTTACCTGAAATGATAGTGTCTTGCATACGTTGCAGACATCTGTGGCTCGAAAGAGCATAAGCCCTCTCAAGCCTATTGATATCGTGTTCTTATGAGCTTACTGTTTATACCTTTTGGAGTATTCTGTTTATATTCTTTGGAATATTCTGCATGGTTGTGATTTGCACATGTTGTAGATACACCCACGCCTATTGAGCGTTCTGTTATCAAGTTCTTTGTGAACTTTCTGTTAATGGCTCACTGGAGCTTACTGATAGTGCTCACTTGAACTTGCTATTGTTAAGCTATCCGAATCTTTCTGTTATATGCTATCCGGTGTTTTCTGTATAATGCTCTTCGGAGCCACCTGATTAGAGTTCTTTGTAAACTTTTGAAATCAAGCTCGGATAAGCATTCTGTTACATGACTTTCCTAATATAAGTTCTCTGTGAACTTTCTGTTACCAAGCTCGGATATGCTTTCTGTTTCATGCTCATCTGAGCATTCTATTAAACTGCTTGAGAGTAAGCTTTCTGTTCAGTGCTAATAGAAGTACTTTTGACTAAGAATTGACGGAATGATGGTATAATACACTATAAGTGTACACCTCTTATATCCATTGAGATTTCAAATGAAGAAAAGAAGGAAATTTGATATAAAGTTCAAGAAATAAATCAAAGTAAGATCACTATGTGCTAGTACATGGAATGTATGAGATTTCATGAATTGATGAGCTCATCATTGTTGTTAGTGATTATATGAAATAAATGACTAACAATGTTGGTGAGGTTGTCTGCCTAGGTTATGGCCAAAGTACTTGATTTGCATGTTCATGTTTATTTATTGAATGTGGTAAGTAAATTTCTAGTTATATGAGCTTACTAAGCACTATGTGCTTACTTAGTTTTATTTCTCTGTTTTATAGTGTTTGGAAGTTGGTGAAGGTTAAAAACGGTCGAAGCAAGATCACACTATCTTCCAACTCATTTTGGTATAACTATGGATCTTATTTGGTACAATGGCATGTATAGGCTAGTAGGACTAATGTATTTATTGAAATGATTGAATGTAAACTAGCCATTGGTATGGCTAGTGATGACTTGATTTTGGTATGCTTATAAAGTAAATTATGGTTTTGCATGTATGATGGTATGGTTTGAGTTAGTAGATTAAACATGTATGCTAAATGAGGTAAGATTTGAAATAAATGAGTATATGAAAACATGACATACTAAATGATAAATCTGGTTGAATTTAAAGGCTTGAAATGGTTGGATGGTATAGATAAAGTTTGGTGCAGGTGTTGGATAAAAAATGGTGAGGAATAAGGCTTAGAAAATAGCCTTATTTTGTCCACATAGGTAGTCACACGGGCGTGTGTCTAGGCCGTATATGACACATGGTCTAGTACATGGGTGTATAGCCTGGCCCTTTGTCCCATGCATCCTAAGAATTGAGAAATAGAATGCTCAAAATTGAGCACACGGGCAAAGACACGAGCATGTGTCTCAGCCGTGTGAGGTAAACGCTTAGAACACGGGCATGTCTCTTGGCCGTGTGAAACCTACACCTAATTTTCAAAAATTAAATTAACCACACGGCCTAGCACACGGGCGTGTGACTTGGCCATGTGACTTCAATTTCTTCATGGGTTGCAAGTTAGAGAGTTACACGGGTAAGGGACACGGGCGTATGACATTACACGGCCTAAGACTTGGGCATGTCATATGGTCGTGTAAGCCACACGGCCTGACTACATGGGCGTGTCCCTCACCACATAGGCGTGTGACTCCTAAATGTGAGAAAAATTTTAAAATTTTGCGAAAAATTTCCTGAGCTCCCGATTTAGTCCCAACTCAATTCTAATGCATGTATTGGGCCTCGAGGGTCCAATCAAGGGACGTTTTGATAAAACTTAGAAAATGAATAGTACTTGACTCGATTTAGTTGTACATATTTTATAAAACTCCGATAATGCCTCGTAACCCTATTTCGTGACGGATACGGGTTAGGAGTGTTACATCTATTATAAATTGTCTCGTTATAAATTGTCTTATTAGATTATTAGCCTTTTAAAGTCATAGTATTTCATTGCCTCTTTGAAGTATCAACTCACCAATTTTACTTTGATTAATAATTTACTCTAAATTTTTTAGAAGGCTGAATCATTATAAGAATTATTCTTCTTGTGAGAGCTAACAAGTGAGGGTTTTTTGGTTTCTTTTCGTCCAACACCTTGTGCAAATATGCAGTAGGTTTTTAAGTAATAATGTGGAAAAATTGAGTCAACTTTTGGCTCTTGAAGAGTAGTTGCTAGACTCTAGTTGTTGATATTGTGGTGAAAGAGTCTATATAGGGTATTATTGTCTAAACAAGGCATATCACCAAGAGAGATTTTTCTGTGAGTTTTAGTCCAACTTATATTATTATTCTAGATATGATGAGTTGCTTTTATCATCTATAGAAGAGATTCATGGAAATTGTGTAGCTAGTTGCCCAATAGAATTAGACGCACCATTATCTCTTATAGAATTGTACCTCGAGTCGATAAAAATTAAGAATTGTGAGAGGGATTTGGGTAGTTTGATTGCCTCACGTAAAAAGACTGAATGTAAAGAGGTGAGAGAGATAAAAGCTAAATTTAAAGCTACATTTGATGAGAGAAGATGCATATGAAGTAAAATTCAAGAGTTGTGCTCAAACAGAAAAAGAAAAGCATGAAAAGAAGCACATAAGCCATAACAAAGAGAGTAGAGGTTGATGCTTTCACTTCACTAACCATAACTTGAATTTGTTTAACAGTGTTTCTTTATTTTAGGTTTTTAAACATCCAATGGGAAGAGTACGACCATACTATTCTACACATAATGCTCGAATTCGAGGATGAATTTTTTTTTTGAAGAGAAAGTGAATGATACAGGCTCAGGCGATGTAAACTCATTTGAGGTCAAGATTGATATATACACAAATAGGGTGAAAACTATTAAATTAAACTCACCAAAGTTTATGTTTTTCACATTTGTACATTAGCTAAATTGTGACACATTTTTAGAAGGAATCTAAGCATTTTGGGTTGAGTTATCTACTTATGGATCGAAGGCTTGTCTCCTACCTTCGCAACGCACTTTGAAACAAGACAATTCGAGTTTAGGAACTCAAGTTATAGTTGTTTTATTGAAAAATGTGTAAACAAAATTTAATTAGAGGAGTTCAATACGAGGATTTTAAGTTAAAGGCTTTGGAAGTCTCTTTAGCCACCCATTGGTATTCTCTATGCCTAGATTTTAGAACTTTATGTTACTTAAAAAATTTATTTAAGAGATTAAATATTTATTTGTTTTATTAGAGTTCGGGTTATATAATACTTGTAAAACCAAATATTTAATTAGTTTTTCTTGTTTTTTTATATTAAATAGAGTTAGACTATGGATCCATTTATTAGTGTGGAATTTTAAATTATTTTCTTAAAAATTTATATTTCATTTAAACTTTATCATGTAAGTGTCTACATAAAAGAGGCTTGGTCAGTTATACTTGAACTTTTCTTTGCAAAACAAGTTTTTTTTTTAAAGAGTTGAATGATTCTTCTCTTGATGGGAATTTCCTTTGTTTGTTTGAAGCTTTTTTTTTTTTTTTTTCTTCAAATGGAAGCATTGTTGACACATAAGAAGCCACTGGTGGTTAAGCCTTAATCAAGACAAGCCTAAGTTTGGATCCTTGTTTGCCTAGTTCTGCATTATTGTTGGCTATGGTTCTTGCATTGATTCATATGATTTTTTGTTGTTTTACATTTTATTTCTCTGAGTACAACTGTTTTCTGTTGTAAAAATAATAGGTCAACTCCCTTTAAAGTAACAATTTTTTTTTTAAAACGTTTAAAAACAGGAAGTCAAAAGCAGAAGTAGAAGCAACACTCAACTAAGCGAAAGCTCAGATTGTTTTTTTGGTGCATTTTTTAAAGCTGTTAATGCATGATATTTATATTCGGTCATCACTTCTATCTTTTCTCAAAAAAAAAAAAAAAAAAAAAAAACAACCTACAATTTCCTGCTGTTATTTTAACATGTGGACCAAGAAAAATGAAGGGTAGGAGTGTTTGCATAAAAAATACCGCTTGCACATCTCCATTGCTCTCTGTTTCCACGTGCGCGGCACTTGTCTCTGGGTTCTATTTCCGTCATCTGACGCCTACGTCATCGTGAAGCGCGTACACAAAATTTAATTAATAGCGGGTTAATATACTTAAATATAACTTTAATATTTAATTTGATATCTAAATTTTTTTATCTTAATTTAACAGTGGAGTTTATCTTCAAAATTCAATTTGGTACATAGATTAAATAAAAATATATAACCCAATAAATATTTGACACGTACATAAATAATTAATTGATAATAAAATTATTTATCAAATTAAATATTGATACTAAATTTAAATACCTAATTAGAACAAAAAATCAATTCAAATATAAAATTTAAAAAATAAAATACCAAATTAAATATTAAAATTAAAATTATATACTAAATTAATTATTAAAATTAAACTCATATACCAAATAAATTCTTATTTAAAACGAAGTCATTTATTGATTGACTATTGCAGACATGTACATTTACGCGCATGATTTGAAACATTTGCTTTTCTCTAAAACATTGTCGTTTTGGGGTTCCTAATAATAATGTTTTGAATTAAGTTATCGTCTTGTATTCCAAAATTCTTTTGATTTTAAACGCACTTTCAAACCAATAATAATAAAATTATTTCACTAATAATATTAAGCCAACAATTAATCTTCTTTTTCTTACAATAATTAAACCATGTCCTAATTTTATGTCTAATCTAATCAATGATAAAGACAAAATGTAATAATAGTGAAAATACAATTAAATTATAAAATTAAAAAAATAAAATAAGAATAATTTGGTAGTTCATTTTACTTTTTAAAATTTGTCCACTTACCCATTTAACTTTTTAAAAAATAATAGTTTTTCATTAAATTACTACTATTATTTACAAACTTGTCATCAAAAAAAAAAATCTAGCTTTTTTTAATTTCATTAAAAAATTAATTATTTTTAAATAAAAAATAATAAATGAAATATATTTTTATTTTTCACAACAAATTCTAGTTTTAATTAAGTGAATAATTAAGATTGTCAAGTTGATTAAAATATTGGGTAGTTGAGCTTTGAATCTAAAGATGATTTAGCTGATAAATTGTCAAAAGCGTTTTTACCTTCTTCTTCTTCTTCCTTTTTTACTTTGAAAATGAAAGATAGCTGAAGATAATTAAGGAAATACGTATACACGATAAGACAATTTAAGTAATTATAGCTAATTTGAAGCTATCAGAGATAATTAAATGACATCATCTTTAACTAAAGTTTTGTTTGCTTAATGAAGCAACTAAGTAAGATAGATACCAACAAGGATTCTCCTAAAATATTAATGTTGGGATTTGGATCGTCGGCGTAGTGCGTTTAGTTTATTTTTTGTTTTAAATTATAATATTATTACATTATTTAATCTTATTATCATTACTCTTTATACACTAATCGCAGACGTACCGTCGATCTAAACTCATACTTACTGTAGATTTTTTTTTATATTAATTTTGGACTTGAGTTTCTTCATATATAAAATTTTAATCCAAAAGAAATTATAAATAGAAGATTAAAAAAAAAAGATTGTAAGAGTTTCATAATTCAAGCATATAGATTGAGTCTGAATATAAAATTTTCTAATTTAAGTGAATCTCATCGAAATTGTTTTTTATTAAGATAATTAATTAATTATAAAATGTATAAATATTAATATAAATTTAATTACAATTTTTAATATTTGTTAAATAATAATACACACTCTTGCACCAACCGAAACTTGAATAAAAATATGCAAAACGAAGTAGGCAGTCAGTTGACCAAACCTACACTGACGATACAAGTTAAAAGAAAAAACAATATTATCTTAAAAAAATTATTAAATAATTAAATTATAGATGAAATATAAAGTATTAATGAATAAATTTTTAGCAGTTTTGGATTTTTTTTTTTAGTTGTAATTTTAAGTTGTTTTATTTAATATTAAATATGAAAATATTAAAAGATGAAAGTATTATTATAATAATATTTATATTTTTTAAAAAGACGGTTTTTAAGTAATTTTACTGTTAACAATTTTTTGATCTAGGTGATAAATAGTATTATATTGTAAACACGAGAATTTAAGTTTGATTTCACAAAATCTCATTCTTCATCTTCAATTATTAAAAAAAAATGATTTTTTGAAATGAATCAATATCGAGTTAAATCAAAATCTTAAAAAAAATATTAATTTGGTTTAAAAATGAAGGCATTGAAACTTACATGTTTATATATTCCACGAGGAACTACTTTGATAGTGAGATGCTAAATATGGTATTAGTTATATGATAATAACCAACTGATGGTTTGGGTTGCAATATAGGCAAAACTCCAGTGCTGACTCCTATTCTCAATAATTGTGTGGTGGTTACTTGATTATGACATACATAGCTTTTCAGCTAATATATATTGAGAAAGTCTCACGATTTTTATTTTAAGTTGCTTGCGTTTTCAGGATAGCACCACAAAAATAGTCTGCGACTTGCTATATATAAAAACTAGTTTATATATTTGTGAAATGTAATTGTTTTTAGGGTAAATTATAATATTAATCATTAAATTACAGGTAAGTTTTTGTTTTAGTCACTTAATTAAAAAAGTTACAATTTGTTCATCGAACTATTTAAAAGTTTTCGTTTAAGTCACTAAGCTATTAAAATCATGTTATATTTCTTTATTTGTTCACATAGCCTGCACCAATTTAACACTCTCTTTTCCCTTATCTTTTATAGTTCCATTTTTTCGTGAAACAACTTTGGACGTCACGAATTTGCGAACCAAAATTCGAACAGCTTTTTTCTTCGATCTTCGATACTAATCGTTAAATCGACTTGGATTTAAGGTATGTTCTTTTACTCGTCGATGGGTACTAATCCATCATACCAATCGTTGAATCATCACGTGGAGCTCACTAGTGGAACTTAAAAAAAAAACTTAATAGCCTAATGACTTAAATAAAACTTTTGAATAGTTTAGTGACTTAAATGAAAACTTTCGAATAGTTCATGACCAAATTGTAACTCTCTTTAGTTAAGTGATCAAAATGAAAACTTACCCATAATTTAGTGGTTAGTAGTGTTGTAACCTACCAAACCCGGCCTAGATGTTACGACCAGATTTTGAAGGCTACATTAGCCACTGAAATGGCCTAATAAAATTATTGGAGTTTTTAAAACAACCTTTTAAAAACATTTACTACCTTAGAAGAAAAACTTAGCATTTTATCCCTTTTTCTCTAAGAGATACAATTTTCCACTATTGATTTTAAGACTTATTTCGCAACAGTTGTTTTCCAATTTATTCATTACTAAAAACTCTTTTATAATTTTGCAGTGGAAAAAGTAATAATCACCCGGGTTTTAAAATCTAGATTTCATGCATCATTAATTCAATTCCAAATTTCAAAAGTCTAAACAACTTAAATGTCATGCATGTCAATATTAGCCCAAAATTTGAGTCTCATGCCACAATTCAAATAAAATCATATAGTTCCCAAATAATAGAAATTATAAATAATAAGTCTAAAATACTTTTAGCTAGAAAAACTATATGAGACAAGCCCTCCAAATGTCGAGTTCGTGCCCTAACCCTGTAGGTTATTTGTAAAAAAGGAAATTAATGGGGATGAGCTTAAGAAGCTCAGTGTGAGTCTAAACACAAGAAAATCAATGCAAAACAATAGGCATGGCATAATATAACAATTTTCAAAATAGTCACGATCATATGGCAAAGCAAAATTTGACAGTTACTTGTGCATGCTTATGAATGTTGATGCAATTTATGTTATCAGGCAAAAAACTCTTACACATTCTCTGCTACACAACACAGTAAGAGTTCTCCAGAACTCATCCATCCCTACACACCATATTATGGATAAACCACCAGTAATTTGTAGATAAACTGCTAGTGAAAATTGTGGGTAAACCACTGGTATTTTTAAATAAAAGTCTGCACATAAACTGCCAATGAGTTGTGGATGAACCATCAGTGTATACAGATTATTAAACTTGCAGTACTTCCTCTGGTCATATCATCTTAATCCCCATGCTATGCAACATGGTATGCTAGTAACAGTACAATGTAAAACAATAGTCATGATTATTATGCAATCAGTAATACAAAAATAATGGCAACAATAACAGATCATCGAATATATAATGATGGTAGGCATGTATTATTCACATATAATTCATTATATCATAAACAGATCAGTCTTTCAAATAACAGATTCCAGAGTATTCATAATATAAGGATCTCAATCATAGACTTTCTTACCTATATACTTCTTAGCAGAATGGTCTGGTAGAACGTCATCATCCATTGATTGTTGAAATAGGTTTGGTGCTTTTAGCTCAAGCCTCACTTCTATTGTCATACTGGAGTGATTTTTTTTCTACAACAATATATATTATGAATTGCTTACCTACTAAAGCTTTAGGGGGACTCTCTTCTATTATGAAGTTGTTTGGTAAACAACCAAATCTTCAGTTCTTTAATGTGTTTGGTTCCAGGTGTTATCCTCTTCTTTGGCCCTACAACTGTAACAAGCTACAGTATAGTTTAGCTCATTGTATTTTTTAGGTTATGCTAACAATTACAAAGGGTATAAATAAACTGGTCATCATGGCAGATTTTACATTTCATGACATGTGAAATTTGATGAGCAAATATTTCTTTTTGCTCAATCACTATCTAGGTCTTCTAAAGTGGCTACTTCTTTTGGTTCCCCTTAGTCACTAACAACTTTGCCTTTATTTGTGCAGTCATCTAGTATTAGAGTTGACACCTCACCCTTTATCTGTAGTTTGTGGATTCTAATGTTGCAAAACATTCTTCAGATGAGTGTGCTCCTCCAGTGCCAACAGTTATTGTTGTTCATGAAGATCCTTTACCTAGTAATGTGCATCTTATGATTCCTAAGAGTAAGGTAGAAGTGTTTAACTCCAAGACTTATTGTGTTGAATTGAGTATGATTGAGCCTAAGAATATCCATCAAGCCATGACCATTCTTTTGTGGCAGAAAGCTGCCGATGATGAACTTCAGGCCTTAATTAAAAATTACACATGAAAGTTGGTGTCTGCTCTAGCTCATTGTAATTTAGTGGGATGTAAATGGTTGGCCAAAATAAGAAGGAATCCTGATAAGAGTGTAGCCTAGAATAAAGCTCGATTGGTGGCATAGGGTTTTACTTAGACTATTGGTTCAGATTACCATGAAACCTTCAGCCTTGTTGTCAAGGAAAATATAATTCGAACGGTGCTTGCTATGGTAGTCTCACAGCAATGGAAAGATCTGACAAACATGTAACACTCCTAAGCTATGTTCGTCACCAGAATTGGGTTATAAAGTATTACTTAACTAAACAAAACTTACAGAGGTTCATAAATTCATACCAATCAAAATTTTCAAATGGACATCATTATTAAATAAGCTACCTTAAATCTTAACTACAACCGAATATGTATATATAACTTTTCATTACACTATTATGATTTAAACCATGCAACATGTATCAACAATTTATCATATGTGCACTATCAAAGTTTATAAAGAGAGATTCTAACTTAATGAGTAAAGCCGAATCATCTTATAAATATTTATGCTATATCATTCGAACATATGTGCATATCATACTCCTACTTACTTGATATTAATACTAAGTAATAACTCATATAACTTCTTCAAACCATACATTCATATTTAAGAACTATCAAGCCATTTTCGCATGGCTATAATATTTACAATTCAAAATACAATTCGATTCAAAAGAGTGAACTTAGCCTATACATGCCATTGGTTCAAAATAAATTATCAAAAGTACCAAAATAACGACGATAGTGTGGATGATTTAAACTTGGATCCCCGAGCTCGTAGCCGAAAATAGAAATCTATAAAACAAAAGAAAACACAACCACGAGTAAGCTTTCAAAACCTTATTAAGTTTTAAGTAATATATCCAATTTAACTTAATATAAGGCACTCATTCAAATTCATCAGTAATCATTTTCTATGCATATTGCTAATCTACCGAACTTGCACCTACACATAGCATATATTTGATGTATCATTTTTACTTGAATTCGAACTCATGTGACATAAGTAAAAACAACATTATCTCACACTTTTGACATATTAGCCGAATGTACATAACCATATAAATAATCATGACACTCACTCATGTGATTATACATTTCATCATATACTTATGAATCGATCCATGCCAACTCGAATATGAGTATAAGAGACATACCTAACCATCTCTCAGCATTAGACGATTTCAAATATCATTTTATCATAAAGTATTATGCATCATAGACTTATAACAAACTCTTAACAGATTAACGCGTTAAATTCAAATTCAAATTCATCACCGGCATTTCGCCTGCTAGGCTTACAGCCCGATATAACTCACCGGCATTATAGCCTGCTAGGCTTGAGGGTCCGATAACTTATCACCGGCATTATAGCCTGCTAGGCTCGAAGGCCCGAATAACTTATCACCGGCATTATAGCCTGCTAGGCTTGAAGGCCTGATAACTTATCATCGGCATTACAGCCTGCTAGGCTCGAAGGCCCGATAACTTATCATCAGTATTATAGCCTGCTAGGCTGGAAGGCCCGATAACTTATCACCGGCATTATAGCCTGCTAGGCTCGAAGGCCTGATATGAACTCTGCATGATAATTAAATCACTAAATTTCATAAAAGCTATTCTACTACCACATATATATACATTAAATTCACATTCGACTTTATACAAACAATTACAATAAAATCGTAAACACATATTACACACTTTCACATCACTTTCTTAATAATCATTAGGCCACATTCTATACATAATCCATATACTACATCTTCGGCTTAATAGCCTAAATTTGATACACTTTTAGCAAGTTGAACATATAAAGGCCAAATAAGTATTTATCAACTTTATATAATCTTAGACACACAAGAACTCAAACTTAATTACTTAATAACTTACCTCTAAAGTCGTCGAATGACTACGGATCACTATTCCACAAGTTTAGCTTTTCCTTTGTCCGAGTTTGGTTCTTGAGCTAAGTTCAACAAAGCTTAAACTAGTTTAATCACTCGATCAACTTATTAGAAGTAAGAAAGTTTATCCATCAATGAAACACATACATTCAAATAATTAATATTACCTTAGTTGATTATCAATCATCAATTAAATCATACATACATAATCATGTATTTCATTTTAATCATGTGGTTACACATAACTTAAGTACATATAGTCCGTAATGAATGTAATTACATTCAGCCTTAGGTAAATTATCATCTAAACCATACTTTAGCCTTTATTACATTTGATCACTAGGGAAAATAACTTTAGGCATATTCCAATTGGATATATATATATATATATATCTAGCATGCATTTTTACTCAACAAATCCATTAATACCACATTCGGTCTTAGCACATATATTTCAAATTTACTAACATTTAAAACCTACAAAAGTTCATGCATTACTTCCGTGACCGAATGGTCATACAACCATATACATTTATTTTAAACCTACTAATACATATAAGGCAATACATATAACACATATTATAATATTTTATTACACTTCAATTTTTCATTCACAAAAATCAAGCTCAATTTTCTTTCATTTCAACTTACTCAACTAACGTTTATTTTAAATTAAGTCAAGTGCATTCGGTAAGGATTATTTACAAGCTTAATTTGTAAAACAAATTTTTAAACATCATTTTTAACTTATCTACCATGACTCATTCGGCCTTAACACCTATTTGAACCTCATATGGTTTTATTATTTAATTAAAATTAGCCATTAAATCAAAATTTCAATACTAAAATCACAATCGGTAAAACACCTTTATAAGCTAAAATTCTTAGTTTTAATTCTAATACATCCAAACCACATTTGGCACCTCCTTTATATCAATTTATAAATTTCAACTTCTCTTAAAACCTATATACACATTGGGCATTATACATACATACATAATCATGAGAACAATTTTCTTTAAAGCAAGTCAAAACCACCAATATGCAACTTAACTAGCTCAACTTCTTTTACTCATCTTTTCTCAATAAAAAAAATAAAACAAAACAACCAATTCCTTCAAATTCCTAGCATGGCCGAATGTACTTGGTACTATATCTTTAGAAATTTTTACATGGGCCATGAATGGAACTCTTTAAGAACTCAAATCATACAAAAATTTCCAAGAAGAAACATTAACATACCTTAATTTAGGCCTCTTATGGTAACCGAAAGCTTGTTCTTCCTTTCCCTTATTTTCCTTTCAATTTTCGGCCAAACAAGCAAAAGATGAACATTTTCTTTCCTTGTTTTTGTTTTATTCATCTTTGTTTTATTTAATACATTTTTATTAAGCTATTTTAATCAATTATCAATATAATATTATAGAAAATTTATACATAGTGGAGGGATATCATTACATGGCCGGCCACTAAATAAAATAGGGCATTTTGACATGCAAACCCATGCTTTTGTACTTTACCATTATTTGGTCCTCACACATTTACCTAACATATTTTCTAAGTTTCACAGCTAAGCCATTTCAAGTGAAATTCACATTCATATGACTAAATTAAAATACCAAATTTTCACACATGCACTATCACACATAGTAGATAAGAATTTTAACATTTAATAAATTTTATGACTCAGTTTTGTGGTCCCGAAACCACATTCCGACTAGGGTCAAATTTGGGCTGTCACAAAACATATGTAAATAATGCTTTTTTGAATGGAAAGTTACTTGAAAATGTATATGTGACAACTTCCTAGGTTTGAAGTTTGTGATTTAGAGGGTAATGTGTTAGTGTGTAAACTGAAAAAGTCACTATATGGGCTTATGCAAGCACCACGTGTAACGACCCAATTTCAGTGAAATCGAAACAGTGGTTTCGTGACCACAAATCCGAGCTAAAAAGATAATTTATTTTAATATTATTGCATGGTTTATATTATGATAGGAAAGTTGTATGAAAATAATGATGGGAAAATTTTACTGATTTAGTGATTAATTAAAAACATGACCAAATTGCATAAAATGTAGAAGTTGAACTCTAGAAGCTAGAAAGATTAAATGGTTATGGAATTCAAAACTTAATGTCCTTATATGGTAATTAGACCATCAATCAAAAGTTAGTAGATTTTTATGGATGAATCATCTATGAAATTAGAGAAAAAAAAAGGACTAAATTGGAATTTAGTAAAATTAAAAGATGATAATCAATTACATGGGAAAATATCATCTTATTATCATCTTCATCCCCAAATATTTCCATGGAAACCCTAGGAGAGAGGAAACAAACTTTCTTGGCATAAATTAGTAAGTTTTCATGTCTCGTTTTTAGTAATTTCATATTTTTAAGATCGGGATACCGAAATTTATCTAAATTAGGGATCAATTTGAAGAGTTATTACAGTATAGAGATTGTGCCATGGATTTAAATGTTGGAAATTGAAAATTTATGGTAGAAAATGAAAGGTTGTTGAAAGATAAACCACTTTTACAAAGTGATTTTGGATTAAATTGTGATTTAGGGACTAAATTGTAAAGATGTAAAATTCATGGAAAAATTTTAATTTTTATGAAATATATGTGCTGTAAATATTACATGAAATTTTTAGCTAGGCTAGGAAAGAGGACTAAATTGCATGAATTTCACTTTCCGAGCCTAGGGACGAAATTGAAATTAATGAAAAGTTTAGGGGTAAAATAGTAATTTTGCCTAGAGTGTAAATTGAGTTCAAAAGAATACAAAATGTGATAGATTAATGATTAAATTCATTTATATAAATCCAGAAAACTCAAATATGAAGCAAGATCGAGGGAAAGAAAAAATTCTGGATTAGTAGATTTTTGTATGAACAAGCATTGAGGTAAGTTCGTATAAGATAAATCTTGAAATGTTTGAAATGCATGTCATGTGATATGAATGTTAAATTGAAAGTTCAATGTATAAATATGATGAAATGGTTGATATTGCATTGAGAAATGGGATAAGTCCTGATTCTATTAAGGAAATTCGATGGATTAGTGTAAAAGGTGATTCTGGATATGTTACAAACAGGATTTAGCTCGAACGAGTAATCCTGATAAGCCTCTCGAGCATTATCAGATAAAGACCTGCAAGTATAATGATTGATAGTCGTATATGTTGTGGACTACTGTAGCTCTATGTGGGCATCGATGTATAAGAATAGTGATTGGTAGTTGCATATGTTGTGGACTACCGTAACTTTGTGTGAGCATCAAGGTATTAAAGAGATTGGAAGTAATTCTGCATAAGTTGTGGAACTACTGTAGCTCTGTATGAGCATCGAAGTATATGATTTATCCGAATGACTTGAAAAGATGGCTCGAGAATTTCGTACACTTTAAGTGTATTATATGAGAGTACTCATTAATATTCCCATAAATTCAACGGGAAAACTTGAAAAAGGATGATGAAGCTTGTGATATTTTATCTTGAAAATGCACATGTGATATGGGAATTTAGCATGTTAAGAATAAGATATGATGAGCTCATCTATGAATTTATATTATGTGAAATTATTTAACTAACTTTGAATGTTGAAGTTGTGTATGATAGGATAATGATCTACTTGGTTGAGTATGTGCATGTTTGATTAAATTTTAATGGAAACACTTGGTAAGTTAGTTTCTTGTTACATGAACTTACTAAGTTTCTTGTTACATGAACTTACTAAGCACTAAGTGCTTGCTTAGCTTTAATTTCCCTATTTTATAGTGCTCGGAAGCTCGTGAAGGTTGGAGATAGGTCGGAGCCTCATCACACAATCAATCGACTCGTTTTGGTATATAAAGATGTTTATTTTGGTATAATGGCATGTATAGGTTACTAGTACCAATGTTGATAATGAATTAAATAAATGTAAGCTAGTCATTAGAATGGCTAGTGATGATTAGCTTGATATGTATATAAAGTTAAATCATGGATATACATATATGCATGGTATGTTTTGAATTAGATAGATTTGCATGTGTAATAAGGAAATGTATGATATAAGATAAGATTATGAGCATAAATGTTATGTTAAATGGTTGGTTGTTATTGAAAATGTTTAGTGCAGGTATTGGATGAAAATGGGTGAGAAATAGGGCTTGAAAAATAGCCTTATTTTGTCCATATGGGTAGATACACGAGCGTGTGTCTAGGCCGTGCATGACACAAGGTTTTGAATATGGGCGCGTAGCCTGGCCGTGTGTCCCCTGCATCCTAAAATTTAAAAATAGAATGCCCAGAATATAGCACACGGGTAGAGACACGGGCATGTGTCTCAACCGTGTGAGGTACACATGCATGTCTCTTGGCCGTGTGAAACGTGTACCTATTTTCAAAAATTTATTTAACCACAAGGCCTAGAAACACGGTCGTGTGCCTGGGCTGTGTGATCCAAATTTCTTCATGGGTTGCAAGTTAGAGAGTTACACAGGTTAAGGACATGGGCGTGTGAATCCACATGGCCTAACCACACGAGCATGTTCCTTTCCACACTGGCATATGACTCTTTTATATAAGAAAAATTTTGTAATTTTGCGAAAAGTTTACTGAGGTCCCGAATTAGTTCCAAATCAATTCTAATGGATATTTTGGCCCTCAAGGGCCCAACCAAAGAGCATTATGAATAAATTCAGAAAATGAATAGTGTTTGACTAAATTTTATTTTAAAATGTTTTGTAACTCAGTAATGCCTCAAAACCCTATTCCAGCGGATACGAGTTAATGGTGTTACATTTGTTGGAATTAGAGCTACAGTTTAGCCGATTCTCAGACTAACGTAGCAAGTATGGGATTAGCTATACATGTTATTATATTATTTGTGATAGTGTGATATCTCCTGACCATTTTAAATGTATTCTTCTTATAGAAATGTCATCCAACCAAGCTAAAGCTGAATCTGAGGAAGCTGAGAGCCATACTCCGGCTTTAATTCAAAGAAAAGCAACTAGTAGTAGTAAAAGGCCCGTATCTGAGGGCTAAGGTGAAGAAGCAAAAACAACTTTGTTTGAAATGATGAACGAATGGTTTACCCAATATTTAAGAACTAACACGACTATGCAATAAGCTACCTCACTTGCTCCTTCACAACTGGTTCCTGAAACACCATAAGACACTGAATCTGTCAGAACTGGTAAGGCTCCAATAGATAAAATTAGAAAATATGGGGATGAAGAATTTTGAGCAGCAGCTGAAGATGATATGGAAAGAGCTGAATTCTGGTTAGAGAATACTATCCGGGTTTTACATGAGTTATCTTTTACACAGGCTGAATGTTTAAAATGTGCTGTGTCATTATTAAAGGATACAACTTATCATTTGTGGAACACTCTAATTTCTATTGTGCCAAAATAGAATGTCACATGGGAATTTTTCCAGACAGAGTTCAAGAAGAAATATATTAGCCAGAGATTTCTTAATCAAAAAAGAAAAGAGTTTCTTGAGCTTAAATAGGGCCATATGACTGTATTTGAATATGAACAAGAATTTGTTCGATTTAGTAAGTATACCCGAGAATGGGTTCCAACTGAGGCCAACATGTGCAAATGGTTTGAAGAAGGGTTGAATGAAGATATTAAACTGTTGATTGGAATCCTAGAAATAAGGGAACTCGTGGTATGGGCTGATCGAGCATACAAGGTAGAGGAATTAAGTAAAGAGAAGAAATTAGCAGAAACAGGGGCCCAGACTTTTAGCAAAAGACCTTTGGGGAATTCACAATCTTCTATGTCAAAGAAATCAAAGAAATATTATGATCATTCTACCTCAACTACCAAGTATTCTAGAAGAGAACGAGGTTCCCAATGTTCTAATCCGAGATCTCCTACTCCATCTGTAACTAGTGTGAGAAGTGTTGGTAATTTCAAACCAAGATGTAAACATTGTAATAGATTTCATTTTGGGGAATGCCATATGAAAAAGGGTGCTTGCTATAAATGTGGTTCACTCGAACATTTCCTCAGAGATTGTCTAAAAATAGTTGAAAAAGAGGCAGATCAGACTTTAAAGCTAGTTAATCCTGTTTCTAGGGGTAGACCACCCCGATATCCCAGAAATGTCAATGGTAGCCAAGGAGCTATAAAGGATTCAACAATTAAATCTGATGTATGAGCACCAGCAAGGACTTATGCTATCTGTGCTAGAGAAGATGCTTCTGCACTAGATGTCATTACTGGTACATTTTCTTTACTTGACACTGATATTATTGCTTTAATTGATCATGGTTTTACACATTTTTACATATGTACAAAGCTGGTAACTGTTAAAAATTTCCCTGTTGAATTCACTGAATTTGACGGTTAAAGTTTCAAATCCCTTGGGCAGTATGCTATAGTGGATAAAATTTGTAAAAATTGTCCACTGATGGTTAAAGGCTATTGTTTTCTAGCTAACTTGATGTTATTGCCTTTCGATGAATTTGATGTGATTTTGGAAATGGATTGGCTAACCATACATAATGCAGTGGTAAATTGTAAATAGAAATATATTGAGTTAAAATGTCAATATGGTGAATTACTTCGTGTTGAATCTGATAAGATAGAGGAATTGTCTAATATGATATCAGCTATGTCAGTATAGATATGTTGGAAAAGGGTGTGATGCTTATCTTGCATATGTATTAGACACCAAAGTATTTGAGTCTAAAATTCAGTCAGTGCCGGTTGTATGTGAATTTCCTGATGTATTTCCAGAGGAGTTATGTAACACCCCTAGCCCATAACCGTTGTCAAAATAAGATAAGAGGCATTACGGACTTTTAATTCAGTTCAGAACTTTCAATCATCAAACATTTATCAAATATCATCTCATTTTAGTACTTATCAATCATTCATACTTATAACATGCTTAATTCGAGCATACAAAGCTTGCAACATACATTCAGGACTGAAACGGTAACATTTGAAAACTTTGGGAAAACTTAAAAAAATTTTCGAATAAGGGTCATACGCCCGTGTGACTATACCGTGTGCCTCACACGGTTACCAAACATGCCCATGTGTCTAGGCCGTGGGAAAATAGGGCATACTTATTGACCTGTCCACACGGCCACTAGACACGCTCTGTGCCTAGCCGTATGAAAAATTAGGGGTATATTGACTTGGCCACACGGCCGACCACACACCCGTGTGCCATACACGGCTAGTAGGCACGCCTGTGCGTCTATGCTGTGTAACTCACTGACTTGTTTAACTAAGGTGCAGGGGTCACACAGTCGAGACACACACCCGTGTACTCAAACCATGTGGCACGAAAATAGGCTTGGTTTAAACTACTTTGCACACCCAACTTCCAAATACCTACAAGCATAAAATTAGTACCAAAACCATATTTAAAATAGGCAACCAATTCAGCCAAAACATTGTACATTTTGTACCATTTCATAACCAACGAATTCATATCTCAATTTAACATTTTTATACAACCAAACACATATCAAAATGACATATTCCAATACATTATTGCATCTATATAACAAATCTATAATTCCTCCATTTAAACATACAACATTATTCAAACCAACATTATCAAAGCCAAAATATCATTCATCAAATTTGCCACAATATAGATATATCATATGAAGCAAATATACCAAACTAACTATTTGCCCACATAAGCCATATCACATAGCTTAGTCATATACCAAAAGTTGTGCCAAAATGAAGAAATTAAGGGGCCATACATTTCAACCTATAAACTAGCCTATACATGCCATATTTACACATTTTCCTTGAGTTCCAAAAGTACCGAAGAGTTGACTGGATAGTGTGATGCAATTCTCTGACTTTGTCTGAATCGAGCAAGCTTTCAAAAGCTATAAAAACATAGAAAATAAACAGAGTAAGCTTAAAAGCTTAGTAAGCCCGTATAATATAGAATTAAACTTACCATTATGACATCAAGCAATTAAACAATTTAAATCCAAATCATTTGCCATAATGCTGATTCACAAACATCCATCCATAAGTTAGTCTCATAGCTACAACATAATCATCCATTCACAAGGATGAAACCAAGCATGAAATGTTCATTTGGAATTCAATTCATCTATACAATTCATATGAATCATGTCACATTTTGCTTATATAATTCATATAAATCATGTATCATTTCATCTATATAATCAATATAACTCATATCCATCTCATTTACATATACATTTCATATGACTCATATCATATTTCCATACCTCATCATGTAATCCGTAACAGTAATATGCCCGTTGAACCTAACAAAATATCGAGGGATACTCGAGTGATATACACTAAGTGCATATATCGGTAATCTGTTAATTCATCATCATTTTAGCTTTTTCGAGCCATGATTAGTAAGCTCCTCCTGAGCTGGTAAACGATGAGCTCTTTCGAGCTAAAACGGTAAGTTCAAATGAGTTGAATGGTAAGCTCATAAGAGCTGAATTAGTAAGCTCATACGAGCTATGGTGAGTCCGTAACAAATGCAGGATCTCAACCAAAACGGTAACCCTAGTGACATGTCACTTGTATCCTACGACTTTCTACGGTTCAAACGAGACTCAGTAATTCTTGGTAAACATTAATTTAGGTATTTAATTAACATGTACTTTAATTAACCAATTTACATGTATACATATAAATTCCTTACATACAATTACATATATTTTAAATGAAAGTTTGATTCTAATTATACGAACTTACCTCGTATAGCTCGGAAAACTTCCGATTACTCGTCTACTTTTCGTTTTGCTCGATCTAGTTTCGGTATTTAGTTATCTTGATCTATATAATATCAAATTCAATACATTCATAATTCAATCTATTCAATTTAGTCCATAATTCATGTATTTGGTAAATTACACATTTGCCCTTATTTTTTTGACTACTTTGCAAATTTGTCCTTATTACACAAAACGGAAAATTTATGCATTTAGGCCTTAGCCCATGCATAGCCGAATCTTTATGACAATACTAGCAGCCCATATTTCTATTTATTTCACATATAAACCACAACATTTCAACATTTTACAATTTAATCCCAAATTCTCATTTTTTTCAAAAATCACTTTATAAAACTTATATATCTAATAAAAACCATCAATAATCTATCAAAACACTTCAAAATACACAAGTATTCAACAATGACATATTTCAAAATCTTTATACATTTTAAAATCTAAGGTACGAGCTAGCTAGATTAAGCTGCAACGAGTTCAAAAACATAGAAATTATTAAAAATCGAGTCAAAATCGTACCTTAAGAGCCAAATGGAGCTTGGTTGAATAAAAAACCTAAGAATGGCTTTCTTCTCTACTAATTTTAGTTCAAACATGAAGAAGATGGACAAACATTTCTTTTGTTTTATTTAATTAACCTTTAATGGCGTAATTACCTATTTAACCTTATCAGTAATTCAAATTTTCAATTATGCCATGCCATCATCTTCCACTAACTCCCTAATGGTCTATGAACCACTTAAGGACCTTTATTTTAAAGTTTTATAGCTATTTAATATTTTTAACTAATAAAACACAAGTTTTTTGCTTTACTCGATTAGTCCTTTTTACCGAACAGAGCATTTAATCAGTAAAATTTCTTAATGAAATTTTTATACTATCATTCTATCATGCTGTAAAACTTATTAAAATAATAAAATAAACATTTTACTTCAGATTTGTGGTCCCGAAACCACTGTATCAATCTGACTTAAAAACGGGCTGTTACAAGTTACCTGGTTTACCACCGGAAAGAGAGGAAGAATTTCTATAGACCTTGTACTAGGGACAACGCCAATATCTATAGCACCATAATGAATGGATCTGACAGAAGTGAAATAGTTGAAAGCACAGTTGCAAGAACTTACCGATAGAGGTTTTGCTCGGCCTAGTCACTCACATTGGGTTGCCCCAGTTTTGTTCATTAAAAAGAAAGATGGATCTTTAAGATTGTGTATTGATTAAGGCAGTTAAAAAAGTCACAGTAAAGAATAAGTACTCGTTGCCTCGAATCGATAACTTATTTGATCAGTTGAAATGTGTTACTGTATTTTCAAAAATTGATCTCTCTTCGAGTTATTATCAGTTACGAGAAAAAGAGTCTGATGTGCTGAAAACAGCTTTCAAAACTAGGTATGGGCACTATGAGTTCCTTGTGATGCCATTTGGGCTGACTAATGCACTTGTTGTGTTTATAGATCTGTTGAACAAAATATTTAGATCGTATTTAGACAGGTTTGTGGTGGTGTTCATTGATGATATTCTAATTTATTCTCGAGATGAAAATGAACATGCTGATCATTTGAGAATTGTACTACAAACTCTGCGTGAAAAGCAGTTATATGTTAAATTTATTAAATGTGAGTTTTGGTTTCGGGAAGTTAGGTTTCTTGGACATATTGTATCTGCTGAGGATATCAGGGTTGATCCGAATAAAATTTTAGCTATCATTAATTGGAAGCCACCGAAGAATGTAACTAAAGTTAGAAGTTTTTTGGGATTAGATGGTTATTATCAAAGATTTGTACAGGGGTTCTCGATGATAGCTTTCTCGACGACTCGTCTATTGCAGAAAGATGTAAAGTTTGAGTGGACCAATGAATTTCAACAGAGTTTTGACAGATCGAAAGATTTATTGACGAAGGCACCTGTACTAATATAACCTGAACTGGGTAGAGAATTTGTTCTTTATAGTGATGCTTCATTAAATAGTTTAGGCTGTGTCTTAATGGAAGAAGGTAAAGTAATAGCCTATGCTTCAAGACAATTTAAGCTACATGGAATGAATTACCCGGTACATGATCTTGAGTTGGCAGCTATTGTGTTTGCACTGAAAATTTGGCTACATTACTTATATGGTGAAAAATTTCATATCTACACTGATCATAAAAGTTTGAAATATTTGATGACACAAAAAGATTTGAACTTGGGATAGCGCAGGTGGCTTGAATTGTTAAAGGATTATGATTTAATGATTGATTATCATCCGGGTAAAGCCAATGCAGTTGCTGATGCTTTAAGCTTAAAGTCACTGTTTTTTTTGCGAGCTATGAATACCCAGTTATTATTATACGAAGATGGTTCGATCATGGTTAAATTGAAAGTTAGATTGATATTTCTACAGCAAATATATGAAGCTCAGAAAAATGATGATGCATTACAAGCTAAACGAGTACAGTGTGAATCGGGTACTGAGTCAGTATTTCAAATCAGGTCTGATGGTTGTCTATTATTTAGAGACAGAATATGTGTACCGAAGAATTCAGAACTTATACAGAAGATTTTGCATGAAGCTCACAGTGGTACTATGTCTATTTATGTAAGGAGCAATAAAATGTATAATGGTCTAAAAGGATGTATTAATGGCTAGGAATGAAACGTGACATTTCTGAGTTTGTATCGAAATGTTTGATATGGCAACATGTTAAAGCTAAACATCATGTACCTTCGGGATTACTACAACCAATCACGATACTGGAATGGAAATGGGAAAGAACCATGATAGAGTTTATGTTATGTTTACCTTTGTCTCCTAAGAAGAAAGATGCCATCTGGGTAATCGTTGACCGATTGACAAAGTCGACACATTTTATATCGGTACGTATGGATTTTTCTTTGGATAAATTGGCTAAATTATATGTATCTGAGATTGTCAGATTACATGGAGTGACAATATTTATTATCTCAAATAGAGACCCTCGATTTACGTTTTATTTATGGGATAAATTGCAAGAAGTATTGGGAACTCAGTTGTATTTTAGTACAGCATTCCATCCTCAGATAGGTGGCCAGTTCGAACGTGTAATAGAGGATATGCTTCGATGTTGTGTGTTAGAGTTTGAAGGTAGTGGGGAAAGGTATTTACCTTTGATTAAGTTCCCCTACAATAACAGCTATCAGTCCAGTATTAAAATGGTATCGTATGAGGCTTTGTATGGTTAAAAATGTAGAACACCATTATATTGGACTGAACATAGTGAGAAAAAGATATATGGAGTTGATTTGAATTAGGAAACCAAGAGAAAGTAAAGGTGATTCGAGCTAGCTTGAAAGCAGCTTTTGATCGACAAAAGTCCCATGTCGATCTTAAATGAAAAGAGATTGAATTTCAAGTTGACGATAAGGTATTCTTGAAAGTATCACCATGGAAGAAAGTCTTTTGATTTAGTAGAAAAGGTAAATTGAGTCCATGGTTCATCGGGCCATATGAGGTTACTAAAAGGATTGGACCTATAGCTTATCGGTTAGCATTACCAGCAGAACTTGATAAAATTTATAATGTTTTCCATGTGTCTATGTTACGGCGGTGTCAGTCAGATCCTTCACATGTTATCTCTCCAACAGATGTGAAGGTCCAGCCCGACATGACTTACAGTGAAGAACCAATTAAAATTCTAGCACGAGAGACAAATGAGCTCAAAAATTAAAAGGTAGCTCTAGAGAAAGTTCTTTGGAAGCGACATGGGATTGAAGAGGCTACCTGGGAACCGGAGGAGGCAATGAGAAAACAATATCTGAAACTCTTTACTGGTAAGATTTCGAGGATAAAAATCCTTAAGGGGGAGAGTTATAATAGCCCAATTTTAGTCAAATCAGAACGGTGGTTTTGTGACCACAAATTCGAGCTAAAAAGAGAATTTATTTTAATATTATTGCATGGTTTATATTATGATAGGAAAGTTGTATGAAAATACTGATAGGAAAATTTTACTGATTTAGTGATTAATTAGAAAAAATGACCAAATTGCATAAAATGTAAAAGTTGAATTCTAGAAGCTAGAAGGATTAAATGGTTATGGAATTCAAAACTTAATGTCCTTATATGGTAATTAGACCATCAATCAAAAGTTAGTATATTTTTATGGATGAATCATCCATGAAATTAGAGAAAAAGAAAAAGGACTAAATTAGAATTTAGTAAAATTAAAAGATGATAATCAATTACATGGGTCAATATCATCTTATTATCATCTTCATTCCCAAATATTTCCATAGAAACCCTAAGAGAGAGGAAACAAACTTTCTTGGCATAAATTGGTAAGTTTTCATGTCTCGTTTTTAATAATTTCATATTTTTTATATCGGGATAGTGAAATCTATCTAAATTGAGGATCAATTTGAAGAGTTATCAAAGTATAGAGATTGTGCCATCGATTTAAATGTTGGAAATTGAAAATTTATGGTAGAAAAATGAAATATTGTTGATAGATAAACCACTTTTACAAAGTGATTTTGGATTAAATTGTGATTTAGGGACTAAATTGTAAAGATATAAAATTCATGGAAAAATTCTTATTTTTATGAAATATATGTGCTGTAAATATTACATGAAATTTTTGGCTAGGCTAGAAAAGAGGATTGAATTGCATGAATTTCATTTTCCGAGCCTAGGGACGAAATTGGAATTAATGAAAAGTTTAGGGGCAAAATAGTAATTTTTCCTAGAGAGTAAATTGAGTTCAAAAGAGTATAAAATGTGATATATTGATGATTAAATTCATTTATGTAGATACGTAAAACTCAAATACGAAGCAAGATCGAGGAAAAGAAAAGATCCTGAATTAGTAGATTTTTGTACGAACAAACATTGAGGTAAGTTCGTGTAACTTAATGATAAATCTTGAAATGTTTGAAATGCATGTTATGTGATATGAATGTTAAATTGAATGTTCAATGTATAAATATGATGAAATGGTTGATATTGCATTGAGAAAAGGGATAAGTCTCGGTTGAATGAAGGAAATTCGATGGATTAGTGTAAAAGGTGATTCTGCATATGTTGCAGTCAGGATTTAGCTCGGACGAGTAATCCTGATAAGCCTCTTGAGCATTATGAGATAAAGACCTGCAACTATAATGATTGGTAGTCGCATATCTTGTGGATTACCGTAGCTCTATATATGCACTGATGTGTAGGAATAGTGATTGGTAGTTGCATATGTTGTGGACTGCCGTAACTTTTTGTGAGCATCGAGGTATTAAAAAGATTGGAAGTAATTCTACATAAGTTGTGGAATTACCGTAGCTCTGTATGAGCATCGAAGTATATGATTTACCCGAATGACTTGAAAAGGTGGCTCGAGAGTTTCGTACATTTTAAGTGTATTATATGAGAGTATCCATCGATATTCCATTAAATTCAACGGGAAAAACTTGAAAAAGGGTGATGAAACTTGTGATATTTTATCTTGAAAATGCACATGTGATATGGGAATTTAGCATGTTGAGAATAAGATATGATGAGCTCATCTATGAATTTATATTATGTAAAATTATTGGACTAACTTTGAATGTTGAAGTTGTGTATGATAGGATAATGATCTACTTGGTTGAGTATGTGCATGTGTGATTAAATTTTAATGGAAATACTTGGTAAGGTAGTTTCTTGTTACATGAACTTACTAAGCACTAAGTGCTTACTTAGCTTTAATTTCCCTGTTTTATAATGGTCGGAAGCTCATGAAGGTTGGAGATAGGTCGGAGCATCATCACACTATCAATCAACTCATTTTGTATGTAAAGATGTTTATTTTGGTATAATGGCATGTATAGGTTACTAGTACCAATGTTGATAATGAATTAAATGAATGTAAGCTAGCCTTTGAAAGGGCTAGTGATGATTAGCTTAATATGTATATAAAGTTAAATCATGGATATACATATATGCATGGTATGTTTTGAATTAGATAGATTTGCATGTGTAATAAGGAAAGGTATGATATGAGATAAGATTATAAGCATAAATGTTATGTTAAATGGTTGGTTTCTATTAGAAATGTTTAGTGCAGGTATTGGATGAAAATGGGTGAGAAATAGGGTTTGAAAAATAGCCTTATTTTGTCCACACGGGTAGACAAACGGGTGTGTGTTTATGCCATTTGTGACACACAGTCTTGAATATGGGCGTGTAGCCTAGCCGTGTGTCCCCTGCATCCTAAAATTGAAAAACAGAATGCCCAGAATTGAGCCCACGGGCAGAGACACGGGCGTGTGTCTCAACCATATGAGGTACACGGCCTAGAACACTGGCATGTCTCTTGGCCGTGTGAAACCTGTACCTATTTTCAAAAATTTATTTAACCACACAGCCTAGAAACACAGGCATGTGCGTTGGCCATGTGATCCAAATTTCTTCATGGGTTTCAAGTTAGAGAGTTACACTGGTTAGGGACACGGGCGTGTGAATCCACACGGCCTAACCACACGGACATGTCCCTTTCCACATAGGCGTGTGACTCTTTTATATAAGAAAAATTTTGTAATTTTGTGAAAAGATTCCCGAGGTCCTGAATTAGTTCCGAATCGATTCTAATGGATGTTTTGGGCCTCGAGGGCCCAATCAAGGGGCGTTATGAATAAATTTAGAAAATAAATAGTGTTCGACTCGATTTTATTTTAAAATATTCTGTAACTCTGGTAATGCCTGGAAACCCTATTTCGAGGATAGATACAGGTTAGGGGCGTTACACCACGTGCTTGGTTTGATACACTAAGGAGTTTCTTGATTGATACATTGTATTTTCAAAGTTCTAGAGCTGATTCTTCTTTATTTTTTAAAAGGACCTCTGTTGGTTGTGTGTTTCTACTTGTCTATGTAGATGATATACTCGTCACAAGTGCTCTTGAGGCAGATATAATTGAAGTGATTCAGGTTTTTCATCTATTTTTTTCTCTCAAAGACCTTGGTGATCTTCATTATTTTCTTGGGCTTGAAATTACCATAGTAGCGAATGGAATGCATGTCTTACAGTAAAAGTATGCCCGTGAGTTACAAGAACGAGCTATTATGAGTAATGTTAAATGAATTCCTACCCCGATGGTGAGTGTTCCTACATTGTGCTCACTGTTACACCCCAAAATTAGGTCATATGGTTTTGAGGGTACTTTAGGAATTTTAGCTCTCGCGTGCTCGAAAATTTTGAAGCATGGTAAACCGAAAATGTCTTCATCTATGGCTTTTAGAAAATGAAATCAATTTTTTGATAATGATGTTCAAAATATCTTTAATTTTGAAATAAGGGCTATTTTGAAAAGGGGGTTAAAACTAGGAGTACAAAAAGGGTAAATAACCCAAAACTTTAAAATCAACCTAATATTTCCCCCACCTTTAGGAACTCACGAAACCCTTTTCCCTTTTATCTGTGTTTAGCTGTCTCTTGCTTTCCCAAGTTTCATTCATCCAATTTTAGTTCTCAAACTTCAATTCATTTTATTTCTACCATCATTTTAGCATTAAACCTTTTTGGAATTCCACAAAAACAATAAAAAACACCATTGCTCAAACTTGTGAGTTTTCTGAATTTTTAACCAAATGTCTGATTTTCTCCCATCGAAGGTAACGATTCATTTTCCCATTAGTTTTGATGTTATCTAGTCTTTTAAATAGAGTTTTTACCTATTGAATTAAATGTTTTGAATATATACCGAAATTAGGTCGTTAATGGTGGATTTTAGGGTTTTGAATAAATATAAGGTTTCAAAGTGCTTTTCAATTAGTTTTAATGTGGTTAGAAGGTTTCTAAACATTCCTTAATGTTTCGTTAAAGAATTCCAATGTTTTATTAAATTTTCGTGGAAAATTGCCATAGTATGTCGAAATTTTAGAACCATAATTCTGTATAGTTTTGAGTAGTTTGAAGGCTGGTAACTGTTCTTGGATGATTAATTAGACGATTGAAATTAGTTTCATGTGATAGGAATGAATATGTATTGAGGTTTTTGTGTTTCGACTAAGCTTGTCGAAGTTTCAGTGTCATGAGAATTTAACTTAGGTTTGTAATTTTTTGATTTTGGTGAGTCCTTAATTGAGTGATAATGGTGTGCATTGTGTGCATTATTGTGGTAAAACTTTAGAATCATTAAGACCTTCTATGAGTAAATCAAAAGGTAAGGAAAAGTTAGTTTAAGCTTTCAGCGACAAGACGAAAGCACGAATGGTGAGTGTTTGGATCACTGCTTGTAGACACGACTCATAGTGTAAATTGGGAGCTTAGGAGTAGCCTAAATCCCTACTCTAAGTTTTGAGTGTAAGTTTTCTTATACCCTTTGTTTATTTTGTGTGGTATGCGATAATGTGATGTATATTGTGAAATATGGTATATGATACATGCTAGAGATAGTATTTGTGTAATATGTTAATTGTGGGCATGATTTGCATGCCAAATGATAGTGATTATGATGTGCTAATAATGCAAACATGTAGTGGAAGTTTGTAGAAAATCAATAAGAAAGCATGTGATTTAATTGTGGATATTTTGGCCTTGTAATCTTTGAGACTATTGGATATAGCTGGCATGTCATAGGATTGTGAGTACTCTCCTGTCTATTGTGTTTTGGGGTTGTTAAGGCCCGAGACAGATTTGGAGAGATAAGGGAATGTGAGCTCAGCTCCATTCATGGGATATATTGGTGTGTTGGAGAGTGTTAGCTATGTGCTACACTTTTGGGATATGTTCGACTATACAAGTCATTCGGTGTGTTAGAGATCTGTGGATCAGATGTGTGGTAATAGAACGCACTATTATGTTTCATAGCCTTAAGTGTCAAACTATCGTTTAATGTGATTTCATAAAATGTGATATTAATATGCAATGTATGTAACACCCCTAACCCAAATCTGGTGCCGGAACAGGGTTACGAAGCATTACCATAATTTACAGATTAAATAACA
Source organism: Gossypium stocksii (assembly GCA_020496765.1). NCBI lineage: Eukaryota > Viridiplantae > Streptophyta > Magnoliopsida > Malvales > Malvaceae > Gossypium > Gossypium stocksii. Next base: position 105,785,581 of record CM035621.1, read on the forward strand.
GACTTTTCATATCATCTAACACTCATATCAGAAACTAATCCAAATACATCATATTGCCCCTTATGTGAGCCCTCAAGGCCCAAAATACATGTTAGAAATAAGTCAAGATTAAACCGGGTACTTAGAAAATTTTTCAGAAAACATTAAAAAAAATTTTAAAGGTGCAGGGGACACATGCCCGTGTGCTAGGCCATATGAGTATTCTATTTTTTGCAATTAAAAGATACAAGGGACACATGGCCGTGTCACCTGGCCATGTGTCACACACAGCTAAGACACACGCTCGTGTCTCTGCCCGTGTGGATAGGAATAGGCCATTTTACAAACCATATTTCTCACCCAATTTAATGTCAACCTACAATCAACTTTGTACATATAAACAAGTCATAACAAGGCATTCAAATCAAGCCAAACTGAATACTTAAACATGTAATACTATCACATACAAACAATATGCCCTTAGGCACCTTAAATGACAAATACAAATATGTTCAACCATATAATCTGTGTAACCAAGTAATCAACCAATTTTTATGTCTAATCACATTAATACACAACATGTAAATCATTTACTAAAACTTACTATCTTGTACCAATTGTACTACTTATTCAATAGCATCAAATACATATACACTTACTATAGCATAGTACCAAATTACACCAAGTTATAAAACGTATCTCATATGCATTTTCAACTACTATTTTACCTTTCATCATTCAACCTCAAATCATTCCACACATCAATATTTTAAGGCAAATTATGCACTTATCAAAATACCAAAACATAAGCCAAATAAGTGGCTAAACTCAACAAAACACATATAGGCCAACATTTGGCCAAAAATAACCTATACATGCCATTATAACCAGAATTAAAACATTCAAAAATACTGATAGAACCGATGGATAGTGTGATATAACTTTGACAAGCTTCCAACCTAATCGAGCTTCCGATAATCTGAAAAGTAAAGAAAAACAAATACGTAAGCAATAAATGCTTAGTAAGCTCGTATAAACTTTAATCATATCCATTCATTTCAAATATGAAATTTATAGATAGCAAGAATAATCTAATATTGATACCACAATACTCATGTAGCTATATTCATCAACTCACATGGTAAATAAATCCACAATATCACTTATACATATTATCCCTAGCATAGTAGGATTTTAAACAACCTTTAACTCTTCCAAATTTCTTTATTTTCATTTTCATTTGCATTTCTTTACTTTCTACATTCATTCCATATGCATAATACACCAGTCATAAACATATCATTCAACCATAGCAACAAGCTAATGCATTTAATCATAGCCTTTTTTGAATTAATCATATAATAAGTCATTTAATAAGAAATTGCATAACTTAAAACTTACCACTCTTTCATGAACACAAGCATATTTTCATTTGAGCACTTACCATTCCAATGCATCTTATAATTAAACATATTACTATTCAACCAATAGCTTGGCATTTTCCTAAGCATCAAACAATAACACTTGTTAGTGTACTTGAACATATTCATATAATTTCAACATCGATAACTTTACTATCTCAACATGTTACACTTGAGTTTATTACTCTTCTCAACTTACATAATTTCCATGTATCAACATATCAAGATATTGATATATATACATATCATAATATATATCATTCTCTTACCATTTCTTCATATACATATATCATTTAATACAACTCCCGATATTTTACTTTTTTGAAGAATGACTTACGAATTTGAGTAGAACGTTAATAGAAGCTCAAAAGTTGAATAGAAGCTCATAAGAGCTAAACAAAAACACATAAGAGCTAAACAGAAACCCATAAGGGTTGAACAGAAGCTTATAAGAGCTGAAAGGAAACTCATATGAGTTAAACAGAAACTCTTAAGAGCTGAACAGAAGCTCGAAAGAGTTGAACGAAAACTCATATGAGTTAAACAGAAGCTCATAAGAGCTAAACAGAAAGTAAAACACGATAATTCGCAACAAATGATGAACTTCAGTGTTCTTGGGTAATTTTCCGTCATTTTCCTCCAATGCCATCAATTCGCCAAATCACAATGTACTTAAATCCCGCGTTTAATCTAAACTAAGTATTAATTTCGATAATATTTTTCTAATAATAATTCAATTCCAACAACTGAATATATATATATATATATATATATATTACCAATTACAAATTAACATTCACTTCAATCAAAATTATATAAAATACAGTTCATATGAACTTACCTGGCTAAATTGCAAAAATACCTATGTTTAGGGGTGTTTTGGTAATTTTCTATTTTCCTTGATTTTCTACCTGATCTTGATCTAAATTAATAATTTCATTCAACATATTAATTTAGACGATAAAAAAATTCATTTCATGCAATTTGTTCATTTTTGATATTTTTACAAAATTACCCGTAAAGTTTTACTTTTATTGAATTTAGTCCCTAAACCCAAAACATGCAAATTAACCATTTTTAATACAAATCCAAGCTAGCTGAATATTCATGGCATTTAATACAGCCCACTTTTGCAATAATTTGACAACAAATCCTTGCATTTTTACTAATTTAACAAATTAATCCTTAATCAAAAAATTCATCAAAATCACTTAAAAATATACTTTTAATTAACAACTAATATCTCAAAGTCATCATTTAACATAAAAAAATCATATAGATTCATCAATGGAAACATCCAAAATCTTTAACAAAATAAAAAACAAAGGTAAGGTTTAGTTGGACCTAATTGTAACAATCTCAAAAACATAAAAATTATAAGAAACGGGTAAGAATTGAACTCACATTAAGTAAAAATTGAAAACCCATCTTAAGCTCTCTCCCATTTCTATTTTTAACCGAAACTTGGAGAAGAAAATGTCTTGAAAGCTTTAAATTAAATTTGTTTCATTTTAATTTCCATTTAATTATAATTTTATCATTGTTTCTTTTTATTTTATTATTTTCCTTCCTTATGCCACCTCACCTTTAGATTTAGGTTTATTTATTTCTTAAGTCCTCCCTCATTATTAATCAAGCCATTTAATCACTTAATTTTTATAATTTGTAAGTTTTGCATCTTTTTCAATTTAGTCCTTTTTAATTAATTAACTATCGAAATGTTAAAAATTTTCAATGAAACTTTACTACCACCTTATTGACACTCATAAATTTTTATAAAAATATTTACAGCTCTATTTATAAAAACGAGGTTCCAATACCTCATTTTCTAAAACCACTTGACCTAGGGTTTTATCACCCGAACCTAATAATTCATTATAAGACATAAATTACCAATTCAAAAATCTTTTTAAAACCATATTTGACTTGTAAATATTAAATAATAATATTTATGACTTTACTAGTCGAATTTGGTGGCCTCGAACCACTATTTCCGACACCACAGAAAATCGGGTTGTTACAATGTATGTATGAACATGTGGAAAAATGAGTTAAATGTGATGATTAGTAATAATTGAATATGTTAATATAATTTCTTAATATAGTGCGTATGTAATTGAACTTTGACCATTTTCAATTAACGTATGAGTGCATGTCTATTTGGTGGATGTTCTAATCATTCATTGAGTATGTTTAAGCTCACCCATTCATTTTAAAACCTTTGCAGACTGTTAATGTTGCAGTGCGAAAAGTTTCCAAGGGAGTGATCCAAGTAGAATAACATTTGAATAGGTGATTGTAATTATTATTTTAAATTGTGGGAATAAGATAATGTGGTAGAATTTCTATTGTCATTGCCATTATGTTTTTGACATTTGCTCATTATTATTTCTCATAGAATTTATGGATGTTGATTCTAGTTCATTAGGTTGTTTAGTTTATATGATTGATGATGCATGAGACTGTCAATTCTGATATTTTTTATTATTGGATCATGAGATTATAAGTGCGTGATGACTTAGTAAGTGTATAGTTGAGTTAAATGCCCTATTTCAGTGTTATCTTTATTGTTTGATGAAGAGGTATCGATAATCAGGCATTAGTATCGATACCTCTATGATATTTTGATTGTGTAGGAAGTTAGTAACTCAATTTGGTATCAGTACCATGTCTCGAGTATCGATACTTAGGGTAGAATTACTGATACTTTTTGATAAGGTATGGATAGTTTGTTGGTTTGAATCTTTACTGAAAAACAAAATGCTAATTTGGTACCGATTTTCTAAGCGGTATCAATACCATCTATGAGAATTATCGATACCATTAAATGAGTATCGATACCTATGTGATTTATTCTAAATTTTTGTTAAGTGGTCTTAAAGCATGCTTTTATTTTGTTATAAGTTCGTTTGATGTATGTCTAGCATGATTGAACCTCGCCTAGGGCATTCTTGACTTGGAATCTCTATAAATGTTTAAATTTGAGGATGTTCACATGCTAGTGAGATGTTATGTAATGTGTGATGTAGTGACGATGGTGTAGCGTCCTATTACTCAGGCTCGACGACCAAACCGGGTATACGGTGTTACATTTGGTGGTATCGGAGCTCAGGTTATCTAACACTCAAACTTATTTATTATTGTGTGGACTAGGGTTGCGAAAACCACGTGCCCAAATTTCTCTAAATGCTTGACTTGAATGAGATATCTCCGTTTGAATCACATGATTTGTTTGAAGTTGGGGTAAGAATGTGATCATATTAAGTTTGTTCTAAAATTTTCTTATAGGAATGTGACCTGGATGATCTTCCCACTACTTACACATTTTATTTGTTGGTGTATGTTAGATTATTATATTCAATATACCCCATGTAAATGTGAATGCGAATGCTAAAAAAGATGGTACATCCTTTGCACATCCTGTGTCACCGCTTAAAGTTAACGTACCTGATGAGGGTGTTGGCCCTCTGATGGAAGTTATGATTGGAGCATTCCAAAGGATTGTTGGTGTTAACCTTGCTACTACACCTGCTAATCGTGGGTTGTCGCTTGAACATCTGTAGGCGTTGGGTGGTAAAGAGTTTTCTGGAGTAAAAGGGACCGATCCGATCGTAGCTGAGTATTGGTTGAAAGGAGTTGAAAGGATCTTCAAGCAAATGTCCTGTTTTGACTTAGAGAAGTTGGACTGCACTATGTCCCTACTTGACAGTGAGGCTCATTGTTGCTGGAATACCGTTAAAAAAGGTACTACTGCTGACCGTTTGACTTAGGGTTATATTCTTGAAGAAGTTTTAAACACCTCTAACCCATACTCATTGTTAGAACAGGGTTACGAAGCATTACCAGAGTTTACAGAACAAATACTAATAATTCATGTCATTCACTATTCAAATTCGAGACTAATCATATCGTCCCTTGATTGACCCTCATGGCCCAATTTAAGGTTTATAAACAAGTCGGGACTAAATCAAAATCTCTGAGAATTTTTTGTGAAATTTTAAAAATTTTCTTAAATACAGGGGTCACACGCCCGTGTGATAAGCTGTGTGGCTCACACGACCAAGTGATATGCCCATGTCTCAAACCATGTGGCATATGAGGTAGGGCACACGCCCATGTCCCTAACCCGTGTAACTCTCTGAGTTACAATTTAATTAAGTGCATGGTCATATGGCCAAGACACACGCCCGTGTGTTAGGCTGTGTGGTCGATTTAATTTTTGAAAAATTATGTGCAAGTTTCACATGGCCAAGACACACACCCATGTTCTAGGTCATGTGTTTCACATGGCTGAGACACACGCCCGTGTCTCTGCTCATGTGCCCAATTCTGAGCATTCTGTTTCTCAATTTTAAAATGTAGGGGGATACACGACCAAACCACATACCCATATGCCAAGCCGATTGTCACACACAGTCAAGACATATGCTCGTGTGGACAAAATAAGGCTATTTTCTAGCCCTATTTCTCACCCAAATTTGCCAACAACCTACACCAACACTTACATACATATACCAACCAATTCAAATCATATAAATCAAGCTTAATACGAGTACTATGTAAGTTATATTATCATGTATATTCAAATGGTTAAGCTTACCAAATTTTCATTTGTGTACTTGGGTAAATTTGTATCATTTATACTAATTCAATTTCATTTACCAATTGATTCATATTTCACAAACTACTTAACCATTTCAAACATGTCATCATGATATAGTTTTATAGTTATATTCCAAAACATACCATTCTAGCCATTCCATTGGCTAGTTTACAAACATCCATTCTCATAGCAACAATGGCCTATTTAGCCTATACATGTCATTATACCAAAGTCAGATTTTTATTTATACCAAAACAAGCTAGAGGATAGTGTGATGATACTCCGACCAATCTCCAATCTTTACGAGCTTCTGAGCACTATAAAACAGAAGAAAATAAACCTAGTAAGCATTCAATGTTTAGTAATTTCGCATAACGGGAATTTAACTTGCCATGCATTTATACATTAAGCAAACATACACATGCAATCCAAGCAATTTGGCCATAGCCTAAGCACACAATCTCATCAAATATGTTAGTTATTCATTTCATCTAAATATTAATAACAAAGATGAGCTCATCAAATTTCCAAGTTCTATGCATATCATATATTTTTCAAATATTGATTCCATTTTATTTTACATTTGTCTACTTGTCAGAATTTCACCCGTTAAATCATTTGAAATCTCGATGGATACGAGGGTAGTACACATAAGGTATACAAATCAGTAATCCGTCAATTCATGTCTGAGAGTATTTATCTGAGCACTTAAACAGAAAGCTCTCTCTCAAGTTCTATATCGAGAAGCTCATTAAGCCATGTAACGAAAAGCATATCCTGACATGGTAATAGAAAGTTCACAAAGAACTTATATCGGTAGCTCCGAAGAGCACTAATCGGGAAGCTCCATAGAGCACTTATCAAAATGCACCAGATAGCTTATAACGGGAATTCAAGCAAGCATTATCCGGAAGCTCTGGAGAGCCTTTAATCATAGGTTCACAAAGAACCTATAAATAGAATGCTTATTAAAGCGTGGGTATGTCTACAACATATGTAGATTACTGCCATTCGGGATGCTCAGAAGAGCATTTAACGGGAAGCTCGCAAGAACACTTTAACAGGAAATTTGAGAGGGCTTGCAACGGGACACTCTTTTGAGCTATGGTACATCCGCAACAAATGCTGGATTACTACCGTTTCGGGAAACAGAACCCTGTATCCAATCGAATTTCATTCATTTGAACAAAATTTAACTTTTATCAGGTACTTTTCGGATATGTAATCAGATTTATACTCGTGGCCAATACAACATTCACACTCGAATCATTCAAATCAATTCAAACATATAATTACATAATTAAGTTATATGAACTTACCTCGATACTTGTTCGTATACGAAATCTACTAATCCTGCACTTTTTCTTTTCCTCGATCTAACTTTATATTTGAGTTTTTTGGATCTATATAAATGAATTTAATCATCAATTTAATAAAATTTACATTCAATTGGACTCAATTTACACCCTAGATAAATTTACCATTTTGTCCCTATACTTTTCATAAATTTCAATTTCGTCCCTAGGCTCGGAAAATGAAATTCATGCAATTTATCCCTTATTCCAAGCCTAGCCGATTTTCATATATAACAATATCAGTCCATAAATTTCACAAAAAAAATTAGAATTTTTCCATGAATTTAATAATTTCACAATTTAGTCCCTAAATCACAATTTCATCAAAATTCATTTTGTAAAAGTTGTTTATCTTTCAACAACCTTTCATTTTCTACCATAAATTTCAAAATTTTAGCATATTCATGCATGCAAAAACTTCTATACTTTGATAAATTTTCAAATTAATCCCCAAAATAGAAAGATTAAGTCATTTCGATCTCAAAAATATAAAAATAACTAAAAACGGGACAAGATTACTTACCCAATTAAGCCAAGAAAGCTTGCTTTCTCTTTCCTAGGGTTTCCATGTATTTTTAGGGAAGGAGATGATACAAAATGATGAGATATTATATTTTTATTATTATATTTTCTTTCCAATTTCATCATTTATCTTTCCATGGATGATTCATCATAAATATCTACAAATTTTTTCTTAATGGTTTAGTTACAATATAAGGACCTCTAATTTTGAATTCCATACCTATTTGAACCTTTTAACTACTAGAATTCAACTTTTGCATTTTATGCAATTTGGTTCTTTCCATAATTAAACACGTAATCAATAAAATTTTACTATCAAAATTTTCATATGACACTCCTATCATAATGCAGACCATGAAATAATGTTAAAATAAATTTTCTTTCCGGTTCAGATTTGTGGTCCTGAAACCACTGTTTTGTTTTCATTGAAAATGGGTTGTTACAAAGTTTATGGGCAAGCAATACATGAAAGCTCATAAACGTAAGTTCTTAGACTTGGTTCAATGTAATTTGTCTGTGGCTGATTATGAGTCAAAGTTTGTGTGGCTTAGTCAGTATGCTCTTGAGATGGTTTTTTCTGAGAGGGACTATTGTAAGATGTTCAATTTTGGGCTTAATCATGATATCTGAGTTTCCTTGGTAGCTCAAAACGCAGAATTGTTTGATGAGTTGGTTGAGAAAGCCAAAGCAGTTAAAGAGACTTTAGATGAACCGCCTCATTCTCTAGTAACTGAATTAGGTAAGAGGACTTCTGATGGTTCATCTGGTCAACCGCCTAAGAGAAGGCATGATAATCAGAGTTCTGATGAAGGCACGAGACATGGGTTTCGGCTGAGTCAGTCTGAACAACAGAGTCGTGTTGTGGTTAGTACTAGGGGTTCGACTGGTGGTTCTAGTTGGCCTGATTGTGCACATTGTGAGTGTAGTGAGTGTCGCAAGTTGACAAGTGGATATTTTAAGTGTGGCTCTAAGGAACATATGTTAAGAGATTGTCCAAACAGGGTTGAGGTTTTACAAACTCAGTATTTTGCACTTACATCGGTCCCTGTTAGAGGTTATTGAAACACCACAAACCTGGCCTAGACGTTATGGTCGAATCTGGTGATGTCACATGAGAGTGCTTTTGCAAATCGTTTTAACTCAATTAAAATCATTCAATTATTATCTTTTACTTACGTCTAGAAATCAAAACTATTTAATTTGTTTAAAACACATCTTTCACGCAGAAGCTTGAAAACCTTTGAATTAGTTTTAGGAAAAACGCAATAGTGGTGTCGCAATTTGTAAATCAACAGAACAAGTTTAAAATCCCAAACTAAAACAAAAATAGTCCAAGTCCATATTACAAAAATAAACCCAAAATAACAAAATAATTAATCAAAAAGAAAGGGTGTTTAAGTCATAAACCGAAACAAATCTTGCAGTGGTCACCATCGAGCCCTCCGCTACACTGTTCTATCTACTGCTAGGAATTACCTGATAGATAAAATAAAAGAAGGGGTGAGTTTTTGCAAACTCAGTGTGTACATCCCCACAGTATAGCATGCATGTTATCAGACTTTAGAAAATAGTCATAAATCGGGCCTGAGCCTTTAACAGAAACGGTGTGAGCCTTGGCCCACTCAGAATCAAAATATAATAGGGCTCTCAAGCCCAAACAGATACAGAATCAAACATAATCGGGCCTTAGCCTATGCAGATATCACATGCAGAGCAGATTAGAAATCATGCCCACTAACCCTGCACACCATCTCCGTCCAACCCTACACACCATGTAGGGATAAAATCAACCCACCCAGCCCTACACACTAAGTATGAGGATAAAATCAACCCATCTAGCCCTACACACCAAGTCGTACCTTATTACAGCACATAATATAGATATGCAGCAAAGCTGCCAGATAACAGGCTAATAGCCTTTCAGACTTCCTTCACTTCAACAACAATCTCACCCCAATACAATGCAACATAATATCATGACATGCTTTAATGTAGATAAACAGATCATACATATCATAACCAAAACAGAACAGATGTACATGCTAGAGATAACATGTTAATACATACATCACATGCTTAATCATGCATTGTATAAACAGATCACAGAAATCAGTTTTAGGTAAAGCTTACCGACCCTACAATAGTTCACAGTCAACTTGGGCGACCCGTGCAACCTTACAGTACAATACAGAAAAATGAGCTCACACACCCACGTGGCCTACAAGTGTAGACCACACGGCTTGGCCCAAAATCTCACACACCCGTGTGGTTCACCCGTGTGGCCTACACGGCCCAATTGGCCGAGCCTGTGTCTCGCACACGGCCTCGCCAGCCTCATACGACCATGTCTGTGGTGCCCGTGTCGAGCGCACACGGTCTGGCTCGTCGATCACACGGCCATGTCTCACCACACGGCCTCCACACGAGCAATTCACATGCCCGTGTGGCATCAATAATTTTATTTTCGGCTTTCACCTAAACGTGATTTCAAGGCAATTAGAGTACACACCTGGTTCGTTTTTTATGCCAAAGCACTCATAAGCCCTTCCAAACCTAAAATTAACGAGTAACACCCAATTTCAATCACTTAAACGTTAATCAATTGAAAACTTAGTGAGGTATTTCAACTTAAAATCGCTAAAACTCTTACCTCAATCGAACAACGACAATACCATACTAATTAGAGTGTCGATTAACAGTCCCTAGAGGCGTAATTGTCTCCTAAACAAAAACCAACTTCCATTAATATCCCATTCCAACTATGATATCACCAAAAAAATAAGATCACTTACCGGATGAGTGTCTCAACGAGTAACACAAAACGATCAAAAGGGAAAAGTCAGAAAAGATGGTAACAAAGAAATTTTGACAGCACAGAAAAGAAAAGGGAGGGGACAACGATAGCAAAAGAAAATAAGGGAGGAAGGTAGCCGAGGTTTCAACAGAAAGAAAGCATAATGCACACAACTGTTAACCCCCTAATCTCAATCCCTTAATTCTCTCCACTGAACACTCCAATATCAAATTTTTAGTCCAATACAAACACTACCCAAATTCTGTAGCAAAAAATACTACTCCTCTGCCCACGCAGGGATTCGAACACAAGACCTCCCTTACTCCAACACTCCTCTGAACCACCAGACCAGCAGGCACATTCTGCTAAGTTTTTTACGAATAAATTCTTTTAATTTTATTATCCAAAGATCAAGCCTTTTTAAAAAAAAAAAAACAAAATTTAACCCAAGACTTGACTTGAACTTGGGACCTCCCCAACACACTCCAATGCACATAACCACTTAAATAGGTAGATTTTTATATCAAATTAATGCAGAAACATATTCAGATATTTTTGTGCACAATAAATTACAAAAGCCGAAATTACAAAAATTTGGGGCATTACAGCTATGGTCGTGGTAGAGGTAATGGAAAATCGGTTGGGCAACGAATTGTTGCTCATACTATTGCTACTCAGGTTGAAAATGGAGGTTCATCTCAAGTTTATACTGTTAGGAAGCTGGATGATCAGGATCCAACTGATGTTGTCGCAGGTACTTTCATTTTGCAATCTATTCCATTATTCTCTTTGGTTGATTTTGGTTCTACCCATTCATATATTTTGTGTGAATTGACATATAAGTTAGGGATTCCTGTAGAGACTATTGGTTTGGGTATGACAGTTAATAGCCCTTTTGGTAATAGTGTTATGGTGAATTGAGTGTATCAAATGTGTCCCATTATTATTCAAGGACATGTTTTCTTTGTAGATCTTATGGAATTACTTTTCTATGGTTTTGGTGTGATTCTTGGTATGGACCGGTTAATCGAACATAAGGTTAAGGTAGATTTTGAGATGAAACGAATTTCTTTGAGGAATAGTGATGGTTTGAAAATTGTTGTTGGTGAAAGATCGGGATTTATGTCAAATGTGGTTTTAGCTATTAAGGCTGAGAAGGTGATGGGTAAAGGTTGTGAAGCTTACTTAGCTTATGTGATGGACTCAGTTAGCAAGGAGTTGAAACTTCAAGATATTCATACTATTAAGGATTTTCCTAACGTGTTTCCTGAAGAGTTGTCTGGTTTTCGATCAGAAGGTGAAGTAGATTTTCGTATTGAGCTCTATCCTGGTATTGCATCGGTGTCTATTGTGTCATATTGTATGGCACCAAAAGAACTCAATGAGTTAAAGATTCAGTTATAAGAGTTGCTTGACTGAGGGTTCATTCGACCAAGTGTATCTCCCTAGGGTGCATCAGTTTTGTTTATGAAGAAGAATGATGGTATGTTGCGGTTGTGTATCAACTATAGACTGTTGAATAAGTTGACCATCAAGAATAAGTGTATTTTGCCTCGAATTGATGACTTATTTGATAAGCTGACCATCAAAAATAAGATCTGGGTATTATCAGTTGAGGGTGAAGGAGTTTAACATCTTGAAAATTGCTTTTAAGACTCAGTATAAGCAGTTTTTGGTTATTTCGTTTGGTTTAACTAATGCCCCTATTGCGTTCATGGATTTGATGAACCATGTGTTCCATTTGTATTTGGATCAATTTGTGGTTGTTTTCATAGACGACATTTTGGTGTATTGTCTTTTTGAAGAAGACCACAATGCATATTTGATGATTGTTTTACAGGTTTTAAGAGATAAGCAGTTGTATACGAAGTTGAGTAAGTGCGAATTTTGGTTAAAAGAAGTGACATTCTTAGGCCATGTTGTGTTGGCAGATGGAATCCATATGGATCCAAAGAAAATTGAAGTGATCTTAAAGTGGAAACCGTCTAAGAGTGTTACCGAAGTTCGGAGTTTCTTGGGTTTGGTCGGTTATTATTGTAGGTTCGTTGAAGGGTTTTCCCTTATTGTTGCACCCTTAACGAAACTACTTCAGAAAAACGTGGTGTTTGAATGGACTAATAAAAGGCAGTAAAGTTTTGAACAACTTAAGGCAGTTTTGATTGAGGCACCTGATTTAAGTCAACTGGAGCCTAGAAAAGATTTTGTGATTTATAATGATGCTTCGTATTCGGGACTCAATTGTGTGTTGATGCAAGAGGACAAAATTGTGACTTATGCCTTGAGACAGTTGAAAACGCATAAGCGTAACTATTTAACTCATGACTTGAAGTTAGCTGTTGTGGTATACTCTTCCTATACCATATGCTATAATTTGATATTTGAGCTTATGATTCTTATTTTATTATTCTTTCACATTGTTGTGTAAGATCGGCATTCCAGGATTGGGTTTTATTATTGTTGTATATACATATTCTTATGTTTGTCTTATGTTTGTTTTTGCATGGCCGAAAGGCTTCTTTGTCAATAAAATCAAGTCAATTGCCAGTTTAACATTGTTTTTATAAAGCCGACTGAATTGGTTGATTGAAACAATGATAAAGATGGAATAAGTCAACTTAAATACTACTAATACATTATTCACAATTACATCCCAATCATTATAAGCAAAATTAAGACAAATGAAACACAATTTACCGACATAATAAAAGCATTATTAACAAGAACAGCTATATTTTAAACTAAATAATTTATTATCTAACGAGGGTGAAAGTGAAATTACACCGCCTACCAATTCATACGATGGAGTTAAAAATGCGAATAGAGGCTAAAATATCAAAAAATAACTTTTTTTTAATTATAGAAATAGGTCTAAATTTTAAAAATTTACAGGAATAAGTCGATTTAGGTAAATCAGTTTCAATTAAAAGCGTTTCTAGGGGAAACTCAAAACACTTCTAGCCGGAAGTGTTCTTTGCTACATCAGCACTAAAAGTGGTAGCACCAATTTTTTTTCTTTTTGCGCCTCATATTAATGTGGAAATAAAACTTACAAAATAGGCCTTTATATAGACTCAAAGTTTTATTTCCTTTATTTTCTTAAGCAATGTGGGATATTAGATATGTGTATATATAGACTAATGAATATGTTTAATTAAAAATTTTAAATTTAAGATAAATTGCTCAATTATAAAATTTAAGTTGTCAATATGTGAATTGAATTTTTCTTAAAATATATTCCTTAAAAATCACAATTTCATATAATGACAACTTAAATTCAAATATTGACAACTTAAATTTCATAAAAATCATAATTGCTTAAGAAAAAATCAATTCACATATTGACAACTTAAATTTCATAATCTATGTCTTTAAAAAAAATCACAATTTATATTGAACAATCATCTTAATTTTTTTTTTATAATTAAACATATTCATGAGTCTATATATACAAATTGTCTATATATCAAAATTTAAGGAAGTAATCTCACATTGTCTAAGAACAAGTTGCAAACCTATTCATGAGTCTATATATATATATGAATATCTCATATCCTATCTTACTTAAGAAAACAAGGGAAATGAGATTTTGGGTTTATATAAAAACCTATTTTGTAGATTTTATTTTTACATTAATATGTGACAAAAAAATAATATAAATACTGTTACTTTTAACGTTGATGTGATAAAAATCGATCTTCCTATAAATTTTTAAAAATTCAACCTATTTTTATAATTTAAAAAAAAAAGACATTTTCTAGAATTCTAGTCCGGAATAGAATGTCACTTAAGGCCGATAATGTGGCTGGCCTTTTTGCTTGTAATTCCCATTTAAAAAGCTGTCGCTTTCTTAATTTGGAAAACTAAAATTTCAGATTATTTAAAAAATACATAATCAAATTAATTTCAGTAGTGATGGTGGTTGGATTATTTATGTGCCAGCGTTAACATGAAAAGATGTATTATTTCATTATTTTATTTTTTAATAATATTTAAAAATTATAATATATTTTATTTTATAAATTTATTTAAATATTTTAAATAATTAACTAATTTATAATATTTAGCTATTCATATAATTTGATTTCTTACACTTACATGCATAGTCGAATTTAGGTGACTGATAGGGGCCTTGGTCTCCTTAAAATAGAAAATAATTATTTATGTTCTTTAAAATTTTTTAAAATTTTAAATTTTAAATTAGTAAAGATAAAATTACATTTTAACCCCCTAAAATTATAAAAATTTAATTTAAATTTTTAAATTTTATAAAAATATAAACTATTAAAAATTAAAATTTCATTCAATCCCTCAAAAAAATTTCTGCCTTCACTTTGATTTAGCTTGATTTTCTAGACTTAGATATATATAGAAATGGAAAAAGTCAAAATTGATTAGTTGTTAATAGCCCAAAGAAAAAAAAAGCAAATTTTGGCAACCCATGTTATAAGGAAGTGCAGCCCATCTTGGTGAATTCTACACTCACTGAAATCATCTTCATATAAAGTTAATGAAATAGGCCAACTTGCAAAATCAGGGCCAGTTTCTCGTTGCTTTTGAATAATGTCATGGAAAGATATTTATGAAAAGTGTTTCTAAATAATTTGGTTTACGATTTAAATTTTTAGTATTATTGTTAAAAAATATTTTTGAGAAACAAAATATTTATTTTAGATATAATATTGTGAAATAAAAATATAAATTTAAATAATATTGAAATTCATTAATATTATATATTTTAATTAAAATATAAATAAATAATTTATTGTAATTCATTAGTAATATTTTGATATATAAAATATAAATTTAAAATTTTTTAATAATTAATATTAATTATTTATAAATTTTAATTTAAATATATAATTTATATTTTAAATATTTAAAATATAACTGTTACGAATTTAAATATATAATTTACAATTTACAAGCTCTTAAAAGAATTTTGTGTTGACATTGTTTTTTTATCCCATTTGGCATTTTAATCTTTATTTGTCTTTTCGAATTTTCATGTATATATTTATTTCATAAATATTTATTTCCTTTTTTTTTAAATTCCATGTATATATTGATTTCATAAATGTAATAAAAAGCTATTAAAATATTAAAATAACTTATTAATTAATTAATTGCAAATCCAAGTTCTAATAAAAATTATATCAAATCCACATAAATTTTGAATATTTTGTTATAATTTTTCTTTTTATATATATATATATATTATAATTGTATTATCATTTTTTGAAAAGAAATTTATTAAAATTTATGTTCTTTTATTCTTCTTATGAAGAATTATATTTTCTAAAAAAAATTGTATATTCTAAATTTTTTTAATAAACAGTTTAAATACAAGTACAAGATAGAATAATATTTTATCATACTATTTACATAATTTATAAAATAAAATAATTTTAATATTTTTATTAATAAATAAATATACAAAATAATTCAAATATTTTTTCATTAATATTTTTAGTTAATATGCTGTTATTAGAGGTGTACATGGGCCGGGCCGGGCCGGGTTTGGGCCGGGCTGGGCCGGGTTCGGGCCGGGTTCAACTAAAATTTTAGGCCCGTTCATTGGGCTCGGGCCGGGCTGGGACCAAAAAATGGGCCTAAAATTTTGTCCAAGCCCGGCCCATATAAAAATGCTAAAACCCCGGCCAGGCCCAGCCCGCCCGTATTAATTTTTTATATTATTTTATATAAATTTTAAATATATATAATACATCAAAAATACTAAAAAATCAAAATAAATATTTTTCAACAAATTGAAAATAAATTTTAAAAAATATGTAGACATAAATAACACTAAAATAGATGTAATTTAACAAGCAAATGCCTCTAAAATAATAACAAAATTAACAAATGTCTTTAAAATAATAACAAAATTAACAATAAAATAATATCTAAACAATAGCAACAAAATAATAGCAACATAATATTAAAATGGTAGCAAAATAGGGAGAAAAACCATAAGAAAACAATATTTAAAAAAATAAAATTTTTTGTCCTTTAGTGAATTCGGGCCGGGCCGGGCCGGGCCGGGCTCGGGCCAAAAATTTCTTACTAGAGCCCGGCCTATTTTTTAAACGGGCCTTAATTTTTTGTCCAAGCCTATTTTTCGGGCCTATATTTTTACCCAAACCCTCTCACATTTCGGGCGGGCCTTTGGGCCGGGCCGGGCCGCCCGGGCCATGTACACCTCTAGCTGTTATTCAAATAATAACAATTTCATAGAATATTCGGGAAACTCGTACATATTACTAGATAGAAAATTAGTGATATATATTTGAAATAAATATAAGTAGATAAATATATTATATTCTAAATAAGGGCTAATAACGTTATTTAACTCTAAAAGTACTTTTTCCAAACACAAAAGTCAGAAAATATATACTTTTGCATTTGGATTCAAAAGTTGTCTTTGACTGTCTAAAAATATTTTTAAAAACCTTCAAGTGAGCAACGACCATAAAGATTAACACAATTCTCGACATTTTATCTTCATTTGTCTCTTTTTATTTAATTCATTATCTAAAGGTACTTTGCAACCCACTTTGACACAAGTTGATGAAAATTGAAGTTTTGTGAGTTTTAAGAGTTGATTTTCTTTCCTTAATCCATCTTTTGTAGGAATCCACTCAATTATTATCCATATTTACATGAAAACAATAAGTTTCTACTAAAATTTTACCTTTACTAAAATACTTTAAAAGTTGATAAATCCTAATATTGAAACAGCATTCCCAAAAATTAGCTATATAGCACCTTTTATGCACAAAAAAGGAAAAGTTATCAAATTGAAAATGTCTTCAATGATCACCATTAAAGTTGTTTATGAGTTGGGTTCGCACTAGGTCACGTAAAAGATTCAGGCTCGGCCCAATTAGAAAATGGGCCTAAAATTTTGTCCAAGTTCACCCCAGATAAAAAATGTTAAAACTCAAACACAGCTTGGCTTGCTCGTTTTAAAAATTTTTATATTATTTTTTATATAAAAATAAATTTAAAAAATATAATACATCAAAATTCAAATACAATAAAAATATTAAAATAAATGTTTCCCAACAAATGAGAAAAAAATATACTTGAATATCATTAAAATAAGTGCAACTTAGCAAACAAATACCTCTAAAATAGTAGCAAAATTAATAATAAAACAAGAGTTATACAATATTCAAACAAAAACAACAAAATAGTAGCAATAAAATAACGAAATGATAGCAAAATAATAAAAATAGTAATAAAAAAAGCAGCAAATTTTTTTTGCAAATTCAGGTCGAGCCCAAGCTAAAAAAAGTTTATTCGAGGCCCGGCCCATTTAGAAAACTGGTTTTATTTTTTTGTCTCAACCTATTTTTCAAGTCTATATTTTTACTTAAATCCTCAAATTTTTCCGATGGACCTACCCGGCCGGGCCCATCAACAAGTTTAATTACCATACAAAAGTTACTAAAAGATAAAAATTACTAAAAAAAAGTTTTGAAATTGGGAATTTCCAAAAGTGTAGGTTTTGTTAAAAGTTAAAAATGCAGTTTTGAAGATGAGAGCGATGATGGGCCTCATCCAAAAATGAATTCTTCAACATAAGAATTCAACTTAGTTTTAGTAATTGTTCCATTAGACAAAGTCATGTTTTTTTGGTAGAAAAAAACATAGGTCAAGTTAAAAAAAAAAATGCTAATTACTAATTGATTTTTCAAAAATATTCAATCGAGTATATTCTTCTAATAAAGTATTGATTTCATGCAGCACTCCTCAAGAATTATTTTACCTATTTTCTCAATAAAACATTAAAATGATTTCACTAATTTCTTTAGGTTAAAAATTTGAAAAGAGAATGTCTTTTATCTTAAAATTTTGGAGACTTTTAATATGCCATATTAAAATAATAATATTATTAGAAATAATAAGAAAAATATACAATATAGATGCCATTAGATTTATAAAAATCTAATAATATGAATACGATTAAAAAATATAATTTTGAAGTTACTTCTGCAATTAGAATCTAAGAAATAACAGTCAAGAAATTATAATGGAAATTTGGTAAAATAATCAATTAAATCAAGTCACGAAAACTGAATCAAGTTTTCATATTCTTAAATTGTATCAATTAAATTCTTTGACTAACATTTTCTATTTTTGACCGATACGTCGTAGACATACTTGTTAACGGTGCTAGCACGACGAGCCACATCAGTAACAATTGCTAGACCTAGCAAAGCCACATCACCTACCACGTCAAGACAATAAAATAAATAAATATTTTATTATTATAAACCTTTTATCGTGAAATGTGTTGGAAAAAAAAAGCCAGGTTTAAAAATAGCTTTCTTACACAGTGAAAAATTAAAAATTTAAAAACTGACCCGGTTTGTAATATTTATAGCAATAAACCTTGAACCGAAATCATACATGTGTTTTCGGATAAGCGGATCCTAGACCTTTTTCAACTTTGAACCAAACGATCTTCTTCTCTATTCTCATATCACGAATTGCTTCAAGTGTGGGCCTGAACCAATCGAATCGAAACACAAAACTAGAAAAAAAATTCTTTACTTTTAAGGTGAAAACGAAACTTCTCTCTTCAAAATAGAAATCGATAGAATTGTTATTCCGAAAAAACATATATAATAGTTGAGAATAAATTCTCTCTACTTTTCATCAGAGTAAAAATATATTCAAGTTGTTAAATAGCTTTATCAATGTTATCTATTTATAAGGAGAGAAAGTAGAACTCTTGTTGAATCGTAGAGGTTTATTTCAGATTAAAAAATAACTTCCTAGTCCAACTAGGAGAGGAAGAGGGGCTAATAGGGTGTGCTTCACCTCATATGTATTATGATAGTGATTTAGGCATCTCATCGTATTAGATTCAATTATATATTCTTTCTAGATTTTTAACCCAACTCAATACATATTTTTCTATTTTTTAAAATAAATATTAATAATTTTTATTAAATAATTTTTTCATCCCAATTTTAACCTTAGTAAAATTTCAAGAAAATATGTTTAATATTTCACCACTCAATATGTTCACTATGACTGAATGATTTATTTCCATTTCCGTGCTTTCAAACAACTCATAAACATAAACTCATTCTTCCGATCATTTCTGAGTAATCAATGTACATTTGCAAATGTATCATTTCTCATTTTCATTTCCATTTCCATTTTGAGAAAACCATATTCATTTCAAAATGACTACATTTTTCCATTTCGGAGAAAATCATAATCATTTTTGAATCTCTTCTATATATATATTTCTATTCATTTTGTTCATTTTCAATTCAAACACGCAATTCATTTATGGTTTCAATGAGCTAGCGGAGTGATCGATTGGACATATGTAATTAAGGCTAAAATAATTTGTAATTAAGGCCTATTGATTATAAACTCATTTAGTCACGAAGTTATTTCACTATAGTATTGTGACTGAGCTCTCCCTAATGACATAGCATTATGAAAGTATCTGCTCAGTGTTCGTTCAATTACCTTGTCATAAGTGTGTTACCCTCATAGGATATCCTTGATCTCTTCAGGATAATATTCGATTTTCCAATATAATCTTATTTTATCTCATGGTAACCATTACATCGTCTTTCAAGAAAAGTCAATCACTATCAAATAGCGATCAAGTCATTCATCATAAAGACGATTGACTCGTGACCATGTTTATCTTTCATCAACCATGTAATGCCAATGAGAGTAGAGGTGTTCAAACAGTTGGTTCAATTATTAACCGAATCAAATTACTATTAACCGAATTATCTGAAATGTAAAAATCTTTAACCGTTAATTGAACCAAAATGTTCTTTCAAATACATTAACCGAACCGAAATTTATATGTTTTTGTCTTTTAATTAAAAATAAGTATAAAACATATATAAAAATTACGTTGTTAATGTTCATTTTTTTTAATAGTTTAAAAATATATACTATATATAATAATATTATTTATTTAAACTAATATAAAAATAATAGTTAAAAAATACATTGCTAACATAAAAATATATTATATATAATATATATAATTTATTTTGATTAATTACTTGATTGCGAACTGAATTAACCGGTAACTAAAATTTCAAAAAATTATTAATCGACCTCCAACCAAACTAAATTCGGCCACCGATCGATTAACCAAAGTAGATCGATTCAATTGGTTAATTCAATTTTAACTGAACTATGAACACCCCTAAATGAGAGAATATCATTAACCTATGTCTAGGGCTATGAATTCCACTATTGTGAATGACGCTACGTACTGCAGAAGTCGTAAACCCAACGCACTAACTTTCGGTTCCTTATCTATTCAAACTTAAGCTTTTACTTACATCAAAGTAAGTCATGCATACATAGTCCGTCATCCACTCAGGATTTAGGTATGTCATACTATGAACGTCACAAGTGAATAAATCCATAAACAGATTCAGGATCTATTTTGCTTGGATCCTGTTCGATGTATTGTCGGTCCAGTTAGTCACATCTATGTCTCTATCTTTTGAGAGTCATCCGCTTCGATGCCCAAGAAAAGGCATCTCTCCAATTGGACTTGATAGACGATATAATCTTTCAATCAGTTTGCTCATTTTCGATTAGACTAAGGACATGTTTAGGTTCATCTACTAATACAAGTTGTCTTTCCATATTACGATCTGACTACGTAATGTCACTTAGTATCATTTAAACATTAGACAATCAATGAGCAACATTTGCTTCCATTTTACTTTGCATGCAAAAATGATGTGAGGACAATATACAAAGAATTAATGTAATTTATGAATAATTTTATTAACCAATTTGTTCGAAAAAATTACAAGTGTACTTAGACGACAATACTACACTTAGGGTACCAAATCTAACAAAATGCCCATGTAGACTAGTGTTGAACTTCATGGATATAGTTGGAATGCCATTGGAACCCGAGCGCTCTCATGTTAATCGTGATCTACGTGAATTTAGCACTTTGATGCTCCTGTGCTGTTATGCACTTTGGTGCTTGGTGTATTGTTATGTACTTCAGTGCCCATGTTTCTAGCACTTTTGTGCTTTGTGTATCCATCTGGTTCAAACATGTCTAGCATAGACTAAAAAATTATGGTAAATGATTTTGATAAAAAGTCTCATTCCTGTTAAACCATGAAATAATGATAATAAAAAGAAAAAGTGGAGTAAAATATCGATGCATGTTGTAATCATGAGATAACTTAATAATTATTAAGATATAACCGTGAACTAAAATAATAAAATTATTTATGATAAATAGAAATCAAAGAAATGAATAGATTCTAATTTTATGGGTACTTACTAAACTGTCACCAACTCAACATGTTATTTTTCTAACGCGTAGGTACAAATTAGATAAAAAGTGTTGGATTAGAAATTGACATCAACTCATCTCATCATATCTTCAAGCTTGGAAGAAAGTATGATACTCAATTTTTGGCTTAGTTGGCATGTGTATAGGTAATATAATTTGGGACATGGGTATAAAGGACTAAAACACAAACTTTAGCAATTTGAGAACTTAATCAAAATCTCATTATGCTTGTGGTGTATGATAATATGTTAGCGTTATGAGTGATTTATATGCTTAAATTGTATATCGGTTTGGTTGCTTTTGAAGTTTTGTGTGTAGAGACATAAATGTTAAAATTGCGAAATTGACAAATTATCTCCCAAATTTCAAACCATTCGGTTCTTGAAATCCACACTGGCCAACCACACAGTTCCCAAATTGAGATACCTTGTATTGTGTTCTCAAAACATGTGTTACTTTTAGATGCAATAGTTGAATATGTGAGATTTCTATAAATGTAAGTTAAAAATATGTTGATTTATTTTTGAATAAATTTATTGATTAATTTTTAAAATTTTTGAAACTTTCTATTTTTATTTTTAAAAAATTTAGAGATTTTATTATTTTTTATTTTATTTGTAATATATATTTATAAAAAATTTTAATAGCTTTTATGTAAGGTAAACTACCTAGTCGGTCACTTAAGTTTTGGGGCGCTTTCATTTTGGTCACCTAAAAAATATCATTTTTTAATATTGATCGGGGTAAAAAATATTAATGATTAAATTAAAAAAGTGGCAGAAACTGAAATAATGTTTTAAAATTTATCAAATTGTACTTGTTTATCCGCTTGTTGAAAGTTCCAATTTTTTTTAATATTGAAAATTTAAATTTCAAAACATCAAAAGCAATTAAATAAGTTATTGAAATTTTTTATCTCTTGATAGTGTCAACCGCCGGTCATTTGTTACTATTATATTGAAGTTAATTAAATTAGTTAATTTAGACTCCTTTTAAATCTTAAAATTTTATTTTATGTTTCTAAATTAAAATCAACTCAAATAAATCATTTTTAATAATTGTACCTAAAAATCAAATTTCTAATGACTATATGAACTCGAGCCTTTCATACTAAGCTAAAAACAAAAAAAAAATCCTTACAATTAATTAAATTTATCTTCCATGCCAAACAAAACCTAGGATTTTTTATCACTTCTATACCTAAGCGAAGAACAAGCAATTAATTTAATTAATTGCAATTATTTTACTTTGTTTTTAGCTTAGTGTGGAAGATTTGAATTTATATAATAAAAAGAAATTTAAGTTTTATAGACAATTAGGGGTAATTAGCAAAAATTGTTAGTTTTAAAACTTAATTAGGAAATTAGGCCTTTTTTTCCTCAAATTTAGGGAAATAGGTTAACTTTGGAGAGAGAAATAGAAAATGCGTCCAGCAGCACGTGTTTTTGTCTTTCCAAAAAAAAAATTTTGTTAAAAATTTGAGAAGAAAGATTTATTTATGTTTATATTTTAGGAAGAAATTGTGATAGTTTTAGGGCATATTTGAGTTCACAATTATGCAACAACGCCCGGAGACCCAACATTTCATTTGTCGTGTATAGAGTGCATCATCACCTTAGAAGATGTCGCACTGCAACACAAGCTCCTAGTTGATGGTGTTTATACTGTCACGGGTTAAAACAAATGTAACACCCTTAACCCGTATTCGTCGCCGAAACAAGGTTATGAGGCATTACGGGAACTTATAGAATAGTTACAGACAACTTGAGTTGGTTACTATTCATTTCTCGAAATTAGTCATAACTTCCCTTATATGGACCCTTGAGGCCCAAAACATGTACTAGAACCAAATCGGGGCTAAATCGGAACCTCGAAAAAATTTCACAAAATTACAAAATTTTTCTCTATATAAGGAGTCACGCACCCGTGTGGTAAGGGACACACCCGTGTGGTCAGGCTGTGTGGTTTCACACGCCTGTGTCCCTAACCCGTGTAACTCTCTGATTTGTACCTTATGTAGGAATTGAAGTCACATGCCCAAGTCACACGCCCGTGTGCTAGGCCATGTGGCTAATTTATTTTTCAAAAATTAGGTGCAGGTTTCACACGGTTGTATCGCACGCCCATGTTATAGGCCGTGTACCTCACACGGCTGAGACACACGCCTGTGTCTCTGCTCGTGTGCTCAATTTAGAACATTTTGTTTCTCAATTTTAGGATGCAGTAGACACACGGTCAGGCTACACGTTGATGTAATAAACCGTGTGTTACACACGGTCAAGACACATGCCCGTGTGTCTACCCGTGTAGACAAAATAAGACTATTTTCAAGCTTTATTTCTCACCCATTTTCATCCAAATCCTGCACCAATACCAATTCAACCGTTATTTTCATGCATGAATCAACCTTACCAACACATTTATATAACTATAACTAAACCATATGAACATAACAAAATCACATTAACACTAGCCATTCCAATAGCTAGTTTACATCCATTCAATTTAACCTCAATATTAGTTTAATAGCTTATACATGCCATTATACTATAGTAAGATTTCTAACTAAACCTAAAATAAGCTGATTGATAATGTGATGATGCTTTGACCCTCGTCTAAGCCTCACGAGCTTCAGAGCACTATAAAATAGAGAAAATAAAACTAAGTAAGAACATAGTGCTTTGTAAGTCCATGTAACAAGAATTTAGCTTACCATAAGTTTTCATTAAATTAATCATACACATAGACATCCAAATCACTTGCTTAACAACCTAACATACACAACTTCAACAATTTAAGTTAGTCAAGTAGATTCACATAACATCTATAACATAGATGAGCTCATTATGCTAAACCTTTCAAGTGTTTCATGTACATTCAATACATTTCTTTTTTGATCTCATCATTACTCATGTCAGGGTATTGTCCGTTGAATTACTAAATTATCGATGGATACTTAGGTATTACACCCACAGTGTACAATTCAGAAATCTATCAATTCATGTTCAGGGGTACCCATTAGGGTACATAATCAGAAAACACATTCTTGAGCCACATATCATACAACAGGATTACCAGTCTATGCTAAACCCTTTCTCTAGCATATGCTCACATGAGCTTAATCAGGATTTCCAGTCCAGGCTAAATCCTTTCTATAATATATACTCTAAAGAGCTTGATCTGGAT
Organism: Gossypium stocksii; assembly: GCA_020496765.1. NCBI lineage: Eukaryota > Viridiplantae > Streptophyta > Magnoliopsida > Malvales > Malvaceae > Gossypium > Gossypium stocksii. The sequence continues at coordinate 105,810,764 of CM035621.1, forward strand.
TACCCGTCCGGGCTAAATCCAATCTCTATCATATGCTCAAGAGGATTTATATCAGGATTACTCGTTTGGGCTAAATCCTATCTGTAATGAGGTCAATAGGATTACTCGTCCGAGCTAAATCCCACCAGCAACAAATGCAAGACCTCATTTAACAAGGGAAATCACATTTATCCATTGAAATCCAATATTCAACAGAGCTTAACTCATTTCGAATAATTCCGAACATGTGTTCATTTCTTATTTTGCAACATTTATACATTTCACGTATACAATTTCATATTTCACATTCAATTCAATACATCATTTAAATTAGCATATTTTCATACTCATCTAAGTTACACGAACTTACCTCGATGCTTGTTTGTACACGAAAATCTTCTAATCTGAAATCTTTTCCTTTCCTCGATCTAGCTTCATATTTGAGTTTTTAGGATATATATAATCAAATTTAATCATCAATTTCATTCAATTCATATTCAATTGCGTTCAATTTACTCCCTAGGAAAAATTACTATTTTACCCTTAAACTTTCTATTAATTCCAATTTCGTCCTTAGGCTCGGAAAATGAAATTCATGAAATTTAATCCTTGTTCCAAGCCTAACCAAAATTTCTATGTATCATTTACATAACTTATGTTTCACAAAATTCAGAATTTTCCATGAATTTCATAAGTTTACAATTTAGTCCCTAAATCTCAATTTCATAGAAATTCACTTTGTAAAAGTTGTTTCTCTACTATCAACCTTTTATTTTCTACCATAATTTTCCAATTTTCAGCATTTACATCCATGTCATAATCTTTATACTTTGATATCTTTTCAAATTAATCCCTAATTTAGATAGTTTACACTATCCTGATCTCAAAAATATAAAAATTACTAAAAACGGGACTTGATTACTTACCTAATTAAGCAAAGAAAATTTGTTTCCTCTCTACTAACTTTTCTTAATTGTATAATTACCATATAAGGACCTCTCATTTTGAATTCCATAGCTATTTAATTCTTAGCTTCTAGAATTCATCTTTTACATTATATGCAATTTGGTCCTTCCTCTAATTATTCACATAATCGGTAAAATTTTCCTATCAAAATTTTCATACGACTTTCCTATCATATTTTAGACCGCGCAAAAATATTAAAATAAATTTTCTTTTTAGCTCAGATTTGTGGTTCCGAAACCACTGTTCCGATATCATTGAAATTGGGCTGTTACAGTATATTTAGGACCATCAAAAGAGGATGCTTTATAAACCTCATACATAAGTTTGAGATCATAATCATAGGGGGAAAAAGGGTTTACCAGTATAATCAATTTATTCTTTTTCTCCATCAAAGTAGTATCATTAACCTCATTATCCAAAACCTATGACAGAGTTGGAGGCAATGAGACTTTCAGGGGGAAGGAGTGATTATGACGGTGAAGAAAGGCTAAAACGCGACTTAGGGTGACAACGCTTATTGTCATTAAAGAACTTATTAATAAATACAATTGTTGCCGCCTCAACTTGTATTTCAGCCTTTTCTCCACCGTCACAATCACTCCCCCCTGAAAGCCTTCTTGCCCCTACCTCTGACATAGGTTTCGGACAATGAGGTTAAAGATACTACTTTGATGTAGGAAAAGAATAAGTTGGTTATACTAATGATCTATTTTTCCTCCTTTGATTATTATCTCAAACTTATGTATAGGGTTTATAAAGTATCCTCTTTTAGTGGCTTGAAACTTGAACTTGTGACTGCATAACCACCGTCAACTAGGAGCCTGAATTGTAATGCGACATCTTCCAAGGTGATAGTGCACTCCCCACACAGCAAATGAAATGTATAGGTCTTTGAATGCCACTGTATCATCATGAACTCAAATATACCTTAAAATTATCACAATTTCTCCTTAAAACACAAACACAAATAAATCTTTCTTTCCAAATTTTCAACACCCAATACATAAAAAAAATTGGAAGGATGGGACGTGTTTTTTGTTTCTCTCTACAAAACCGGCATATGTCACTATATTTGGGAAAAACGGCCTACTTTCCTAATTAAGTTTTAAAACCAACATTTTTTGCCAATTACCCCATGAAATATAAAATAAAATTTTAAAATTTAGAAGGAGATCATTTTAATTAATTTCAATATTATAGTAACAAATCGATTAACATTATCAATAGATTTTTTTAATATTTTTATTTAATTTATTTTAATATTTTTAAATTTAAAATTTCAATATTGAAAAAAAATAAATTTAGGATTTTTGACAATGTGATAAACAAGTACAATTTTATAAGTTTTAATACATTATTTTAGTTTTTATCGCTTTTTTATTTTAATTCTTATTTTTTTACCCCAATCAATACTTTAAAAAAAGATTTTTTTTATGACTAAAATGAAAGTGACCTAAAAGTTGAGTGACCAAAATGAAAGTGTGAACATGATGTAGCGTGTTTAGTTAAGCGCCGTTAGAGATTTAGAGGTTGAATGACTAAAATGAAAACACCTTAAAAGTTGAGTGACGAAATTGCAAATGATAACACCCTAAAAGGTGAGTGACCAACTAAGTAGTTTACCATTTTATGTAAGTTGTAATGTTATCTACTATGTCATCATTTTTCTAGGTTAAAGGCCTATTTAGTAGTGCTTAAAAAAATACTTTTGACTCTAAAAGCATTTTTGGAAGAAAAGTTGCACTAAACAAGCTACTTTTGGCTAAAGCACTTCTGAAAATGAAAAGACAACATTTTTAGCTTTTCCTCTCCCAAAAGTACTTTTGGTGCTTAATTACTTTTTCACCCCTCCAATAACATAATACTTTTCCTTTTTTTTCTTGGTACTTAATTACAAATGTGTTAAAATCATTAATTAAAAATAAAAAAAATATTTTTTTAAAATACTAATTACAAATATTTAACGGTTATATTTAAATATTTAAAATATAGTTTATATATTCTAATTAAATTTTATAAATAATTAATATTTATTGCTTAAAAATATTTAAAATTTATATTTCATATATTAAAATATTAACAACAAGTTATAATAATTTTTATATTCTTACTAAAATATAATAATATTAACTAATTTAAATATTATTTAAATGCATATTTATTACTTGATAATAACATGTCTAAAATGGACATTTTATTTCTCAAAAGCACTTTTTGACAATAATGCTAAACACTCAAATTTTAAATCAAACTTTTCAAAAACAATTCTCAAAAGTACTTTTTTCACAACACTTTTTTAAAAGCATTGCAAAACTAACCCTAAGTACAAGATAATTTATCTTGTCATCACTTAAGGAATCACTATAAAATTTAAGGAAAAATATTTTTTTAAAAACTTAATTGATTACAATTTAAAATTCAAAGTACCAAATTAAATATGATATTTTATTAGAGACTTATTTTTTTTAATTTTAAAATTTAAGACTAAAGTTTAATATCTGTTCTCTGTATACATAATAAAAATTCAATAAGAAAAAAGAAGCATAGACCATGGACTGCCCTGTCTAGCACCTAATACATTTATGCCTTGGAGTGTTCATTATCGACTTTTATTAATGCTTTTCAAGTTTGAAATTGCAGAGCTTGTTTGTAGAACACTACTGCTCTAAACTCGTCTTTTTTGTCTACTTGTACCAGAGGTGTGTATGGGCCGCGCGGCCGGCCCGACCTAAAGGCCCGACAAAAATATGGGAGGGTTTGGGTAAAAATATAGGTCCAAAAAATAGGTTTAGACAAAAAATAAGGCCCGCTTAAAAAATGGGTCGAGCCTCAGGTAAGATATTTTTGGCTTGGACCCAGCCCGGCCCAGCCCGAATTCACTAAAGGACAAAAAAATCTGCTATTTTTTTTTTTTTTGTTTTTGAATGTTATTTTCTTGTTGTTTTCTCCCTATTTTGCTACATATTACTATTATGTTACTACTATTTTATTGTTATTGTTTGGATATTGTATAAAACTTATTTTATTATTAATTTTATTATTATTTTAAAGGTATTTGTTAATTTTGTTATTATTTTAGAGGTATTTGCTTGTTAAATTGCATCTATATTAGTGTTATTTAAGTCTACATATTTTTTTAAAATTTATTTTCAATTTGTTGGGAAATATTTATTTTGTTTTTTAGTATTTTTGATATATTATATATATTTAAAAATTATATAAGATAATATAAAAAATTAATATGAGTCGGGTCGGACCCGATTTTTAACATTTTTATATGGGTCGGACTTGAGCAAAATTTTAAGCTTATTTTTTGGACCCGACTCGACCCAAGCCCGATGAATGAGTCTAAATTTTTAATTGAGTCAAACCCGAATCCGACCTGACTCGGCCCGGCCTGGCCCACAAGACCTCTAACTTGCACACAACAAAGCTTTGCTAAATATGTGATTTGACAAATGGAAACACAAGGTTACGTATACCTTAAGGTATTGGCACTAACTGGTATTCCAAGCTTTGCCCCATTGGCGTTTTGCAGGACACGCTGATTGGTTCCTGGAAACTTCGATCTGTTGTTGACTGACTAATCAAAGTTTTCAATATGCCGCGAATTATAGAAACGGGCATTAGGCCCTCCATGGCTGATAATATAGCATTATGAAAAAACGCGTTGACTGGTTAATATAATAATGGCGTCAATGCTCCAATGGCGGCTACGTAGTTAACTTATATCCTTTTCTCGTATACATAAAATACGACCTGTAGGCAGCACGATAACCATAATACATTTTTAAATTATATATAAACTAAGACAAAGTTTCAAGTCATTCACATGCTTTGTTTAATTTTTCTCTGAACATCAAATATTTTTCCCAGGTTTTCTTCAATCTGCATGCGAAAAAGAAACATGCGGTTCTCTAAACTGTTTGTTATAACTCTTGGGTTGCTCTTAGCTCTCACACTGGATCAGTGCACTGCTCAAGAATTCAGATGTAGCTCCCCGAGTTCATGCCGTGCACTTGTCGGGTACATCACCGTCAACAACACCAACCTTGGCGCTATCCAATCGCTTTTCAACGTCACGAGCTTCCAGAGTCTCCTCGGAGCCAACGACTTGCCGCTTTCCACTCCGCGCAACAGCACCATAGCTGCACGACAACTCATCAGAGTCCCCATCAATTGTGTTTGTTACAACGGAACCGGGACTTCCAGCGGCGGTCCCACATACACGATTCAACCAGGGGACGGGCTTTACCACATAGCGGCCGAGGTGTTCTCGCAATTAGTGCTGTTCCCGCAAATTGCAGCTGCCAACAACATTTCGAATCCCGATTTGATAGTTGTTGGGGACACTCTGCAAATCCCGTTGCCGTGTAGCTGCGATGACGTTGACGGTCAGAAAGTGGTGCATTACGCACACGTGGTGGAACCTAACAGTACTTTGCCAGAGATTGCTCAGGAGTTTGGAACCGATGAGGCAACTTTAGCTCGGATTAATGGTATCACCGCCCAGAATCAGTTAAAAGCTGAGCAACCCATTGATGTTCCTCTTAAAGGTATAATAATTTCGTTTTACCCCTCTGCTAAAACAAAGAAGCTGTAGTATTTTTTTTTCCCATTTTTTAAAAGAAAATGATTTTAACCATTGAAATAATCAATAGTCTTGTCAAAAATCATTATGATGGGATGGAGTGACCCACCACTTGTTTTCTCTTCCATCTGTGGGACCCTCTTGTAAATGTCTGATTTCATAGTATGATGGATGTTTTGCCTTCCATTCTGTTTGTTTCCCATTGCTCTGTTCTTGCTGTTAGTTGGGTTGGGTGTTTGGGCTTAATGAGCGGGTGGGTGTGGATGGAGGAAATTTATTATTACCATTCATGATTCAATGAATTTGTGATTTGTGGTCCAACCTTTCAAAGTGAGATTAATTTTCGATTAATTTGACTAATTTTTATTAATTTTTCTACAGCCTGTAACTCATCAGTAAGAAGTGACTCATTGGACTTTCCTCTACTTGCTGCTAATGGCACATACGTCTTCACTGCAAACGGCTGTGTGAGATGCACCTGCGAAGCTGCTAACAACTGGACGTGAGTATATATGTTTAAACGCCTTGTTATTTTTTAAGGAAATTTTGGGGTTTTCAGTATGCTATTGAATTAGAATCTGATGCTGGTTTGGTCAGATTACACTGTGAACCTTCCCAGAACAGACCATCGAGATGGGAAAGATGCCCATCAATGCAATGTGAAGGTTCTCAAGGTTTATCGCTTGGCAATGTCACCACCTCGGGTTGCAGTAGAACCACATGTTCCTATGCTGGCTTTAACAACTCAATCATCTTCACTACCCTGGTCCAGGACTCATCTTGTACAACATCGACTCCAAGCAATGATGCGTCAAGAATCAATTTGAAATGGGACATAGTTATCATATCGGTCTTGCTTTGTCTCCATCTAGTAATGCTTGAAACAATCTAGATGACTTCAGTGGGCTACCAGCTTCCCAAAAACAAAAGACTTTTGGCTATTTTCTACATGGTCCCCCTCAGCTAGCCAAAAGGCTTTTAACTTATTCTTCTTTTACTTTGATGCTTACTTTGTTTTCTGGTTAGTTTATCAAAGTGTTGCCTTTGGATTAATCAGATTTTGATGATTATTGTGTTTTTATCAGCAATTATTGTGATGTAAAGTAGAACCTTTTTTGTTATTTATTTCAACCCAAACCCAAACTCTGCTTTCATATTCAAATAGGATTTTCTTTCTTGATCCATCATATTCACATACTGCAATTGTTGTCTGTGTATTCTTCTCCATCCTCCTACTACCTTGCTCTTTTCAGCTTTTGCTTTGGGGAACTACAATAGAGTAGTAATAGAAAAGGGGATTGAAATGTATTTACATACTTATTCAATGGATTATGTTTTCTATATTATATTTATTATTATTTAAGTGAAATTAATTCAGTTATAAAATTTAAAAATTATGAACTCAAAGATCAAACATCTAGCCAGTAATATTGAAATACAAATTTATTACCATTTTATTATAAAATATTTTTTTTCACCCACATCGTTTGGATGTGACAAAATTTAGTATATATAATAATTAAGTTGAATAATAGTATTACATGAGTAAGAAATAGATTAAAAATATCATATAAATATTTTTTATATTATTAATATCTTATAAATTTTAAATAAATATATTTATTAGTAAAATGCAAACTACTATGGCAAGTTTTAAAATTTCTATTATTTATATTTAATATTTTATTAGATATTATTTTAATATTTCATACAAATATTTAAGGATTATTTTAGTAGTATAATTTAATTTTTTTTGGTAACTAATTTCAAATAGTATTTATAAATGTATACATTTTTATACAATATTTGATATTAAGCATAAACATTTAAAAAAAATACTTTTTTAGGTTTAAGAGTTGACAAAATTCTCGAAATTTTTCAAAAAAGAAATTAAATCCTTTCGCGAAAAACTTTTTTCTCAGGTAAATAAAGGAACTAGCATTAACATGAAAGATTACATAACAGTACGCATACAAGGATGTCCATAAGCCACTTTCAACAAACAGAACTTGATGGCCTCAGGAGCTCATCACAAAAGGAAATAAGATCGTTACAACAGAAATTATCCGAGGAGATACAAATATGAAAATGGCTCCCTAAGTTTGCCAGAGCATCAACACTCTGGTTTCTTTCCCAGAAGGTATACATGATTTTTGTGTTGGAGATCATAGTTAGGAGCGTCTTGCAACCAAGAAAATTGTTAGAAATTACGGTGTTAGTCATGAAGCTAATAACAATAGATGCATCAACTTCTACTTCTAAATAAGATATATTAAGGTCAACTGCTCGTCCCTTAATGTCCAAAGTTCAACTTCTAAACTATTAGCTTCTAGGATAACATCCTTTTAACCATTTCCCTTCATGATCCCGAATGAAAGCACCTGCACCCCTTTTAAACATATTCGATTAAACCTTCCAGACTTAGAAATTACATCAATTAAATTTTTTGACTAATTATCTCAATCTTTGATCATTATCTGATGTTGACAATTTTTATTCACGTACCAATCTATGTAAATAATTATGTTGACATGACATTATTTTCTATTATATGTTATGTTAATAAATAATTTAAGATTTTAAAAAATAATAATAAAAATTCTAAAAAAATTAATTCTACAAATTATAATTTATTTAAAATTTAAAAATTAAAATATTAAAGATAATAAAAAATTTGGATTTGACAAATGCTTTCTCTCAAATATATATATATATATATATATATAACAAAATTATTAAAAATTATGTGTAATTTAAAGAAAAAATTGATTGGGGTGGGTGTCGACTACGACAAAGTGAGGTTTGACCTGGGGTTGGAAGCGATGTGTGTGGAATTTAAGCGGATGTTTTGGGTGATGACAAATGGTGTAGAAAAATTCAGGAGGATTTTTAACTCTTTAAGTAATTTTCCATGTTTCATATTCGAAATTTCTGAATATATTAAGTAAGAATTTATATTTATTAAACTATCAAAACCCAATTTTTTTTTTATTTCATCTTACGGTCGTTACTAGTTTTTCTTACAGTTGACCATCACTTTTGAGTGTATTTGAACCTTTACCCACCAAAAAAGTCAATTTTTCTACCTTTGCTGTTGTCCATGTTTGCCTTCTTTAAGTTTCTTTTCCAAATGGAACAAAGTTTGTATTAATTATTTGGGTAATTTCCTCTAAGGTTATTAAATTATTAGTAAGTTTATATTTTTGTCACTCAACTTAAAAAATTATAAAATAGCCACTAAACTATTTGAAAGTTTTCATTTAAGTCACTGAGTTATTAAAATCGTTGTCGTATGACTTTTTCTGTTCGCACCGCCTGCATCAATCTAAAACTCTCAATCCCATTCTCTTCTACAATTTTTTTTTTTCATGAAACAACTTTGAATGTCATGAATTTGTAAATCAAAATCCAAACAATTTTATTTTTCAATTTTGGACACTGGCCGTTAAATCGACTTAGATCTAAGGTATGTTCTTCTACTTGTCAATAAGTATTGATCTGTTATATCGACCGTCGAATCGCCATTTGGAGCTCGCTAGTCGGATTTAAAAAAAAAAACTTAACAACCTAATGACTTAGATAAAAACATTCAAATAGTTCAATGACGTATATGAAAATTTTTTAATAGTTCAATGACTATTTTGTAACATGTTGAAGTTAAATTACTAAAATATAAACTTACTAATAGTTTTTAGTGACCTTTGATGTAGTTTACCCTAATTGTTTTGCAAGCAATGAAAAAAAATTATCTTGTGGTTGTTATTAGCTAATAATTTTTCTCGAAGTTAAAGGGGCTGACTATTTTGAGAAAAGTTTTTAAAGTATCATTCAATGGGTAGTCAACCAAACTCCCAACAATTTCAAGTTATTGCCCCTAATGAGGGGTTTTGTCTCTTGTGCTTTACCTAGAGCTAATGTGTCGTGAGTGGCTACCTAAGGGATTTGGCTCACAAATCTGAGTGCCTTAGTTGGTGGGTCTATAAGACCCACAAGATAGATATTAATATGGGGTGTGATATAATTATATAAATATAACCTCACTTGCCTCAAGTTGGTAGTTCAAGTTCCCCTCGTTTAGGTAACTTCATATGACACCTCTCCTTTGAGCTTTGTAGATCCATATACTAAAGTGCTCTCGACTCTATAAACCAGACCCATCAGACATGTTTTCACAGCATGCTGGTTCTTGGCGAAGTACAAGAGACAAAACCCCCCATCAAGGCACAATAACTTAACATTGTTGAAGTCTAATCAATTACTCTACGAATGACATTTCGAAGATTTCTCCTGAAGTAATTACTCTCTCAACATTTTACTTGCTTTAATATGAAAATCTCTTGTTTTTGTTTTGTTTTGTATCTAAATAAGTATATTCCTTTGACATAAACATAGATACTAGCTCATATAAAACTTAAAGGGAAAATATTTAGTACACTATCAATGAAGTTTTTAAACTCCATAAGAAAGGTCAAGGTTGACAAGTGTACTATAGAGGTATAGTAAATTACTATATATATTTAAAAAAAGAGACACATGTAAATTTTGTAAGTTTGCTTCTATTAGTGTACCAAATACTCCCTCAAAGTTAGGAAGTGAATTAAAAATCATAAATAATATATATAAAAGCACGAGTTCGAAAAAACTTTTGAATTGACAATAATACCCTTTATTTTTCATCATATTATTAAATTCATATTTAAAAATAATTATAATATTTAATTTAAAATTATTAGTTAAAAATTTAAAATAAAATAAAAATTATGATAATTTATAATTTAATAGAAATTATGACATTTAACTAGACATGGCCAAAACACAATATCAATAAAGTGAGTTTAATATATAATCAAACCAAAACAATTAGAATTTAAATTACAATTATTAATTAAAAAAATGTATTAATTTTAAAATAGAATTTTTAACTGCATAGAGCTTAAGCATAAAATATAAGAAAAAAATTGTGATAATTACAATTATAATTTATCATTATTAGTTAAATATTTTTTGATTAAAACAAAAGTTTTACTAATTTAATTGATATAAAATAGAATTATTAAATAGAATTCTAAGAATAATAATTATATTAAAGTTAATTATATTAATTAGTTATTATTTCGAGTAATGTTACTTTGCATTACTTACATAAATATAACTGTATTGTGTATTGAATAGATTAAAAATGATTTAATTAATATTATTTGAAAATTTTCTATTATAATATTCAAATTGTTAAATATATGTTAATTATAATTAATAATTTAAATAAAAATATTATTTTATGATAATTACTGCAATTAAAAAATGATATTAAAAAATAATTAAATTATGTGACATTAGAAGCTAACGCAAATATATATTAAGACAATTTTTTAAAATATTGATACAAAAATATTAGTGAATATAGTAAAAAAGATATATAGCAAGAAGAATATGTTCTATAGGATTATCAAACAATTTAATTTTTTAATTAACCTCCTCAAAATTAAATGCTAAAATCCAAGAACCATTCCCCCAACCACACGGCGTAAATTGGAAAGCAGAAAAATGGCCTATTACTTTTAATTACGTATTCCACTTGAAGATATCATGTAGCTCTGAGAGATGGCTAATTGTAGAAGAGTTGATCAAGTAATGAACCAACACCATCCGCCTGTCTTCCATATGCTGGATAGCTACTGTTTAAATGATAAGATCCAGAACTGAACCATTCCCCCAACCACATGGCGTATATTGGAAAGCAGAAAAATGGCCTATTACTTTTAATTACGTATTCCACTTGAAGAAATCATGTAGCTCTGAGAGATGGCTAATTGTAGAAAGGTTGATCAAGTAATGAACCAACACCATCCGCCTGTCTCCCATATGCTTGATAGCTACTGTTTTTATTTGGATTCATCCATATATTATAAACAAACAAAGCATGAACTGGTACATGCAAGAGTAAAGAAAGTAACAATTGTCAGCATCTAATGGGTTAAAAGAAGGCAGGTTCAAGAAGGGACATAATCCAAGGGACCATAAGGTTCAAAGAATTCAGCAAACAGTCCCTTTTTCCGCCTAGGGTTCCACCCCATATCTTTGCACAGTTGATCATTGTACCATACATGGAGTGCACCGATACACTTTCTTCGATAGTATCCACCCGAGTATTGTTTCAAGTATTCATCCCATTTTCTCACATCCTTTTCCATCTCTTCTATGCTTGGTAGCTTGAATGTACCGTCAAGAAGTTCAGCTAGCCATCGGCATCTTATCTCTGAGGTATACAAATTTGCAATACTTTCAGAGTATCCTATTACAGCTAGTTGAGGTATCCTTGGCTGAATGCATTCCCTGTTCCGAAAACATGACAATACTTTTATGAAAATCTTGAACCGACAAAACAACATCATCATCGTTAGTTTTCAAGTTGACCTGTAAAGTGGGGTTGCAGCATCAGGGGATCCAACTATGAAGTTTTGAAAGGTTTGAGACACGAACATGTCTTTGAGCTTTTTTTCTCCCTTGAATTCTGTGGCCAAAATCACCACGTCTGCCTCTATAGGTGCTGTCTCATCTTCCACCATAACGCCATTGTCACAGAAACTAAAACTTGGGGCCTTTTTCAATTTATTTTCTCCATCTTCAACTTTGTCATAGAATTTTTCTGGGACTGTTGAGGTCAAGCAAGAACTGATTTCATGGAGGAAGCTATGTGTTGGGACCATGCCATGCTTTGCCAAATGAAGCTTCCTTTTTATATCACTTTCAACAAATTTCGAATATGCCCATCTCTGTCAAATAATCACACCAGAGAAAAAAAAAATCTATAAGAGCAAAGAAATTAAATGGTATGTCATTTGATTCAGAGTTATTGTTGTTGTTACCAGTGGTGTAAGAATAGTGGCCAAGAGACCGAGGAGAAACCCTTCACCTGGCTTATGAACCATAAGCTCTGAGAACCGATTAAGATACATATATGCCAGTGAAACCCCCCAGGGAAGATAATCAGGGAGATGCCAGTGTGCTGTCCTGTATAAAACTGTACATGGGTTTTCTACCCCTGCAAATTGAAAGAAGAAACAAATATGGATGAATTCTAAGAGTTAGTTTAAATAGATTGTATTTACCATTTGCTGAACAGCACTCCATTGCAATGTCCAAAGCAGATTTCTGGAACCCAACAACAATGACTCTTTTGCCTTTGATGAATTCAGCAGCCTTTTCATCATCCATGGATGCATAGTCCATGGAATGTATGACCTTACCATGAAATGCTTCCGGACCCTTGTTTGGGGGGAATTCTGGTATGTTTGGCAGACCACTGAACCGCCCCACACAAAAGATTACAAAGTCCACTTGGTAGATCTGCAAAAAAGAAAGTTGATGGATGGACATGGATGATGGAGTGACATGCATGTAAATACCTACCTCAGTTGAAAGAGTATTCAAGTCTTCCACAATGAGCTTCCACTTGCCTCTGGAGCTGAAAGGCTCGCCAGTGCCACCCCATAAACTCCAAGACTGGATCTCTTCATCCCGGGGACCTTCATACTCAATACCAGCAACTTTGGTGTTGAATTTGATGTGGTTAAGCAATTGGAAGTGCTTTGCATAGGCCTCAACATAATCCAATACCACGTATTTGTCGGGAAAATATTCAGTGACAGATGATGGCCAAGCAAAATCAGAGAACTGATAAAATGGCTTGGGAGTTTGGAGCTTTGTAGTCTCAAGCGCTTTGGTCCAAACCCCTCCAATGGAGCTTTGGGATTCAAAAACAATTGGATGGAAACCTTTAGATAAGATGTATTTACAGGCAAGGAGGCCACTTACACCTGCTCCAACGATACCTACCTTCCTCTCCATTGCTGTCTTGTCTCACTGTTACCTTCATAATGGTCTACTCTTCTTTGCCTTTATTTATACATCTCTTTGTCTAAGACCAATAGCAGTAATAGATATTTTAGGGTTTTTTACCCAATTAGTTTTAAAAAAAAATTAAATACTAAAATGGATGCCGGATAAATTATTTATTAAAATGAGTTATTTTTTTAGGTCGAGCCTATATGACAGGCGTGACTTAATATTTTAATAATATATATTTTTAAATATTATTATTTTAATAATTTGTTTTGGTCCGAGTCAATATAAAAATACGGGTTGCACCTACCAAGAAGGCTCAACATGTTGAGCCTTCTTGATAGGCGCAATACGTAGGGCCCACACGCTAAGCCTTCTTGGTAGGCGCAATACGTGGGGCCCACACGCTAAATTTTTCCCTATATATCCCTCGAAAACCATGAGCAATATATAGAAATTTTATGGACAGAAAATTTAGCAGAAGTAAGAAGAGAGGAAGAAGAAGGAAAGAAAGAAAAACAAAAAGAATAATAAGGTATTTTAGTTTATTTATTTTTAAATAGAATGTAGAATTTTGTTAGAAATTTTATTATTTAAAGTTATTTTGTTAGATTAATAATTTTGTTAGCTTCTGAATGAAAAATTTTGCATCAAAAGTTTTGAGAATTTTGAAAATTTTGCATAAAAAATTTTGAAAATTTTGAGAATTTTGAAATTTTTTAACAGATCTAGTATTGAAGATGGAGAATAAATTTTTCGTATGCGTTTATTTCGATGGAGAAATTTTAACAACAAGCGTCGGATGTATATTTGAATGCCGCAAACAAGTTGCAATGAGATTTAATAGAAATATCTCGTTTAATAATATGAAGGAAAAAATTAATAAAAAATTTATAGAAGTTGTTGGAGAAGGACCTCAAAACTTTTCTACAAGTTTCTAGTTTTGACGGATCCCATAAAATTCACCAAAATGGAACTTGTAGACGATGAAGACGTGTAGGCAATGGTCGCTCTTTACTATTAGAGCAACCAAAATGCATCAATTCTCTTATTTGCTGAGTTAGCTGGTGTGGAGGTAACGAAAGATCCAACTCCATTAGGTGAAGAAGATGGACCTCAAGAGCCGTGTATGGTGGTTCCGATATCATACGTTAGTAGTCAATCAATTATACATAGGATCGACATCAATCTTAATGCTACAGCTGAGACTAATGTGGTTGGCGATGATGTATACCATAGTAGTGATCCTTCTGATTATGAAGTCGATATTGATAGTGATCTCAACGTGGACGATGTCCCGGATAATATTGACGATAAAGATGTGAACGAGGATGGAAATATTAATGCGTCTTCAGTTGGGAGCCAGATCCGTCGTATTGTGATACACAATAATCCCGGGGCACACATGTCTCGGATAGACCCCGATGCGGCGCATGCAGCCGAGTTCCTAGAGTACCCTGAGATACTACCTGCTCACCAGATGGCCATATATTCTGATCCTGAGGAGTTGTTCGTGGGCCAAAGATTTGAAAGTAAGGAAGAATGCGTAGTATGAATAGATCAGTACACTACAAAATTGTCAAGTCTAAACGGACATTATATATTGGAGAATGTTGAAAGTCGGCGGAAGGTTGCAATTGGTGGATACGAGCTGCATTTATCCAGAAGTTTCAGATGTGGAAGATACGAAAATTTGTTGGGCCTCACACATATACTTCAACACAAATGACAGAAGATCATCGAAAACTTGATTTGAAAACTATCTATACATGTATCATGCCAATGGTTGAAGACATGCCGACCATTAAAGTTTCGGTACTAATTTTTGAAATGTAGGCACGATTCCAGTATCGAGTATCATACCAGAAGGCATGGATAGCTAAACAGATGGCAATGGAGCAATTGTACAGACATTTTGATGCATCGTATAATGAGTTACAGGGATGGATTGTAGCAATGAGGGAGTACATACTGGAGATTGTCATTGAGTTACAGATACGTCCTTATTACGACCCGGATGAGTAATGACAACCGGGTAAAAGAATTTTCCAACGGATGTTCTGGACATTTGATCCATGTGTGCGTGCATTTCCCCACTGCAAGCCGTTTGTGCAAGTAGATGAGACATGACTATACGGTAAATATACACAAAACTTATTTATTGTGATTGCTCAAGACGGAAACAGGAACGTGCTACCGATTGCGTTTGCCATCGTAGATAAGGAGAACATAGAGTCGTGGGAATTCTGTCTTACAAATCTGTGGAGGTATGTAATTAGTAATGATAATATTTGCATCATCTCTAATAGAGGGAAATGATTAATTGCCACCATTAGGTGTTCTGATGTGTCATGGAGATCCATTTACTGCATACGGCACATCGCGGCTAACTTCCATCGAGATTATAAGAATGCAGATTGGAAGAGAAAAGTTGTGAAATGGGTAAATAATAACTTTATCCTTTCAATATATAACCTAAATTTTTTTGTGGCGAGACTGTAACCTATATTTTCTTAATACATACACAGCGTATGAGTTAGAACCACACATTTTTCTACAGAGGATGACTCGGCTTGAGAGTGACATGGAAAGTCATACGAACACACCTTTCTGACAATAATTGGGTAGCATGGAGTCGTGGCAATGGGCTCAAAGTTTTAACAAGAGGCTTTCGTTACAGTCAAATGACCACAAACTTTGTGGAGGGGATTAACGCTGTATTGTTGAAAACGTGACATCTTCCGATTTCATCTATCTTCTCAGCTACATTCTACAGGTTGGCTACCTTGGTGCCAAGAATGGGTCAGCAACAAGTCAACCAGATAGAGGCAGGACACGTGTTTGTTGAACATGTTAGGGATGCAATGGTTACAAACCGCCAGATGGCGAGGTCGATGAATGTAGAAGTATATTCACGACGTAATGAAACATTTCGCGTTATAGAGACCATCAATCGTCGACCCGGTATACCACCTAGGTCCTGTGGAGTTGATCTTCGAAATAGACTGTGCGATTGCAGGAGATTCAAGACACTTCATTATCATTGTACACATGCTGTGGCAGCTTGTGCTAAAGTCTCGCTCAATGTAGATCAATTTATTGATGAAGTGTATACCCTTGAATGCACGTTGCGTGTATGTGAGAATGAGTTTCCCGTGCTTCCTGACGTATCTACTTGGGAGGTTCCTCGAATGACCTTCGAGCTTATCCTAGACAAAGGGTTGCTTAGGAATCCGAAAGATCATCCGTAATAATCAAGAATCTGTAACGAAATGGATATTAGAGAGAAATTCGACGGGAAGCTGTGTAGAGTATGCAGATTAGCCGGTCATAATCGGAGTAAATGCCTGCTCTGCCACACTGGACAATCGTCGCGATCGGATAGAAATTAAGATGTTGTTCATTACATGTTGTTTATTGCATATTGAAAGAAAAAGTCTTATCTATCTAATTTTTAATACTCATTCTCTTTTTTTTTTTTTCCTATTATGTACTTCAACCAAGCAATTCCAAATATGAAGTTATTTATATTAATTTATAAATAAAATGCCAAATAAAAAATTGATAAATATAATGCCAAAAAATTTATTACATAAATATAGAGTTATTTATATTATAAAACCCCTTAAAATTGATGGTTTGATGGTGTGGTTCTAGGGGTATATCTTTGTAGAGCTCGACGTTCACGTTGCGAGCAACTACGGTGATCAACATTCTCTTCATCCATATGTAGGGGTGTGTGAAACATAGACAAAAAATCAAATGTCTCAAACACCATCGATGAACTTGAGCCGGGGGGAGTAGAGAACGGCGGTGGATACAGCTTTGGAGGAGTGGAGTATAGTGGTGGATACGAGCCGGGGGTAGTAGAGAACATCGGTGGATACGACTCTGGAGGAGCGGAGTACGATGGTGGATACGACCCGAAAGGAGCGGAGTACGGTGGTGGATACGAGCCGGAAGGAGCGGAGTACTGAGATAGATATAAATCAGGATAACTGGAGTACTGATGTGGTAGTAGGCTGAAGATATCAAACTTTGAATGATATCCGTGGGTTGAAGAGCCCGGGAAATAGTCATCGCCCCCCAAATCTAGATGATAAGAACTACTCCCGGAGTATAGTTTCGGCTCTAGCTCCGGCTCCGGGTCTAGCTCCGGGTCTGGTGCATGATGCGGATCTAGAAAATGTTGCCTAATTCGTGTCGTATGTGGGGGGACTACCATCAACCGCCCACCAAATAAAATGGTTTCCCCTTTTCATAGTACCACTGTAGGTACTGTGGCGTGGGCTATAGATCCAAACAACGATCCATCTGTGGTACCCTACCAAACTGGTTGTTCCACATCGTAATATATTCTTTATGCTCATCTCCTCAATCAGTCCCATGCCTTCCCCTCCTGGTCATGCCATGAAACTGTGCATCCAATCGTACTAGCAGTGTCAAGATATATTGTATACAACCGAACTGCCGGAGTACTCGATCGCCATGATACCACTCCACCGTTTGAAAATGGATAAGAGGTGTGCTAATGCACCATAAGTTTAAGTGGACATGGGCATACGATGGAATAACAACCATAATTTCAAGAACAAAATACGACATCCAAATGAACTGCACAGTTAATAACATTTTTATATTAACGCGGGTCGAGTGTGATAAAATAATAAAATTAAATTGATATTGGAAAAACTTGCCCCCTCTCTAGAATGATTCTCGATCATCAGACGGTATATCGAAACCGTGTATGACCTCCTGATACCCAGATTCGTACTCCATCTACGAAAATAAATTGTTAGAACAATATAATATGAAAAAAGACAATTAATTGTTATAACGCGTAAAGATTCATCACCTATTAACGAGTGGAAATATATATGATTGGTGACTAATGGATGCTAAGAATGGCATCCGATAAAGTGCCCACGACTGCAGCAGTATGAGGCATCCGCCTATGTCCATCACAGAAGGATCTGTCATCCGACAAAGTTCACGGTACAACATGGCTAACACTGTAGACCCCCAACTGTATGAACGCGTTTTATGCAAATTGGATAGTAGTGGTAAGTACATCAAGTGGACTTTACTGCCGTGTGAATCCGGCATGAGTACACCTCCTATAAGGTGCATAATATAAGCTCGAACGGCCTGCATAACCTCCAGTTCATTGGCAGTACTCGGCAAATACTCAAAATTGGCCTTTAGCCATGAAAACTCAAGCTGGCAAATTTTCCCTCACTTAGCAAGCGCCCAAGTAAGTCATGGCAAATGGTAGCCGGCCTGGAGATCGAACTTACTCCAGTGACCGCATTCCCGTCGATGGGGAGCCCCAACTGTAGTGCAACGTCCTCTAGAGTGATGGTGCACTCCCCGCACGATAAATGAAATGTGTGGGTCTCCGGACGCTATTGCTCGACTAATGCGGAAATCAAGCCATATCGCAGATCAAAAGTCCGGATCAATGATGCTGATCCGAACCCAGCTAACTCTATGAACGGTATTAGGTGTTCATCTGACTGAAACCCTACACTATAAATACGGCCCCTCAATACGCGGTACTGGACCTGACATTATTATATTAAAGAATTAGTTAATACAATATAATTTCATTCAACAAATAACGTGACTATCAAATAAAAATTTCATTACCATCTCATTAATGTTACTTGATATGTGATTTTTACTATCAATCAACGAACCCATTTGTTGCAAATTTGCAATTAAAAAAATTAAATTTATTTAATTTATATCAAAAAATACAATAAATTATTTCAAAATTTTAGAAACAAAAACCGGTAAATATATCATAATTCCCCATCATTTACCTACAATAAAAAATTATGTTAGATTACAATAATAATATAACTAAAATAAATATAAATTATCTAAATGTAATACCCTTTAACCCTAAACCATCACCGGAACAGGGTTACAAGGCATTACCAAACAAATCAGACAATTTACAGATAATTCTTAATAAATAAATAAGATAAAGTTTATTTAACAAATAAATTATAGTATAGTCACAAATGTATATAAATTATATTTTACTTCTATAATTGATTTTATTCGTTCATTTTTCATTTTTTTTATATAAAAATTTCGGCAGCATTTCTGCTTATTTTTACATAAAACCCCCTGCAAATTCAATCCAGAAATAAACCATTCCAACACCAATGGCACAATCAAAAACAATTTAAAAACTTAAATACACCTAAATTGTAATCAATTAATTAACATAGTAATTTAATAACTAAACATTCATAATATTAATCAAAACTAAAATAATAACTTCATTTGTTTTTCATTCTAACTTAAGACTAATTATATAATATAATTTTTACCATTTTATCAAGCTAATAACAAAATATGGTATATCATTCTTACAACCAACATTACAAGCATACCTAAATAACCTATACAATGCCTAATACATGCCACTTTCAATTAAGAAAAGAAAACATCACCAAAATCTTTTGCTGAAGTCGGGATCGTTCGGATGCTGAACCAGGACACTTGACTCCTTTTAACCTGCGCACGGAAACAACCGTACGCTGAGTATTCCATACTCAGTGGTATTACCATAATTCAAACTTTAATAGCAATAATAATAAAATATAAAAATTAAGTATATAATAACAATTCATTTTTAAACTTTCATTTAATAACAATAATAAACAATCTTCAACTATTCTTCAATTTTAGTCACTAATTACATTTATCAAAATTTTAATCACCACATTCACATTAATTTCATGCATTTCATTTCCAATCTAAATTTTCAGTCCACAATTTCAATTTCTTTCATATTCAGTAGTATAATTGATCAAGTTTATTTGATCTTCTCATTTCAATTATTCACCCTATTAACAATTCAGACTTTTATGGATACACGGATTCCAACCTAAACACACCAGTACGGCACATTGTGCCTAAAACGGTACATAGTACCTGATCAGTATACGACACATAAAGTGCCTGAAACGACACACAAGGTGCCTGAAATACGACACATAAAGTGCCTGATATACGACACATAAAGTGCCTGATCGGTAAAGCCGGCAAATCCCGTACATTTTCAGATCCTATGGCATGCCAATTATATCCGACTCCGCCCGACTAGTTAATAGGGTATTTCAGTTCTCAATTTACTTTCATTTCCAATCCAGAACACTTTTTAATTACAATTTCACCTTCAAATAAATTTATAATTCAATTATACATACACATTCACCATTCAATTCAATTCTCATTCAACTCAAATATCAATACTTACCTTATAGCTGACTTATTAAATATGAAATTTATATAAAACATTTAATAAAAAGTAATTTGAATTATAGTAATACAAACCGTGAATTTTTTCGTTTTAGTCCTCGATAGCTTTCTCCTTTCCTTTGTGCGACGATGTCCCGGGTTCTTTGTTAACTACGAAAATAATAATAATTTATAATCATCAATACAACACAATTCAATTTAATTCATGAGCCCAACATGCAAATTTAACCATTTTTAATGTATATAAAATTTTACCATTAAGCTGTCTACTTGCGACATTGTTACTAAATTATTTATATCTTGAGCTACGAAACTCCAAATTAATATCCGTAAATTTTCCTTGAAACTAGACTTACATATATTTTCACCATAAAATTTTCAGAATTTTTGGTCTAGCCATTTAGTACAGTTTATTCATTAAAGTCTCCCCTGTTATTCCATTTGACAGTTCTGACCTCTCTCTACTAAAAATCAATTATCTTATTGTACAGAACTCAAATAAGGTTCTTGTTTATTTCTTTTAAAACTAGATTCATTAAGGAGTTCACACATATAAATTACACTCCATAATAATTTTTGTACAATTTTTAATGATTTTCCAAAGTCAAAACAGAGTATCTCGAAATCACCCTAAACCAGTCTTACAAAAATTCAAATATCTCTTGACTCACAAATTCATTGCTTACACTGTTTCTACTATAAGAAACTAGACTCAATAAAATTTAATTTCATATCTTATTCATTCTCTAATTCCATTCCTACAAATTTTAGTGAATTTTCAAAGTCAGACCATTTCTACTTCCCAAAACTGTTTTGATGTAAAATGTTAATAACCAAATTTATAACACAAATTCACACCTTATTTCTATTCAAATTTCATTCAAACTCAAATTTAACTATTAATTTTCAACATATTTTCTTAATTTCGAATTTTCCTCAATTTAATCCCTAAAACACAAAACTTATAGCTTACTTTGCAATTCAATCCTTATATCTATTCTAACTTGAATTTCATTTAATTTAACTCCTATTTCATCATTTTATTCAACATGAACCTTGTTTAAAAACCTAAGAACTTCCAAACTAACAACTTAATTTCATCAAAAACTTGTTTTAAGACTTCTAAAATATCAAAACTATGAGAAAAGGACTTGATTGACTTACCTTTTAAAATCTTAAGCTTCAATCCTTTAGTTTCCCCCTTTTATTTTCTTTCTTTCCTTCCTTCTCTGTTTCTTTTTATTCTTTTTCTTTGTTTTGTTTATTATATATATATAATGTAATAATATAATAATATAATAATGTAATAATATAATAATATTATAATATAATAATATTATTCTTTATTATTAAGTAATAATAAAAAAATATATAAAATCTAATAAAAATCTATGCCGCCTCATCTTTTTTTCAATTGGCATAATTTCCTATTTAGTCCTTTTTATTTTCTATGGTTCTATAATTAAACTTTTACCCTTTATTCAATTTAGTTCTTTTTACTAATTTCCCTAAATTAAGCTAAATTTACTTAATTAAAACCTAATTAAACACACTACTAGATTCATAATTATTCCTAATAATTATTTAAGGATTTAATTTGCTAAGACGGAGGCCCGACAATACACTTTTCCAGTGCCACGGATTTTGGGTCGTTACACTAAAGATAAAAAAACATACGAATAAAAAATAATAGAAATAGAAATATACCTAAATAGTTTCTTTCAAACAACCTATAAAATTATATAACAACAAATTTAATCAACATTTTAATCAATCAATAAAAATTATCAAATAAATAAATAATAATATAAAATTACATTATATAAAAATTACATTAAAAAATCACAAAACACTAAACTATAAACACTAGCAATTTATAATCATAAACTACTAACACAAAATAACTATAAAATTATTTTGTTAAAAAAATTTACATTTCTAAAAAATCATAATATAGTAAACCACTAAACACTAACAATTTATATAACCTAATCATAAATTACTAATAAAATAGGTATAAAATTATTTTTTTAAAATACATTATCAAAAAAATCGCAATACACTAATACACTACTAAACTACTAAACACTAACAATTTTTATAACCTAATCACAATTATTTTTTTTTGAAATTATATTTTTACTATCGTAAAAACATTCAATTTAATTCCGTTCTTCCATATTTTCTAACTACGCTACTGATTTAATATACTAACATTAGGTAATTCAATTTTACTTTTTCAATTAAAAAATTTGATATTCGGTAAATGAAATTTAATTAGGGTAAAATTAGGTAAAAATTAAGGAAATGAAGTACGGCTTGTACAACCATTTTAAAAAATAATTTTATTGCACCAAAATTTAGAAATTTTATTGCCCTCAAACTCTAATACTATATAAACCCTTCACCGTATCATCTTTTTCCATTCAATTTCGTCCATCTTTTCTAATTTTCATTCTCAATCTCTTTTCCTTTCGATTTTCTAGTCTCTAAACTTCTAAAAAGAATCCAAATTATTTTCTTTGCAGTTACAAATTATTTATAACAAAATATTTAACAAAATAAGTTTAACATTATTAAACTAAACACAACAATTTATAACATAATCTTAAATTACTAATAAATTAATTTTAAAATAATTACAAACACAAAAATTTATCACATAATCCTAAATTACTAACAATTTAATTTTAAAATAATTATAAAAAAATTTTACATTCATACAAATTACTAACCTTTTTTTTTTCTTCTTCCTTTCTTCTCTCCTTTCTTTCTTTTCACCTTCGATGGCCTGGTGCTTCAAAATCTTGGGCGACCGCAGCTTATAAGGTCCCTCATTTGCTTAAAAAACCCAACATGACATGACTAGTCATGCATGAGGGGAGAAGGGAAACAAGAGACGGGCGAGGGGAGCAGCAGCTAGTGTTGCGCCTCTGCCCCAGGCGCGACATGTCGCGCCTACGAACAAGGAGCGACCCTATTCTACCCGTATTCTAACCCGTATTTTTGCTCGTATTTTAATAAAAAAATATTTCTAAAAAATAAATAATAATATTTTATTAAAGCAAAAAAATTATTATTAAACTATTAGATCGCGCCTGTCAGATAGGCTCGACCCCAAAAAATAACCTATTTTTGTAAATAATCTGGCTGACACCCCATTTTGGTATTTAATTTTTTATATTAAATGGGTAAAAAACCCGATATTTTATAATATATTTGCTGTCATTTTACCAAAGTAACTCAAAAAATTTTGATATATGCAAAAATGATACAGGTTCAAAAATAATCACCAAAATAATTTAAAATGAACAGTAAAATGGGGTTTAGGGACATTATTAGCCGACACCACCTTGTATTTCCCCATGATTGCCTGATGATTGTGTCAGGCTTTAAAAAATTAATTTTTTTCAGTTTAGGAACCCAATAGTCGGCATCAGGATATTTTTTTAAATCGTATCATACTGGTATACAAAAATACCAGTATTTAAAAAAAATTTTGGTTCTGGACTTTGAATGGCTGGCATCACACTATGAAAATTTTTTTTTTTTTGTGCTGGCTTGTAGATGACCGGCACCAGTACATTTTTTATGTCCCGATACAAATTTTTTTACTTTTGGTCTTCTAATGGTTAGCACCAGATTGTAAAAAAAAAATTTAGATGTTGGCCTGTAGATGGCCGACACCAGAATGTAAAAAATAAAAAAAAAAAAACATTTTTTTTTGTTCTGGCCTTGTAATGGTCTGCACTAGACTATAAAAAAAATCCACACGTAGGAAAAAAATTTTTTGGCTGCTGGCCTGTAGATAGCCGGTACTAGTACTTTTTTCGTGTCCCAACGTAATTTTTTTTACTTTTGGCCTTCTAATGGCCGGTACCAGACTGAAAAAAAATTTTGGGTGCTGACCTGTAGATGGCCGACACCAAACATTATATATATAGTGGGTGGTTTGGGTTCTGATAGTGTAAATGGATAAGAAAAAAAAATTTGAAAGAAGAATAAAAATGAGAGTGTTTTTTAGTGGATTGTATAAGAAAGTTTTTTGTAGTGGATTGTATATGAGAGTTTTGTGTAGTGTACAACCGAATTTCGGGGTTGAATTATATACTTTCATGTTTTAACAGAGTTGAATTATATACTGTCATGTCCACCCTAAAAGTTATGCTGTTAAGGGTTAGATAATTTCTACGCCTTAAATAGGTAATCAAGATGTCTAATGCAGATAGACATTATCTATGGTATAATAGCGTCCCCATGGAAAGGTATCCTAGGGGACAATGAAAGAAGAAATGGTATGGAGCTTTTAGGAAGTTATATTTTCCCTTGGTTTTCTGTTTCTTTTTAATTTTGCTGACCGTGTCAACTATCCAATTATCCTGTAGAGATGCAACATAGACCTGATTCAAGTAGAAGGCGATTCAACGTCGACCTTATTAGAATGTTTGTATTTTTTTTATATACGTAAATTTAATGTAGTTGTTTAGGATTTAAGGTTTCATTTTTTATATTTTTGTGTATTAATTTCTTTGAATGTTTGTAGCTTTTTGTATCTATAAAATTAATTTAGTCCGTATTATATGTAGTTTGAATTTAAAATTTTCGTAGTTTGTTGGGTGTTTAAATTTAATTTAATGTATAATGGTCTTGTTTGAATTTTATATTTTTTGTATTAATATTTTAGAATGTTTGTATTTTATTGTGTTGGTAAATTTAATTTGTCAATTTCTATTACTTATTCGAATTATATTTTTTAAATTAAATATTTCGAACTCATTTATTAAAACAAATAATTAATTTAGATAAATTAAACTAATATTAAAAACATAATAATTACAAAATAAAGTAAATATTTATAGATAAAAGTTAAAATTGTCATGATCTCGGCGACGTCCCTGGCGTTGGCGTGTAACGGTCCGGACGCCTTCGTCGGCGATGTTGTTCACTTTGCTGAGACGTTTGATACTTGCTCAGTCCGACTTCCAGTGTCCTCTCTGGTGTACTTAGAAAAGTAGAATAATCATATATACCATAATCAAGAGTTAATGGGTATTGCGTGATCGAAGGTGCCAATGGAAAAATATCCTCAATGGTAGGTGTATGTGCTTCGTGATCGAACTCCAAGTGATACGAAGACGATCTGGACCGTGTTGAATGTTGAGGGTCGAGGTTGTTACCAAAAATATCCTCGAACGATGGAGGAATTTGTTGCTCGGGCTCTGGGTGGTGTGATAATGAGCCGAATGCTTCATATTGGAGCTCAAGATCGGGGTTCGAGGCAGCATCAGATTCTATGTTCCCAAATGGAGGAACTCGGTTATGGCACGGTATGGCGTTTCTTCGTTGTCATCGGGAAGATTTTGGTTGCGCGTCTCTTTGGATCAGCATGTAACGACCTTGGTATATAAAGGGTTTCCCGTATGCCATATACCATGTAGCATACTCGTGCATAGAAGAGAACCCTCCCTCTAAGACATATAATGGAGGGTGCCTCGAATGTCGATCATTCCTTAGAAAGATATACGGCTCATGTTTTTGTGTCCAATTTAAAGTGTCCCGACTTTGTACATTCTATGAACTTCACTGATGTCGACGGGAGGGTTCGGGATCGGTTGTGCGCAACTGAATTGCCTCAAAACCCAACCTCTATCGTGCCACTCCACCATATGCAAATTAATCAACGGTACATTTGACATGAAAAGTTGTTGCTGCATGATAACCCATGCTGGTATGAGCGCCGCGATATTTTCCTTAACATATAGCATCCATATAAACTGCATAATATAAACAATACGTTATTATTTAATATTTTTCTTGTACAATAATTGTATTTAAAAAAGAAAGCTTCAAAATCGTATTTTACTCCATCCCCGGAATAAGTCTCTATCATCATACGATACATAGGTACCATGAATGATCGCCTGGTTCCCGGTATAGTTGCCCATCTAAAAAAATGAATAAATATATCAGATAATTTTTTCCATGCAAAAAAAAGTATACTATACTATACAATTAAAAAATATATGGCAAAATTGAACTATATATTTCCTTTTTAACGAGTGGCCACACATACGGTTAGTGGTTCACTGATGCCAAAAATGGTATTCAGTATAGTGCCCAAAACTACAGTAGAAGGCAACAACTGCCCATTATTTTCGCAGACGGCTTTGTCACTTGACAAAGCTCGCAGTATAAGCATGCCAACACTGCAGAGCCCCAACTAAATCTTCTGGCAAGTTCGAGATCCTCTAATAAGGGGAGATACATTATTGGGACTTTATTTTGATTGATGTCCAGCAATAGTATCCCACCTATAAGTTGAAGAATGAACGCTTTTGCAGCGTAGATAATGTCCATCTGCGTTGGACTGCTCAAAAGATGCTGGAAGTTTTCTTTTAACCATGTAAATTTAACATTAGTTAATCGTCCTTCCCCGTCGTTGGGGGCACCCTTCAAGTAACCACTCGCAAGTGCCCCACGGGTCGGGCAGTCTTCCAAGCCCGGTCACTACTTGCCTGTTTATAGACAGCCCTAGTTGGACTGCTACGTCATACAATGTAATAGTTACCTCCCCACACGGGAGGTGGAATGTATGTGTCTCTGGGCACCATCTTTTAGCTAAAGCCGATATTAAATTGGCCCATAGCTCAGCTATTTGAATGTACGTGGCTACCCCAAAACCCGTAACATTCAAATACGGAAAAACTCTTCCATCGAGAAAATAACCCGGATCATGCAACTGAGGTCTAACAATTCGATATGTTTCCTGCGTTTATAGTATATATAGAATGTTATATTTCTCGTTTAAAAAAGAATTTTTAAAAAATATTTAAAATTCAATGAAACAATTTAAGACTCGTTTACCTTATGCACATTGGCTGCAATGTGGTTGTCATCATTTATCTTATCCATGGAGTGATCGGCGGTGAACAACAATGGTTGACGGTGAACAATGGTTGTCAGAGGTATTTGGAGGTTCTCAGTGGTAGTCAATCACTGGAGAAGTGGCCTATTTATAGTGGGGGACTAGCGGGGGGCAAATTTGAAAAAAAAAGGTGCATATATATTTATTTTTATTCAATGTCAATTTTTTTTCATTTTTATTTAATATTTCATTCATATTTATCTATCATTTCAATTTATATATATTTCTTTCATTTAAATATTTTTCATTTAATATTTCCATTAAATTTTTTATTTTAAAATTTATTTTAATTTAAATTATCTATAATTTAAGTTTTTTTTTTAATTTCTAATTGAATTTGAATTGAATTTTGAAAAAATAACCGAAACAATAAGGCCGGCCATTGAAAGGCCAAACTAGCCTTAGCAGGCTAGTCCTAGATTTGCGTGTCAAGTAGAGGTGTGCATCGGCCCGGTGGCCCGGCCCGGCTCGAAGGCCTGCTCGAAATGTGGGAGGGTTTTGGAAAAAAATATAGGCCTAAAAAATGGGCTTGGATAAAAAAATAAGGCCTGCTTAAAAAAGGGACCAAGTCTCGGAGAAGGCATTTTTGGCCCGGGCCCGGCCCGATTTGGCTCGAATTCACTAAAGACAAAAAAATTCTGTTTTTTTATATTATTTTCTTATTGCTTTCTCCCTATTTTGCTACCATTTTACTATTATGTTGCTATTATTTTGTTGCTATTGTTTAGATATTGTATAAAACTTATTTTATTATTAATTTTGTTATTATTTTAAATACATTTGTTAATTTTGTTATTATTTTCGAGTCATTTACTTGTTAAATTGCATCTATTTTTATTGTTATTTAAGTATACATATTTTTGAAAATTTATTTTTAATTTGTTGAGAAATATTTATTTTGATGTTTTTAGTATTTTTATGGTTTATATATATTTTAAAATTATATAAAAATAATATAAAAATTAATATGGGCAGGTCGGGTCAGGCTCGGGTTTTAACATTTTTATTCGGGTCAGGCTTGGGCAAAAATTTAGACCCATTTTTCGAGCCAACCCGAGCCGGGCCGGGCCCGAGCCTAGTAAACGGGCCTAAATTTTTAGTTGGGCTCAGCCCAAACCAGGCCCGGCCAGGCCCATGCACACCTCTAGTGTCAGCCTTGCATGTACAGTCATGTCAATTCTTTTTTTTCAATTTTATTTAATATTTCATTTAATTTACGTTGTTATTTAATTATTTAAAATTTAAAAATTTTATTTTTATTTAATAATTTATTCTATTTTAATTTTTCATTTAAATTTATCTATCATTCCAGTTTATATATATTTATTTCATTTAAATATTTTTCATTTAATATTTTGATTAAAATTTTTTTTCATTTTAAAATTGATTTCCATTTAAATTATCTATAATTTAAGTTTTTTTTTTTTTTTATTTCTAATTGAATTTCAAATGAATTAAAACAAAAAAGAGGACCAAAATAGTGAGGCCAGCCATTGGAAGCCAAATTGGCCTTGGCAGGCCTGCGTGTTAGGCCTGCATGTATGGTCATGTCAATTATATTTTTTCATTTTTATTTAATATTTCATTTATTTTATATTTTTATTTAATTATTTAAAATTTTAAAATTTTATTTCATTTTAATAATTCATTCTATTTTAATTTTTCATTCAAATTTATCTATCATTTCAGTTTATATATATTTATTTCATTTAGATATTTTTTATTTAATATTTTCATTAAAATTTTTTTATTTTAAAATTTATTTCCATTTAAATTATCTATAATTTAAGTTTTTTTTTTCTAATTGAATTTCAAATGAATTTAAAAATAAAAAAAAAGAGAACCGAAACAATTTATATAATTTAAGTTTTTTTATTTCTAATTGAATTTCAAATTTATCTAATTCCATTTGTTTTCGTTTTAATTTATTTTTTATTTTTATTTAAACTTTCATTCCATTACATTTAAATTTAATATTTTTCTCAATTCATTTATTTTATCTATATTCTCATTTCATTTAAATTATATTTGTTTCCATTTTAATTTACATTTTTTTCATATTAATTTTCCTCCAATTGTTATTTATTTCATTTTAATGTGTTTTAAATTAAATATTTATGTATATTGCATTATATCTATTCAATTGTGTAATTTGAATAAAGCATATTATTTATCTAATTTTTTTATTTTTTTACAATATTTTTACAAGAACATGCACTCAATAATATATCATTCGTCATCTTCGAGTCCGACATTACGAGATGATTGACCGGAAACATAGACACGATGTGGGCATGTTGATCGATTGTGTCCAGATGTTCGACACACAGTGCATAGTTTGGATTCGCCCGTCTCCCTGACATCCATGTCATTTTGAATTCTCGTCGATTATGGTCGACATTTAGGATGTCTACGGAGACTACGATCAGGCACCATCTCGAAAGCAGGTGGTGGAACTTTCCAGTTTGAGACATCGGGCATTACAGGAAATTCATTTTCCTATATACGTAATGTGCGTCGCAAGGTGTATATCTCATCTATGAATTATTCAACATTTAAATTTACTCTCGCACACGCTGCATGAACATGCGCACACAGATATCGAAGATTCTAAAATATCCCACACTCGCATCGCCTATTACGCAGATCAACTGCATACGACCTAGGTGGAAGACCCGAAGGACGGACGATGTACTCTTGAACTCGAAAAGTCTCCAAGTTGCACGAATACAATTCTGCGTTCATTTTTTGTGCCTTTCGACTATTTACTGCCATAGCCTTTCGGATGCCTTCAATGTACACGTGCCCGACCTCGATTTGCTTGAATTCAGGTTGTTACCTAGCAGGCTAATTGCCGGTGAACTAATAAAAGTCTAATACTATGAGGCTTTGTGCTAACACGACATTGGATTCATTCAATAAATTAAGTTATACAGGTATGTAAAATTTATATATGCACATGAGAATAAAGCGGATTAATTGATCAATGTGAAATGATAAGTATATGTGAAGTGGATATATGTATATATATATACATATATACATTCGGTCATTGTGGAATTATATACATGAAAGTATATGTTATATGTGTGAACATGAACATTGAAATGGTGTTTTAAATTAATTCTATTAGGTGGAATTAAAGAATGACATTGAGGTAATTAGATGTTGTGACTTTGTAAATTCGAATTTAAACGAAATGATATGTCAAAAAGGTGTACAATGTGGCTATGCATATTCGACTAAATGGTGATACACTTAGATTATGTTATATGTGATTTTGGATATTCGTTTATTAAGTGGAAATTGTTTTATAAAGTGAGTACATATGTGAATAAGGTTCACAAGCGAGTTTAATTGTTTAAATTACTTAAGACTTACTAAGCTAAATTGCTTACTGTGAATATTTGTGTTTTGTTTTATTTTTATAGATCTCAGTTGAGAGTTACGAGCTCGAGGATTCAAGTTCAAAGTCATCCACACTATCGTCACTGTTTGGTACTTTTAATAGTCTATATTTTGAAAGATGGCATGTATAGGCTTAACTCTCTTTTGAAAACAAGTTATATTTTGAATATGTATATATTCAAGCCATGCAAAAATGGCTTGCTCATTTACTAAGTAAGAATGTATGGTTTGATGGAATTGTGTAGTTGATTGCTATGTACATAACCATTGAAGTTTGATTTGATGAATGGCTTAAGTTTTAGCTGTCCATGAAGGCGCATGTACATTACATATGTTTGCATAGATAAAGGTCATAGGGTGATCAACCCATGTATTTGTTCGAAATTAAATTCGGTTATTGAGTTAGTATAAGTCTTGATTATAAGTGAAATTTATACTTAGCATGTGATTTTATATATATGTTATATTATAATTGTAGATGTGTGATCTTTATTCATGACCGAATGTATAAAAAGGGTTCATATGGTTTTCGACTAAAAATTTTGAATGTACATATGTTTTAGACTAATGCACATATGGTTCTTGGCTTTATAAATATACCAATTGAATAGTATGTTTGAACTTTAATGGTAGACATTTTCGAAATTGAAACTTAAAAATTTTAGTTATAAATACGAGTATGTTTCTATTGATAAAGTTAGGCTCTGAATGGTAATGCCTTACAACCCTTCCGGCGACAAATTCGGGTTAAGGGTGTTACATTTTATTGGTATCAGAACTACGGTTTAGTTGATTCTAGGACTAACGTAGCGTGTGTGAGTCTAGCTATACATGCCGTAATGTGATAATACGATAGTGTGATGACTTCTGACAGTTAAAATGTGTTTTTCGTATAGTAAATGAATCCTGATCCCGATCGAGTCGTAGCAGACGATGTTGAGAGCATCGCGCCTGCTCTCGTGCAAGGGACAGCACCGATTGACTCTCAACCAAATACGAGTAATCGAGATCATGAGATGAGACAAGCCTTTTATGCTATAATGAATGATTGGTTCACTTAATATGTTTGAACTAATCCGGCTGTTCCACAACCCCCACCCCCGAATAATCCACTTCTGATACCTGTAGTGCCTTCTGTGATCGATCCGCTGAGATCGAGTAAGCCCTCGGTTGATAAAATTAGAAAATATGGGGCTGAAGAGTTCAGAGCTACTGTTAGCGATGACGCCGAGCGGGTTGAGTTTTGGCTTGATAATACTATTCGCGTGTTCGATGAACTATCGTGTACCCCTGACGAGTGTTTAAAATGCGCTGTGTCCTTGTTACGTGATGCTGCCTATCACTGGTGGAATACCTTGGTTTCGATTGTATCGAGAGAGCAGGTCACCTGGGAATTCTTTCTGACAGAATTCCGTAAAAAGTATATCAGCCAAAGATTTATCGACAAAAACACAAAGAGTTTCTTGAGCTTAAACAGGGCCGAATGATAGTTACAGAATATGAACGAGAATTTGTAAGACTTAGTAGATATCCCCGTGAGTGTATCTCGTCTGAAGCTATCATGTGTAAACGCTTCGAGGATGGGTTGAATGAAGATATCAAACTATTAGTAGGCATTCTAGAAATTAAAGAATTCGTAGTACTTGTTGAGGGAGCTTGTAAAGCCGAAGAGCTCAGAATTGAGAAAAGAAAAGTTGAAGCTGGAGTTAAAGAGTTTCGTAAAAGATCTTCGGGAAAAACATTCCAACAGTCATCAAATAAATTTTGAGATGACTCGGGCCGATCCAAGAATACTTCGGGCCTTTCCAGACGAGATCGCGATCGACCTTCTGTGAGTACACGAGCTTCCTCCGTTACTAGTGTTGGCAATGATCGTCAGAATAGGTCAGAGTGTAAGCATTGTGGTAAATGGCATTCAGGGAGTTGTAGATTGCATGATCGCTCCTGTTTTAAATGCGGATTAGCTGATCATTTTATCAGAGATTGTCCGAAATTAGCGGAGCAGAATACTAATCTGAGTGGGAGACCTAGTAACACTGCAGTACGAGGTAGACCACCTAGACATACGAGTAATGCTAGTGGTAGTCAGAGAGGGACTAGAGATACGGCTGTTCGATCTGAGGCTCGTGCACCTGCCAGAGCTTATGCCATACGCGCTCGCAAGGAGGCTTCTTCCCCAGATATTATTACCGGTACTTTCACCCTTTTCGATATTGATGTTATTGCTTTGATTGACCCCGGTTCAACTCATTCCTATGTGTGTGAAACTTTGGCATCCAGTAAGACTCTACCTGTTGAGTCTACTGAATTTGTGATTCGAATGTCAAACCCTTTGGGCCGGTGTGTGTTAGTTGACAAAGTATGCAAGAATTGTCCTCTAATGATTTGAGATTCTTATTTCCGGGCCGATTTGATGCTATTGCCATTTGACGAGTTTGATGTCATTCTCGATATGGATTGGTTAACTATGCACGATGTTATGGTGAACTGCAAAAGAAAAATAATTGACTTGCGATGTTTGAATGATGAGATAATTCGAGTTGAGTCTACTGATTTGAACGGGTTACCAGCAGTAATATCTTCGATGTTGGCACAGAAGTATATGAAAAAGGGGTGTGAAGCTTATCTTGCGTATGTATTGGATAGTAAAGTATCAAAAAAGAAGCTCGAGACTATGCCAGTTGTATGTGAGTATCCGGATGTATTTCCCAAAGAATTACCTAGGTTGCCACCTGTTCGGGAAGTAGAGTTTGGTATAGAACTAGTACCAGGAACGACTCTGATTTCGATAGCTCCGTATCGTATGGCACCAACCGAGTTGAAAGAGTTGAAATCTCAGTTGCAAGAGTTGACAGATAAAGGTTTTGCTCGACCGAGTTTCTCACCTTGGGGTGCACCAGTGTTATTTGTGAAAAAGAAAGATGAAACAATGAGAATGTGTATCGATTATCATCAGCTTAATAAAGTAACAATAAAGAATAAATACATGTTGCCGCGAATTGACGATTTATTTGACCAGTTAAAGGGAGCTTCAGTATTTTTGAAGATAGACTTGAGATTGGGCTATTATCAGTTGCGAGTTAGAGATCCTGATGTGCCTAAGACTGCTTTCAGAACAATGTACGGACACTACGAGTTTTTGATGATGCCGTTTA
Organism: Gossypium stocksii; assembly: GCA_020496765.1. Taxonomy (NCBI): domain Eukaryota; kingdom Viridiplantae; phylum Streptophyta; class Magnoliopsida; order Malvales; family Malvaceae; genus Gossypium; species Gossypium stocksii. The sequence continues at coordinate 105,844,908 of CM035621.1, forward strand.
GGCTCACTAATGCCCCAGAGGTTTTCATGGATTTAATGAATCAGATTTTCAGACAGTATTTGGATCGATTTGTAGTCGTGTTTATAGATGACATTCTAATCTATTGACGTGATGAAACCGAGCATGCCAAACACTTGAGACTAGTATTATAGATCTTGCGAGACAAGCAGGTGTATGTGAAGTTCAGTAAATGTGAATTCTAGTTACGAGAGGTCAACTTTTTAGGACATGTTGTATCTGCATCAGGTATCTGGGTTGATCCGAGTAAAATTTTAGCTATACTTGATTGGAAGCCTCCGAGGAATGTTTCAGAAGTTCGGAGCTTTTTGGGACTTACCGGGTATTATAGACGATTTGTGAAAGGCTTTTTGATGATAGCAACACTGTTAACAAAGCTGTTACAGAAAGATGTCAAATTTGAGTGGTCGAAAAGATGTCAAAAAAGTTTTGATCAATTGAAAGTCCTTCTGACCGAAGCTCTAGTGCTAGTTCAGCCAGAATCTGGTAAAGAATTTGTGGTATATAGTGATGCTTCTTTGAACGGTTTAGGCTGTGTTTTGATGCAAGAGGGTAGAGTTATAGCATATACTTCGAGACAGTTAAAACCTTACGAGAAAAACTATCCGACTCATGATCTCGAATTAGCTACTATTGTTTTCGCTCTGAAAATTTGGTGTCACTACTTGTTCGGAGAGAAATGTCACGTTTATTCTGATCATAAAAGCCTCAAATATTTGATGACTCAGAAAGACTTGAATTTGAGACAACGACGGTGGCTAGAATTATTGAAAGATTACGAGCTTGTCATTGATTATCATCCGGGAAAGGCTAATGTGGTTGCTGATGCTCTAAGTCAAAAATCACTGTTCGCTCTTCGAGTAATGAATGTACATTTGTCTATGCCTACTGATGATGTGTTAGTAGCAGAATTAAAAGCAAAACCAATGTTGATGCAATAAATCCATGAAGCTCATAAAGTTGATGATGATTTGATCACTAAACGGGCTCAATGTGATTCGAAAGAGGATTCAGAGTTTCTAATTGATGACAATGATTGTTTGAGATTCAGAAATCGATTGTGTGTTCCGAGAAATTCCGAGCTTATTTCGATGATTTTGAATGAAGCTCATAGCAGCCAAATGTTAGTTCATCCTGGTAGCACGAAAATGTAAAATGATTTGAAACAACAATATTGTGGCACGGTATGAAACGAGACATTTCTGACTTTGTTTCGAAATGTTTGATATGTCAACAAGTGAAAGATGAACATCAGGTGCCTTCAGGATTATTTCAGCCGATCATGATACCTGAATGTAAATGGGATCGAGTCACAATGGATTTTGTATCTGGGTTGCCATTGTCACCAAGCAAGAAAGATGCGATCTGGGTTGTTGTTGATAGATTGACAAAGTCAGCTCATTTTATTTCAGTTCGTACGGATTACTCGCTTGATAAGTTGACTGAATTGTACGTTTCTCAGATTGTGAGATTACACGGAGTACCTACTTCTATTGTTTTGGATAGAGACCCCAGATTTACATCGCGATTTTGGAAGAAATTGCAAGATGCACTAGGTACCAAATTACATTTTAGCACCGCTTTTCATCCTCAGACAGATGGTCAATCTGAACGAGTTATTCAGATACTCGAGGATATGTTGAGATGTTGCATCCCTGAGTTTAGTGGCTCATGGGAATGGTATTTACCTTTGATTGAATTCGCATACAATAATAGTTTTCAATCGAGTATAAAGATGGCACCCTACGAAGCTTTGTACGATCGTAAATGTCGTACATTGTTGTTTTGGACCGAGCTCAGTGAGAATAAGATTTACGGAGTTGATTTGATTAAAGAGGCCGAACAGAAAGTAAAAGTGATTCGTGAAAGTCTGAAAGCAGCATCAGATCGTCAGAAATCGTATGCAGACTTGAAACATAAAGAAATAGAGTATCAGATTGGGGATAAAGTGTTTTTAAAAGTTTCACCATGGAAAAAGGTACTCAGATTCGGCCGTAAAGGCAAATTGAGCCTGAGATTTATCGGACCGTATGAGATTTCAGAACGAATTGGGCCGGTTGTGTATAGATTAAATTTGCCACCCTAACTTGAAAAGATTCACAATGTTTTTCATGTTACGATGCTTAGACGATATAGATCTAATCCCTCACATGTGATTAGTCCGTCAGAGATTGAAATTTAGCCTGATTTGAGTTATAAGGAAGAACCGGTTCGTATTTTGGCTCGCGAAGTGAAAGAACTGCGGAATAAGAAAATCTCATTAGTAAAAATGTTGTGGCTCAAACACGGGGTTGAAGAAGAAACCTGGGAGCTTGAGGACTCAATAAAAGAATGTTACCCTAACCTATTCACTGGTAAGATTTTCGGGGATGAAATCCCTAAGGGGGAGAGTTGTGACAACCCTATTTTGGCCCTAATTAGAAAAGTGGTTTCGGGACCACGAAACCGAGTCAAAAATATTTTTAAATATTATTTTTTGTGATTATTATATGTTAATTTTCATACGTGAAAGTTTCATAATTTAATTTTGAGGTTTGGGTGCTTAATTGCTAAGAAATGGCTAAATTGCATCAAATAAATTATATGTATGTCTCTATGAAAAGGCTTAAATGTCATTTCTTTAGCATGGGGTGTTAAATGGCAAATAAACCGATCTTTGAATTAGTGCAGGGTAATGGTTGTAGGTGATTGCTATGACATGCATGTTATAATGATGTTGTAAAATTTAAATTATTTTATAATAGGAAACATGTTATAATAAAACAAAAAGGGGTGATAAAAATAAAGTTTTTATCATATTCTTCTCCCTATTTTGCCAAAAACATAAAAGATAAAAGAATTAGAAAGCCATTTTTGTTCATTTCTTCTTTGCATGGCCGGTTATGAAAGAAAAGAAGAAGCTTGAGGTATTCGGTCATTTGGTAGCTTAAATTAAGGTATGTTTTTCATGTAGATTTCATTAAATTTTATGAATTTGAGCTAATTGCTAAGTCCTTTGCATAGCCCATGAATTAATTTCTAAGATTATGGTAAATTGTGCATTTCGCCATGGAAGAGATTGAATGAAATGGTTGGTGTTTTGATGCTTTAAAATGGAAAATGATTGTAGTATAAGAATGAGCTTGTTAAATTGTGGTAAGTAGGACTTTATGGACTAATGGTATTCAGCCATGGTGGTTAATTAGTGAAACCGTATACTAAATGCTAGATGATATGGTTTGAATGTTAAATTTGTTTATATCATTACCGAATATGCTTAATATTAATGAATGGTTATTATGAAATTGAGGTATGGTAGTAAAATACCATATTGTCGTGTGGACATTGGAGTGAAAATGTCTTTGTGCTATAATGCTTAAATGGTTAGAAGTGTTTGCTGAATATGAACCTAAGCAATGAATTGAGTAATGTTTGTGTATTAAGGTGATAATAAGTACAAATTTGCCATATGTGTGATTTGAAAGGAATTTCCTCATTGTTTAGATTAAGGTACATTGAAGTAATTGAGTTAAAATTTTAATGTGAATAAAATTGTGCTATGTTTTCTTTGTAAAGGCTGATTAGTAATGAAATTATGGGAAATGAGTTTTTGCCGTGTATATATATATATACATGTGGTTTAAATAACAAATGGTAATCGGCTAAGTGATTAATATGTATTTATAATTACTGAATATGGTTTTAAATAATGATTTGAACAATTTATTACATGTTGAGATGAGGGAAAGTGATATTGCCGTATGTGTGCGTATTTGAATAAGCAAAGTTGTTGTGGTATATATGTGCCTAGTGGTGAGTAAGGTTATTTTTTATTGAGTTAAAAGTGGATAGTAAGGTCTATTTAGTTTCCTTGTTATTCGATTATAGGTTTGAATAATTGAGTTGTAATAAGTTAAAATTTGTCTAATTTAGCTCAAGAGCAAAGAGAGCCAAATTCGGATAGGGGAAAAGCGAAACTAATTGAATAGCTGATCCGTAGTCATTTGACGACATTAGAGGTAAGTTCTTAAGTGTTTGAGCTTGATTCTTTTTGGATGCTTTAGAGTTAAATGAATATAGCAAAGAAGATGTTTGATTTTATATAGTCAATATGCCGAATGAGTATTGATTTAAGGTTATAAGCTGAATGTGGCTAGTAGATCTAAGTTGAAATGGATATGATGATATGATATGCTAAAAGATGTATTATGAAGAGTGATCTATACTGTATGTGCTATATTCGAATGATGGGAAACTTTGTATATAGATATATGTTCGGCTATATGCAAATTTGAGGTGTAGATTATGAAAGTATGAGAAAATATGTGTTTTGGTTATCGTAATGTGATATTCGGGCCTTGGCCTAGCAAGCTTTAAGCTGGTGAATATTATCGGGCTCTGAGCCTAGCAGGCGTAATGCCAGTGAAGTGGTATTGGACTTAAAAGTCTAGCAGGCTTTGTGCCGGTGATAAACTCAGGTTATTACTTAACAGGCTTTGTGCCGGTGATGAATTCAGGTTGTTACCTAGCAGGCTAATTGCCGGTGAACTAATAAAAGTCTAATACTATGAGGCTTTATGCTAACACGGCATTGGATTCGTTCAATAAATTAAGTTATACAGGTATGTATAATTTATTTATACACATGAGAATAAAGCGGATTAATTGATCAATGTGAAATGATAAGTATATGTGAAGTTGTTGTATGTATATATATATACATATATACATTCGGTCATTATGGAATTATAAACATGAAAGTATATGTTATATGTGTGAACATGAACATTGAAAATTATATGTGGATATGGTGTTTTAAATTAATTCTGTTAGGTGGAATTAAAGAATGACATTGAGGTAATTAGATGTTGTGACTTTGTAAATTCGAATTTAAACGAAATGATATGTCAAAAAGGTGTACAATGTGGCTATGCATATTCGGCTAAATGGTGATACACTTAGATTATGTTATATGTGATTTTGGATATTCCTTTATTAAGTGGAAATTGTTTTATAAAGTGAGTACAAATGTGAATAAGGTTCACGAGCAAGTTTAATTGTTTAAATTACTTAAGACTTACTAAGCTAAATTGCTTACTGTGAATATTTGTTTTTTGTTTTATTTTTATAGATCTCGGTTGAGAGTTACGAGTTCGGGGATTCAAGTTCAAAGTCATCCACACTATCGTCACTATTTGGTATTTTTAATAGTCTATATTTTGAAAGATGGCGTGTATAGGCTTAACTCTCTTTTGAAAACAAGTTATATTTTGAATATGTATATATTCAAGCCATGCAAAAATGGCTTGCTCATTTACTAAGTATGAATGTATGGTTTGATGGAATTGTGTGGTTGATTGCTATGTGAATAACCGTTGAAGTTTGATTTGATGAATGGCTTAAGTTTTAGCTGTCCATGAAGATGCATGTACACTTACATATGTTTGCATAGATAAAGGTCATAGGGTGATCAACCCATGTATTTGTTCGAAATTAAATTCGGTTATTGAGTTAGTATAAGTCTTGATTATAAGTGAAATTTATACTTAGCATGTGATTTTATATATATGTTATATTATAATTATAGATGTGTGATCTTTATTCATGACCGAATGTATAAAAAGGGTTCATATGGTTTTTGACTAAAAATTTTGAATGTACATATGTTTTAGACTAATGCACATACGGTTCATGGCTTTATAAATATACCAATTGAATAGTATGTTTGAACTTTAATGGTAGACATTTTCGAAATTGAAACTTAAAAATTTTTGTTATAAATACGAGTATGTTTCTATTGATAAAGTTAGGCTCTGAGTGGTAATGCCTTATAACCCTTTCGGCGACGGATTCGGGTTAAGGGTGTTACAGTTCGAGACAAATTGCTTTGCATTTTCTCACTTTACTTTTTAGCGGAACCTGTGTTTTTCATTCGGGTATTTTTCTTTCGAGTTATTTTTGTCTATTCTAGTGTCGACTCCTTCTCTACACAACCTTGCCGAGTTGCTTTTTTCTTTCACTTTTTGTTTGTCTCATTCTCTCAACCGAATTTAGCCTCTCTCCTCCCTCACGTTTTCCTCTCTTCTTTTCGGGTGCTCTTTTTCTCCTTTCTACTCTCTACTTTCACTCATTGGTTTCCCTTCTCATAGTACCAAATATTATTGTCTGGTGTGAACCGAATCCCCTTTCTTGCTATTATTGATGGTGGCCGATTCTCTGCTTTTTTTTTTATTACTTTTCCAGTTCTCTTTTCTCTCATCTCTTCCCTCTCTATATCAGTTCTGCAAGTATTCTTGACAAATTGGTATTTTAGTGAAGTGAAGGAGTGCACGTGTTTGGAGGCAATCGAAATCTTTTTCTTCCATTATTTTATTAAGGTAAGAATGCCACCATACTTTTGGGTAGGCCGAATATCATTATGTCGTGTAAGTAAATAGTTGTGGAATTAGGCCACATATATGTTTAATCTTGGTTAATAGGATCTCTGTGTGTAATACAGATTTTCGACATAGAGAGTGATCAACTTTGGTTAGCGATCTTAGAGGACTAAGTCACCCTCATTCAATCAAGGTAATATGGTGTGTATTTTCGAACTAAGTGTTGAGAGGGTTATTAACCCGAATCGGTGGCTAAGTAACTGAATGCCTTGTTTGAGTGTAGGTTTGGTGCACGTGGGATTCTTCGCACATTTCACAAAATAGGTGTGTAATCGTACCTTGTATCTGATAATTGGCTGAAAAGCCGAAAGAGTGTGTACGTACACACTGAATAAACTGTAGATCGGCAAAAGTCAAAAAATTGAAAAGCGAAAAATACGGTAACGGTTATCACTTTGAGCATACAAACGCACATGCGAGAACATTTGATATGACTGTAGATGCTGTCATGAAAGTTCTCATGGGCTTAGGCCGTTTTGGGCCGAATGGGCTGTGTGGGCCCAATGGGTTCATGGGCCCTATACGGCTAATGTCCACATTATGTAGTAAAGACTGGACTGGGTTGTATAGTTCGCATAGCCATGGCTAATCTAGGCTAAATGGGCCACACGGACGTGTGGGCCCACTTGGGGCGAGCAATGGGCCTTAGATCCATTTACACTGCTAGGACCATCTTGATTATATAAGTCGCTCTAGGCGACTATAGACCTTCTAGGAGGTCGTTATATGACAGAATTACCCTCGAAGGGTAAAATGACCAAATTACCCTTGAAAGGTAAATGACCGAATTACACTCGAAGGGTAAAATAACCGAATTACCCCTGAAGGGTAAAATGATCGAATTACCCTTGAAGGGTAAAATGATCGAATTACCCTCGAAGGGTAAAATGACCAAATTACCCCTAGAGGGTAAAATGATCGAATTACCCCTAGAAGGTAAAATGACCGAATTACCCCTAAAGAGTAAAATGATCGAATTACCCTCGAAAGGTAAAATGATCGAATTATCCATGGAGGGTAAAATGACTGAATTACCCCTGAAGGGTAAAATGACCGAATTACCCTTAGAGGGTGAAATGATCGAATTACCTCTATAGGGTAAAATGACCATAATACCCCTATAGGGTAAAATGACCGTAATACTCTTGTAGGGTAAAATGACCTAATATCTCTGTAGGGTAAAATGACTATTATGCCTTATATGATGTTTGATTGGTTGAGTATGTTATGTGATATTTATGTGTTTTGCATACATGCACGACATGCTGCATGGGTTGGGTTATTGTTATGGAGGAAGTACTGATCTGTTAGGGTCGCAGAGGTCGCACGAGATAACTGTGGACCCATCGAAGGCTTAAAGCCGTATATTCGTACTGATCTGTTAAGGTTGCATGGGTCACACGAGACGAATGTGGACCGACCGATGGCTTTGTGCTGTTCATACTATCGATAGCTTAGTGTCGTTCATTTTACCGATGGCATGGTACCATGCATATTATCGATGGCTTAGTGCTATCCATTTTACCGATGGCTTTGTGCCACGCATATTATCGATGGCTTAGTACTGTCCATTTTATCGATGGCTTTGTGCCACGCATATTATCGATAGCTTAGTGCCGTTTATTTTACCTAAAGTAGGTTGTATTAATGGCCTAAAGCCACTTATCTTACTGGCAGCTATGCTGCGATTCTGATTATGGGCAGCTAAGCTGCGATTCTGATTACGGGCAGCTAAGCTGCGATTCTGTTGTCTGGTAGCCTTGCTGCGATATTGGTGTGCTAGCTGGGTAGGTTGATTTTATCCCCACATGGTGTGTTGGTGGTACGGAGTGGTGTGTTGGCTGGGTTGCACCATTGCATTATTATTCTAAACTGATACTGTATTGGGCTTAAGCCCACATATGTTCTGCTTCTGATTATGCTACTGTAATGGGTTAAGCGCATCTGATACTGTCTGTTATAATGGGCTCAATCCCAGACTGCTTTTGTATTCTGTATGTTTGACTAACTAACTGTTTTTATATTAGGGGATTACATACTGAGTTTTCATAAACTCACCCCATTTTTAATTATGTAGGTAATCCTAATGTTAAGTGGATAAGTGCTGCGAGAGACTCGAGGGTGGCCACGAAACTGCACCTGTGTTACATCGACTATTTATTTTTTTCAATAACTTAAATTTGGGTTTTTGTTTTAATAAGGCCTCTCTAATTTTTTATGTTCCAATTTGGGATTTTATTTATCATAATTTCATATCTGTTAGACATAGGTCGCGGTTTTTCCAAAATGATAACTGTTTTCAGAACAACACGTTTCTGCAACACTATTGAAATGCTTCTGCACTAAACAAAGTTTTTTTTAAAGTAAGAACGTTTTAAATGGTTAACAAATGACTAAAAGGATTTAAGAACCAACAAGAGGCTTTAACTTTCAAACGGGCTTTTATCAACAAGATCAAGTTTTCAAAAAGAACACTCCAATGTGACACGCCAGATTCGGCCATAATGTATAGGTCAAGATTGGGGTGTTACATCAATTGAAACCGGAAATTTTTAAAACAGTCTCAGAATTTTCTTTCCGCAATGGGTTGCTATCTTTGTACTGATTTTTCGTTTTAAATCTGCCAGCACAACCCGTTTGTTGAATCTCATTCCTATTTTTTGTCGACTTTGAAATACACAACCTTTTTTAGTTTTATTTATCATTTCTCCATCGAAATAAACATAAACAAACAACATTTGGGAATTCATCTTCAAAAATTTTTGCTTCCTTCTCAACAAAGAAAAAACTAACAGATCAACTAATAAAGCAAACAAAAACCAAAGAAAAATTCAATTGGAGGAAAAAATACCTATATATATCTGATAAATTTGGAGCCGACCATCTACTTCCCAGCACCAAAAATTTTTTTATTTTTTTTTACACATTAGTGCTTGCCATCTACAGCCCAACACCAAAATTTTTTTTTAATTTCTTTACAGTCTGGCGTCTGCTATCTACAGGCCAGCACCAAAAGAATTTTTTTTTCAGTTTGGTGTCAAAAGTAAAAAAAATCCATTGGGACACGAAAAAAGTACTGGTGCCGGCCATCTACGGGCCAGCACCCAAAAAAAAATTGTTTTTAGTTTGGTGCCAACAATTAGAAGGCCAAAAGTAAAAAAAATTGAGTTGAGACACGAAAAAAATTCTGGTGCCGGCCATCTACAGGCCAGCACCCAAAAAAAAGTTTTGTAGTGCCGGCCATTAGAAGGCCAAAACCAAAAAAAAATATTTTTTTTTACAGTATGGTGCGGCCATTACAAGGCCAAAACAAAAAAAAATTCTTATTTTTTTACAGTCTGGTGTCGGCCATCTATAGGCCAGCACCCAATTTTTTTTACAATCTGGCGCCGGCCATTACAAAGCCAAAAGTAAAAAAAATTGCATCGAGACACAAAAATATACTGGTGCCAACCATCTACAAGCCAGCACCAAAATTTTTTTTTTTCCGTAGTGTGGTGCCGACCATTTAAAGTCCAGAACCAAAAAATATATATTTTTAAAATACTGATATTTTTGTATACCAGTATAATACAACTTTAAAAAAATACCCTGGTGTCCGCCATTGGGTTCCCAAAGTAAAAAAAATAATTTTTTAAAGCTTGACACAATCATTAGGCAATCATTGGGGTAAAATACAAGGTGGTGCCGGCCAATGATGTCCCAAAACCCCATTTTACTATTCATTTTAGGTCATATTGGTGATTGTTTTTGAACCTGGGTCATTTTTGTATATATCAAAATTTTACTTGTAAAATGGTCTATATGTGCAGTTATTGCAGCTGCTTTAATTGTAGCACCCCAAACCCAACCTAGAAGTTTAAGTTGAATCTGGATGAGTTACACCAACATAGTAAAAACGTATTTTTTTCCAAAGTTTTAACTTTGAAAACTAGAAATTCATTTTAGAATATTTAAATGATTTTGAAGTTTCGTTTTAAAACTTGACAAATATTGACGAAATTATAAAAAGAAAAATAAAACAAGTCCAAAACAGATTACAAATCCAAAGGATTAAATTGTAGTTATCTCAATGTAAAACAATCTAAGCTCTTGTACGCCATCCGATCCTAAATCAAATGTTTCCTGACAAATAAAAGTAAGACAAAGGGTGAGTCACCAAGCACTGAGTATAACCAAACCCAAATAACAATAAACAGAATGTAATATATAAGTCGTAGTAATGCAAGCATTTGATAACAGTTGTATAATCAGTACGAAACAGATCTAGAGTATTACAGGGATTTCAAAAAAGGTAGTACAACAGAACAAAGAAAAATAGAATAAAACAGAACAACACAATTCAAACAAAACAAAATAGAATGGAACAGAGCAGAGCAGAGCAGAGCAATGCAAAACGGAATAGAATGGAACAGAATGGAATAGCGCAGAACCGAGCTTGTATGTTTATACAGATGTAGTATTTTTCAATAGACCGAAATACAGATTTATCAAAAACAGTCTACTCATGTAACATCCTCAAAACCCCATTGGCCGTAAACAATATGAGATAAAATTTTAGTGACATAAGGTATAAGATCAAAGAAAATGAAAGTTGTAAAAGATCAGAAGAGAGTTAAATCAAGAAGCATGATATGATATATAATTGATTTCTCGATAAAATGAGAAAATGATATAAAGATGATAAAAGAGAATATTGAGGAGTATTAAATAATAATAATAATAATTAAGAAGTAGGTTTTAGTACATTGATTTAAAGTAATGACTAAATCGTAAATATGTAAAAAGTTTTTGGCTCAAGTGTAAATATTTAAAATTTTGAGGATCAAAGTGTAAAAATAAGAAATTTGAAGGACCACAAGTGAAAATAATCCAATTTACTATGATATGAAATTGGCATGCATGGACCAAATTGAATAGATGAAGAATTATGAAGGACTAAATTGTAATTTTACCAAATTAAGTGATGATTCAAGGATGGAATTTTAAAATATGTAAAGGGAAAAATGGTTAATTAGAAAGAGAGAGAACTCTATGAGGCAATGATGATGTTGGAGATATTTTGATGATATTTTATAATTATTTAATTAGATAAATATTACTTTATTAATATTTTAATGAGATATTTTATTAATATTTTATTATAAATAGCTAGTATAAAAGAAGAGGAAGATGAAAAGAAAAGAAAAGAAAGAGGATCCTCCCATCTTTCCAACGTGAGTGAGGGGGAGAGAAGAAGAAAACTTTGTTGTCTTTACAATTTGGTCCTTCTACCAAAAATTTACCATTTTCACCAAGAATTTTAAGAAATTTTTATAATCACCAAGAGAGAAAAGTAATAAGGAGACTATGGAGAACAAGAAAATCACCTTGGATTCAAGAAAATGGGAGTTGGAGGAGAGAGAAAACCAAGTTAAAGATTGGAATCAATAGGACAAGGTAAGAACATCAAGATTTCAATATATTTTTAAGTTTGATATTATTGAAAAAGCATGAAAATGATGTTAAAGTAGAGTTTTCTTATATAAGGTTTTATGTTCTTGATATGTTAGTGAAGGCAAATAAGAGGAAGTGATGGAAAATATAGTAGAGAAAGGAAATAGAGGTTAATTAAAGTATTAAATTAAATCTTATTGAGTGTAGTTTTACATAGAAGAAATTATGCAAGCAAAAGAATTTCATATGATGAGATATATGAATTTTTGTGAGACAATGTCAGATTGATTTCGGGTTCCCTATTCTGAATATGGAAAATCATCAAAAATTGTAAAAAAATAATTGGAGGCTTAAATTTATATGTTTAAATTCTTAATGAGTCTATTTTCAAGAGAAACAAACGAAAACATCATCCAAACCCCGCACTAAGAGATAATTAATCTTTAGTAAAGAAAGACTGAAGATATCAAACAGCAGAACAAGTATAAATTTGAAGATTTTACTGTGCTTATTGGCTAAATTATAAATTCTAAAATTTTTATGGTAAAAAGATATTTGAGTCTAGTTTAAAAAAAATCAAGTGGATCTTAATTTAGAATTTTGTAGCTCAAGATATAATTAATTTAGTGACTATGACTTAAGTGGACAGCTTTGATATGAACACATAAGTAAATTATGGAATTATAGGTAATGTTAATATAAGCATGTTATACACTAAAAGCTAAAAATTCTAACAAATATATATACATAAAGGATGTGGAATGGAGAGGAGGAGGAGGAGGAAAAATATATGAATATATATATATATATATATATATATATATAGTAGATGAATTTGAGATACTTTGAAATGGTTGTAGGTGATGGGATGATTGATACATATGAGTATGTTTAAGTGAATTGATAACATAATAAGTGAATAATTGTTAATAGATGTGAATTCTTTGTTAAAATTTTATGAAGAATTAAATTGATTGGCACAATTAGAAATAAATATGAAATATACATAAAGTGGGTAAACTAATTTTGCAAGTGCAAGTCCTCTAATGGTCTTATTTGTAAAATTTTAATATTTGTGTTAACTTTATAAATTTTATTATATTTAATTGAATATCATGTTTTTATGAGGGCTTGAGATTAGAAATAGATGTAAGTGGATGATATGTAAAATGAAGTAGTGGTTATGATATCTGAATACGGTTCAAGTAATGATATAAAATAAATAAATAAAAATAAAGCATGGAAGTTGTAAGAAATGGAGACGACATCATGATCACAAGTTTGCCACAATTCAAAAATTTTTATGAACTTTACAATTTGGCCTTTGATCAATTGTGGATGTTTTAATAAGCTATTTTAACTCATAATTAGTTCTATCATAAATTAAATTATTACTAAAATTAGTTAATGATCTACATTAATTAAATAATAAGATAAATTGATCTGAAACTTTCAGTAGTTGCTTCAGCAACGAATGTAACATCCTGATGTGACTTGGTGATCGGGTCGAGTATAGGAGTGTTACAATCCAACTCTGCTACACACCAAAATAGAGTTCCCCAAAACTCGTCTAGCCAGATCACACCAACAGATAACTGTGGACAGTGCCACCAGTATTTTGTAATTAAAACTACTAGATCGAACACATGTGGTCAAGCCACTACAGTACCATCGAATTACCGAAACAGAAGTGTGGATAAACCACCAGATGCAAATCATTAAACTGCCAGAAACTTCCTCCTTTTACATTAACCCAAGTTCATGGCATGCTATTGCAAAATTAGAGTAATGAGAATGTAAGTCATGCTATCTCTCAATAACAGAATTAGTAAATATGGGACTCCATGTTTTGTAAAACAGACTTATCAAACCTCAACAGACCATATCAGATTTGCAATGAAATCATATGCACGTTTATAAATCAGAATCAGTAACAATCAGTCTAACATGTTCAGATATCGTATATTCTCATCAACAGAGTGGCACGGAGGCACACCAACAAACTTAACAGAATACAGATCGTACCTGGATAATTCGCAAGCATAGACAATAGCACATTACATTCTGACAGATTCTACCCACTTAGGTTCAACCATAACAAATATACGTACAAATCACAAGTTGTTCATTATCAGATCATCAAATATCAAGTTTTATAGTCTAATTTAGATTATACGGACCCTACAGTAGGCCTGCGCCCATTTCAGATAATGCTTGTGGCCCTAGGGAAAAATTCCAAATATAGATTCACACACCCGTGTGGTTTCACATATCCTAGAGAACTGGCCCGTGTGGTTCTAATTCGCAAATAGTGAGTTACACGGCCTGGACACATACCCATGTCTTTACCCGTGTAGCTCATACGGCCTGGGCACATGCCTTTGTCCACGCTCTTGTGGTTCTAAATCATAAACAGTGAGTTACATGGCCTAGACACATGCTAATGTCTATGCCGGTGTGGTCCTAAACCATAAATAGTGAGTTACACAGCCTGGGCACACATCCATGTCCTTGCCCGTGTGGCTTACACGACCTGAGCACATGCCTATGTCCTGTCCGTGTAGCATCGATAGCCACATTTTTCAGTGTTTGAAATCCCCAAATACAGGGAGTTTAGGTAGCACCTGATACGGATTCGATGCAGAAACAATCAGGATGACTTCTCGTCCCCCTCACACGAAATCAACAGCACAAACTTAAAATGTTGAAAGAACGTTACTCTTAAGAACTTCGTCTGACAAAGACTTACACAACTTAGAATCCATTCCAACGAAAAGAACTAAATGTAAATTCGACCATCGTCAAACTCAAACATATAAACTTGACAAAGGCACTTACAATTCATTTGAAGATTAATTGCACAAAGGAAGGATTTAACGACAGAATAACGGAGTAGAAGGAATAAAAGAGAAAAAAATAATATTGAACAGAGAGAAGCAAAAAAAATGAGAAGAGAACCTTCTCAATATCCCCTTTAGAAGTTAATTAACTTGTTTTCTTTACAAATCAAACAAAACAACTAAATTACGAAATGGTGCAAAATATTTCCCTATTACGTACACAAAGACTCGAACACAAGACCAAAAGATATACAAACACTTAACCATTGAATCAACAAGCTCATTCTTGTTATTAGTTGATCGAAATTAGAATTTATGCCAGGCGATCAAGAATAAAGGTTTGATAAAATAACAAAATTTCAAGGAATAGGGTTCAAACCTAAAACCTCTCACACATAACCAAAACACCTGAACCAGATCAATTTCCCTGTCAAAATGTAATGCCCCAAATTTTTGTAATTTTGGCTTTTTTATTTTGTTGTGCACAAAAATTTATACATACGTTTCTGCTTTAATTTGACACAATTATCTATTTGTTTTAGTGGTTATGTAACAACCTCAAAAGTACGGATATCGAAAAATGAGTTATCAGGTCTCTATTTTTAGTAAAACAGACTCGTTAATATTTATTAAAAATATGTATAAAGTTAGTTATGTGTTTAAATATGTTTTAATTAAGTGAATTTAGCTTAATTAAGAGCAATTAGGAAAAGAGACTAAAATTGAATAAGGGGTAAAAGCCTAATTATAGATTGAAAGAAAGTACAAAGGACCAAATAGGCAAATAGGCCATTTGGCAATAGTTGAGGAGGCAAACTTAGAAAATCTAAGATTTTTTTAGATTTTATGAATTATTATTGTTATTATTATTATTATGGTTTTCGATTAAAAAATTATTACATTATTATGAAATAAAATAAAATTAAGACAAGTGTATGGTAATAAAGTGGTACATGTGTAATAATGTGAATGTATACATTTGTATTAAAATTATTTATTTACTTAAAATTTAAGTACAAGATATTTTGTAATTGATATGCGTGATATGAAGTAATAAAATTTATAAAAACTAATCGCACCAAAAACTAACTAATATCACGATTTTAAGGCAAGCGCACCTATCAAACAGTAGTATAGTTTAGCGGCAAGACCGAGTTATCGTACCCAAGGGAACCAAAAGTACTAATACTTACTTCCTTTATATTATTTAACCTAAAGAATAAAAGGGGTTTGTATGAAACTAATTCTAAAACTAAACTAAAAGTGCACAAGAAAGTAAATTTGGGGAAAAACTCTCGGGAAAAAGCTGATTGATATGGGCAATACTCAAAGGAGAATCCACCTAGACTTCACTTGTTATCAATTCTTGAGCTAGATGATTTATTCACTTGACTTGATCCGTAAAGATCCCTAACTTATGTTAATACCTCCGTCGAGGATAAGAACAACTAATCCTAGGTTGATTAACTGAAATCTCTTTCTAGTTAAAACCCCTAGTCTTGCATTAACTCGATCTATGGATCCCCTTATTAGGTTTGACCCTAATCCGGTAGATTTATGTCGCCCTATGTCTAGGGTTGCATGCAACTCCGCTTAATTATGCTAGATCTACTCTTAAACAGGGACTTTTGCTCCTCTGCATAAACACATCAGTTTCTTGAATTAATACCTAGGATTATTAAAACAAGAATTAAGAACATATAATTAAGAACAATTCAAGTATTTATCATATAACTCAAGATAAAATAATAACAAGATCTGTTTTAGGTTTCATCCCCCTCAAGTATTTAGGGGATTTAGTTCATAATTAATAAAGAAAACATCTCAGAAGAAATAAGATAACAAAACATAAAGAACCCAAAAACCCCTGAAGGAATTTAGGGAGATCCTCTGTCTTGATGTAGAATTCAGCTTCTGGAATGAATCAACCGGCTTCCCTTGGAGTAATCCTTTTCTTTCACTCTCTGTGTTGGCAGGAATATGGCGCTCCTTTGTGAGAGAAAGAAAAGTATTCCCTTAGCGGGAAATAAGCACACCCTTGAAGTTGCTTCTTAAGGTCTTTATATAGAGTTTTGAAATGTCTTTCTTAGCCCTTAAGTATCCTTTTCCAAGTGAAATTGAACTATCTCACGATAGGTACACACCCGTAGGCCACGCTTGTGTGAATCGACAAGAGGCCATGTGTGGGCCTGTTATGGTGGCACGGCCATGTAGTCTGGCCGTGCTTGTCGGGGCTGGGCCGTGTTGGACTTTATGTGGCACGACCGTGGGACACAGCCATTTGGTGAATCCTTGGGCCGTGTTGTTTTTACACTTTGGCCCATTTTCTCCGTTTTCAGCCTGTTTTTCTTTCTTTTCTCTTCCTTGTGCTCTCCTGAGTATAAAACATGAAATAGAAGTATTAAGAGCACCAATTTCCACAAATTCAATGATAATTCATATAGAAATTAAGCTAAGCATGAGGTAAAAATATGTATAATTTATCGTTTATCAAATACCCCTACACTTAAGCCTTTGCTTGTCCTCAAGCAAAATTTCAATCCCTAATTAAGAATCATTCTTTTCAACCCACAATCTTTATCAATAATGTTTCAAATTAATCCACAAGTAATCATACAATGACAATTCAACCAGAAAAACATTAAAGATCCAAACACTCTAAGTTGAGAATTTTATCACAGAAACATAGATTTCCTCTCTTTCTCTTAAGTAATTACTTTTCAATCCAAAATTAACAAGAGTTGCCATCCTCACTAAAGATTCACTCTATCCACTCAAAGTGTTTAGGGTTCAAGAATTAAGCACTCTTTAGTCAACCTGAAAAGTTATTACCATAGGCTTGCAAGAAAATCAAATCTCTACCACTGTAGATTGATATGACACATCGATCAAAAGGTCTTTCAATGGTTGTAATGGGGCTTTGGTTAGGGGTGTTGTTACAAGCTGAAAAAAGAAAGGGTTAAAATCGAGATTGAATTGAAAGATCATCTAGCTAGAAAAATCACTATTACTAGAACATATTCCTAGAGCTAAACCTTATGATAACACCGTTCTGGATTTGGAAGCTTGTAGAAATATGCAAAAACTATTAAACTATTACAGATTACAACTGAATTAACTGTATATACATTTTTTGTTTTTTTTAAGAACAAATCAAATACAATACTTTGAATGTTTATAAAATGAACAAGAGAACAAAGCTAGATAATAATTTCAACTCAAATCTCGAAAAAAATAGGGATGAAAACAATTGAATGGAATTCAACAAAAAATGGGTTATTGGTTAATATTAGAGGTAAGTCAAAGAATGGGTTGTTAGGCTCAATGGGGTTCACTAGGGGTCAATTTATGGAGGTAGGCTTTGATGGAGTAAGTGGGTTAAATCTTATGTGCCTTTATCATCTCAGTGTATCAAATCAATGATGTGGTCTTGACATGTATAATCGAAGCAAGTTCTAGAATAACAAATTAGTATTGACTCACTCAAAGCAACAATAAAAGTGATCATGAAAGGATGTATGCTCAAAAGGCTCAAAAGTCTCACCAGAATTATGGCTTTTGATGTCAATCCTGTGAATTTCAAATCTCAAGATAATACTTAAAATTAGGGAAAATAACCTAGAAAACATTTAAATTCTAAAAAATTTCAACTTATCATGCTTGATTCCCTAATATCTTAAAGTTTGAATGATCAAAGCATAAATACCTATGTCTTAATTCTCAACATATCAATAAAAATCATAAATCAATCAGAATTAATCCTTAATAGGAGATTGAGATTAATGCAGAGAATTCGAGATTTGAGAGCAATTTTTCAGGAATTTAAAAGATAATATAAAGAATGAAAGTGAGTTTCCCCCCGCACTTAAGATGTACATTGCCCTCAATGTACAAAGATAACATTAATAGTAATAGAAGCACAAGATCATAAGTTAGGGAAAGAAGTAAAACTTCCTAAATATTGGATGGAACCCTTGAATTGTGAAAGTTGTCTTGGAGGAAGGAATACTTGAAGTTCATGATTTTGGGTGACTGGAGAAATTGATCATAACTGTATAAATTTCAAGTATTACTTGATAGGAATTTAATTGTAAAATAAAAGGAACAAGAGAAATAAAAAGTAAAGAAAATTAAAATTAAAAATAAATATTAAGTAACAGTGATTTGGCTCACGGCCGTGTAAGGGATCACACGCCCTTGTATGAAATGGCAGGTTCGACCACGGTCTTGAGGCACAGACGTGTCGCACGCTCGTGTTGGATTTGACAGTTTCGGCCACGGCCACATCGCACGGCTGTGGCAATTTGTCGAAGCTCGTGTGTTAGAAAAATTTTACCCTGCTTGTACACGGCCAAATTACACGGCCGTGTCTCTACTTGTAGTGTCAACACGGCCTTAGGTACGCCTGTGGGCATGGCCGTTTGGCTCGAAAAATCCTGCATTCAAAGGGTAAGTTGATGTATTTAGAAAGCTGAAATAAAATAATTTACTAAGTCAGTGCTCGGGTTGCCTCCCAAGAAGCACTTGTTTATAGTCTAAGCTCGACTTTTCTCAAGTTTGTTTGGTCACGGCGGCTTGAAGAGTTGATACTCTTCTATCCTGTTTAAAATTTTATTATCAACGTAAGACTTGAGTCGAGTGTGGTTTACCTTGAAAGTACCGGGTGACTCATGTTTTATTTTTACTGTACCATAGGGAAAGGGAATGTGACTTGTATGTTCTTTTGAATTCAAGATTCGAGGATCATCTTCTCCTAATATTACCTTATCTCCTACCTTGATATGATTCGTCTTCACCTGAGGGTCGTCTTGGTGGTGCTCTGGGTTGGTATGACATACTTTGGGCTTTTCATGATAGTTCAGCCACTCATCTAGTTCCTCGATCTGAAGCATTCGCTTTTCAGGTGCATCTCCCTTGAATGGACTTGTCTGTGATTGGGTTTCCTTTATATAGAGTGTATCCTACACAGAAGGTTGGGTGGTGAGCTCAGTGTTTTTACAAGGACTCGTAACTATATTATTATCAGCAGTCTTAATCAAGTTTCGAGCTTGTAGAGTAACTTTGTCATCACCTACACGTAGTGTAAGTTCACCTGTTCCTAAACCAATTATTGTTCTGACAGTTGCTAAAAAGGGTCACCCTATAATTAAGGGTACATTGCTATCCTCATCAATGTCTAAAATAACAAAGTCAACTGAGAATATAAATTTATCAATTTTGACAAGCACATCTTCAATTATTCCCTTAGGAAACCTAATAATTTTATCAGCCAGTTGAATGCTCATCTTGGTTTGCTTAGGTTTTTCAAGACCTAATTGTTTAAACAGTTTATAAGGCATGACATTTATACTAGCCCCTAAATTAGCTAAAGTATTTTTGGTGTCTAGGCTACCAAATAAACAAGGAATAGTAAAACTCCCTAGATCTTTTAGCTTGTTGGGTAGCTTATTCTGTACAATGGCTGAGCATACTGCATTCAGCTCCTCATGAGATTTCTCATCTAGCTTCCGCTTGTTTGTCAATAGCTCTATTAAAAACTTAGCGATGTTTGGCATCTGAGATAGAGCTTTAATAAACAGTAAGTTAATGTGTAATTTCTTTAAGAGTTTAAGAAACTTACCAAATTGCTCATCTGTGCGGTCTTTCTTTAACGTATTTGGGTATGGGGTACGTGGTTTACACTCTTTGATAATTTTATCTTTGTAACTTACCTCATTCTTTCTGTTACTTACCATAGGCTCCTTGCATGGCTCTGGGTTGGTTTTGGTTAACCGCTCATCATCTATCGTATCCACGGCATTAAGTTACTCCTTAGGGTTAGTCTCAGTGTTGCTTGGTAACCTAATTGCAGTCTTTCAGAGATTAGCTTGGCGAGCTGGCCTATTTGAGTTTCAAGTCCTTAAATGGATGCTTGCAGGTTCCTCAGTGCCATTTCGGTGTTTTGGAAACGTGTTTCTGACATGGCCATAAATTTTGTAAGCATATCTTCAAGGTTCGGCTTTTTTTCCTGTTGTGGTGGTGGCTGTTGAAATCCCAGAGGAGTTTGTTGTCTTTGATTTCCTTGTCCTCTCCATGAAAAATTGGGGTAGTTCCGCCAACCTGCATTGTAAGTATTACTATAAGGATTATTCTGAGGTCTAGATTTGTTACCCATATAGTTGGTTTGCTCGGTTTCTATGCCATGTCCAAAAGAGGAGTAATCTGAATTCAACATATTTCCTTGAGTTGTGTCACACTGCATCACTGGTTGTGCCTGCGTAGAACCAACATAATTATCAAACTTTTTATTTAATAGTTCTACCTGATTAGTAAGCATGGTGACAGCATCGATATTATAAACTCTTGCGACTTTTGTCGGCTTTGTCCTCATGACTTGCCACTGATAGTTTTTTAGTGACATCTCTTTAATAAATTCATAAGCTGCTTCTAGCGTTTTGTTGTTAATTGTTCCTCCTGCGGCTGCATCAATCATCTGCTTTGTTGATGGATTCAACCGTTGTGAAAGGTTTGAACTTGTAACCACAAAGGTAGTCCATGGTGAGGGCACCTTCTCAAAAGATCTTTGTATCTCTCCCAGGCATCGTAAAGTGTTTCTAAATCCATCTGCATAAAAGAAGAGCTATCGTTTCGTAATTTAGCTGTTTTAGCTGGAGGAAAATATTTAAGTAAAAATTTTTCTGTCATCTATTCCCATGTAGTGATTGAGCCTCGTGGTAAAGAATTTAACCACTGTTTGACTTTATTTCTCAAAGAGAATGGGAATAGCCTTAGATGAATGGTATCATTAGAAACGCTATTAATTTTAAAAGTATCACAAAGTTCCAAAAAGTTGGCTATGTGTGAATTTGGGTCTTCATCCTGTAAACCATCAAACTGCACAAATTGCTGTATCATCTGAATAGTGTTAGGTTTTAATTCAAAATTATTTGCAGTAATAGTAGGCCTAATAATACTAGATTGAGCACCAGCTAAACTAGATTTAGCATAATCATACATAGTACGAGGAGCTTCATCTTAATTCACTGGTTGTACGGCTATTGCGGGAGGTGGTGAAATGTTCTGATTTGTTTCCATCTCTTCCGTAAGTTCTAGCTCTTGTTTTTGGTCTTGTTCTGGATAATGTAGGCTTCGTCTGATCTCTCTGCGAGTTCTGCGAACTGTCGCTTCTAAATCTTCGTCAAAAAGCAATAGTCCTGCTGGGTTGTTTCTAGTCATAAACTAGAAATACCTAGAAGGAAAAAGTAAAGAAAATTAAATAAAATAAAAATAAATAAAAACTAAAAAAATAAATAAATAAATATAGTAATGGCTAAAGTAATAGAAATCGAGTTTTCTTAATATTTTAGTTCCCCGGCAACGGCGCCAAAAACTTGATATGCGTGATATGAAGTAATAAAATTTATAAAAACTGATTGCACCAAAAACTAACTAATATCACGATTTTAAGGCAAGTGCACCTATCGAACAGTAGTATAGTTTAGGGCAAGACCGAGTTATCGTACCCAAGAGAACCAAAAGTACTAATACTTACTTCCTTTATATTATTTAACCTAAAGAATAAAAGGGGTTTGTATGAAACTAATTCTAAAACTAAACTAAAAGTGCACAAGAAAGTAAATTTGGGGAAAAACTCTCGGGAAAAAGCTGATTGATATAGGCAATACTCAAGGGAGAATCCAGCTAGACTTCACTTGTTATCAATTCTTGAGCTAGATGATTTATTCACTTAACTTGATCCGTAGAGATCCCTAACTTATGTTAATACCTCCGTCGAGGATAAGAACAACTAATCCTAGGTTGATTAACTGAAATCTCTTTCTAGTTAAAACCCCTAGTCTTGTATTAACTCGATCTATGGATCCCCTTATTAGGTTTGACCCTAATCTGGCAGATTTATGTCGCCCTATGTCTAGGGTTGCATGCAATTCTGCTTAATTATGCTAGATCTACTCTTAAACAGGGACTTTTGCTCCTCTGGATAAGCACATCAATTTCTTGAATTAATACCTAGGATTATTAAAACAAGAATTAAGAATACATAATTAAGAACAATTCAAGTATTTATCATATAACTCAAAATAAAATAATAACAAGATTTGTCTTAGGTTTCATCCCCCTCAAGTATTTGGGGGATTTAGTTCATAATTAATAAAGAAAACATCTAAGAAGAAATAAAATAACAAAACATAAAGAACCCAAAAACCCTGAAGGAATTTAGGGAGATCCTCTGTCTTGATGTAGAATTCAGCTTCTGAGATGAATCAATCGGCTTCTCTTGGAGTAATCCTTTGCTTTCACTCTCTGTGGTGGCAGGAATATGGCGCTCCTTTGTGGGAGAAAGAAAAGTATTCCCTTAGCGGGAAATAAGCACACCCTTGAAGTTGCCTTCTAGGGTCTTTATATAGGGTTTTGGAATTCCTTTCTTAGCCCCTAACTATCCTTTTCCAAGTGAAATTGAACTATCTCACGACAGGTACACTCCCGTGGGCCACGTCCGTGTGGATCGACAAGAGGTTGTGTGTGGGCCTATTGATGGTGGCACGGCCGTGTGGTCTGGCCGTGCTTGTCGGGGCTGGGCCTGTTAGACTTTATGTGGCACGGCCGTGTGGTGAATCCTTGGGCCGTGTTGTTTTTACACTTTGGCCCATTTTCTCCTTATTCGGCCCGTTTTTCGTTATTTTCTCTTCCTTGTGCTCTCCTGAGTATAAAACATGAAATAAAAGTATTAAAAGCACCAATTTCCACAAATTCAATGATAATTCATGCAGAAATTAAGCTAAGCATGAGGTAAAAATATGTATAATTTATCGTTTATCAGTAATAAATAATTATTTTATGAGATTTTTTTTATATGATAAATAAATTGAATATTGACAAATGTAGGGTGTTGATAATGTACATTTGTCATACTTATATTGATTATTAAATAGATATTTATTAAGTTATTATATTAATAAAATAAAAAGAATGAATATATATATATATATATATATATAATATAAGGCATAAAAGAAAAAAAAAGGTGAAAGAAACAGAGAGCTAGAACGAAAAATAGAAGGAAAAAAAAGGGGAAAGAAAAAGAAAAGGAAAAACTATGGTTTTGATGCTTAAAGCTTTAATAGCAAGTAACTCGAGACATCGAGCAAAGAGGGAAAAGAGAAAATAAATGAGGAGTAAAAACAAGAAATCCAGGTTAGTATTGCTATAATTCAAATTTGATTATTTGTTAAATTTTAATTTAATATATTATATATATATATATATATATATATAAAATAAGCAAATTGAGGCAAGTATCAAGAATAAATTAAGTGATAAATATTGATTGGAAAGTGAAAAATGTATTGAATTGAATATATGAGGAATTATGATTGGAATGTCTTTGAATTGATGATATATATATATATATTAAAATATATAGAATGGAAATGTGAAAAGTGATTGGAATTGAATCAAATTGAATTGAATGTAATTATTTGAAATGTATGGATTAAAAGTATGAGGAAGTGGTTGAGTTGAAATGTGATTTGAAGTGAAATTATGTGATTTATGTGAATTTTAAATTGTGATTGAATTGAATCCGAATGATTATGATCAATTGAAAGGGAAAGTGATATGGATATGTGATTCCGATACCCTATTAACTAGTCAGGCTAGGGTGGATATAGTTGGCATGCCATAGGATTGGAAGAGTTTAGGGTTACTTCGACCTCGAGTCGATGTGACACTTGGAGTGTCATATTGCTTCGAATAGATTCGATGAGGTACTGGGTACCACCTTACTTCGGCTAGGCCGATGAGACACTGGGTGTCACTTTATTGCTTCAAACTATCTGATGAGGCACTGGGTGCCATTATGGTGTGTTTGGTTGGATCCGTGTATCCGCCAGGGTCCGAGTCAAGTTAATAGGGGTAAATAAGTGAAATGATAAATTACGAATAAATGTGACTGAGCTTTTGAAAGAAATAAGAAAGTGAATTTGTGTAACAAATTATGATATGAGATTGATGAGACAAGATTGAATGCATAAACAAAAAGTTCATAATGTGTTCAAAGATGAATTGTGAATTGAAATATTATATAAGATGGAAAAATGAAACTAAAGTTCACAATTTTGTTTAAAATGATATAAATAATATAAGAAGTTAATTGAAAAGAATAATATAATTTAATTATATGATTTGAGTGTAAATTTGATATGTGAAAATGAAATTGAGATATGATATCTTAAAATATGAACTAAAGGTGCAAGAATTGATTAAAGTAAAGTGATGATATAAGAAATCAATTAGTGAAATTGTATTAAATAAAGTGATAAAAATTTAGTGAATTGCATATGATATGAAATGAGCTAATGGAATAAGATGTGAAAAAAATTCAATGAAAATTGGATAGTGGAATAATGTATGAATTTGATTAAATACAAGTCTTAAAATAATGCTTATTATTATTAAATAATTTGATTAAAAGTATGAAATAATTATTAAGTAATTGTAACATAAATTGAATGTATATAAGTTATTGTATAATTTGAATTATGGTAATACTACTGAGTATAACCGTACAGTTGTTCCCGTGCACAGCTTAATTGAAAGCCAGTGTCTGGTCCAGTATCCAGATCAACCCCAACTTCAGAGAAATTTTAATTATATACCTTACCTTTGGTAGTTGTGGCATGTTCCTAGGTGATGTATAAGTTAAGTATAAGAGTTTTGAGTTTATGGTAGTAACATGATGGTTAAATTGGTTATAAGTATGAAATGGAACTAATATGACATATTAGATACAAGTTGAAATGGAATTAAATAAAGTTTATTAACATGAATTTAATTGGATATGTATGATTAATGAACAATAGATAAACAAATTATTTAAAAATGGTTAGATATGTTTGTATATATAAATGTGTTGGTTGCTACATAAATTGCACATTGGTTTTGGGTTGAAATTTTACAGGGTTGGCTAGGTTAGTTTAGAAATACTCATATTGAGTCCACACGGTCTGGCACACGGGCGTGTGGTTTGGCCATGTGAGAAAATCAGAATGCTCCATGGGTAAGGGACACGGGCGTGTCCCAAACCACTACGGTTGTGTTGAACCACACGGTTCATTAACACAGGCGTGTTAGCCCTACTCTTTAGAAAAATTTTAAAATGTTCGAAAAATTTTATAGTACTTGAATTAGTCCCAAACTAATTTTAACTCGTATTTTTGGACCTCAAAGATCCAAATAAGGGACTATAAGATTATATTATAATATGTTTGATAATTATTTTTATACTATTTGTAAATTGTCCGATCGGTCCGGTAGTGCTCCATAACCCTGTTCCGGTGACGGGTTAGGGTTAGGGGTGTTACAGGTTATGTGTTCTGGGTGTGTTGGGGAGGTCCCAAGTTCAAGCCAAGACTTGGGCTAAGTTTTGGTTTTTATTGAATAAAGCATTATCCTTAGTTCATAGGCTTAAAAGAATTTACTGGTAAAAGCATAACAGAATGGGCCTGCTGGTTAAGTGGAGAAGGGTTATGAGAGAGGTCTTGTGTTTGAATCCTAGGATGAGTATGGGTATTAGTTTTGCTGCTTTGGACAGCTAGAGTTTGAGTTGGACTGAGAATCTGATGGTAGAGTGTTTAAAGGAGTGAAACAAGGTAATGGAGAGTTACCCAAATTTTCTATACACTTTCTCTCTACCGTTTCTGCATTTTTCTTTTTCAAACTTTGCTGCCAATTTTGTTCTTCCTTTTCCCGATGAGAAATTGTTCCCTCTTTTGTTAAGGTTTGCAATCTGTTATTTATGTTCTCTCGTAGCATTTGGTAAGTGCAATTAGTATTTTTTTGCTAACTCTGGATTATTGACTCGCTTTTAACCGAGTCAATTAATGTTTAGGAGATAATCAGAGGGCTAGAGATCTTTGATTGACGTTTTAAGTGTTCGAAACCCCGATTGTTTGACTGAAGGTAACTTGCTTAGTGAGTTTTAGCGTTATGGTTTGCGATAGAATAACTTCTCAAGTGACTGAATTGGTATATTATTAATCAATATTAGGTTCTAGAATCACAGGAGTGCATTAGGAGCGAAAACAAACTAGGTGTGTGCTTTGATTGCACAAAAAAGGGGATTCGGTGAAAGTCGAAAACGAAACTGTCGACGCTATATGAGCTTGTAGACTACCCGTGTAGAGGCTTGGGGCGAGACACGACCATGTAATCGATGAACCAGGCTGTGTGTGCTCGACACGGGTGCGACAGACACGACCGTGTGAGGCTGGTAAGGCCGTGTGTAAGACACAAGCTTGGCTAATTGGGCCATGTGGGCCACATAGACGTGTGGATCCGTACGGATGAACCACACGGGCATGTGAAATTTTGGGCCAGGCCGTGTGATCCACACGGGCAAGGCTAATTTGGGCCGTGTGGGCTACACGGACGTGTGGGCCCATACAGGTAAGCTATATGGGCGTGTGAGCCTATTTTTCTGAATTGCTCTGTAAGGTTGCACGAGTCGCCCAAGTCGACTTTGACCTGTTGTAGGGTCAGTAAGAATTACTTAAGCCTGATTTCTGTGTTCTATTTATACGATGCCTGACTTAAGCATGTGATGTATATTTTAATCTGTTATCACTAACATGTACATCTGATTTGTTTTATTCTGAGTATGATATGTATGATCTACTGTTCTGTATAAAAGCATGCCACGATATTATGATACATTGCATTGGGTTGGGTTTATTGTTGAAGTAAAGGAAATCTAAAATGGTTATTAGCCTGTTATGTGGCAGCTTTGCTGCATATTACTGATATGGGCCGTAACACGGTACGATTTGGTGTGTAAGGCTGGATAGGTTGATTTTATCTCCATACTTGGTGTGTAGGGCTGGATGGGTCGATTTTATCCCCACATGGTGTGTAAGGTTAGACGGAGATAGTGTGCAGGGTTGTTGGGCATGTACTGTTCTGATCTGATATGCTTGTGATATCTGTATGGGCTAAGGCCCAATTATATTTGATTTTGTATCTGTTTGGGCTTGAGAGCCCTATTATATTCTGATTCTGTTCTTAGTGGGCTAAGGCCTACATCGTATTTGTTAAGGGCTCAGGCCCGAATTATGACTGTTGTTTGTTTCTGTTATCTGTATGTATGCATGCTATATTGTAGGGATGTACACACTGAGTTTGCGAAAACTCATCCCTTTATTTATTTGTCTACCAGGTAATTCCCAATAGTAGATGGATCGGTGCAACGGAAGACTCGACAGTAACCACTGCTAGATACTTATTGGATTTTACAGTCTTATTGGTTATTTACTGTTTCACTATTTTTTATTATTTTGGAAGTTTTTATGTAATCTTGGACTGTTTTTGGTTTTGTTTGGGTTTTTAATTGTTATTTATGGATTATTTGTAAACTGCAACTCCATAAAAGCATCGTGTTTCTAAAAATTAACTAAAAGCTTCTGCGTAAAAAAAATAAGTTTAAGCAAATAAGATAATTTACGATTTTTCGTCTTAAGTAAAGATAATAACCGGAATAATTTTTAACTTGTTAAGGCATTTCCAAAAGCACTCTCATGTGACGCCACTAGATACGGCCATAACGTTTAGGCCGGGTTTGGGTGTTAAATTTAGTGGTATCAGAGCTCAGTTGTAAAACTCGGCTGTGAATTTGGGTTTGAAGTGGGTTTTAAAGGTTGGATTTAAAGACTGATTTGTAAATGATTTGGAAATGTTTTTTTTTATGATAAGTAAGTGGTACACCAAGTCTCCGGCGCTGATCCTGTAAGTTTTCTGAAATTCTGATATGTATTGTCTGAAAGCATGCTTAGTATATATGCTAAAAATATGTTTGATCTGTCTGTAAAACATTGTTTGCATGTTATGAGACTATTTAGGTAGGACTCTACTGAAACACTTTAGGTAGAGTAGACTGAAAACTATAGTGAAACGATTTTCTCGCGATAATAGACTTTAAACTCTGATACTGTGCTGCATAAAATATTTGTTAATAATTATCGAAACTATAAACTGATTTGCATAAAACTGTTAATACAGATTAATCTGATATCTACGATGAGCATTAGAGGTACTCGTGGATGGGGTACTAGAGGCCGAGGTAGATGTCGTAGAGGGGCTCAAGCTGAGTCTTTCGCTTCTAATACTATACTGGTGATGGATATTAGTGAAACACTGACATCGCCTATGACTAATACTGGGTCAGGACCTTATGATCATACGGCTAGGGACGACGCATTGTCTCAAGCCATGATTCAAATTTTGAAGAGGGTCGTTGAGCCCAATACTGGATCTGGAGGCTGTAGGTCGGTTACGAAACGACTCCGGTCCAATGGGTCTAAGGTATTTAGGGGCACCGCTGGAGTTACTCCTAACGTGGCTGAGTGCTAGATGAAGGCCACAGAGAGTATCATGGATGATCTGGACCTTACTGATGAGCAGGAGCTTAAGGGGGCTGTGTCATTACTCCAAGATGAGGCATACCAGTGGTGGTTGACTGTTAAGGAGGGCACTCAGCCAGACCATTTGACGTAGGGTTTATTTAAGACCATCTTTCAGAGTAAGTATGTGAAAGCTAGCTATACTGATGCTAGGAGGTGTGAGTTCCTTAATCTTATACAAGGGGATCGTACAGTGGCCGAGTATGAGGCCGAATTTTTGAGGCTAAGCCGTTATGCGAGGGGCATGGTGGCAACTAAATATGAGTACTGTGTTCAATTTGAGGATGGTCTCCAAAATAGTTTGCGGGTTCTGATAGTTTCTCAAAGGGAGTAGGATTTCTCTACGCTAGTGGAGAAGGCGAATATCGCCAACAAGGTGAAGCGCTCAGAGCGCCAAAACTGAGAGAATATGAAGGCTAAAAGGGATTCTGAGCCTTCTAACACTGATATGAGGCCTAAGAAAAATGCCAAGACTGATGGGCCCGTGAGAGTTGGGCCTATTATTCCGGCTAAGGTGGCTATTTGCCAGCACTGTAATAGGCACCATCCGGACAAGTGTTGGAGAGTGACTGGGGCTTATTTGAGGTGTAGGTCTACTGAGCACCGTGTTAAGGATTGTCCACTGAGGGGTAATCAGATACAAGCTCCGGTTGATGAGACTACACAGTCGTCGAGGGTCGCTTAGCAACCACCTAGGAGTCGAGGACAGGCTAGGGGTGGTAATGGTATGGGTTGAGGTCAGAGAGCACCGGGTAGAGGTATTAGGCCGGTCGAGGTGAGGTAGTCTGCACTGTTTATGCTGCACATCACCGTGATGATAAAGATGCTCCAGATGACATCACGGATACGTTCCTAATTTTTAATGTACCTTACATTGCATTGATAGACATAGGCTCTACACACTCTTACGTAGCTAGCACTGTGTCTAGGACTTTGGGGATTTTGTATGAGAGCACTTTTAGCGAGATATCAGTGGTGAGTCTATTGGAACAGTCTATCAGGGTCAGTAAGCTATTCAGAGATGTACTGTTAGAGGTCTAATGGACTGTATTTTTTGCTGATCTGATGGAGCTTCTATTTAAGGAGTTTGACTTGATATTGGGTATGGACGAGCTGGTTAAGCATCGTGTGAGTCTGGATTGTGCTACTAAGAGAATTATCTGAAGATCGAGGAGGATAATGATGTAGTCGTGATTGAGGAACGACGTGACTACTTATCTAATGTGATATCTGCTTTGGTAACAGAAAAGCTGGTGAAAAAATGATGCGAGGTATTCTTGGCCTATATCAGTATTTTGGATCCTGTAAACTCTTCAGTTAGGGACATCCATACTGTGAGGCACTTTCTAGATGTTTTTCCAAAGGAACTATCAGGTTTACCTCTGAGCCAAGAGGTAGAGTTTAGGATCGAATTGATTTCTGGTATAGCTCCGGTGTCTATCGCCCCTTATCGAATGGCACCGAAGGAGCTTACAGAGCTTAAGGCTTAGATACAGGAATTATTGGATCGTGGGTTTATTTGACCTAGTATGTCTCCATGGGGAACACCTATTCTATTTGTTAAGAAGAAAGATAGGACGATTAGAATGTGCATCAACTACCGCCAGCTGAATAAATTGACGATCAAGAATAAGTATCCACTTCTGAGGATAGATGACTTGTTCGATCAGTTCAGAGAGGCTTCAGTGTTCTCCAAGATTGATTTATGGTCAAGTTAGCATCAGTTGAGGGTAAAGGAGGCCGATGTGTATAAGACGGTATTTAACACTCGGTATGGACATTACGAGTTCCTAGTTATGCCTTTTGGTTTGACTAATGCACTAACGGCATTTATGGACCTAATGAACAGTGTGTTCCAGCCCTACTTGGATCAGTTCGTGGTAGTGTTCATCGATGATATTCTTATGTATTTAAGACGAATGATGAGTACAATGAGGATCTTAGGGTTGTTTCGCAGACTCTACGCGAGAAACAGTTGTATGCGAAGTTCTCTAAGTGTGAGTTTGGCTTCGCGATGTAACCTTTTTAGGGCATGTGGTATCTGCTGAGGGGATTCATGTGGATCCTTGTAAGATTGAGGCTATTTTGGATTGGAAACAGCCAAAGAATATGTTTGAGATTTGCAGCTTTTTGGGTTGACAAGATACTACTATCGTTTTGTAGAGGGGTTCTCTTTGATTACAGCTTCGTTGACTAAGCTACTGCGTAAGGGAGTTCCTTTCATTTGGATTGACACACAGCAAGAGAGCTTTGAGAAGCTTAAAACTGTTTTAACACAGGCTCCAGTTCTGATACAGCCTGAGCCTGGGAAGAACTTCGTAGTTTACAGTAACGTGTCACACGTGGGTTTGGATTGTGTTCTGATGCAATATGGTAAGGTAGTGGCTTATGCATCACAACAGCTCAAGACTCATGAGGTTAATTATCCGACGCATGACTTGGAGTTAGCTACAGTAGTCTTTGCTCTTAAGATTTGAAGGCATTATCTGTATGGTGAGAAGTGTACTATCTACACTAATCACAAGAGCCTCAAGTATCTCCTCGCTTAGAAAGAGTTGAATCTTAGGCAGCATCGATGGGTTGAACTGCTAAAGTATTACGACTGCAGTATAGAGTACCATTCTGGTAAGGCCAATATTGTGGTCGATGCATTGAGCCATAGGACCATGACCGATCTGAGAGTGTTGTTTGCTTGACTGAGTCTATTTGATGATGGGAGTTTGTTGGTAGAACTTCAAGTGAAGCCAACATGGATTGGGCAAATAAAAAAAATAGTTAGGAGATAGGTCTCTCGAGTTACGGTTCCTTCAGGTTGAGACTAGAGTTACTACTAATTTTGGTGTTAATGATGATGGGGTATTGTGCTTTCGAGGTCAGATTTGTGTGTCTAATGATGAGGACCTAAGACAGACGATTTTGAGGGAGGCGTATGGTAGCCCTTATGTTATGTATCCTAGTGGGAACAAGATGTACAGAGATCTTCGAGAGTGGTACTGGTGGCCAGGGTTGAAGTATGAGGTGACCGATTTCGTGGCTCGCTGTCTGACTTGTCAGCAAGTTAAGGCTGAGCATCAGTTACCTTCGGGTTTGCTATAGCCAATAAAGATACCGATGTAGAAATGGGAGCGAGTAACGATGGACTTTGTTAGTATGTTGCCTTTAACGCCTATTAAGAAGGATTTTATATGGGTCATCGTGGATCGATTGACCAAGTAAGCTTACTTCATTCCTGTTAGGATAGATTTCTCCCTACAGAAATTGGCTAAGCTCTATATCTCAGAGATAGTGAGGTTACATGGGGTTCCTGTATCGATCATCTCCGATAGGGATTTTCGTTTTACATCTTGGTTCTAGCAAAAGCTTCACGAAGCTCTGGGTTCAAGACTTGACTTCAGTACTACTTTTCATACTCAGACAGACGATTAGTCGGAGAGGGTGATTTAGATATTAGAGGACATGTTGAGGAGTTGTGTGATTGATTTTCGAGGCATTTGAGAGGAGTACTTGCCGTTAGAAAAGTTTGCTTACAACAATAGTTATTAGTTTAGTATACAGATGACACCTTACGAGGCACTGTATGGTCGTAAGTGTTGCACTCTCTTGTGCTGGACTGAGTCGGGTGAGTGACGTGTTCTGGGTTCGGAGTTGGTATCAGAGATTAAGGACAAGGTCTGATTGATTCGAGAGTGACTGAAAGCGACTTTTGATAGACAGAAGTCCTATGCAGATTTGAAGAGGAAGGACATTGAGTATTTTGTGGGAGACTTGGTTTTCCTTAAAGTCTTGCCATGGAAAAAGGTTCTGAGGTTCACTTGTAAAGGCAAGCTGATTCCTCGATTTATTGGGTCGTACCAGATTCTGAAACAAGCGGGTCTAGTTACATATCAATTGGAGCTACCTCTATAGTTAGATCATATTCATGATGTTTTCTATATCTCGATGTTGAGACGTTACCACTCTTATCCTACGCACATCGTGCTTGTAAAGAAGATTGAGATTAGACCAGATCTGACGTTTGAGGAGGAGCCGATTCAGATTTTAGATCGCGACGTTAAGGTTCTAAGAAAAAAGTCTATTCCTTTAGTGAAGGTGCTGTGGCGGAATCATAGCACGAAGGAGGCTACTTGGAAGCCAGAGGATTTAATACGACAGTAGTATCCTCACCTCTTCTGATCAGGTAAAATTTCGAAGATGAAATTTTCTTTTAGGGGGTAAAGTTGTAACGCCCTAAATTTTTGTAATTTTGGCTTTTGTGTTTTGTTGTGCACAAAAATTTATAAATACGTTTCTACTTTAATTTGACACAATTATCTGTCTACTTTAGTGGTTATGTATTCTGGGTGTGTTGAGGAGGTCCCAAGTTCAAGCCAAGACTTGGGCTAAATTTTGGTTTTTATTGAATAAAGTCTTACCCTTGGTTAATAGGCTTAAAAGAATTTACTGGTGAAAGAATAAAAAATGGGCCTGCTGGTTTGGTGGTTAAGTGGAGAAGGGTTATAAGAGAGATCTTGTGTTCGAATCCCAGGATGAGCATGGGTATTATTTTTGCTGCTTTGGAAGGCTAGAGTTTGAGTTGGACTGAGAATTTGATGGTGGAATGTTTAGAGGAGTGAAACAAGGGAATGAGGAGTTACCCAAATTTTCTGTACACTTTCTCTCTGCCATTTCTGCATTTTTCTTTTTCAAACTTTGCTGCCGATTTTGTTCTTCCTTTTCCCAACTAGAAATCGTTCCCTCTTCTGTTAAGGTTTTGTAATCCGTTATTTCTATTCTCTCGTAGCATTTGGTAAGTTCAATTAGTGTTTTTTTTGCTAACTATGGATTATTGAATCATTTTTAACCGAGTCAATTAATGTTTAAGAGATAATCAGAGGGCTGGAGATCTCTAATTAATGTTCTAAGTGTGAGAAACCCCGATTGTTTGACTGAAGGTAACGTGTTTAGTGAGTTTTAGTGTTATGGTTTGCGATAGAATAACTTCTAAAGTGACTGAATTGGTATATTATTGATCAATATTAGGTTCTGGAATCACAAGAGTGCTTTAGAAGTGAAAACGAACTAGGTGTGTGCTTCGATTGCACAGAAAACAGGATTCGACAAAAGCCGAAAACGAAATTGTCAATGCTACACGGGTGTGTAGACTGCCCGTGTGTAGGCCGTGTACGCTCGACACGGGCGCGACGGACACGATCGTATAAGGTTGGTGAGGTCGTGTTCGATATACGGGCTTGACCAATTGGGCCGTGTGGGCCACACAGGCGTGTGG
This sequence comes from Gossypium stocksii, assembly GCA_020496765.1. Lineage (NCBI taxonomy): Eukaryota > Viridiplantae > Streptophyta > Magnoliopsida > Malvales > Malvaceae > Gossypium > Gossypium stocksii. Next base: position 105,879,334 of record CM035621.1, read on the forward strand.
GTCTACATGGGTAAACCACACAGGCGTGTGAGATTTTGGGCCAACCCATGTAATCCACACGGGCAAGGCTAATTTGGGGCGTGTGGGCCCACACGGGCAGACCACATGGGCATGTGAGCCTATTTTTCTGAATTGCTCTGTAAGGTTGCACAGGTCGCCCAAGTCGATTGTGACCTGTCGTAGGGTTGGTAAGCATTACTTAGGCCCGATTTCTGTATCTGTTTATACGATGCCTGACTTAAGCATGTGATGTATGTTTTAATCTGTTATCACTAGCATGTACGTTTGATTTGTTCTGTTATAAGTATAGTATGTATGATCTAATGTTCTATAGAAAAGCATGCCATGATATTATGATGTATTGCATTGGGTTAGGTTTATTGTTGAAATAAAGGAAGTTTGAAAGGCTATTAGCCTATTATCTAGCAGCTTTATTGCATATTTTTTATATTTGTCGTAACACGGTACAATTTGGTGTGTAGGGTTGGATGGGTTGATTTTATCCCCATACTTGGTGTGTAGGGCTAGGTGGGTCGATTTTATCCCCACATGGTGTGTAGGGTCGGACGGAGATGGTGTGTAGGGTTGGTGGGATGTACTGTTCTGATCTGATATGCATGTGATATCTGTATGGGCTAAGGCCCAATTATATCTGATTCTGTATTTGTTTGGGCTTGAGAGACCTATTATATTCTGATTCTGTTCTGAGGGGGCTAAGGCCTACATCGTATCTGTTAAAGGCTTAGGCCCGAATTATGGCTGTTGTCTGTTTCTGTTATCTGTATGTATGCATGCTATACTGTGGGGATGTATACGCTGAGTTTGTGAAAACTCACCCCTTTTTTTATTTGTCTGCCAGGTAATCCCCAGCAGTAGATAGATCAGTGCAGCAGAGGGCTCGACTGTGACCACTGCTAGATACTTATTGGATGTTACAGTTTCACTGGTTATTTACTGTTTTACTATTTTTAATTATTTTAGGAGTTTTGATGTAATTTTGGACTTGGACTGTTTTTGGTTTTGTTGGGGTTTTTAACTATTATTTATGGATTATTTTTAAACTGCAACGGCACAAAAGCATCGTGTTTCTAAAAATTAACTAAGAGCTTCCACGTAAAAGAAATGAGTTTAAGCAAATAAGATGATTTGCGATTTTTCGACTTAACTAAAGATAATAACCGAAACGATTTTTAACTTGCTAAGGCATTTCCAAAAGCACTCTCATGTGACACTACCAGATTCGGCCATAACGTCTAGGCCGGGTTTGGGGTGTCACACAAAAAATTCCAAAATCTAAACTCAAAATCGAAGGATGACCATACTTGGTTTCAAAACTCAATTTCTTCTAACCGGATTTTTGAGATGTTACATTAATTTATTTTGCTTTGGTAAGCTGAGAATGCTAGTAAACTGGATATAAGAGAGTCTTTTTTTCTCAAAAGAGACCTTAAGAAAATACGAAAAAATCAATTAAGTCCCTATATTAAATTTGTATCTACTTAAGTCCCTCCGTTAATGGTTCGGTAATTGATCATGTTGACCACTAAAATAAATTGAAAGATCAATTAGATTGTGACATGTGATAGTTTTTAGTTTAATCTAATACTTTTTCCATAAAAATAATTGAAAAATCATAAAAATTATTAAAATAAAAGAAATTATCAAAAAAAATATTAATGTTTAAAAATATGAAAATTGATATAAATATATAAACATTATAAATATTATATAAATATTATAAAAATATAAAAAACTAATAAATTATAACAAAAAAATATAAAATTAATAAAACATATTAAAATATATAAAATCATATAAAAATTTATTAAAATTATATAAAAATCATAGAAATTATTAAATTGATATAAACTTATAAGAATTATAAAAAATAATAAAAACTTGAATTGAACCAAATTAATTGCTTGGACTGGTTAGATCAAATTCGGTAAGGGTGTCGGTCCCGAGAAAGGAATTAGATCGATTAACCTGGGAACCGAACGTTTGAACCCATGTTTTATTTTTTGATTTTTTAAAATTTTTTATTTAATTGAACAAGACGAATCAGTTGAACTAGCAAACTGGAACGGCGTAAATGTGCAAGTGTACACAGTCGTAACAAGTAATAAAGTGACAAGTAAATATCGAGTTATCGTACCCACAGGGACTGTAAAAAGCAATATTTATGAACTTAATTAAAACACTTTGGTGAGCTAAAAATAATTTCGGTTTGAAAAGAGTGATTTATAAATTAAGATTAAAACTAAGTAAACAATTTAAATAAAACAAAAGAGTTCTAGTGCACGATTTCAAATAAGATTTAATCAAGATGATATAATTGTGTTGGATTAATTATACCTTTTTAACTTAGAATTATTAAATTCATGCTTATGCTGTTACGAATAAATTCATGGCAACCCAGTAATTTGCTAACTTATGAACATATTTACTAATTAAAATCCATTCATCTTTTGAACATATTCCTATGCTAATTCAACCGACTAAACAGATTTAATAAGATAAACATGCTATAGCACATACATACTCATTAAATTAAATTATCTCTCGCATATTCCTATGTTGATTCAATCGATTAATTCAACTTAATAAACATGTAAAAGATTATGTGAAGTAACAAAGTAGTCATACCTTGAAACAATTTAATCACAACAATCTTGCAAGTTATGCAAGGCATATGAATCGTCAGATACAATGCTAATTTAATTTTCAGCTACCTTAGCAGAATTAAACATGCACTGATTAAGTACTGAGTCCATTAATTGCAATTTCAATTCGTTTAAACAATTAATTCTTTAGTTATCTAAACAATTATAATGCCAGATAACCTAAGCATGATTTTACTTAATCAAGAATTTTACTGAAACCTATAACAGCATAAACACTATTTTAATAATTCAAGTAGGCAAAATATAATCAACCCAACACGAATTAAATTCAAGCTAAATTGATTAAAATAACCATTTCAACAACAATAATATTCATAGATATGTTCATGACAAAAACAATAGAAATTAAAAAGATAGGGAACAAGAAGGCAAATCCGGTGTTTCTCCGTGGCTTAACTGATTGCTCCGTTCTTCGTCTCCGTTGTCCTTGCCGGTCAAGGCTTCTATGAACGCTCGCTTGCTGCCCAAAATGGCTGGGAAAACACCTCTTTTCCAAGAGGAAAAATCGGCACAAGAGCTATAGGAAAATGAAATGGGAAATGGAAAATGTTTTGAAATGAGCAGCAAGGGGTGGCTTTTATAGCTGATTGTGGCTGCTAAAAATAGCAAATCCCATCAGCCAAGGAGCCCTCCTATGGCCGGCCACACACATGGCAAGGTTGAAGCTTTCAACCTCGCTAAAAATAGGTTGGGGTAAATCTACAAAGCCTAAAATAAAGGTGGGGTTTGAATGCGATTTAGAGGTTTTTCACGAGGCTTTTTGCAAGCATATTTAATCAGCTAAATTGCTAATTTGGGTCACCCTATGGCCGGTTCTGGTCGGCCCAATTAGTGGCTGGTTCGGCTCACTCCGTTCGGTTCAACCAGTGTGGTTCACTAGGCCCTTTCTCCATAATTAATTAAAATTAATTTATTTAACCTAAATTAAATAGGAAATAAATTAAAATTAATTTAATTATGAATTAATACACATTTCTGGACCGTCTTGGGGTGGAAATTAATTCGCCTCGATACTCCAAATTGCTTCTCGATTTTGTTCTTCTCATAGTGTCCGCCGGGCCATTTTTCGCCCTCTATGCAATTCTGTCAAAAATAACCAAATTTAATCAAAATTAACTATAAAATTAATTAAAATTCATAATGTTCATATTTTTAACACAATTTAATTATTTTATAATATTTAATTATTTTTTGACAAGAATTTAATCGAAATAGCATGAATTTAAGTCAAAAAGGGCATGTAAAAGTATATAAATTTTCGTGTTTCCACACCCCCAAACTTAATTCATTGCTCGTCCCGAGTAATGCACAAATTTTGAAAAGAATTTCTCGGAAACACTTTGAAAACCTTCTTCAAACAACATTTTTCTCAAAATTATAAATTTGATATACTTATGCTCAAAGAATAAGAAATTTGATCATTATGCTACTCAAGTGTTCATATTATTCAAATTAATCTCAACAGTTATTACAATAGCAAAATTAGACTAAATATTTCCTAATAAAGACATGCTAATTCCTACCAATTCAATTTTTAATCCTTTATTCAAGATTAAGCTGCAATCATTAAGCTTAATTTATGTCTTCATAGGTTGAACAAAGCAATTTCTCTCCACTAACGTAGGTAACATTGAAACTTTGAATAAATAGGACTTTAACAAGGTTGTAATGTGGCTCGGCTTAGGGGTAGGTAAAAAGATAGATAAATTTCGGCTAAAAACCCTAAACTCAGTGTAAATCAAACCTTCAGAAATTTTTACCTTCAATCACCAACTTTCACATGCTCTTTTTTCAAATATATGTGCTCTTTTTTTTTTTCTCTTTTCTCTTTTTTTTTTAGGCACTTGCTTTCTGCATACAAAATTTGAGCATTTGATATTTCTTTTCAACTCCCCAAACTTATTTTCAAACGATATTCTTAAATATTACTGAGTCTAGTGTTTGGGACAATTTAAAGATAATTAAGAGAAATGTGATGGCTAAATTTGTATAGGTTTCAAAATAAAATTAGGCCATATAGTCTCAAAGTTGGGTTTCAAAGGATAAAAGTTACCATGGTGGGCTTGAAAGGCTCAAACGATCTAAACAATAGTTGCCAAGTCATTTTCAATGTTCCATGTTTCCTAGGATTTCGCCTCAAGAAACTACTAAGTCAATTCTAAAGACTTAAACTTTCATGCATACCTAACTTTCCTAAAGAGATAAAAATTTTATGGTATGAAGTTGCATGCTTTATTAAAGATACATTCATGTCATCATTAAGCTATATAATACTTTATTGAAAAAAAAAATAGAACTTTATTCATACTCAAGTTTAGCATACTTAACAAAATTCAAATTTATTGAACAGAAATATATCCTAATCATAATTGAAAGAAAATTTTTATTCTGGATGAAAATAATTTCAAATTTCGGTCCCCCCAACTTAAAATGAACAATGTCCTCATTGTTTAAAGTGAATAGATACTATACACCAGGTAGGTATTTAGAAAAGAGGAGGTGAGTTTTAAGGATAGTTTAGGTGCGATAGTTGGTGACTCTGAATGAAGGTGTTTGGGCTGGTGATTCAGATAGATAAGGGTTGCAACATTAAGGGGTTAAGTGAGATGCACGATTGGGCTATTTGGGAGTGGCGGTGGAACAAGGTAAGGGATATAGGTTTGTACGGAAAAAAAGGTTGAATGTTTCCCTTCTTAGTAGCATCTTAAGTTCAATGGCAGCTCATTTTGGATCATAAGCTCTTGTACTAAAAAAAACACTCAAAGAAATTAGTGCTTAGGTTAAAAGTTAACCGTTTATTAATCAAAACAAGCACTTAAATTCTATGGGCTACTTAGAAAAATATTTTTTTTGAAAAATTAAAAATTAAACTCCCAGGAAAGATTAGAGGGGTCACGGATGGTCCCACTTAAGTCCCAATCTCCTAGACAGAGTTTTAAGTAATGTAATGAATCAAAGAAAATTTTATCTAAGTCTACCATTTTATTCAAATGAGAAGAAAAACTAAAAATATAAAACAATGATAGAGAAAGTGAAGAGAACTCCCTCCATTTTATTTAGGATCGTTATTGACTATGGTGGTGTCAAATGGCCATTTGTCATGCCAACCATAACCATCTAGGAAGTAATAATATTCTTTCCTATCAAATCTGTCCAACATCTTATTAGGAAAAGAAGACCTGTAATGATCTTTACTAGTGGCCTTATTTAACTTCCTGAAATTCCTACAAATCCTCCGACCCGTGACTCGAATATCTACAATAATCCATTCGACAACCTTCTTGTGCCTTTCCAAAATCACAAGTACCTCTTCTTCTTGATCTTTGGTGAACTTAACTGAAACAATGACAGGTAAAGTCGAAGACAGACCTAAATAGTCATATTTCAAATGTGGAGAAAAAATCTTAAGTTCCAGTTTAGCTGGCTCTTCAATCAATGACTTTGGTTGCGTATACTCCTGAGATGATAACTCTAGTGATTTCAGTGGAACTACCTGAGTGAATCCCTTCATCTTAGCTTTTAACAAAGCCAAACATTCCTCGTTTTCATCATCACTTGGCGAATCTGCTACCAGAATACATTCTAACGGATTATCTACAAAATTGATCTCCAGCTCTGTAGAAGCCATTGATTCCATCTTGGAAATAGTAGAATAGCCTTCAACTACATCTGGGGATTTAGTAGCATCAAAGTCATTAAAAGTCATCTCGACATCAAATATTTCTTTCAATTGAGTATCATTTTGCTGCTTCCGGAATCGCTGAGGATATGGCAATGGTGGAATCTTAGCTTTAACTGGACAACTCTTCTGTGGAAATTTTTCTGCATCTGACAAGGGTGTTAGATAATCAGAACTAACTGGTTTAGAGTTTAACTTATCAAGGATCACTAAATCTGACTTCTGTGATATAGGAGTTTCAACACTTGTTTGAACTTCCTCTTTGTCTTAAGCTACAATAGACTCATCTTGAACCTCGACCATCTTGGGCTCCAATATCTTTTCACTTGGCAAAGAGACTGCTTTGCAATGTTCTTCGCCCAAAATTCTTGCATTCTCTATGTCGCTTGGCCAAATACCTTGGGGTTTATTTCGAAGTTCATTAGTTAGCTGAGCCATTTGATTCTCCAAATTTCTTAAAGTGGTATCATTCTTCGCTATGTATGCTTTCAGTAGATTCTCAAGATCACTTGAAGATTCCGTTGGTGGGGGTTGTTGTACTTGTTGAGAATATTCTAACGTATAATTTGGTCGGAATGGCATAACAGAGTCACTATGGTCCACCCATTGATTACTCCATGGAGGAATTGGATGATTCTGCCATGAAGAGTTGTCAAAATTTGATTATGGACCATTCCAATTCTGATTCCCTATGTAATAATTTGACTCTTGATTCGATGGGCAATTTTCAAAGAAATGGCCATCTCCACTATATTCACAAGAAATATTCTCGAACTGGTTTGGTTGCTACCCTGACAGATTACCATTGAAACCATTAACAATTATGTTCTTAAGCATAGAAGACATAGAGAATACCTGGGCTGCCAAAGAGGCAAGTGTGTCGTCTTTATGTACCCCTGCTACTCGTCTTTCTAAGGCTACTCGGTTGGTCAGCCACTGATAGTTATTACTGGCAATTCTTTCAATAATCTCGTAAGCATCGTAATAAGACTTAGAAAGAAGCACTCCATTTGCCGAAGCATCCACTATCATTCTAGTATGAATATTGAGCCCAATATAGAAAGTTTCCATTTGAACGAAACAATGAATGCCATGATGAGGGCACTTTCGTAATAACCCCTTGAACCGCTCCCATGCCTCATATAAAGATTCTTCATCAAGTTGCTGAAATGAAGTGATTTCATTTCGAATCTTAACAGTTAAAGATGGAGGGAAATATTTCATTAAGAAATGTTCAACCAACTCTTGCCATGTAGTTATGGAACCAGATGGTAAGGAGTTCAACCACGCTCATTGTAACACCCCTTACCCGAAACCGTCACCAGAATCGAGTAATAGGCGTTACCGAACTTACCAAAGTACAGACTCATATTTTTCACCAAATCATTACAAGTTTTACCCTTATCGAGGGTTTTCTGACTCAATACAAACATCTCGAACGATTAGGATTCGAGTCCTATCCCATCGGAAGCCCGGAAAATTTTTCACTTTTGAAACTACGTCACACGCCCGTGTGACACAAAGCACGGCCGTGTGCTAAGGCCGTGTGGCCTTCACACGCCCATGTCCAGAAACTGTGGTCGAATTTGTCAAATTGGGCACGGTCACCCCACACGGTTGTTTGAGGGCCATGTACCCCACACGGTCGAGACATACTGCCGTGTCTCTTGCCTGTGTGGTACCCAAAATTTAAAATTAAGGTGCAAGGAAGGCACGGTCTAGGGATACACCCGTGGGGTCAGACCATGTACCACCCACGGCCTGGGCACGCCCGTGCCATGTGCCCGTGGAACATTCTGTCAAACCCCACACGGTCATGTCACACGGCCGTGTGCCCTGCTGGGTAGGCCATGTTAGGCTATTTACCAAGCCTTGACCTCCCTAAAAGACAATTTCACATACGCAACATTCATTTCAACCAATTCGATGACACATACTCAGAATAATTTCATTTATAACATCATTTACAAAACAAGTATCACATATACACCTATTCTATTTGACTTACAAAACAATGCTTATACAAAGACTAGCCACATATACATGCCAAACTCAAAATATCAAAACCATGTATACATACACCAAGGTAGCTTGATAGTGTGAGACGAGCCTCCTTTGATCACCAATCCCAATATGCTCTATGTTCAACAATCTAAAAGGAAGAGGAAAGGAAAGAGGAGTAAGCTACAAGTAGCTTAGTAAGTCATAGGTAAATCAATAGCAAATGCACAATAATTAGCTAAGGCATTTAATTTCTTTATGTCATAATGCAACATCAATACACTTACTCATGCACATTCTTACCAAAATGTCCAAATATAGACATTCACACACATAACATGATCAATTCATTTTCAATTGCTTAACCTACACAAATGCTTCACATAATCAAGTTAATTCCCGTTGAATATTCAGAACAGAAACGGATATACAGAGGTTAGCACCGAAGTGCCTCACAGATATGTGGCCGAAGCCAGTACAGAGGTTGGCAAAAGCCATCAGAGTATGTAGTCGAAGCCACCAGAATATGTAGTCGAAGCTACCTCAGATCACAGAAATACAGACGTAATCCATGGGCCTGCTCACATAAGCTGACAGGTGACTGCAACACATACTAATGCACCTAGCACCCGGGATACAGAATCAAACAGAATCAGAAACCCTCAAGTGACATGTCACCCATATCCGAAATCATTCTTATTGTTCAAACGGGATTTACCAAAATATTCACAATCATACCATTGCATAATTCGAAATTCATATTCACATATTTTCAGTTAGAAATCATCAAATAATTAACAATGATGCAAATGTGCTATAATTTACTCATGACTTACCTCGATAACAAAACGACTAAATCTCGAATTAGTCGACTATCTTTTCGTTTCCGTGACCTCGATCGCTTTCTCTCTTTTCTTGATCTAAATAAACACATTTAACACATTTTATCAATTTCTTACTCAAATTCGTTCACAATTCGGACCTTCGGCAAAATGACCGTTTTGCCCTTGGCCTCGTAAACTAAATTTTATTCTATTTTCTTGCATTTTAGACTTAGCTAAATCCTTTTTCACAAAAATAATCCAAGAATCACATATATTCACACAAGTATGGACAAATTTTCACTTTTTCTCAAGAATGGGTCAAATTTTTTAAACTCATTATCTCTTCAAATAAATGACAAAATCATGAAATTTAAGCTTAGGGGAACTCAAAAATACGAAAATAATTAAAAACGGGGCAAGATTGCACTTACAATTTGGTTGACAAAGTTCAAAACCCCTTTGGCTATGGAGGAGAGAAAATCGGCAGACAACTAAGGAAGAAGATGAACACTTTTCATCTTTCTTCCATCTTTTTATTTGTCTTTTAGCAATTTGGACAAAAATGCCCTTAGCCATATTACTTAAGAAATTTTCTACAACTACCCTTTTTGTCCATGCCACTAACTCATGGTCTATTTGCCATTTAAAGACCTCTAGTCCAAACCCCCATTTCAAATAGGTACTTACACATTATAACTCACATTTTGCAATTAACGCAGTTTAGTCCAAAAATAAAATTAAGCACTAAATTAATAAATTTTCTAAACGATTTTCACACAGAGCATATTTAACAGATCGGAAAACATAAAATTTTTAGAATTTAACTATTTTAATTTGGATTTTGTGGTTACGAAACCACTGTTCCGGTTAGACCCTATTTTAGGTTGGCACACTCGTACTCTGTCTCTTAAGGAGTATGGAAATAGTCTCAATCTCAAGGCATCCTCAGTCACCCCAACTAGTTTAAATGAGTCACTCACTTCCATGAATAGCCGAAGATGAATATGTGGATCTTCAGTAGGAATCCTACTAAACTGACCCATATTTTGCAACATTTGGAACATGACCGGCTTTAGCTCAAAGTGATGTGCCTCGATTTTGGGTCTCCTGATACTCGGATTGAGCTTGTTGAATAAAGGAATGGCATATTGTTGAATGGCACAATTTCTATCATCGGCAAGAATGACCGGATTGTGAGTATATAAGTGAATGTTCCTCCTGGGTTTAGATTTTCGAAATTCATATCTTCGGTCCTTCTTTGGTGTACTTGTCCTCTCCTTTGTCAGAAAGTCCTTTCAATTTCAGGGTCTATGGGGAGTAAGTTAATAATTTGATCAATAAACACCTGAAACAAATAAAAAAAATTAAATTTAAGTTTAACAGAGAAAAAAAATGGACCAAAATGAAAAATTAACAATTTCGTAAATAATGTCTTTTAAAACAGTCCCCGGCAACGGCGCCAAAAACTTGGAATGGCATAAATGTGCAAGTGTACACAGTCGTAACAAGTAATAAAGTGACAAGTAAATGTCGAGTTATCGTACCCACAGGGACTGTAAAAAGTAATATTTATGAACTTAATTAAAACACTTTAGTGAGCTAAAAATAATTTCGGTTTGAAAAGAGTGATTTATAAATTAAGATTAAAACTAAGTAAACAATTTAAATAAAATAAAAGAGTTCTAGTGCACGATTTCAAATAAGATTTAATCAAGATGATATAATTGTGTTGGATTAATTATACCTTTTTAACTTAGAATTATTAAATTCATGCTTATGCTGTTACGAATAAATTCATGGCAACCCAGTAATTTGCTAACTTATGAACATATTTACTAATTAAAATCCATTCATCTCTTGAACATATTCCTATGCCAATGCAACCGACTAAACAGATTTAATAAGATAAACATGCTATAGCACATACATATTCATTAAATTAAATTATCTCTCGCATATTCCTATGTTGATTCAATCGATTAATTCAACTTAATAAGCATGTAAAAGACTATGTTAAGTAACAAAGTAGTCATACCTTGAAACAATTTAATCACAACAATCTTGCAAGTTATGCAAGGCATATGAATCGTCAGATACAATGCTAATTTAATTTTCAGCTACCTTAGCAGAATTAAACATGCACTGATTAAGTACTGAGTCCATTAATTGCAATTTCAATCCGTTTAAACAATTAATTCTTTAGTTATCTAAACAATTATAATGCCAGATAACCTAAGCATGATTTTACTTTATCAAGCATTTTACTGAGACCTATAACAGCATAAACACTATTTTAATAATTCAAGTAGGCAAAATATAATCAACCCAACACGAATTAAATTCAAGATAAATTGATTAAAATAACCATTTCAACAACAATAATATTCATAGATATGTTCATGACAAAAACAATAGATATTAAAAAGATAGGGAACAAGAAGGCAAATCCGGTGTTTCTCCGTGGCTTGACTGATTGCTCCGTTCTTCGTCTCCGTCCTCGCCGGTCAAGGCTTCTATGAACGCTCGCTTGCTGCCTAAAATGGCTGGGAAAACACCTCTTTTCCAAGAGGAAAAATCGGCACAAGAGCTATAGGAAAATGAAATGGGAAATGGAGAGAAAAGAGAGTGGAGATGAGAAGAGAGAATGAGAGAATGTTGTGAAGTGAGGGATGATTTGAAATGTGTAGGAAGGGGTGGCTTTTATAGCTGATTGTGGCTGCTAAAAATAGCAAATCCCATCAGCCAAAGAGCCCTCCTATGGCCGGCCACACACATGGCAAGGTTGAAGCTTTCAACCTCGCTAAAAATAGGTTGGGCAAATCTACAAAGCCTAAAATAAAGGTACGGTTTGAACGCGATTTAGAGGTTTTTCAAGGGGCTTTTTGCAAGCATATTTAATCAGCTATATTGCTGATTTGGGTCACCCTATGGCCGGTTCTGGTCGGCCCAATTAGTGGCTGGTTCGGCTCACTCCGTTCGGTTCAACCAGTGCGGTTCACTAGGCCCTTTCTCCATAATTAATTAAAATTAATTTATTTAACCTAAATTAAATAGGAAATAAATTAAAATTAATTTAATTATGAATTTATACACATTTTTGGACCATCTTGGGCTGGAAATTAATTCGCCTCGATACTCCAAATTGCTTCTCGATTTTGTTCTTCTCGCAGTGTCCTCCGGGCCATTTTTCGCTCTTTATGCAATTCTGTCAAAAATAACCAAATTTAATCAAAATTAACTATAAAATTACTTAAAATTCATAATGTTCATATTTTTAACACAATTTAATTATTTTATAATATTTAATTATTTTTCGACAAGAATTTAATCGAAATAGCATGAATTTAAGTCAAAAAGGGCATGTAAAAGTATATAAATTTTCATGTTTCCACAAACCGATGGCCTAATCAATTCAACCACCGATCTAATTTTAAAAACCTTGGTTAGAATATTTCAATCTGACATATGCTAATAGTTGGATAATGAAATTTTTATTTGATAAAAATATTAACAAAACAATCGGTTCAACCTCCTAGTTCCTGCGTCTATCAATCTAATGGCTTTCCCCGAACCAATACCCTTGCTAATTAGAAGTTAATCAGTCTATTTCAAATTTTTATGACTTTTTTTATATTTTTATAAATTTATATAAATTTTAATATTTTACAATTTTTTAAGAATTGTAATACGTTATTTAATTTAAATATTTTAAATAACCTTTACTAAATTTATAATATTTATAAGTTTTTTTTATAATTTTAATAAGCTTATATCAATTTTTATATTTAATATTTTTATTTTTATAGTTTTTTATTTTTATGATTTTTTTTATAATTTTATGAGAAAAATATTAGATTAAACTAGAAGTTACAACGTGTCACCATCTAATTGATTCGTCAATTTATTTTAACAATCAATGTGGTCAATGATAAAAATCGTTAATAGATGAGCTTAATTGATTGTTTTAGTTAACCAAAGGGGTTTAATTGGTTTTTTTTTTTTTTGCATTTTCTTAAAGGATTTTTTTTTTTACATATAAGCCTTTATTTTTAAATAATTTACTATTACTAGAAATCCTGTTACACGCGTCTGTTTGTGGAAACCATAGATTTAGAATACAAATGTGTGTTTAAAAATAACATATAAAAAACAACGAAACGTATGTTTGTAAACTAATTAATCATAATAACACATTAAATATGTACTAGATTAAAGTTTAAAAATTAGATTAAATTATGAGTAAACGACATTTAAATACATAAATACAAGAGATAAATAATACTAAATGTACTATAATTATTTATCATGGTTTTGTCATCAATTGTGAGTTAATGTCGAGTTAACTTCTGAGGCCAACTCAATTAATAAAATTATTTTTTTGGCATAAGAATATTGAATAGATATGAATATTTAAATACTTAAAAAGAAAAGCATTTCATTAGTCACCACAAAAAATAATAATAATAATTTTTTTCAATCACAGAATTAGATCAGACTATAAAAATATATAATCAATAGTAGAGAGTTCGATTCTCGCAGTAATTTTTAAAATTCGTGATCAATATTTATCTCTTTAATGGACTTATAAAATATGAAAAATTAATTACTGAATTCATTTCGATAGATATCTTAAAAAATAAAAAATAATTTTATTTTTAATTAAATTTAATTAATATTTTTAATATATTCAAGTTAATTATGTATATTTAGACTTGTTTTATACTATTAGTGTTTATATATATATATATATATATATATATATAAATATATAATAGTGTAATTACTATCATATTTTTCTTCACAAATTTATAGTGTAGTGATGAAAAGCTGACAATATAATTCTTAGGGTTTAGCTTCAAAACCTATTAATTGAAAATGAATATTTTATTAAGTGTGAATAATTTGCCATTGAAAAGCTAGCAATTTCAATTGAAATAACTTTTTTAAGCAAGAATAGTAGAAAAGCTGTGAAATAATAATGTTAAAACTAGATGTATTGATACTTAAGTGAGAATGAGTTTATTTGAATAAAAATTATTAGTTTTTTAAATATGAGGTGGTAGTTTTTTTTTTCTAAGATAGTGGATAAACATTTTATTTAATTGATTTTTAATGTTTAGAAATTTAATTTTTTAATATTAAAAAAATTAGAATTTTTTATAATGTAATAAACAAGTACAATTTGATAATTTTTAATGCATTATTTTAGTTTTTATCACTTTTTTTTTATTTTAATCCTTAATTTTTCTTTACTTCAACAATACTTAAAAAAAAAAGATATTTTTAGAGTAACTAAAATGAAGCTGGCTTCTAAGTTAGATGACCAAAATAAAAAAGGTAAGCATGATATGACATTTGTAGTTAAACACAATTAAAAATTTAACGGTTGAGTGATTAAAATGAAAATATCTTAAAAAATGAGTGACCAACTAAAAATTTACCCTTTTATGTAAGTTTTAATGCCTACATATATTTTTTTCACGTAAGTGTGAAATCATTACTCAAGGGAACATTAAAAACTTTAAAAATTATTTAAAAAAAAAACTTAAATCATCGCAATTTATAATTTAAAGTACCAAATTAAATATGATATTTTATTAGAGATTTTTTTAAGATTTTAAGGTTTAAGCCTAAAGTTTAAAATCTGTTTCAAAATACATAATAAAAATTCAATAAGAAAAAGAAGCATGGACCAAGAACCTGCCTAGTACCTAATACATTTATGCCTTCGAGTGTTTATTATTTCAAGTTTGAAATTGCTGAGCTTGCTTTTAGAACACTACTACTCTACAGTCGTCCCTTTTGTCTGCTTGTTCTCGGTAGGAGCGGTGGCCGTTGTTTACCGCTATGCATTCAAGAATCGTCCAAGTTAGGCCAAAAAAAAACAAAAAAACAAAAAGGAATATGACTTTCCTGATATGTTGCTAGAAACAAATTATTTGAAAGAACTATATCATATTAAAGGGTATTTTGATGATATAACAATCGATTTATATATTATTTATAAATTTATTATATCCAAATTGAGATATTGATATTAAATATGTACATCGAAAATGCAATAAAATGGCTGATTACTTAAGAAAAATTGCTGAAGAAATAGTTATTAGCTTTCTTTTTATCTTAACCTCTTGATTTTGCTTTAAATGTACTTAATGAATATTAATAATTTAACTTTTCCTAAATTAATTACTATATAATAGTTTTTATTCTCCTTAATATTTTTTTTTTGTAAAACAAAAAGGAAAATTAATGTCTGTATCTATCTTTAGTGTATTTTGAAAAGCTGTGAAATAATGTTAAAACTAGATGTATTGATACCTAAGTGAGAAATTATATTTAATTGAATAAAAATTTTATTTTTGATTAGTTCTTTTAAATATGAGTTGTTGTTTTTTCTGGATAATTTCTTAAAAATTATTTATTTTTAATATATTAATATAAGGGAAAGATTAGGGGTGTTCAATCGGTTAACCGATCGGTTAACAGGCCTAAAACACCATTAACCTAATTAACCGACCCTTCAAAAATTTTAACCGTTAACCGAATCGAAATTTTTTCGGTTAATTCGGTCGGTTAACTGAATTAACCGAAAATTATATTTTTTTATTTTTGGTTAAAATAAGTATAAAATTAACTGAATTACCCGATTTACCCGAATTAACCGAATTACCTGAATTAACCGAATTACCCGATTTACCCGAATTAACCGAATTAACTGAATTAATCAAATTAACCGAATTATTTTTATTTTTATTTTTATTTTTATTTATTAAATTATTTGTAATTTTTATGATTGGGTTGGGTAATTAATTTTAGTTTGATTGGGTTTATGTTGGATTGGGTTTGAATGAATAGTGGGCTATTTATATATTATAATTTTATTTATTAATTTTTTCGGTTAACCGAAAAAATACGGTTAACCGACTGGTTTCGAACCGAATTAACCGTTAACCGAAAACTCAAAAAATTATTAACCGACCCCCGACCGAAAAAATTCGGTTAATCGACCGATTAACCGAATTCGGTCGGTTAACCGAATTTTTTCGATTTTACCCGAATTTTGCACACCCCTAGGAAAGATAGTGTTCAAGAAGTAAAATTTAAAAAGAATGGAAGCTTTTTATAAATTTGTAATTCACAACCCCATTTGCTTACTAATATTTTGCCTATTGTAAGTGTCATGTGTAACACCCCAAACTCGGCACAGACGTTATGGCTGAATCTGGCGATATCACATTAAAGAGAATGATTGTTTCCAAAACAATTTTATGAAATTGAGAACATGTTTGATAGAAACTTTACTTGGTTAAAATTTAATTCGGGATTTAGAAATACAAATTCATGTTAAGTCCAAAAATGAAAGCCCATGTTTAAACAAAAACGCCCATATGATAAAGTTATTTAAAAACCACGTTTAATTTGAGAAATTTATCTAAGTAAAAAAACACTAGGCAGTTAAAACATTAATAAACCCTAAATACAGTCACATCGGAGACACAAGGCCTTATTACAACCCATTGAAAAAGGAACAAGTAATTAAAATAGAGTAATTCGATAACTATTTAAAACTTTTAAGAAGCTTACAGTGTGGCCATCTCCGCGTCCTCTTCCACGTTGAGCCGTCTGTTGAGGGTCACCTGAAACATTAAATTAAAGGGTGTGAGTTTCGAAACTCAGTGTGTACAACCCTTGGCAATCAAATCAATATGTGTAACGCCCTGATTTTCAGAATTTTTCGAGTTTTGTGAATGTTAGTGCAGTTTTAAAATTTTGGTGCTCTGAAGGTTGAAAATGTGTTTAAATGTGTTAGTGGGCCTTTAGAAGGCCCAAGCTTAAGTTAAAACCCGGTAAAATATTAAGTTGGATTTTCAAGTGAAAGGGAACTTGGTTAAGTGTGCCTTTAAGAAAAACTGGGTAAATCATGATTCAAAGAAAGCTTTGGCAAAGTGGTAAGGTGGCGCCACTAGGTTCCTAAAAAAGTGGCGCCTAAGTGGGTATTCAAAGACAAGGGTTCGAGTTGCAAGGTAAGCGTAGTGTTCTTTTTAATTTTTAAGCATGTACCGGGCATGTGACTAACTTAAGTGAATTTCGGCAAGGGCTTTAGGGACTTGGGCCGATTGCTTTAGAGAGATTATTAGGGTTTCATCTTTTTCTTTTTCTGTCACGACAACTAAGGTTAGCCACCTTAAGTCTTATTCTTCTTTTTTCTGTCAAAAAGCCGAAACTTGCCTCCCTGAGATCATCTAGCCGATTTTTTCATCTTCTTCTCCTCTACCATCGTTTTTTTTTCTTTTCACTCTGTTGATCTTCTCCTTAGCCGAACATCCTTCTTGCTCAGGTTTACTCTTTCTTTCGATCCTATCCCTCTCAAAAACACCTATAGCTGATTGTTCAAAGTGCCAGAATCCCGAAAACTACCTTTTTCTGCCGATTTCTTTTAAGCCGAATTGCCCCTATTCTCTTCATCTGTGGTGGTCGATTGCTGCATCCCTTCAATCCCTACCCTTGTCGACACCATCACCCTAATCTATAGCCCAAAACATCACCTTCTTCATCAGTCTAAAAGCCGAAATCGCCATTGTCTTAGAAGCTTTAGCCGAAACCTTAAGATCTCAAAGATTCGGGTTCTGCTAGCGCGTAGGGGATAGGCCTACTTCAGAATTGAGTTAGAATCAAGATAAAAGCAGTGGTAAGTGGTTAACTACTCAGATCCTTAAGATATTTCATACTTTGGAAAAGCTGAAAGTCCCTAAAGTTAAGGAGGTTGTCGATTTAATCTATTAGTAATTCGAAGTTGTATTTTGGTTCTTTTTGAGTGGTAGTTAGCGAAGAAGGTGAGCAAGTGAGGCAGTGAAGGCATCGGAATCATCAGATCTAGATCTAAAGGGATCTAAATCGGTAAAGGTAAGATTTTTAGGCCATTATAGGTATTGGCCGATTATGGTAAGGAACTGTTTACAGTGATTTTCGTGGATCTATTGGCTAATCTATTAGGAAATAGATTGTAGGAGTTAGCACGTGGAAGATTTCGTCGGTAGAATCATAAAACAGGTGTGTGTTTTGAACCGCTTCATTGTTTAATTTGGCAAATGCCGAAAAGCCGAAATGCCGAAGATCTGGCATTTCGAGGGCTTGTGAGCGTGCGAACGCTCTCAAGTTGGTAGGAAAATATTGGATTTGAAATCGGCACTGAAAGAAGAGCTAACCGCGGAATTTTGAGCGCTATGATAAGTTGGGCCTCGGTGGGCCGAATATGGGCCTAATGGGCTTTTGGGCCCATTTGGGATAAGAATAGGTTTAATGGTAATAATATGGACTATAGCTATAAAAACTGTTAAAACGAGTAATGGATTAAAGAATTAAGGCTTAAGTGGGCCTAATAGGCTAATTGGTATGGTATGGCCCATTAGAGGTTTTAGGGCTTAAAGGTTAAAACTGATAAACTGGGTTAAATGAGATTCTGTAACAACCACTAAAATAGTAAAGGCTGTAATTGTCATAAAAACTATACTAAGATAGAAAAATCACTGAAATACCCTTAGAGTGAGGAATTACTGATTTGCCCCTAGGTGGAAAATTACCATTATACCCTTAGGGCTAGAATCGACTATACTGATGACATGACTATATTTGTTACTGTATACCATGTTATATGTATGTTTGATACATGGGATGGGTTTATTATTGGAGGAAGTGTGAGTGGCACTGCCACGTTACTGAAAGGGGCTATGCCTCATACTGTTTCTGAAAGGGGCTTTGCCTCGTATACTGTTTATCTAAGCAGCCATGCTGCAACTGTGGTGTGTGGGCTGGGTGGATCGAGTTATTCCCCACATAGTGTGTTGGCTGGTACGGGTGGTGTGTAGCGGTTGGTGGTTGAGTAGTCTCCCCAATTGGGTTGCATTCATACTGTTATACTGTATTGTATTGTTATGGGCCTATGGGCCAAACGTTATCTGAATAGGGCTTCGGCCCAGTATCTGTTATAGGGCTTTGGCCCAGTATCTGTAATCTGAATAGGGCTTCAGCCCAGTATCTGACTGAGACTGGTTAGGGCTTAGGCCCAGTGGGCTCGAGCCATTTTGGGCTTTGGATGGGTTTTTCACACACTGAGTTTTCCAAACTCACCCTTTCTTTTCCATCCTTGCAAGTGAGCCTTAGATCGCGACTTGGATGCTAGGAGGGATTCAGAGTGGCCACAAGGACTGAGCACGGTTTTGAACCTAGTTTTATTATTTTATATTTTTTTATTATCGGATCTACTTTTGATTCTGTTATGGGTTGTAATAAGGCCACTATAATTGTTTTAATTGGGGTTTTCAAATGCTTTACTTCAACTAAGAAAAATACACATGTTTTCGAAAACTAAATAAACGTTTTTTTAACCAACCTGTCAATACAAAAGGCTAAGTAAGATAATAAGGCTAAAGTGAATTGTCTAACAAATGGAATAGATGTTAAGTCGATTAATCTTTAATTCGGGGATTTCCAAAATCAAGTATTGCTTTTCAAAACTCACCAACGGACTTAGTAAATAGGAGGCATAGGACGGTCTAGGTGATGTAGCACATCGAACATGGCCATAACGTCTGGGCCGGGTTTGGGGTGTTACATTTAGTGGTATCAGAGTTAAGTTGCAACAACTCGACTGTGGATCAGGTCCAAAAAGGGTTTCTAAAATTTTTAAGCCCACGAGGGGTATTTTAGGAAAAATCAGATTTTCTGGAATAATTTTTATTTTCGAAGAGATTTTTTTTCCAAACTTGTCTTTTCTAAACAAATGTTTAAAGAATTGTTTCTTAAAATGCCTAAAATTTTATGAATTTTTTGGAATCTGGTACTTCGAGTGGTGGCACACTGAATCCCCGGCACCAAGTTGTAAGTATTTCCTGCCTTAGATTCTGTACTGTACTGAAAATAAAACTATAGATAGTACTGAGCCTTAGGTATAATACCATAGGTGAAGTAGTATTGAGACTGTAAAACTGAGACTGTAGGGTAAACTAAACCCTAAGAAACTGAGACAGTAGCTAGGCTATGATCGCGCGAACACAACTCTGAAAATTTATCTGTTCATAAAATATTCTGTAATAAACAACTGAAACACTAACTGATGTCACAAAATTCGTAACTCAGATAATCGATATGAGTACAAGAGCTGCTCGGGGACGAGGCCGTGGACGTGGCCGAAGTAGTGCTCAAGCTGGATCTTCGTCTTCTAGGCACATAGTAGCTGAGGAAGTACGAGCTCCGCCAGCAACGGAGACTGGATCTTATGATAGGGCTGCAGGGGACGACGCTCTGTCCCAAGCCATGCTGAGGGTATTAGAGAGGGTCGCTGGAGCAAGCACTGAGACTGTGGCTAGAGGGTCTATATCTGAGCGACTCCGGGCTAACGGAGCTGAGATTTTCAAGGGCATATCTGGAGTAGCCCCGAATGTGGCTGAGTATTGGTTGGAAGCCACAGAGCGAATAATGGACGATCTAGACTGCTCGGTGAAGCAGAAATTGAAAGGAGCGGTGTCATTACTGCAAGACGAGGCGTATCAGTGGTGGATCACTGTAAGAGAAGGTACCTCAGCTGATGGGGTAACTTGGGAATTATTTAAGAAATCCTTCAAGGCGAAGTATGTTGGAGCTAGTTATGTGGATGCACGTAGGAAGGAGTTTCTGAACCTGACCCAAGATGGTAAGACTGTTGCTGAATACGAGGCAAAATTTTTGCGACTGAGTCGGTATGCTAGTGGTATTGTTTCCACTGAATATGAACGCAATGTTCGTTTCGAGGATAGCCTAAGAGATGAGCTGAGAGTGTTGATTGCACCGCAGAGGGAACGCGACTTTGCTGCACTGGTGGAGAAGGCTAAGATAGCCGAAGAGGTAAAGCAAACTGAGCGTCAGAACCGCGATAGAAATCGTAATCATTTCAAGAGAGATTCTGGATCATCTGGTGCTGCAAATAGAAATTTCAAGAGAGTTAGAGTAGAAGAACTAGTGCGAGCTGTGCCAGTGAATGTTGTTAGACCATAGGCTTGTGGAGACTGTGGCAGAGTTCATCAAGGAGAATGCTGAAAATGCAGTGGAGCTTGTTTTCGTTGTGGGTCTAAGGATCATCAAGTTAAGGACAGCCCACAGAAGCCAACTCAGGCTCAAGCTGTTGATCAGAGGGTTGCTCAGCCTGCGCGAGGAGGACTGCCACCGCCAAGGGGCCGTGGTCAAGGTAGAGGAGGCAATGGTAATGGACGTGGTCGTGGAGCACCTGGCAGGGGTGCTGGTAATGCTGATACTCGTCAACCAGCCTTAGTGTATACTGCTCGCCGTCGCGAGGAGGGTGATGCACCTGATGTTATAACTGGTACGTTCTTAATATCTCATACACCATATACTACTCTAATTGATGTGGGTTTGACGCATTCGTATGTTGCTTGTGAAATTTCTGGGTCGTTGGGTGTGCATTCTGAGGAGACTGTGAGTGGGGTCACAGTAGTTAGTCCTTTAGGTCACTCTGTTAAAGTAGACAAACTATTTAGGGAAGTGCCTTTAGAGACTCAGGGTAAGATCTTTACTGGAGATTTAATGGAGCTATCTTTTGAAGAATTCGACTTGATTTTGGGCATAGACTAGTTAACCAAGCACAAGGCAACGCTGGATTGCGCGGCCAAAAGAATGGTATTGAGAACAACCGAAGGCGAGGAGGTGATGGTTATTGGTGAACGTAGGGACTATTTGTCCAATGTGGTTTCTGCCTTAAGGGCTGAAAAGTTGATGCGCAAAGGTTGTGAAGCATACTTGGCGTTCGTAAGTCAAAATGTACCCGAAGGGGTGACAGTAGAGACAGTGAGAACTGTTAATGAATTTTAAGATGTATTTTCTGAGGAGCTTTCTGGATTACCTCCTAACCGAGAAGTTGAATTTGGGATCAATATGTTACTTCTTCAGTGTCCATTGCGCCTTACAGAATGGCACCAAAGGAGCTAGTGGAATTGAAAGCCCAGATTCAAGAGTTGTTAGATAGGGGCTTCATTAGACTAAGTGTGTCTCCGTGGGGAGCACCGGTGCTGTTTGTGAAAAAAAGGATGGAACGATGCATATGTGCATCGATTATCGCCAGTTGAACAAACTGACGATAAAGAATAAGTATCTTCTGCCGAGAATCGACGATCTATTTGACCAGCTTAAAGGAGCTTCAGTGTTTTCCAAGATCGACCTTTGGTCTGGATACCATCAGCTAAGGGTAAAGGAGGTGGATGTGCATAAGACGGCATTTAGAACTCGTTATGGTCACTACGAGTTTTTGGTTATGCCCTTTGGATTGACGAATGCACCAGTAGCTTTTATAGATTTAATGAATTGAGTATTCCAGCTGTACTTGGATCAATTCATGGTCATCTTTATTGACGATATATTGGTGTATTCGGAGACAGAAGAGAAGCATGATGAGCATCTTCGAATTGTCCTGCAAATTCTGAGAGAAAAGCAACTGTATGCGAAATTTAGTAAGTGTGAATTTTGGCGGTGAGAAGTGACTTTTCTGGGGCATGTTGTTTCTGCTGAGGGAATTAGGGTGGATCTTTGCAAGATTGAGGCAGTCTTGGACTGGAAGCCGCCAAGGTCAGTATCAGAAATTCGTAGTTTTCTAGGTTTGGCAGGCTATTATAGAAGGTTTGTTGAGGGGTTTTCTCTCATCGCGGCTCCGTTAACGAAATTGTTAAGGAAGGGAGTAGCCTTTATTTGGACTGAGAGACAGCAAGCAGCTTTTGACAAGCTGAAAAAGGTGTTGATTGAGGCGCCAGTGTTGATTCAGCCAGAATCTGGGAAAGACTTTACAGTTTATAGCGATGCTTTGCATGTGGGATTAGGTTGTATACTGATGCAAAAGGGTAAGGTGGTTGCTTATGCTTTGCGGCAGCTTAAGTCTCACGTGGCGAATTACCCTACGCATGATTTGGAGTTGGCAGTGGTGGTATTTGCATTGAAAATCTGGAGACACTACCTTTATGGGGAAAAATGTATTATATACACTGACCATAAAAGTCTCAAATATCTGTTAACTCAGAAGGAATTGAATCTTAAGCAACGGAGGTGGATAGAGTTGCTTAAGGACTATGACTGTTCGATTGAGTACCACCCTGGCAAGGCGAATGTAGTGGCTAATGCACTGAGCCGAAAGACCGTTGCTGAGTTAAAGGTGATGTTTGCTCGGTTGAGTCTATACGATGATAGGAGCTTACTAGCAGAACTGCAAGTGAGACCATCTTGGACCGATAAAATCAAAGAGTTACAGTTGAAGGATGATTCGTTGATTCCTCGATTTCAGCAAGTCAAGAATGGTGAGAGTGAGGATTTTAGACTGAATTCTGATGGGGTTCTTTGTTTCCGTGGGGGAATTTGCGTTCCTAAGGACTCTGATTTAAGGCAGTTGATTTTGGGAGAGGCTCATGGTGGACCTTGTGCTATGCGCCTTGGAGGTAATAAGTTGTATAGGGATTTGCGAGAAGCGTACTGGTGGCCTGGACTTAAGCGAGAGGTAACTGATTTTGTTGGGAAATGTCTGACGTGTCAGCAAGTTAAAGCTGAGCACCAACTGCCTTCTGGATTGTTACAGCTAGTAAAGATTTCGCAGTGGAAGTGGGAAAGAGTAACGATAGATTTTGTGAGTGGGTTGCCTTTGACACATTCAAAGAAAGACTCTGTTTAGGTAGTCGTGGATAGATTAACGAAGTCTGTTCATTTTATACTGGTTAGAACCGATTACTCACTTCAAAAGTTAGCCAAGCTGTATGTAGCAGAGATAGTACGTTTGCATGGGGTGTCAGTTTTGATAATTTCTGATCGAGATCCTAGATTTACATCTCGATTCTGGAAAAAGTTGCATAAGACATTAGGTACGTGATTGGACTTCAGTACTGCATTTCACCCTTAGACAGATGGTCAGTCTGAGAGGGTCACTCAAGTGTTGGAAAACATGTTAAGAGGATGCGTTATCAACTTTCGTGGTAGTTGGGAATATTATTTACTGTTGGCGGAATTTGCATACAACAACAGTTATCAAGCGAGTATTCAGATGGCTCTATATGAGGCACTTTATGGGCGAAGATGTCGTACTCCTACATGTTGGACGGAGTTAGGGGAACGTCAAGTTCTTGGACCAGAATTGATAGCTGATACTGAAAGTAAGGTTAAGCTTATTCGAAATCGATTAAAGGAAGCGTCTGATCGGCAGAAGTCTTATGCTGACCTTAAGCGCAAGGAAATTGAGTTTGCTGTTGGAGATATGGTATTTCTAAAGGTTTCATCATGGAAGAAGATCTTGAGGTTTGGTAAAAAGGGCAAGTTAAGTCCGCAATTTATTGGGCCTTATCGGATTCTCAAGTGGATTGGGCCAGTAGCATATCAGTTAGAGTTGCCAGCAGGGTTGGACCATATTCACGACATTTTTCACGTATCTATGTTAAGACGATATCGGTCGGATCCTTCACATATTGTACCGATGAAGGAGATTGCAGTAAATGCTGATTTGACCTTCGAGGAGGAACCTGTGCAAATCTTGGATCGTGAAGTCAATGTCTTGAGAAAGAAGATAGTTCCGTTGGTAAAGGTGCTATGGCGCAACCATGGTAGAGAAGAAGCTACGTGGGAGCCAGAAGAAGCGATGCGTCAACAATACCCTCAACTATTTGGATCAGGTAAATTTCGAGGTCGAAATTTCTTTAAGGGGGTAGAGTTGTAACACCCTGATTTTTGGGATTTTTTGGGTTTTGTGAATGTTAGTGCAGTTTTAAAATTTTGGTGCTCTGAAGGTTGAAAATGTGTTTAAATGTGTTAGTGGGCCTTTAGAAGGCCCAAGCTTAAGTTAAAACCCGGTAAAATATTAAGTTGGATTTTCAAGTGAAAGGGAACTTGGTTAAGTAGGCCTTTAAAAAAAACTGGGTAAACCATGATTCAAAGAAAGCTTTGGCAAAGTGGTAAGGTGGCGCCACTAGGTTCCTTAAAAAGTGGCGCCCAAATGGGTATTCAAAGACAAGGGTTCGAGTTGCAAGGTAAGTGTAGTGTTCTTTTTAATTTTTAAGCATGTGTCGGGCATGTGACTAACTTAAGTGAATTTTGGCAAGGGCTTTAGGGACTTGGGCTGATTGCTTTAGAGAGATTATTAGGGTTTCATCTTTTTCTTTTTCTGTCATGACAATTAGGGTTAGCCACCTTAAGTCTTATTCTTCTATTTTCTGTCAAAAATTCGAAACTTGCCTCCCTGACTAGCCGATTTCTTCATCTTTTTCTCCTCTACCATCGTTTTTTTTATTTTCTTTTCACTCTGTTGATCTTCTCCTTAGCCGAACATCCTTCCTACTCAGGGTTACTAATTCTTTCGATCCTATCCCTCTCAAAAACACCCATAGCTGATTGTTCAAAGTGCCAGAATCCCAAAAACTACCTTTTTCTGCCGATTTCTTTTAAGCCGAATTGCCCCTATTCTCTTTATTTGTGGTGGTCGATTGCTGCATCTCTTCAATCCCTACCCTTATCGACACCATCACCCTAATCTATAGCCCAAAATGTCACCTTCTTAATCAGTCTAAAAGCCGAAATTGCCATTGTCTTAGAAGCTTTAGCCGAAACCTTAATACCTCAAAGATTCAGGTTCTGCTAGCACGTAGGGGATAGACCTACTTCAGAACTGAGTTAGAATTAAGGTAAAAGCAGTGGCAAGTGGTTAACTACTCAGATCCTTAAGATATTTCATACTTTGGAAAAGCCGAAAGTCCCTAAAGTTAGGGAGGTTGTCGATTTAATCTATTAGTAATTCGAAGTTGTATTTTGGTTCTTTTTGAGTGGTAGTTAGCGAAGAAGGCGAGCAAGTGAGGTAGTGAAGGCATCAGAATCATCGGATCTAGATCTAAAGGGATCTAAATCAGTAAAGGTAAGATTTTTAGGCCATTAGAAGTGTTGGCCGATTATGGTAAGGAACTGTTTACAGTGATTTTCGTGGATCTATTGGCTAATCTATTAGGAAATGGATTGTAGGAGTTAGCACGTGGAGGATTTCGTCGGTAGAATCATAAAACAGGTGTGTGTTCTGAACCCCTTCATTGTTCAATTTGGCAAATGCCGAAAAGCCGAAATACCAAAGATCTGGCATTTCGAGGGCTTGTGAGCGTGCAAACGCTCTCAAGTTGGTAGGAAAACATTAGATTTGAAATTGGCACTGAAAGGAGAGCTAACCGTGAAATTTTGGACGCTACGATAAGTTGGGCCTCGGTGGGCTGAATATGGGCCTAATGGGCTTTTGGGCCCATTTGGGATAAGAATAGGTTTAATGGTAATAATATAGACTATAGCTGTAAAAACTGTTAAAACGAGTAATGGATTAAGGAATTAAGGCTTAAGTGGGCCTAATAGGCTAATTGGTATGGTATGGCCCATTAGGGATTTTAGGGCCTAAAGGCTAAAACTGATAAACTGGGTTAAATGAGATTCTGTAATGACCACTAAAATAGTAAAGGCTGTAATAGTCATAAAAACTATACTAAGATAGCAAAATCACTGAAATACCCTTAGGGTGAGGAATTACTGATTTGCCCCTAGGTGGAAAATTACCATTATACCCTTAGGGCTAGAATCGACTGTACTGATGACATGACTGTATTAATTACTGTATACCATGATATATGTATGTTTGATGCATGGGATGGGTTTATTATTGGAGGAAGTGTGAGTGGCACTGCCACGTTACTGAAAGGGGTTATGCCTCGTACTGTTTCTGAAAGGGGCTTTGCCTCGTATACTGTTTATCTGAGCAGCCATGCTGCAACTGTGGTGTGTGGGCTGGGTGGGTCGAGTTATTCCCCACATGGTGTGTTGGCTGGTACGGGTGGTGTGTAGCGGTTGGTGGGTTGAGTAGTCTCCCCAATTGGGTTGCATTCATACTGTTATACTGTACTGTACTGTTATGGGTCTATGGGCCAAACTATTATCTGAATAGGGCTTCGGCCCAGTATCTGTTATAGGGCTTTGGCCCAGTATCTATAATCTGAATAGGGCTTCGGCCCAGTATCTGACTGAGACTAGTTAGGGCTTAGGCCTAGTGGGCTCGAGCCATTTTGGGCTTTGGATGGGTTTTTCATACACTGAGTTTTCCAAACTCACCCTTTCTTTTACATCCTTGCAGGTGAGCCTTAGATCGCGACTTGGATGTTAGGAGGGATTCAGAGTGGCCACAAGGACTGAGCATGGTTTTGAAACTAGTTTTATTATTTTATATATTTTTTTATCAAATCTACTTTTGATTCTGTTATGGGTTGTAATAAGGCCACTATAATTGTTTTAATTGGGGTTTTCAAATGCTTTACTTCAACTAAGAAAAATACACATGTTTCCAAAAACTAAATAAACGTTTTTTTAACCAACCTGTCAATACAAAAGGCTAAGATAATAAGGCTAAAGTGAATTGTCTAACAAATGGAATAGAGGTTAAGTCGATTAATCTTTAATTCGGGGATTTCCAAAATCAAGTATTGCTTTTCAAAACTCACCAACGGACTTAGTAAATAGGAGGCATAGGACGGTCTAGGTGATGTAGCACACCGAACATAGCCATAAAGTCTGGGCCGGGGTTGGGGTGTTACAATATGCAAAAATCACATTGGGCCTAAGCCTTAACAATATCGGTGGCCTCTGAACCTTAGCCCCTGATAGCCTCGGTTGGGCCCGAGCCCATATTCAAATATCAAGATGTTCATGCCATATGCAGTTACCCATAACCAACCCTGTACACCCCCTTCCAACCCTACACTCCTGTGGGAAGATACTCGACCCACCTATCCTTATACCCCCGTTGTGACACCGATTGCGGCACCACTCATCGTTGTAGCAGAGCTGCTCGTGGCACAAAAGCCTTTATTGTAGCACTGGTTGCGGCACTACTTATCGTTGCAACAGAGCTGCTCGTGGCTCAAAAGCCTTCGTTGGATCCACAGTCGTCAAGCAACCGTGTGACCCTCATATACACTTCCTCCAATCAAAACCCAGCTCACATGCAACATAATATCTCATGAATGTATCATCGTCACATACAACATACACCAGTCATGCTCATAACACATAGGGGTATTTTAATCATTTCACTACCCCGGGGTATCTTGGTAATTTCTACCCTACAAGGGTGTCTCGGTAACTTTGCCCTTCGAAGCGTCATAATAATTCTACTCTACAGGGGCATTTTAGTAATTCTACCCTAAAGGGGTATTTTCGTAATTTCCTAAAGGGACAGATTTTAATTATGGTTTTGGCCCATCAACAAGTCTTGCGACTAAAGTGAACGGACACTATGCACCAAGTAGGATTCAAGAGAAGAGGAGGTGGGTCACTCGGACCGCTTAAGTACCAAGCTCTTCCTAGATCCAATCCTAGACATGCACACATCCATTGCCACACCTTAGTCTAGCGACTTGTCCATAGACATGTTTAATTATTTAATTAAGTCTAATGTAAAATTTGAGAGATCAGAACTATGCCTATAGTCCATTAAGAACCCTAGCATGTGTTTTTACTATCCCATAAGGCCCACTAGGCCCAATCATATTCATAAAACCCATTAAACCCCAAACATGCTTATGTAGCCTATTAGGCCCGATCACAATCCAAACATACATTCATGCATGTCAATTCATCATACAATTTCATATCACAACTTTGCCACTTTGGGCCAACAAGTTTGTTAGGCCCATTCGGGATTTTGAGATTTTGACTTTTGTCGATTTTCATGTGTGTAGTGTATGTACACACCTGATTGACGACCCACACTACCCTATTCTTAGCCTTGACCTACAATCAAAATCACTTTCGAATCAATACTATACCTTAAACTACAACTTAATCAAATCCCGAAGCCTTACCGTAACCTTACCGTATACCTTCGGCTTTTCTAGCCTTTCCTTAGCAAATATTCCCGAATATTCTTAGATCTGCACCAATACATACATATTATCAACATCAAGTGACTCGTATTCCACACGAGTTACCCCTACCAACCATTTTATATTCGGCCACCTATGAAACTGAAATTTAGAGTGAGTACGCTTACCACTTTCTAGGAATCCTTACACCGCTTGAAATCTTTGAACCCTACCCCTTGTTAATACAGGGTTAACGACAAGAACAAGATTAGATAGCCCTTCGGCTTTTAACAACTCAATTAAGGGTTGCAAATAACAAAACAGATCTGTGATGAAGGAAATCAAAAGAAATCGGCAAAGGAGATATGAGTATTCGGCTTTTAAGAGATTAGGGAAAGAAATCGGCAAAGGGGATATAGGTATTTGGCTTTTGCAAAAGAGGAAAAAAAGTTAGAAAGAATGAGAAGAATGAAACATTTGGTTTGGCAAAGCAAGAGAACTCTTCAAAAAGAATTCGGCACCCCCTATAAATACCCAAAGCTGAACCCCTAAAGTCTCAATTGGCTCCACTTCATCCACATCCCATCTCCTAATTTTTCTTCACGATAAGCTCTCCTAATCTCTTCCTATACTTTCTCTTCTGATCACTCTCTTTAGAGTCCATCTTCATGCCACTTCCAATCTTCTAGAAGGCCAAAATTAAACTCCTAAAAATACTAAGCTAGGATCCAAAACTTAACCAAGGCCCAATACTTCTAGGCCCAAAATTCGGGGTGTTACATCATGGGTTGCGTAATTTAAGTTTGTGATATAAGGAGGTAGTTGTTATATACCAATAATAATATGCTATTATAAAGAGATAATTGATATAAACTTATAATAAATTCATATCGTGAATTTTCATCGAATAAAAAAAGTGGAAATCAAATAAAAAAAATTAAAAGATATATGGTAGGTGCATGCATTATTGCTTTTATGCATATTTTATTTTATGTTCTTTAATATAATTAATTATGAAGTTTATAAATATAACAAATTTAATTAATTGATATGAGTTATCAAATTAAATTAATTAATTTAGGCTAAAAGGTCAAAAAAGCCCTTAGTAAAAACATTAATTGAGCCCTTAACAAAAAAATGCACCCAATTGAGTCCTCAGTGATCCAAAAAAAATCATTTGGCCCCTTCTGTTAACGAAAACCTTTAGTTGACTAGTTTGATCATTAGCTCAATTGGATTAATAGTTGTATGATTAATGTCATAATTCATTTGATTACACCGATAACTAGATGAATGTATAATTCATCAATACTCTTAAAATTACTTATACACTATAATATCATTACGTCAATAATTAGAAGATTGTACAACTGATCAATATTCTTGAAATTATTTAAACACTACAATATCATTACATTTGTACATAAATCGTGTAACAACCCGATTTTTCAGTAATGTGGGAATCAATAGTTCGAGGCCACCAAATTCGACGAATAAATTTGTAAATATTATTATTTAATATTTACGAGTCAAATGTGGTTTTAAAAATATTTTTAAATTGGTAATTTGTGTTTTATAATAATTTATTAGGTCAAGTGGTTTTAGAAAGTGAAGTATCGGGACCTTGTTTCCATAAACTGAGCCGTAAATATTTTTATAAATATTTAAGGAGTTTCATTAAAGTAGTACTAAAGCTTCGTTGAAAAATTTTAATGTTTCGATAGTTAATTAATTAAAAAGGACTAAATTGAAAAAGGTGCAAAACTTACTAATTATAATAACTAACTAAATTAAAAAAGGTGCAAAACTTACTAATTATAATAACTAAGTGATTAAATGACTTAATTAATAAATGAGGAGGGACTTAAGAAATCAATAAACCTAAATTAAAAGATAAGGCGACATATGAAGAGAAAAATAATAAAATAAAGTCATTCAATGGCAAAATGGTAATTTATTTGAAATTAAAATGAAACAAATTGGAAATTGAAAGTTTTCTAGACATTTCTTCTTCAATTTTCAGTCAAAATCGACATAGGGAGAGAGCTTTAAGCTGGTTTTTCATATTTTTGCTTCATGTGAATTCAGTTCTTACCCGTTTCTTATAATTTTTATATTTTTGAGATTATTACAATTAGGTCCAACTAAACCATACCTTTGTTTTTTATTTTATTAAAAATTTTGGAAGTTTCCATTGATAAATATTATATTTTTTATGAATAACATAGATTTAGAGTTTGGATTTTGTTGCATGATGATTTTATAAAGTGATTTTGTTA
Source organism: Gossypium stocksii (assembly GCA_020496765.1). Lineage (NCBI taxonomy): Eukaryota > Viridiplantae > Streptophyta > Magnoliopsida > Malvales > Malvaceae > Gossypium > Gossypium stocksii. The sequence goes on from CM035621.1 coordinate 105,910,696, forward strand.
AATATTAATTTTAGGATTAAATTGTGAAAAAGTTAAAATATTAGGGTTTAATAGTGAATTTTGGTTTATTAGGGGCTGTATGAAGGCTTAGAATATTTGGATAGATTATTGATTGATAATATTAGTTAATTTGATAGATTAACTAATTAAGGGATTAAATTACAAAAATTGTAAAAGTTTGGGGTAATTGTGTAAATTTGAAAAAATAAAAGGGTATTAATTCTAAAATGAACTGGAAATGGAATATATTCTAATAAATGAATAATTTTATATTTTAGATCAATATCCTGTAAATACTCATGAAAAAGGAAAAATAGTAGAATAGTCCCTAAACTTCTACAATTACTACAATTCAATTCAGCTAAGTTTGTACGGTTAAAATTTAATAATTGTATTAACTTGATGAATGGTATTATGCATTTATTTATTTTTGGAAATAAATTATTGTTGGAATTATAATATTGAATTGGATATTCGGTTTGAATGGAACACGAGATTTGAGTAGATTCATGATTTGGTGTATGATGGTATTGGAGAGAGATATCCGCATTTTCCCAAGTAAATGGGGTTTAACATTTGTTGTGAACTCTCGTGTTTTACTTTCTATTTGGCGTAATTGGGTGAGTTAGCTCTTATGAGCTTCTGTTCAGCTCTTGCGAGCTTCTGTTCTGCTTTCGAGCTTCTATTGGCATATTCAGATGGATCAGCTCTTATGACCTTCTATTGACGATGTACTCTTATTTGTAAGTCATTCTTCGAATGAAAATTTTTTTTCGGTAAGGTGATTTATTAAATGAATTTGAAAGACATGTTATTTATTTTTATATTGATTTGAATGTAGATATATTTATCAATAGAAGTTGTGGATGATAAGAAATTGACAGTGAATGACAGGGAATTGACATGAATGATTTTATTTATTTGACTTGTTATAGTAGGTTTGGTAAGATTTTGTTTAACCCGTCGAACTTACTAAGCTTCATTTAACCTTATTTGTATTGTTTAATGTCATTGTCGATTTTCGGAAGGTTCGACGATCGGATCAGCACTCAAACCACACTATCTAGCTTATCTCGGTAGTTTTTGAAACGTTCAATACGGTTTATATGGCATGTATAGGCTTTTGTATGCTCTTGGTCAAAGTTTGGCTTATGTAAATATTATGAATAATATTTTGTTTATATAACCAACTTATATATATTGGTATAAGAATGAGGTATATTTGTGATGTTAGTATGAGTGATATATATACATATATATGTTTCTAAATTGTGGTGAATTTTGGTATCTTTGTTAGGTACATTGATAATGTAATGACCTAAAAGTTACGGGCATCAAAAAAGTGAGTTGTGGGTCTCCATTTTAGTAAAAAGGATTCGTAAATATTTATTAAAAATATTTACGAAGTTAGTTATGTGTTTAATTAGGTTTTGGTTAAAAGAATTAGGTTGAATTAAGGTTAATTAAGTATTAATACTAAATTGAATTAAGTATGAAAGTTTAATTATAGAATAGAGAAAATATAAGGGATTAAATAAGCAATTAAACCATAAAATTTACATGTGTGTAGTATAAATAAAATACATGTGTAATAAATTATATACATACATTTGTAATATATATGTATATTATTATTAATTAAGTGAAAGATATTTATTAATTATATTATTATTAATTAAGTAAATAAATTAAATAAAAGAAACAAAACAAGTGAAATAGAAAAAGAAACAGAAAGTTGGGACGAAGTAAGGAGAAAGAAAGAAGAAAAAGAAAAATAAAAGGGAAATTAGGGTTTTGAAGGTTTCAAGCTTGATTGGTAAGTCAATTTAATCCCTTTTCTTATAATTTTTGTGTTTTTGGAATCCTAGAACAAAGTATCATTGGATTTATGTTGAAATTTTGAAAGAAAATAGATTTTTAGACATAGTTCATGTTGAATTATTGATGAATTAGGGGTTAAATTGATTGAATTTCAAGTTAGAAGTTAGTAAATGATTGAATTGTGAAATAAAACATAAGTTTTGAATATTAGGGACTAAATTGAAAGAATTTTGAAATTAGAGATTTGTGGTGAAATTAATGAGTTAAAATGAGTTTAAAGTAGAAATTAAATGAAGATATGAAGTTAATTTTTGGGAAAATAAAATCAGTATTGGTTAAGGATTAAATTGGAACTTAGGTAAAATTTCATACATACATAGTAATATTTAGAGTGAAATTGTGTATTGATGATTTTAATTGTTTAATTATGTAGCTAATATCATATCAGAGTCATCGAGCAAGAAAGGAAAGGAAAAGGTGGGCGAGGAGTTACTCGAGGAAATTTCAGTTTGTATTACTATAATTCAAATCTAATTATTATTAAATGTTGCAATTGATTATTATGCATGGGAAGTAAATGAAATAAGTATTGAATGTTGTGATATTGATGTTGGAAGTGAATTTGCTTATTGAAATCGAATGAAATATCAATTGAAACATGAAAGTGAAATGGAATTGAATTATGAAATTATGTGAGCATTTTGAAATGTGAATTGATTGGAAAAGTGAATCAAATGGAAAATATGAGAAATTGAGATTGGAATGGCATTTATTGAAATTGAATTGAGAAAGTCTATTGAATACCCTATTAACTAGTCGGGCTAAGTCTGATATAGTTAGCATGCCATAGGATTGGAAGTGTTCAGGGACATTTCGACCTTGAGCCAATTAGGCACTAAAAGTGCCGTATTACTGTTACGGATAAATCTGATTAGGTATTGAGTATCGTATTACTTCAGCAATGCTGATTAGGCACAATGTGCCGTATTGGTGTGTTGGTTGGATCCGTGTATCCGTCAAAGTTCGAGTCACGTTAATAGGGGTAATGAACAAATTGATAATTAGAATTGAGATGGAATGAATGGTTGAATTTGAATGGTATTGTATATGAAATTGATTGTATATGAAATTGATTGAACCATTGAAATGATATATGAAAGCAAAAGATTTGAAAGAATGAAATAATGTGTGAATTTAAATTGAATACAAGATAATGAAATTTATTTATTGATTTAATGTATGAATTAAGTATTGAAAGACTATAAATGTAAATTACTTATACATATTTTACTGTATTATTTACGAATTTGAATTATAGAAATACCACTGAGTATACATACTTAGCGTACGATTTGTTTCCGTGCACTGGTTAGTTGAAACAAAATTTTGATTCAGCATCCAAGTCAATCCCGAACTCAGCAAAGTGGTGACGTATGGTTTTTTTTGGTAAATGGCATGTACCTAGGATAAGTGTGTTTGGTCATTTTGCTAGTTGATTGTAAATATGTGTATAATATAAACTTGAATGGTCATATATATCTATATATATATATATATATGAGAAGTTAAGTTTATTGAATGGTATGTTTGGTACAAAACTTAAATGGTTTGAATGTGGTAGATTGAATTGAATTAGATGATATATTTGATATCGGTATGAAAAAGCATTGAATAGGCCATTAGGTTAATGTTTATGTTTGGTTTAAATATATTTAGATGTAATTTGACTTGGTTGAATGATTGAATTTTGAGTTGCTTGTGATTGAAGAATTGCAGGGTGGTAAACTTGAGGTTTAAGGCTAATTTTGAGTCCACACGGGCGTGTGTTCAGACCCTGTGAGACACACGACTAGCACATGGGCATGTGAATTGGCCGTGTGTCCCATGCACCTTAAATTTGAGAAACAGAATGCCTAGGTTTTAGCACACGGCAGAGACACGGGTGTGTGTCTTAACCGTGTGGGGTACACGGCCTAGCACACGAGCATGTAACTTGGCCGTGTGACCATGTGTTATAAAGAAAAATAAGTCAGAGAGTTACATGGGTAAGGGGCACGGGCGAGTGCTGCCACACAGCTTGAGACATGGGTATGTCGCTCACATGGCCTGACCACACGGGTGTGTCACATAAACACACAGGCGTGTCTCTAACTCACACAAACGTGTGAGCCCTGCACCTAGGGAAAAATTTTAAAATTTCACGAAAAATTCTTGAAGCACTCGAACAAGTCCCGATGGGTTTCTAACGTATATTTTGGGCTTCGGTAGCCCATAAAAGGGACAGTGTGATTAATTTATAATATATTTGTTAATTATTTATTTGAAGTTTGTATTTGATCGGAAACGATCGATAATGCTCCGTAACCCTATTTTGGCAACGGTTTAGGGTTAAGGGGTGTTACAGATTAGGTATTGCTATGGAGAATTGATGAATTGAAATGATATTTATTTTGTTGTGAAAATATTATATACTTGTGGTACCATTGAGGGTACATTGGTTTGACACTATTTAGGTTGGTTTGACTTGTTTAAGGCTAAATTATTATCATTTGAATTGGTATTTTTTATTGGTTTTATTATGAATATTGATATGTTATGAAACGTTTGAAATTTCTGTCTGTTTGATCTGTAAATCCCAGTAATGCTCTGTAACACTGTTCCGGCGACAGATACGGGTTAAGGGTTCTACAGATTGATTCAAGTTGATCAATGGTTGTATGGTTAATTCTATAAATTATTGACTCGGATAATGATTGCATAATTACTTGTATAATCCATTCAATTCGATTAATGGTTGTATGATTAATGCCATAATTCATTCAAATTGTTTTGAAGATTATGATTTCAACTTGTTTAAGTAACGATTTTTAAATAAAATTAAATATATCAAACAATTTAAAAGTTGTGAATGGTACTTATGTAATTAGAGTTTTAGATCCTTTCATATAATCTTGAGTAGCAAGAATGTTTAAAGTTTTTATACCAAATACTCCGCAACAAAATGTTTTAGCGAAAAGTCTTACCTTAATGAGTGTGATTAGTTTGATGAATTTTTTTAACATTAATCTCACTAGGCTTAATTTTTGAAAATACCCTCAATGTTTATGGGTTTTTGGGTTTGAACCCTTAACCTTCTTTTTTTTTATTGACACCCCCAACGTTACGATTTTTTCAAAAATCAACCCAATTTTAACATGAAGCATGAGTTGACCGTCAGTCAACTGCAAGTAAAGGACGTGTCAAGGAAGCTTGATCAATTTCAAAGACGCTTACCCCTTCCCTCTCACTCTTCACCGTCCCAACCCCTACCACCACTCATTTCCCTCTCACTCCTCACTGTCGATCTCACCACAAACGTCCTAAAACCTTCTCCATCTCTATCTCCATCCTCATCCTCCTTCCCTCATCATCATCAATAGCGTGGTGGTTAGTAGTATTCTAACTAAAGGTAAAACTCAAAATGGAGGGAGAACTGTTAAAAATTAGATTTCAAATTCCTGCTCTCCATCAAACGAAAATGAACAACAAAGTGTCATCACAAGAAAATACGAACTCGACAGAGATTTGACGGTAGAGAGTCAGGGAACTGAAGTACACGCTGGGTAGATGGGAGAATCAATTTCAATGGAGGAGAAGGTTATTCCTTTTGTGTTTCAAATCTCACCCTCGGTTAAAGGACCTTGCTCATCAATAAGGAAGAATGATCAATAGAGTTACATTTTATCAATGGGGAGCAAAAGTGAGAGTTTTGAGTCAAGACAACTTCGACGATCAATATCGTCCAGAGTTAGGTGGTTGAAATTAGCTGAGATACAACTTACGGTCAGGCAAAGACGAGGAAGAACCCACCGGTAGTGATATTACCAACATCAGTCTTCAACTTTTTCGGATACCAAACCAGAAGGCTCCCACCTTGATATTAGGAAGTGAATCGAAGGTAGGTAATGGAAGTTCCAGTAGCAAGTTTCACAGAGAGGATTCTTGAGGTTGAACTGGCAAACACTATAGCTCACTTAGCTCTTAAAAGGTGGGTAATAGAAGTCCTAGTAGTAAGTTTGACAGAGAGGATTCTCAAGGTTCAACTAGCAAAAACTATGGCTCCTTTACCTATTCGAAGGTGGGTAATACAAATCCTAGTAACAAGTCTAATCGATCGATGGTTGGACACAATGACGACAACAGCTAAAGGGGAAGAGAGAAAGATGAGAAGAATAAAGAAGATGGAAACAAAATGAGCAAAAAAAGAATTTTGTTAAACAATTTTTATAGATGACATAATCTATGACCTCGTGCTTATATGGCACGCCACATAGGCTACTTCGTCGTCCTGCAGTTTGACTGACGGTCAACTCACGTTTCTCGTTAAAATTGGGCTAATTTCTGGAAAAATAGTAACGTTGAGGTGTCAATCCAAAAAAAAAGGTTAAGGACTCAAACCCAAAACCCGCAAACGTTGAAGGTATTTTTGACAATTATGCCATCTCATTATAGGTTTTTATCATATCTGCTCTTTTTTATACAATGCCTAGAATTACACGTAACCCCTCCCCAACCCTTAAATAGAAGGATAATGCGTTTCAACACACGAACCCACACCCTTCTGCACTGGAAATAATGTAGATGACAATCGAGCTAAGACTCAATTGACTTAATTCGATGATTTTAAATGTAAAGTTACTCTATAATTTATGGGCTGAAACATTATTGATGGCATGTTATATCCTTTCAAAAACATGAAGGTCTCATTGCAAGACGCTAAAAAATGGGTGGTATTGAAGTAAAGAAAAAAAAATTATTACCTCTCTTCATTACTCTTAAAAAATTTTGGGTAAGTGAAATATAATATCTTAGTCGAATCTATTGGATTTGGTATCCATCAATATACTTTTCAAATAAAATTTTATAATAATTTTAAAATTTTATATGAATTTATATAATTAATCGATTGTTATTGGACCATCTATCCAATCAATCAAATTGAATCGAACACCAGCCTAATTTTTGAAACATAGGTGAAAAGTCGAAATTCTCTAAATTCTAAAGAGGCATTTACGATTGGCAAAAAAAAGAAAAAAGAGGCATTAACGTAAAGTAACGGATAACGGTTAGAACGTGAACACGTGAGGGGTCCGTGCCAAAGCTTCATCTCTCATTCTGAGTCTCGACTCACTTTTGGCGTTTTTGGCCCCCCATGTTCAATCGATCAAAGCTTTTTCTTGTGCTTTCAAATTTCCGTTTCATTTCAATTAAAACCTTCCTTTTTGAATTATATGGAAAAGGCGATGATCCTTATTTGATTTCTAACATTTTTATTTTAAATGAATTATGCTGATTGTCATCAAATTGAGAGAAAGTGCAGTAGCCGATGAAGATTACAGATTATCTATTGGGCTATTCGCCTCCTATTTGGGCGACTTTTGTTGCTGGAGTTTTTTCAGTCATAACAATTTCCCTTTCATTGTTTCTTATTTTCGAGCACCTTTCTTCGTACAAGAATCCTGAGGTAAGTTTTTGTATTTTTCTTTTTTTCTAATTGAAATTTTCATTCTTTTTCCTTATTTGGTTTTGTATTTTTTTTAAAAAAATTCCGTGTTCTTTGATTGACAGGAGCAAAAGTTCTTGATCGGAGTTGTTCTTATGGTTCCTTGCTATTCTGTAGAATCGGTGAGTTTATTTGTTTTAGTTGAATGGAAGCATTTGAATCTTATAGATACATATTTTATCTAATTCAGATCGTGATACTCCTAGTGTTTTGCATTAATTTCTTCTATATTGTTTGATTAAAATAAGAGTCTCTAATAATGTAAGGCTAAAATCATTATAAATTAAAATTTTTATAATGCTTGAAATTGTTGTTTATTGTTTCTCCATTTTCTGGACCGTTAGGTGATAGTTGGTCCTTTGGCGATATAATGGAATGCACGTCTAAGTGAATTCACTAACTAAATGTTTTATGATCAATGCTGGAAACTTTTGCTTCTAAAGATGCTTGCAGTGGGAATTTTTGTTGTTAGACTCCTGTGACTTCTTTTATAACTCTTCAACAGTCTAATCTGATATTGCTAACCTGCTTATTTGAAGCTATGAAGTTAATCAACATTGAAATGTGTGGTTGTTAGTTGGATACGATTGTTCATAAAAAATTTGACCTATATTCAACTTAGGTTACTATAAGTTTTGAGTATAGTTTTGGCACAGCATGCAACATGTTAATTTTGCACCATGCATTTGGTGTAATTATATGCTATTTTCAGTCTTACTAATCTGGATTATTTTAACAGTTTGTATCATTGGTGCATCCATCAATTAGTGTTGATTGTTCGATACTACGTGATTGCTATGAATCATTTGCAATGTATTGCTTTGGAAGATACCTTGTTGCTTGCTTGGGTATGTTCATTTCAAAGACCTTGAACTTCAAATAAAAATTTTATTTCTTATCTCTGAATCAGCCTTGCATAATATTTCATTTAGTTTACAGTTTCTGTAGTGACATTGTCTTTGTTATTTGCTTTGCTTATGCCTTTGAATCTGAATTTTGGTCACACAGATATTATTTTTAATGTTATTGAATAGTCATTTCAACACTTCGCTTTTTCATATCTTTACTGTTTAAGAATATATAGGTTCTTCTGATGTCTAACATACCATAATCATAATTCCCCTTAATGCACTAAAAGGAGTATGCAGTACTTTGTTAGTAAGCAAGGTACAGGATGTGATTTGCAGCTCTTCCCTTCAGCATTGATGACCAGCTCAAGGCTCGACATTGCACGTTCTACATGGTGGCCATAGGCTGTTTCAGTTTCTAGCCAACGTCTGGTTTTAGTTTTAAAGTTATTTGGTGCTAGCAATGTCTTGCATTGAGTTACTGATGACAAACATTTGAAATAGCATGCATTAAGACGCACAAACGTTGAGAAAAAGGGTATTGTAAATATTTCATTAAAGAGATTTGAAAGAAGAATGGATAGTTCTGTACTTATGTCAAATTTATTTATACATGTTTTTTTTCTCTTCATGTATTTTACATTATGGATCTATTTGTCAGAATTCATAAATTAAAGCTAGTCCAAGATATATGAATTTATGGTTTATGGATTTTTCAAAGCTCTATCTTACAAGACACGCGACAAAGTGCTGTAATAGTTTTTTGTGCTTTGACAGCACATGTTAATTTTAAATATTTTATTTTGCATTGTTCTTCTCCCTTTTATTTTCTAATGCTCTTCAGCGTTGATATTGTTTAATAGTTGTGGCTGATGTTGAGAAAATATATTTTATTTTTGGAATCTTTCCTTCAATTTCTGCTTTAAGGTGGGGAAGAGAGGACAATTGCTTTCATGAGAAGACTGGGACGTGCAAGTTCTAAAACTCCACTATTGGGACACAGTTGTGAGAAAGGAACTATTAAGCACCCATTTCCTATGAAATATTTCCTAAAACCATGGAAACTTGGTCGATGGTTTTACCAAGTTGTCAAGTTCGGCATTGTTCAATATGTAAGTTCTCTTTAGCTTGAAGAAAATGAAATACTTATTTTTTATTTCGTTGTTGGTTTCCTTTTTTAATAGATTTGTATGCTTCCTTAACAGATGATAATCAAGATATTGACTGCTCTTTTAGCAGTAATTCTTGAAGCTTTTGGTGTGTATTGTGAAGGAGAATTCAACTGGGAATGTGGGTAAGATGATCTTAATGTAGAATGTTGCTGGTGATATTGAGGATTTTGTGTGATTTATCAGTAGAAAGACCTTTTTTTTCTGGTTAGAAGAAAGTAATTCTAAAAGATTGTGATCCACATTGATGCCTCTTTTGGTGCTTCACCCGCTAAGCAACGAGCCACCTAAAACCTAAACTTATGACGTTGTTTCACTTGTGAGCCCAAGTTAAAGTAATTCTAAAAGATTGTGATCCACATTGATGCATCTTTTGGTGCTTCACCCGCTAAGCAACGAGCCACCTAAAACCTAAACTTATGACGTTGTTTCACTTGTGAGCCCAAGTTTGTGTTTAAAATATTCTGGTATTCCATTGTTGCATTTAAAAGGGTGAACATTCATTACTGAAACAGAAATATTTGAATGGCCCCTCTTAAGAAATTTCTCATTATCTTGGCAATTTGTTTCCTGATTGTGCAGATATCCTTATATGGCAGTGGTTCTCAATTTCAGTCAAACATGGGCTTTTTATTGTTTAGTTCAATTTTATACCGTTACAAAGGATGAACTGGCACCCATAAAACCATTGGCCAAGTTTTTGACTTTTAAATCAATTGTATTTTTGACTTGGTGGCAAGGTGTGGCGATTGCCCTTTTTTATGCTCTTGATCTGTTTAGACATCCAGTTACCGAAGGCTTGCATCTGAAGTCAAGTGTCCAAGACTTCATCATTTGTATAGAGGTAGATGTCTTCAATCACCAATGTATTTCTTCTAGTTCGTACTTCGATTTATGATATGACATGCAACTATGTAATAAATAAGCAGAAGATTTACCTATCCGTATGTAATCTCAAACAGCTGGCAAATTCTAATACAGAACTTTGACATGTCATGGTATTCCTCCAGCGCAGATGGGCATTGCTTCTGTTGTTCACCTATACGTTTTCCCTTCCAAACCATATGAGCTAATGGGAGATCCCATTCCTGGAAGTGTTTCAGTCCTTGGAGACTATGCATGTGTTGATTGCGCTCCGGATCCTGATGAGATTAGGGAAAGTGAGCGACCCACAAAACTACGCTTACCGCAGCCTGACATAGAGGCTCGAAGTGGAATGACCATAAAAGAAAGTGTGAAGGACGTATTCATTGGTGGTGGTGAATATGTAAGTCTTTCTGTTTATACTAACAGGCCACTTTGTAAATGGAGATTAGTGGACATTATTACTTTTGTTGAAACTGCTCTTTTGTTGGGCAGATCGTAAATGATGTAAAATTTACTGTAAACCAAGCAGTTGAGCCAGTTGAGAAGGGGATTACCAAGTTCAATGAGAAGCTGCATAAGATCAAAGACCGGAGAAAGACAAAGGATGATAGTTGCATTGCCCCTGCCGAACCGAGGGTAATTCGTGGAATAGACGATCCCCTCTTAACTGGGAGCATGAGTGATAGTGCGGTCGCAAGGGGAAAGAAACATTGTAAAAAATCAGGAAGCACAACCAGTGCGGAAAGTGGAGACAGTAGCTGCTATCTAAACTCTGGCGGATATCTTATTAGGGGCCGTAGATGGGTCACAAAGGATTAAAAGCTTATATGAATTATTGTGGTTATATGATGAACTACAAACACACCTTGTGATGGCTTAAAATAGTCATCTCCTACTTAGTTTCTGGACTGCTGGCTTGCTTCACACGCCTAGCAGCATTCATTATTTTCTGCCTAAGGCGGTTGAAGAGCTTTTTTTTTCTCACTTTCCTGAAATTCTAGAATCATTGTTCTATTTCTTCTAAGAGATTGTCCGTCTAGGCAAGTGTTTTCAGGTCGAATCAAGCTTGAGTAATGTCTGGAAATCATTGCCCAGGAAGCACATTAACAGCTGTTTTGTATCCTGGCTCTGAATATATATATGTACGGTATTTGAAATCATTTTCCACATGGATCATCGTTTTCTTCCTTATTTCTTGAAACTGTTTTTAATGTATATCTCAAGCTAGGAAAGGCTAAAAAGTGCCCAAATGATCTATAGTTTATACAATCAAGAAAAGTAAAGGTTGAAACCAAGTTCTTAGAAATTTCAATGCCTCCTTTGGGAATACTTTGAATTTTTTAATTCAACCAAGACTTAATATTTAATATTTTTTAAATTATTATAAATATACTTAATATTTTTATTATATAATAAATATATTAAATAATTATCAATCAAGACTTTGGTATAGCTAACAAAAGTAAAGATTTTTTATCTTTAAGTATTCAGATTTAAAGTACATCATGCACAATTATATTAATTGATCTAGTTTGTTTGTAAACTTTACCAATAAATTCGATTTGAATAATTGACTCATGGTGATCCTTTATTATTTAAAAAATATAAAATTTCCTGAATAAATAAACCATATTTAAACAGTGAAAATTTTATAAAAATAAAAAATTCTGGAAAAAATTATAAAAAAATTTAAAACATTATATATTTTTACTCCGTGCTGTTGATTACCATTGCTGTTTTATAGTTTGGGTTTTTTTTTTTAATCTCTTAATTTGATATTCACAAATTATGCACTAATTTGTCCTAATAAATTTTTTTAAATCTAATCTTTATATTTTAATTTTGAGAAATTAAATTTTTATATTTTTTAAATTTAAAAATGTTAATGAAGACATTTTAATTTAGTTGGCAAAGACAGAGAACTTATGTTCTGAGTATCAATGTTTAAAACTTTCCATAGGCATGTAAGTATCTTAATACACTCATGTTTGGGAGTTTTAATCTAGCTCTAATTGTATAAAAAAATAAAACTAAATTAACGATATATGCTAAAGAAAATAAGTTATATTAGCCAAATAAACCGTTTTATTAACTTTTCGAAAAAAACTACTTATTATCAGAATAACGATGGAAAATTATTTTTTATTGAAATTTTTAGTTCATTTTATTTCAGGGAAAAAATAAAAGAGGAAAAAAGGGCTTTCTCCGTTCTATAAAATTCTGTTCTCCCCAAGCTGAAGCAATACGTGAAGGTTTGTCGAAATCAAAGGTAGCAACTAGTGAGAACCCAAATAAATCGAAGAATGTTGGTAAGATTAGTTTGAGTTCTTTAATTGCTTCCTTTCCTCTATCAGCTTCTGTATTGACTGGATTTTGACTGGTTTTTTGAGTACATACTCTCAATATCATTCACTCGTGCTTAAAATCACTTTGGGTTTAGGGTTTTTCACTGATATCGTTTGGCATTTTTTTAAAAGGGGAGATGAGTTTACTGGGTTTTGATTTCGATTTTGATTGGGAATCAAGATGGTTTGAGCTGAAATCAAGACTATTTATTTAGTTTGGTTCTATACTCTTTTTAACATGGACTGCAGGTTGCACTGTTTATCATAAAGTATAGCTCCCAGCTTGGGCTACTGATGGAGTTTTAGCATGTTCAGCTACAAACTCTCCTCACTGTTCACTCTTAAACCATCTTGTTGGTTAGGTTACAATTAGCTCCACTTTCTGATAATTTTTACTCAAATCATGTCATGTTTTTGGGCGTTGCAATATGCTTGTCAGTGTGTTAATCTGTTACTAATTATTTTCAACTTGTTCTGCTAATATAGTTTCTACTTTGAATGCTGTTTTGGTGTATACATATTCGCAGACACTGAGTAGTTATATGTTTCAAATTAGATGTAAGATAATGTTTTCTTATCAATCTAATTACAGATGTAATTTGTTTCAAAAAAAATGTTGTCATGATATTTTTATTTTTTTGTTCTTTTAACTATCGCTAGTCTGTAGTCTGTGAAAGAAGATTGCAATTTCTGGTCACTTTCAGTCTAACCCGGATTTACTTAGTTAGTCGGGACTTGCTTCTTAGCGTGTAGTGGATCAACCAGGCTAGCTTTCCTGTAGTAGAGCGCGGGGGGAGTGACCATCAGGGCCTTGAATAGGGTGTGCCTTTTTTTCTGTACATTTTTTATGATTAGTACTCTTGAATGTACTATACAGTAGGTTCTCAGTGCCCTAAGATCCCAATCCCAGATCGAGTTCCAATCGCCGAATTGTTCTCAAGCGAATGGCTTTTACTCAACCTCAATTCATTCAGTTAGGACCTCCCTTTTAGTCACTCAACCAATCAATTCCTACTTTTATTTGGATCATTTTTACTTTTGAATTATTTTCAACCTTGGAGTGGTAATTTTAATTTTGTATTACTTTTAATGCCTTATTCACTCACTCACTCAACTCCTATTTTAATTTCGATTATTTTTAATTTTGAATTATTTTCAACCTTCTTGGCGGTCCTGATTTGACTTGAGAATTCATTCTGAAATTTTCGCTTTCGCCATCGTTGAATAAAGTCTCTCTCTAGCTTCCCTGAAATATTAATTGTTTACTTTGTTAGTATTATTACGACTGCAATTTAAAGACCAAAACTTTAATCAATCAGTATCTAATTATGTTTCATATCAGTTTTCCATGGTTGATATATGGAAATAAGGTTAAGAAACTTTTTTCCAGATATGTATCAAGATTCAACTTAGTTTGAAATTATAAAGGCAAGTCCTTTTGTCAATTGAAGAAGAAGACAGAAGAATAGTGAGCAGAATCTGAAAGGTTGGTTGTTTTAACTTATTTTGGGTTATTTTTTTATAGTAAATTTAGTCTTTTTTGTGGTTCATGATCAAAATCAGAGATACCCTTTTTATAAATTTGGCTCCTTTTTAATTGTTTCCTCATTCCAGAATTATATCTAGGTATGCTGTCTTTTTTATTTGTTTGGTTTGTTTGGTTTGCATTATATTTAATAATTTGTTATATTGGATCTATAGGTATTATTTTTGTTCAATAAATATTTTCCTCCTAAAGGATGATGCTTTTCCAATTTTTTGTCATTGTTTGTGATTTTGCTCTTTAAATTTAACAAATTTTAAATCTTCCGGTTATGCTTTAATAAAAAAATTGAGGCATGCTGTTTTTATGATGTAATAATGAAAAAATTCTTGTCAGTTTTCAAGATCAAGAAGGTTTGATTTTGTTTTAGGATCATAGGAATATAGGAATGTAGGGAAAAAATACCATTAAGGTTAAGAAGCGAATTTAATATTGATCCAATCTTATCGGCTACAAATTAGTTTGCCACATCAACTAAAGTAAAAATATGAAGCAAAAACAAAAACAAAAACAAAAACAAAGCAAGTAAGACTTGACTGTATATATTTTTATATATTTCTCTTTATCTGTATATACATATATCTAATTACCTAAGTAGATTAAAAATTAGTATCTACTCACCTATGATATCAGCTTCCAGATCTGGTGGAATTTTCTGTAATATTTGGATTTTCCCTGATTTTTGGTTTTTATAAAATGTTTTTTAATCTGAAAGTACGTTTATAAAAACTAGGAATTTCTAAAATTTTATAATTCTTTTTATATATTTTTTTTTAAATTTACAGAAATTTTCACATTTTTTGAATCTTTTTATAAAAATTATAATTTTTAAATAATTTATTGATGAGGCATATATGATAAAATAGTCCGGTCTGCATTTTAGTGCATGTACATCAGCAAATATCGTTGACCATTAGTCAAGTAACTGCCACATCTAATTCTGATTTATTTGATAAAGATTAAAAGATTAAGGTGGCAATAGGGATAAAAAAGATTCAGTGCGAAATTTACAAAACAGTCAAATGTTAAGAGCAAAATTTGCAATTAGGCCTTTTATTTATTATTTTTTAAAGTAGCATAAAAAATTTAGACTTTTTGTTTTTATTTTTTTTTTTCAATATTCTTATTTGGAAACATATATAAAAATAAAAAATTCATGGGCTTGATCCTGGTTGGCTAGCCTACTAATTGAAGTTAAATGTCTAACTTATACCCTAGACCCTAAGCCTCTCTTCCTGGCTCCTGCAGATACCTATTTTTGTAATGGCTTCTTCAATGTTCCTAGCCCAACGTCGGTGGTTCCGTTCCCTTCCAAGAAACCTTTCCAATGCTCGGTTCTTCTCTGCTTTACCTTCTCAACACCCTGTTTCTGTTTCTGGACCTCAAAACAATGTTGCCCCCAAATCTAACAAGTTCGAAAAGGCTTCTTCAGCTCCCTCTTCGTTGAAGGAACCTGAACTTGCCAAGTTCTCTGCAATTGCCGATAGTTGGTCAGAAAAAAATTTGGGATTATTTCAGTTCTATTCAACAAAGACTTTGAAATGCTCTAAGATGTTGCTTTTTTTTTTTTTAACTTTTTTATTATATGCAGGTGGGATTCTGAAGGACCATTTAAACCATTGCATAAAATGAATCCTACCAGGCTCGCTTTTTTACGTTCTACTCTTTGTCGACATTTCCGGTATATATAATGTGTGTTTCAAAAGGACAGAATCTTTTACTAGCTGAACTTGTTTTGTAACTGTGTTTTGGAATACTGATTTCAACATTGATCATGTTTTGGGAATTTTCAATTTAATCCCTCATTGCATTCATTTGTGCATGTTTGTTATTGTAGAAAGGATCCTCTCTCTGCTAGGCCCTTTGAAGGACTAAGGTTTATCGATGTCGGTTGCGGTGGTGGTATTCTGTCAGAGGTATTTACACATGCCTGCCACTGGAATTCATTTTTCTTATAATTAATATTCTTTCATGCTTAACATCATGTAATCTGGAAGAGCATCAATTTCTAGTTAGTCCCTGCCTTTTTCATTGAAAAGCTCCAACGAGCACTCACATAAAATCTTGTTGGCATTCTCATTAAATGACTTCTCTATTTGTTACTTAAGATTTCTTGAAAAAATCTAATGTTTAGTGCCTTTTTATTGAATGGGCTACTGTAAGCAATGAATCCTCTTTAGGCATTTGACTGTTTTACATTACTTCCATTCATTGGTAATCTAGATTTCAGGAAATCTATGGAAGAATCAGTTAGCATAACCCTATAACAATATGATATTATGAGGTTTTCTATTGTCTTTTAAATTTGCACTTGGTCAACTGTTGAGGATCAAGACGAGCTTGGGCAGAGAGCAGTGGAAATGGTTGATTGGTCAATTAATTTGGGAAAAAGAAAAGGTTAATACCCAAATAAGCTAGTGATCTTTTTACTATGTGGAACTAAGGCAAGTTTTTCTTTTTCCAATGTAATTGTACCTATTAAATTTAAAAATGGCTGAATATAATTCAATTACAAAAACTATTAAAACAGCATCTCTATCCAACTCAACTAAGTTTAAAAACACTTTTTCTATAGATACATAAATCATCCAACAGATGTGTAATATTTTGTAATGTCAAGGTTCTCATTATAGTCAAATGAAGTCCATGGTCTTTAATTCCATGCAATAAAAGATCAAAAGCATTTTTTTTTTTTTTACTCTTAGTGAAGTTAGGTATTTGGACATTATCCCCAAAGAGGTAACATGGAAACCATAAAGATGACTGGGAAACCTGCTATATATTTTCAGGTGTTATCAGAAAAGAATATTCTTTTTGTAGCTATTATATTTGATTTGACTATGTTAAGGTTCAAGAAATAATGATTCTAAATGCTTTTTTTCATTTTCCTTTTAAATTTATATTCTTTTGAGGAGTTTGTGCAGAATTTCAGATAGTTCCATCTACTTACGAAAACATCAAGCATCTGAATAGGAAAATAACCTTTTTAAATTTCATATATTTATTAATGGATGCTATGATGCTTCATTCCACTTTTGTTTGTTTTTTCTTTCCTTTTGCCCTTTTTCCTTTTTTCTCCTAGTAGACATTGGTACAAACTGCTAAAGTTAGATCTGCTATTTTGTTGGTATCTATAATGTTCCTTTATCTTCTCAGCCGCTTGCTCGAATGGGAGCAACTGTCTCTGGAATTGATGCAATAGAGAAAAACATCAAGATTGCCCGTCTTCATGCTGTATGTTATTTTCTTTTCAGCCATTTCATGATATGTTGATAGTGTTATTTTTTGTACATGCAAGTGTAGTCTTTCATAATTTTCTTATTACTAGAAATATTCCAGTTTTTGCAGCATTATTTCTTCCATTCATGTTAGCCTGAGCATGTCTACATCTTAGGTTGATTTTAGTTATAACTGCACATAGGGTCGAAAGAAAAGATTATTATTTGCTTATTTAATGATAACTCTATTTTAGGTTTATGGCTTTGAAGATATTGTGTTGTCTCAAGGCTTTTTACTTGTCTTTGAAAGAATAAGGTCAAATAAGATTCTGTTACTTTATCAGGCATGACTTACTTTATATGAAAACTTCTTGAAATGGAAAGCTCTTAACTGGTTCTACCGTGGCACAACTAGCTAGTTAGGTAGGTGAGTGGATATATGTGGAGTATGTTTCATGTAAAGAAGTCTTCAAGTTTTAAGCAACAGGGTTTATACTCAATAATCAAATCATTCTAGCTTTTCCACAATATCTGAAATATTTTCCAAGTTATTTTCAATTTATAAAATCATCCTAAACAAATTAACGGTTTCCTACCTTGTCTATCTGTGTCTTTCATTCATTCATTCCTATCATTCATTTATTTTCTTTTGAAATAAATAGCTGGACCCATTATTTGAAAGCCTCCCTCTTAGAAATGTTACTTCTTAAGCAAGCAGAGTGTGACTTGAGTTTTCTTTCCAGCAATAATTTGGCATATGTTATCATTTATATATATTTGCGTCCTGCTACAAATTTTTATGATGAATCGTTTGTATCTGAATACTATTGCACCAAATTATAAGTCTAAAAGTTTACAGTTCTGAGTGCCTTTAACTCATTCATGTTATTGTGTTCTAGACTTGAACTTGGATTTTATGATATGCCTTCCTCTACAGAATTTGGATCCAACAACTTCAACTATTGAATACTGTTGTACAACAGCAGGTACATTCTAAGCTTAATTCTTCTGTAGGTTAATCTCTCTGCTAATCTAGATCTATAATTAGTTAAATGAGCGTTACTTTATGTTCTTTTTCAAACTTTTAAACCTTTTGAGATGGTGACGTTTCTGGATGAGTGGAATGTGGATGTGGAGGACATCAGGACAAACTACTTGTTGGGCTGCGTCTCTGACACTGAATCGGGTTGAAATGTGAAGGAGGACATGCAGCCAAATTTAGTAGTAGTTCTCATGCAAATAAAATCATCATATGATAGAACTGCCATATGTAAAATTCTCTCAAAGTAGCCCTCTACTAGGAACTTGATATTGTTGGATGAACTGTTGGAGCAAATAACCTGGAAAATTTACAATTGAAAAAAGGATAAATGCTAGCTGAGTTTTCTGTTGCCGGGTTTGTTTTACTCAAATTTACCAGAACTGTAATAAATTTATTTGGTTAGTGGTGAACATTAGATTTCTTGGGATCAGTATTCCATCAATGTGATCTCTTCAGCGCTCTCTTCCCCTCTTACTACATATTTTCTGTGTGAAACCCATAAATACAGCTATTGCTGTGCTCTTTGGTAACTTCTTTTTCCCCTCTTTTCATCTGAAAGATATTGAAGACAATTGAAATCATAACCATTTTCTTCTTGATGTCTGTGATGGATATATGTTCTTTTGTATCTATAAATGCTTGCCACTATAATTGATTGGTGAATTTTGATAAACTGTCACAACATAGACAATTTGGATTGGTTAAACAATCATACGGAACTCTTTGAGTTTTCTGTCCTTTCCTGAGTTTTTTTGTTGTTTATTTTTAGTGATAGCTTACGTTGATACATTTTCATGAACAGAAAAGCTGGTTGAAGAGCAGAGAAAGTTTGATGCAGTGATTGCTTTAGAGGTATGCACTCTTTGGACAACTACATCTCTCTCTCACTCCCTCCATTTGTCTCTATTGGTTGTTTAAAGACTGCTACATTTTTTATTTTGGTGTAATAATGATGCACTCATTAGTGCTAAGAGCATTTTTATGGTCTATTCAAGATTCAAGTTATCTAGCGTTCCACATACCTTGGTCATTTGCTAATTCTTTATATACTTTTTGTTGTTAATTTGTGTTGTTTTTTTTTTTTTGGTAAATTATTAACTTTTACTTAAGGTGATTGAGCACGTAGCAGATGCTGCTGAATTCTGCAAGTCTCTCTCAGCATTAACTGCTCATGAAGGAGCTACTGTTGTTTCAACAATTAACCGCTCTATGAGATCATATGCAACTGCCATTGTTGCAGCAGAGTACCTGCTACAGTGGGTATGATTCTGTCATCTTTTAAGTACAACACTTTATTTATTTTTTGATTTCGATATGTAATTTTATCTGTTCTATACAAATGCCTCGTAGAGATTTAACCCTTACTTTTAGGATTTCTTTTCGTATTCACATCTTGTTGAAATTTGATCTAATTGGGATCTTATTTCCATGCTTTTTCATATCTACATTTTTTAATTCATAGGCTAAAATGTTGAACATGGGTTTGAAGTTTTTGTCTACACAATATTACAAATATAAAATTCCAATGAAATAGTATTGTTCAGAACTTGGATTCAGTGTCCTGCAAATCATGTAAGGGACCTTGTATTGAAACAAATTAGCATTGTAAGGAGAAATTGACATATGAATACATGTGTAGCTATTGTCCCTGAAACTAGCAAAGACAAAGCTATTACCTCCAAAAAAAAAGCAGAAACCATTCCTTTTTTTATAATTTTAAAAAACAGTTGGTTTCTTAGATATGCTTTGTAACTCATAATGTCTGTTGATTTTATGCAGCTACCTAAAGGTACACATCAATGGTCGAGTTTCCTGACCCCAGAAGAACTCACCATGATTCTAAAACGTGCAGGGGTTGATGTAAGCAAACCAAGCAATCCCTTTTATATCTGAAACTGAACTAACCATTGTGAGTTATGACTAACCTCTGCGCTGCTGAATTGTTGGGTGAATAGGTGAAAGAGATGGCGGGATTTGTGTACAACCCTTTAACAGGGAGATGGTCACTATCGGATGATATTAGTGTAAATTTTATTGCTTATGGTACTAAAGAGAAGTAATGAAGAACAGGGTTGTTAAGGTGTGCCAGACTGTGGAACAACGTAGCGCTGCAAATTCGTTTTGAGTGAGCCTCATTTGATGAGGCACACATCTAGTGCGCCCACTCGCCCTTTTTGAAAGATGGTATGCGCATAATGAAGGTTTTTTTTTTTTTATTATTTTAATTAAATCACATGGTTGAAGTTCTCTAATGTGTCTTTATTTTTTTGATTTGTTGTATTGTCAAACTTCCTATTTTGTTTGTAATGTTGGAGTATTTAACAATTAACATGCGACTATTAGGAAATAATCAAATATTCGAAATAGGTGCAGATCTTGGTGGATTTCCTTGTGTCAAGCTAATATTTAAAGTCCATGACATTTTAATGATGGGAAACGATAACTATGTTGTTACTTGAACGGCTCGATTTTCCATGAAAGATTCGAGAGAAGCAGTCTATGTTCTAGGAATTAAGATTTATAGAGATAAATCAAATAGGTTGGTTGGACTCTCGCAATCTATCTTACATATAGAAGATGCCAAAATGGTTTGACATGGGATCAAATCAAAGAATGTAGGTGAAAACATCTTTGGCAAGTGTCAACGGTGGATGAAAGCTCACGACAAATGTTCACGAAATATTTTATGGATGTCAACTGATAAAATGAGATTTTGTGGAATATATAAAATCTACTTAAAGCTCGAGTGGTCTAGTGAAATACTTTAATGTATAGAGTGTAATTCTTAGTTTGTAGATAAGTATAAATCTCAACTGTTATATAAATTAATATATACCGTTGAATTTAGGGAAATTTACCTATAAATAGAGACTCTCTCTTCATTTGTAGTCACGTAATTGTAATTTATTCAATATTGTTTTTTTTGACACTTTTTATATTCTTTTGCTGCTCTTTTCTCTTTGGGGTTTGTTTTCACGTCAATAAATAGTTTAAATGGCACAACTTACCAGACTAACAATCACATTCCACCGAGGAAGCATAGAGGGATACGAGATTGAATTTCCTAGCACCTGCTCGTCTAAAGCGATGAAGTTTGGATCAGAGGTAACGGTAGTTCTTTCACACAAGTTAATATCCTTATGGAGTTCATATGATGATACCTAAGAGTGCTTGTAGTAACAACTGATGGTTCCTTAACATGCTTTGTTAGCATCAGTTACAAAAAATTTGATGTTTGTGTCGAAACAGTGCTACTTTTTGGATTAGAAATTTTACCATATTCATTAATTGGAGCGTCACAGTCATGGCTACTAGTAGTGTAAGGTCCTACTCCCCTTCTTCCAAACTTCATACCTCTATGACTGTAAGACAAGCAGTGCATAAACTTAGGTTATATCGCAAGAATGTTTCTTTCATTACTAAAGACAAGAGTAAGCTTCATACGATTTCAATTAACCCTTCGGCACTTTCCCTTTAATATTTCTATTAAACTAAACATCACTTCTACTTAATCTAAATCAATTTTCAATTAATTTACGAATCTTTCAATCGCATAAACAATTAACTTATTATCAACCGACAAATCTTGTAAAAAATATAACAATGAAGCTTGACAATGAAAGTGAGTCAACGATTAATCAATTCAAATTTAAAAAAAAAAACTAAAAACATATCATTTCTAAAATGTTATAAAAACTCAAAAAATATTAAAAAAAACAAAATAATTAATCAAAGTGAGACAAAGATTAACCAATGTATCAATGATAAATTATAGATCGATGAACTCCAATCCACATGAATGTCATATTGACAAAATAAGAAGTCTATAATTGGATGCCTAAATTTCTTTAAATGTTGTCGTGTGACGGAATGTAAAAAAGAAAAAAAGGGCTCTCTTCTTCCGTTTCTCCTAAATTACCAGTACCCCCATTACATTTCTCTTTCTAGATTTTCATGTACATGCAGTGGCATCGAACTCTCATTTTGACCCTGTTACAATTTTGTTAAATTTGATATGTTCTTTGAATGAATCTATAATAGTAGCGGTATTCTACCAATTGTTTTGTTAAATTTTATAACCTTTCGGATCTAGTTTTGTCTGATTCTTCTTTTACTGGGCTGTTGAATTTGATCTGTCATTTTGGACCTTTGATCGTATTGGCTGTTTTGGTTTGCTTTTACAGAATGTATAATCCGAATGCTTAATCTGAATCAACCTGTGAATTCCACTGGAACTGCTAATGAAAAGGTTTACAAGATTTTGATTTATGACAAATTTTGTCAGAATATACTGTCCCCTTTGATACATGTCAAGGATCTTCGAAAACACGGTGTTACACTATACTTCCTTATTGACGAAGATCGAAAACCTGGTCATGATGTACCAGCTGTTTACTTTGTTCAGCCTAATCAATCTAATATCCAGAGAATCGTAGCCGATGCTTCACGTTCTCTCTATGATAGTTTCCATTTGAATTTCTCTGCGTCTATACCAAGGCCGCTTTTGGAGGATCTGGCTTCCGGGACTTTGAATTCAGATTCAATCCATAAGATTTTAAAGGTTCATGATCAGTATTTGGAGTTTGTGTCGTTTGAGGATAATTTGTTCTCATTGTCCCAGAAGTCTACGTATGTGCAATTGAATGATCCATCAGCTGGGGATAAAGAGATCGAGGATATTATAGAGAGGATTGTTAGTGGATTATTTTGTGTTTTGGTTACACTGGCTGTGGCTCCCATAATAAGATGCCCGCGCGGTGGACCGGCAGAGTTGGTTGCTTCGGCATTGGATCAGAAGTTGAGGGATCATTTGTTGTCAAAGAACAATTTGTTTTCTGAAAGTGGGAGTTTTGCGAGCTCATTTCAGCGTCCGATTTTGTGTATGTTTGATAGGAACTTCGAGTTGTCGGCTGCGATACAACATGATTTTAGGTATCGCCCACTTGTACATGATGTTCTTGGATTGAAGCTTAATAGGTTGAGTGTGCCAGGAGAGAAAGGTGGAATGAAATCATATGAGCTGGATAGGTCAGACCCATTTTGGATGGCAAATGGATCATTGGAATTCCCTGAAGTTGCTGTTGAGGTTGAGACCCAGTTGAACACATATAAGAAAGATGTTGATGAGGTGAATAGGACCGGTGGGACTGCAGGAGCAGAGTTTGACGGGACAGACTTGATTGGGAACACAAAGCACTTAATGAATGCAGTAAACTCCCTGCCTGAACTGACCGAACGGAAGCTGGTCATTGATAAACACACAAACATTGCAACAGTGCTCTTGGGTGAAAAAAAGGAGAGATCTCTTGACTCTTATGTAAAGAAGGAGAATGATATGATGGTGAGAGGTGGCATTGACCGAAATGAGTTGCTGGCTGTACTTAAAGGGAAAAGATACCAAGATGGATAAGCTGCGTTTTGCTATAATGTATATTTTCTCTTCCGAAACCATTAATCCAGCAGAAGCAGAAGCAGTGGAAGCAGCAATAGTAGAATCTGAGGTTGGTACAAGTGCATTTCAGTATGTAAAAAAGACCAAGTCATTGAATGTTTCATTGGCGTCAGCAAATTCGGCTAGTAGAAATAACATTGTTGATTGGGCAGAGAAGCTCTATGGCCAGTCAATTAGTGCTGTCACAGCAGGTGTGAAGAACCTATTATCTAGTGATAGGCAGTTGGCTTTGACCAGGACTGTGGAAGCATTGATGGAGGGGAAACCAAACCCTGAAATTGATTCTTACCTTGTATTTGATCCTCGTGCCCCTAAATCGAGCTCTGGAACTAGTAGTAGCCATCTGAAAGGACCCTTTAAAGAAGCTATTGTGTTCATGATTGGTGGTGGAAATTACGAGGAGTATGGCATCTTGCAAGACCTTGTGCGGCATCAGCAACCTGTCAAGCATATTATATATGGAACGACAGAAATTTTAACCGGAATTGAGTTTGTTGAGCAACTCTCACTGTTGGGGCAGAAGATGGAATTGGGCAATTCTGTTGCTACTTCTTCAGCAAGCCATTAATGCAGCCTGTTGTTTAATTTGCAGAGCCTACTATTCGCTGGTCAAGTGCATAAAGAAGACAGCATCATGCAAAATGGAGATACCATGCCATGTTACCAAGTAAACGCAGATCCAAAGGTGATTATCTGTGCACCCATGCCTTATTTTTTCTTGCTGGTTTCAACTAATTAGAAGAACATATATTTTTGTTCCATTACAGTGAGTTTAACATGATTCATTTGTGTAATTTTGTAATTGTATTCTTGGAAAAATATCAGGAACTACTTATTGTGCGTTTAGCATGATTCATTTGTGTAATTTCTTTCCTGATTGGTGGTGTGAATGCACATGCTCATGGTTATGGTAATAAATTTTGATTACTGGATTGGATCAACGAAATCATTTGTCTCAATAAAATCCATTTTTGGACACGACAATAATTTATATTCTCAAATAATATATCAGCGCTAGAAGAATTCACAGAATCAATTCACAGTATCCTTTAGACTCTTTTTATGTTTGAATTTATTATGCAAAAATATAAGTCACATATTAAATTTGAAGGCAATTAAGAGTAACACGAATGATTTTCAAAGACCAGTCTCCAATATACAAGACCAAAAAAACAGAACACAGAGAATGAACATATGATATAAAAAGAACTCATCTTCTGTTTCTAGGTGTTGCTAGATTTTGCAACTGGAAATTCCTTAGTCGAGATTAGATACTTAAAATATAGTCAACCCAAGAACCGTCATCAAGCAGTTGTGTCAGGGATCTAGGAGAAATAGTGCTGGTTCAGTTTTTGCTGCATATCCAAACTTGTATGAACTGTACTTTCTATGTACTCCCTTGAGTTTTCCGGATCCTGCTTTCTGATGGTAAGTAACCATCAACTTTGAGCATTCCCTGTTGACATGCATGACAAAAGCATCCTTCATTAGTATTCTACACAAAGGTTAAATAAAGTTAGGCAAGCCTAGCAATCCAAATATAATAACTTACAACAGCTGATCTTCTGTGTATTTAGTATGCCACTCACTGGTCTTTGTCCAGTTCTTGAACCGGAAAAGACTGCACTGTGCTGTGTAAATTGCTGCAGCAGCTAGCAGAGACGGCTGAAACTTGAGCATTTCATATTCAACCATGCACAACTCAATCAGGAAGAACGAGAGACATTCAAGCTGGTATGCCACAGGGTAATGTATATATCTTATCAGTTTTTTTTTTTTCTTGGGTGAGGCTTAACTAACAACAAAGGTTTAACAAACAGTAATCCATTAATGAATTATCTACCTTTTTCTCAGATTGTGCTGCCTTGAGAAATCTCCTCATGAAAACATATGGGGTTGGCACAGACATGTGGAATTGTAAAGTGTTCACCATTAATTTCTCCTAGAAATTACATAGAGATTACTATTAAATGTCTAGAGAAATGCAAGGAAAATACAGGACTGCTGTAGGAAATTACCATATCTAGAACATCCTTCCTCGTATATGCTTTATCTGAAATCAGAACAAAGTCCTCCACTATTGGGACAGAAATTTCCTCATACTTGCATGCTAATAACATGGCTGTCATGCCAACCAATTGAAGCTTCTTTCGGATCACAGTGCAACGCTCTAAGAATCTGTCTATGAGATTGATTGTAAGGAACAAAGTTTCTTCCATAAGATCAAATTTGTAGTGAACCTGCTCAAAATGATATTGTTAGTAATCTCTGGACATACTTTGAACAACAATTAAGTACAAATTTTTCAAGTCAATAGTAGTAGCACATCTTTCCAATGACACAGTTCTACTGCATGCAAAGTATATTCTTGATAGCTGCACCCTAATTGCCTTGAGGAAAAAGAAAACAAACTAAGGTTAGACCATACCTCAATGAGCCAATCAATGAGGATGGCCCTCATCTTCTCATTGATGTCAAATTGCCTGTCCATGTAATTTGGAGAAACACAAGAAGAAACCTGCACAAAAGAACCCTAAATAAGTAACTCAAAAGACCAATAATTCCAAAGAATGTTTCTCCATCTACTCTGCCATAAATTGCCTCATTGGCAAATTTAAATCAAAGCTTACCTCAGTTTTCTTGTAGTAAACATAGATGTCATCTACGTACTCAACAACTGCAAGTGGATCTTTTGAATCACTGCAGTCAATATCAATGATAGAGTTCTCCATATCTTCCATTTCAATGTCCTATATATTGTTCAATACAAAGATGATGTAGTAATCATGCTGCTTTGCCTTCCAAAAAATAAACATTTTCAACAGTTAATAAATACACATACCATTTCATCAGTTTCATCCAAGACTGCCTCTGTGTGTTTCACAAACATAGGGAGTGTAACATCATTACCCTCCCCGCACTGTTCCACATCAACGATTTCGAAATTGTCTAGACCACCGGGCTTCACTGTCAACTCACTTTGGTTCTTAGTGTCCTACAATACATTAATCCAACAATTTCTATTTAGTTTCCTATTGTTTTGGTTTCTACAGTGATTTGAAGTTGCTTAACAAATAGTTTAATGGAAATCATAAAGCTTCCACAATATGTGGTCAGTATAGATAGTACTTCTAGGAAGTGATGCTGGTTGCTAACCCTTTCAACAGCCAAACTCCTAAACATATAAAAAAGAAAATTTAAGTTTTTGAAGCAAAATTTACCCAAAAAAAAAAGAACAAAGAGGTCAAAGCATAAGGGACAGAAAAGCAAAAAACAAAGAGCAAACTAGATAGAACCTAGTGTCTGATCTTTGTTCCAGAGCTGATTTCTTATTGCAAAATTCATCTTTCCTGTGTAAGACACAACTCAAGTCAATCCCAAGATGTACAAAGAAAACTGTAATAATGGAGCTTGGAATTTTGACAGTGGAAAGTACCCTGGAAGTTCTCTTTTATTAACCACACCAGAGTGGTGGACTGAAGCTCCTATAATGTTCTGATTAATGCTACTCAGAGCCCTTCTTTGATTTTGTTCCATGTCCTTTACCATCTTGGCAACACCCATTCTCAGCCCATCTTTCAGTTTACAAAAGATTCCAATAAGAATAAAAGGAAAAAAAAATATTCATGAAAAATGGAACAAATGTACCGGTAGTGTAGAGTAGCAAGGAGCTCGATGTCCCTTATGCAAGGTCTCGAGTTCCAGCATTGAGAGAATTTGAACCTACAAATGGGATCCGACCTGACTCCACTCTGGACTTAGTCAGGACTGATCATATGATAAAAGAGGCTTACCATTTGGTGCTGCAATTGAACCTGGATTGTTCTCCTTTGATCTTCTCATTCTTTTGTTCTTTTGTTTTTCTTTAAGACTAAAAACCCAACTTCCAAGACCCTTCAAGAGAACCAAGAATATCAATCAAACTTTAGATTCATTGAAAAAAAAACACCCATTTTCTAAAAGAATTAAATGGAAGAAAAAATAAAGAAAACTAAGCTAACTTGATCACCTCCACTTTAACGAAACCGTAAAATCATGAAATTTTCAAACTAAAATCCTTAATTTTTATATTGAAAACAATAAGGAAGGGGAGACGAGACAAACCCCCAGCGATTAAGCCTTGTATCTCTCTCTATCTCTGTTTGATGAAAAGGAAAGGAAAAGAATTAGGAAAGAGCCAACAAGTGGTGTGTGTGTGTTTGCATATTAATCCTTCTTTTTATTTGAAACCTCAACGGCTAGTAAATGGTTACCGTTGGATGTAAATAAAATTGAAAAAAAAAAAAGTCACGATGGTTCATTAGACTATTAGAATTACGCCACGTTGTTACAAGCCTTTTCGGCTGTGTGGGGTCTGGATCGAACCCAAGAGCTTAATATCGAGACCTGCTTACGCTCTTCCCCACTATAAAAGAGCTGAGAACTCATCTTTTGTCAAATTATTACTTTCGTCCCTTTACTATGTTCTTGTTTGAGATAGGTCCCTATACTTTATGGCAATATCTGGGTTTTGGACTTTTGGGACACTCGGCTCCTCGTGTCCTTTAAAGTTCGAAAATGTTTTTAATATAATGAATTTGAAAAATTATTGTTTTTATTTTTATGTTTTATAAAATTAAAACTAAATTAAAACATATTTATTATTTAAGTCCAACTTCACCAAATTTATCAAAAGTCCCATCTGAATCCAATCTAAATTCCGTTGAATGAGATCGATAATTCAATTTAATTGAATCCCTGGATTAAACCAATAATTTAATTTTTGGATAAGTTTAATTTCGTATAATTATTTATTTGGCCCTCTAATTTTATTAAAAAATCATTTTAGCTTCTCATTTGATTTTTTACATCTTTTAGCTTTTGAACTAGCATTTTTTGTTAAATCATCCCAAAATAGATGAAAAAGTTAACGTTTTTTCTTTTTTTTAACTTTCCTGACGTAGTATAAACGTGGATGACACATCAGTATTTAATTAAACTCTTAACATTTAAAAAATACAGAAAAATAAAATATCATTAAATTATTAAAAAAATAGAAAAAATATTTTAAAATTTTTAATTAAATGTTGACATGTCATTCACGTGTATATCATGTTAGCAAAGTTATCGTTAATTTTTTTATCCATTTTGAATGGTTTAACAAAAAAATTATATAAGTTTAAAAGTTAAAAGAGATGAAAAATTAAATGAAATGTTAAAATAATTTTTTTTAATTGGATTAAGTTATTTTATTGTTGCTTGTTGAACAAATTTATGAGATTAGAATTCAGAGGAACAAAAAATGTCTAAAATCTTGTTAGTTAAAATATAATATGCAAGTCTTAAAACACTTGCAAATAATAAAATTTTATTACTAAGAATTATTAAATCGTGGAAGAATACTGCAGTTATTATTATGTAATTTATGTTCCAAATCTTGTAATAAATTTTTTTTCTAAAATAAACATTTTATTTAACTCATAAAGAGAAATTAGGCAACTAAATTACTAGTCAAGCGATAAGAAATTAATATCAAATCTTTAATAGATATCATATTAGGGGTATATTTAAATAGATGATACGTTTACTTACAATTAATGTAAAAATAATAGTGACAGTAATATTAGATATTATAATATGAGTTAAAAAGTAAACTAAATGTACTACCTAATCGATCATCTAAACTTACCCAAATTACGTGACATTAAAGAAAAAGGAAAAAAGATAATTAATTGGAGTTAAGAAGGGATGAGTGTAAATATAAAAAAAATATGAAAGTGAAGTAAACTTCATTGATTGACTCTATATTCTTATATTACGTAAAGGAAGAGGCAAAATGAGCTGGCACCATTATTTGATTCTCAGCTCCAACTTTAGTTTTAATGGCGGCCCCATTCCAACGGAAATGGTGGGGAGAATGAGGAAGAAGCCTTGGATAGGATCCCCCACCCATGCGCCCTGTCCTTTGCTTCATGGACTTAGAGGTGATCATGGGTCAGGTCGGGTTTGGGTTGGGTTTAATTAAAAATTTAGGCTCATTTATTAAGTTTGGGTTCGACCCGAAAAATAGGCCTAAAATTTTGCTCAAGCCCGACCTAGATAAAAATACTAAAACCAGGGCCCGACTCAGTCCATCCGTGTTAATTTTTTATATTAATTTTATTTAATTTTTAAATATATATAATACATAAAAAATACTAAAAACATCAAAATAAATATTTCCCAACAAATTAAAAATAAAATTTTAAAAAATTGTAAACTTAGATAATACTAAGATAAATGCAACTTAACAAGTAAATGCCTCTAAAATAATAACAAAATTAACAATAAAATAAGTTTTATAATAACAAAATTAACAAATGTCTTTAAAATAATAACAAAATTAACAATAAAATAAGTTTTATACAATATCCAAACAATAACAACAAAATAGTAGTAACATAACAGTAAAATGGTAGCAAAATAGGGAGAAAACAACAAGAAAATAACATTAAAAAAACAAATTTTTTTGTTCTTCAGGGAATTCAGGTCGGGCCGGGCCCGGGAAAAAAAGTCTTACCCGAGGCCAGACCTATTTTTTAAACGGGCCTTATTTTTTTGTCCAAACTAATTTTTTGGGCCTATATTTTTACCCAAACCCTCTCACATTTCAACTAGCCTTCGGGCTGAGCCGAGTGACCCAACCCATGATTAGGTCTACATGGACTTAACACTGTGCAGGCAACCCTTCTTCTTGCGTTCAAACCTACCTAACGCAAATCGCCTCACCCTCCCTCCTCCTTCTCTGCATCTTGTAGTTTGGGACACCCACGTTCCTTGTTTACTTTTTTTTTAATTAATTTTTAAATCAGATAAAAAAATAATACTTAGTTGACAAAGCGAAATAAAAAATTTTAGAATTAAATTTTATGTTGTTATGATAATAAAAATATAATTTTATTATTTTAATAGTTTATATCTTTATAATTTTTAATAAATTAAATTAATTTTTTATTATTTTTAGGATCAAAATATTATTTTAACATTATTAATTTAAAATTCATAAATTATAAAAAAATCTAAATATTTTTTTTTTTGCAAGCCCACATTCAATATTTCTAGCATAAGTTTTAATTTCAATTTCAATTCTACGTAACTTCAAAAGAAATCTTAGGGTCCCTTTGTGTAACAGCCCAAATTAGGACCTAGTCAGAATAGTGGTTTCGAGACCACAAATCCGAAGTAGAAAAATAAAGTTCATGATTATTATTGAGTTATTGATATCCTTGCATGATAGTGAGAAAATTTCATGAAGGAAATGAAATAGTGATTAATTTGTCCTTTAGGACTAGATTGCAAAAGATGCAAATTATGAGTTTCTAGAAGGTTTAAGTATGAAATAGCATAAGAGAAATTATTAGGAGTCCTTATTTGGCAATTAGACCAATTTTTGGCACTATGGACAAAAATGCCCATGGAAGGGTAAAATTTTAAAGAAAAGCCATAAGGGCATTTTGGTCATTTGAAAAAGTTAAGTAATAAAAAGGGAAAATAAGCCAAAAATAGGTCATCTTCTCCATGCAAGTGCCGGAAATCACAAGCCCTCCATAGCTAGGGTTTTCTTCATTTTCAAGCTCAAGTAACTGACTCCAAGTCCCATTTTTCATGCTCTTCATATTTTTGAAATCCTCGTAACCTAATCTAGCTATTTCTAGCACTAATTTGAGCTAGGATTTATGCTCAAAAATATCCTCATGCATGATATACAAGTATTTTGATGCCTAGTGGTAGAATATGAAAGTTTAAAGTGTAGTAAACAATTTTTTCTAGGTGGTTTTTCATGAAAGTCCCTAATAGGGACTAAATTGTAAAAGTGATAAAATGTGTAGTAAAAGTGTGAATTTATGAGAAATGTGGGCTTCTATGGACACTAGTAAGTGTTGGCTAGGCTTGGGTAGCCAAAAGAATAAATACATTTCATTATATGAGCCTAGGGACTATTTTGTAAATATGCAAAAGTTTAGGGGCAAAATTATAAATTGTGCCAAAGTTTGAATTTTGGGCTAGTTAGTTAATGTGAGTACTGAATAAGTTCAATTTGTCGTTTTAGATCAAGAAACACGAAGCCCGGACCAAAACTGGGGAAAAAGTAAAGTTGTGGACTAAACCGAGCATTCGCCCACATTTTGGACTCGAGGTAAATTGTATGTAATAATTTAACTCATATGTTATGTAAATTCATTATGATGACTTTCTATGAAATTATGATATTCCAGGAGGACATGGATATGATCTAGTATGAATTATATATATAAGTTCCATGATATTGATTTGTTGAGGCAATGTGTAAAATTCTACCAAGAAATGATGAAAACATGAAAAAAGAAATTACATGCAAGTTAAATGATACAAAGGATACCGTAATCATGTCATGAGTATTATAGGTCCCGTATAAGACCATGTCTGGGATATGGCATCGGCACCAAACTGAGATCCCATGTAAGACCATGTTTGGGACATGACATTGGCATTGAGATGTGGTCCCCTGTAAGACCGTCTCTGGGACATGGCATGGGCATCTGAGACGAGGTCTTGTGTAAGACCATGTCTGGGGCATTGCTTCGGCACCGAGATGAGATAAGGATCCCCTATAAGACCGTGTCAGGGACATGGCCAGGGCATCCGATATGAGATCCCGTGTAAGACCATGTCTAGAACGTGGCGTCGGCATCAGAGTACGATCTCATATAAGACCATGTCTAGGACATTGCATCGACATTTTTGTGTGATCGCATGTAAGACCATGTCTGGGACATGGCATTGGCATCATTTCATGAGATTGAATTACAGGTATCCTTCAGTATTTTAAAAGAATCTTAAAGGAGAAAAGTATTCAAGTTGATAAATTTCAAGAGAAAGGCTAAAGTTTCATGTTGAGTGTTGCAGGTATATACGAGTAAGTATGAGAAATCTGAAAGTACATTGTTATGAGAAATACAGCATGAAAAGTATGAGTAAGTATATGATTGAGTAAGTCATGAGGATGAGTAAGAAACTATATGAGATTCATGATAACTTATTTGAGTGATGTTTCATGATTTTGTTGCTATTTTATTCATGCAACTTACTAAGCATTTTATGTGCTTACTCCTCTCCTTTCTCTCTTCCATGTAGATTTGCCGAACCAACTCAGGGATTGCTAAAGTAAGAGCTCAAAGTCACATTATCAAGCCATTCTTTTTGGTATAGTAAAGTCAATTATTTTGATGTATGGCATGTATAGGAAGTTTGATCATTTGTTAAGTGTCATTTTGTGTAGCCAAGGGCGTTGGCTTTGATATTACTCAAGTAGTGTTGTAATGGCCTTTGGAAATGGCCTAATATTGCCTAATTCATATTTTATACAATGAAGATGGAGTTCATGAATATGTAACATTGCATGTTTAAGTAGAGTAATGATGGATGAAAATGATATGCTTGATGGCAATTGAATGCCTTAGTTGTGAGTAATTAGAGAGTATATTATGCTTGTTGAGTGCTATAGAAATGGGTTTTGTGTTTGGTCATGTTTTAGGGTGGCACAGGGCTTGGAAAATAACCTATTATTGTCCACACGGTTGGGCACACGGGTGTGTGCCCAGGCCGTGTGTGACACACGGTCAGCCTCAAAGGCATGTTAATAGGTCGTGTGTCCCCTGCATCCAACTTAGTTAAGTTAGTATAGGATACGGGCTGAGTACATGGGCACGTACCTTGGCCGTGTGCACCTCTGATAATTATAGTGTTCAAGTCAGGATGCTCCACGTGATATTGACACGGGCATGTCTAGGCCGTGTGAGGGAAATGGGCCATAGACACGGGAGTGTGCCTGTAACACCCCTTAACCCGTATCCGTCGCCAGAATGAGTTACGAGGTATTACCTAACTAGATAAGACATTCAAGTTTGTACACAAATACAATCAAGAATTCTAAATTTATTTATGCATAAAAACTTATATGTGTACCTTAGCAAAAGAATTGACTACTTCATTTTAATTACAACCAATCTCGTTTCACAAATTAATGCCATAAGTTTCTATCCACTGCTCATCACAAGTACCAATTAACAATCACATAACATAAACAAACCATTCATTCATATTTAGAAACTAATAGGCCATATTCGCATGGCTCAAATATTTACAATTCAAAATAAAATTTAGTTTTGATATCAAAACAAAGAGATTAGCCTATACATGCCATCATTTCAAAAGAAATCGAACCATCGAAAGTACCAAAATATCGGCGATAGTGAGAATGACTTAATCTTGAACCTCCGAGCCCGTAGTTTATGAAACGAGACCTAAAAACATTACAGCAAAACAAACAGAGTAAGCTTTTTAAGCTTAGTAAGTTTCAAGCTTTTCAACCAATAAATCTTATCACCATTCAAACATTCCAACCTTCATAACTTAGTTCCAATTTATAATTTCCATTGAACCGAACACATATCTATATATAACCGAATTTAACATATGCTCTCATTTGCCATGAAAACTTATACATTAGGATGTAATCCTATACTTTCATGACATGAAAGCACATAAATCAAATGGGTCACAAATCTATACATATAGATAAATATACAGATATAACACTTATCCACACATACATTATTCATCAATACTGATAGTTCTTTTCGAAACGAATTTCAAATATGAATACATAATACGTACCTGGCCAACTTATTGTATTATTTGTTTCCAATCAAAGTTTACCATGAATATTCAAAATCGATATATATATATATATATTCCTTTTTCACATCACCGGCATTAAGCCTGCTAGGTTTAGAAACCCAGATTCAATCATCGGCCTAAGGCCTGCTAGGCACAAAGCCCGAACATATCACCGGCTTATAGCCTGCTAGGCACGAAGGCCCGAATATGGAACACCGGCACGAAGCCTGCTAGGCACAAAGCCTGAATGTAACACTGGCATGTAGCCTGCTAGGCAAGAAGCCTGCATATATGATATTCCAACTTATTGAATTCATACACATTCAATCGCAAAATGTTAACTTCCGCATAGTGTAATTCATTCATATCTCATTTGACACATCAGCTATAGTCACATGCATACACTTGACATCTCTTTATTTTATTTAACATTCTTGCCGCAACATATATTACACATGGTACATATCATCATATATAAGTACTTCTTATTATCACATACAAATCATACTTAAAATCTCACTTTTCTAATAACCATTCGGCTAAGGCTCATAGAAGTAAATTATTTCTTATCATTCATTGTAATTACACCAATTCATAGTTCTATCTTTACCTATCTTCCATATCATTCCTCATTATAACTAAACTTATATGCTCGAAACTTACCTTAAGAGTTGTCGACGACTATAATTCTATGGCTATTCGTTTAATCTTGCCTTCCCTTTATCCGACTTTTGTCCTTGATGCTCTTGAGCTAATGATTACAAATTTACAAATTAAAATTATACCATGACAATTTATAGCCGAATAATATAGATTAGAGAATTAATGTACACATAAAACATATACATAAATAATTTACTCAACCTTCAACAATTCCATTTACTAATTAAAACATAGAAATTTGTAACCAAATTCAAAATTCCTTAACAATGGCCGAATACCAAAAGGGCTATCAAAGGACATCATCAACTAACTAACAAGCTTCAATTATAATTCAAAACTTAAGCTCACATTCGGCCATTATGAGCAAAACAACCATCATAGTATTCCCATTCTTTTAACCATTATTCAATTATTTAATCACATTATTATTCACTAAGATGTTATAGCCGAATCTCTCAATTAGCTAGCATAATTCATTAATTTAATAAATTTATTAGCACAATAACTTACTCCATAGCCGTGTATATATAATTACTTTGCCCTAATTCATGAATTCGTTCCTTCAAAACTCAATCATACTATTTAACAAATAATACTAGTGTTTAATAGTATTTCCCAATTTGGTATGAGTTGCCGAATGAAATTAGACTCCTAAGTCATGCATTAAAACCACATTCGGCACAAGCAAACTTCATTCCAATTATGCCACTCTTAAACTCATCCATAAATACCCTAAGTTCACTTAGTAACTAGGCAACAACTATATTTATAAAATTAATTTTTTTAATTACCACAACTAACATGAATTTCTATAAGTATTGGTAGCTGATTTTCCCCTTTCTTGAAATTATAAAACATCCATACACATTTAACTAATTAGAAATCATCTATCCACCATTTCTTACCAAAAGTACAAAAACAACAAGCATTTAACATAATAAATCCATGACTGAAAGACTTCACACCATCACTTCAAATTTTCTTTTAACAAACACACATACAAATTCATTGGCACATGAATTTTAACCTCACAAAATCCATGAACCACTCAACTAACAACTTTTATCAAATAAACTCAAATTTCATGCTTTTACTCATAGCCGAACCCTTCAATCACCCAAAGACTCAAAATTTCATCATGGGTTTAAAACTAGGCTAAAAATGGTACTCAAAACTCCAAAATAAAATAAAATTTACCAAGAATTTACCTTTAATTGGGGAGCTTCAATGGCCGAAAGTTAAAAGCTTTAGGTTCTAAAATTTTTTTCTTAGAGTTTCGGCAAGGAGGAAGAAAAACAAAGGAGAGAGATGAAACTAAAATACATTTGATTCTTATTATTATTATTTAACACCAAATAACACATTTTTTTTAATTATGTTATAATACAAATATATATATAAAAACAAACATGCTAATGATTACTCCTACATGGCCGGCCACTATGTAAATAAAATGTAAATTTGACATGCAAGTCCATGTGTTTTAAAGTCACAAAATACAAGGCCATTTCAACTTTACCTAGCATATTTTCATAATTCACATACAAGTCCATTTTCTTAAATTCACATTCAAAATAGTAAAATCAAAACATCAAAACTTCACACATGCATATTCACACTTAATAAGGATGAAATTTAACATTCAACTAACTTTGCATCTCGGTTTAGTGGTCTCGAAACCACTTCCCGACTAAGGTCGCATTAGGGCTGTCACAACTCTCCCCCCTTTAGGGATTTTCGTCCCCAGAAATCTTACCGGTGAATAGATTTGGGTAACGCTCTTTCATCGAACCCTCAAGCTCCCAAGTTGCTTCCTCGATTCCGTGTTTTAGCCACAACACCTTTACTAAGGAAATTTTCTTATTCCGCAATTCTTTCACCTCGTGAGCCAAGATACGAATCGGTTCCTCTTCATAACTCAAATCAGGTTGAATTTCAATATCGGAAGGACTAATCACATGTGAAGGGTCGGATCTATAATGTCGAAGTATCGAGACATGAAAGACATTGTGAATCTTTTCAAGTTCAGGGGGCAAAATCAATCTATACGCTACCGGCCCAATTCGTTCTGAAATCTTATATGGTCCAATAAACCTCGGACTCAACTTGCCTTTACGGCCAAATCTGAGTACCTTTTTCCATGGTGAAACTTTCAAAAACACTTTATCACCAATCTGATGCTCGATATCTTTACGTTTTAGATCTGCATATGATTTCTGATGATCTGATGCCGTTTTTAAACTGTCACGAATCGTTTTCACTTTCTGCTCAGCCTCTTTGATTAAATCAACCCCGAGAATCTTATTCTCACTAAGCTCGGTCCAAAACAAAGGTGTACGACATTTTTTACCGTAGAGAGCTTCGTAGGGTGCCATTTGAATACTCGTCTGAAAGCTATTATTGTAAGCAAATTCAATCAACGGTATGTATTTCTCCCATGAGCCGCTAAACTCGAGAATGCAACATCTCAACATATCCTCGAGTATTTGAATCGTTCTTTCAGACTGACCGTCCGTGTGAAGATGGAAGGCGGTGCTAAAATGAAGCTTAGTACCCAATGCCTCGTGCAATTTCTTCCAGAATCGCGAAGTAAATCGGGGATCTCAATCTGAAATAATAGAAGTCGGCACTCCATGCAATCTTACAATCTGAGAGACGTACAATTCCGCTAGTTGATCAAGTGAAGAGTCTGTACGAACGGGGATGAAATGAGCTGATTTCGTTAATCTATCCACAATGACCTAAATGGAGTCTTTCTTGCTCAGCGTCAGTGGCAAACCAGATACAAAGTCCATCGTAACTCGATCCCACTTCCATTCAGGTATTAGGATCGGCTGAAGTAATCCCGAAGGCACCTGATGTTCCGCCTTTACTTGTTGACATATCAGACATTTAGATACGAAGTCAGAGATGTCTCGTTTCATACCATGCCACCAATATTGTCGTTTTAGGTCATTAAACATTTTTGTGTTGCCCGGATGAATCGACATTCGGCTATTCTGGGCTTCATTCATAATCATCGAAACTAGCTCAAAATTTCTCGGAATACACAATCGGTCCTTGAATCTCAAACAATCGTTATCGTCTATTCGAAATTCCGTATCCACACTCGAGTCACACTGAGCTCGCTTAGTAACCAAGTCATCGTCGACTTTCTGAGCTTCACAAATTTGTTGTATTAACACTGGTTTTGCTTTTAACTCAGCTATCAACGTATCATCCGTCGACAAGGTCAATTGCACGTTCATCGCTCTTAAGGAAAGTAACGATTTTCGGCTAAGAGCGTCCGTAACTACATTAGCTTTTCCTGGGTGATATTTAATAACCAGCTCATAGTCTTTCAGCAATTCTAGCCACCGCCTTTGTCTCAAATTTAAGTCTCTTTGAGTCATTAAATATTTGAGGCTCTTATGATAAGAAAAGATACAACATTTCTCACCGAACAGATAGTGACGCCATATTTTCAGAGTGAAAACAACAGCAGCTAACTCAAGATCATGAGTCGGATAATTTCTCTCATGAGGCTTCAATTGTCTTGAAGCATACGCAACCACTCGTCCCTCTTGCATCAAAACGCAGCCTAAACCATTCTGAGAGGCGTCATTGAAAATCACAAACTCCTTACCGGACTGAGGCTGAACCAACACTGGAGCTTCCGTCAAAAGAGTTTTCAACTGTTCAAAACTTTTCTGACACTTTTCTGACCACTCAAACTTGACATTTTTTTGTAGCAGTTTTGTCAACGGTGTCGCAATCATCGAGAACCCTTTCACGAATCGCCGATAGTAACTGGCAAGCCCCAAAAAGCTCCGAACTTCAGTGACATTTCTCGGAGGCTTCCAATCAAGAATTGCTAAAATTTTACTCGGATCAACCCGAATACCCGATGCGGATACCACATGCCCCAAGAAACAAACTTCACTCAACCAGAACTCACATTTACTAAACTTAGCATATAATTGCTTGTCTCGTAAAATCTGCAATACCAGCCTTAGGTGCTTGGCATGTTCAATTTCATCGCGCGAATAAATCAATATGTCGTCAATGAACACAACTACGAACTGGTCCAAATACTGTCTGAATATCCAATTCATCAAGTCCATAAACACTGCAGGGGCATTAGTGAGCCCAAACGGCATCACTAAGAACTCGTAGTGACCGTATCTTGTTCTGAAAGCCGTTTTAGGCACATCTGAGTCTCGAACTCGTAATTGATAATAACCTGATCTCAAATCTATCTTCGAAAATACTGAGGCTCTTTTCAGCTGATCAAACAAATCATCAATATGCGGTAACGGATATTTGTTCTTTATCGTCACTTTATTTAGCTGTCGATAGTCGATACACATTCTCATAGTCCCATCTTTCTTTTTCACAAACAAAACTGGTGCACCCCAGGGTGAAAAACTCGGTCGAGTGAAACCTCTATCCGTCAACTCTTGCAGCTGTACTTTCAATTCCTTTAATTCGGTTGGCGCCATACGATACGGATCTATCGAAATCGGAGCTATTTTAGGTACAAGTTCAATGCCAAATTCTACTTCATGAACAGGTGGTAATCCCGGTAACTCCTCAGGAAAAACATCTGGATATTCACAAACCACTGGCACTGATTCAAGCTTTCTTTTTGACTCTTTACTATCAAGTACGTACGCGAGATATGCTTCACACCTCTTTTTCACATAATTCTGAGCTTGCATCGAAGATATCACGGCTGACAACCCGTTCAAATCAGAAGACTTAACCCGAATCATCTCATTATTCGAACATCGCAAGTCAATAATCTTTTGCTTGCAGTTCACTACAGCGTCGTACACAGAAAACCAATCCATCCCGAGAATAATATCAAATTCGTCGAACGGTAATAAAATCAAATCAGCCGAGAAACAAGAATCTCGAATCATTAGGGGGCATCTCTTGCACACTTTATCAACTAACACACATCGACCCAGAGGGTTTGACACTCGAATTACGAACTCAGTAGACTTAACTGGTAGAGTCTTACTGGATGCTAAGGTTTCACACACATACGAATGAGTTGAACCAGGATCAATCAGAGCAGTAACATCAGTGTCAAGGAGAGTAAAAATACCGGTAATAACGTCAGGAGAAGAAGCCTCCTCACGGGCACGGATAGCATAAGCTCTGGCAGGCGCACGAGCCTCAGATCTAACCGCGGTGTCTCTGGTCCCTCTCTGAGTGCTGCTAACATTACCTCCATGCCTCGGTGGTCGACCTCGTACTGCCGTGCTACCAGGCCTCTCACTAGGATCAACATTACGTTCAACCAGTTTCGGACAATCTTTTATCAAAGGATCAGTAGATCCACATTTAAAACAGGAGAGATCACGCAATCTGCAGCTCCCTGGATGCCACTTCCCACAATGCTTGCATACTGTTCTATCCCCACGGTCATTGCCTACACTAGCAACAGAGGTGGCTCGTGTACCCACTGGAGGTCGATCACGATCTCGTCTGGAATAATCTGAATTAGTCTTAGATCTGCCCGACTCGCTTCGAAATTTCTTCGAGGATTGCTGAAAAGATTTTCCCGACAATCTCTTGCGAAATTCTTTGACGCCCTCCTCAGCCTTTTTCTTTTCATTCCCGAGCTCTTCAGCCTTGCAAGCTCGCTCAACTAGTACGACGAACTCTTTGATTTCTAGAATTTCCACCAGCAATCTGATATCTTCACTTAATCCGTCCTCGAAACGTTTACACATGATGGCCTCGGATGATACACACTCGCGAGCATATCGGCTGAGCCACACGAATTCTCTCTCATATTTGGTTACTGTCATCTGGCCTTGTTTAAGCTCGAGAAATTCTTTCCGTTTCTGATCGATGAATCTTTGACTGATATATTTCTTGCGGAATTCAGTTTGGAAAAACTCCCAGGTGACCCGCTCTCTCGGGACAACAGAAATCAAAGTGTTCCACCAATAATAAGCAGAGTCACGTAACAGAGATATTGCACATTTTAGACA
This sequence comes from Gossypium stocksii, assembly GCA_020496765.1. NCBI lineage: Eukaryota > Viridiplantae > Streptophyta > Magnoliopsida > Malvales > Malvaceae > Gossypium > Gossypium stocksii. Next base: position 105,951,870 of record CM035621.1, read on the forward strand.
CTCCTCAAGCGTACATGACAGTTCGTCGAACACTCGAATTTATTGTCGAGCCAAAACTCGACCCGCTCAGCATCATCACTAACTGTAGCTCGAAACTCTTCAGCCCCGTATTTTTTAATTTTATCTACCGGGGGCTTACTCGATCTCAACGGATCGGTCACAGGAGGGGCCACATATGTTGGGAGCGGAGTATTCGGGGGCGGGGGTTGTGGAACAGCCGGATTTGTTCTAAGAAATTGAGTGAACCAATCACTCATCATTGCATAGAAGGCTTGTCTCGTATCATCGTCTCGATGACTGGTATTCGGCTGAGAGTCAATAGGCACTGTCCCTTGTACGGGAGCAGGCGCTACGCTCTCAACATCATCCGCTACGGCTTGATCAGTTTCGGGATTTATTTCTATACAAAAATCACATTTCAGTTGTTAGAAGTCATCACACTATCGCATTAACACAAAATAGCATGTACGGCTAGACTCACATGCGCTACGTTAGTCCAAGAATAGACTAAACTGTAGCTCTGATACCAATCAAATGTAACACTCCTTAACCCGTATCCGTCGCCGGAATGAGTTACGAGGTATTACCTAACTAGATAAGACTTTCAAGTTCGTACACAAATACAATCAAGAATTCTAAATTTATTTATGCATAAAAACTTATATGTGTACCTTAGCAAAGGAATTGACTACTTCATTTTAATTACAACCAATCTCGTTTCACAAATTAATGCCATAAGTTTCTATCCACTGCTCATCACAAGTACCAATTAACAATCACATAACATAAACAAACCATTCATTCATATTTAGAACCTAATAGGCCATATTCGCATGGCTCAAATATTTACAATTCAAAATAAAATTTAGTTTTGATATCAAAACAAAGAGATTAGCCTATACATGCCATCATTTCAAAAGAAATCGAACCATCGAAAGTACCAAAATATCAGCGATAGTGAGAATGACTTAATCTTGAACTTCCAAGCCTGTAGTTTATGAAACGAGACCTAAAAACATTACAGCAAAACAAACAGAGTAAGCTTTTTAAGCTTAGTAAGTTTCAAGCTTTTCAACCAATAAATCTTATCACCATTCAAACATTCCAACCTTCATAACTTAGTTCCAATTTATAATTTCCATTGAACCGAACACATATCTATATATAACCGAATTTAACATATGCTCTTATTTGCCATGAAAACTTATACATTAGGATGTAATCCTATACTTTCATGACATGAAAGCACATAAATCAAATGGGTCACAAATCTATACATATAGATAAATATACAGATATAACACTTATCCACACATACATCATTCATCAATACTGATAGTTCTTTTCGAAACGAATTTCAAATATGAATACATAATACGTACCTGGCCAACTTATTGTATTATTTGTTTCCAATCAAAGTTTACCATGAATATTCAAAATCAATATATATATATATATATATTCCTTTTTCACATCACCGGCATTAAGCCTACTAGGTTTAGAAACCCGGATTCAATCACTGGCCTAAGGCCTGCTAGGCACAAAGCCCAAACATATCACCGGCTTATAGCCTGCTAGGCACGAAGGCCCGAATATGAAACACCGGCACGAAGCCTACTAGGCACAAAGCCTGAATGTAACACTGGCATGTAGCCTGCTAGGCAAGAAGCCTGCATATAGGATATTCCAATTTATTGAATTCATACATATTCAATCGCAAAATGTTAACTTCCGCATAGTGTAATTCATTCATATCTCATTTGACATGTCAGCTATAGTCACATGCATACACTTGACATCTCTTTATTTTATTTAACATTCTTGCCGCAACATATATTACACATGGTACATATCATCATATATAAGTACTTCTTATTATCATATACAAATCATACTTAAAATCTCACTTTTCTAATAACCATTCGGCTAAGGCTCATAGAAGTAAATTATTCCTTATCATTCATTGTAATTACACCAATTCATAGTTCTATCTTTACCCATCTTCCATATCATTCCTCATTATAACTAAACTTATATGCTCGAAACTTACCTCAAGAGTTGTCGACGACTATAATTCTATGGCTATTCGTTTAATCTTGCCTTCCCTTTATCCGACTTTTGTCCTTGATGCTCTTGAGCTAATGATTACAAATTTACAAATTAAAATTATACCATGACAATTTATAGCCGAATAATATAGATTAGAAAATTAATGTACACATAAAACATATACATAAATAATTTACTCAACCTTCAACAATTCCATTTACTAATTAAAACATAGAAATTTGTAACCAAATTCAAAATTCCTTAACAATGGCCGAATACCAAAAGGGCTATCAAAGGACATCATCAACTAACTAACAAGCTTCAATTATAATTCAAAACTTAAGCTCACATTCAGCCATTATGAGCAAAACAACCATCATAGTATTCCCATTCTTTTAACCATTATTCAATTATTTAATCACATTATTATTCACTAAGATGTTATAGCTGAATCTCTCAATTAGCTAGCATAATTCATTAATTTAATAAATTTATTAGCACAATAACTTACTCCATAGCCGTGTATATATAATTACTTTGCCCCAATTCATGAATTCCTTCCTTCAAAACTCAATCATACTATTTAACAAATAATACTAATGTTTAATAGTATTTCCCAATTTGGTATGAGTTGCCGAATGAAATTAGACTCCTAATTCATGCATTAAAACCACATTCGGCACAAGCAAACTTCATTCCAATTTTGCCACTCTTAAACTCATCCATAAATACCCTAAGTTCATTTAGTAACTAGGCAACAACTATATTTATAAAATTAACTTTTTTAATTACCACAACTAACATGAATTTCTATAAATATTGGTAGCCGATTTTCCCCCTTCTTGAAATTATAAAACATCCATACACATTTAACTAATTAGAAATCATCTATCCACCATTTCTTACCAAAAGTACAAAACAACAAGCATTTAACATAATAAATCCATGACCGAAAGACTTCACACAATCACTTCAAATTTTCTTTTAACTAACACACATACAAATTCATTGGCACATGAATTTTAACCTCACAAAATCCATGAACCACTCAACTAACAACTTTTATCAAATAAACTCAAATTTCATGCTTTTACTCATAGCCGAACCCTTCAATCACCCAAAGACTCAAAATTTCATCATGGGTTTAAAACTAGGCTAAAAATGGTACTCAAAACTCCAAAATAAAATAAAATTTACCAAGAATTTACCTTTAATTGGGGAGCTTCAATGGCCGAAAGTTAAAAGCTTTAGGTTCTAAAATTTTTTTCTTAGAGTTTCGGCAAGGAGGAAGAAAAACAAGGGAGAGAGATGAAACCAAAATACATTTTATTCTTATTATTATTATTTAACACCAAATAACACATTTTTTTTTAATTATGTTATAATACAAATATATATATATAAATAAACATGCTAATGATTACTCCTACATGGCCGGCCACTATGTAAATAAAATGTAAATTTGACATGCAAGTCCATGTGTTTTAAAGTCACAAAACACAAGGCCATTTCAACTTTACCTAGCATATTTTCATAATTCACATACAAGTCCATTTTCTTAAATTCACATTCAAAATAGTAAAATCAAAACATCAAAACTTCACACATGCATATTCACACTTAATAAGGATGAAATTTAACATTCAACTAACTTTGCATCTCGGTTTAGTGGTCCCAAAACCACTTCCCGACTAAGGTCGCATTAGGGCTGTCACAGTGCCCAAGCCGTGTCAAAACCCCTGTAGGTTGAAATTAAAAATAAATTCGACACGGGCTAGGGACATGGGCGTATAAGACCACACGGCCCGCCCACACGAGCGTGTCCCATCTCACACGGGCATGCGACCCTATTTTAGGCAAAAATTTTCTAAGTGCCCGAAAATTTTCAGATCGATTCTGGAACACACTCGATGTATGTTTTGGGCCTCGTAGGCCCATGATAAGGTTATAAAGAGAATTAATGAAAAGTTTTTAAAGAAAAGAAATTTTATAGTCGAGATTACAAGATTTAGTATGATTCAGTAAGGTAATGCCTTGTACCCCGTCCCGGCGTCAGTCTCGGGTAAGGGGCACTTTGTTTACTAGGAAAACATAAATGTTTTCATGATTTTCCAATGTTTGTTTGCTTGAAAATAAAAATACATTGGTAAAACGTTTTCAGAAACACGAGAAAATGAGAAGGGATTTTAGGGAAAATGTCTTACCGATTTTATTTCTGGAAGACATTTTCCATCTTTCCTCCTTCCGTCCTTCTCCTTCTTCATCCAGTTGGACCAGTTCCCTTCCTGAAACAAAGCTCAAGATAACTTTTGTATGCTTTTATTTTGTATTTCATTCAATTTGTCGCCTCTCTCACTCAAATCTTCTTCTTCTTTTTTTTTTTTGTTGAAGAATCTGTTTGTATTTTGCATGTATTTGTTTAATCTATTTGTATTTTGCATCTGTGTTTTTGGGTTTTGCATCATTCAGTTTATGCTTGCTCTTCTATTACCCTAGATTTGTTTTTTTTTTCTTTGATTTTCTGAAGTATAATAGCTTGACCGAATGGGATGTTACTGTCAACTTCAGTTTCCTTGATTCTTTTTTATAGTGCAAAATCATTCAAATTTTTGTTTTAAGGATGATGTTAACTTAGTTTGATGTTTCTTTGGAGTTTGATGTTCTTTTACTCTTGTGATGTTTCATTTTGTACTCTTTTTTACATTTTTAACTTGAGGTCTCTTCCAATCCAAAAAAAAATATTTGAGGTTATTTATTTGCTTTTACTTCTTGGTATTGATTGATGTATATGATCCATTATTTTTACTTTACAGTGAAAAGAAATCAAACCATATTCATCTAAAATAAAGTTATTTTGTTGTTTTCCTCTATTCACTGCTAAAGCAAAAATGAACCTGCTTTTGTTATATTATACCATGCTACTCTGACTCTTCATTTTTCTTAAAGTACTTGCATTTGATATCTGTTTCTGATGCATACACAGATGTCAGTATGAGATGGGGATATGCCCCTCCAAGTATCCTCCAAATATATGGAAGAAAGAAAAAACTGAACATACTTGTAACTAACACTCACACCTGAGTCCAAGTAAAATAGATATTATTTTTCCACTAGGATGGAGTTTACTTTTTAGAGCTATATCGGTCAATTCTAGAGGAGATATTGTTAAGGCACCGAATAGAATAAAGTTTAGTTTTTTACCAAGTTTCCTAGGAATGGGAACTACTAATTTTCCTCTAAAAGCATGCATAATTTGTACTTACTTACTTCCACATCTTTGCTTTATGCCTTGATCCTTTATTTATTGTGAGGACTCTTGCTTGAATCAAATATTTTCATGTTTCATGGTAGTAGTTTAATGTGAATGAGCCTGAAATGCTATAATTCTTTCATACCTCTATATTCAATATTCATGGTAGTAGCTGTTACTTGAATCAAGTAAATGTTGTTCTTGATAAAATATCAGTTGAGAGGTTCATGAAATTGTTTAAACACTATCATTTCAAATTCATCTTTCCCTGCTCTTATTTCTTCCATTTCTCCAGCATTTTACATGTCTCTGCCACTATATCTAGTAACCAACACTCCTGTCCAAAACACTTTCATTTTTACTACTACCACTGTCAATACATATCTTGTATTGTTCTAAGAGAAGTTGTATTGTTCTGAGTTTTAAGTATATGCTAGCCTACTTTCTTTTTTATTTTCAATTTTAGCTTTCATTATGGATTAAGAAATTTTATATGTTAATAATATATTATCATACATCAATAACACGGTGTTTTTATTAGAAATAACTTCTCATCAGGCTACATTATAAGAAAAGAATTTACGAAAATAATAACCGTAACCTATGTGATTTGCTGCATCATGAAGTATCATGAATTAGTGCTTGGATTGTACATCAAGTTTGCTTTGTTGGGTTAGTTTGGTTCACGCATTATGTTGGAAACCAAGCCTTTCCAAGTGAGAACTACGTTAGTCTGTGGTCAAATTTGCATCAAATTGAATGAATTAACTATTTAAGTTGTTTTTGTCTCTCCTATTTCGATTGTACCACTTTCTAACTGAATTCTGCGTTAGACAAATTTTGGATATTTTACCTATATGAGCTGTCTCACTTCACAATATTTGGAAAGTTCACTACCCATTTAGAATGCCCATAACTAAGAGCAAGTAAAGATTAAATTCTGCCATTTTTTCTACCATATTAATTATAAGCTCCTCTAGATATTACAGATATTGGTTTGCTCCTCTTTCTCCATTAACTTTTCGAAGTTTAGCATTATTTTTTTTCTCATTTAATAAGATAAATTGTGTAAATTCATTAATGATATTGCAAGTTATTAAGGATTCTGCAAGTGGTGAGATTAAGCGGGTATCGAGTTTGTTTTACTGTGATGTCAAACTTGAGGACTACTTGCTAAAGAGTTATTACAAAACAGCTTCATTGATTGCAGCTAGTACAAAGGGAGCTGCCATTTTTAGTGGAGCTGATCGTAGTGTACAGAGCAAATGTATGAATATGGAAAGAATCTTGGCCTATCATTCCAAGTTGTTGTTGACATATTGGATTTTACACAATCAGCAGAGCAGCTGGGGAAACCAACTGGTAGTGATCTAGCAAAAGGCAACCTCACAGCACCTGTAATTTTTTCGCTCGAAAAGGAGCCAAAACTTAGAGATATCATTGAATCTGAGTTCTATGAGACTGGTTCCCTTGACGAAGCAATCGAACTAGTAAAGCAATGCGGGGGAATCGAAAGGGCACAAGAGTTGGCAAAAGAAAAAGCTGATATTGCAATCAAGAGTCACCAATGTCTTCCTCAAAGCGATTTCTGGTTAGGGCTTGAAGATATGGTGATGTTTAAACTAGAAAGGATTGATTAGTTTAACTAATCCAAAACAAGCAGCATGATACATGACAGATAAACATGGCATGAAGTTGAAGCCTATACCAACATAAAACAGCTTTCTTAGGATATTAATTGGTTCCTTATCACTGGTTGTATATTCATACAAGGCTTTGAGCTTTGACTTGAGCTCCTAGTTTCAATGTCTTCAAATTATATATTTGTCTGAGAAAAAATAATTTCTCTATTAAATTAAATTGATGAACAATAAAGTTTTTGTGGTCATCAATATTAAGCTAATAAACTTTGTAACGCCCCCTTACCCGAGACTGTCGTCGGAGTCGAGTTTGAGGAGTTAGCAAACTTAATTTATCACTTAAACAATTTTAAACCATTTATTTCAGCTTTCGTAATAAACTGTCCATATGTGTCATAGTCGCTAAAAAAATCATATCTCGAGTTACGAAACTCGAAATTCAAATCCGTAAATTTTCCCTAAAACTAGGCTCATATATCTATTTACTAATTTCTTTTTCCAGAATTTTTGGTTGGGCCAATTAGTACAGTTTATTAGTTAAAGTTTCCCCTGTTTTAGTGTTTGGCTGCTTTGACATCTGTTCACTACGAATCACTTTTCTCTCTGTACAGGATTCAAATGATTATGACATTTGTTTTCCTTAAAATTAGACTCAATAAGGAATCTGTACACATATAGCATGACTCCTAATTATTTTTGTGAAATTTTTGGTGAATTTCTAAAGTCAGAACAGGGGAGCTCAAAATCACTCTAACCTTGTCTCACAAAAATTCAAATATCTCCTAATATGAGAGTCTTTTGCTTACACCATTTCTTCTATGTGAACTAGATTCAATGGGATTTAATTTCATATCTTATTCAACCTCTAATTCGATTTCCATAATTTATAGTGAATTTTCAAAGTTGAACTACTACTACTAACCAAAAACTGTTTTAGTACAAAATATTGTTAACTAGTTTATAACATCCTTACTTCATTTCATTTAAACTCTATACATGCCATATAAATCTTTAACCATAAAACAAAAGCTACCGGAATTGATCTGGATAGTGTGCCTTGTTGTGTTGATCGATCTACGAACTTCACTTCAGTTCAATCTACATCAAAATATCAAACACACGCAAGTAAGCTTATTGAAGCTTAGTAAGTTCATAGGTTTAAAAGTAATGCTTACCAAACATAATATTTTCAAAAAATAACAAAATATTTACTAAAGCTTCCTGCCATTCACAACCACTGTTATAATACTTCACAAAGTTGAGCTCAACATTAACAACTACTCAATCTTTTTCATTTGGTTCACTTCTCTAGTATTACTTATTATCAAATTAGGAAACAACTTACGAAATTAAGTACGTCGTTGCTCAGTGCCACGATTCACAACTCAGTATGATTTTCCTCATTGAAATACCATACCTACATTTTACAACTCGGTATGGGAAATGCCATACCTACGTTTCTTAACTCAGTATGGATTATACCATACCTACGTTCCACAACTCAGTATGGATAATACCATACCTACATTTCACACTTTGCCATAGATCAACCATGGTCTTATTCTTCAGTTCATCCCATGACACGATATGAACGTACTCAATCCTGTGTTTTTCCTAATTTGAATTTCCACCTTTATTATTCCATTTTATCACAATTTCCACAATCCCACAGCAAATTCATATTTAATACCACATTATCATTCAATCATTCACAATTAAGCATGTAATTTCAACCATATGAACTTACCCGGTTGATTTGTAGAAGATATTGAAATTCAGGGACTATTCCGCAACTTTTTCTTTTCCTCGTTCTTCTTTGGATTCTTGATCTATAATGTAAAATATTTTCACTCATTAGCATTTATTTAATTTCCATTTCACTTCACAATTTATGCTCTTCAATTTTCAAAATTGCACTTTTATTCTAAAATTTACAGTTTTTTACAATTTAGTCCCTGCTCAATTCATCCATCAATTGAACTAATTTTTCTCAATTAACACTTTATTTTATCATTATAAACTATTCCAAAACCTTTGATATTCTGAATTTCAACACCAACCTCTAATTCACAATTTTTTCACAATTAGGTCCTAAATACCATTTTCCATTAAAACCACATAATAAAACCACCTTAATATTAAATTAGAACTTAAATTTCATAATAATTCATCATAAACTTCCCTTAATCAGCAAGGGTAACTTCCAATTTAACCCACAAAATCAAAAACTAATGAATTCTATAAGTGGACCTAGTTGTAAAAGTCATAAAAACATAAAAATTATCAAGAAAAAAGCAAGAATTAATCTCACATGATGTAAAAATATGAAAAACCAGCTTTCTCCAGACCTCTTATGGCGTTTTTTCTGAGAAAATATGAAATGATCTCTAGATTTCTCAATTTTGTCCTTATTTTATATGTTAAAATTATGAAATTTCCAATTTTGCCCTTATTTCCCTTATTTTTCTGCTCATTTTCTTGCCCTTGCCATCCAACCTATACACTTTTAGGCTTAATTTCCTTTTAAATTCCCTTTCTTTTAACACTTGAGCTATTTAATCCTTCTAGCAAATTTTGCATTTGTTACAATTTAGTCCTTTTTATTTAATTAACCACCCAAACAATAAAATTTTTTAACAAAATTTTAACACCACATTACTAACACTCCATAAATATTTATAAAAATATTTTTGACTCGATTTTATGAGATCAGGCCTCGATACCTCATTTTTGACTTAATTTATTTAATAATTTCTCTTTTAAATTTTAATTTAACCTATTAAAATATTTCTAATATTTTATTCACTTCTAAATATTATTTTATTTTAATTTCCTAATCGTACTTGTCGGATTTAGTGATCTCGAATCACTGTTCTGACACCACTGAAATTTTAGGCTGTTACAAACTTCCATTATGTATACAAGGAAAACCTATGTTATGGGGGTTTCTCTTTTTCTTCTTAAAGTATTTGTGTTTGACATTTATCTGAAAAAGTGTGAATAGACGTCGGTTGTTTTCAATTTATGACGGTTAATATTCTAGCTTAATAATTGAGTATTATTATATATATAATTTGATTTATTTAATAAATAAATCATTGCAATATATGTAAAACCAATTTAAAATATAAATTTATTAATATATGTAAAAACAACTTTTCAAAAAAATATTTTTAGGAAATTTGTCAAACAACAGAAAATATTTTACACAGATTCATCCAAACACCATAAAAGTAAATCATTTCCAGAAAAGTAAATCATTTTTCAGAAAACATTTTCCAGAAAGCATTTTACTGACAAACAAACGGAGCCTTAGATTGACAACCCTCTTTTTTATTGTTATTAATATTTCGTACACTATAATCATGAATGAGGATATAACATGAATTATAAAAATTCTTTACAAAAAATTTAAATAATATTAACAATTAAAGATGTTAAATTTATAATTACTTTAGTATTGTTATATAATTATAATCCGACTCAAAATTTAATCTGAGATCCGACCTAATTTAATAAAAGTAGATAGACATCTCAAAAGGGAGGGGGGTTCTTCTTCCTCTAATTTAACCACTCAACTTTGTCTTATTCCACAACTGTTGATCTGGTATAGAGCTGAGCATGGGTCGGGCCACCCGGCCTGGCCCGAAGGCCTGCCCGAAAAATGGGAGGGTTTGGGTAAAAATATAGACCCAAAAAATGGGCTTGGACAAAAATTGAGGCCCGTTTAAAAAACGGGCCGGGCCTTGGGTAAGAATTTTTTGGCCCGGGCCCGGCCCGAATTATATATTAAATAATTTTTTATTTTTATTCTTTTTTTAATTTTTAATTTTACATTTCTTTTACTTTAACTTTCATTTGCCATTTCCTAATAAAATCTAGAAAAATTTTAATGTTTTTGTATTTTATTTTAGTATCATTTTTTATTTGTTTCTTGTTTTAATATTTTTTATTTTTTTAAATGTATTTGATTTATTATATTTTATTTTTAATAAAATAAGCAAAAAAATTAATATGGGCCGGGCCGGGCCAGGCTCAGGCTTACCAATTTAATGTCGGGCCGGGCTTGGACAATTTTTTAGGCTCATATTTCGGGCCGGGCCGGGCCGGGCCCGGGCCCGGGCCCGACAAGCGGGCCTAAAATCTTTTTTTGAGCCCGGCTCGAACCCGGCCCGACCCATGCTCACCTCTAATATGGTATACCAACAAGTATGAATAAAAAAATTAGAGGATATTAAATTTATATTTCAAATTTATTTAGGTATTAACTTTTTGTTTTTAGGGTAAGATAGATAATTCCTAATATTCAAAGTTTAGCAAACGCTGCCGCTTATGATGCAATTAGGAAAGGCGGTACAGGTATGAGCTTTTCATTATCATTGTTAAAAGATATTATAAGATTGCAATCTAAGTATCATGGCACCGAAATTGAGACTCAACATATTACTTTACCTTTTAATTTATCACAATTTTGTTTGTCTGTACTTTAAAAAAGTTTCAATGTGCTACCTCTAGTGTGGCACTTATATTTTTTTTAGTCTATCAATATGGTACTTTTATCTAACAGTGTTAATTTCTGATACAGCCTAATCATAAGCTGTCCAGTGTTATTTTTATCGAAATTTTTTTATGTCAGAATATGCTAAGAGTCTCAAATTAAATAATCTAAAAAAAATAAATAAAACATTTAAACCTCAAAAATCATTTAACATTGAAACAATAATTAAATAAAAATTCAAAATTTGAAAATCCCCGAATTTCATCTTGTTCTACATCTCAACTACAATTTCAACATTTTTATCATGTTAAATTCAGTTTTTTATTTTACTAAATTTACACTTTTAGTCTATTTTCATAAATTTTCACTAAAAATTCACTATTCATTCATTCTTGTCCAATTCAATTTTTTTACTTTACTATTATTATTCAATCGATAAATTTTTATTTTTGAGAAAATTTACTATTTATCTTTCGAAATACTACTATTAGTGACACTATAATTTTTAAGGTGTTACACTTCTCCTCCAGCTCCTTTTCGAGTTTCCCTTAATTCACAAATAATGACTTTTCTCAAATAAACCTAGGACGATTAAAATGAAGAAGTGTAACAAAACTCAATTTCTCAAATCCAATAATTAATTTGTTAAACAAATTAAAGCAAAAAATAAAAACCTATAAATCGTTATTCCCTAATCCCAATCGAGTTAAACAAATTAAAACAAAAAATAAAAACCCAATCGAGTTTCCCAAAATTCTCAAAGTTTAGCTATTGGGATGAATCATTCTTATAGCTAGAGCTAATCATGGCCGGGCCGGGTTCGGGCCGAGCTCAAATAAAATGTTAGGCCTGTGTTCTAGGCCCGGGCCCAGTTCGACCCGAAATATGGGCCTAAAAAATTGTCCAAGCTATAAAATTACTAAGCTTGAACCCGACCTGACCCGACCCAGCCCATATTAATTTTTTAGCTTATTTTATTAAATAAAAAATTAAAATATAATAAATCAAATACACTTAAAAACATAAAAATAAATATTAAAACAAATAAAAAATGATATTAAAACAATTCTTAAAACAATTCACAAATTGAAAATATAATAAAAACTGATTATATTAAAAATTTAAAATGATTAAAAATAAAATAAAATATAATTATTATATAATTTGGGTCGGGCTGGGCCCGGGCCAAAAAATCTTGCCTGAGGCCCGGCCCGTTTTCTAAACAGGCCTCTTTTTTTGTCCAAGCCCATTTTTCGGGCTTATATTTTTGCTCAAACCCTCCCATTTTTTGGGCGGGCCTTCCCGACCCAGCCCATGATCAGCTCTACTTATAGCTCAAAGGGAGCTATTTGCATGGTGAAAGGCACTGATTAAGAAGAAACAATGAGCAAAGGATTTAAGAAAAGCGAGAAAAATATGTTAGAGAATAAAGAAAAGAAATTTTGAAGAAACAAATAGAAATAAATCATTCTTTTTACTGGCAAAAAGAACAATTTTTTTGCTTTTTACTTTTGGCTTTTAAAAAAAGGAGAAAAAATTTTTAAGTCCTCTTTTTGACCGTTTAAGTTGGGTTTGATGTGCTTTTATCTTCAACGAATGGCCTAGCATTCAATGCGGGTCAAAGCATATAGTTGCCGGGCTAGTTAAATGTTGTTAATGAAAGTAGTATTTCACTATTCTTAACAATAGGTCTAGGACATTTCTTGGTTCATCATGTTATTGCTGTAATACCCCTATACCCAGTTCAACTCAAGGAACCTGATATAGGAATATTATATTTGATGACAAAGTGATTTTGGCTAATCACTAAAATATTTGAACATTTTGAAAAAATAAATAAATTATAACTTATATTTTAGTCCCTACTACTTGGGACATACTTGATCTTCCTAAGTACATGCCATTCTATTCAAAATTTTGAAACATACACTTTTGGCACTGAAGATAAAAACCCAACAATTAAGTTAAACAAAAACCCTCTGATTTTTTTTATTTCCAATTTGTTAAATAAAATAAAAACAAAAAATTGTTGACTCCTTAATCCCAATCGAGTTTCCCAAAATTCTCAAAATTTAGCTATTGGGATGAATCATTCTTATAGTTAGAGCTGATCATAAGCCGGGACGGGTTCGGGTTGGGTACAAACAAATTTTTAGGCCCATTTTCTAGGCTTGGGCCCAACTCAAAATATGGGCCTAAAAAATTGTCCAAGCCCAGCCTAAAATAAAATTATAAAGCCCGAGCCCAACCCGGCCCAACCAATATTAAAATTTTTTAGCTTATTTTATTAAATAAAAAAATTAAAATATAATAAATCAAATACATTTAAAAACATAAAAACAAATATTAAAACAAATAAAAAATGATATTAAAACAATTCTTAAAACAATACACAAATTGAAAATATAATAAAAAGTAATTATATTAAAATTTTAAAATGATTAAAAATTAATAAAATATAAATTATTATATAACTCGGGCTGGGCTGGGCCAGGCCCAGGCCAAAAAATCTTGCCCGAGGCTCGGCTCATTTTCTAAACGGGCCTCTTTTTTTGTCCAACCTCATTTTTCGGGCCTATATTTTTGCCTAAACCCTCCCATTTTTTGGACAAGCCTTCGGGCCGAGCAACATCAGCTCTACTTATAGCTCATCATGCTATTGCTGTAACACCCCGGTTCGACCCAATGAACTTGATATAGGAATATTACATTTGATGCTAAAGTGATTTTGGCTAATCACTAATATAATTGAACATTTTGAAAAAAATAAATAAATTACAACTTATATTTTAGTCCTTACTACTTGGAACACACTTGATCTTCCTAAGTACATGTCATTCTATTCAAATTTTTGAAACATACCCTTTTAGCACTTGAAGATGTGATGAGATGGATGCTCACAACCTCAATTACAATTCTTCAAAATCATTGTACCTAATCTGCGCACAAAAACAAAATAGTATGCTGAGTAAAACCCAGTGGTATTTCTATAATCCGAATAGTTAAAGACAAGATAATATAATAAGCACAATTAAAATTATAAGAACATATTAATGTCTAGTATCATGACTATCATTTTAAAAAAAATAATATCCTAATTCACACAGTTGCTATATAAATGATTATTCACATATCAAACCATATTTATTTGTATAATGGTATTAATCATACAATACTCAATCATTAATACATCATTATATACCATACTTAATTATCACATAAATCATAATTTCACATACATTCATTTATAACATATTCAATTTTTATCATTTGCTATCCCAGATAGCTTTTCACAATATGAACACAAATCATTTGAACAATGACACTATCCACTCCATATTCAATTCATGAGTATTTAACTCGTGTATTCTATAACAGCTCATTTTCAGTAAAAATAGGAACAGTAGTTTTGGGACCACAAATCCGATTCTGGAAAGAAATTTATTTTATTATTATTTTATGGTCTACGATATGATAGAAATATCATGTGAAAACTTTGTAAAGAAATTTTATCGATTACATGTTTAATCGATGAAAGGACCAAATTGCATAAAATGTAAAAATTGAGTTCTAATAGCTATAAGTACCAAATAGCCATAGAATTCAAAATTTGGAGTCATTATATGGTAAATAGACCATTAAAGAAAAGTTAGTAGATATTTTTGGATAAATCATCCATGGAAAATCAGAAAAAGGCTAAGGACTAAATTGGAAATTGATAAAATTAAAAGATGATAAATGATTAAATAGAAATAAAAATCATTTCATATCATCTTCTTCCCCAAATATTCCATGGAAACCCCAGGAAAGAGAAAGCAAGATTTCTTCGCCAAATTAGGTAAGTATTCAAGTCTCGTTTTTAGTAATTTCTATATTTTTAAAACCAGGATAGTCTAATCTATCTATTCGGGGGATTAATTTGAAAAATTATCAAAGTATAGAAGTTATTCCATGGATGAATATGCTAAAAATTTGAAATTTATGGTAAAATATGAAAGGTTGTTGATAGATAAACAACTTTTATAAAGTGAATTTTGATGAAAACGTTATTTAGGGACTAAATTGTAAAGTTGTGAAAATTAAAGAAAAAATTCTAAATTTTATGAAATACATGGGCTGTAAATATTATATGTAAAAATCGGCTAGGCTTGGAATAAGGATAAATTGCAAGAACTTTCTAGGGACAAAATTGGAATTTTTGAAAAGTTTAAGGACAAAACGATAATTTTGCCTAAGATGTAAATTGAATGTAAATAAGTATGAAATGGATTAAATTGATGTTAAATTTATTTGTATAGATCCGAATAGATCAAATCTGAGTTAGAACGAGAAAAAGAGAAAAAATGACGGAATAGTAGATTTTACATATAAAAACAATTGTCGAGGTAAGTTCGTGTAACTAAACTGAGTCTATTTTATGCTTGAAATAAATGTTGTATGTGTGAATTGTATGAATGTCTTGTGTATGAATTGATCACATGCCCGACTATACTTGATAAATGATAAACCTCGTCGAAATGAAAAATGTTAAAAGTATACGATTGAATTAAAGGATTATATAAGTGAAATATATAATTGTTAGGTACAAGAAATATATTGAATATCTGATAAATGTTAAATGATTTTGTAAATGTTAAATAAGTAAAATGTAATAAAATGTTTGATATTACTTGAGAAAAGGGATAAGTCCCGATTGAATTAATGAAATTTGATGGATTAGTGTAAAGGCGATTTTGCATATGTTGCAGACAGGACTTAGCTCGAACGAGTAATCCTGATAAGCCTCTCGAGCACTACGAGATAAAGTCCCGCAAGTATAATGATTGGTAGTTGCATATGTTGTAGGCTACCGTAGCTCTGTGTGAGCATCGATGTATAAGACTAACGAGTGGTAGTTGCATATGTTATGGACTACCGTAGTTCTGTGTAAGCATTGATGTATTAAAGAGATTGGTAGTAATTCTGCATAAGTTGTGAAACTACCGCAGCTCTTCATGAGCATCAAAGTATATGATTTACCCGAATGACTTGAAAAGGTTGCTTGAGAGTTTCGTACACTTTAAGTGTACTACATGAGAATATCCATAGATATTTCTAATAAATTCAACGGGCAAAATCTTGACAAGAGAGAAAGAACATGAACATGAAATGAACTATTACATGTATCTGCTTGAAGTACATGGAAATAATGATACAAAATATGTATGGAAATATGAGATGATGATATATGAACATGAAACTTGTTTGATAACTATGTTCATTCATGATTATAGAATTATACACCTCGAGTGTACTACCCGTGTGGAAATGATATTTTAAATGATTTAGTGAACAAAGTTTCGACGTGAAATAATTTGAACTCGAGGCAAATTATTATGAAATGTACTTGAAATATAGAGATGTGATTTATATAAGTTATATGAATACATGATGTAGAAAGTATATGTAAAGGGAAAATCTAATAAGTGTTGAGCCCATATATGTTTCTTGATATTTATATGAATTTTATGACTAACAAAGATGATGGGGATGTGTGCTAGGGCTCATGATTAAATTGATTGAATATGTTTTACATGTTTATTATAAATATAATTAAGGGTAAGTTAATTATCAAGTTATACGAACTTACTAAGCATGATATGTTTACTCTGTTTTATTTTCCCCTGTTCAATAGTGAACCGGAGGCTCGTTGGTTGGGAAGCTTGGCGGAGATCACTCACACTATCCAATGGCCCTTTTTGGTATAAATGGTAAATGAATTATGGTTATAATGGCATGTATAGGTTGATTAGCCACTGTTGGCATGTAAGTGTTTTGATTTCAACAAGCCATTGGAATGGCTTATGATGAACATGTTTTTATATGTATTAATGGCTATAATATGATGATATATTTTTAAAATGGACAAATAATGATATGGTATAGACATATAGATGAGTAATTAGTGATAGTATAAAATTGATAAATATACCTATATGTAAGTATGTTTAATTAGTAAACTTTTAGATGTTTGACCATGTGAATTGATATATCATTTTTAAGACCTAATCAAGGTTTGGTTCAATGTCTTGAATTGGTTTTTGGTTCAATGTCTTGAATTGGTTCTTGAATGTGTTTAAGTTTTGGAATAGGTAAATGACCAATTGGGTGAGAAATAAGGCTTGAAAAATAGCCTTATTTTGTCTACACGAGTAGACACACGGGCGTGCGTCTTGACCATGTGTGACACACAGCCTGATACATGGGTGTGTAGCCTGACCGTTTGTCCCCTGCATCTTTAGAATTGAGAAACAGAATGCTCAGAATTTAGCACACGGGCAGAGACACAGGCGTGTGTCTCAACCGTGTGATGTACATGGCCTAGCACACGGGCGTGTGACTTGGCTGTGTGACTTCAATTTCTTCATGAGTTACAAGTCAGAGAGTTACACGGGTTAGGGACATCGGCATGTGAATCCACACGGTCTGGCCACACGGGCGTGTCTCTTACTACACGAGCATGTAACTCCTTAAAGTAAAGAAAATTTTTAAATTTTACGAACAATTTCCTGAGATCTAGATTTGGTCCCAACTCGGTTCTAATGCATGTATTAGGCCTCGAGGGTCTATATAAGGGATGTTATGACTAATCTCGGGAAATGAATAATAATTGACTTGAATTATCTATAATAATTTTGTAAACCCTGGTAATGTCTCATAACCCTGTTCCAGCGAAGGAATCGGGTTAGAAGTGTTACATATTCTATGTATTTACAACATATTTCACATTTTATTTTCAATTCACTATATCAAATTCATTTCTCATACCATGTCATTTCAATATCAATTATAAAAATTTATTATTCATCTACACCTATTAACAAGACTCGGACTCGGACTCGGATGGATATACGGATCCAACCAAAACACACTAGTTTGGCACCTAGTGCCTCATCGGATAATTTGAAGCAATAAGTTGACACCCAGTGTCTCATCGGCTATGTCGAAGTAAATTGGTACCCAGTACCTCATCGAATTTATCCGAAGTAAAAATTTGACACCCAGTGTCTCATCGACTCGAAGTTGAAGTAATCCCTGAACATTTCCAATCCTATGGCATGCCAACTATATCCGATTCAGCCCGATACAGTTAATAGGGTTTAATTTCACATTTCAAATATAATTAATATCTAATACTGATTTTTCATATAATCACGTAATTATACATATATTCATTTCAATTCAAAATCAATCCATTCAATATATATCTACCAATTCAATCCATTTCAATCAATTATCAAATATCAATTACTCACTTCAACACTTACCATATACATTAAATAAAAATTATAACAATTAATAACTAGATTCAGATTATATAAATACAAACCGAAAATTCTTAGCTATTCCTCGTTGACTTTATCTTTTCCCTTTTTAGTTGAGGGTTCCGGTACATCTTTAGCTACGAAATTAAAATAATTAAAATTCATCAATACAACACAATTCAATCTCATATTTAATATTTCAATTTTTTTTACTTAATATTTGCCTAAATTCCAATTTAGTTCCTAACCTGAGACTAACTTTATTTCTTTACATTTAATTCTTTATTTTCATACAAATTCCACTTTGGACTAAATTTAACTCCCTATTTTCACTTAAATCCATAAATTTTAAATTTTTCACAATTTAGTCCATCAACTAGTTAATCTATCAAATCAATTAAGTTTTATCGATTAATAATTTATCCAAATATTCTAGGCTATCTGTAACACCCCAAACCCGGCCCAGACGTTATGGCCGAATCTGGCGATGTCACATTGAAGAGAATGATTGTTTCCAAAACGATTTTATGAAATTGAAAACATGTTTGATAGAAAGTTTACTTGGTTAAAATTTAAGTCGAGATTTAGAAATTCAAGTTCTAGTTAAGCCTAAAATGGAAGCCCATGTTTAAAGAAAAACACCCAAAAAGCAATATCATTTAAAATCCACGTTAAATTTGAGAAAGTTTCTAAGTAAAGATATAACTAGGTAGTGAAAACAGAAATAAACCCTAATTACAGTCTTATCGGAGATACAAGGCCTTATTACAACCCATTTAAACAAAAACGATAAGTAAAGTGAAGTAATTTGAAAATTATTCAAAATTCTTAAGTAGCTTGCAGTGTGGCCATCTCCGAGTCCTCTCCCACGTCGAGCCTTCTATTGAGGATCACCTGAAACATTAAATTAAAGGGTGTGAGTTTCGAAACTCAGTGTGTACAACCCTTGGCAATCAAATCAATATGCAAAAATCAAATTGGGCCTAAGCCCTAAAAATATCGGTGGCCTCTGGGGTTTAGCCCCTGATAGCCTCGGTTGGGCCCGAGCCCACATTCAAATATCAAGATGTTCATGCCATATGCAGTTACCCATAACCAACCCTGTACACCCCCTTCCAACCCTACACTCCTGTGGGGAGATACTCAACCCACCCATCCTTATACACCCGTTGTGACACTGGTTGCGGCACCACTCATCATTGCAGCAGAGCTGCTCGTGGCTCAAAACCCTTCGTTGGGTCCACAGTCATCAAGCGACCGTGTGACCCTCATATACACTTCCTCCAGTCAAAACCCAGCCCACATGCAACATAATATCTCATGAATGCATCATCGTCACATACAACATACACTAGTCAAACCCATAACATATAAGGGTATTTTAGTCATTTCACTACCCAGGGGTATTTCGGTAATTTCTACCTTCCAAGGGTATTCCAGTACTCCTACCCTACGAGGGTGTGTTAGAAGTTCTACTCTACAGGGCATTTTCGTAATTATATCTTTGAAGGATATTTTCGTAACTCTATCCTAGAAGGGTATTTTCGTAATTTCCTAATGGTACGGATTTTAATTATGGATTTTGGCCCATCAACAAGTGCTGGCGACTAAGGTGAACAGACACTATGCACCAGGTAGGATTCAAGAGAAGAGGAGGTGGGTCACTCGGACCGCTTAAGTACCAGGCTCTTTCTAGATCCAATCCTAGACATGCATATGTCGGTTGCCACACCTTAGTCTATTGACTTGTTACTTAGTTAAGTTTTATGAAAATTTGAGAGTCCATTTAACTAGGCCTAAAGTCCATTAAACCCTAGCATGCATTCCTACAACCCCACAAAGTCCAAACATACTTATAAAACCCATTAAACCTAATCATGCTTATGAAGGCCCTTAAGCTCAAACATACATATGTAACCCATTAGGCCTGTTCATAATTCAATCATAAAATCATACATGTCAATTCAGCACAATATCTCATATCACAATTTTGCCAATTTGGGCCCACAAATTCGGCAGGCCTATTCGGGATTTCGAGATTTTTGGCTTTTGTCGTTTTAACGTGTGTGTAGTGTATGTACACACCTGATTGACGACCCGCATTACACTATCCTCAGCCTTGACCTACAATCAAAACCACTTTTGAATCAACTCCAAACCTTACTAAAGCTTTATCAAATCCCGAAGCCTTACCGTAGCCTTACCGTGAACCTTTGGCTTTTCTAGCCTTTCCTTAGCGAATAGTCTCGAATATTCCTAGATCTGCATCAGAACACATATTTTATCAACATCAGGTGACTTGTATTCCACATGAGTCACCCCTACCAACCACACTTAGATTCGGCCACCTAAAAAAAAATCGAAATTGAAAACGAGTTCACTTACCACTTGCTAGAGATCCTCTCCACGCTTTAAATTTTTGAACCCTACCCCTTGTTAATACAGGGTTAACGATAAGAACAAGATTAGATAGCCCTTCGGCTTTACCAAACACACTAAAAGATGGTTAACTAAGTACTTACCGAAACTAGTCTCTGATCTTGCGGCCTAGATATCTACTGAGTGTGATCGGCTTTTAAAATCTTGATTAAAGGTTGTAAATAACAAAAACAAATTTGTGATGGAGGAAAACAAAAGAAATTGGTAAGGGGATGTGAGTATTCGGCTTTTAAGAGATTAAAAAAAGAAATCAGCAAAGGGGATATAGGTATTTGGCTTTTGCAAAAGAGGAAAAAGAATTAGAAAGAAGGAGAAGAATGAAGCATTCGGTTTGGCAAAGCAAGAGGAACACTTCAAAAAGATTTTGGCACCCCCTATAAATACCCAAAGCTGAACCCCTAAAGTCCCAATTGGCTCCACTTCATCCACATCCCATCTCCTAATTTTTCTCCACGATAAGCTCTCCTAACCTCTTCCTATATTTTCTCTTCTGATCACTCTTATTAGAGTCCATATTCATGCCACTTCCAACATTCTAGAAGGCCAAAATTAAACTCCTAAAAATACTAAGCTAGGATCCAAAACTTAACCAATGCCCAATACTTCTAGGCCCAAAATTCAGGGTGTTACACTATCATACAGCCTTTAATAAAATAGAAATTTAATACCAAACCCTAATATTTTAATTGTTTTCACAATTTGATACTAACATTAATATTTAACAAAATTACTTTATATTATCATCATACGACAAAATTAATGCTCTAAACCCACTTGATATTAATAATTTATTTTAATACATTAATTTAAACAATAAAACAATTCATTTCATGCAATTTTGGTCAATTTTGACATTTTTACAAAATTACCTCTAAAATTTTACTTTTATTCAATTTAGTCCCTCAACCTAAAACATGTAAATTAGTCATTTTTAATGTAAACTCATGCTATCTAAATATTCATATATTTTCCTCCTCCTCCTCTCTACTCCACATCCTTAATGTATATATAATTCCACTATTTACTTATATGTTCATATCAAGATGTCCACTTAAGTTATAGTCACTAAATTATTTATATCTTGAGCTACCGAATTCTAAATTAAGATTCGCTTGATATTTTTGAAACTAGACTCAAATATATTTCTACCATAAAAATTTCATAATTTATATTTTAGTCAATAAGTACAGTAAAATCTTCAAATTTATCCCTGTTCAATTACACTCACCACATAGGTTCAAGGCTTACCATTCATAAATTTGAGCACATGGGTAACAATTACTCTATACGGAACTCCAAGCATATATTCATTCGAATATCCGTAATTACTCGATAAAATCGCACACTTAGTGCTTATAGTCATTAAATGACATGTATATAAACCACACACTTAATGCTAAATGATTAAGCTCGCACACTTAGTGCTTTATAATCTATTTGGCACGCTTAGTGCAAATCTATAATCGAATGATTTATACTCGCAAACTCAGTGCCAAAATTCATCAACTCAATACATCTTATTTTCTTTTATTCATTCGGCAATTGTAATACTATATATTTATTACATTCAAACAGACATAAACATATACACATTATAGTTATTCAAATCAATCACAACTAATTTGCTTAATAACTTACCTCGAATATCGACAGACAGTATATTTCGACTATTCGTCAATTTTTACTTTTCCATGATCCAAACCTGATCCTTTTTTCTCTTCATCTAATCAAATTCAAATTAAGCTCATTTAAATAAAATTCCATTCGATTTAACCTCAAAACACCTTAACAAGTAAATTTAGATTTTTCCCCTTGATTTTCACATTTTTACATTGTAATCCAATAATTCACAAAACATCAATTACACAAAATTTCTAAGTAACTAATTCTAGCCGAATACTCCTCATCCTCATGATTATAAAAGCCCTCACATTTCAATTATTTTACAAATTATCCCTTCAATTTAATATTTTTGAAATTTAACCCTAACTATTTGATTTCATGAAAAATCTTCAATACTAAGTTTGTTAATCTACTCATATCCTTGACTTTCTACCATCAAATACAAAATCTACCAAGCTATTAACAATGGCAATTCATGAATACATCATCAAATTCAAAAATTCAAGCATGGGTCTTACAGTGTTCGAAGCAATGATCTCAAAAACGTAAAAATTATCAAGAACTGAATAAATTTCATACCTTAAATGAGCTTGGTAAAGGTCGAATGTTTCAAAAGCTCAACATTTTCTTCTTTCTTTAGTTTCGGCAGTAGAGAAATAAGAAAGATGAACATGCCACTTTGTTTATGTTTTATTATTATTATATTATTATAAGTTAACAAATAAAAAAATCATTACTAAAATAATTTAATAATCCATTTACTATTACATGCATACCAAGCCGTCCACTATGTTAATTTATGGCTAAATTAAACTATCAACACTTTAATTTATAAAACCATCATCAATTTGGCACTTAAACATTTAACCATCAAATTTTCATTTTATACTATTAAGCCCTTTTTCACAATTAAGCATCCAAACGATCAAAATTTTATACGAAAATTTCACACACATAAATTCACACATAATGAACATAGAAAATAATATTTAAATATCCTTCTGACTCAGATTCGTGGTCCCAAAACCACCGTTCCGAATAGGGTCTAAACCGTGCTGTTACAACTCTCCCCTTAGAGATTTTTCGTCCCCGAAAATCTTACCGGTGAATAGGTTACGATATCGTTCTTTCATTGCATCTTCTGGCTCCCACGTTGCTTCCTCAACTCCATGCTTATGCCACAGTACTTTAACCAACGGAATTTTCTTATTTCGTAACTCTTTAATCTCATGAGCCAAAATACGAATTGGTTCTTCCTCGGACGACATATCTGATTTAATCTCAATCTCTGATGGACAAATCACATGCGAGGGGTCGGATCTATATCGCCGAAGCATCAAAACATGAAATACATTATGGATCTTTTCTAACCCAGGTGGCAACAACAGTCTATACGCAACCAGTCCAATCCTCTCTATAATCTCGTACGGTCCAATAAATCTCAGACTCAATTTGCCTTTATGACCGAATCTGAGTATTTTCTTCTATGGTGGGACTTTCAAAAATACTTTATCCTCGATCTGAAACTCTATGTCTTTACATTTCAAGTTTGCATACGATTTCTAAGGATCTGATGCTGCTTTCAAACTTTCACGAATCACTTTTACTTTCTGTTCGGTTTCTTTGATCAAATCGACCCCGTGTATCTTATTTTCACTAAGCTCAGTCTAGTACAAAGGTGTACGACATTTACGACCGTACAAAGCTTCATAAGGTGCCATTTGATACTCGATTGAAAACTATTATTGTACGCAAATTCAATCAGAGGTAGATATCGTTTCCACGTACCTTTGAACTCGAGAATGCAACATCTCAACATATCCTCAAGTATCTGAATAATTTGCTCGGACTGACCATCTGTCTGGGGATGAAAAGCAGTGCTAAAATGCAGTTTAGTACGTAATGCATCTTGTAATTTCTTCCAAAACAGCGATGTAAACCTCGGATCTCTATCTGAAACAATAGATATAGGCACACCATGTAACCTCACGATCTGAGAAACATACAATTCAGCCAATTTATCAAGTGAGTAATCTGTACGAACCGGAACAAAGTGAGCAGATTTAGTCAATCTATCTACAATAACCCAGATTGCATCTTTCTTGCTCG
Source organism: Gossypium stocksii (assembly GCA_020496765.1). Lineage (NCBI taxonomy): Eukaryota > Viridiplantae > Streptophyta > Magnoliopsida > Malvales > Malvaceae > Gossypium > Gossypium stocksii. The sequence goes on from CM035621.1 coordinate 105,976,782, forward strand.
GTGTCAACGGTAAACTAGATATAAAATCCATCGTTACTCTGTCCCACTTCCAGTCAGGTATCATGATAGGCTGAAGTAGTCCAGATGGCACCTGATGTTCGTCTTTCACTTGCTGACAAACTAAACATTTTGATACAAAGTAAAAAATGTCTTGTTTCATTCCTTGCCACCAATAGTGTTGTTTCAGATCATTATACATCTTTGTACTACCCGGGTGAACAGATAGCCCACTATTATGAGCTTCGATCAAAATCATCTGAATCAACTCTGTATTTCTCGGAACACATATATGATTTATGAATCTCAAGCAGCCATCAACATCAACTCGAAACTCTGAATTAGCATTTGAATCACATTGAACCCGTTTCACTATCAAATCATTATCAATTTTTTGAGCTTCACAAATCTGCTGAATAAATAACGGTCTTGCTTTTAACTCAACTATTATCGCACCATCATCTGACATAGCTATATGTGCATTCATTGCACGCAAAACAAACAGTGATTTTCGGCTTAAAGCATCAGCAACAACATTAGCCTTTCCCGGGTAATAGTCAATCACAAGTTCATAGTCTTTCAGCAATTCTAACCATCGACGTTGTCTAAAATTCAAATATTTCTGAGTCATCAAATACTTTAGACTTTTGTGATTGCAATAAACATGACATTTCTCACCAAACAGATAGTGACGCCATATTTTCAAAGTAAACATAATAGCAGCCAATTCAAGATCATGCGTCGGATAGTTCTTTTCATGCAGCTTTAGCTGTCTCGAGGCATAAGCTACAACTTTTCCCTTCTGCATCAAAACACAGCCCAAACCATTCAAGGATGCATCACTGAAGATAACAAACTCTTTACCCGATTCTGGCTAAACAAGTACTGGAGCTTCAGTCAACAAAGTTTTTAATTGATCAAAACTTTTCTAACATCTTTTTGTCCACTTGAATCTAACATCTTTCTGAAGTAACTTTGTCAACAGAGTGGCAATCATTGAGAAACCTTTCACAAATCGTCTATAGTAACCGGCTAGTCCCAGAAAGCTCCAAACTTCTGAAACATTTCGCGGAGGTTTCTAATCGAGTATAGCTGAAATATTACTCGAATCAACCCGTATGCCTGATGCTGAAACTACATGTCCCAGAAAGCTAACCTCGCGTAACCAAAACTCACATTTACTAAACTTCGCATATAACCAATTATCTCGCAAAATCTGTAACACCAATCTCAAGTGCTCAGCATGTTCAATTTCATCACGGGAGTAGATCAATATATCATCAATAAACACAACCACAAATCGATCTAAATATTGTCTAAAGATCCGATTCATCAAATCCATGAATACAACAAGCGTGTTAGTAAGTCCGAACGGTATTACCAAGTACTCATAATGCCCGTATCTCGTTCAGAAAGCAGTCTTAGGCACATCAGAATCTCTAACTTGCAACTGATAGTAACCCGATCTCAAATCTATTTTTGAAAACACTGAAGCTCCCTCTAGCTGATCGAATAAATCATCAATGCGTGGCAACGAATATTTATTCTTTATGGTCACTTTATTGAGTTGTCGATAATCGATGCACATTCTCATAGTTTCATCTTTCTTTTTCACAAATAGAACTGGCGCCCCCAGGAAGAGAAACTCGGTCTCACAAAACCTCTATCTGTCAACTCTTACAACTGTGCTTTCAACTTCTTTAGTTCAGTAGGTGCCATACAATACGGGGCTATCGAAATCGGAGTCGTCCCCGGTACTAACTCAATACCAAACTCTACCTCTCGAATAGGCGGTAAACCCGGCAATTCTTCAAGAAACACATCCGGATACTCACACACAACTGGTACAGATTCAACCTTCTTGTCGGTCACTTTACAATCGAACATATAAGCAGGATAAGCTTCACAACCCTTTCTCATATACTTCCTAGCTAATAATGAGGATATCACTGCTGGTAAACCATTAAGATCAGTGGACTCAATTCGGATAATTTCATCATTCTAACACCGCAGATCAATAGTTTTTTGTTTACAATTCACCACAGCATCATGTACGGTTAGCCAATCTATACCCAGAATAATATCAAACTCGTCAAACGGTAATAACATTAAATCAGCAGGAAAACATGAATCTCAAATCATCAGGGGGCAATTCTTACACACTTTGTCAACTAACATACACCGGCCCAGGGGGTTCGATCCCCGAATCACAAACTCAGTAGACTCAACAGGTAAAATCTTACTGAATACTAATATTTCACACACATAGGAATGAGTTGAACTGGGATCAATTAAAGCAATTACACTAGTATCATAGAGAGTGAATATACCGATAATAACATCAGGAGATGAAGCCTCCTCTCGAGCGCGAATGGCATAAGCTCTGGCAGGTGCACGAGCCTCGGATCGAATTGCTGTGTCCGAAGTCCCTCTCTGAGTACCACTCTTACCTTCCGCATTTCGAGGTGGTCTACCTCTAACTGTAACACTACTCGACCTCACATTCTGAGCACAATCTTTCTTAACTACCTCCGGACAGTCCCGAATGAAATAATCTCACGATCCACACTTATAGCAAGCTCGATTGTTGTACTTGCCCCAACACTCACCAACATGTCGCCTACCACACTGTTGACACTCGGGTTTATTCGGTCAGGTATTGCCAACACTAGTAACCGAGGTGGCTCGTGAACTCACTGGCGGTCGCTCTCGTATAGAAAACCCGGCAGTAGTCTTAGATTGGCTACTATCATCTCTGAACTTCTTTGATGCCGTCTGAGAAATTTTATTCGCTGATCTCTTGCGAAAATCTCTAGCTTCAAACTCAGCTTTTCTTTTCTCTTTACCGAGCTCTTCGGCCTTGCAAGCTCACTCGACAAGTACCATGAACTCTTTTATTTTAAGTATGCCGACAAATAATTTTATGTCTTCATTCAGCCCTTCCTCGAATCTTTTACACATAGCAGCCTCAGTCGCAACACACTCTCGGGCATATCGGCTGAGTTTCACAAACTCACGCTCATAATCAGATACGGTCATACGACCCTATTTTAGCTCGAGAAATTTTTTGCGTTTCTGATCAATGAATCGCTGACTGATATACTTTTTGCGAAACTCTATCTGAAAGAAATCCCAAGTGACACGCTCTTTCGGAACAACCGAAACTAAAGTGTTCCACCAATAGTAGGCTGAATCCCGTAACAAAGATATAGCACATTTCAAACACTCAACGGGTGAACAAGTTAGTTCACCGAAGACACAAATGGTATTATCAAGCCAAAATTCAATCCGCTCAACATCATCAGTAGCTGTGGCCCTAAACTCTTCAGCTCCGTATTTTCTGATTTTATCAACAGGAGGTTTATTCAATCTCATAGGATCGATAGCCGGAGGCACTACAGGTGTCAAAAATGGGCTATTCAAGTTCGGGGGTTGTTGAACAGCCGAATTTATCTGGATATATTGAGTAAACCATTCGTTCATCATAGTATAGAAGGCTTATTTAGCCTCATCACCATGGTTACTCGTATCCGGCCGAGAATCAACTAGCATTGTCCCTTGTACGGGAGTAGGCGCTACACTCTCGACATCATCCGCTACGGCTCGATCGGGATCAGGATCCATTTACTATACGAAAAATACATTTTTTATTAGAAGTCATCACACTATCACAGTAAAAATTATGGCATGTATAGCTGGACTCACACGCGCTACGTTAGTCCGAGAATCTGCTAAACCATAGCTCTGATACCAATAAAATGTAACACTCCTAACCCAAATCTGTCGCCGGAGTGAGTTACAAGGCATTACAGACAATACTCAACATTTATATGATCATGTACTAATCAGTTAAAATTTTAATAACCAATCAAATGAAATTCTATATAATAAAAAAAATAGAGAAAAAAATCGCTATTTAAAAGCATAACATTCACAGTAATATATAATTATAACATCTCTCTCTCTAATAACCTATGCGCATATCAACTACTTTACAAATAGATTAATCAAATCACGTTTTATGAATTATAAAAGATCCCATATTTCAAATGCATATCAATAATGTCATGCATTTCAGCATATGATATAAACATAAATCATATAACTGACTTTAACCAATTTCAAAGAGCATGAAATGGTACATTTCCAAAATTTCTACTTTTAAATGCATATTCCAAACACACTATTCATTTGGTCATTTTAATAAGTTTAACCGAATATAAACATACTCAGTACGCATAATTCATTTAATAACCATTTCACTAATAATCTAAATTTTATTCATATTAAAATTCATAGGTTTATAAATAAACCACTAATTTATTTTATAAACACCTAATTCGATAAACCCATATGTAAAATATTTCAAACTTTAATTATGACATGTCATAAAAAGAAATTAATCTTTCATTCGTTGGCCAAATATGCAACCATACATATTTATGAGTATACAATTCATCATAGTTTAAATATATACAATTTTGCTCAATAGTGACCTACTTCAACATCAATTCTTCATTTTATCATAACCGAATACACATAAACTCCAACCATATAAAATACCAACTCAATTTATCACTAAATCATACCACACGTTAATCACATATAAAAATATCATAACTAATTCATCCATCCAAGCATTATAATATGATCTCACATATTTATCAAAATAATAAGTCATTTTCGCATGGCTTACTATATACAACTCAACCAAAAGAAAAGATTCAAAAGATATCCTAGCTTATACATGTCATAAGTTTCAAGATTCAACTTTAACAATACCAAAAGATAGATGATAGGTGAATGACTTCAAGATGATCCCAAGCCCGTAGCAAACTTCCAAAATCTATAAAACAAAGACAAGTAAACACACACAGGGTAAGCTGATTTAGCTTAGTAAGTTATAAGTAATTTTAACATTTAATTTGCTTGCTAACTCAATGTAAGAAACTAAATTCGATTTAACTAAATCATACTACTAAATCTCATAATGTTAATTTACTAAATCAAGGACATTTTATTCATCAAAAATCTGATAATTCAACTAGATTAATAACTATTTACTCACTCCCAAAGTACCTCTTATCATCAAACATAAGACCGAATAAATATTTTAATATGGAATCCTCATAAAACATCAATAGGCTCAACACCAAGCTATCAAACATTTCTACTATTCAAATTATCTCAATTTACCGAATCTCCTAGAGCCTTTTCTTATAACATATCTAAATATTACATGCACTTTCACATATCATATCGTTTAATTTTAAACATATATCCATCTAATATTTTATCCTCACAACGAGTAGCCACATACAATTAAATTCAATTACACTCACCACATAGGTTCAAGGCTTACCATTCATAAATTTGAGCACATGGGTAACAATTACTCTATACAGAACTCCAAGCATATATTCATTCAAATATCCGTAATTACTCGATAAAATTACACACTTAGTGCTTATAGTCATTAAATGACATGTATATAAACCACACACTTAGTGCTAAATGATTAAGCTCGCACACTTAGTGCTTTATAATCTATTTCGCACATTTAGTGCAAATTTATAATCGAATGATTTATACTCGCACACTCAGTGTCGAAATTCATCAACTCAATACATCTTATTTTCTTTTATTCATTTGGCAATTGTACTACTATATATTTATTACATTCAAACAGACATAAACATATACACATTATAGTTATTCAAATCAATCACAACTAATTTGCTTAATAACTTACCTCGAATATCGATAGACAGTATATTCGACTATTCGTCAATTTTTGCTTTTCCCCGATCCAAACCCGATCCTTTTTGCTCTTGATCTAATCAAATTCAAATTAAGCTCATTTAAATAAAATTCCATTCGATTTAACCTCAAAACACCTTAACAAGTAAATTTAGATTTTTCCCCTTGATTTTCACATTTTTACATTGCAATCCAATAATTCACAAAACATCAATTACACAAAATTTCTAAGCAACTAATTCTAGCCGAATACTCCTCATGATTATAAAAGCCCTCACATTTCACTTATTTTACAAATTATCCCTTCAATTTAATATTTTTGAAATTTAACCCTAACTATTTGATTTCATGAAAAATCTTCAATACTAAGTTTGTTAATCTACTCATATCCTTGACTTTCTACCATCAAATATAAAATCTACCAAGCTATTAACAATGGCAATTCATGAATACATCATCAAATTCAAAAATTCAAGCATGGGTCTTACAGTGTTCGAAGCAACGATCTCAAAAACATAAAAATTATCAAGAACTGAATAAATTTCATACCTTAAATGAGCTTGGTAAAGGTCGAATGTTTCAAAAGCTCAACCCTTTCTTCTTTCTTTAGTTTCGGCAGTAGAGAAATAAGAAAGTGAACATGCCACTTTGTTTATGTTTTATTATTATTATATTATTATAAGTTAACAAAATAAAAAAAAAATCATTACTAAAATAATTTACTATTACATGCATACCAAGCCGTCCACTATGTTAATTTATGGCTAAATTAAACTATCAACACTTTAATTTATAAAACCATCATCAATTTGGCACTTAAACATTTAACCATCAAATTTTTATTTTATGCGATTAAGCCCTTTTTCACAATTAAGCATCCAAACGATCAAAATTTTATACGAAAATTTCACACACATAAATTCACACATAATGAACATAGAAAATAATATTTAAATATCTTTCTGACTCGGATTCGTGGTCCCGAAACCACCATTCCGAATAGGGTCTAAATCGCGCTGTTACAATTTGGTCCTAATTCATACATTTTCCTTAGTTTCTAGATCATTCCACCCTTAATATATTTGCACTATTGGTCCTTCAAATTTTTCATATTTACACTTAAACCCCTAAAATTTTGAGTATTTACTCTTGAGCAACAAAATTTTTCTTACTTTTACAATTTAGTCCTTTCTTTAATTAATATATCATAATATACTTCCCAATGTTGACATAACTCAAAATTTCTCTTTTTGTCACTTTATTTTCTTGTTTACTATATCAATGATAATATATTACTTTCTTACTGTAATAATTTTCGGGGTATTACATTTACATTAGGAAGTATATTATGATATATTAATTCAAGAAAGACTAAATAGTAAAAGTAAGAAAAGTTTTGTTGCTCAAGAGTAAATACTCAAAATTTTTCTTTTTGTCACTTTATTTCCTTGTTTTACTATATCAAGGATAATATCTTACTTTCTTATTATAGTAATTTTCGGGGTATTACAATTGCTCTAGGTTTACATACAACTACAGTGATCTTAATAAAGGTCTTTAGTTGCGCATGGTTCCAAGTTAATGCCAGATAAAAGGGATTTCGGTTATAGTTTTCCTTGCGATGGTCTGGGGCGAAAGGGTATTTGTGATATTTCGGCGTGGGACGCATTTTATTTGGCGGTTTTCTGGATGTTAAATACCATTGGATGGGTTACTTTTTATTGGCATTGAAAACACATTGCATTATGGCGGGGTAACCGTCTCACACTTTAATGAATCTTCCACTTATTTGATGGGATGGTTAAAAGACTATCTATGGTTAAACTTTTCACAACTTATCAATGGGTATAACCTATTTGATATGAATAGTTTATCAGCCTGGGTGTGGATGTTCTTATTTGGACATCTTACGAATTTATGTTCTTAATTTATTGGTGCGGAAATTGGTAAGAATTGATTGAAATTGTAGTTCTTCAAGTTTCTATGGCTTATCTTCAATTAAAAATTTAAGAAATCTCAAATAGATTATCACCTGAATTAGATCCATTCTTTTTTTAATCTCCATACGTGCAATTCCCTCGACACTAGAAAATAGTCTCATATTCTTTTGTACATAATTCTTGATACAGTCTCTTCTTTTTTTTTATCTTCTTGTAGACCTTCGAAATACTTTTTAGGTTGTGCAAACTAAAGGGAATGATGACTTTGGGTTGTACCAAGTCTGAAACCAAGTGGATTTATTTTTTATCCTATAATCCTCCACTACTATATATATTAGGATATCCTTGACCTAAAGTGTCACGTATCATTCTTTCATTGGAACATGTGTCATTTTGCATCAGAAATTGACACCGTTAAATGAGAGTACCATATTGATAGATGGAATAAAAGTTCAGATACCACATCAGATAAATTGAAAGCAAAGGGACCATATTGAAAATTTTATTAATGTACAAAGGAATTATTGTAATTATCCCTTTCATAAAATATGAATAATTAACTTTTCAATTTTATAAAATAGAGAAATTTAATTCATAAGTGGAGTTTTTTTTTTCCAAGGTTTCCCGTTGACTTTGTGAATTGTTTTAATGAACATAAATCAAGACAATGATGGTAAAAGATTCAACTCTCAATCGAAATTTGGGTGTGAATTTTATTAAACGATAACAAAATCAAGTAAATTTCATATCTAAACCAATCTCAAATATTACTAACTTAGAACCACCTTTTTTGCCAAATTAAAGTTTTGGGATTTTTATATGACAATTAGTCAATTTAGATTGATGAAATCCAATCAAATAATGATGTACCACTGATTTCTTGTGCCTTCATGATGATTTCCCGCTGTTCCCTACTTTTGTTTTTGTACCAAAAATTCATAACCATCCGTGATATTCAATTTCAAGTTCAAACTTAAAAGTTATAATTGTTAGTTGCGTTAACATAAAAATAAATTTATAAGAAATTAATGAATGTTTTAATATATGTATTAATGTTATTTTTTTAATGTTGTCTTATATATATTATGATGTGTAAAAAAGTTATTGATAAATGAATTTCGAAGATACAATGAAGCTCAATAATTATTTATATTTTGCATTAACAAAAATAATTTACTGAGTATTAAGCGGAACATAATAATGATATCAATTCCTAGAAAGAATTTTTACTGTATAAAATAATCTAGAAATATAAAATATGGTGAGAGAAACAAAAAGAAACTTTATTTTTATAATTTTAGGTATGTTATACAAATGAAATTTTGTTGACGGCTAAATTACCTAAAAAAGCCCCTTTTTTTTCAAAAATTACGAAAATAGCCCGATATTTTAATTAATTACGGAAATAGGCCAAAAACCCCAAAAATGCGTCCATGTCAGCGCCTTTTTAGGGGAAAAATCAGAAAAACGCTTCCCCGAGGAAGTGTTTTTGCCACGTAGGCCAAAAACACTTCCTTGAGGACGCGTTTTTGTCCTACATGGCAAAAACGCTTCCTCGGGGAAGCGTTTTTCCCCAACGGTCAGATTTTTTTGACCTTTTTTTAAATTTTTTGACCATTTTACCCCCCAACGGTCAAAAAAAAACCTATAAAAACCCCCTCCCTTTTATTATTTTTCACACACAAATCCTCTCCAAAATTTCTCTAAATTCTCTCAAATTTTTCTCAAAATTCTCTTAAATTTCTCTCAAATTTTTAATAATTTGCTCAATTTCTCTCAAATCTCTCTTAAATATTCAATAAATTGCTTAATTTCTCCCAAATTTGTCTTTAATTTTTACAAAAAACTCTTCAAAAATTTTAAAATTTCTCTCAATTTCGAAAATTTAAAAATTTCGATCGTGTTAGCAATGGCTTCCGAATTAATTCGTCTTGATCCTACACACATCTCTGTCGAACAATTGAGAATGGTAAGTTTTTATTTTAATATTAAATATTATTTAATATTTTTTTCATTTATACAATTTTAATTAATTTTAATTTTATAATTATTTATTATAGCCAGTAGATCGGGTTTTGCAATGCTATATCCGTAATATGTCTGCGCCTCCATCGCCGTTGATAGAGAATTACCTGCATGAAGCGGGTTTTTGGCACGTGGCTACAGTAGGCCGTGGATGCAAGTTGGACCCGAAACTTATCAGTGCGTTGATAGAGAGGTGGAGACCTGAGACGCACACATTTCATCTTCCATGCGGAGAGTGTACTATCACTCTAGAAGATGTGCAATTGCAATTGGGACTACCGGTGGATGGGTACGCAGTGACCGTGTTCACTCAATCTGCTGATTGGGGTGCCGTATGCTACGAGCTTTTGGGTGCTATTCCGGATAGAATCAAGGGAGGTCGGATCGAGATGGGCTGGTTACGAGACACATTCCCAGAGCCAGATGATGATTCTACCGAACTAGAATTAATACGATATGCTCGGGCATATATTCTTCAGATTATTGGAGGTTATTTGATGCCGGACTTGTCCCAAAACCTCGTACATTTGAGGTGGCTACTAAAACTCGTTGATTTTAGGGTAGCCGGTGAACTTAGTTGGGGGTCTGCCGTGTTGGCAACATTATACCGGGAGATGTGCGGGGCGACGGTACCGAATAAAGCCAAAATCGGAGGTTGCCTATCACTACTCCAATCATGGGCACGATATCGGCTTCCATTTTTACGTCCTCGAGTGAACCACCCATATACATTTCCACTCATAACGAGGTAAATTTTATAATAGATTTTAGAATTATTAGGTAGATTTAAAATATAATTGTATGCTAAAATTTTATTTAATTAGGTGGAACCATTCGGCTAGTTATGTTGGAATACCGACCTCTCTAGAAGATATACGACTTTTATTAGACCAACGATCAGAAGCACAAGTATTATATCGAAATATGTATACTTAATAAAATAGTTATTTCATAAATATTATTTAGTATTATGTATATAACTAATATTTTTATCATGTTAATATAGTTTGAATGGACACCATACGAGGATCCGGCAGTTCGGGCGGTAATTCCAGATGAATTCTTACAAAATCCGAACATCTGGCATGTGAAGGGCCCAATGGTCACATATGCGATCGTTGAAATGCACCAATCCGATAGAGTATTGCAGCAATTTGGATTCCGACAATCGATTCCCGTGACACCTGAGAAACTAGATGATGAGCACGAAATCGACTTCCGACAACCGAATACGGATTGGCCAAGATACTGGTCAAATTATATCGAAATGTGGGAAAATTGGTATGATTATATACCAACTCGGGAATCGATCATCGTTGTAGAGTTGGCGTGTGTGCCGGAATACATGCCATAGTTTAGAATCCATGGCAAGCCATATCTATTATCCGAAGAGGAGAGGTGACGACAAATACGTGTTGAAAGAGAACGACGGGGCCCTTTAAATCCAAGAAGAAGGAATGACGACGCGAGCCAACCAATAGCGGCGACACAGCTACCGGGCCCATCAACAGCACCCCCACAGTCACCGGGCCCAATAGTTCAACAGACGACACCCACATCACAGCCTTTTCATATGATGCCAGGTATGTACCCTAACCCTTTTATGTATCCTAACCCTTATATGTTTCCTTTTTCTAGTCCCATGGTAGGTTGGAATGCATGGCCTGGTTCATCTCCGTTTCCGATTACTCCTGCTCAACCGTCGATGTATAGGCCGCCGTCGCATGAGGGATCACACGAGTCGCCGTCGGGGAGCTCTTCTTTTTACCAATTCCCATCGCCTTATGAGATTCTACCACATTCACCATGGATGATGCAAACACCTCTGGGTTCATTATTTTATCAAGGCGGTTCATCCTCCCAACACCCACAACCAGATCCCATACTGGAGGAACCAGAATCCCCGCCCGAGGAACCACAACACCCGGCAAATGCTGAACAAAGGAGGAATCCAGTGCGTAATCGTCGACGCCCCTCATGTGGCACTGATTCCGACCGCCACCAACATTGATTTATTGTAATATATTTGTATAAACATTTTTTTATACATTTTCATTTAATACAATAAAAGATGTTTTGAAAAATCACTAAAAATTGTAGAAATCGAATTAGAGGATGAATAAGATATGAAATTAAAAATTATTGTGTCTATTTTCATATAAAAGAAACATAGAAAGTAAAGAAATTTTTTATTTTGAGATATTTATATTTTTGTGAGACTGGTTTAGAATAATTTTAGGATCCTCTATTCTGACTTGGGAAAATCATTAAAAACTGCATAAAAATAATTTTGAGACATAATTTATATGGTTAGATTCCTGAATGAGTCTATTTTCAATAGAAATAAACAATAACATCATCCTAATACTGTACAAAGAGATAATTGATTTTTAGTGAGGAAGGGTCAGAACTATCAGACAACAGAATAGGGGTGACTTCAAAGAATAAACTGTACTTATTGGCTAAACCAAAAATTCTGAAAATTTTATGGTAAGATAATATGTGAGTCTAGTTTCAAGAAAAATTTATGGATCCTAATTTTGAGTTCTGTAGCTCAAGAGATAAATAATTTAGTGACCATGACGCAAATAGACAGTTTTGAGTATACATATAAGTAAATAGTGAAATTATTAATAGTGTTACTTAGAGCATGTTATATAAATTAAGGATGTGGAATGGAGAGGAGGAAGAAGAAAATATGTATGAATATTCAGCTAGTATGGATAATTTGCATGTTTTAGACTCAGGGACTAAATTGAATAAAAGTAGAACTTTATGGGCAATTTTGTAAAAATGTTAGAAATGATCAAATTGCATGTAATGGATTATTTTATTATTCTATGTAATAAAATATAAATAATACAACATATTGATAATTACAACAACTATCAACTATTGCGATTTGGACATGATCTACTTGTATGGCTTGGGTTCCTACACCATCCGCATAACTTCTGTTGATTGGTTGTTTCTCGGATATCCATATTGTTGCGTATTCTAGTCGAGCAAGGTCGACCCTTTGGTTTGCGCCGCAACTCTCTATCCGGTAACAGCTTAAACAGAACAAGCGATACAGAGGGCCACTTACGCTCATCTGGGACCGGTGGGAATACATGTCTCCAGACATTGTACATATATTCTATTTTGTACACATCGTCTACATAGCTCATGGGATCCAAACGCAGATTTTGACAAGCTACAATTGCATGAGCGCAGGGATAATGGAGTGCATCAAATCTCCCACAGTCGCAAGTCCTATTCCGTAAATGTACACGATATTGCCCGCCGGCAATACATTGGTTCGGTATGTCAAACTCTGTTACACGAAACCATAGGTTGTCGCGATCGTGACACACTGTGTACATGGTGTTCGCCCGCGCTTTGGATTTGTTAATTGTTTGCAACACCTTATGGCACCATACATGGCCTCCCTGCATTTGGCCTTTATAAGTCGTTGCTCATTTTGGAAATAATACAGCTAACCGAAAATACGTCTCTCGTACAACTGATGTTATCGGCAAATGACGCATTCCTTTGATAATAGAGTTTATGCATTCGGCCAGGTTTGTGGTCATATGACCATATCGTAGGCCGCCGTCATATGCTTGTGTCCATTGTTCAAAAGGTATGTTACAGAGGTAGTCCGCGCCTTCTTCGTTAACTGAATGCAAAATCTCCAGCATCTCATGAAAACGGTCCTTACTTATCTCATACTCTGCCAATATAAGTTCATAACGAAAATTACATACCACTCTTCGATTCAGAAAAAATTGAATATTACAAATGAAATTAATTAATAGATAATAAGTTTATTACCCATGTTGGTCACTTGCCGTCGTTCAGTTGCAGATCGATATTGCTCGAAGTAGTTGGACGTAACGTGCCTTAGGCAATACCGATGCTTTGTGCGCTGCCATAAACTTTCTTCTCGCTCCATTGCGGATAATATTCCAGTGCCCCGATCAGATATAACGCAGATATCAGGTTGGGGGCAAACATGCCTCCTTAACCTAGATAGAAAAAAATCCCAATCATCAGCTGACTCCCCCCGTGTTATCGCAAACGCAATTGGAAGGATTCTCCCACTACCATCCTGTGCTACAGCTAGCAATAGCCGATGGGTATATCTACCATACATAAAGGTACCATCAATTCGTACCAGTGGTTTGCAATATAGAAATACGTCTCGGCATTACTTAAAGGTCCAGAAAAGAAGCTTGAATACTTGGCATCCACGGAGCAATCGATCATTGTAGTACGCAGGTGCCGTTTCAAGGTCTGTTATACAACCTGGGACGTATCTCTCCAGCACCTGACACTACTGCCACAATTCATTATATGAAGCGTCCCACCCACTATGCATATTCTCCAATGTCTTCTGCTTAGCTATCCAAGCCTTGCGATAAGAGGGCGTGTACCTGAATTGGCTACGTATATGGAAAATTAAGACCGGTACTGAAATTCTGGGATCCTCCTTCAGTATCGGTAGTATTAAGCTAGCACACATACTCGAATCCATTTTAAGATGATCTTGTGAAACACCTGTCAATGAAGTATTAAGCTAGTACGTTAAATATTTTAAAATTACGTATTAAATAACGTAACTTTACGTGTTAAATAACCCTATTTACTGTACCTCAACACATGTATATGGACCTTTATACTTTTTTATCTCCCATAACCCTGTCCTTTTCCTCAACGAGGCCATGATTTTCCATGCACATGTCCCGTCTTTCACCGCACATTTCGCCTCACACTTATCAGATTTGGATTTAACCACATTGTAGTTAACCCCGTTCATGATGCTATGTTGTTTCAATGCACCAAGAAAACTATCCTTATTTGAGAACTCCTTGCCAACTTCCAATTCGCCCGAATCCAATGACGAACTTGCACAGTCACGCCTTCTGTGTGGTAGATCTGGAAACTTCAACGCATCATCATTACATAGATCGACATTATGCATGTGGGCAGGAGGCGAGTACGCCCTAAATCGCGGATCTTCTTCTTCTTCATCTGAACCCCCTTCAGCTTCGATTGGCACAGGCTCTGGTTCAGAAAATAATGCAACTTCTGTACCATCAGGCCCGGGCTCTCGAGGTGGATCCACATTAGACTCATCATCTAACCTACCATCAGCTACAACGTACGAGGTCCCCTCACCGGTGGACATCATAGGGAGTACATCACCCCTTCTTCTAAACATTTCATAACGTCCCCAATCAGATGTGGCTTGCCCACCAGTAAAAGTTGATGTTCCCCAGTACATATTCCCAGCATCAGATATAGACTCACTGAGGTGCATATTCCATCCACTAACGGAGTGTCGTGCAGGGGTTGTGTATTCCATACTGCTGCCAAACACTGGAACTTCTGTGTTTTGCCACCCACTAACGGAGTGTCAGGCAGGGGTTGTGTACTCCTCTCGAACAGCAGTAGATGTTGAAGCCGCAAATGCATCATTTGGGGATGAAAATTGTACATATAACTCAAGATATGGTGCTCCACTAGCGAGATGAGTCTGCACCATTGCCTCCAAGCCACGAGCACCTCTGATGTCGAACGAGTCATATGTCACAGGATTATCAGAAGCACAAAATCGATACTTAATAGACAAAACTTTCATTGGCGTCGTACCAAAAATTTTACGCCTAATTCTTTTGCGAAGATCTGTCAATTCAATGTTCTGGTTAAAAACTAGTCGCACTGTATTCTCGGATAAAAAAACAACACCGTTCTCGGTGTGACGAACCTCACCATCATAGTAAATAACAGCACTAATACGTTCACTCATTTTCAATTTCTACTCTTCTTAACCTCTCAATTTTTTTTCTTTGTTGTGAGTTATGCAACATGAGAATGAAATTTGACTTATTTATAGCCTCAGGCCAAGTAGAAAATACTGTAGCAAAAGCATGTCCACGTGGGAGCGTTTTCCATCACTTCTGCTGACAGTGCATCCTGCTTGAAGCGTTTTTGGCACTGTTTGTTCAGAAACGTCTTCTCCAAATAATTTTTTCAGGAACTACTGTAGCAAAAGTGCGTCCACGTGGGAGCGTTTTCCATCACTTCTGCTGACAGTGCATCCTGCTTGAAGCATTTTGACACTGTTTGTTCAGAAATGTCTTCTCAAAATAATTTCTTCACAAACCAAATCAATTAAAAAAAATTATATTATCGCTAATATATATTTCTTAATTAGCCTAAACCCTAAACTACTTAAAAATTACTCCATAATTAAACCTTTAAATGCTAAAATCAGAAACACAAATAATTATATACTTTTTAATTACTAATTAATTTGATTAATTAACCATAATCCCTAATTTATTTAATTTAAAAAAACCAAAATACCCTAATCCCTAAACCCTAAACCCTAAATCCTAACCCTAAACCCTAAACCCTAAACCCTAACCCTAAAATAAAAAAACCATAAACTAGCCCAAACCCTAACCCTAATTTTTTTAATTTACAAAAATAACAAACCTAAATACCCTAAACCCTAATTAACCATAATCCCTAATTTATTTAATTTAAAAAAATAAAAAACCTAAAAACCCTAAACCACTAATCCTAAACCCTAACCCTAAAACTACTAATCCTAATCCTAAACCTTAACCCTAAACCAGCCCATTAACCCTAAAAAAATACGGGGAAAAACGCTCCCCCGAGGAAGCGTTTTTGCCACGTAGGACAAAAACGAGTCCTCAAGGAAGCGTTTTTGGCCTACGTGGCAAAAACGCTTCTTCAGGGAAGCGTTTTTCTGATTTTTCCCTAAAAACGCGCTGACGTGGACGCGTTTTTGGTGTTTTTGGCCTATTTTCGTAATTAATTGAAATATCGGGCTATTTCCGTAATTTTTGAAAAAAAAGGCTTTTTTAGGTAATTGAGCCTTTGTTGACATAATTATTCAATAGAAATAGTAACAACTTTTAAATATTCATAACTTTTCATTTAAAGTTAATAGATATAATAAATATATTCAGTATTAAAAAAATACGAGTTCATCAACAAATAGTTAAATGTAATAATAAGGAGAAAAAAAAACTTACGTTTAAACCGTAAAAATAAAATTATTAAAAAAAATAATCACGAACTCGGATAATGGGATATTAAGCATGAGCGGAGTTGATAAAAAGGGAAAGGAAATTCCGAAGAAGGTTTGAATGAGTTGGAGATAGAGATGGAGAGCGTGGGTCAGTTTGTAAAACAGGATTTGCACGTGAATACGCGTCACAATGTCAAAAAACCGCGTGAACTCCATTATTTCCCTTTCCTTTTTGTCTTTGACCTTGGTATCTCAATATTTAGTATTAGATTCATTTGATTTTAGTTAATTTATTCGATATTATTATTATATAAAAATAAGATCTTCAAAATATGATTAATATTGATTCATGTTCTAACCCAAAATCTTCAGTAAAAAAAAAATCAAAATTTTAGCATTGGTAATAAGAGCATTACTGTTTGCTTTCAATTACATCTTTTTTGCTGATTCCAATTTTAGTAAACCGGAAATCCCGCGAACTAACCGTTATTAATCATCCTCATCAATAAAACCGCCAAATTAAAAAAAAAAATCACCATGTTCATTGTATTAATGCTCATACGTTCAGCTGACACACCCCCTTTTTTTTTCTTTTTACTCAAAGATCACAAATTTTCTGAATACCCTTTGGGGATTTAAGCTTGTTGGTTAGAAATGGAGAGGCAAATTGTGATGGATTCGAGTTCATCGAGTGAATTAGTTAGGGAAATGATAGAGGTGATAGAGACGGTTGGATCCTACGCTGGATTCAGGGTAACTCAAAGGAAGGAGTGCTTGAATTTGGTGAGGAGATTGAAGCTTTTGGTGCCACTTTTGGAGGAGATAAAGGAGCTTGATTACTCAGTTTCGGGTTTGGGTTTGGGTTTGAATTATCTGCTTAACTTGAAGAAAGCACTGCTTGGAGCAAAGAAGCTGTTGAAGAATTGTAACTATGGAAGCAAGATATATTTGGTAATCATTTATAATGCCAATTGATTTGCCTACTTTATTTGTATTTTTTTCAATTTTTTCATTTGGCTGATTCAAGATGTTGCATTTTTTCTGTTTGTTAAAATTAGGCAATGGAAAGTGAGGCGGTGATGTGTAGATTTCATGCTGTTTATCACAAAATAAACCAGGCGCTTGATGACATCCCTTTTGATAAACTTGGAGTTTCAATTGAAGTGAAAGAACAAGTAATGTTTCATTTATGTGTATCTTAATTTCATCTTTCTAAATAGATTGCTTGAACTCCCATTTTTTCACATTGTTAAATCAATATATACAATGAATCATTGCCTGGTTTGGTTTAGTTCTTTATCATTGTTTCAACCGATGGACAAGATCGATACTCTCGTTTCTCTATGCCGCACCGTATCGTGTCCACAATCGGGACAATACCAGATTACAGGCACGGCATTAAACAGCACAGGGAAATGAGTGTATCCAATTAGCCGCTTGTACTTGTGACACTTCTTATTACATTGGTTGAGTTTGTGAATTAGGCCCTGGAAAAGACCCATTTTTCCTTTTAACTTGTTCAATAAAGGGGTGGTTATGTTTTTTGATTGAATTCCTTCAGGTTGAGCTAATGCGAATGCAACTTAAAAGAGCAAAGAGGAGGACAGATACACAAGATATGGAGTTAGCAATGGATATGATAGTGATTTTCTCTAAAAAAGATGAAAGGAATGCAGACATTGCTATACTTGAAAGGCTGGCAAACAAGCTAGAATTGCATACCATTGCAGAGTTGAAAGCTGAAAAAACAGCTATCGCAAAACTGGTAAAGCAAAGAGGCGGATATAATGAAACCATGCACCAAATTGTAGATCTCCTGGGAAAGTTCAAGCAAATTGCAGGGATTGATGAAACCGTTTCACTTGATGGTCCTATTTCAACTAGAACTGCCCAAACATGTCAATCTCCTTTAGTACCTCATGAATTTCTCTGCCCAATTACGTTGGAAATCATGACAGATCCTGTTATTGTAGCAACTGGACAGGTAATCCTCACATTACTGCATTTATTAATGTTCCACTTTTTTCAAGCAAACTGAGAAAGGTTTTTTGTTTTTGTTTTTGGTTGAAGACTTATGAAAGAGACAGCATTCGGAAGTGGTTAAATTCCAACCATCGAACCTGTCCAAAGACTGGACAAACTTTAGAACACTTGTCTCTAGCCCCAAACTTCGCACTCCGCAACCTGATTCTGCAATGGTGTGAGAAGAACAACCTTGAACTGCCCAAAAAGGATAGTTATGCATCTTCAGTTAATTATTCTGCAGAAATCATGGAAGAAATCTCTTCATTGGTTCTAAACCTATCTTCTAGTCAGCCAAATGTGCGTAGAGATGCCATTGTGAAGATCCGTATGCTCTCAAAAGAGAATCCGGAGAACAGAATTTTCATTGCCAACGATGGAGGAATCCCACATTTAGTTCAGCTATTATCTTATCCAGATTCCAACATTCAAGAACACACTGTCACTGCCCTCTTGAACTTATCAATTGATGAGACCAACAAAAGGCTTATAGCTAGAGAAGGAGCTATTCCTGCCATTATTGAGATACTGCAAAATGGAACTGATGAAGCTAGAGAGAACTCTGCAGCAGCCTTATTTAGCTTGTCAATGCTTGATGAGAACAAAGTTCTTGTAGGGAACTTCAATGGGATCCCACCATTAGTAGCTCTGTTGAAAAACGGGACAATGAGGGGTAAAAAGGATGCAGCCACTGCACTTTTTAACTTGTCTTTGAACCAAGCCAACAAGTCCAGAGCCATTAAAGCTGGCATTATACCACCATTACTTCATTTACTGGATGACAAAAATCTGGGTATGATTGATGAAGCACTCTCCATCTTGTTACTTCTTGCATCTCATCCCGAGGGCCGGAACGAAATCGGTCGATTGTCATTCATCGAAACTCTGGTAGAAATCATTAGAAACGGGACCCCCAAGAACAAGGAATGTGCGGTTTCAGTTCTGCTAGAGTTGGGCTTAAACAATTCATCCCTTATTTTAGCTGCTCTCCAGTTTGGTGTTTATGAACCCCTAAGAGAAATCTCCATATCTGGAACAAACAGAGCTCAAAGAAAAGCTAATTCGTTATTACAACATATGAGTAAGTGTGAACATATTCCTTGAACTTCCTCAAATGGTTCCAATTGCTAATATATTTTCCCTTGTTTCAGTCTGTCATTGTAAAATTTGCAGCTTCACAACGTATTAGAGATTGTGATTTTTGTGTCAGTTATGTTGTTCAAACAACTTGTTTTTGGTTTTTTTCTAATATTCTTAAAATATATTTTTGTTTTTCTAAAGACAACTCTCTTGAAAAATTATTTCTTAATAGTGACACAATGAAACTAGAAAAATAGTTATGCTATAAAACACGGTTAATTTAGGGACGAAAATTTGGATTGCGGATAAGATATTCGCAAATATCCAATCCGAATAAGGGTTGCAAAATGTTTATCATTTTGCTTCTAGCATTACCTTTTACAATAAAAGGTTATAAATATGTTTAATTTATGTTTAATACATAACTCCTTCTCAACCTTTAAATAAAAGGGTAGTGTGTTTTAACGCACTCAAACTTACATTTTTCTGCACTAGCAATAATATCGATGTCAATTGAGTTAAAACTCAATCAATAATTTGAGATTATTCTTTTTATTATTTGAATCAATATATTTAGACGGTTTACACAATGTAAGTTTAAAAACTGCAATTACACGAAACCAAGTTGAATTCTTTTTTTTTATTTCATAAATAAATAATTTTTATTTTTATTATATAAAAATATTTTATATTTAAAATAGTGAAAATAATTTAAAAGTTCTAGAAAAATAATTTAAACAATTCAAAACAAAAAATAAAACAATGAAAAATCGAGAACCAAACCAACCTAAATTGAATTGAATTACGATGGACACTAAAAACCTAATCAAACAAACTGATATCTTCCCTACATGTAAATAACATTATCATAAATTTATAGTATATATAATTAACATTATATAATTAAGATAGATTAGTAATAATGCGTAACCCTATATAGTATATACAACTATATTACTATAATGTACATTTGTATATTAATGATACGTAACCTTAAACCCTAAATGTGCAGCTAACCTTATCGTATATTATTGTTATACTTATATCCTTACATTATATAGTAATAATGTGTAACTCTATATAGTATATATAACTGTGCCACTATAATGTACATTTGTATATTAATGATACGTAACTTTAAACTCTAAATGTGTAGCTAACCTTATCATATATTATTGTTATACTTATATCCTTACCTCAATTTAGACTCAATTGGACTCTCCTTTGAGTCATTCAATATCCAATGAGTGGCATAATTGGGTAAGAACCCTCGCTTGCTTATAAATACCCTAAGGACTAACATAGTAGGGGGACTTCTTTTCGGCTCTAGACCTTAGAATAAGTGAACTAACCTTCTTCAACACCACCCCCTGTCATCCTTCTTCACTTTCATTGATGTTGTATATCAACAATTATAATATATACAATTAGCATTATATAATTAAAGTAGATTAGTAATGATATGTAACCCTATACAACTAAGTTATTATAATGCACATTGTTATATTAATGATCTTAAACCTTAAGTTCAAATCTTGTTTTAGTATTATTTTACTAAAAAATATGAAAAGATAAAAATATCCTGATATTTGTTAATATGTAAAGTAATAATATTTTAATAATTTTTTAACTGAATTGATGCTCAGTTGACTTATCACCAACTCAATCAGGAGTTTAATATAAGATTATAAGTATAAATATTAAATAATGGATAATAAATAACACTTGAAATTTAAAGTCTAATTTATGATATTTTTTAATATGAAATTTTAAATACTATTAACTATTATTATAATTTATACAATTTTTAATGAAAATAAAAATTTTATTAATTCTATTTAAAGTTGGACATATAAGTATTAGCCCAACATAAACCCATAACAAATTTTAAAGAAAATTCTACAATGCCCAATTTATTAAAAGAAAATTTCCCCCCAATTGAAACTCACAGCCATCGACTTCCAAGTCCCGTTTCAAATTTCCCAGAAGGTCAAAACCTAAAATTTCCCCCAAATCCCCCAGCCCTCGACTCTCAAGTTGCCCTAACCACTGTCTAGTACCGGTCAAGCACCGTCAACTGTTTACCGTCGACTACTGACCACCGACCACCAATTTCTCGTTTAACTGGTTAGTTTTTTTTTTCCTCATTTGACGATTTATGTGCATTCTTGTAACCATTTACTAATCAATTATTTTGCTAATTTCATTTGTAAATTTTCTCAAGAAGAGAAATAAGCAATGACTAGAAGGATGGAATGAAAAGGGCATAAAATGTGATTGTAGAATTTGGTGAGAAAAATAAAGTGAGGCGTCAAAACAAAATTCAGAAATAAAAATAATGTTGAGAGCAAAGTAATGACATTAATTGCATTGATTATTGCAATATGTCACTGCTCAATTTTATTCTTTCCCCTGCAACCTTAATCCATATCAGTTTTCTTCAAACATTTCAATGACTTTTCTGTAATATTTGGATTTTCCCTGATTTTTGGTTTTTATAAAATATTTTTTAACCTGAAAGTTTGTTTATAAAATATAGGAATTTCTTAAATTTTATAATTTTCTTTAATTTACAGAAAATTTCACATTTTTTGAATTTTTAAAAAAATTATAATTTTAAATAATTTATTAATATGCTATATGTGATAAAATAGTCAAGTCTACAATTAAGAACATGTCATCAGCAAATATAGTTGACCATTAGTCAACTAACTGCCACATCTAATTCTGATTTATTTGATAAAGATTAAAAAATTAAGGTAGCAACAGGGAAAAAAAGGAATCAGTGCTAAATTTACATAACAGTCAAATGTTAAGAGCAAAATTTGGAATTAGGCCTTTTATTTATTATTTTTTAAAGTAGCATAAAAAATTTGGACTTTTTTGTTTTTATGTTTTCAATATTCTTATTTGGAAATATATATAAAAATAAAAAATTCATGGGCTTGATCCTGGTTGGCTAGCCTACTAATTGAAGTTAAATGTCTAACTTATACCCTAGACCCTAAGCCTCTCTTCTTGGCTCCTACAGATACCTATTTCTATAATGGCTTCTTCAATGTTCCTAGCTCAACGTTGGTGGTTCTGTTCCCTTTCAAGAAACCTTTCCAATGCTCGGTTCTTCTATGCTTTACCTTTTCAACATTTGGTTTCTATTTTTGGACCTTAAAACAATGTTGCCCCCAAATCTAACAAGTTTGAAAATGTAACACCTCTAACCTCTGTCACCGGAATAGGGTTACGGAGCAATACTGGACTTTTCAGATCAAATACGAACATTTCATATCAATTAACATACATATCATAAATTAATCATAGTCACTTATATTGTCTCTTATATGAGCCTCGAGACACAAAATACGCATTTAAAATGAATCGGAACTAAACTGGGAACTTAAAGAATTTTTCACAGGACTTCAAAATTTTTCCTAGGTGTAAGGGACACACACCTGTGTCGCCAAGCCATGTGGCTCACATAGTAAAAAGACATGCCTATGTGGGCACCCGAAGTGGGGCACATGGCCTGGCCATACGGGCGTTTGTCCCCTGCACCTAAAAAATTTTTTAAAGTTTTGTGAAAAATTTTCCAAGTTCTTAGTTTAGTTCCGATTCATTTTAAGTGCAGATTTTGGGCCTCGAAGGCTCATATAAGGGACAATATGAGTGACTATGATTAGTTTTTAATATGTATGTTAATTGATATGAAATGTTCGTATTTGATCTAAAAAGTCTGGTAATGCTTTGTAACCCTGTTCCGATGACGGATAAGGGTTAGGGGTGTTATATTTAGTGGTATTAAAGCTACGGTTTAGTCAATTTTCGGATTGAACATAGCGTGTGAAATGTTTAGAAATATATGCCATATAAATCTGTGATAGTGTGATGTGTATGATTCGATCTAACATTTGTTTTCTTATAGATTGTAAAGATGTCAGACAGATCTGAACGTGCTGACCATGATGAGGTTAATAGTAGAGCACCGACTTCTGAACATGGGATGAGTAGTAATGTCTTAATCCCTCCGGTTCAGGAACAAGAGCTTAGAAATATATTATTTGGGTATATAAACCAATGGTTCAGTAAATTTATGCAAAAACAAAATTTGGCTCAACAACCTCCACCCCCTACTGTACCGCCTGTAGTACCTCCGGTTGTACCTCTACCTCCTCCAGTGACTGAATTTAGTAAACTTATTACGATTGGGAAACTCCGAAAGTGTGGGGCTAAAGAATTTCAGGGTAGGTTAACAGATGATCCAATTAAAGTCGAGTATTGGCTTCAAAATACGATAAAGGTCTTTAAAGTAATGGGTTGCTCCCTTGATGATTATCTTAGATTTGCTGTTTCATTATTGAAAGAGGAGGCATATAACTGGTGGTCGACAATAGTGGCTATAGTGGCAAAGGAAAAAATTTCCTGGGAATTTTTTAAAACTAAATTTAAGAAAAAATATGTCGGTAGAAGATATTTAGACAAGAAGAGAGAATTTCTTGAGTTGCGCCAAGGAAATAAATCAGTAGCTGAGTATGTAACAGAATTTGTATACTTCAGTAAATAAGCTCGAGAAATTGTGTCAACCAAAGAAGAAAATGTGTTTTCGGTTTAAAGAATGGTTGAATGATGAAATCCGTATAATGATTAGAGGCAATGAATTTTGAGAATTTTTTGTTTTGTCAAATCATGCACAGAAGATGGAAGAGGTGTATAATCAAAAAATGCAAAGGGATAGATGGAATCAAAAATCTTATAAAAGAGCTTCTTCTAACACATTTTCGACATCGCCGGCTAAAAAGTTTAAAAATGATTTCAGTCGAGCTACCTCAATGCCTGAACGATCAAATAAAAACAAGATGATTCAACCTGATTACGAGGTATCTACTAGACTCGTTGTTAGTGTGGGTAATGTGCAAAATACTCCTAAGCTTAAGTGCAGATATTATGGGAAATACCACCTTGGCGAGTGTAGAAGTAAAGTAGGGGCTTGTTATAAGTGCGGAGCAACTGATCATTTTATCCGTAATTGTCCTCAATTGCAAAAGGAAAAGGAAGAGCAAAAAGAAAAGCAATTGCCTACTTTTTTGAGAAGTATGTTTGGGCCATAATAGTGTCACTAGGATTGCTTGTTCGGGTATGAAAGATATGTTGCTTGGTAAGAGGCTAGAGCACCTGCGCGTACCTATGCCATTCGAGCAAGAGAAGAAACTACAGCTTCAGATGTGATTGTTGGTGCATTCTATATCTTTGATGTTACTGTGTATGTATTGATTGACCTTGGGTTCACTTATTCTTATATTTGCACTACATTAGTAACAGAAAAGAAATTATCTGTTAAATCTACTAATTATAATATTCAAGTTACTAATTTATTAGGTCAAAGTGTGATAGTTAATTTAGTGTGTCGTAATTGTCCACTGAAAGTTAAAGGCTGTGAATTCCCTGTTGATTTGATATTGTTACCTTTTCGGGAATTTGATGTTATTTTGGGAATGGATTAATTATCTATGCATAATGCTGTAGTAAATTGCAGACAGAAACGGATTAATTTGAAATGTCAAATAGGAGAGATGATTTCAGTTGAGTTTGAGAATCCGAAAGATATTGTTAGAATTATTTCAGCATTTTTTGCTCAAAGATTATTGTGAAAAGGTAATGAAGCATTTTTAGTATACATCCTTGACACTCGGGATTCAGAATTGAAGCTAGAACAGATATCGATTGTTAGTAAGTTTGCTGATGTATTTCTTGAAAAATTATCGGGTTTACCATCTAATCGTGAAGTTGAGTTTGTAATTGATGTGATTCCTAAAACTGCTCCGATATCAGTAACACCATACCATATGACACCAGTAGAACTAAAGGAATTAAAGGCACAATTGCAAGAGTTATTAGATTGAGGGTTTATCAGATTGAGTATGTCTTCCTAAGGTGCACATGTTTTATTTGTGAAAAAGAAAAACAGTTCTTTAAGATATTGTATAGATTACATACAGTTGAATAAAGTTACAATAAAAAACAAATACCATTTGCCTCATATCAATGATTTGTTTGACCAATTTAAAGGTGTCGAAGTATTCTCAAAGATAGACTTCAGATTCGGGTATTATCAATTGAAGGTTAAAGAACGTGATGTATCAAAGACTGCTTTCAGAACTCGTTAGTCATTATTAGTTTTTGTTAATGCTGTTTGGTTTGACTAATTCCTCTGCTGCTTTTGATAGATTTAATGAATCAGATTTTTTAACCTTATTTGGATAGATTTGTGGTTGTATTTATCAATAATATACTAATCTATTCCAAGATAGAATCCGAGCATGCACAACATTTGAGGATTGTACTACAGACTTTGAGAAAAAAAGCAATTGTATGCAAAAGTTAGCAAATATGAGTTCTGGCTTCACGAGGTGATTTTTAGGACACGTATTAGCTGAGGGGATTCGGGTTGATTTGTAACGACCCAAATTTCACGGGTACCGGAAAAAGTGAGTTTAGTGTCTCCGTCTTAGGAAAACGAGTCTGTAAATATTTACTAAAAATATTTATGAAGTTAGTTATGAGTTGAATTAGATTTTGATTAAGTGAATTTAGTTTAATTAGAAGTAATTATTAGAAAGGACTAAATTGAATAGAGCATAAAAGCTCAATTATAGAATAGAGAAAGGTTAAAGGATTAAATTAGTAATTAAACCAAATTAGTGACATGTGTATGTTAGAGAATAAATACATGTGTATTAAAATTTTTAGTACAAATGTATATTATATATATTTACTTATAGTTTAAGTAAAAGATATTTATTTATTTATTATTATTTATAATTATGTAATATTATGTTTTATTAATTAATTAGATTAAGACAAATGTATGGTTATGATGTTGTACAAATGTATTGATTATATTTGGTAACAAATAGATATTTTAAATTAATGAATTAAGTAAATAAAAATAAAATGAAAATAAAAGAATAAAGTTAAATTAGGAGAAAGAAAGAAAGAAGAAAAGAAAAGAAAAAGGAGAAATTAGGGTTTGGAAGCTTGAAAGTTAAATTGGTAAGTCAATTAAGTCTCTTTCTTAGTGATTTTGATGTTTTTGGAGTCCTAGAGTAAAGTACTCTTGAATTTATTTGGAAATATTGAAAGTTGATAGACTTTTGAGTAGAGTTTATGTTGAACAAATGATGAAATTAGAGATCAAATTGATAGAATTGTTGATTAAAATTGATTAAATGATTAATTTGTAAACTAAGCTATAAGTTTTGAGTTTTAGGGGCAAATTGGAAGAAATTCGAAATTATGGAAAAATGTAAAAATTTGATAATTATATTGAATTTTTGATGGAAATTGAATAAGAAAATAATGTAAATTGTAAAAAGGAAGAAGGTGAAAATGGTTAGGACAAATTTGGGATTTAGGTAAAAGTTGCATGGAAAGTTATTATTTTATATAAAATATGTGTATTATTAATTAATTGTAATTATGTTAATTTTCATAGCAAACAAGGAAACCGAGACGTCTAATATGAAGGGGAAGGAAAAAATGATCGAGGAGTAGCTCGTGAAATATCGGTTTGTATTATTATAATTCAAGTTATTTATTATATGTTTAATTTTATTATATATATGCATGGAAATGAATTGAGATAAGTAGTTATATTTGAATTGAATGTGATTAGATATGATTGATGAATATATATATATATCTGTAGGTGAAATTGATTTATGAATTATATGTGTATCAAAGTGAAAATGCATGGCTATGTGAATTGGAAACAATTTGTGTTTGAAATGAGAAATATGTGAGAAATGTGATCAATGTGTAAATTGATGTGAATTTGATGGAGATAGAGAAAGTATTTTGATACCCTATTAACTAGTCGGGCTTAGTCGGATATAGTTGGCATGCCATAAGATTAGAAGAGTTCAGGGATTCTTCGACCTCAAGTCGATGAGACACTTGGTGTGTCATATTGCTTCGGATAGATTCGATGAGGCGTTGGTCGCCACTTTGCTTTGGCTTAGCCGATGAGACGTTGGTCGTCACTGAATTGCTTCGAACTATCCGATGATGTATTGGTCGCCACTCTGATGTGTTTGGTTGGATCCGTGTATCCGCCAAAGTCCAAGTCATGTTAATAGGGGAAATATATGTAAAGAGAAAATCAAATGAATTTGATAAATTGAACTATTGAATGAAATGAGAAAGTGATATTGTAAGATGAAATGAGAAATACAATTTGTGCTATGAGATTGAAGGCATGAACCAAAGGTTCATGAATTGTTCATATTTGAAATGTGTATTGAATATTTATATATGATTGTAAAATGAACCAAAGGTTCATGAATAATTGGAAATCTTATTGATGAGATATTGATTCAAATATTGGAAATGATACAATGGAAATATGATAGCTTGGTATACAATTATATGTATGATTTGTTAATTATCTGTGTATGATATGATATTTTATTATAGTTATAATTTGAATTATGGTAATACCACTGAGTATTTTCAATACTCAGCGTACGGTTTGTTTTCCGTGCTCAGGTTAGGTCAAGTTAAAGTCCGACTCAGCATCTGAATCAATCCAGGCTTCAGCTCAATTTTGGTGATGAATCAATCTTTTGGTAATTGTGGCATGTACTAGGTTTGGTTTTAGCCACTTGTAAATGCTTTATGTTTTGAATGTAAATGTGGTTTATAACCCTTAAGAAGTTTTTGGTATGAATAAATGAATATTTGTTAAATTTGAAAGGTATGATAATGTTATTTGATCAAGATTTATAAGTCAATATTTTGTGCATGAATTAGGTGTTTAGTATGTGAAAGTAGCATTAAAATGGTGAAAAATTAGGTTTTCACACGGCCTAGCCACATGGGCATGTGCCCAGGCCGTGTGGCAAAGTCAGAATTGCCCACAGGCTAGTTCCACGGTCGTGTGTAACAAGTCAAATCTGCCCACGGGCTGGCTTCACAGCCATGGGAGCCCCACGAGTAGGCTACACGGGCATGTCCTAGGCCATACGGGTGTGTGCCCTCATTTTCAAGGAAAAATTTCTAAAGTTTCCGATTTAATCTCAAATCACTTCCTAAGTATATATTGGGCCCCGTAGGCCCATATTAAGGACTTTTTGATGGAATTTGGAAAGTTTTAAATTAAAACACAGATTTGTGACTCGATTTTATTCATTTACTAATGTTTAAGTTTGGTAATATTTCGTAACCCTGTTCCGGTGACAGTTTGGGGTTAAGGGGTGTTACATGATCTAAGTAAAGCTTGTGCTGTCGTAAATTGAAAAACTCTGAAAAATGTTTCAGAAGTGCGAAGTTTTCTAGGTCTAACAGGTTACTACCGACGTTTTGTCCAAAACTTTTCGATTATAGCTTCGTCATTGACTCGATTATTATAGAAAAATGTTGAATTTGTTTGGTCCTATAAGTGTCAGCAGAGTTTTGATCAGCTAAAGAAGATGTTGATGGAAGCTTCATTTTTTACTCAGCCAAAATCTGGCGTACCGTATGTTGTTTATAGTGATGAGTTTTTAAATGGTTTGGGTTGTGTACTGATGCAGTCAGGAAAGGTAGTAGCCTATGTTTCTCGACAATTAATGCCGCATAAGAAGAATCTGGCATATCATATGTTGTTTACAATTATGTGTCTTTAAATGGTTTGGGTTGTGTATTGATACAGTTAGGAAATGTAGTAGCTTATTCTTTTCGACAATTAATGCTACATGAAAAGAATTATCCTACACATGATCTTGAGTTGGCTGCAATCGTATTCGTTTTGAAGATCTGGAGACATTATTTATAGGTGAGAAACGTTACGTGTTCACAGATCACAAAAGTCTAAAGTACTTAATGACTCAGAAAGAGTTAAATTTGAGACAGAGACGGTGGTTAGAGTTACTGAAAGATTACAATCTAGTTATTGACTACCACCGGGGAAAGGATAATTTAGTTGTGGATGCACTTAGTCAAAAACCGTCATTGTTTGCACTTCGAGCGTTGAACGCTCATATAACTCTTAATGAAGATGGTTCTATATTAGCGGAGTCGAGAAGGAAACCTCTATTTCTTTAATGAATTTGAGAATCGCAAGATGGTAATCCAAAATTGGTGTTGAAACAAAAGATGGTTCGGGACAATCTGAGTGCATAGTATAGCATTGGTGATAGAGGTATGTTGCGTTGTCATAATAGAATTTGTGTTCCAAATAATTCAGATTTGAAAAATAATATTCTTTCTGAGGCTCACGGTAGCACGTATTCTATTTATCTGGGTAATACGAAGATCTATTGTGATTTGAAAAAGATGTAATGGTGGCCAAGTATGAAATGAGAAATTTGTGAATTTATAGCAAAATGTTTAATTTGTCAGCAAGTAAAAGCAAAACATCAGGTACCAACAGACTTACTACAACCTGTTACGATTCCTAAATGGAAGTGAGAGTATGTTATGATGGATTTTGTATTCGGTTTACCTGTAAATATGAGAAAGAAAGATTCGATATGGGTGATTGTTAACAGATTGACTAAATTGACAAATTTTATTCGGTTAGAACAGATTTTACACTTGAGAAATTGGCGGAATTATATGTATTTGAGATTGTGAGGTTATACAAGGTTTCAACATCTATTATTTCAAATCAAGATCCGAGATTTACATCGAGATTTTGGAGTAAACTACAAGAGGCTCTTGGTACTAAGCTTAATTTTAGTACAGTATTTTATCTTCAGATTGACGGACAATCAGAATGAATAATTTAGATTCTAGAAGATATGTTAAGATGTTGTATACTAGAGTTTAGAGGTAGCTGGGAATTGTATTTACCATTAGCTGAATTTGTATATAACAAACGTTATCAATCCAGTATAAAAATGATACTGTTTGAAGCTTTTTATGGGAGGAAATGTAAGACGTCATTGTATTGGTTTGAATTGAGTGAATCTAAACTAGTAAGAGTAAATTTGATTTAAGAGATTGAAGATAAAATTTAAATTATCCGAGATAGTTTGAAAGCTGCTTCTGATCGTCAGAAATCGTATGTAAATTTGAAAAGAAAAGATATAGAATTTGTTGTCGGTGATTGAGTATTCCTAAAAGTCTCTCTGTGGAAGAAAGTATTACGGTTCTGTAAGAAAGGGAAACTGAGTTTAAGATCGGACCGTATGAGATTATTGAAAGAATTGGCCCTGTAGCATATAGATTAGCTTTGCCTCCTAAACTTGAGAAAATTCATAATATGTTCCATGTATCGATGTTGAGACGGTATAGATTTGATCCTTCACATGTGGTTTATTATAATGAGATTGAGCTACAGCCGAATATGACATATTCAGAAGAACCGGTGAGAATTTTAGCTTGAGAGGTTAAAGAGTTGCAGAATAAACGAGTACCGTTAATAAAAGTATTGTGGCATCGACATGGTTCTGAAGAAGCAATTTGGGAAATTGAATAATCAATGAGAGTATACTATACGAATCTATTCTCAGATAACAAATTTTGAAGACGAAATTTCCTAAAAGGGAGAGAGTTGTAACAGCCTAATTTTCAGTGGTGTTGGAAATAGTGGTTCGAGACCACCAAATCCGACGAGTAAGCTCGTAAATTTTATTATTTAGTATTTACAAGTCAAATGTAGTTTTAGAAAGATTTTTGAATTAGTAATTAATGTATTATGGTAAACTATTAGGTTTGAGTGGTAAAAACTTAGGTTAAGTGATTTTAAAAAATGAGGTATCGATACCTCATTTCTATAAACCGAATCATAAATATTTTTATAAATATTTACGGAGAGCCATTAAGATAGTATTAAAATTTCGTTAGAAAATTTTATTGTTTCAATAATTAATGAACTAAAAAGGGCTAAATTGAAAAAGGTGCAAAACTTGCTAATTGAAAGAAAGTTATTGAGCCTAAATTAAATGGCTGAGGCGGCATAAGCACAAAAAATAATAAAATGACGAGATTTAAGGGCAAAATTAGAAATAAAATAAAATTAAAATAGCCAAAATGGGATTTTAATAGTTTCTAAACCATTTCTTCATCAATTTTTTTGTCCAAAAATACCATTGAAGAGCTCTTAAAGCTGGTTTTCATATTTTAACTCCATGTGAGTTCAATTCTTACATTTTTCTTGAAATTTTTATGTTTTTTAGGCTTTTACAATTAGGTCCAACTAAGTCTTACTTTAGTTTTTTATTTTATTGAGAATTTTGAAAATTATCATTGATGAATACTGGATTTTTTTATGAAATAATATGGATTTGGACCTTTAATTTTGTGGTGTGATGATTTTATAATAGAGGTGTGCATGGGCCAGGCCGGGTTTGGGCCGGGCTCAACTAAAAATTTAGGCCCATTTATTGGGCTCGGTTCGGCCGGGCCTAAAAAATGGGCCTAAAATTTTGCCCAAGCCCAACCCATATAAAAATGCTAAAACCCGGGCCCGGCCCGGTCTGCCCGTATTAATTTTTTTATATTATTTTATATAATTTTTAAATATATATAATACATCAAAAATACTAAAAAATCAAAATAGATATTTCCCAAAAAATTGAAAATAAATTTTAAAATAATATGTAGACTTAAATAACACTAAGATAGATGCAACTTAATAAGCAAATACCTCTAAAATAATAACAAAATTAACAAATACCTTTAAAATAATAACAAAATTAACAATAAAATAAGTTTTATACAATATCCAAACAATAACAACAAAATAGTAGCAACATAATAGTAATATGGTAGCAAAATAGGGAGAAAAAAACAAGAAAATAACATTAAAAAAATAGCAGATTTTTTTGTCCTTTAGTGAATTCGGGCCGGGCCCGGGCCAAAAATACCTTACCCGAGGCTCGGCCCATTTTTTAAACGGGCCTTATTTTTTTCCAGTCCCATTTTTTGGGCCTATTTTTTGCCCAAACCTTTCCACATTTCAGTTGGGCCTTTGGGCCATGCCGGGCCACCCGGCCCATGCACACCTCTATTTTATAAAGTGATTTTATTAGATATTAATTTTAGGACCAAATTATGAAAATGTTAAATATTAGAGTTTAGTATTAAATTTCTGTTTATGAAGGGTTGTGTGATAACCTAGAGTATTTAAATAAATTATCAATTGAGAAAAATTAATTCATTTGATAGATAAACTAGTTAATAGATTAATTTGTAAAAGTTGTAAAAGTTGGGGTAATTGTGTAAATTTAAAAAATTAAAAAGTATTA
Organism: Gossypium stocksii; assembly: GCA_020496765.1. Classification (NCBI taxonomy): domain Eukaryota; kingdom Viridiplantae; phylum Streptophyta; class Magnoliopsida; order Malvales; family Malvaceae; genus Gossypium; species Gossypium stocksii. The sequence continues at coordinate 106,009,877 of CM035621.1, forward strand.
ATTGTGAAGTTAATTGGAACTGAAATATAAGCTAATGAATTAGTAATTTTATATTTTAGATTAAGATCCCATAGATACTCGTGAAAAAAGAAAATTAGCGGAATAGTTCCTAAACATCTGCAAATCTTACAATTTAATCGAGGTAGGTTTATATGGTTAAACTTTAATATTTATATTGAATTGATGAATGGTATTATGTATTTATTCTATTGTTGAAAATGGCATATTGTTTAAATTATAAATTTAAAGTGAATATTCGGGTTAAATGGAATACGAGATTTGAGTATAATCATTATGTGGCACAAGACGGCAATGGAGGAATTGACAACAAATTACCTAAGTAAACTGAGGTTTAGCATTTGTTGCTAACTTTCGTGTTTACTTTTCATTTAGCTCTCACGAGCTTCTGTTTAACTTATATGAGGTTCCATTCAGCTCTATTGAGCTTCTGTTTAACCTTTATCGGTTTCCGTTTAGCTCTTATGAGCTTCCGTTCAGCTCTTACGAGCTTTCGTTCAACTCTTATGGGTTTCTGTTTAGCTCTCATTAGCTTCTGTTCAGCCTTAGAGCTTCTGGAAATGATGTACTATTATTCGTAAGCCGTTCTCCAATTTGGTAAGATTTGGTAAGTAAATTATGTAATTGAAATTGAAAGACTTATTGTTTATTATTGGTATTGATCAGAAATAAGTGTATTCATCTATTAAAATTGTGATTGGTAGGGACTTTATATTGAATGAATTTATTTAATTGATGTGTTATAGTAGATTCGGTAAGATTTATGTTTGACCCATCCAACTTACTAAGTTTCATTAAGTTTATTCGAGTTGTTTAATGTCTTTGTAGATTTTCGAGAGGTCAGAAGATCGGATCAGCACATCAAGTTACACTATTCAGAAGATCGGATCAGCACATCAAGTTACACTATCCAACTTATTCTGATAGTTTGAAACGTACAATATAGTTTATATGGCATGTATAGGGTTGGAATAGTTTTGAATAAAGTTGGTTTGTGTAAATATTATGAATTACATTTTGTTTATATTTCCAATCAACTTATACATATATGTGTGGTCTTATCATGCTTGATATATGTTTGGGTGTAGTTAATTGATGGATGGTTTATAAGCATGTTGGTGAATGAAATAGTATAGTATAGATGGTATAAATATGTAAATATGTGTTTTGATCAATATGTTAAATTTGAAATGCTATGATATAGGAGATAATATGACATGCTTAGAGTTTGAGTTGAGTGTATTGAAGGTCTTGATATGGCCTATGAGTATGAAATTTGAAGTGTTTAGGTTGAAATCAAATATGGGTGAGAAATGTGACTTTAAAATGGTCTATTTTTATTTATACGGGTAGAGATACGGGCGTGTGTCTCAACTGTCTATGACACACGGCTAAGCACATAGGCATGTGATCAGGCTGTGTGTCCTCTGCATCTTTAAAATTGAGAAATAAAATGTTCAGGTATTTTCACACGGCCTAGCACACGGGCGTTTGACTTAGCCGTATAACCCCTGCACCTTAATTTTACAAGTCAGTATGATCACACGGCCTAGCATACGGGCGTGTGGCTCGGCCGTGTGACTCAAGTTAGTAAGCACCCTAAATTGGACACGAGTTGAGATACGGCCGTGTACCCCACTTCGAATACCCACACGGTCTAAGACACGAGCGTGTCTCTTGACCGTGTGAGCCACACAGTCTAGCCACACGGGCGTATGTCCCTTGACTAAGAAAAAATTTTGAAATTTTATGAAAAATTCTCTGACTTCCTGGTTTAGTTTTGATAAGTGTGTATTTTGAAGCTCGAGGGCTCGAAACAATGTGAATGGTTATGATTAGTTTCTGATATGTATGTTAATTGATATAAAATATTCGTATTTAATCTGAAATAATCCTCCGTAACCTTATTCCGGTAATGAATAAGAGATATGGGTATTACAGAAAAGTCTCTTCAGCTCCCCCTTGGTTGAAGGAACCTGAACTCGCCAAGTTCTCTCTGATTGCCGATACTTGGTGAGAAAAAAATTTGGGATTATTTCAATTCGATTCAACGAAGACTTTGAAATGCTCTAAAATGTTGATTCTTTTTTTTTTTTAATCTTTTTTATTATGTGCAGGTGGGATTCTGAAGGACCATTTAAAACATTGCATAAAATGAATCCTACTAGGTTCGCTTTTTTACGCTCAACTCTTTGTCGACATTTTCGGTATATATCACTTATGTTTCACAAAGACAGAATCTTTTACTAGCTGAACTTGTTTTGTAACTGTGTTTTGGAATACTGATTTCGACATTTATCATGTTTTGGGATTTTCAATTTAATCCCTAATTGCATTCGTTTGTGCATGTTTGTTATTGTAGAAAGGATCCTCTCTCTGTCAGGCCCTTTGAAGGACTAAGGTTTATCGATGTCGGTTGCGGTGGTGTTATTCTGTTAGAGGTATTTACACGTCTTCCACTGGAATTCATTTTTCTTATAATTAATATTCTTTCATGCTTAACATTATTTAATCCTGAAGAGCATCAATTTCTAGTTAGTCCCTGTCTTGTTCACTGAAAAGCTCCAACGAGCACTCACATAAAATCTTGCTGGCATTCTCATTAAATGACATATCTATTTGTTACATAAGATTTCTTGAAAATCTAGTGTTTAGTGCCTTTTTATTGAATGGACTACTGTAAGCAATTAATCCTCTTTAGGCATTTGACCGTTTTACATTACTTCCATTCATTGGTAATCTAGATTTTAGGAAATCTACGGAAGAATCAGTTAGCATAACCCTATAACAATATGATATTATGAGGTTCTCTATTGTCTTTTAAAATTTGCACTTGGTCAACTATTGAGGATCAAGACGAGCTTGGGCAGAGAGCAGTGGAAATGGTTGATTGGTCAACGGATTTGGGAAAAATAGAAGGTTAGTTCCCAAATAAGCTAGTGATCTTTTACTACGTGGAACTTAGGCAAGTTTTTCTTTTTCAAATGTAATTATTCCTATTAAATTTTAAAATGGCTGAATATAGTCCAATAACAAAAACTATGAAAACAGCATCTCTATAGTATTTGTCATCCAACTCAACCAAGTTTAAAAACAAATTTTCTATAGATACATAAATCATCCAACAGATGTGTAATATTTTGTAATGTCAAGGTTCTCATTACAGTCAAATGAAGTCCATGGTCGTTAATTCCATGCAATAAAAGGTCAAGAGCATATTTTCTTTACTCTTAGTGAAGTTAGGTATTTAGATATTATCCCAGAGAGGTGATGACTTGGAAACCTACTATATATTTTCAGGTGTTATCAGAAAAGACTATTCTGTTTGTAGCTATTATATTTGATTTGACTATGTTAAGGTTGAAGAAAGATTGATCTAAATGCTTTTTTTTCATTTTCCTTTTAAACTTATCATTCTTTTGAGGAGTTTGTGCAGAATTTCAGATAGTTACATCTACTTTCCTTTTTCCCTTTTCCCTTTTTGCTTTTTTCTCCTAGTAGACATTGATACAAACTGCTAAAGTTAGATCTGCTATTTTGTTGGTATCTATAATGTTCCTTTATCCTCTCAGCCACTGGCTCGAATGGGAGCAACTGTCACTGGAATTGATGCAGTAGAGAAAAACATCAAGATTGCCCGTCTTCATGCTGTATGTTATTTTCTTTTCAACCATTTCATGATATGTTGATAGTGTTATTTTTTGTACATGCAAGTGTAGTCTTTCATAATTTTCTTATTACTAGAAATATTCCAGTTTTTGCAGCATTATTTCTTCCATTCATGTCAGCCTGAGCATGTCTACATCTTAGGTTGATTTTAGTTATAACTCGACATGGGGTTGAAAGAACAGATTATTATTTGCTTATTTAACGATTACTCTATTTTAGGTCTATGGTTTTGAAGATATTGTGTTGTCTCAAGGCTTTCTACTTGTCTTTGAAAGAATAAGGTCAAACAAGATTCTGTTATTTAATCAGGCATGACTTACTTTATATGAAAACTTCTTGAAATGGAAAGCTCTTACCTGGTTCTACCGTGGCACAACTAGCTAGCTAGGTAGGTGAGTGGATATATGTTGAGTATTTTTCATGTAAAGAAGTCTTCAAGTTTTAAGCAACAGGTTTATACTCAATAATCAAATAATTCTAGCCTTCCCACAATATCTGAAACATTTTCCAAGTTATTTTCAATTTATAAAATCATCCTAAACAAATTAATGGTTTCTTACCTTGTCCATCTGTGTCTTTTATTCATTCATTCCTATCATTCATTTATTTTCTTTTGAAATAAATATCTGGACCCATCATTTGAAAGCCTCCATCTTCGAAATTTTACTTCTTAAGCAAGCAGAGTGTGACTTGAGTTTTCTTTCCAGCAATAATTTGGCATATGTTATCATTTATATATATTTGCTTCCTGCTAGAAATTTTTTAAGATGAATCTTTTGTATCTGAATACTATTGCACCAAATTACAAGTCTAAAAGTTTACAGTTCTGAGTGCCTGTAACTCATTCATGTTATTATGTTCTAGACTTGAACTTGGATTTTATGATATACCTTCCTCTACAGAATTTGGATCCAGCAGCTTCAACTATTGAATACTGTTGTACAACAGCATGTACATTCTAAGCTTAATTCTTCTGTAGGTTAATCTCTCTGCTAATCTAGATCTATAATTAGTTCAATGAGCGTTGCTTTCTGTTCTTTTTCAAACTTTTAAACCTTTTGAGATGGTGACGTTTCTGGATGAGTGGAATGTGGATGTGGAGGACATCAGGACAAAGTACTTGTTGCGCTGCTTCTCTGACACTGAATCGGGTTGAAATGTGAATGAGAATATGCAGCCAAATTTAGTAGTAGTTCTCATGCAAATAAAATCATCATGATAGAACTGTCATATGCAAAATTCTCTCAAAGTAGCCCTCTACTAGGAACTTGATGTTGTTGGGTGAACTGTCGGAGCAAATAACCTGGAAAATTTACAACTGAAAAAAGGATAAATGCTAGCTGAGTTTTCTGTAGCCAGGCTTTTTTACTCAAATTTACCATAACTGTAGTAGATTTCTTTGGTTAGTGGTGAACATTAGATTTCTTGGGATCAGTATTCCATCAATGTGATCTATTCAGCGCTCTCTTCCGCTCTTACTACATATTTTCAGTGTGAAACCCTTAAATACAGCTATTGCTGTACTCTTTGATAACTTCTTTTTCCCTCTCTTTTCATCTGAAAGATATTGAAGACAATTGAAATCATAACCATTTTCTTCTTGATGTCTGTAATGGTCGTACGTTCTTTCGTATCTATAAATGCTTGCCACTATAATTGATTGTTGAACTTTGATAACTGTCACAACATGGACAATTTGGATTGGTTAAACAATCATACGGAACTCTTTTGAGTTTTCTGCCCTTCCTGAGTTTTTTTGTTGTTTATTTTTAGTGATAGCTTACGTGGATACATTTTCATGAACAGAAAAGCTGGTTGAAGAGCAAAGAAAGTTTGAGGCAGTGATTGCTTCAGAGGTGTGCACTCTCTGGACAACTACGTCTCTCTCACTCCCTCCATTTGTCTCTATTGGTTGTTTAAAGACTGCTACATTTTTTATTTTGGTGTAATAATGATGCACTCATTACTGCTAAGAGCATTTTTATGGTCTGTTCAAGATTTCAAGTTATCTAGCGTTTCACATACCTTGGTCATTTGCTAATTCTTTATATACTTTTCTTTGTAAATTTGTGTTGTTTTTTTTTTGGTAAATTATTAACTTTTACTTAAAGTGATTGAGCACGTAGCAGATGCTGCTGAATGCTGCAAGTCTCTCTCAGCATTAGCTGCTCATGAAGGAGCTACTGTTGTTTCAACAATTAACCGCTCTATGAGATCATATGCAACTGCCATTGTTGCAGCAGGGTACCTGCTACAGTGGGTATGATTCTGTCATCTTTTAAGTACAACACTTTATTTATTTTTCTATTTCGATATGTAATTTTATCTGTTCTATAAAAATGCCTTGTAGAGATTTAACCCTTACTTTTAGGATTTCTTTTCGTATTCACATCTTGTTGAAATTTGATCTAATTGGGATCTTATTTCTATGCTTTTTCATATCTACATTTTTTAATTCATAGGCTAAAATGTTGAACATGGGTTTGAAGTTTTGTCTACACAACATTACAAATATAAAATTCCAATGAAATAGTATTGTTCAGAACTTGGATTCAGTGTCCTGCAAATCATGTAAGGGACCTTGTATTGAAACAGATTAGCATTGTAAGGAGAAATTGACATATGAATACATGTGTAGCTATTGTCCCTGAAACTAGCAAAGACAAAGCTATTACCTCCAAAAAAAAAGCAGAAACCATTTCTTTTTTTTACAATTTTAAAAAACAGTTGGTTCCGAGGTATGCTTTGTAACTCATAATGTCTGTTGATTTTATGCAGCTACCTAAAGGTACACATCAATGGTCGAGTTTCCTGACCCAGAAGAACTCACCATGATTCTAGAACGTGCAGGGGTTGATGTAAGCAAACCAAGCAATCCCTTTTATATCTGAAACTGAATTAACCATTGTGCGGTATGACTAACCTCTGCGCTGCTGAATTGTTGGGTGAATAGGTGAAAGAGATGGCGGGATTTGTGTACAACCCTTTAACAGGGAGATGGTCACTATCGGATGATATTAGTGTAAATCTTATTGCTTATGGTACTAAAGAAAATTAATGAAGAATAGGGTTGTTAAGGTGTGCCACTGGAACAACGTAGCGCTGCAAATTCGATTTCTTGAAGTGAGTTTTCTTGAAACAATTCAATGAATATCCCTTGGGTCGGGTCGGGTTAGGCCCAAACTAAAATTTTGGCCCATTTGTTAGGACCATCTCAAAAAATAGATTTAAAATATTGTCAAATTTGGCCCGGATAAAAATGTTAAAATTTAAAATTGACCCGATCCTCTCATATTAAAATCCTTTATATATTTTTAAAATATATAATACATCAGAAATTTTAAAAACTCAAAAATAAATATTTCCCAACAACTTATAAATAAATTAAAAATTATGTATACTTAAATAAGATTAAGATAGGTGCAAAATAACAAGCAGATGTCTCTAAAATAGTAATAAAATTAACAATAAAATAAGAGTTAGATAATATCTAAATAATAATAACAAAATAGTAGCAATATAAAAGTAAAATGATAGTAAAATAGTAAGAAAATTACAAGAAACAGCAAAAATAGCAAGAAAACATAAAAAAAAATTAATATATATTTTTTTGTAAATTTGGCTTGGATTGGGCTCTAGTAAAAAAATTATTACTCCAGGTTTGGTCTATTTTCTAAATGGGCTTTATTTTTTGTGTAAACCTATTTTTTATGCTTATAATTTTACCCAAACACTTTCACTTTTTGTACGGGCCGGGTGGCCCGACTCATGAAGAGGTCTCTATCTAATTATTTGAATTTTATATTTTATAATTTTTTTATGATTCTTATAACTTTTTAATAATTGGTAAATAATCCTTAGAATTTATTTTTATGCTTTTTAATCATTTTTAATATTTTTATAATTTTCTTGGAATTTTTAATAATTCTATAATTTTTTGAAAAATATTTTATATTTTTTAATAACAACTTTCAAAATGAATTTAGATAAATGAGAGTCATGAACTTAAATGTCTATTTATCTAAATTCATTCTTGACCTACATTTAAAAAATAAATAAATATTCTTTATTTTTTTAAAATATATACCACATCATCATACATCCACGTGGCATGTGAAGCATGAGTTTTTCATTGCTTTTGTCGATCATATTAACATCTACGTCAATGACAATTACTATTATTGAAAGTGCCTAGTTATTTTTTTTTTCATTACTAAAAACTCACTTGGACATAGTTTTATACGAGCTTAATTGATTTTTCATTTGTTTTTTGATAAAAACTTTTTTAACCCTTTAACAATTAAAAACAATTAAATATGTTATCAAAATAATTAAAATTAATTCATTAGGATATGAATCAAAAATAAATTTCTAAAAATTCAAAATTGAGAAAAATTAGTTTTCATTTAGTTTTGATTCAATTTCACTTTAACACTAGTTATTATTGTCATATGCTTTGTATGTGATCTAATTCTTAATTAATTTTATAAAGATTGTATTGTTAATTAATACAATTGATGTAAAATTAATTTTATTCAAATTGTTAAATATAATAAAATATATTAATTTATTTAACATTTAAATATTATAATAATAAATTTAAAATTATAATTAAAGCATTTTTAACATATTCAATTCATGTAATTAATGTAAAGTAACATTATTCAAAATAAAAATTAATTAACATAATTAATATATATATTTATATGTAATTCAAACACTAATACAATTCTTGCAATAAAAATATAAAAAAGAAACATGCGGTTGTAAAGTAAAGCTGTCAACAATAGACAATGTAAATAATAGAGTTTTCATCAAAATAATTCTCAAGGAAATCTTCCCACAAGATAACATATGAAAAATTCTAAATTTAAAGAATATATAAAATGAATATTATAAAACTAAAAATAAAAAATTATATAAATTAATATTAAAAAAAATCAAAGTAGAAAGATTAATTACCTATCATTAACAATCATAAAATTCTATTTTTAATGTTTTTTATATATTATGTATAGAATTCTATTCAATATATGTTAGAATTAAGTAACCCAAATTCTTATTTAAATAAAATACGATGGAAAATAAAATAAAAGTAATATCCAAATAGAACTAGACTTCTTTTATTTTATTTTAAAATAAGGTTTTTTAAACCTTATTAAACTCCATCTATTTTATATTGATTAGGATAAGGTGTTTCAATCTTACTAGAATATGGCTTTACAAGCCTATAAATAGACATAGTCTATTCCTTTTGTAATGATTCGAATTAGACACAGTGAATTTTCTTCTCCTCTGCCCGTGGTTTTTTCCCGAAAGGGTTTCCACGTAAAATCTGTGTGTTCTTTATTTATTTTTTATTTTTATTTTTTCGATATTTTTTCATTACCGACATTAATATATTTTCACAAATTGGTATCAGAGCTTCCGGATTTTTTCATCTCGATCACGGTAATGACGTCTTTGAAGTATGAAATTCCGCTGTTGGATCGCAACACCAAATTTATGTTGCGACAGATTAAGATGTAAGCAATTCTTGCATAGATGGATCTAGAGGAAGCCCTGCTAGGGATAGATAAGATGCCTTCAACATTAACGGATGAAGAGAAGAAGCATAAGGATCGAAAGGCATTAACATAGTTACATCTGCATTTGTCTAACGAAATTTTGCAAGATGTGATGAAGGAGAAGACCGCCGCTGGATTATGGAAAAAGCTGGAACAGATATGCATGTCGAAAACTCTAACCAGCAAGTTGCATATGAAGCAGCATCTTTATGCTTATCGTTTGGAGGAAGGTGCATCTGTGCACGAACACTTAATAGTGTTTAAAGAAATTCTCTCAAACTTGGAGGCCATGGAGGTTTTGTAACGCCCCTAACTCGAATCCAACACCGGAATAGAGTTACGGAGCATTACTGGAATTACCGATTTATTTATCAAATATTTTATTTCATCTAACTTTTATATTTGGAACCAATTAAAATTAAGCATATTGTCCCTCAAACGTATTTATTTTTCTCAACATGTTTTACTTGGATTTATTATTCGTCTCAACATACTTAATTTCCTTGTATCAACGTCTCAAAGATAATCACATATTTACATGTCATGATAAATATCATTTCTTTTCCACGTTAGAGTCTCGTATTTGAGTCATCCGAATTTTTATAAATAAATTTGGTCATCGTTTTCATTTATTCCATATTCTAATACATTCAATTAATGATCTAGGCAAAATTACCATTTTGCCCCTAAACTTTTAATTAATGACGATTTTACCCTTAGGCTCAGAAAAATCAATTCTTGCAATTTAATCCTTATTTCCAGCCATTATCATCATACATATTAATAATAGCCCATAAATTCTATAAAATATCAAAATTTTACATAATTTCAACACTTTTCAATTTAACCCTTAAAACATGTTTTTCCCGATCTTGAACTAAATTAATAATTTCATTTAATTTTGAAGTTTAAATAATAAAATAATCCATTTCATGTAATTTCATCATTTCTAACATTTTTACAAAATTGCCCATAACGTTTCACTTTTATTCAATTTAGTCCTTGAGCCTAAAACATACAAATTAGTCATGCTAACTGATTATTCATAAATATTTTCCTCTTCCTCATCTCCATTCCACATCCTTAATTTATATATCATGCTTATAAGTAACATTATCAAAACTTTCACTATTTACTTATATGTATTTTCAAAACTGTCCATTTGAGTCATAGTCACTAAATTATTTATATCTTGAGCTACAGAACTCCGAATTAAGATTCGCTAATTTTTCCTAAAACCAGACTCACATATTTTCTTACCATAAAAATTTCAGAATTTTTAGTTTATCCAATTAGTACATTTTATTCATTAAAATCTCCCTATTTTGCTGTTCGATAGTTTTGACCACTCTTCGATAAAATTTAATTATCTCTTTGTACAGAATTCAAATGATGTTTTTGTTTGTTTCTTATAAAAATAGACTCATTAAAGAATCTAAAAATATAAATTATATCCCATAATTATTTTTATACAATTTTTAATGATTTTTCCAAGTCAGAACAGAGGATCCCAAAATAATTCTAAATCAGTCTCACAAAAATATAAATATCTCATAATACAGAATTCATTTACTTGTTCTATTTCTTTTATATGAAAATAGACTCAACAAGCTTTAATTCCATATCTCACTCAACTTCTAATTCAGTCTCTACCATTTTTGGTGATTTTTCAAAGTTAGCTTACTGCTGCTGTCCAAAACTATTTTAGTGCAAGATATTAATTACTAAGTTTATAACACCCTTATTTCCTTTCTCTACAATATTTCCTATTACTTTCTCTTATTTCTCTTCATTAATATATCAAGAACATAGAACCATAAATAAGAAAACTCTACATTAACATCATTTCCATGCTTTTTCAATAATATCAAACTTAAAATTATATGGAAATCTTAATGTTCTTACCTTGTCCCTTTTGTTTCAATCTTTAGCTTTATATTCTCTCTCTTCCAGCTTCTATTTCTTGAGTCTAACTTGACATTCTAACTCCCCACAGTCTCCTTAACATTTTTCTCTTTTGGTAGCTATGGAAATTCTTTTGATTTCTAGGTGAAAGTGGTGAATTTTTGGTGGAAGGACCAAATTGTAAAGAAAGGAAAGTTTCTTTCTTCTCTTCTCTTCTTTCTAACGTGGGATGCATGGAGAAAAATGCTGGCTGGTGGTTCTTCTTTCTTTCCACACACACACACATATATATACTAAATAAAATAATAAAATATCATTAAAAAAAATCTATTTAAGATATTATTAACTAATATTTATTTATTTAATTAATCTAAAATATCAACATCACCATTGCCTTCTAGATTTCTCTCTCCTTCTAATTGACCATTTTGCCCTTCATGATCTTTTAAAATTCCATACTTGAGTCATCACTTAATTTGGTAAAATTACGATTTAGTCCCTCATAATTCTTCACCTATTCAATTTGGTCCTAATCACCCATTTTCCTTAGTTTCTAGATCATTCCATCCTTAAAATATTTGCACTATTGGTCCTTTAATTTTTTCATATTTACATTTTAACCCCTTAAATTTTGAGTATTTACTCTTGGGCCATAAGACTTTTCTCACTTTTACGATTTAGTCCTTTCTTGGATTAATACATTATAATATACTTCCTACATAGACTTTGTTGACATAGCTCAAAATTTCCTCTTCTCGTTACTTTATTTCCTTATTTTACTATATTAAGGATAATATTTCACTGTAGAAATTTTCGGGGTGTTACAGGTTCAGTATGATAAGGAAGATCTAGGGTTGATTCTACTTTGTTCGTTGCCCCCGTCTTATTCAACCTTTAGAGACACGATTTTATATAGCCGCGAGTCTCTCACAGTTGATGATGTTTATGATTCTTTAACCTCGTATGATAAGATGAAGCATCTTGTGGTTAAAACCGACTCTCAGGGTGAGGGTCTCATTGTTCGTGGGAGACAAGATCGGAATGCTGATGATGATCGTGGAAGGACACAAGAATGGAACCCTCGCGGTAAATCTAAGGGTAGATCGAAGCCTTCAAACAGAGGTAAAACTTGTAATTTCTGCAAGAAGAAATGGCACATTAAATCTGAGTGCTATAAGCTACAGAATAAGATCAAAAGGGAGGCTGTGAATCAAAACAGAAAACAACCAGAAAATTTCGGTGAAGCTGATGTTGTAGAAAACTACAGCGATTGTGAACTTTTAGTCGCTTCAGTCATCAACTCTAAAGTGAGCAAGGAGTGGATCCTTGATTCGGGCTGCACCTTCCATATGAGTCCCAATAGAGATTGGTTTACAAATTACGAAACAGTCTCTGAAGGTGTTGTTTTGATGGGAAATAATGCTTCATGTAAAATCGTAGGTGTTGCAACGATTAAAGTTAAGATGTTTGATGGAGTTGTCAGAACACTCAGTGACGTACGACATGTTCCAGAATTGAAGAGAAATTTAATTTCGTTAAGTACTCTTGATTCAAAAGGGTACAAATACACAGCTGAAAGTGGGGTTTTGAAGATTTCTAAAGGTTTCCTCGTTGTGATGAAAGGGCAAAGAAAGACTGCCAAGTTATATGTTCTGCAATGTTCTACTGTTACTGGTGATGCAGCTGTCGCTTCCTCTTCATTGTCAGATGATGATATTACTAAGCTTTGGCATATGCGTCTAGGGCATATGAGTGAGAATGGTATGGCAGAATTGAGCAAAAGAGGACTTCTTAATGGGCAAGGAATTTGCAACTGAAGTTCTGTGAGCACTGCGTTTTTGGGAAGCAAAAGAGAGTTCGATTCACTAGAGAAATCTATAACACGAAGGGAACGTTGGAGTATATTCATTCTGATCTGTGGGGGCCATCCAGAGTGCCTTCGAGAGGTGGAGCTAATTATATGCTAACTTTTATTGATGATTTTTCTAGAAAAGTTTGGGCGTTCTTCTTGAAGCAGAAAAGCGATGTGTTTTCCACATTTAAGTCTTGGAAAATTATGATTGAAAAATAGACGGGAAAACAAATAAAACACCTCCACACAGACAATGACTTAAAGTTCTATTCTGATGAGTTTAATAAACTGTGCAAGTCAGAAGAGATCGTGAGACACTTGACAGTTCGTCATACTCCACAGCAAAATGGTGTTGCAGAATGAATGAATAGAACGATCATGGAGAAGGTTCGATGTATGTTGTCAAATGCCAACTTACCAAAGTCATTTTGGGCCGAAGCAGCCTCTACTGCATGTTTTTTGATCAACTGATCTCCATCCATTGCCATTGAGAAAAAGACTCCACAAGAGGTATGGTCTGGTAACCCTGCTGACTATTCTGATTTAAAGATTTTTGGGTGTCCTGCGTATACTCATGTTAATAATGCAAAATTGGAACCAAGATCCATTAAATGTGTTTTTCTTAGTTATAAAACTGGTGTTAAAAGGTATAAGTTATGATGTCCTGAAGATAGAAAAGTTGTGATTAGCAGAGATGTTGTTTTTTATGAAACTGCTATGCTACCTAACTTATCTTTTAAAGATTCTTCCAATAAAGAAAATCAAAAGCAGGTGGAGCATCAGATTAATACAGAGTCGACTCCTCAAGCCAATACAAAAATTGAGAATAAAGTTGCTTCTTCACCACAATACTCTATCGCCAAAAATAGAATTAGAAGAAAAATTAAACCTCTAAAGAAGTATGCTGAGGCTGATCTAGTTGCTTATGCTTTAAATGTGGCTGAAGATATAGATGCAAATCAAGAGCCATCAAATTATTCTGTGGCGGTTAGTTGTGAAGACTCAGAAAAGTGGATGTTTGCTATGCAAAAGGAGATGAAATCGCTCCACAAAAACAAAACATGGGATCTTGTAAAACTTCCAAAAGGTAAAAAGGTTGTTCGTTGTAAATAGTGTATAAAAAGAAAGAAAGGACTCTAGGAGTTGAAGAACCCAGATATAAAGCAAGGCTTGTTGCAAAGGGTTACAGTCAAATTACAGGAGTGGACTTCACAGATGTGTTCTCTCCCTAGTTGTGAAGCATAGTTCGATTCGAGCTTTGCTTGGTATTGTGGCCATGTATGATTTGGAGCTTGAGCAGTTAGATGTTAAAACTGTATTTTTGCATGGAAAACTTGAGGAGGATATTTACATGCAACAACCAGAGGGTTTTACAGTCTCAGAAAAGGAGGACCATGTTTGCTTGCTGAAAAAGTCCCTTTATGGTTTGAAACAGTCACCAAGACAGTGGTACAAGAGGTTTGATTCCTTATGACTTCCATGATTTCAAAAGAAGTAGTTTTGACAGTTGTGTTTACTATAAGAAAAATAATGATGGTTCTTTTGTATATCTACTCCTTTATGTTGATGACATGTTGATAGCAGCAAAAGATAAAGGAGAGATAAGAAAAGTCAAAGCCCAACTAAGTGAAGAATTTGAGATGAAAGATTTGGGACCAGCAAAAAAGATACTTGGTATGGAATTCTTAGAGATAGAAAAGCAAGTAAATTGTACCTAAGTCAGAAAGGGTACATTGAGAAAGTTCTTTGCAGGTTTAATATGCAGAGTGCTAAGCCTGTTAGTACTCCTTTAGCAGCTCATTTTAGACTTTCATCAGCTTTGTCTCCACAATCAGATGATGAGATTGAGTACATGTCACATGTTCCATACTTTAGTGCAGTGGGATCTCTCATGTATGCTATGGTTTGTTCACGTCCAGATTTATCATATGCAGTCAGTGCAGTTAGTAGATACATGGCGAATCCTGGTAAAGAACATTGGAAAGCAGTTCAATGGATTTTATGATACTTACGAGGTACTACTGATGTTTGCTTACAGTTTGGAAGAACTAGATATGGAGTCATTGGGTATGTTGATGCTGATTTTGCTGGAGACCTTGATAGAAGAAGATCTCTCACAGGTTTTGTCTTTACAATTGGAGGTTGTGCAATTAGTTGGAAAGCCACTTTACAAACTACAGTTGCTTTGTCTACCACTGAAGCTGAGTACATGGCGATTACTGAGGCTCGTAAAGAAGCTATTTGGTTGAAGGGACTATTTAGTGAACTCAATGAAGACCTTCAAATCAATACAGTATTTTGTAACAGTCAAGGTGCCATCTTCCTTACAAAAGATCAAATGTTTCATGAGAGAACAAAACACATTGATGTTCGGTATCATTTTGTTCATGATATTATTGCTCGTGGTGATTTGTTGTGAGCAAAATTAGTACTCATGAAAATCTTGCAGATATGATAACTAAGTCACTTCCTATAACCAAGTTTGAGCATTGCTTAGACTTGGTTGGTGTTCATTGTTGAAGTTAAACCCTTAAGGGGTTTTATGGAAGAGGTGGAGAACTTGTTCGTTGAAAGTTCGTGATGAAGAACTTGTTCATTGAGAATTCATGTCAAGGTGGAGATTGTTAGAATTAAGTGAACTAATCTTGCATTAGGTCATCCGTCTAGGCCCGAAAGTTTACTTGAAAAGTGAGAGGATTTGAACAAAAATACAGGCTTAATAAATGAGTTTAGACAAAGAATAAAACTAACTGGGTCTTGGGTAGGATGTTTTGGCCCAACCTCGGCTTGAATAATCCTAAGATTTCTTTCTGCTGCAATTTTATTGTTGTTTTGCTGCCATTTTATTATTATATTGTTACCATTTTGTTGTTAATATTTAGATATTATATAATTTTTGTTTTATTGTTAATTTTGCTACTATTTTAGAGACATTTGCTTGTTAAGTTATAACTTAATGTTATTTAATTATAAAATTTTCTTAATATATTTTTAATTTGTTAAGAAATATTTATTTTAATATTTTTAATATATTTAATGTATTATTATTTATATAAAAATAATAATATGAGCAGGTCGAGTTCAGATTTAACACTTTTAATCTAAGTTAAACTTAAACAAAATTTTAATATTATTTTTAAAGTCAAACCTAAAGTTTTACATCAATCTGACCTAAACTCGACCAATTAACATGTCTAATCCCAACATTTCTCAAAAAAAATAAAAAAAATAAAAACAAAAACAAAGCTTTACATATTGTGGTAAAACAGGAAACAATAAATACACATTTTGACCTACCAAGGTACCATCAAAGCAGACACCTAACAAGCCAAGCATTAATCTTAACTAAGTATAAACTACAAAGTGAGCAATACAAAAGAAAATACATGTATGTATGTATTTATCTATATCTATATTATTATATTTAAGATGTGGAAATCAATTCATTGTAAAATTTATTAATCTTTTTATTTTAATAAAATAAAATAACTTTATCTTTTATTAAAGATGAAAGCTTGAACTTTTATCATGTCAATAAATTTAAAATCTATTTTAAAAATTAAATTTAATTGTTGTTTCTAATATATAAAGCGAAGATAAAAAAAAAAAAATCTCGTAGTATAACCCCAAACATAACGTTGTTGGTGCGAAACTTGGAAATTGGAATCCCATTTTTCTTCAAACCTAAAATTAAAAATCTCTTTTTTCTTTTTTCATCCTATTTTTATAAAATAAACCAAATACTCATTTATTTTTTTTAAATATACTTTTAATTCTCTAAATATAAGGGAAATACAAAGTTCTACAGAAGGAAAGCGAAAGGAATTTCTTTTTTTTTTTTTCGTATATATCCAAATTTCTAGGGTTACATTATTTGATCGATCTGAGAGAGGGAGGCTATGGGTGGGGAAGGCGATTCGAGTGAGTCACGACTCGGTACCAATGGAGAAGATGAGGGAGTGCTGGTTAACATCCGCTGCTCAAATGGTACAAAATTTACGGTGAGGACTAGCCTCGAATCAACCGTTGGAGTTTTCAAATCTCTTTTGGCTCAGAATTGCGATGTCCCAGCTGATCAGCAACGTTTGATTTATAAAGGCCGAGTCTTGAAGGACGACCAAACCCTTCAAAGTTATGGTAAGTTCTAACCGCCTTTAGATTTTTTTCTTTTTTTATAATTTAGGTTGGCTTTTAATTTTTCGGTATTTCTTATATCGATAGAAATATAATATAAATAATTCAAAATGGTGAAACTTGTAAGAAGTACTGAATTGTAAGTTTTGAAAGTATCAGTAAAAATGAAATGCTTATTTTACGAAATTGTTACTCTGAGAAAATGCAAATTTTGATGGGTTGGCATTGTTTTGTTGAGCTGTTTTTAATCTGATTTAGATGGCCATGTATATCATTTTCTAATCAGGAGTCACTGAAGATTGTGAATGATCACAGATGTTTTCTGTTGGATCACTATATCCATGTAATCCGAAGAATTAGAATTTGCAAGCTTAAGCCATTAATACTACCCTTGATTTGCGAGTCATCTGAGAACTGATGATATAGTTTTTTTTGGTTGATGAGTTATGCTGGTTTTGCTTCCTAGCTGAAGGAGTTTGGGAAACTATTAAGTAATTTTAGCATTTGACATAAGAAGCTCTTTAAACAGGGGACGAGAATTATGCTGTGCATGTGCCTGCTAAGCCCTTGTTTCTTTTATCTAAGCACATAAACTCTAGGTTACATTGAATATTCCCTTGCTTTATACATAACATTTTTATGAGGTCTGAACACAAAAATGATTAGTTAAAATAGCTGTATTTGATAACTTAATAATACATTGTTATATATTTCATGGCTCATTAATCACTATCATGATGCCTTAACACCAGAAAATAATAAATTATGCCTATGTAATGATTACTTTAGAACATAAATCTATTTCATATGAGGGTCGGAAGCAACTTTGTAACTTGTACACCCAGATTTTTCACATAATACTTAATGATTGCTCGACCATTTCACTCTTTTCACCCTTATTGAAGGTTTGCAAGCTGATCATACTGTCCACATGGTTCGTAGTTTTACCCCATCTTCATCTATACCTCCTCCTGCAGCTACCACAAATACTGCAACTCCTAATTCTACTCCAGGGGTCACACGGGGTGTTGGTTCTAATGAGGGTGCTGGTCTGGGAGCATCATCTTTCCCTGGACTTAATGCACTTGGTGGCAATGGAGGTTTGGGTTTGTTTGGGTCTGGACTTCCTGAATTTGAGCAAGTACAGCAACAACTAACTCAAAATCCAAACATGATGAGTGAACTAATGAATACACCTGCTATTCAAAGTTTGATGAATAACCCAGAGTTAATGCGTAGTTTGATTGCAAGCAATCCCCAAATGCGTGAGATTATTGATCAAAACCCAGAGCTTGGGCATATACTTAATGATCCTAGTATTCTTCGGCAGACGTTAGAAGCTGCAAGGAACCCTGAGCTTATGCGTGAAATGATGCGGAACACTGACAGGGCTATGAGTAATATTGAATCCTCTCCAGAGGGTTTTAACATGCTTAGGCGTATGTATGAAAATGTTCAGGAACCATTTATGAATGCTACAACTATGGCTGGAAATAATGGAAATAGTCCAAGCTCAAACCCATTTGCTGCTCTATTGGGCAATCTAGGTGATTCTCAAGCTAGGGGCTCACCTAACAACACTTCTACAGATGGTTCTGAAACCACTCGTGGACAAACTTCCCCAAACACAAATCCTCTTCCTAATCCTTGGGGAAACACTGTTGGTGGCGGTAAGTTTCGGCATTCTTTACTTCATTAAAGCATCTTTTCTGAATAGCCATACTCTGTGGTCCAATGTGCACATTTTTTTTATTATATGCACATACAATCCTATGGTAGAGAAAAAAGGCTGAGTAGAAATAATAATGCTACTGGTTGGCTAGAAAAAGAATACGCAAAGAAGCATAATCCTGAAAGCTCATGGTTTGGAAAATTTTGAGCAGTTAGCTAAAGTGATGTGTCCTATAATATTTTACCTCAGATGGTGCATGAAACTAATACATTTGACAGAACTAGAATATATGAATTGTTTAAAATGGATGTTATACTAAGTTTATTTGGTTGTGGGATTTATGATTTGTTTGAAACTCGTCTAATATTTATGTTGCTGTCCTTATTTGCATGACTTTGAATTACTTTAATCTTTTGTTTGAAGTTTTCCAATATTAATGGGATTCCTTTATACTTAGGAAGAAGAAAAAAAATTTATTGTAATTTCAGTTGATTTGTCTGTCACTGTTTTACCACAATTGCAGCATGGATAATGTATGGTGAAGCAGAAATCTAAATCTTTGTCTTCTTTAAATGCATTTTACTACTGTTGAAAATATGTACTAAAAATACTGAAAATTTTATGTTACAAATACTCAGGGGGCGCCCAGACCAATGCTACTGCAAGATCAAATCCTGCTGGAGATGCTAGGGCACCAGGTCTTGGTGATCTGGGAGGCCTTGGACTTCCGGATGTACCACCTATGATGAATGGAATGCCAGATGCTTCTCAGTTGACTCAATTGTTGCAAAATCCAGCTCTATCACAGATGATGCAGAGCATAGTGTCTAATCCCCAATATATGAATCAGGTACTTTCAAGAATCACTTAGGTTAAGACATTTTTGGTTTGGTCCATTTTGTTAAGAGTCTGTTTCTACTTTTAGATTATGAATCTCAACCCGCAACTACGCGGAATGTTTGATTTGAATCCTCAATTGAGAGAAATGATGCAAAACCCAGAAGTACTTCGTCAGATGTTTTCACCCGAGACAATGCAGGTATATTCTATGCTGTTATGCATTTCTGAGCTCTCTCGTAATAAATGCTTAGTTCTTACATGACTTAATGGTTTTGAATCTTTCTTTTCTATAAGGTCACCTAGCTCATATGGTCTTCTAGGCATTTTAAGGCTGCCATACTGGATAGTATCAGATTTTTGTTTACAAGCACTATTTTGACATTAAGTCTCCTACCTTTCCCTTGTTTTCTTTTATTTCTTGCAGCAAATGCTAGGTTTACAGCAATCACTTCTATCCCAGCTCAATCAACAGCAATCTACCCGGTAAGTGATAGTACACCTCCATCTATACCATTGGTAACAAAAGCATCAATTGCCTTTTTGCATTTTGAAGTTGTCCTAAGTACAATACATACATATCAGACTTGTGTTCTTAAGTGATTTATATGTCTGTTTTTTAGATAACTGTAGATATCTTGTACCCTATTCAACAGTATTAGATAATTATTTCTAAAATATTGTTTTAAATTGGGCCCTTTGAGGGATTTCAAAATAGAATGAAGCTCTCTCTGTTTTTTATATGGTAATTTGGCCCTAAGATGATTAATCTTGGCATATTTTTAGCTTCGTAGGTTTTAATGTGCCTTTTATGATTCACGCTTCAATGATTACAACTTCTTGGCTTTCTTGCAGGGCTTCATCAGAGACTGGTGCTACTACAGGTACACCCCCCCCAAAAAAAAAGGGTCCAAACTGTAGTTATAAATTTTCTATACAAAGGGCACAAAGAGTACTTCCTTGAACCATCAAGGGCTCTCTCTAGTTTCCTTTGCCACCTTCCTTTACCAGCTCTTCTTTCATATATCTTTATGTTTTATACATGCATTCGGTTTAATTGCATTTTCAGGAGCTCCAGGTACTCCTGGTCTGGAGTCGTTGATGAATATGTTTGGTGTTCTAAGTGCTGGTAGCCTGAATGTTCCCATCCAACCTGATGGTTAGCATTCTTATTTGTTTCTGCGTCTTTATGAATCAGAGTTGCTACACTTATGAGCCGCTACTAATTTTTTCTTCATTCTTTTCCAGTTCCCCCAGAAGAACTCTACGCTACACAATTATCCCAATTACAAGAAATGGGTTTTTACGATACGGTAGAGAATATCAGAGCACTACGTGCTACTGCTGGAAATGTCCATGCGGCGGTTGAGAGACTTCTAGGTAACCCGGGGCAGTAATTCCTCAAGATAATGCTTTTAAATTTGAACAAGAACTGTGATGTAAGATTAGTTGATTCGGCCTGCTGACTTAGCATAACCACAGATTATGCTCATTCCTTTTTTGGGCACACGTTTACTGTTTAATGACGTGGTAAACAGGATGATGTACCCAGAGAACTTGATATATAGTCTTATGCATATTCTTGGATCATTCCATCTTTTGCCCACGCACTTGCCTGTGTGCATACACCTTGGATTAATTTTGAGAACTTTAAAAGGATGGTTCCAGCATCTTCAATTCATGCACTCCGTTGCTGTTCAATTCTACGGAGTCGATGAACTGTGAGTTGCATGTATGTTAGTGTGTCATGTCCTGTGTATAAAAAGGGTCGTGGATTGATAAGTGGCACTTACATGGACATAATAATTAAAATTTTTACCTTTGACTAATTAATAGATGGATGGTAAAATGTTTTTCATTTTAGAGTTTTAATGGTGAAATATTTTTTGATAAGTGCGATTTTTAAGATTCTTGATAAGAAGTAATAATTATATAATATTGTCAGAATTGGACTGGGTTGAATTAGAAGTCGGTAAAAATCAAAAGTTTGAAAACCAAAAATGCTAGAAATTATTTTATTTTTAACAAAAAAAATTGAATTTTTTTTGGTTGTTTTTGTCTTTAATTTTTGTAAATATAAATTTTCTTAACTTTTAAATATATTTTGAATTTTTAATTGAAGTGATTGAGCTATCTAATTAACTAGGAAACATCTATTTGGCGATTTAAACTTTTAGCTTGAACTTATTCAGGTTGCATTTAAGTCCCTAAAAATGCGCGCCAATCCGTCCACTCCTATTGAAGAAATGTAGTGTTTGCTTTTGAGAAACAAATCCAATAATTTTGTAGTATTGATTTGAGATTAAGAGTGATATAAACAATTGCCATAAAGTTTTGGGGAACTTTTAGAAATACTCCAAAGATTAGGGCGTCACATTGGAAATTTCCCAAGACTCGTTAGATTAACTAGAAAATAAAGAAAAGTAAAGAGGACTAAACAGTAAATTGAACTACCCGGTTTAGAGGCAAAGTTCCTTACTTTTGAAACCTATCTTTCATTCTCACTTTCGCTCCTCCATGTTTTCGATGAGCTAAGGTAAATGTCTTTCCGACTTTGTTTTAGTTCTAGATTTTCTTCATATCTCTCTTGTTTTAATTTTGTTTGGTAATTTTGAGTGTGTAAAATTTGATCAACTTTCTTAGTTGTATAAATATTTCGATTTTTGTTCAAATTTCCGCATTTTGATTCAATGGGTATTATTCTTTCAAATTTCAATGCATTTTACAAATCCTATGTGCCAATTTTTTTTTTTTTATTTGTGTTGAATGTAATGCCAGGTTACTGGGTCTTTAGAATTTTGCAGTCTGTAATGTGTTTCTGTTTATAGAATCAAATAGAAATTGAAAGAATGGCGTTGTTAGTTTGCATATGTTTGTCTCCACCTTTGATTCTTTCTGTTTTTTCCATTTAGTTTCTGCTTTTGGTTGATGTAATCCACAATTCTACAATTTATTATTCAAAATATTCTTTGTTCAATGTCACTGGCAATAAATTAATTGTACCACTGTCACATTTTGGTTTGCGAAGTTTGTTTCTTATTGCTGCGAAAAGAAAGTTAAACCTAAATGCGTGGAGGATGCAGTGGAGCTCCTTGGGAACCTACAGTTATGCTTTGTTTGGAATTGAAAAAAATATTGATCTTAAACATGAGGATTCAATTTCAAATGTATTTTAGTATAAACTTTATTCTCAAACGATACAAGTTCCATTTTTAATTTGGTTTCAAGTTACAGCCCTAGTACCGATACGTTCGTTGTCTATGGTTGTTGTTAATAGTTAAAAGACGTACTGGTAATTAAGTTCATATTTTCATAATCAGATAAAACATCCATATAGTTTCATACCGTCTACTGTATTGCCTTTCTTGTCCAAATAATGATGCCACGGCCTGCTTGATTTTCTTCTATGTGTGTGGTCAATTTTCTGATCTGTTACTGGGGACTGATCATAGCTTTGGAATTTGCTTCGTTTGACTTAATTGTTTTTTCCACTTTAAGCCAAATCTGAGCTCTGCTGGTTATTTACGGTAAGCGTATGTATTAGATTGCATAAAAGGTATATTTAGTCATTCAGGTTGCAGACGTTATGTCTCCAAAAGCTGTTTTTCTTTCTTTAGTTCAAGAACCGAGTGGTTAGTTTTAAATTGGGTTCTTTTATGATGACCATGGTCTTACCAGAATCAAACATCATCAGATGGTTCAACAAACGCTAGACCCTAAATTCAGTGAATATGGAATGCTGAACCCAGAGAATAACTCACCCATTTGTGATAAGCAACCTCCAGCTGGTGCAAAGAAGACACCATTGAGAGACCTCCAGAACGAAAATAGAATTGTGCCCAACTCTGCAGGGAGCTCTCCATTTCCTAAAGATAGAGGTCCTGGTATTGATCCTATCAAGGTTTCAGGAACTAAGAGACCATCCCCTGAATGTCCTGTGAGCCCCTCGCAATGCCAATCTCCAAGCAGTTGTGCTGCAATTGGGCACCTTGTCTATGTCCGGAGAAAATGCGAAGCCGAATTAGGCAAAAGCAGTGTTTTTGACTGTACCAGCACAAGTAATTGCCAACAAATGAGGCAAGTTAGACAACCGGAGGAAAGTAACCAACTAAAATCCCAAATAAAGGAGTTGAGAGTTCCTTGTTTTCCAGCTCTTGCACCACTACCAATGGCATCACTGACAAGTTCATCTGCCAAACCTTCCGTACCTTTACCTCCTGGAAAGTCTGCTATGAAATTAACACCCTCAGAATCCAGTCAACATCCAGTTGTTACTGCTGCTCCTTTGTTGGATAGCCTGAAAGGAATTAGGAAACTTCACTGGGAAGAGCGATATTATCAATTGCAGACGCTACTGAAAAAGTTGGACCAATCCGATCAAGAGGATTATACCCAGAGTATGTCCATGTGATGAATCAGTCTTCCAATAACTGCTTTTCCAGTTATAAAATTCTTACAATACTGATTTACAATTTATTCGTGTTATCTTGTCAGTGCTTCGATGTCTTTCTGCAGTTGAACTCAGCAGACATGCTATTGAGTTGGAAAAAAGATCAATTCAGCTCTCACTGGAGGAAGGTAATTATCTGTCTTTCTTTTTTAGTTTGTAGTTTGGAATTTGGGCGGAAAGGTGGCATTTACGTATGTATAGACGGATGTAAAGATATAAAAAGATTCAGTTTTTAGGAGGTCAAATGTATACCATATTTATAACATACCACCTTTGCAATTAATTGGTTATTTCCAAGACAGCATATTGTAACTGGACGTGGTTTGATGTCCACAATCTTTGTTAGTAGTGGCATTCTTATGGTGCCATCTGTTTCCTTTAGTTGATCCTTTAGCACCTATGACTGCATCTGTGCATCGTGGATCTGATATAATCTGATCTGCTTTTCCCAGCAAAAGAGTTGCAGCGTGTCAACATTTTAAATGTCATGGGAAGAACTTTGAAGATGGTTAAAGCACCCTCCACTCAACCAGATCAGTCATACAAATGAAAGGGCATCAAGTGCAAGGCAGTGAGTGTAGTAAGTTGTAACCGGTCCATTGAAAGTGGGTGCACTTGTGCTTGGTTCTTCGTTCATCCTAGTTTTTTTCCTGCAGTGGTCACTCTGGGGTGACTATCTGTTATTCTGTGGGTTTCAACTTGGATTATCCATCTGTGTATTTTTCTTAGAAAAAATGCTGGAAAGTATCAAATTCAAACTGTACTGTCATATTGTAGTGAAATGATCCTCTTTTTCTCATATTTGTCCTAGTCAGTCCTTTCTGCTAAATCGGCTTCTTTTCTATTTACTTTTGAGATTTAACTATATGGGGTTTGACTAAATACAGTGTGGATATGTTTTTTAAAATATGTTTTTCGAAAATTATTTTTCACCAAACAGAATAAACTTACTGTTAAATATTTTCATAGAACCTTGACAGACGGTTATACCATTTTTTTTACTTAATCGAATGGATTATTGTTCCATGAACTGAAAATTAGTAGTTTGAACGGTTTGATCATTAATTCGATTATTAAGACATTGGTAATAATTGTCTTTTTTATTTTTAAATATAGTTATCCTTGTTAAATTTACTTTTTTTTTTAATAAAATTGTGACACTAGACTATTTTTGAGGTGTGTTAAATATACTTTTGTTTCCTTTATAAATAAATTTTTTAAAGAAAAGAAACTTTTATCCATGAAGAAAGTGGCATGCTTATAGGATCTACCGTATGCACCAAGTAACATATTATACTTGGTGAAAGCAGTGAAGCATAGCCCAAATGTAAACCACCCCATGTTTCCAACATCCTAACTGAAAAAAACCTCCCACTTGATAACTTCCCTGTCCCATAACCTTAGTAACTGCCCTCACTCCTACATAAACACCATAGCCTCCATTTTTACAATTTTTCCTTCTTTCAACTCTCCATTGTCTCTTTGATATTTTCTTCTCTCTTTTCCTTTTACTGAAAATGAACGAAAACATTGATTCTGATCATGGGTTTCGATTCCTTTCTTCTGTTACCCAACATAACGTCCTGGACTTGCCTTCTTCTTCAAGCAATGCTGTGAATTATGATCCAAAACCCCGCAAGAAACGTACAAAAGTGGTAAAGGTCGACGTTGGTCAATTACCGACTTGTTCTAGCGCCACCGTTTCCAGGTCTAAATATACCAAAAAACCTGACCCTGCTGCACCAAAGATTACACGTCCTTGCACTGAATGTGGCAAGAAGTTCTGGTCATGGAAAGCACTTTTCGGACACATGCGATGTCACCCTGAGCGACAGTGGCGTGGAATTAACCCCCCTCCTAATTATTGCCGGCCTGTTAAACCCGCAAGTAATGTGGAGACCTTGATGACTGAGGACGATCATGAAATTGCAGCCTCCTTATTGATGCTGGCAAATGGTTCCACCGCTAGTGAGAGCGAATGTGGTACAAGTTATCAACCCGGGGTTCAAGAAACCGAAGCTTTTTCACAACATTCGGGTGCAAATATCCGTTTCGAATGCTCGAGTTGCAAGAAAGTTTTCGCGTCACACCAAGCATTAGGGGGTCACTGGGCTAGCCACAAGAATGTCAAGAGTTGTTTCGCGATAACAAGAAGCGAGGGCTACGATGTCAAGTATCATAGCTGTGATAAGGATAAGATGATGATGGTGTTGGGTCACAAATGCAGCATTTGTTGGAAGTTGTTGTCTAGTGGTCAAGCCTTAGGTGGGCATAAAACGTATCATTGGGAGAAAGGGGATGATGAGGCATCATCACTCAACCTTTTGACAGCGAAGGAAGATTGTGGATTGGACCTGAATTTACCACCTGCTCCTCTTCAAAAAGATTCATATCCCTCAGGCTTAGCTTTGGATTTGAGGTTAAGTCTCTGAAGAACTAAAGTTGTATGTGACTTGTAACCTAGGATTAGAATTATTCTGTATACTCATATATTTGACACTGATTTCCTTTTTATTTAAACACTAAACCCAACTTAGTACTATGTTTAAATAACATTTCCAATTTTTTTTTTTTTATGTTTTTTGATCTTTAATTCATCCAACAGTTCATGAAGGTGATATCTAAAGTTGACACACTGTAAACATGGTGAGGAAGAACAAAAGTTTGTTTCTTCTACCATGTAATTTCTGGGTTTCCATTTAAACACCTTGCCACCACTGATATATCTGTTATTAATAAGTAGAGTTTAGCTCAAGTAAAAGTCAACTATTCTGGTCTGATTCCAGATTTCTAAAGCCAACATATAATAATAATGTTCCAGGTATCTATGTAAGCGCTTTCATGTATCCAACCACTACTACTGCATGTCATCGTCATCCTGTTTGACAGAAAATTGGTAGGTATCCACCATCATCTCCTCATATCGCCAAATATGAATATCATTCGTCAAGGATTAAAAATATATAGGAAACCAAAACCCTGGGTTTCATCTCCATCAAAACTTATATTGATTATTGAAGCAGAAGAATCTCCATTTTCAAACTATAATAACAATAAAAAATGTTGGGGGTGGATATCCACTGTGAATCCCTTTCCATTTCATCATCAGCAACAATTTTATTTTTTCATTTTTTCTCCCTTCAACAAAAAAGAATAGAGTTGACTAATGAACTGCCCATTCGTCACGTAATCACTAACTCAAACTCTCCTACTGTATAAGAGAAAAATACATCACAAACAAATATTTCTTTATCCAATCTTAAATTAATTGATTCATTTGTCCATTTCCTAACCACAACCTTTTTCATATTTTTTCCTTATTCTACCAAGCTCTGCTTTTCTTCAAATACATATCTCTAACTCCTTTCCACTTTTAATATCAATTATCTTTCTCATCAAATACAAATTTAATCATCGTTCATAAATGGGTTAAAACCTGCATTTTTTTGAAAGTTCCACTACTACAAATATATATATATATATATATATATAAGGAACAAAAGAGAAAAGAATAGATTAATTTTCTTTTTAAGATATTAAGATAAGGTGAATAAAAGCGGTGTCCACATGAGAATTAAGTAAGTTTACTTGGTTTTGGTCATTTTCGATAAGTTTAATTTCTAGCTATTAATTAGTGATTAGGTTAACATCAATCACTTCGAGTTGATAGTTGATAACCCCCTTTTTCTAAAAAAAGAAATTATTAATCAAAAGTGGGAAGAAATCAAATAAAAGAAAATGAGAAATTTTTGAAAGAGAAAAAAAAACAAAAAAAGCTCAATTAGAAGCATATATAAAATGACCCCCACTTTTAATTGAAAGCAAAATTCAAAACCTGACAAGATGCCTGATGTCAGACATGAAAACCAATGGCTCAGCTCAAGAAGAAGAAAAATGGAGGAAAGATGTGGTTAGGGTTAGCCAACCTCAACACATCCACCATTTAAACCAGATACAATAATAGAGTTTTAATTTGGATTTTAAAAGAGAAATATTTTGAAATCAAGGAATACTATATAAAAGTGTGATTTGTGTTGCTTTTATGTAAATAATCAAAGGAGCAACCATGTTACAAAGAATGGTTAAAAAAAAAAAAAAGAACCAATAAATAATAAGTAGCAGCTGAAGTCATCAATGGGGGTTGAGTTAAATAAAATAAAAGTTTTGGAATATTTTAGGGTAGCAGAGCTGAAGTCATCAATGGGATGTGCTAAAACATAATTAAGTTTGGAGATTTGAGAATTATTAGGTAAACTTGTACTGTTTCCTGGAGAGCAAACATGGGTCTGCCTGTCTTTGCTCAAGCAATCAGATTTAAGGAACCCTTTTACTTTCTGCTAAATTATGACTCAGTGGGATTCCACATCTGAATCATGATCGTAATTAAATGTTCTTAATTAATGAATAATTAGTATTAAATTGAAGCAAAGCATTATTGCTTGGATGCGGCAACCCGAGAGAGGGAGAGGTCATGTCATGGCTTCCCCAGAACGTAAGAGCCACTTTGCAGAGCTTTTCAACCATTTTCTGCATAAAAACAATGGCCCCTTCGCTCTTTGCACATTCTAACTTCCTAACTATTTCAAATCTGTCCAAAAAAAACTCTGAAAATATCTCCATTTATCAATTTCTGCACGTATCTTTGTTGTAACTACTGAATTAGCATTTTTCTTTTATATCTTTATCGGTAAGGTTAAAAATAAGACCTCATTTCAAATCATCTATTCACTTACATTATATAATCTTTTAATTTATATATACAATTCATCTGGTATACATAAATCTCATCTTATTAACTCTACTTACGACTTTTGCATATGTGCTTTATTTTTATGTTTTCTAAAGGTATTTTAGTATATGAATTAGTAATAAATTTATTTTATTTGATAATTTTTAGCTATTTATATGATTTGTTTTGAAAAAATTAAAAAAACTACTTTTTTTAATAAGAGTTTTTGCTTATTTTTATTTTTATTTTTAAAATTTTAAATTAATAAAGGTAAAATTATTACACTTTGCCCCCTGAAATGATAAAATTTTGATTTAATCCTTTAAAAATTTCATTTTTACTATCATAAAAATTACAATTTGATTTCGATTTTCCTAAAAAAATTTCTTGACTTCGCTCCTGATTGTGCTAACTATTTTTTTTTATGTTATGTCTAACTATTATAATACATGTATAATAAATAAAATTTTGCCTTATATTATTACACTAGTAATCATGATGCATAATCATAAAATATCCCTATTTTAAAGGGAATTATTCATCCAACTTTTAGATCTTCAAGATCATATTTACTAATTTATAGTATCATAACTATCTATTTTTTTATTGTAAGTTAGCTATTTTAAAGAGTTGATAGTTGAATAATCGAAAGTCACTTGTGTATTAGTTAGCATTGTAGAGTGACTTTTAACTATTATAATTTTCATTCTTTTACTTTATTATTTTCTTACTTTTTAAAAAAAAATTCAATTGGTATCAGAACTATTTTTCTTAATGATTTGTGAGCGTAATTGGGTCTAAAATTAATTTTTTTTTCAAATTTTTTATATATTCAAAGATGAGAATTATCAACTTTGGATAATAACAATAGGGACTTACTTTGAGGCTTTAGATCTTTGATAGGCTATGAAAAAGGAATATAAAAATCCTCCATTGTCAAAAAAAAAAAAACCTTATCATGGTTGGTCCGAATCAAAAGCCATAAGAAAAAAAAAGGCAAGAAGTCCAAGGCAAAAGCAACTTGTTTGTTACTGTTTCAACAAGTTTCACAATAATTATGTTTCTCAAATTATCCAAATAAGTCTGGGACTATTTCAAATGAACGGATACAAAGCATGTGTTGAATTTAATAAGGTGATGTTTGGGAATTAGGATTTTAGAATTTGGATTTGGATTTAAAAAATGGTGTAAATTGAGTAGTAAACTATTTAGTAATATAACATTTATGCTCATTTTTCAAGCCTATTTAATAATGAAGCTGCAATCCTTAAAATATTTTTGGATTTAACAAATCCATGTTTTTATACATTTTTAATATTTGTTAAATTTAATCTCAATTAATTTATACATAATAAATGCATTTAATTCTTACCATTTACATAATAATTGAAATCTAAATCCAAATTTTCTAATTCATGTTTCCACAAGGAGCATAAAGGAATTTGAGTTGTAGAGGATGAAAGTGTCTAAGACAATTAAACAATACTTATACAAATTACTTGGTGTTGCCAACAAAGTAAGGTTGCTTGGCACTCATTTTTTAGATTCCAAAATTGTTGAAAAAAGATCTTGTAACAGTGCTTGAAATATATGAAACTTCAACAACCGCCTCAGAAAACAAAAAAAGATTTATCTAAAATCACTTTGATAGAGTTGTTGTTAGTCAAGCACAAAGAGGTAGGAAAGCATAAGAAGAAAAATGATAGAAAAACTTCGATGACATTTGCTGAAAAGTCTGCAAACAACTAAATTCTTAGCAAGGTAGAAGTTCAAAGAAAAACTACCCCCCTTGTTAGCATTGCAGTAAAATAGGTCACCCACCATATGAATGTTGGAAGAGGCTGGATGCAAAATGTAGCAAACGCAATCAATTTGGACATGAACATGTGTTTGCAAATCAACTTATAGAAGCATAAAGAAGCCCATGTAGTTGATCAAGACGGGGAAAAATAAATGTTTGTCACAATGTATTTTTCAACTAAAAGTTCTTTAGAAGAGCTAGTCGGTTAATAGTGGTTGCACAAATCACATGACTTTTGACAAGACTCTCTTCATGAATTTGAAGCCTTTTAAGGCCATTAAGGTCAAAATAGAGAATTGTGATTATATTTATGCAAAAGGGTCAAGAAATATTACAATTACAACAATTTAAGGTACAAAAACATAGTAAATGTTTTTTATGTACCTGAAATTGATCAAAATTTACTAAATGTTGGTCAACTACTAGAGAAAGAATCTAAAGTATCCTTTGAAGAATTTAAAGAATTTGTTATTGAAAAGAACTATGATCTATCTAGTAGTTTTATATTGAAAGATGATAATAGAAATATTATTAATAGCAATTGACTATACATCACCCTTCAACTATTGCTCATCATTGCCTCTACTCCCTAGGCGCAATTAATTCAATCCTACATTTATGATAAATGTTCTGGAAACACTTAAGCAACTTTTCATTTTCTGCAACATAGTGAACTACCCGTTACTATACCTTTCGAATCACACACCTCTCTCTCAATTTATAAGATTTGGTGTGTCAAGGCAAGCCACGTTGTAACTTACCTTTCGACTTTTAGGGATGAGGGGAGACTATTGTTATACCTCCTTTTAGACTTGGACATATGTCAAATGAAAAACTATATGAGAAATGCTCTTAACCAGCTCTTCGACTCTACATTATTTGATCTGTCCCACTTGGATGCCTCCCTCGGAGGCCAACCTTCTCGAACCTCTTCTCTTTTTTTGACCCTTGATTTAGCAAGGGACTTGAGCTACCCACTCATTTCCGGGAGACATGGACCTCGAACTTCTATAGACAGTCCACTCAGTAAGCATCTTTGACAGGCACCCGCTTTTAAAGTTTGAACACAATGTTCACACACCCTTAAAAACCATTGTACCCTACTTGAGCATAACAACCTTGTACTGCCATAACAAAATTGGCCCCAATGTGCATATCCTTCATGTACTCCCTAATAGAAACCTCTTTGCAATGCAATGTCATACTAGCAAACAAAAGGACCTCTCCTATAAATACCCTCTCAAACAATGGGAAAAATGATCTTTTGGAGCCTTTAAGCAATTCTTGAGCATTAATCCTTCTTAACCTCCTCCCCAACTTTCTCCTTGTCCTCTTGTCTTTTCTAGCTCTCCGCCTCTCAAGGTGAACCACCCTCCTCAACATCACCATATCCTCTTCCTTATTCTACTCTTTGCTGTACATTTATCAACAATAATTATATTTAATTTAGGGGAGGGGCCTACTTACACAATGTAAAAACTAAAATAGTTTTACACACTTCCATAACTATTTATATAATTAATATTTTAATGATACAATTGTTAAATTTATCAATATAATTGTACTTGTCATTCATATAAAATTTCGAACTGATTTGATATCCCTATCATATCGATCTAAAATACTCTATATATTAATAAATATTCAACAGTTGAATTTTTTTACATAAAACAAATAGTTAGAAGTTTTAAATTTACATCAAATTTGGCATGCATGATCCGTATGAATAAATCATGAAATATAACGGTTGGATTGTTAAAATACTAATCATATAAATAATTATGAAAGTACATAAAACTACTTTAATTTTTACATTGTATAAGTGGATCCCTCCCCTTTATTTTAATTTTATATTAATAATTTTTTATTGAAATATGCCTGTAATTTTAAGTTGATAATAAAAATGTCATTAATAAAATCGTTTTAATTATTATTTTATATTAATAATTTTTATCATATTTATTTGAATGAAACTTAAAAATATTCTACATGTTTGGTTAAACTACTCTTTGTTATCACATAATAATTAATAATATACTTAATATTTATTCCTAATTTATTATATAAATAAATATAATAGGTTACTAATATGTTTGAATACTCTAAATATGGAGTGAATAACCTAAAAATATCAGAAATTAAAAAAAAATCAAATTAGGTTTTTTTTTTTTTGTAAAATTATGATATTAGGCCAATTTAACGAAAATGCTTCTAGTTGAAAGCATTTTCAACTAATTTACAGAAAAGTGTTTCCATTTGGAAGCGTTTTCAGCGTATTTACAAGAAAACGCTTCCAGCTGGAAGCATTTCCCCCAACTGTGACTCACCCCAACAACTATTTTCTCCAACAACTATTTAATTAGTCGTTGGGGCCAACGACTCCCCTCCAACGACCATTTTATTTTTTCTATATAAACCGCCCCATTTCATTTTTTTCTTCAATTTAATCTCAACTCTCTCTCACATTCTCAAATCTCTATCAAATTTCTCTATTCCCTCTTAATTTATCACTCAAAATTTATTTCTCTCTCAACTCTTTTATTTTTATTAAAATTGTCTTAAGATTTTCGTAAAATATTTTTCTATTACAATTTATTTCTTGTTTTTCAAAATTAATAATGGCACAATCTCTAATACGTTTGGATGGCAAGCACATTTCTATCGACCAATTACAAATGTAACAGCCCGATTTTGGGATTAGTCGGAACAACAATTTCGGGACCACAAATCCGACACAGAAAAAATTATTTTTAATATACTTCTATGGTCTACAATTTTATAGAATGATTTCGTGAAAATTTCGTTCAAAAATTTTGACGTTTGGGCACTCAATTTAGTCAAAAGGATTAAATTATAATAAGTGCAAAATTGAGTTCTATAAGTTAAAGCTGTCTAATTGTTATGAAATTTTAAATTGGAGGTCCTTAAATGGTAATTAGACCATTGGTTAAGTTGGTGGACAAAAATGGTCATGGTTAGGTATGTTTCTAAAGTTTTTCATTAAGAGCATTTTAGTAATTTGGCAATTAAATGAATTAAAAAGCCAAATTAAAAGCCGATTTTTGCTCATCTTCCACCTCATGGCCGAAATTCTCAAGGGGAAACCATGGCTAGGGTTTTTCAAGCTTCCAAGCTCGATTGTAAGTCCGTTTTAGCCCCGTTTTTAATGATTTTTATGTTTTTAATATCCTTGTAACCTAATTTAGCTTTTCCAAGGACTAATTTGAAGTATTATCAAATTATAAAATTTTACCCATGTTACATGCATGTATTTTGATGTTTAATGGTAGAAAATGCATGCTAGTTGTTAGATAAATGACTTTTGCTAAGTGATTTTCGATGAAAATGCCTAAAAAGGATTTATTTATAAAAAGTCGTAAAATGGGTGTTAAAAATGCGAATAAAGGAAAATGTGGGCTGCTATAAGCATGTATAAGATTCGGCTAGGCATGGGTATTGAAGAAATTGAGTACATTTTATTTTACGAGCCTAGGGACTAAATTGTAAAAATATGAAACTTTAGGGGTAAAAATGTAATTTTTGCCATAATATGATTTTGGACTGATTTGAATAGTATAGTGATTAAATAAGTTAAATATGATATTATAGATTGAGAAAAACGAGGTTTGAAATTAGAATGGGAGAAAAATAAGTATTTGACGGTTAGCTTTTTTTCGCCACTTTTATGCCGAGGTAAGTTCGTATGTTTAATAAGCATTAAATTGTATATGTATAAATGCTTAATGGATATAATTGTGATAAATGCTATATTATTAAAATGAAATGTGAGTGCTATTGAATACGATACTGCGGAAATGATTGATAGAGATTCGATACAGTAAAAGTTCCGGTTGAACCTTAGAAATATTATAGGATAAAAATGTCATGACATTAAGGTGACTGAGATGATATTACGTGTAAGACCATATCTGGGATATGGCATCAGTATGATATTACGTGTAAGACTATGTCTAGGACATGGCAACAATATGATAATTCGTGTAAGACCATAGCTGCGCTTTTGGCATCGATATGAGATTTCATGTAAGACCATACCTGGGATATGGCATTGTACGCCCTATGTGTGATACATGTATGTACATAAAGTTTATAAGCATTGACTTCATAATATGATGAGTTCATGGTTTCCATGAGAATGTTTTTTGTGAAAGTCTTGTGATTACTGGTCTACGCTTTTGATGTATGAAATACATGGTAAATTCGGTTGGCGATCGTGTAATTGGCTTTTGGGCCAAATTGAGTTATGATATAGCATGTTTTATTCGCACAAATGGTGATTTATCATATATGAGAAAAATGAAAGATTGGCATAATTGCCTATTAAAATGATTATGGGAAAATATGAGCTTTAAGCAATTGAAAATTGTTAAAATATATGCCTGAAAAGTGAATATTCATAATTAATGTGCATGTTTAGTATGAGGTTGGAAATGATTGGATTATTATGGTAACTTGTTACAACGGAGAGATTACAGTTGTTAGGCTAATGTCAAGACATGTTAAATTATGCTTGTAAATTGATAGAGTAAACAATGTGACGAAATAAGTTATAACTGTGAGCTTTATAGCAACTTATTTTATCTTGTGTTTATATTGTTGGTCTTGGTAAATAATTGGTAAGAGTCACTTATTATGTTCATACGGACTTACTAAGCTATACAGCCCCCCTTTTATTTCCCATGTTTGATAGTGTCGTTAAGTTAGCTTGGGTTGGAGATCACCAGATATCTTATCACACTATCAAGCTATCATTTTGGGTATTGATGAATTCAAGTATTTAGAGTTTATGACATGTATAGGGACTCGGTCTTGTAGTCATATGTGTTGGCTTATAATGGTTCGTGGTTCATTTTGTATATAGCCTTGGAAGTTGACTAATGTTGGTTATGAGTATATTAATGAATGTCATTTGTGAATGTGGAAATTTGCATAAATTGATGTAGAAAGGTTGATATTCTAAGTATGATTAATAATGCTATGAGAATGACATGTTATTGTTTTGGTTATAATTGTTTGGTTGCTTTTACATGCTAGAATTTGTGCCATGTGATGTTGTGTTCATGTGAGCAAGTGAGGGTGGCAAAATGACTTGGTAAATAGCCTTATTTTTATCCATACGGGTAGACACACGGGGCGTGTGTCTAGGCCGTGTGTGACACACGGCTTACTCCACAGGCATGTGTTCCGGCCGTGTGTCCCCTGCACCTTAGTTTTGAGAAACAGAATGCTCAGAATTGAGCACACGGGCAGAGACACGGGTGTGTATCTCAGCCTTGTGGATGGCACGGCCTCGAACATAGATGTGTGCCCTGGCCAGTGAAGTCTGCACCTATTTTTGTGAAAATTAATTTTCCACACGTCCTAGCACATGGGCCTGTGACTTGGCCGTGTGATCTCAATTTGGTCATGAATTACAAGACAGAGAGTTACACGGAGTCGGGACACGGGCGTGTGTGACCACATGGCTTGCCCACATGGGCGTGTCCCATATCCACACTGGCGTGTGACCCCTGTTTAGTGGAAAATTTTCTAAGTTTTGTAAAATTTTCTAAAGTTCTCAGTTTAGTCCCAAAACACTTCCAACGTATGTTTTGGGCTTCGTAGGCTCATAACAGGGACTTTATGATTAAATGCAAATGGTTTTAATTTGGGACAAAAGTTTATGATTCGAAATTGTATGTTTATTTGTGTGATAAGCCTGGTAATGCCTCGTACCCTGTTTCAGTGTTGAATACGTGCAAGGGGTGTTACAACAAATGGTAATAATTTTTATTATGTTTAATGTAATTTAATTTAACTATTTTCTTGTTATATTGGAATTTAATATTTTGTATTTTTTTTATATATAGGCAAAAGATCGAATTTTGTAGACGTATATTTGTAATCTACTCGCTCCTCCATCACTCTTAATTGAACTCTACTTATGAAATGCCAGATTTTTGCACGTGGCCCTTGTAACACTCCTAACCCATATCCGTCGCCGGATGAGAGTTACGGAGCATTACTAAAATTTACAGATCAAATAATAGACATTTCATATCAAGTAGCATTCATATAAGAAACAAATCAAAATCAATCATATTATCCCTTATGTGAGCCCTCGAGGCCCAAAATACATATTAAAAATAAATCAAGACTAAACCGGTTACTCAAAGAATTTTTCGGAAAACATTAAAATTTTTCAAAGGTGCAGGGGACACACGCCCGTATGTCTCACAAGGTCAAGAGACACGCCCGTGTCTCAGGCCCTGTGGACATCCAAAATAGGGACACACGGCCGTGTCCCAGTCCGTGTCCAAACTTGGGAGCTATTTGACTTGGGTCACACGGCCAAGCCACACACCTGTGTGTTAGGTCATGTGAGCATTCTATTTTGCAAATTAAAAGATGCAGGAGACACACGACCGTGTCACCTAGCTGTATGTCACACACGGCTGAGACACACGCCCGTGTCTCTGCTCTATGGACGAAAATAGACCATTTTCAACCCACATTTCTCACCCAACTTGTCATCAACCTATTACAACATTTTTAGACATCAACAAGCCACAACAAAGCAATCAAAACAAGCCAAAATCATGTCTTAAACGTGACATATTACCACATATAACCAATGTACCATTAGGCACCTCAAATGACAATTTAAAGACATGTCAACCAAATATTCATATTTGTCTAGATAACCAAATGCATATATATGCATAATCAAGCTCACACTTCAAACATGATGAAACCACTTATATACACATCAAAACATACCAACACAAGTCATTCAAATGGCTAATCTCAACAAAACATTTATATGCCATCAATGACCAAGTTAACCTATACATACCATTATAACAAAAAAATAATTCACTAAATATACTGAAAAGGCCGATGGATAGTGTGAAGTTGCTCCGACCAGCTTCCAACCAAAATGAGCTTTCAAATTACTATAAAACATGGAAATTAACACAGAGTAAGCATTTAATGCTTAGTAAGTTCGTATAACAAGGAAATTAACTTACCAATTAATTACATTTAACGTAAGCATGCTAACATAACCAAACCAATTCGGCCAAAAGCTTAACACATATCCTTAATATGTTAGCCATGTGAAACTCATGTAATAATCAATAATCATGGATGAACATAATCACTGGGCAAACTTCATATACATGTGTCATCCATCTCACATTTCAATATATCATGTAATATCATTTTCATGTACTTCAAGTATATACCCATAATTGTTTATTTTGAACTCGTATTATTTCATATCAGAACTTTGCCCGTTGAACCATTTAAAACGTTGTTGGATACACGAGGAGTACACACGAATTGTACAAATCTTTAATCTGTCAATTCATATACATATGTGCTCATACGAGCATATTAACGGGAAACTCTCCCAAGCCATATAACAGGAAGCTCATACGAGCCAAATATCGGGAAGCTCAAGAGAGCATTAATCGAGAAGCTCATGAGAGCCAAATATCGATATGCTTATAAGAGCTAAATAACGGAAAGCTTGTGAGAGCCATGGTGTGTTTGCAACATATGCAGGATCACAACCAATTCGAGAACCCTAATGACATGTCATTTGTATCCTTCGAATTTCTGAGGTTCAAGCGGGACTTGATAATTATCAGATATATAATCATGATTATACATGGCAATTGTACAAATCACACATAATAATATTCAATTTAAAACATTTACATGTACAATTTAGTTACACGAACTTACCTTGACAAATGTTTGTAGATACAAAAGCTACTAATCCGATATATTCTCTTTCCTCGATCTAACTCCGTATTAGGTCTATCCGGATCTATATGAATGAATTCAACTCAACTTAATATAATTCATATTCAATTCAATCCAACACACATCTTTGGCAAAATTTTGATTTTGCCCCTATAATTTTAATTAATTACGATTTTATCCCTAGACTCAAAAAATGAAATTCATACAATTTAATCCTTATTTCAAGCCTAGTCGATTTTTATATATATCAATAGCAGCCCATGAATTTTATAAAATTTAGAATTTTTACATAAATTTATCATATTTTTAATTTAGTCCCTAAATCATAATTTCATCAAAATTCTCTTTACAAAAGTTGTTTATCTAACAACAACCTTTCATTTTCTACCATAAAACTTCAAAATTCAACTATACTCATCCATGACAAAACCCTAATACTATAATAGTTTTAAATATTAATCCTCGAGATAGCTAGATTAAGCTATTATGATCTTGGAAACATAAATATCATTAAAAACGGGACAAGAATACAAACCTAATTAAGCCAAATAAGTTTGCTAGAACTTAACTTCCATGGCTAGGGTTTCCATGTTTTTATTTTAGGAAAGATGATGAAAATGATATTAATGTAATTATTTGTTTAATTTATCATCATTATTTTAACATATTTCCAAAATTAACCTTAATATTTTCTTTAATTTTCAATGATGAATAATCATCATTATCTACTAACTCTTCTAAATGGTCTATTTGCCATATAAGGACCTTAAGTTTTAAATTCCATAGCTACTTGATACCTTTAGCTACTAGAATTTAACTTTTGCACTTTATGCAATTTGGTCCTCTTTATCAAATTAGACATGTAAACGGTAAAATTTCTTAACAAAATTTTCCTACAATATTTCTATCATACTGTAGACCATAAAATAATATTAAAATAAATTTTCTTCTGACTTCGGATTTGTGGTCCCAAAACCACTATTCCACTGAAAACGGGCTGTTATAGCCTTTATCGGTCGGGGGTGTAAATTGGACCCCACACTTGTAAGCATGTTGGTGGAAAGGTGGAGACCTAAGATGCACACATTTCATCTTCCATGCAGTGAGTGTACTATCACTCTGAAGGACATGTAGTTACAATTCGAGTTCACGTAGCTGAATGGAGAGACGTATGCGAGTAACTTTTGGGGAGGGTTTCGAAAACGATTTATAGGGCCTAGATAGATATAAATTGGTTAAAAAGAAATTCCAATGGGCTAAATGAGTATTTGATTGAAGTCCAAAGAGAACAACATGCTCGGACTTATATCCTTATAATTATCGGGGGTTTCCTAATGCCCAATAAGTTACGAAATCTTATCCATTTAAGATAGCTTCTAAAATTGTACCAGAGGTTGAACCAAGAAGGAATCCAACTCGCAACCATCGACCATGCCGATGTGGCACACATTCTAACCGGGGATCGGATTGATTTATTTTATTTTTGTACTTGTCATGTAAATTTTTAAATAAATATGAAATGTTTTTTATTATATCGATGTTGTATATCTTTATGTTTTAAATAAATATCGTTTTTGCATCAAAATTGGTTGTCGTTGTCATTTCATATTATTAAATCAAGCATGCATGAGAATAATAGAACAAAGTTGTATTTTTTTTTACGGAATAATAAAATCAGGTGTTTACAAGTTACATCAAAATTTGAGTATGAATTAAAAAATTAATAAATTTTTAATGAGGTGTTGTCTTAATATCATCTTGTCAATGTAAACATGACGATATTGTATGCCCTGGGTTCTTATACCACCCGTATAAGCTCGGTTGGTTTGACTTTTCTTGAATAT
Source organism: Gossypium stocksii (assembly GCA_020496765.1). NCBI lineage: Eukaryota > Viridiplantae > Streptophyta > Magnoliopsida > Malvales > Malvaceae > Gossypium > Gossypium stocksii. The sequence continues at coordinate 106,050,128 of CM035621.1, forward strand.
CCATGTTGTAGCGTATCCAAGTCGATGCCGGTCGACCTTTTGGTTTGCGACATAATGATCTATCAAGTAACAACTCGAATGGATCACCCAATACATATGTCTACATATGTTCATTTGGATCAATGCAAATACGTTTCTCCACATGTTATACATGTGTTCTAGTTTGTACAATTCGTCCATAAAGCTCATGTGATCCAAACATTGATTGCTACATGCTGCAATTGCATAAACGCATAGAAAACGAAGTGCGTCAAATCTCCCACAATTGTAGGTTCGTTGTTTCAGGTCTACATGGTACGCTTCCTCGATAATACCTTGGTCCGGTCTATTGAACTCCATAACCCGAAACAATAGGTCTTCGCACGAATGACACACTGGATGCATACAGTTCGCTCGTGCTATAACCTTTCTAATTTCTTTCAGTACATCATCGCTCTAAATGTAGCCTCCCTACATCTGTCCAACATATTTCTCCGCCCACTTTAGAAAAACTTCAGCCAAATAAAAATATGTTCATTTGACAACTGATGTTATTGGCAAATGACGTGTTCCTTTCAATATAGAATTTATGTATTCTACCAAATTTGTCGTCATGTGCCCATATCGTAGACCTCCGTCATACAATTGTGTCCAGTGATCGAATGGCATGTTGGAAAGGTACCCTACATTGACGCTGTTAATTGCATGTAAGTTTTCTAACATTTCATGAAAACGGTATTTAACGAGCTTGTACCTTATTGAGAAAGTGAATAGTTAATCCATAATACTCAACATCTGCTGATCAGTTAAATATCAAACAATTGAAATAGTGGTGAATACATACCCATGTTGATCACTTGTGTGCGATGAGCTGCATAATTGTGTTATCCGTGGTAGTTTGCTGCAACATGCCTTAGACAATACCTATGGTGTGTGTGGTCTTAAAGGCTTCCCTACTGTTTAATTACGATCAGTAATCCAAGTCCCTTGTTGGAGATAACACATATATCAGGTTGGGGGCCAACATGCCTCCCCAACTAAATAGGAAGAAGTCCCAATCATCTATTGACTCACCCAGTGTTATTACAAAGGCAATCAGTAGGATTTTTTTATTGTCGTTCTATGCAATAACCAAGAACAACCGATGGGTACATGTCCCGTACATAAAAAGTACCATCGATTTTACCGGTGGGTTACAGTACTGGAATGCATGTCGATATTGCTTGAAAGTCAATCATTGTAGTACGCAGGCATCATTTTTAGATCGGTTACGCAACCTAGAATGTACCTCTCCAGTACCTGACACCATTGCCATAAATCATTGTACGACGCGTCCAACTCATTATGCATATTCTCCAACGCCTTCTGCTTTGTGATCCACGCCTTATAATAGGACGACGTGTAATCAAACTGGCTATGGATATTTTCAATTAAAATCGACATAGAAACCTTGGGAGTCGCTTTGACTATAAGTAGTATTATATCCGCGATCATCTCTGAATCCAATTTTGGATGATCCTATGAAATACCTACAACAACATGAGTACGTTAAAATTAGCAATTCAACTCTTCAAATACAAAACAGTCTTGATGCAGTACCCGCGACAACACACATATGCGGAGTGATGTATTTCTTTATGGTCCACAGCCCTGTCTTCTTCTTAACAGAAGCCATGATTTTCCATGCACATTTGATGTCTAGCATTGCGCACTTCGCCTTGAACTTGTCAGATCGGGATTTAACAATGTGGAAGTTCACCTTGTTCTTAATGTTGTATCACGTCCTACGTGGAGCGTTTTCCCTCTAGCAATTTCAACTCCAAACTTTTCCCCACTCAACCATCAAATATCCCGAGATTCCCAGGATATATTTTCTAAACTGATCTCAATGTTTAAAAATAATGCACTGGAAAAAATTAATGCACTAGACCTATCTAAATGTTCGAAAATAATGCACTGTAAATAACAATCAAAACTCAATTGCATTTAAAAAAATCGAAAAAAATAAAAACTAAGATTTAATCAAACAAAGTAGTTCAAGTTTTGATTTTGAATCGAATTGAATTTTGCAATTCGAATAATTCAAATATACAATGGGTATAAATACAATGCTTCTAAACATTGAATTAAATAGTTATTAACTTTACATCTCAAAAAATTATAAAAAAAATATATATAAAAAACTTAAAGTATATATAAAAAACCCTTAAACTATAAATTTAAAAAAATAAAAAAACCCTACAGAAAATCCACAAAGCCATACCCTAACTCTACTTTAAAAAATAGAACTTTAACCCTAAAAAATGGAACACAAGGAAAACACTTCTAGTTGAAAACGTTTTCGTAAAATCACTCTAATCTTGTATTTTTTTTTTAAATTTCAGTATTTTTTTAAAAATTTTCAATATTTTAAATTATTCACTCCTAAATATGATAGTGTATAGATTTTTTTTCTAAAAAAATACATAAATACACAAATATGTTTTATTTCTTTTTCATTTCTTTTGCATTTTAGCCCAACTAAAAAAAAGTTCACAGAGCAATAAACTCTTTTTTTTTTTTTTTAAGAAAAATCTATATTCATATACTGCTTGTTTAGAATAATAAAATTTATAGTTGTCTATATGATACTTTTTAGAGAATATTTTAGAATTTTTATTATTTAAATTTATTCAATTATATTAAATAATTTTATAGATCTAATAATTTTATTAATTAATAATATATGAACATAATTTATGATATTTTTTTTGGTAAAACTTTTAAAAGATAAAACCAAGTTAACTAATTTTATCTTAATATGCTATCATGTTCATTAATGGTTAAATAATATATTGATTAATTAATTTTTAATTTCAATTTAGTAATATAATAACAAATAAAGGGTTTACTCGTATAAATATAAAATTTTTTCAAAACTAGTGCTTTTATATATACTAATTTTTAATGTCATATGCGTTGCAAGTAATTTTACTATGTTCATATGGTTCATTAAATAATAGTTTTGTTTCTTAGATTTACTGCAAAGTAATTTTATTCGAAATTTCAATATAATTAAACTATATATTAACTATTTTAATAATAGAAATATTATAATGAAATTCATATTTTAGAGCATACTAGTTTCTAAAGCTACATGCGTTGCATGTGATTTTACTACGTCCATATAATCCATTAAATAATAATTTTATTTCTTGGCTTTCCTGTAAAGTAATTATATGATTTTACGAATCAAATTTATAATTACTTCTTAAATAATGTGTTTTTAATCAATATAATTAGTGCAAAATAAAATTCATTACTCAAATAGTTGAATATAATTAAAGTATATTAACTTATTTAGCATTTTAAATATCATAATAGTAAAACATTCAAATAATAATTAAAACATATTTACCATATATTTAAAGTATAATATAATTTTACTTCATATAATTAATACAAAATAATATTATTCAAAATAATAAATAATAAACATAAATAAAATATATCAATTATTTTGATCATTCACATATATCGCTAATAAAAAAAAATCCTTATCATTATTAAAGCCCTTGTTTAAACTATAAAAAAAAATTGAAATATTTGTAAATTAAATTCTTCACTATTTATTTTTTTAATATTGAATAAATTGAATATAATAGTTCATAATATAATTAATTAATTATAATATAGTAGATTAGATTATAGAGATATATTATTTATAATTTTTTATATATGAAATATAAAGTTACCTATTTTATAAATAATTAAAATTTATTATTTAAGAATAGTGTAATATAATATTTTTTATTTTTTGGTTAATGGAAACAAAATAAATGAAATATAAATTAATGCAATAAAAATTTAAGTTGTTTATTTGTATATAAATTCATTTAATAAAAATATTTTGATTGAATTAGAATTCTTATTTATAAATATGATATTTTTTATAAAATAAATTTATTTAATCAAATATTTTAGCGAAATTAAAATTCCTATTTATAAAAATGATAAAACTTATAAAAGAAAAACATATTTAAATGTCGAATTCATTAGTATAATGAATAAAAAAAGGGTTATGCTGGTATGTTGAAAAGTTTTTCTAAGCTCGTATCTTTAAATATATTATATATTATAAATGTTGAAAAAAATTATATATATATATAAACAAATTATGAGATTATAGAGTATAATATTCACCTCAACTCAACTCTAAATTATCTTCTA